>OZ004338.1:12030854-13280854 GCA_963924445.1 Philereme transversata | reverse complement strand
CGATGGTAATCTTGTTTTTTACAGGTAGGTATCTTCAAAATAAAGGGTTTGCAAATAAATTTGATGAATTTTACTTTTTACCCAAATTAAGTAGTTATACCCAATAATATGGTAAGTAGAAAACTCTTAACTCAATTATAAAAGCACGTTTATTTAGTCATAGAATACAGATGACTGAAGCCACAATCTAAGCATAGATCTCAACTCATTGCTTGAGGAATTTATTATTGCATAGATACCGCACGCCCATAAACATGGGCGGTCCCTATTGCGATACAGATCTACTGTCAAATTGGATAGTCATTCATAGGTTCAATTAATGCTGGAAAGGGATGCTTATTGCGAATACGCGGACGAACTTAGAATTACGGGGGGGGGGGGGGATACAAAATTATTGTTGGTACCTACCTACTTGTAAATAGTAATAATTTCATTAATTAGAGGGTAGACGGATCTTTCATAGACGAAGAATTGATCTAATAAATGTTACTATTAGTCGTTAAGGGCAGGCGCACAAGGTACCTATGGATCTGGAGCCTATGCTTAGTGGAAGTTCTATGGCAGATATGATGAGGAAAATAATATATGACGAAGGACGTTAATTCATATGAGAGATTATCTTTAGCCTCCTACCCCCATGGATGACTTTGTATTCTCGCTTCTAAGACCTTCACAATTTTTACCCTGGGTCCTATTATTTCCTCCCTGGCTTAATACCACAGCTTCCCTAACAGATACTATGACAATGCGGAATAATTTATTAGATAGTGTGAAGTATTCAGGTCGCGTTCATCTCGCACCAGGATGCAACTTAATTGCAAGTCAAAAAATAATGAAGGATCGCATTGCAGCATCTGGCTTAACTGTTTTGATGAGAGCTTAGATAAAATCATGAGTGGTACTGATTAGTTTAATAGCTTATTTTATCTATCTGCATGCAGCGGCCGTCAAAGGAAATTAGATAGCTGAGATAGCCAGCGTTTAGTAGACTGGGAGTGAAATTACTTGTGAGCACAACTGTACCTACCTAGTATGTATGATGTATGTGGTGGTCATAGATTAAATAAATAGATAGGTACCAGGTTATGGTGCTTAGGTATGTATATATTCGTAGGTAGATTTCAAGACTCTGTGCCTATCATTAGTTATACGGTGCCGAGACATGGACACTCACGCAGGAGGCTGTGTACAGGCTAAGAGTTGCACAGAGAGCCATGGAGTGTACCATGCTCAGCATCAGACTGTTAGATCGAGTTCCAAACGTTGAAATCCGTAGACGAACGAAGGTTCATGACGTTGGGATACGAGTTATGGAACTCAAATGGTCTTAGGCGGGACACTTGGTTAGATGTGGTGATGACAGATGGAGCAGGACAGCGATTGAATGGTGGCCGAGGAGCGGGTATAGAAGGGTAGAACGTCCGGCGTTCATCAATCCAATCAACGATCAATCGATGACCTCCGAGGCGCAGTGGGCGAACAGCCGGCTGAGACGCAGGAGGTAGTGGGTTCGATTCCCGCCGCGGAACAAATGTTTGCATGATCTACAGATATCTGTTCCGGGTCTGATTGTTTTTCTATACATTATAAGTATGTATTTACAAAAAAAAAGTATATAAGTATTGTTACGAGCTGAGGGTTCGGGATAAAATAATGGGAATCGATTTAACCAAAATAACACTTTTATTCAGCACTAAACGATGAATACACGAACTTGGTCACACGTAATCACAACACACTAATTCACACCACTGTTGCACCACTTAAAGTCACCGAAATGATCGCACGTATAGCTTAATCCAGACTGACTCGGGAGCAACTACTGTTCACGCGAGACCCTTCCCACGTCAGTCCTCCAGGGCCTCGCTGAGACAACTCACTCACTGACTGACTCGAGACTGACTGTCCGGCCATCTCTCCGGCCTATTTATATCGCACACATTTCGATTGTTCGAGAACGATGTCGATCCTTCCAGGAAAGGGTCGGTCCCTCGACACAATGGCCACTCCCCATTCTGTGAAACCACAAACAATAGCAACAATAACACAGCAAGACAAAAGCGTTCGAGAAGGTTCGATTATTACTCATTGTTTAACAGCCTCGGCGTAACACTGCCCCCTCCTAAAACATGCTCGTCCCGAGCATTCTTAGCCCCATATCGCGGCAGCCGATCAACACGAACAATTTTAGGCGCACCTCGCGCTGAAGATGTAGCAACTAGAGGAGCCACATTGCCGTCTCCAGTACTTCAGGACACCCAGAGTCCCTTTCTCATCAGCGATCCCGATTCCAGCCTCCAAAACACGGCTCTCATGATTTCTATCTGTTCTTTCACTTCCTGGAATTCCTTTCCAGATGAACCGAACGATTCCCTCATCAGTCGAGCACGCTCTTATGGCCAACGTCGCTGATCTTCCTGTTGACGACGCTGCTCTTCTTTATCCTGACGTCGCTGTTCCTCTTGCAACCGAGTCTGCTCCACCTGTTCACGTCGCTGTTCCTTCTGCAACCGAGCCTGCTCTTCCTGCTGACGATGCTTCTCTTCTTTATGCTGACGGCGTTCTTCCTCCTGCAACCAAGCCTGCTCTTCTTGCTGACGACGCTGCTCTTCCTTATCCTGACGTCACTGTTCTGCCTGCAACCGAGCCTGCTCTTCTTGCTGACGACGCTGCTCTTCCTTATCCTGACGTCGCTGTTCTTCCTGCAACCGAGCCTGCTCTTTTTCCTGACGTCGCTGTTCTTCCTGCCAACGTCGCTGCTCTTCTTGTTAACGACAAAGCATGGCCATAATAGCAGCAAAATCGCCTGTCACAGGAGCTTGCCCCACGGATGATGATGATGATGCTCCAAATGATTCGGCGGCGGCTAATTCCATCTCCATCGGCTGACGACTCTGCCGAGCTTCTTGAACCGAAGACTCCCCAAACCGCCTTTCATCCATTTCCTGTTGTCGTTGACCTCTCGTCCTGACACCGTCCACGTTATCCTCTGGTAGAACCGGCATTATTTTATCCCACTTCTGACACCAAATTGTTACGAGCTGAGGGTTCGGGATAAAATAATGGGAATCGATTTAACCAAAATAACACTTTTATTCAGCACTAAACGATGAATACACGAACTTGGTCACACGTAATCACAACACACTAATTCACACCACTGTTGCACCACTTAAAGTCACCGAAATGATCGCACGTATAGCTTAATCCAGACTGACTCGGGAGCAACTACTGTTCACGCGAGACCCTTCCCACGTCAGTCCTCCAGGGCCTCGCTGAGACTAACTCACTCACTGACTGACTCGAGACTCGAGACTGACTGTCCGGTTTTTTTTTTTTTTTTTTTTCGAATGGACTAATCTCGCTGTTGGCCTCTGAGGCCGTGACAGCTTAACCGAACTTTTGGCGAGCGCAGATGGCGCTCAGCCCTGTAAGTTTTTTTAGGCAACTAGCGCAAGGGCACCACTTAGGTACGAACCTCGGCTTGGGCTGTTGCCGGGATGGGGATAGGAGAGAAACGCCCGGGTACATGTCTGTACCTCGTATAAGCGGCGACTGAAGGGACTCGTCGACCTCGCCGGCGAGGTCGGTGTTTCTGTGAAGTGTTTGCTCTGTCTGATATAGATGACTCACCTTCCGCATTAGCAGAGGTGATTTCGTCATCCGGGTCTCCGAGAACGTGTCTCGGACGACGGAGGATTTTGTTGGCGGGCGGATCCAACGGGTAAACCGGAATGGTGTGTACCAAAGGGTTCGGATGATTAGAGGCAAGTTCATAAAACCGCTTGGAAGCGAGCTTCATGAACCTGGCTATTGATTCTAATTTCAAATCGCGATGTAGGTCGTTATTGCGAAAGTACCAGGGCGAGCCTGAGGCTTTTCGCAAGAAGCGATTTTGAATAACCTGAATGGCACCAACTTTAGGAGAGTGGGCAAATACTACAGATGAGTATGTCATAATGGGGCGAATGCACGCTTTGTAAAGAGTCACCTTATTTTTAAGGGACATTTTACTTTTCGCGCCTAGAAGTGAGGACAATCGTCCTAGGGTGAACTTTGCTTGGTTGCACCTCTTATAAATAGTGATGTGCAACCTAAAGGAAAGACGCCTATCGAGGATGACACCCAGATATTTGGCTGATGGGGCCCAGCGAATGGGCTGGCCAAATAGAGAGATCGGTTTGGGAGTGAGGTTTCTCCGTGAGAAGTACACTGCTGTACTTTTCGACGGGTTTACCTCGATCCGCCACTTGCGGAACCAAGTGGCTAATGAGTGAAGGGCAGCCTGCAGCCTTATACCCACCCGATCAGGATTCCGATTGGATGTGTACAAGGCTGTGTCGTCTGCGTATAGGGCTATTTCCACTTGAGGAGTGCGGGGGATATCGCTGGTGTACAGCGTGAACAGGAGGGGGCCGAGAACGGAGCCTTGAGGGACTCCTGCTCTGACTGGTCTAGGACTAGAGAGAGTGCCTTCCACGGTGTAGCGAAAGCTGCGACCTTGTAGGTAGTCTCGTATGATGAGCACGAGTCTGTCTGGGACTCCGAGTTTGAATAGCTTGTAGATCAAGCCGTTGTGCCAGACTTTGTCGAAAGCTTTCGCTACGTCGAGGAAGACGGCACCAGTATCTGAAGGCCAGGTACTTTGCCAGTTGGAGAGGACATGCTCCGTTATGCGGAGCACCTGTTGTGGGCATGAATGTTGGGCTCGAAAGCCAAACTGCTCGTCGGGAAGGAGTTTGAACTCATACTGACTGTCCGGCCATCTCTCCGGCCTATTTATATCGCACACATTTCGATTGTTCGAGAACGATGTCGATCCTTCCAGGAAAGGGTCGGTCCCTCGACACAATGGCCACTCCCCATTCTGTGAAACCACAAACAATAGCAACAATAACACAGCAAGACAAAAGCGTTCGAGAAGGTTCGATTATTACTCATTGTGTAACAGCCTCGGCGTAACAGTATTCTAAGTATCAGTTATCTGGTGCCCATAGTACAAGCTCTGCTCAGTTTGGGGCTAGATAGCGCTGTGTGAAATGTCCAGCAATATTTATTTATTTTATTTATTATCTCCTAATTTACCTACGTTACAAAAACCGCTACAAAAAAACTTCCCCTAGAAAATTCCCTTAAAAAAAAGGAAACTCCTGAAAAATGCGTCAAAAAATTGTACCTACCCCTATGCCCCTAAAAAAATATGGCCCCCAAAATACCCTTTTCATCTAACTTATCCCCAAATTTAGGGGGGAAACCCCCAAGTTGGCATCACTTCCTCAGAATAGAGAAAACACTAGTTTTTATGGTTCCTTACCTCAAAAGGTAAAAAAACGAACCCTTATAAGATCACTCTTTTGTCAGTCTGTTTGTTATTGTGTCACCACCGATTTTCTCAGGAACGGGTGGACCTAGCAAGTTGAAATTTATACCAGATACTGAGGTTTATAGTCCCTATTAGGTTTATAAAATCAAGTTCCTGAGTCAACACGATAAAAAGATATGGGCAAATTTAGATTTTCTCGAAAACTTGTAAGTACCAAAATTTACCTTAATTTTCAACTTGTTTTATTTTTCGGAATTTTCCCTTTACTTGTGCTGCTTGTTCCCTTTACCTTGCTTTTAACCAAAATTGACAATTCTAGGTCAACCTGAAGTACCCTATATTTTCTAGGGGGAAATTCCTTTATACCGGTTTTGGGTCGAAAACCTATATGGTAGTTTCCGTTGGCCTATATGGTAGGTCTTTTTGCCTTGCTTTTTGCCAAATTTCGTGATTCTAGGTCAACGGGAACTAACTTATAAGTTATAAGAACTAACTTATAAGAATCATATATAGGTAGGTATGTAATAATATATAGGTATGTACCGGTTTTGGTTCGAAAACCTATAAATAGGTTTTCGACCCAAAACCGGTACATACCTACATACATGGTTGACGCCAATTAAGGTCTGAGTTATATGGGCGCTCATACAATTTACTATAGATAATGGTACGGAACCCTTCGTGCACGAGTCTGACTTGCACTTTGCCGGTTTATTATTTCTCTGTTCTGTGGATGACTCGTACGTAGGGTAAATAGTCCTGTCAAATGAAATCGGTGTGCGGTTGGTAGTACGACTCCTAAAAATGGTCGAGTAAAATCTTTGCGATGATGCGCGCGCATGCTTATTTGAGTTTTGACATTTCGTACATCCTGTCCTTGTCTCACCCACGTAAAGCCCCTACGCTAGCATGCGGTTATCTCTCTCGCACAACCCGGTCTCCCAATTCCAACATGGCTGCGCTGAGCCGATCTTCCAGCAAACTAATTAGAAAAGTGCAGTTTTCACCTATTTCCACGCGAAATTTTAGTAATGGGAATTTCGGAAACCAATTAAATAAAGTTTTCGCAACATGTGCGTGTGTTTTCGGAGGCGGTCTGGCGTTTTACGCGGCGCAACACTATGGAAGAAAAAACACCGTCTTCGCGCTGAAAGTAAAGGTAAGGAAAGGAAGTTTATTTCGATTTTTGTCATAGTATGCAATGATTAGCGTTAGTATCGATGCGTTTTAGTGCGATTGACGATCCGCTAGCAGGAAAAACACTTGCTTATGTCATGATCCGCGTTAACGCAGCGATACTCGATTGTTTATAAATAGCACCACGTTTTGACGTTTGTTTTGCGCGTTCAATAGCGCGTATGTGTTGTTGATATTGATAAAATTGATAAGAGGGTATTGCACGGCCTTGTCCTAGGCCCTAGGTAATATATCATTGTAGGTAAGCTATTCTAGCACTCCTTACTAAAGATAAAATAATTGTTTCTGTTGCTGGCTTTAATTTGACGGTATTTTGGTCATTCGCTCGCTAATAGTTATTTGTAAGTAATAGTTTAGCGACAATATTTATTTGTACCGCTTAGGCTTCGGCCTTTCAAACCCATATAAGATCTGATGTTTAATGTAATGCTCATCAAAGCTTACATGTGTTTAAATATTTATATTTAAAATTCTAAAACTACAATAGTTATGTTTCGTAATACGAAATAAGTACCTACTTTAGGTAAAAATTTTATTGTATAAGTTTTGAGAAGCGCTTTAGCTTAATTAACGTTGTAAATTATGATTGTTAATTCTAGGATTTAATTCACACTGGAATTGTACTAGCTAAGCTTTTATAATCTAATAAAGAACTTTTGAAATTGAAAATTGAAATTGACTAAAGATAAAAAAGGCTTATTATCTATCCATAAAATATATTTAGAATTCAAAACTATGGTGCTAATAATAAACTCATAAGCAGTGCCAGCCAGATTAAGCAAGCGCGGGACATACTATCGAAGGGCCCTTGTAAAAAAAAAAACAAGACTACCGCCGATTATCGGGTCAGTTCAAATTCTATAGAGAGCGACATTTTGTAGAACTTTTGCATTTATCGTATAAAATTCTGTGTTTTATTTTCGCCTACGAAATTATCGGTTGCCAATTGATTGATGTGGATTGTCTTAGTTGGAAAGTGTGTTACGTTTCACGTTTTTGTGACATCAAGTAAATTCAATATTATAGTTACTACATCTTAATAAAAAAATACTTTTAGGTGGAGGTGGACGGGTTTGGATATGCGGGGTCCCCTTTTGCACTGGCCCGTAGCAATTGCTACTTTTGCTACGAGATTAATCCGGCACTGCTTGTATGTCTAACTCAATGTGACTAACCTTTGTGTAAATCAGCTATCACTATGGATCTCCAACAAAAGAACAGTTCAATGAAAATTTTAACAAAGAATGTCTTAAATCTTGCCAATTTTTTTTAGATCCTGTTTTGTGCATTACTAACATCTTTTATCCACAATAGGCAAAGGTTATTTGAAAGAAAATGCTCATTTGTTCATCTTCATACGATTTTTATGAGTGCAATAAATAATTTTCAATCAATCAAATCTATTTAGTGCTTCTTCAATTATAGATAACCGCAGCATGCAATTCAGCAATAGTTTATGCTATATTTGTAGTATCATTTGAAAAGGTAAATGAGGTGGTACAAGTGAAGAGACCAGACAAAAGCTGTGAAAGTTGCTCTTTGCGTTTGATTGAAGTTGTGATTGGATAAAATATTGTGGTTGGGAATTTTATGAGGGCATTTTATTGAGATTTGAGATTATAACGTACAAGAGAGAATGCAAGAGGATTGTTTACTCTCATCTATCAAGGTCTGGTTGGTCTGCAGCAATTTTTTTTTTGCTCCAACGTAGGTACCTTACAACTACGGTATAGATATTTTATTTTGTAGCAAAAGAGGCAGCACAAAATTAAGAGCAACTTGTCTACGGGTTGTTTTTGATTTTGTTAAGTTATAAAAAAATAAAAATATTGCTGGACATTTCACACAGCGCTATCTAGCCCCAAATTAAGCAGATCTTTTACTATGGGAACCAGATAACTGATAGAATACTTAAATACATTTTGTTTTTTGTAAATAAATACTTATAATATTAGAGAAACAACCAGACCCGAAACAAATATCTGTAGATCATGCAAACATTTGTTCCGCAGCGGGGATCGAACCCGCTACCTCCTGCGTCTCAGCCGGCTATTCGCCCACTGCACCATGGAGGTCGTCACGGAAGTTGATCCGCTTTCCTTTTTTTCATACTGCTTAGAAGTAGTGGAAGTGACTCCACTTTCTTACTATATTAGTCATGACAGCATGGTCATAAGCTCGGTTTCAAAATCTGTTTTCCAAGTGTTTGTGGACCATTCCGGTATCTTAGCTATTCATCAAATGAAAAAATATATTAAATTATTGAATGTACCAGTGCATATAGGATCCTGTACTATTTACAACATAATATAATATTTTGGACTACCAACATCGCAGTGTAGTGTACAATTGTAAAAAAGAGAATCATGAAAAGAGGGATGCATCTCTCAGGAAATCATGACAGATATATTTTCAGTCCGTTGGAGTCGCAAATACTAAAAGTGCTATCTTTATCTGAGTAATCAGCCATTCAAAAATCTGCGTATTTTTTTTGTTTTACTTCCGCCATTTATTTGTAGACAATTTTTCCCATTTCAGTGGAAGCGTTTCTTGTTCTTTAGGCGAACTTTTCACACATTTGAATTCAGAAACTTTTTCAATCAAGTCTTACCCGGCGTCTTTGTATGATGTTACTATTGCATTATTATATGATCTACAGATATAGATGTTTCGGGTTTGGATGTTTTTCTATATATGCTAAGTATGTATTTACAAAAAAAAAAAAAAATTTATTTATTTAGTCTATAAAATACATATGTAGTTTGTTGCTAAAAATAAATTTGCGTTCCCGGTATCCATTGTTTTTTTCACTACTAAACAATGGCCATGGTATAAATATTTGATAAGGAGGTTGTATTTCATTTCAGAATTTTTAAATGTAACCTCTTTTATTTAAATAGAAATAAGGATATGTCAAAGAGGTTGGATTTGGAAAATATTTTATCATATAGGTACTTTACAAATATCCAAATGCAATACCAATACCCCTTGCGGCGGTATGGCGGCCATTTGGAACCGTCGGAAAAGTATGGCATGGTGATTTTCGTGAATGGCTACTCAACGATGATTAGCTGTGCAAAAATTAGCCTGGTACAAATGGTTGAATTGTTTTCTTTAAATTATTGTGTTCTCGTCGGTATGGCGGTAAATCACACCTGAGAAGTATGGCATTACACTACCGCCTACTTCTCTTTTTATCGACCATCGGAAAATACAAAAAGATTTGTAGAACAAATCGTTCGACACTCGTAATTTATCCGACACGTTCGACGCGATTGGACCGCCGTACCAGCCCTATAACCATAATTTTCATTCATTTTTGTCATTACGTAATTGGACCCCTGAAGGGTCGCCATACTGGTACCAATGACCTGACATTTTGTGTCACCATCTCCCGGTCTATAGGGTGATTGCGCATTTATTCATCAGGTATCGAGCTAACCAACTTTCAGAGCATGAGTGATGAAAAGTATATTAATTTCGTGCTGTGTGTGCGCTGAGAAGATGTCTGGAGTGCATCCATCAATCTATCAGCGCCCCACACTTCTCACCAAACTGTATCACTCGATTCCGATAAATAGAAGTGCACGCATATCGAGCAGGCTCCTCGACGGATTACAAATTACTATCGATTTATAACCACCGTAAACTTAATAGAGGCGAGATAGGTTGAGCCGAACGAAGTCGCATGCATACTACGATCAAACGCCCCACTCTACAGGATGGCAGTGACTGGACCCAGTGACTCGGAATTTCGGCGCCAGTCACTGTGTAGACGTGATCTACCCAGTAAATCTGGAGCCCAATTCTACTAAACCAATCGCTTCACTATGACAATAGTATCGTCGCAAAATGGCCACTATCGATACTTTTTGGTACTCTACTAACACAATCTTTTCAATGACTGCCGTTGCTATGATAACACCATTGAAAATTTTGCAGCTTAAGACAGGAACAACAATCATAATCGTTAAATAATGGTATGGTTCCATAATCGTTTTTCTTATACATTAACAGAATTGGGCCCCAGTTTGCTGTCTATTTTAATATTGGCCGTCGTGACTGGTCGAAAATAAAACAGCTGGCTTGCCAACTGGACTGACTTGCAAACGCGAAGTCAACACTGGACTGGGTTGAATCTAGTTCGAGCCATTAACAAGTCAGCGCAACTTTACCTATATCGTCCAATTAACCAGTTGGGCGTCCTGCGCTGCGCTTTCCAGAACCGCACGAGAACCATTCTGCTCCAAATGCCACCAGTTCTTCGAAATAGGTAACAAGTCTACCAACAATTTATCAACTTTATAAATCATAATCATCTGCAGATATCATTATCTCCTGAATTCAATAGTTGGATGATAATGAAATGAGCTACGTAGCTCACTTACACCCAGTCAAGAGCACATCCATTATTTTTGTTCTTCGCAACACCCATGAGAAATGAAGTCAGTGGAGGAGCTTTTTTTACACATAACACGTGTTTAACGAGTTAATGAGATCTCACACTTTAAGGTATTTCTGATGCCGGGGTGGCGAGTTAATAAGACGGGAGAGTAATTGCTGTCATCAGGATGCTTAGGGGTTTTGTTAGTTTTTGTCCTTCCAACTGTTGGTATGCTTTTTTTACATGTTTTCCATTTTTACCCGACTATGGAGATAGAGGGTAATGTTTTTGGGTGTATAATCTAAACTACTACTACTTTTACTTACATTAGTAGTAATGTAAGTAAAAAGTAGCAGTTGGCATTAGTAGCTTAGTAGCACAGTATGTTGAATTATAGATATTCCACTCTTGCTCGCTCTTACCTCGTTTTCTGTACGTTTAGCAGGTTTTGTTTATTAATAATTTTATTTTTTTGTTGAGGAGTAAAGTAGAATTTTCTAAAGTTGTTGTGGTTCCTTTTTTCAATTTTTTTAGCTGCCAGGATATTACCATGTACATAATATGTAAAATGTACCATAACATAATTATGTTATTTTAATTTTAATACTGTTTATCCTTCTTTTCTTCTATAAGGGTCTTTATGTATATGTTGTAAATGAATATGAATGATTGTAGATAAAATCGTTCTCGAAAAAAAATCTACACAAATGGATACAAATAAATATTTTATTGGTGATCGTCAAGCGCTTGTCCACCTACCTCCCTCACCTGATGGTAAGTGATAGTGTGGTCGAACTTTCAGTTACCTAGGCCATTCTCAAAAACGGACATAAATTCTGTAAAATATATTTATTTTTTGATATGATTCAAGGTAGTCTCGAATGAAAGGTATCCTATCTTACATTATGATATGAAGCACATAAAAGCCTAACTATTTTAACTGTAGTTTAATAAAAATAAAAAAAAATACAACTCCTCTCCACGGAAGTGACACAGCTCCACGGTAGTGACATATTTGTATAATTATAATAAACTTGATTTATTGACGAGTAAAACGATATTTTTTTTTAATAAATATCTTTATTTATCTAATCAGTCTGGTATTTATAAAATTTTAGTCAATTGTTAATATGTAATTATACTTAATTCATATTATGTTATTTATACCTATTACTGATAAGTTTTATAGGAACACAAGTCGCATAATATCTTTAATTCAGTGTCTGGTCACATAGGGCAACCTGTTAATAGTAATTAAATTAGTATTAATCAATATTATTAAGTTAGCATATAACAATGCAAAACTCTTATGAAATAAAGTATCTGAGACTTTTATAATTGTTGTAAATGAGAAACTATAATTATAGTGCAAAAACTACAGGCCTACAAAAAAAAAATTGTTTTGGTGCAGCTCTGTTCGCATCTGTAGTCGGTAAAGTAGGTAGTATGAACTACATTGCTGCTACTAGATGTCAGCTGACAGCTCTGGTTTACCTACAATTCTTATTTGAACTTTTTTACGGTTTTATTCAAAATCAGTCCATGTTATAACTACTTTTATGACATTAATCGTATAAATTTATGATGGCAAGTAAGTCAAGAAGTTGCATTAACGATCCTGATATGTTTTGTTACATATGCGGTGAGTCTATAATGAAAGATCAACGGAAACCGATTAATGACACGGTAATTCGCTTGTATTCTGTATATTTCGGTATTAAAATTGGCAACCAAGATAAAGTGTGGGTGCCTCACGTTGTTTGTAAGATTTTCATTGAACATTTGCGGCAATGGGAAAAAGGAACGCGAACATCTGGAACTACTTTTTACTACAACTTTTTATTAGTTTATTATAATAAACTAATAAAAAGTAGTAACAACTTAATCATCTTTAGAAAAAATCAAACATAGCAAAGAATCTTATTCATTAGAATGATTTTAGCGTAGATGAGGGAATGAACATAACAAATTATCTTTGAAGTAAGTTATTTCTTCGACCGCAACGTGGTTGTGGTAAAGTAACAATAATATCTTCACCATTGACCTTCTATATATCTTCACATTGGGGCCAAACAAACTCCGTGTACTCATCATCACGCTTTTTCTTTCTCAAAAACTTAATCAAATACTTAGAATCCAGTTCGGTGACAATTTGACCAATGTAAAATACTTCTGTCTTTTTGCAGACATATTTAATCACAGCCCAGCTGCCTTCGATCAATTCCTGGATAGAAGTTACAACTGTTATTTGAGATCTGTCAGATGTGTTGGGTTCTTCAGCTACTATCACAGTATTTTCTGGCATTCCATGTGGGATATCATGACTAGGGCCAGGAAGTAATTCTTCAGTTACGGTCTCAATATTTTCTGGCACTCCATGTGGCTCCATGTGATGAATAGAGCCAGGAAGAGATTATTTATCGATGACACTTCGTGTATAAATATAGTTTCCTATTTCATACTGAGAACAATCTCTAACACATTTTGCATCGCTAAGCCGTCTTAAAAATATGGAATTTTCTTCCTCCTTCGTCCAAGAGATTTGATAGGTATTCAATGTTCCTCGCATTGGTTTCAAATTCGTGGGAACGATAGAGTCAATTTGTACGATATCACTATCGTGTACTAACATTGTATGTAGTGTTTGATTCCTGTGAACATAGCACCTGGAATAAAGTCTGTATATCTGTAATATCTTTTCCTTGAGATACAATTCTATCGGTAGTTCTTTTAGTATAGCCGCCTACACCATCTGCTGTATATCCTAAATTGATATTGCACACGACACGTTGACGTTTTCGTCACTTTCATAACGATGATTAAAAATAATAAATACTTACATTATTTAATTTTGAATGAAAACATTATTAATTTAACCTACTTCGATTAATTGTAGATAGGAATTCTAGAAATAATACAAGTATTTTGTTTTATAAAACAGAGGCACAAAAAAAAGTTGCGAAAAAAAGGAATGATCCATCGATTCATAGACACGAGAAACATCTTGAAGACTTTTCAAGTTTCCTCAAGAATTCATTTTTTTTATACCTCACTTAGAAATTTGTAAAATCATCTCTTTTCATAAATGGACGAGAAACTTGCAAAGTTGACTTTTAGTAGACATTAAAAGTATCCTGGTCCAAGTAGGCTTTTCAAGTTTCCTTAATGAAAGTCTATTTTATTTCACCTCACGTAGAACTTCTGCCTCTCTATGGCTATAATGTATAACAATTGTTGTGGGGCTAAACCCACCATCCTACGTGTGGTCTTCCTGGATGGTAACTGATTTGAATTAGACCACAAACGGCAAGTGATCGGTGGACGTGACTGCCATCAGATAGTGCCAACGTCATGATGCGAAATCATTGATTGTGAAGCTTAGTCATTCGCGGATCTAATTGATGACTGTTATATATAGTTTTGGTCACCGTCCGAGAATAGGCAAGACAGTACAATGGTGGCACATTCTGATGACATGAGTAATTCCTGTGGCGAAAGCGAATAATTTCCTATGTTAAAACCTCTGTGGCGACCTGTGTGGCGCAGTGGGCGAAATGCCGACGCAGGAGGTAGCGGGTTCGATTCCCGCTGCGGAACAAATGTTTACATGGTCTATAGATATTTATTCCGGGTTTGGGTATTTTTCTATATATTATAAGTAAGTATTTACAATAAAAAATAATATAAGTGTCCTATTCGTTAGCTGGTTCCCATAGTACAAGCTTTGCGTAGTATGGGGCTAGATGGCTCTGTGTGAAATGTTCAGCAAATATTATTATTATTAAAAATATGGGTGTTATAAGTTTGAAACTTTGGTTTGTATGTTTGTCCGTCCGTCGGTAGTATCGTAGCTTTCAAACGGAGCTTGGTAGATTTAAGCTTTATAAGTTTTTAGTTAGAGTTGGTGCTGACATTTGAGCCTAAGACATAAGTTGCTGCTGAGTGCTGAACATGGGCCTCCCCCATAGATTTCTAAAGCAACCGATCTGGCGCGGCTTGCAACCGACGGCTCCCAGCTAACTTTATTTAGTCATCTTACCATCTATTATATATCTTATCGTATTTATAGTTTTTATTATTAGTTTCCATTTAACTATTCGTGTTAGTCTGTTTACACGTTTTTTATGGAATATGTTAACGTGGAAACTTCGTTGGTTTTAGTACCTATTAACTTTATATCTGCCTATTTGTGTTCTCTATTGTAGGTACTGTTTCTTTCCCAAATATAATAAAAAATAAATCTAGTGGGGGGAGGCCCCACGCTGGTGGATACAGTCCGTGGTCAAAACTCAAGAACGTCTGCTCCAACGGCTGTCTTCTTTTTTTATCTATATGCCCCGACCACCGCCACTTCAGCTTGATAATTCTCTGGTTTGGGCTATATCAGTGGTAATAATAATTTAATTTATTTATTCAAGACAACAATGGATTCGTTTCGTTCGTGAAACTTAGTAATTGCGATTTAGTCCTCTGCGTGAGCTTCTACATCAGAGGACAATCGTGTTTGTTGGCGATGTCGTTCAGGATGGTGTTGCTGCTCTCGCGTACCGTGCGCAGAAGTGAGGCTGGTTTTTACGCCAGATGGCATCAAATGTGTCTGCGCGTGATTCGGCGAACATGCCTGTCGGTTTTTTGCAAAAATTTGAAGTTTATCAGCCACGTATTCAGGCCTTACTATTTATACTGCGGTTTTAACTTGACCATGAATCTATAAAGAAGGTTGACGCATACCATTGTTAAACTAAACTTGTTAATCATAAATTGCAAATAACGAATTTGTAGGCTCACTGTGTATGATATCTAGGTCAGGCCACCGCAAGATCATTCCGACTGAATTATGGATGAGAATTACAATGAAATGAAATATTCGACGCTTTCCTGTATAGCCTTAATTTGAATTCGATACTAGAACAACGGGCTATTTATGCAATGTTTTGTTTTACCGATTGGACTTTGAATAGAGCAATTTGTAAGTAACTAGCTGCCGCCCGCGGCCACGCGTGGTTTGGCAATAAAAGCATTACACTTCTGCGCAGTCGCGTAGCCTATCTCCCAATCCCGGTAATTATCTATCTGTATATCAAATGCCATCGAAATCGGTCCACCCGTTTAGTTGTGAAAAGGTAACAAACAGACAGAGAAACAGAGCCACTTTCGAATTTTTATAATTTTTTTTTATTTAATCATATTTTTTATTGCACAAACATTCATACTTGAAAATAGCACAATAACAAATACATACCAAATAATTTATTTATACGATATGTACGATATCCATAAAACCTATGATAGCTTTATATAATCATGTTTTACCAAAAATGCATTACACACTATAATATACGTAGTATATTTGTATAAATATTATGTCAAAGTTGAGGAAATCTACGTAAAGCGAAAACACGATTCCGTACAATTTTCTCGATACAAAATATTTCCAAAGTCTCGTCCAAAATATACAATAAACCCGTTGTATTCAATAAATACTATAAAAAGAGATCACAAAACTATACTTATTGATTGATATATATATGACGCATGTCCTAAGTATGTCCTTGAATTTTTCATAATATCTAATAGTTTGCAAATCACTATTCGCTCTTGCGCCTCCAAATGGTCCTCGCACTACGCGTATTTTCGCAAGGAGTAATAATACAGTTGAACAAGCTTCGGAGACTATTTATGAGAATAAAATATATTTGGGAGTTTTTTCATAAAGTTGAAAGACTCGCAGAGTATTCCACACCGCTTTAGCATCTCGTTCGACGAAGATGGCCAGGAGATATCTTGCGCTGGTATGTTCACAGGATTTACTGTCAATCTATAAAAGTTATTTGCCTCAACCCTGATGGGAAATTCAGATGATTCGCGTATGAAGAACAGTTTACTCTCATGGTTATATCTATATATCTCTGGTATATGTAATATACTCGTATTTTCAGCAAACTATTAAATGAATGTAGTTAAGCGAGTCTTTCCTGGTGGCGTTCCATCCACTATGTTTTTGTTCCAAAAATATCTTATGATTGCCTAGCTGGTTTGGACTTCTCAATAAAAGGTCCTTTGTATGTACGGAACCCAAAAGTAGACATAAATCGTTCGATCAAGAACTAAACTCATCTCAGATAACGTCCATATAGGAAGCGATCCGTGCCATAGCGAAATAATTCGATTGGCAGTCGATTCATTATTTTCACAAGAACACAAGTTAATCAAATATAATTTTAAATCGATCTAGTTCTTGGTATTTTTAATGATCATCATCATAATTATTTCAGCCCGTTGCACCCACTGCTAGGTAAAGGCCTGCTCTTTATTACTCCATTCTTTCATATTTCTCTTATATTCTTTTCAAATACATATAATTAGTAAAACAACAAGATAGACACCGATACGAACGTGAAAGTTAACTCATGTGTGGTTATAAGTATTTTTTATAAAGATTTTTTTACAAATTCATCCCCCTGTCTGGTTGCCCACATTGTCTTAAAATCACTCGGTTTTTGACGTGTTTGGGAATTACGTTGTCTGTTGGGTTTCTGCCATAGGTAGCTACTTCGCGAGACTCATCCAAAGCATTAATTTGATAAGTACGGTGCGACTATGCATTTTCTTTGCTCATTTTGTCATTGTAGGTATGCGTCAGTCGTCTTGCCTGACCGGCGGCGACTCCATCCGCAAATTCGCCATTTAAAGACACGTGCCTCTGCTCACATAGTAACTCCAGCTGAGCCGTCGTCAGTTCACCTACCCGTAAAATGATCAATAAATCAATGAATTCCGTATCATTGCGCTGACGTATACTTATGGTCAGTTCACAAAAAGAAAATTGATGCCACAAATTGACTTGTCCATGCAAATCTGTAAATACTGCCGACTTATTTCTTACACGCATTCTCGTATTGTCCTGGAATCTGATATAGATATTTCTTTTCCAATAATGTAACAATAGAAGAAACAGATTCTTCTGAAGTAGGAGAGAGTTCTGACTGGATGTAGGCAATTGTCTAAAATTATCAAGAACAGCGAGCTGGAGCCTGGAACAGGGAAAATAAGCCTGATAAAGATTCGCATTCTGATGGCCCAGTGTATGTTCGTGATTGTTCAAAATAATCAGTGGGGATGAGCCGCATATAGTAATGCTAGGTTTGACATACTTGGCTCAATGAAGTTCGCTCGTTTGACTATGTAAAATTGTAAAGTAAAGGCTTAGTGTGTTGGAGCTGGGAGCTGAGACACTAAAGTCGATAAAGGCTCACATTCCGATGGCTCGGTGTATGTTGGCGATTGTTCAAAATATCCAGTGGGGATAGACTTTTACTGAATGTTCGACATTTACTGAGAGAGTAAATTCATTATTATCAGTTTTTTTTATTCTGTCAATATTAATCACAATCTCATGTGAACCCAATTCGTAATGAACTATAAACAATCGTAGAACATACATGAGGTTATTCGGGTAGCCCTAGCGGTGCTCTACCTCGAGACTTCCGCTTGACACAATTTTTCGGGACACCCTGTATATAGATTGCCAATTTTAGAAAAAAGTGTTTGAGTGACATTTTTCTGAATTGCGTGGTACGGAATAATGTGATCTAGCAAGGAATTAATTTTTTTTTATGTATGCAAGTTGATTTCGTAAAAAAAATCGAGTTACTACTTCACTAAGTGTCAATGTATGACAATCAGTGTTCTTTTCTGTAGCCATGACATCATGTATGCCAATTTTCGTATAAATAGTTATTTATGGCTTGAAAACGTAACAAAAAAACTCACTTTTATATTATTATACAGTGTGTCCCTGGATAAAGTGCAACCCCGAAAGGGGGTGAAACTAGATCAAAAATTATCGACAAAAAAATAGAAAAAAAAAAATTAAAAAAATTTAGTTTATACTTTATTGATGAATTAAAATTTTTATTGCTCACTAATGACTCTATTTAATAAAAAAATGATTTCTTCCAAAGTAGTAGGTCTATTTTGTTAAAATAAAAACCATAATCATGTCAGATATGTGACGATGACGATAAAATAACAAATAACTCACAAACAAGTGGCTATCGTGACTTAAAGTTTAATTTTTGTATTATAATTACATTTTTTAGGCTGTTTTTTTCCAATAAACTCCAAAAATCTTAAAATTAAGCCTATAATACTAGAAATTTTTATGACTTTTTATTATTGTCTATCATAATAGCTTTTAAATAAAATAAAAACCTACGTTCTAACATAAAAAATGTGCTGGCTAGGAGCATTTAAAGTTGACCACTGATTACGTCACCACTCAGGTAGAGACCCTTTTTTAACTTATACTGTTGTAGATTATGGTCGCTGGGCCTGTTCTATGAAAGATGAAGGGTGGGGATCGAAACAGGACTCACAACAAGGCACGCCAGTCGCTCCGATATTCTCGCCGCTGCTACCGCCTACCGTACCTTACTGCGCCTTCAAGTTTTTGTTACGTTGTTTTGCTTTTGTTTTGTTTTTGACTTTTTGTTACGTTTTTGACTGTACTTTGTTGTGTTGTGGAGATGCCGCGATTGACTGAGTTCTCTCCGCGAGAAATCGCTGACATCCATTATTATTATGGTATGTCACGTGGACACACAACAGTCGCTCGTTCTGCATACATAAATGCGTTTCCGAGCAGACTTATACCGTCAGCACGAAATTTCCAAGAAGTTCACCGAAAGTTATCCAACATCGGACTTGGATTAGCAAGAGATCGCCGTGAGCAACAAGCTACCATTATTGACCATTCCATAGAAGAGGCCGTTTTAAACGATTTGTTTGCTGATCCCACAACCAGCATTAGACGCTTAGCTTTGCGTCACGGTATATCAAAAACATCCGTATGGCGAATTTTGAAAAAGAAGGGATTGCATCCATACCATTATCAGCGAGTACAGCATTTGCATGAAAATGTAGACAATCGTGCAAGATGCGTAATGTCTACGTGGATTCAACAAAAAATTAGAAATAATCCACAATTCCTAAAAAAAAATTTATGGATGGATGAAGCGAAATTCACCCGGAATGGAATCACAAATTGCAGAAACTTACATGTATGGTCCGAGGAAAATCCACACCTAAAGAGGGCGTCTACTTTTCAAGTGCAATTTTCAGGTAATGTATGGGCAGCTCTAATAGACGACACGCTGATTGGGCCAGTTATTTTACCCGCAACATTAAATGCCGAAAGTTTTTTAAACTTATTAAGAGACGATCTGCCACTACTGCTGGAAGATGTTCCGCTGGCTACAAGGCAACAGATGTATTTGCAGATGGACGGATGCCCTGCGCACTACGGGCGCAATGTGCGAAGTTTTTTAAACGAAAACTACGCTAATAGGTGGATCGGCCGGGATGGACCAGTCGGGTGGCCGGCACGTTCACCTGACCTGACACCCCTAGACTATTTTCTGTGGGGTGTTATGAAACAAAGAGTCTACAGAACGACCGTAGACACCAAGGCAGAGGTACAAGATCAAATCATGCGATGTGCCGATGAGATAAGAAGTGACCCAGAGATGGTGCTTAGAGCCACACAACAAATCGCTCTTCGTGCGGCAATGTGCCTACAACAACAAGGAAGCCATTTTGAGCATTTAATGCATTAAACAAAACCCTTATTTCATACTTACATGTAATAAGTTAAATAAAAATGTTGTAACTAAAATTTGATTTTTAATACTACCTGAGCAGCAAAAAAAACGTGTCTCTACCTGAGTGGTGACGTAATCAGTGGTCAACTTTAAAAGCTCCTAGCCAGCACATTTTTTATGTTAGAACGTAGGTTTTTTTTTATTTAAAAGCTATTATGATAGACAATAATAAAAAGTCATAAAAATTTCTAGTATTATAGGCTTAATTTTAAGATTTTTGGAGTTTATTGGAAAAAAACAGCCTAAAAAATGTAATTTTAATACAAAAATTAAACTTATAGCCACTCGTTTGTGAGTTATTTGTTATTTTATCGTCATCGTCACATATCTGACATGATTATGGTTTTTATTTTAACAAAATAGACCTACTACTTTGGAAGAAATAATTTTTTTATTAAATAGAGTAATTAGTGAGTAATAAAAATTTTAATACATCAATAAAGTATATACGAATTTTTTTAAAATTTTTTTTTCTATTTTTTTGTCGATAATTTTTGATCTAGTTTCACCCCCTTTCGGGGTTGCACTTTATCCAGGGACACACTGTATATTATATAATAATGTTGTAGATATATATTACTTTTCAGTTTTAGAATTGCCTACAATTTCTGGGTTCCAATCTTTTTGAAGCCATTGATACATCATAACACGTCATATCGCAAGCTCCGCTCCGCATTTGATCGAACTTAAAAAAGGAGCTTTTGTTTTGTGTTGTCGAGTACCTTGTTTCACTTGTGCTACTTTTTTGTTGTAAACGAATACTGTTTGCGAGACAGTTAAGCAGGATTACTATTTGTTTGAAATTGCCAAGTCGAGAATTTTATTCTGATAACTATAGGAAGGTATAATCTATACGCTATAGTAATTATTACTATACAAGTTTTAAATAAGTTGCTCTAAAAACGTGGCCATCTTTGTTTGGTTCCAATATTTACTGAATATTATTTTATCGTTTTTAATCTGTTTCCCTTTCTTCTACTGATCTGTTAATTGTATTAGTATGTGCGTGGGTGTCAAATAAACGTATTTCGTTTCATATTTAATAAAACACGTACAGATTCGCCTTCGAAAGGTGTCACATCAATCATCATGACAGTGACAGAAAACATTTTCCTCAAAATTAACAAAGGCTATTTATCCGAAACATACCAAGAGTGCGTTGGCAATGTTGGCGTTCTTTCAATACTCACTCTGGGTTTTAGAAGAGCTTACAAAGTGCATCACATTTCATAATTTCACATTATTGAACTTCTGAACTGCTCAGGCTATAAATTTCCATTAGTCTGAATCAAAACGTTTTGATTATTTATTGTGATCAATTTCGTGTACTATTTGTATCTATTTTAGACAATCAGTGATCTCATTGCTAACTAAGCGAGGGTCAGGGTTACTATTGCAGCATTTATATTCGCTGCTCAAGCAAGTTCTTGGCGTTTTAAGAATCCAACGACGTCTACCTGACGTTTACAAAATGTAAGTCTGTGTCTTATAATGCTACGAAAGCTCCGTCTTGATGCACCTTTATCCACCTATGTACATTAGAACAATCGTTTTCTCTATGCCTATAAGGAATCTCTATAGGAAATAATGATAATCCACTGAGGCGATAATGGAGACGACAAAGAATCTTGAAACTCGATCGTTCTTGATCGTGAGAATAAAGAATTAATAGTCTGACAAATAGTAGGGCACTGGACGTAACACAACACTGGACTAAGATCATATCAGAATCACGATTAAAAGTAAATCAGTGGATGCCATTCAACCCTGAATTGTCACCCCTACAAACGTTTTGTGTAAGGCCATTTAGTAAAGGGTGATTCTGAGAAAGGACCACCTACGTCGCCTATTGATCTAGTTCCATAACTTTGCTAGTCATTGCCTTTTTTGTAACAACCCGTATAGTTTACGATGGCTTTGGCGATTATAATGACATAATTTGTTGTCATCTTTTGTTGTGATCTTGCGTGAATGGTTGTATTGGTTTTAAATATTTAAACTAATTTATTTATTTATTAATGTATTTTATGGGGTATCTCTACTAAGCTAAGCCAAAATATTTTTAAATGCTTGTTCATCATTAGTACTACATTTCCAGTTTAAAAACATCACGTACATCTTTGGAAGCTTCTACATCTTTTCACAACTTTCCATCCCCAATTGAAAGCAGACCCCTATCAAAGGCAGTGTCACTACAAATTCGTTTTTCACTCGATTAGGTAGGCGACTTGCTGTAATTGATTGCACCCTGACGTCTGTCGCTGATTGTTTGGCTTCCAACTGTTACAAGAGATTGATGCGTCCACAAAATTCTCGCGCTTCCAGAAAAATTGTACCTATGTATATTGTATAACGAGTCATATTTTGTTATTCGTCATTATGAGATTAGTCTTTTATGTTCTTATCTGTTTGTCTTTTGTCTTACTGCTGGTTGGGGCATAATTTCTTATTTTCACGTAGATAGTGTTGAAATGAAGTACTTAGTTAAAACTCCTTTCTTGGGTAACAATTTAGTGCCACATATCTGTAGATTTCCCTATTTCTTTCGCAAAAAGCAACGTCACTGATATTTACTAGATAAACATTTTGTAAATATTTTATACGAGGCCTTTGCCCAGCAGTGGGACACAGTAGGCTGATAATACTAATAATAATATGATCTGGAGTTAGAACAAGTATATGGCCCACCTGATGTTAAGTGGTAACCGTCGCCTATAGCAAAGTATTGCCTCGTAGGTCATGCACCTTAGAAATGTGCCCTACGATGCACTTCCCTGCGTCCATCAACTTGAGGCATATACGTGTAAAGTCTCATGCGCCTGTAATTTCACTTGCAACCATACCCTTCAAACTGAAACAGTCATGGTTCAGATGTCTCAATTTGACATTTTCACCCACACGCCAGATTCGCACCCACTTATCCATTTATAAATAAACCCTCATCTGCACCCCCTTATCGGAAATAGCATCACATTCATAAATCCGTAGCAACCCTCTGAACTGTCAATGACAAACAAACAGTTTAACTCAATCCCCCTGCTTTGGTATTTTTCAATCAGCCGCATACATGTGACTTCATAATTCTTTTCACAGCACTGATGATCTTGCCGATAAAGATCTTGCTGTTAGAAAAGCAGCTTTATTATTTGAAGAGTATGGTATAATCGTACGCTTGGAATTAGGAAGGTGGAAAACGTGAGATGGTGTGTACAATAGACTGGCTGGTTCATTGAAACAAATCAGTTGTGGCGTCGGGGGTAAGCGTCCTTAACGAGACATTTCGATTTGGGATCAATAGGGATTGTTTCGATAAGTTCTTACTGTTGGGACTTGACTGGTTGGGGAAAGATAATAGTAGGATATAATAGTAGAAAATTCAAAACATTTTTTAATATAGTTTATTTACATTTAACTAAAGTATGTAGGTACCATTTTTTTGCCATCTTGTAGGTAGGGGCATGATCCCATTGCTATATAAATTTTGGGGCTTCTGATCAAAATACCGCGACAAGTGGTTTTGGCAGTCCTCTCGTGATGTTAATCTGACACTGCCTAAAGAATTCTGAAGAGACCGAAACAGGTGGAAATCTGAAGGTGCATGGTCAGGACTATACGGCGGATGCATTAACACCTCCCTGCCAAACTATCTTAATTTTTGCTGAGTGGCTAAATATGTGTGAGATCTAGCGTTATCATGATGAAAAACCACACCCCTTCTGTTGATTAATTCCGGCCGCTTTCTCTCAACTTCTTGCTTTAATCTCATCAGTTGTTCACAGTAGTTCAGAATCGATGGTCCTGCCTGGTGGTAACAGCTCATAATGAATAATGCCCTTCTAATCCCACCACACACACAGCATCAACTTGTTGCGAGTTAACCCGGGTTTCGCCACAGTCTGTGAAGCCTGACAGGCCTTCGACCACGACCTTTTTCGCACGTTCTTGTCTACGTGATCCACTTTTCATGACCAGTTATCAGCTTCTTCAAAAATGGTTCGGTTTCATTACGTCGTAATAAAGAATCACAAATGAGTACACGGTTCAGTAGGTTTCTTTCAGTGAGCTCGTGGGGTAACTAAATATCGAGCTTTTTTGTGTACCCAGTTTTTTTCAAATGCGCCAAAACTGTTTTGTGGTCAATTTCCAGTTCTTCAGCTACGTCGTAACTACTGATATACCGATCACTTTTTCAAAAATGGCATCAATTTTATCCGTAATAGGGCGACCAGAGCGACGTGCATCTTTGTCATCAAAATTTCCTGATTGAAAACGCTTAAACCAAATTTGTGCTACCCTCACAGACACTGCACTAGGTCCATAAACATCGCAATTTTTTTTCGCGGCTTGCGTTGCTTTTTTACCTTTTTTGTAGTAAAATTTTAAAATGTATCGAATTTCTTCATTAGATTCACTCATCTTTACAGTACGATACAAATAAAAATTACACATTTTCTTAATTTGAATTTGGAATTATCTTCTTGAAAATTTAAACTTTGAATGATACCAAAACCAGCCAGATACAAATAGCCAAAGAGATTTTATTACAAGTTCATATGTACATACTATAGGTATAATGCGAAAAGACTTTTTCCCCAACCTATTATAATAAAAAGTGTAGCAGGAGCCTTATTTTGTTTTTATGAACGCACGCCGATGACGTAGCGACCGGGGAATAGGGAACGCATCTTTTTGCCTCTGCCGAGCGAGAACGCAACACGTGCGAGCGAGAAGAGAGATTCGCCCACGCCACCGCGAAGGACGCGTCGGCTCCGTTGACTTTAATTATTTTATTTCGTGTTTACCAACATATTTGTGTACAATCACTGTTGCTACTTGTTTATCGTGTCTCAATATACAGTTTTACCAATTGATCGTGTGCCGAACTCATTTATTCACGCCCTGAGAGACAACCGCCTTACAGTGACGCCCAACTCGCGGGCACGATCAAATCAGTGAAACCCACGAAATAACGAAAGAAACTAACAGTGCAGTGTACTTATCGCGAGTGCAGTTATCATAGGACATCCTCCGATAGTGGCATTCACGGGCACTTTGAGAAAAGTGCATAAAGCAATAGGATCCGGCACACACGCGGGCGAGTCCACTTCCGCCCGCCGCCGCTCCCGACGCGACGCTTTCCTACACGTAAAACGGACGAATTCAACGTTCCCGCCAACGGTTATACCGGCCTGGAAAAGTGACGAACGGAAGATAGAGCGCTGCCGGTCGCGTGAGAAACGGATTACACACGTTCTACCGGCCAAGGATATTACCAACGTGCGAAGATTTACCGCCTTCATCACCCAAGCGACCGAGCGAGATTATGCCGCCGAAGAAACGCATTGGCAGAGATGACGCGCAGGAGTCTGATACCGATAGTGAACCGAATTGCACGGAAAAGGTGACAAACGTGACTATGTCCGAAAGCATGTTGCAGGCATTGGTCGCTAATATTTCGAGGAACCAGATCGAAGCGAACCAAGTCCTAATCGAGAATATGTTAGCGAGTAACAAAGAATTGTTATCAAACGCTTCGTCGCCGAGACCCGAGGGGCAGTTTCACCCGTCGCCGCCGCCGCAAAGCGGTAACTTTGTGAAGTGTACGGCGCGTTTCAACGGCGAGTCGAAGGACGCGGATGAGCTCGAGGCGTTTATAGACGCGATCGAGGTATTCCGCGATTGCACCAACGTCAGCGACGAGAACGCCCTACGCGGTTTGCCTATGCTGCTGGTTGGCGAGGCAGCCGTCTGGTGGCAGGGTGTAAAGGCATCCGTGTCGGCGTGGACCGACGCCCTGCAGCGACTTCGCGGGATGTACGGAGTGCCGCGACCCGCCTACAAAATCTTCCGCGATATATTCGCGACGGAAC
Organism: Philereme transversata; assembly: GCA_963924445.1. NCBI lineage: Eukaryota > Metazoa > Arthropoda > Insecta > Lepidoptera > Geometridae > Philereme > Philereme transversata. Next base: position 13,254,418 of record OZ004338.1, on the reverse strand, counting down.
AAACAAGTGAACGTGCCGATGTGTTTGTTTGTAAAGTGCGAGCTTTGTTGGCTAAATTACCGTACTCTGTTTCAGAAGTGATGAAACTCGACATCGTGTACGGGTTGTTAGACCGTAGAATAAGAAAGCGCATATCTCGCGATGGCGTGGACGACTTAGAACAACTCGTAACCAAGGTCAGGTTAGTGGAGGAATCCTTGGCGGAGGTAAGCTCAAATCGTATTGCTAGTAACAGTAGCAGTTCATGCCCCGTTAACCCGTTCGCTACCGCGCGGAGTATTGTCAACCCGGCGATTGCCGCAGGCTCCTGCTCGACCCTAGAAAAACCTAGTTCTAAGTCGTTACCTGAATTACGCGTAGTAGGTTCTTCAGATAACCGGTCCGCACTTAACACGAAGCGTAGCTTCAATGAGGTACATAAGCGTGTGCGACCGAAGTGTGGGTTTTGTAGAAGATATGGCCACACAAGTGATGAGTGTCGTAATAAAGAAGACAAATCTAACGATAGTGCAGGTAGTTCTTATATCAGCCCAGCTAAGTCTAATAATAGTGCCCAGTTGCGTTGCTACGGATGCGGTCAATTGGGAGTGATCCGGTCTAAATGTGAAACATGTAAAAACACTCCCAGCGATAGTAAATCTAACTTTTGCAGTGCTTATGTGAATGATAATGACGACCCACGCCCCCTAGTGGAAATAAAAGTAGCAGGTCATGTAGGTGTAGCCATTCTAGATACAGGGGCAACCCATTCAATCGCAGGGCCTTTATTATACAGCTTGTTAGTTGATGCCGGAGTTGAATTTAAGGAAACATCCCGTACCATAGCCTTCGCTAATGGTACACAACATTTATATAAAGCACTTGAGTGCGAGGTTAGTGTCAACTTAGGAGGCCGAGCTATACCTATCTCGTTCATGGTACTTCCGGATGCACAGACCCGGACTCTTTTGGGTAGAGATTTTATTATGAAAGCCTGCATAATGCTAGACCTACCACAAAGTAGCTGGTGTTTTAACGATGACCCCCAGAAATGGTACCCGTTTATTACCAGCTTTGACTTATCTACAGCTAGCGGAACGGAGCTGATGAAGATGGAGGCAGCCAACCCGATGCTGAGGGACGACGAGGGCACCAAGCTGACGTCAGACCAGCGGGGCCAGCTAAACGCCCTACTTGTGAGGAGAGCCGACCGCTTTGCGAAGGAAGGGCCTCCGACCGAGTATGCAACACATCGGTTGAAGATTAATGCTAGCCAGGAACCCATCGCAGCACCCCCGTACCGGATGTCCCCTGGTAAAAGGGCCATCCTGGAGAAAGAATTACGGAAGCTCCTGGATGATGATGTCATAGAGGAACGCGATTCACCATGGGAAGCCTGTTATGCCGAGATAGATCTTCTTTCGAGGAGCCCGAAAGATGTTCGGGAGAATCAATTAAAGGATCCCGAAGTACGGAAAATTATTGAAGACCTAGAGGACACTGACGATCCGTTTAGGGGGAGAGGTTGGTCAGACCGAGGTTTCATAATTTCCGACGGCATCTTATACCGGTACGGACCGGACGAATGTGAAGAAGAGACCGCATGCCTAGTAATACCAGAGCATGAACGTGAGAAGCTCCTTGCAGAATACCACAACGCACCCACGGCTGGACATTTTGGAGTCGAGCGAACGCTGGACCGACTGAAGGGAAAATACTACTGGCCTGGGATGCGACAGACTATAACAAAGTACCTCAAGACCTGTATTGATTGCCAGAGATACAAGGCAGATAACCGGAAACCGGCTGGCCTGTTGCAGACACCCGCAGTGAACCGCCGCTTTGAAGTCGTTGCCATCGATCTCTTCGGACCCTTACCTGAGACCGCTGACGGCAACAAGTGGATTCTGATAGTGGAAGACACATGTTCCCGCTGGGGGGAGGTATTCGCCCTACAGAAGGCCACAAGTGCCGAATGCGCCAAGATCCTTATTTCAGAGGTGTTCCTGAGATACGGAATCCCGCGTCGAGTTCTGAGTGACAACGGAGTCCAATTCATTAGTGAGGTCATGCAGCAGGTATGCCATACATTTGGTATTTCTCAGTCACTCTCGCCGGTGTACCACCCGCAAGCGAACCCTGTGGAAAGGAAGAACAGAGATCTGAAGCTGCAACTCGCCATTCTTGTAGGGAAGGACCACAAGAGTTGGGACGCCCATCTAGCTGCGATACGATTCGCGATGAATTCCGCAACCACGAGCAGCACGGGGCACTCTCCTGCGTTTCTTACTTTTGGTCGTGAGATACGAGCGCCAGTCGACGTAACGACAGACATGCGCGCCGTCATAGAGAGCGACAACGCCGTAACGAGCCTTACCCCTTACCTTCGACGGATGTCGAACGCGCTATTTGAAGCCAGGGAAGTGCATGAGAGAATACAGGCAACGCAGAAGCGTTTCGCAGATGAAAGTCGACGCCCAGCGCCTGATTACTTTCCAGGAGACCTCGTCCTCTTGAAAACGCAAGGAAGCAACGACGCAACCCGAGGTCAGACGCCCAAGTTCCTGCCTCGACGAGACGGTCCATATCGCGTCAAGGAAGTTGTGAGTCCATCCACGTATATCTTGGAAACGGTAAGTACTGGGCTTATTTTAGGCAGATACCACGTCTCCCAATTGACCCCGTTTGTAGGCGACATACCACCGCTACCCGTTCACGAGAAACGTAGGCGCGGTCGACCCAAACGTTACCTGAACTAACCCAGACGCGAGGGCGCATAGTCTAGGTTAGAGGGGGAGGTTGTAGCAGGAGCCTTATTTTGTTTTTATGAACGCACGCCGATGACGTAGCGACCGGGGAATAGGGAACGCATCTTTTTGCCTCTGCCGAGCGAGAACGCAACACGTGCGAGCGAGAAGAGAGATTCGCCCACGCCACCGCGAAGGACGCGTCGGCTCCGTTGACTTTAATTATTTTATTTCGTGTTTACCATCATATTTGTGTACAATCACTGTTGCTACTTGTTTATCGTGTCTCAATATACAGTTTTACCAATTGATCGTGTGCCGAACTCATTTATTCACGCCCTGAGAGACAACCGCCTTACAAAAGTAATAATGCTGGACACGTCACACAGCGCTATCTAGCTCCAAACTAAGCAGAGCTTGTACTATGGGAACCAGATAACTGATAGATACTTATATACGTTTTTTTTGTAAATATGTACATACTTATTATATATAGAAAAATATCCAGACCCGGAACAAATATCTGTAGATCATGCAAACATTTGTTCCGCGGCGGGAATCGAACCCGCTACCTCCTGCGTCTCAGCCGGCTACTCGTCCACCGCACCACGGAGGTGGTCTAGATAGATAGATAGGAACTAATATGGATTGATCTTTGACAATAGAGACTCTGAATGTGTTACTTGAATCCATGAAATGAGGAATCGGAAAGAGTGTGCGACTGCTATGTTTTGGCGCGGGTCGGTTAACTATTTTTTAAACATGAAATCTTGTTTAATTTTTATTCTTATACATTGATTGCTTCGGTGTTTTCTTACTGTTGGGACTTGACTGGTTGGGGAAAGATGGGAGCTAATATGGATTGATCTTTCACAATAGAGACTAAATGTGTTGCTTGATTCCATGAAATGAGGAATCGGAAAGAGTGTCTGACTGCGCTACGTTTTGGTGCGGGTCGTTTAACTATTTTTAAAATGAAATCTTGTTTAATTTTTATTCTTATAAACTTGAAGATTTGCTTGGTTAGTTTTATTTACTATTTTGCTATAACAGTGCTTCTCTAAAATTACATCTCATACAATATCAAATATGCCTTCCCATATTTGTATTCATGAGTCAATGTTAGTCATCCCTTCGTTAAATCTGTCTACATCAATAGGTCAAGCCACACGCATTGTTTACTGATAAACATCTTGTTTCGTCAATGACGTGCTCTACCAACCCTCATAAAGCCCCTTAAACTTACTCTCAATTTTCAACCGTCTCACAAAGGTATGGGGTGTAACTTCGCCTGGGATTTGCAAATTAATTTATGACCATTACCAGAATACAAACCATTAAGTGGCAAAGTGTACCCAGATAAGCCTGAAACTAAAATTTTCTGAAAATTTTGAAAAAAGTTACATTATTTAGTTTATTAGATCTTATGCAACATAAAAAAAATTATGAAAAAAAAATTAAGTGTAAGGCTTTCAGGGAAACAGCCGTCCTATATGTAGGACAGTAGGATAATAAGAGGAAATAAAAGACCATTTATGACAAAACAGAATGTAATCAAAAAGTGTAGTTTATTAGATAACTATTGATTATATTACCCATTGTTATATGTAATTTACTAGATTAACACTATTTATGAATGATATGTTTCAAAACACTTGACACACACTCCAACATCACATTTCTTGCAACGTGTCAAACATTTTTTGTGACATTGACGACAGTGTGTTTGCTTCGATTGAGGAATAACCAGATGATTCATTTGGTCTTTACGACTATCAGCATGTTCATGATGGGAGGGTCGGCTAGGCCCTCTTTTGGTATTTTTTCTGTTTGATTCAATCAAAGCAATTGCTACCCTTCTGCGAAAGCCAAGATGATCCAGTTTTCCATGATTTATTTTATATAACTGCCATGCATTATGTTCGGCAAGATCAATCATGTGTGTGAGCAACGGCATGTACCATTTCTTACCTCGTATACCAATTCGGTAATGTGAAATATTTTCATCAGACCGATCCACTCCTCCCATATATTTGTTATAGATGGACACCATATGTGGTTCTTCTATGACAATGTTTCTCTTTTCACTTTGTGAGAAGCGTTTGGCAGATTGTTTAGGATTTATTCCTACAGCATTAGAAGCAATACTGAATATATTATTGTCATGCCATTTAGCAATAATGAACGTGTTGTCATGTGTCGTTCTGTAATCGACAGCACCACGTTCCTTTTTTTTCAGTAACTTCGATGTAATCAGAGGACAACTAGATGTCCTGTTTTCTCGAACTGTCCCAGTGCAACGAAGGCCTTTCTTTGTTATCTCTTCCAGCAAGGGCGTCCCAGTAAAAAAATTATCAAAAACTACGTGGTAAGGAAGGTGAAATCAGCACATCGCAAAAAGTGAGAACAACGCTTGCACCCAGCCCCAATTCTTTATATATTGGATTGCACATAGTTGTAGCACCTTGGTATGGTTCCATCCATAAAACATACCCTAACCGTGTAGCACCAACCCAAGCTTTGAACCCGTACCTAATAGGTTTACCTTTTATGTGCTGTTTGCAGCCATGTCTACCATAGTAGGGGATCATGGCCTCATCTACACTGTAATGCTCTTCAAGAGGAGAAAACTCTAAGAACTTTTTATTTAGTAGTGTAACTAGGGGGCGTACTTTTGTGTATTTGTCTTGCAAATCCAGATTATCATTGACATGAAGGTGGCGAAAAATAAAGTCAAATCTATCCCTAGTCATAGCCGAGCTGATCAATTCATTCTTTGTATCAGGGGAGTTTTCCCAATACATTCTTCTACGGGGGAGCCATGAATAACCACTAACCAACAATATGCCGATGAAACATTTCATATCTTCAGTGGTTATGTCTCCAGGCAAATTCTTTTTGACAGCATATTTATTGCTCTCTGACACCAACAACGAAATAACATCTTCATCTAAGAAGTTTTCAAACCACTCAATTGGGCGCTTATCTTGGCAAGCGCCTTGAACATCTGACCAATTCACGGGATTTTTTGGCAAGTCCCGTTTTCTCCATGCGTAGGTACGCCTACGTTTAGTTCGACCTGTAGAATCAGAAGGTTCTTCTTCTGTATCACTCACCATAATCTGCCCTTGAATCATTACTTCAGCCGGTTGAAGCAGAATGTTTCGTGGCAAATTATTCAAAGTTACATTATCTTCTTCACCCGAATCTTCGTCAGTGAGACAGTCAGGATCAACAGGAGGAGGTAGAATACATATCAGTCGTTCTCTATAATCTTCTTCATTATCAGAAACATTTTCTAAAGCATCTAAAATTTCATGCGCAGCTAACGGTCTGTAAAGAAAAAGTTGTATTATTGTACTAAAATCATGTATATTATCCTACTGTCCTATATATAGTACGCTAGTATTTGTAACAAGTTATACGTAATTTATTTATATTATTTTGCTAGAATATTTATTTAGTACAAAAGTTAAGGTTATCAACTAGATATTAACACAGAAAAAAACAACTCACGAGTAAAATATAACTTTTTATACATACCTGTCATTTGCCATGTCTGCAACGCACTTTTATTACACACTTATAAGGTAAAATATAAGGTAAAAACTGTTAAAATAACTGTCTTTTTATTTTTTCTAATAAAGCTGACACGTTTCTTACTGCAAATCATAAGACTAAATAATCTTAGATAAAGAGGGTATTCTGATATTTTTTTTTATTTCTACTGTCCTAAATATAGGACAGTAGGCTTATCTGGGTGGTTTAACATAATTTCTGACTTGTTTGGTATTGGTGTAACCTGTTTTTTAATGGATGACATTGGTTGCGATACAGCTGTATTCAGCTATTACCTAAAATTTCATAAAATTCGAACGTTCTTATTTCGTTCACGCTAAAGATGTTTTTTTAAATCAAACGTATAGCTAATTTTGTTCTCAAGTGTAGACCGCACAGTGGACGGCCCCACTAGATAAAAACAGGCCCTATTAACGGATACTGGGTTCCGTTGGATGAAAGCAACACATGATCGGTCGCTCTGGAAATCTCTCGGGGAGACCTATTTTGATCAGTGGACGTTTTATGGCTGAAAGCAAGACAACTTGATCAATGTTAGCCAAAAAAATGTACCAAATTCAATGGTCACTCTTACTTTAACCCAAATAAAAGGCGCACTATTACCTCACCAAGCGAGTTCAAGTTCATCAAACCTTAAAGAGCCGTCTAAACAACCATGACAATGAAAGGGCGTCTAAAATAAGACAATCGCTTCATTACCACCGCAAATCTTGTTACGTAACAGACTGGTATGATCGGCCGGGGCTGAGACGCACCAAGTGCAAGAAAGTCTGGTGCGAATATTCATAAACCCCATCCTTACCAATTGGATGCAAATACTCCTTGGTAATAATTAATAATTAAGAATAAGATTTAATAATTATTTAAATTTAATTTAACTATTGGCATTCTATTATTACCATTCAATTATCTGTATTATTCATCACACTAATATTATAAATGCGAAATTTTGCATGTTTGTCTGTTACTCAATCACAACGTTAACGGCTGGACCGATTTCGATGAATTTTGGTATGTACGTACCTGGATTAACGCATAGGCTACTTTTTGTTGACAAAACAACGCGTGCGAAGCCGCAGGCGCCGGAAGCTAGTTTTTATATTATTAAAATAAATAAATAATTATTGCTGGACATTTCACACAGCGCTATCTAGCCCCAAACTAAGCAGAGCTTGTACTATTGGAACCAGATAACTGATAGAATACTTATATACATTTTTTTTATAAATACATCCTATTAATAATATCGAAAAACATCCAGACCCAGAACTTTATTAGAATATTTGTAGATCATGCAAACATTTGTTTCGCGGCGGGAATCGAACCTGCTACCTCCTGCGTCTCAGCCGGCTATACGGCCACTGCGCCACGGAGGTCGTCAATTATTCTATGCTTTTGAATTATGAATATACATAGTATGTATTTTAAATATGAAATAATTTAATTAATGATAAACGGCCAGGCTACGGTTTTATTTCCTTTCTACCGAGACAAAATCTGTTTATCGACAAAAACTGTAATAAATAGTGAAAATTGGTCGTTATGATCGATAATTTAACCGGTTAGTCTTGAGATCGCCATGTTAAAGTACCGTAGAAATGTTTCTACATTCTACGCTAAAATATCATCTTACCCTATATACTTCCGTAGAGAGAAATTTTGTCTATGGTGTTTTGTTCATGGTAGCACGGCAGGTCGTGGGGATACTTCCGCCGGGTAGAGATCTGGAGCTGTTGAGCTATCTATAGATCATCTACAACAGTCCTTAAGTAGTATTTTTCAAGCTTTCGTATTTATCGTGTAATTATGTACCTTTTTCATTTGTTATCCCGACGTTTAGACTGTGTTGCAACATACGCAATAAATACCTGTTTAAATCAGTATGATGATAGCTCGGATGTTTCTTCTGTCTTTTTAGGTTTGCGTACCTCAAAATGAAAAAAGGAACCTTTATAAGATCACTTCGTTGTTCATCTGTCTGTCTGTCTGTCCGTCTGTCAAGACCCTTTTTCTCAGGAACGCGTGGAGGTATCAAGTTGAAACTAATATCAAATTACGTTGGTCTATGGTCCTTGGATTTTACTCGCAAACAAGTCAAAACATTGGGTATTTTCCGTAAAGGAAAAGACCGAAAAGGGTCATTTTGAATAAAAAAAAAATACAAAAAAACAGGAACCCGCGGTGCGCTTGTCAGACTTTCATTTGTCTGGGTTTATTTTATTATTATGCAAATACTTTTATAAATTATTTCTGTTAATAAGCAGGTTAACATAGACATCATTCATACCATAACACATGTATTTAATGACGCATGTTTACTTGTCTGGGTTCCGAATATTGTAAAAGTACATTGACATCGTAAATGTAAACAATCCAATAATCATGTTATGTGTTATAGTGAATCCTTCCTATTTGATCAAGCAAACCGAGATCTCCAAATCAACTTAGGCAAATTGGCGTTGTATGTATGTATGTATGTTTGTTTGTCCGAGGATAACTTACGAACAGTTGATCCGATCATCGTGAAATTTGATACATAGGTAGGTATTGATAGCACAATTTTGAAGTGACTAAATGAGCTAAAAATTTGGGGGGGGGGGGGGGGGGTTGTTGACATATTGGGGTTCAAGAGGGGGAAAAAATCAATTATCGTCAAATGATAGGTCTTCATTAGTACATTTCGACCCCGTTTTTATAATTAGTAGTCCTTGTAGTTTTTGAGTTATTATTAGCCATAATAAAAACTGAACTTTGACGAAATTCACAGGGTACACCTGCGACCCCACAGTGCTGTAATTTGGTATACGTGTGGCTTAAGTGACACAGATATAGGCAAAAGTCTGAAATCTAGAATAATTGCAATTTGTACCACAAAAAAGAATAACCAATTAACATGAACTCCCGTTATCTGTAATTTGAATGAAACTGTAAGTCAAGTAAGTTGGTCTTTATTTCGTGGCACTATTTTGATAGTCAAAGATTACGAATAATATATTTGTGTTTTATGTGAGACTCGCGAGATCTCAGTACGGGGCGAAACACAAGTTAGTTTTAATTTAACTCAAGTTTGCTGAAGACCTTATCCCGCATTAAAATGAAACATCGGCAATTGGGAACATTACTGATCATATACGGTATTTCCATTCTCTGCAAGTAATTGTTCGGTATAGCAAATACTGCCGCGAAGGTCACGCACCTAAGAAACGTGCCCTACGATGCACTGCCCTGCGTCTTACTTGAGGCATACAGGTGTAAAGCCTCATGTGTCTGTAATTTCACAAGAAACCATACCCTTTATACCGACACAACAATACTGCTTGGTGGCAGAAATAGGTATGGTGGTAGTACTTCCCTGGACGAGCTCTTTCACAAGGAACTCTACGAGGCATGCCTTTTAAGTTCTGTCGTTTCCATATTTTCCGGCAATTTTGAATTTGGAACTGTTCTATATTCGAATGTGTTTACATTTTGAATCTCAAAACAGTTGAAAGTATTAGGATTAATGCTATTGTTTAGTCACAGTTTCGATTTGAATCTGTCAGGTCACGTACGAAAATGAATCTTTCTAAGGAAAATGTTCGTGCAATAATTTTCTACAACTTTAGAAGAGGCCTGACACGGCTTCAGTGTTTAGAAGAGCTAACATCTGTGTTCAGTGATGTAGCCCCATGTCTGCGGACTGTCGAACGCTGGTATTTAGAATTCCAGCGTGGACATACTAGTGTTAGTGACAGATTTCGCGAAGGACGCCCAAAATCCGCCTTCACTGAAGATAACATCATTGCTGTGAGACAACTAATTCTCGAAGATCGTCATGTGACGTATCGAGAGATAGAGGCTCTATTAGGCATCTCAGGGACAACCATTCAGAAGATCTTGCATGAAGCGCTTGGTGTGAGAAAGCTAGTTTGCCGTTGGATACCGCATCTGCTTTCCGACGATCACAAGGCGGCCCGCGTCAGATGGTGTAAGAAAACTCTGCAAAGGTTCAACCGAGGGGAGTCAAATCACGTCTACGACATCATAAGTGGTGACGAATCTTGGATCTATGCCTACGATCCTGATTCCAAACAACAATCTACAATCTGGGTCTTTCAAGACGAGCCAAAGCCGACTAAAGTTGTTCGTTCTCGAAGCACTTCAAAGAAGATGGTGGCCACGTTCGTTGGAAAAACCGGCCATGTTGCGACTATTGCACTTGAAGATCGTAGAACGGTTAACGCAGAGTGGTATACTACAGTTTGTTTACCACAAGTCATCGCCGAACTTCGAAAATCTAACTCAAAGCGACGCATCATCCTGCACCACGACAACGCAAGCTCACACAGCGCTCGTCAAACGATTGAGTATTTGAAGCAGGAAAAAGTAGAAATTCTTGACCATCCTCCATACAGTCCTGACCTAAGCCCTAACGATTTCTTTACATTTCCTAAAATTAAGAAAAGTCTTAGTGGTCAAAGGTTCCAGTCCGGTGAAGAAGCAGTCGACGCTTTCAAGTCAGCCATTTTGAACACCCCCACTTTAGAGTGGAATAAATGTTATACTAATTGGTTTGAGCGAATGGAAAGGTGTATTAAGCTACGCGGTGAATACTTTGAAAAACAATAAAAAGTACTATAAGGTTCTAGTTGTGTTTTTTTCTTCAAACGACAAAACTTAAAAGGCATGCCTCGTACTACTCGTAGTTCCTACTAATCAGAATACAGGGAATCCTAGAGTGGGGTCTGAACTGACAGTTAGGTGTTATTTGTTATTTAAACACAGCCACAACTAGAAAATCTTATCATTGGCCTAATGTGTCTATATGACACAAGCTTCAACCCGCGGCTTTGGTCAATAAAAAGTAGCATATGTCTTAGTCCAGGTCATATGCTATCTATATACCATATTTCATCAAAATCGGCCCAGCCGTTTAGTCGTGACATCGTAACAAACATACAGAGACTCGAGTTACTTTTGATTTTATAATATTATTTGTACTAAAAACGGGATATATTTCGACGCAGTTGCATGCGCCATGATCACGGATAAACTGAAGTCAGCGAAATCACACAAATCATGGCCAATTCCGTTATTAGTACAAATAGTGTTCATAACCATGATAAATATAAATAATAAATATTGTTGAACATTTCACACAGCGCTATCTAGCCCCAAACTAAGCAGAGCTTGTACTATGGGAACCAGATAACTGATAGAATACTTATATACTTTTTTTTGTAAATACATACTTATAATATATAGATAGTTTCAAAAGTTTATAATATTAGTATGGCTTTATAACCACCCGGGTTTGTTTCTTGTTCGTTGGCGTCCGAGACGGTTGCCCATCGCCATCATCTTAGTGTGTACCCGACTCGATATCTATAGGCGCAGGCGCCGACGAGCAGCCATCATATCAGTGATCTTGATTGAGATTTATTACGCGTAAAGGCTCGCCTCGATAAATCGCCCATCTCTACTTTCATAGTTATTTTTGCCGTCGTGCTTAGATTTATTTTGAAGTGATTTAGTTTTGTAATAAATTCTTAGATACAATAAACCTACGGAAACGTAAATCTGAGCTATTTCATTTCAACACGGAAAACGACTGTTGCTTTGCTTGATAATCAACGAGATTGATGGTCGCGCAATCTAAGGCAGGCCAGACAGAAGAGTCGTAAGGCGAGGACGAGGAGAAGACGTAGCCTTCCTTCATACAAAATGTATAGAAGCGTCGCGAAGCAAAACGTACAGAGAAGACCAGTCGCGGTTTTAGTCTCTGCTGTATAACATGCGCCTAAAGCCAAACGAATAATCGTAAATACAGAGTTAGGTGTTTGTCTATTAGATTTTATAAACATTATTTTTGTTTGTCATAAACGAGATATTTAGAATGACCTGAGTTTTAAAGCGTTATTTTAGTCATAAAAAGGTCGCCCTAATTTAAACTAATACAGAACTTTTGTTTCATATAGTCTCATCTCATACATACTAATTCTAATATTGTCGGAAGTCAGACGGTAATTACTTATAAGTAAGTTAAGTACATTATAAAAATGAAAATGTTTACGAGAATATTTTACATGCCAATAGAAAGAAAAATGAAAGAAGAATGATTTGTGTTACGCTTAGGACACACCTTCTAAGGGTTTTTAAGTCTATTTATTTTATAAGTAACTGTTTAAAAAAAAAAAACTCAATTATATTAAAAAAAAAACTCAAATATATTTTCAAGAAATCTCTTATATACATACTAGTCAAGGGCGACTTTTACATAGAATTTCTCTGTCTGATTTCGGGACAGCTTAATACAGTAACAAAAATATTTTCATTAACGATAAGCCCCAAGTGTCCCATACATCTTATCTCCCTACACAGTAACCATACAATGAACCAAATAAAAGTGGAATATTGACAATGAAAGGATACGCCACAAAATGATGTATTAGGAGATAGCATCGATAGAATAGTTGGGGTATAAATCACTGAGTTGCAGTCGGGTAAGGCAAGATTACCAGTAAAAGCTATACAGTGGCATCGGTATGCTATCGTTCTATAACTTGAAATTCGATGTTTTTCATTGAAGGAACTATTTGTAAAATCACATATGAGTACTTTAGTTAGCTATTCGCCGGCGCGGTGTACATCACAGTCCTACAGTTATCACCATTGAAATCGAACATATTTGTCACATAAATACGTAGCCTTTATAGGCCGGTATCTGCAATATAATACTGCCGATCCGATAGTGTGGGAGAGGGACGGGTCGCGCCCTCTCGCTCGCATACTATAAATATTATATTGCCGATCCGATAGTGTGGGAGAGGGACGGGTTGCGCCCTCTCGCTCGCACACTATAAATATACAAAACGGCGGTGCCCGGCTGCCGCTCTAAATCCTCCGTCGTCCGAGACACGTTCTCGGAGACCCGGATGACGAAATCACCTCCGCTAATGCGGAAGGTGAGTCATCTATATCAGACAGAGCAAACACTTCACAGACACACCGACCTCGCCGGCGAGGTCGACGAGTCCCTTCAGTCGCCGCCTATACGAGGTACAGACATGTACCCGGGCGTTTCTCTCCTATCCCCACCCCGGCAACAGCCCAAGCCGAGGCTCGTACCTTAGTGGTGCCCTTGCGCTAGTTGCCTAAAAAACTTACTGGGCTGAGCGCCATCTGCGCTCGCCAAAAGTTCGGTTAAGCTGTCACGGCCTCAGAGGCCAACAGCGAGATTAGTCCATTCGAAAAAAAAAAAAAAAAAAGCCCGGCTGCCGCTCTAAATCCTCCGTCGTCCGAGACACGTTCTCGGAGACCCGGATGACGAAATCACCTCCGCTAATGCGGAAGGTGAGTCATCTATATCAGACAGAGCAAACACTTCACAGAAACACCGACCTCGCCGGCGAGGTCGACGAGTCCCTTCAGTCGCCGCCTATACGAGGTACAGACATGTACCCGGGCGTTTCTCTCCTATCCCCACCCCGGCAACAGCCCAAGCCGAGGCTCGTACCTAAGTGGTGCCCTTGCGCTAGTTGCCTAAAAAACTTACTGGGCTGAGCGCCATCTGCGCTCGCCAAAAGTTCGGTTAAGCTGTCACGGCCTCAGAGGCCAACAGCGAGATTAGTCCATCCGAAAAAAAAAAAAAAAAAACCCGGCTGCCGCGCCCAGTTCGGCGGCAGCGACCCTATCGTTCGCCTCTAATCTCTATAATATCCAAGGCAATTAAACATAACATTTTCCTAACTTAATCTATAGCTCGGCGTCCGCTACAATACGTATTATGAAACGTATCTTTTGACTGGTAAGCAACCCTTATAATAGTATACTCTCCATATCATACGATGGTCTTATCGAAGTAGACGTACATATGTGTATGTCAATAATTTATTTACGGGGTCAATTGGACAATCGACGACAATTTTAAAAGATTTATTGTTTTGGATAATCTTCTATTGATTGTTCGGCCTTACTAATGTAAAAATTAAAGACTTAAAGAGAGTACGTACAATGTGATTGCCCAAGTAGGTATAGGTAGGACTATAAGACTGGTGGCCATAACGGAATAATCAATTGCTTCAAAAAGATGGTAACAGCTTGTGCTCAGGATCCAGAAAGAGATGATTACTTATAAAAGTTTAGTTTAAAATTGCTATCCTATGTTTGCAACATTTTAGACCCGTATTCTAGAATCAAGACTAACGCATTATAGGAAACCGTCAAATAGTCTATGCTCAAGTCTCGATTAATGTTTGAGTATAGTTTTAAAATATAGGCCTTAATCTGCCAGCTAGTATAAGGATCTTTCAAGGTACTGACCATATACTGACTTACAAAACTGAGTAAAAGCCATGTCCAACTACGCAAACATTAAACCTTTCTGAATCTTACATTGATTTCACATCTTGTTCAATATGTTGGCAACTTTCAGGTATTCAGCAATACATCGTTGTATTATTTGAAGATCAGCGTTGTGCCAGAAGCACAAAAAATGCTGAGTTGGACGCATTTTTGTGACGTCCATCGCTTAGGTTTAATTTTGTGACACACGTTTGTTAGGTATTGTATTTTTTGTGGGTACCTTACCTAATGTGCTGTGTGTGTTTTGGTCCGTCACAAACAAATGTTTTTTTCTTACTTTCTGTTTGTAAAACCCATAAAGATAGTATTTACCTCCGTGGCGCAGTGGGCGTATAGTCGGCTGTGACGCAGGAGGTAGCGGGTTCGATTCCCGCCACGGGACAAATGTTTGCATGATCTGCAAATATTTGTACCGGGTCTGGATGTTTTGCTATATATTATAAGTAAGTATTTACAAAAAAAAAGTATATAAGTATTCTATCAGTTATCTGGTTCCTATAGTACAAGCTCTGCTTAGTTTGGGGCTAGATAATGAAATGTCCACCAATATTTATATATATTTATTTATTTATATTAACATCTTCATTATAAGTAAGCTTGGTTTATATAAAGCGTTGCACTTGACCAACTGAACGAATTTATTATAACTACCGGTTGGTGGATTAATCTGATTTTGCTAGTTCGATAAAGGAGCTACTCATGAAGTATATTTATGTGTAACTTTTTTTGTTACAGATAGAAAGAAACATGTATTTTGACACAAGCAACACAGAAATTCCATACATTAATTTTTATAATTTGGTTACTCCCAAGTTGTACGGAAATTTGCGCATGAGTAAAAACAAGTCTGTTAGTTCACCAGGCTAAAAAGCAATCAGGGCAACACATTTAATTTAAGGCCGGCTTGCACAACGATCCCTAAACGTATTTAGCGACTTAACATGTTTAAATTTAACTTATTTGTATGATTTGACAACTCCTTAAATCATATTTAGCCGCTAAGGGCGGCTTGCGCAACGATGCCAAACTAATTTAGTGGCTAAATATGATTTAAGGAGCTGTCAAATACGTTTAGACATCGTTACGCAAGTCGCCCTAAATTTGAAAGTAATTGACGAAATATGTGCCGCGGTGAACTTGTTTCTGCTTCGTACGAGTCTAATCTAAACTCGCTATAAGAAAGAATGTGTCTTGAAATGCTCCAATTTTGCTGGATACATTTAAATTAATCGTGTAGCAACTTGTTGGATTAGTACCAGTTTTTCAAATCTTTATTTCTTTATGACACCTATTTGGATTATGAATAAATATTACTCTTAAGAAAAGCAGCTCTTCTGTTATGTATGACTTATCCGTATTCATTTCAAAGTAATTAACGATTTGCTAGGGAAACATATAAAAAGTTTCAACCGGAATCCAGTCATAATGGATACATTTAAAATTGATATTTTTCTTTAAAATCGTCTCTTCACGCTTTCCAATTTAATACCCTCTTGGTTAGGCAATAACATGTCTTGGTCAACAAATCACATCAGGAAGAAAAATCTGGTAGAAAATCACTGAGCTAGTTATATTATGTAAGTAAAGGGTATATTTTCAACTTTGAGCGATGAAATCCTCGTATGAGCATTAAAAGTTTCCAGAGAATTGACGGACCGGACCTTATGACTCATTTTATTTAGCATTTTATGGTTTCATTAAAACTTGCAAAACTTCCCACCATGCCTTAGAACCCATAGCATTCACCTTGATTCTAGTTTCTAGTGCTTCATCAATCAATCACATCCTGACGTAAATTGGCAACAGCCGTGCCCAGACAAAATATTTATCAAAATCATTCTGGAGCCTATTATTTCTAACCGATTATGTCAAGGGCAAATGTCTTTGTTTTTTTTTCCATTGTGTTTTGGCTAAGTTATACTTTCATGGTCATGGTTTTTAAGTTCTTGGACACCATGTTAATGCACCTTAAAAACGTAGTGGAAAAATAACCTATGTGATAAATGGAATCACTAAATACTAACCCTATTAATACTAACAAGGGGGCAATACCTTATCCTACCTGTAGTGTTGACCCGAGACGACAAGACCCAGATACCCAGTGCTCTCCGACCCCGCATTAAATCTCGTTGTACATGCGCATGCGCATCCCGAGTCACGAGCTCGTCCATCACTGGACGGACCTCCAGCGATACTTTCAAACCAGCCGCATAGAATGACCTTGCATTGACTGTATTCCACTAGCCCCATGACTCAAGACTTGCTATAATTGTTCTGTCAAACCAAGACTTCTTTTTTTAAGTCTTTCTTTATGGTAAGTCGAGATTTCTTCATTAGGTACATATATCTGGTTTGCGACAACTATATTGTGAAGCTTTACCTGTTTTACTGGTGGTCAATTGAAATGTAGCTTTTTATTACTTTTTCTCTGAATCCAGTTGACATCGATGTGATCATGCTCCGGTTCAAGCACGTGTTGGAGTGATTTCATTAGACGATTAAGGTTTTATTCGATTTAAATCAAATAATTGAGGCCTGTAGCGACATGATCCCCGGCTCCAATAAGGGACGTTTATCGGTGACGACACGTTTTTGTTCATTGAGATAACTTCGTTTAAACAAAAATATGAATCTACATCGGTAAAATCTGAACTTCAGTTGGAATTTATGGGCATGATTATGAACATGAATTTGTGAATTGCAGCATCGCTTACAGGAACTATAGGGAAGCGGCCACGAAGCAAAATCTCTCTATAAATAAGTATTAGTTAACAGTACAATGTTGTTATGTATTATAATCTATAAGGTATTTATAGATCCATCTTATTATATTTTTGTATGCGCACATTGTCGCCTGAAATAAACGTATATTTTTCCACACATTTATTACTTAACTCAGGTTTTAGGCCTGGACCTTTACATAAGCGTTAAAGGGGTCAAATCCAACGAATAAGAGGCCTGTTTAAACCTATTCATAACCTACTTATGAATATTGCAAGATGGGGGTGAGACAGATGGTAGTACTATTCCAAAAAATGGATTAAATTTCAGGTTGTTATTAAAGTAATTCTTATGAAATGGGCTATGGAATTATTATTATTACTATAAGTAACGTATAGGTACTTAAAACAAATTATCCATTAGTACGTATACGATACCGGTTACCTAACATGCCCATGAACAGAAAGACATTAACACTATCCCGTAATGGAATCCGGTACCGAAATATCGGGAGGGCTCCTTATAATGACGGTAGGGTTATCAACTCGCGAAGTCGATTGTTTACGGTACTTACTATCGTGCAAATAGTTTTAATAATAGTGTAGATGTAACAATCTTAGACACTTCCAAGGTTTTTTATTTATTTTATAATGTATGTGTTTCTTTATGATTAATAAATAAAAATTCAAAAAAGACGTGTGGCGCTCGGAGACTGCCGCGGTAAAGCTATTGCATAGCTGTTATTATCAACTTATGCAATTATAATTATTTTATTTATGCAGTATTTTTTTTTAACTTACTTTTATTACGTATTCGTCCGATTTCGGAGCAGCTCGTCTCGATTCGTGCGAGCTTCGTAGAGTCGTACCATGAAGTAAATACAAAGAGGAGGTGCCCTAACGCCGAAACTCTAAGCAGGTATGAGTCACCAGATTGCGGGGCGAAGAGGGGGATTACGCATGAGCAGTAACGCCGATACAACCAATGCCACCTAGAGGCGAGTTGCTGAACTAAAGAGACAAGCGTGATATTTCAAAAAGTCATTAAAAGTTCTGCTATTCATCGATAGATGGCAAAACTAAAAAGTATCACCGCTGTGCCGGTCGGAGTGGGGGGTGTTATTTTCGTTACGGAATTTCTGGATTCGGTCTCCACGCTCAAGGCCCGCGATAGAAGCTATGCAATAGCTTAAAAATTATAAAGTTTTATCCTTGCCAGCGTCTGGCCAAATGTTTTAAGACTTAGTTGTAGCACTTGGTGGCCTTGTTTAAGATAAGTTATTTCGTCTTCACAAGTGGGCAACTGTGGTGTCAGAGTTTATAGGCCACCCTAAGGCCTTAGACATGGTTAGACGACTGTTTAAAGTGGGGGCCGACACCGTGCTTAATACTTCTATAGGTACTCTTCTATACTACATCGTAAAGCGTAAAGTATGGACATATTATAAAAATCCTGTGCTCTGTTCCCGGATGATAACACATCTCGACAACAAAAATCACGTCTTTTGACATTCTGATCCTACTACAGTAAAAGTAAAGTCTCACTCAATTTATCTTTTATGAGTTGAACGGTTATTATTGTATATTGAAAGATTAGCTGACAACCCTGTCAATGCTGCCAAATTAACGCCACGTCTGTTTGGACATGATTTGTGACCTAAGGACAACAATACTGACTGTTGTTAGTATAGTTTTTATGCTCCATTCGGTCCTTTCGGCAGTAAATGTCAATTTTTCATGTCCAATATAATGAATTATGCAAGAAAAATTGGGTTTTATGTTTTAGTCATACTTTCGTGGTTTTTATTGGTTTTGAAACTGAATCGATGGAAAATCATTTTGTTGATGCCATTATGGCGTGTGAATTATGAAGTAAAGTATCGCTTTCTATCTATTGCCTATTGTAAGTATCTATTGCCTATTATCTTGTGTGATTCATGACTAATATTAAATTAGTTTGATCTAAGTGTGTTCTGATATTCTCAGGTAAAGGAACATATAAAACAGTTAAATATATTAGGTTAGTATATTGTGTTCATTCATCTGTTACCGCAATTACGTAGGTACATATGATCAAATCCGTTAATAAAAGCATCCCTAATACGGAACATAAAATTAAAAAGTTAGATAATACTTTATTGCACACCATTAACAATAAAACAATTAAAATTAACATTATTCAAATGAATGTATACAATTGGTAGTCTCACCTACCAAGCTAAGTAGCGATCTCTACCAGACAACCTTTCTACATACCTACTTACGTAAGCTAAACAAATGTTATTCATGAATGATGATATGTGTGAGAAAATAATTGGATTAATTGACATTCGGAAGTGAAAACTCAGTTCGATGTTTTGTATTCATAGGTTCTTCTATCAGATCAATTATTCAAAAGGGGATGTCTATTATGAATGGCATTTGCATACCCCCAGAAACAACCGTTAGACGGGTTTTATTATAATTCAGGGATTCTGTAATAATTCAAAAGCCTTACAATCAGTACTTTTAAGTTTATATCAGATTCCTTAGAATCATAAGGATAATATGCTGACGTTTATTTACAATTTGCAATTGGAAATGGACCAGTTCTTTAAGTATCGGACCAGTCGGCATAAAAAGTGCCCGCCTCCTTTGCTTTGCAAATTATTCATACAAGTGCCTAATTGAATGAGACGTTGAAATCGTCTGGGATGAATAGGTTCGCTTCATTAAGTCTTCAACAATGGCTAAATGCCAAGAATTGAATGAAATCGTCTTGCTTCGATAAGTGCAGAAAGAATATAGCTATCAATCCCAGCCTCGCCCGATTTGATTATAAATTAGTACGAATATGTACTTTCTTTTAGATTTTTTTAATACTACAAAGGTAGCAAACCAGCATACGGCCCACCTGATGTAAGCGGTTAACCGTAGCCTATGGACGTTTGTAACACCAAAGATATCACTGCCGACCCTTTAAAAATTGTAAAACGCCCTTTTTGAAGAACCTCATGTTCCTGGGGAAAACTTTGGCAGGGAGACCATTCCACAAGCGAAGTATTCGCGGGAGGAAATTAAATTCCTCTGGTACCTCACGGTGCGCGACCACATCGTCTCCAAGGTGTGTGGGTGGATTCCCCGCCTATGGCGAGTGGTGCAATGATAACAGGAACCTGCAGGCACCATATCTAACAACTCCTCAAAACACAACCAAACGGGGAGGCAAAATGGGTTTGTTCTCCATGAGGTGAGTTTACTTGAAATCTAATTCGTCAGTGCATGTTCTGTTTATATGTTTTTCTATGGGCTTTATGAGTAATGCCCTCGAATTGTACTTATCTTCATACACAACAGGATATACATGGTCAGTATACACATACTACATGCTTACTACAGCGCCACCTACCGGGTCCAATTGTGAATCTAAACCATTCAGGGACCCACTCAAAACACACAAAAAAGTTCATCAAAATCTGTAAAGTCGGTCTCAAGTTATGGCGAATCTGCATAGAAGGGGTTAAAAATGGTTACGGCTAACCATTCCTTTTAGAATGATTAAATATTTATAATATTAGTATGGATGAACGAGTAACTTGACAAATGGTGTGAAGTTGCGCCACATTGGGCAGATGTGACCGTCTGTCAGTCTGTACCCCTCAATCATTGGAGTTTGACAGACTATCTACGACCTACTTTTGATCGATCACCATGTCTGTTTTAACATCATTTTAGAATAAAAGCGACTGACAAAAAATGCATAAATACCTGACACAAGTGAAAACTACAATTTAATCTATCCAGGACTTTAGTTTTAAGTTTGCATAATATGCATACAAACAACAGACCTTGAATTTTGTAAATGTAGAGAAAGTTATACATTGTTGTAGCAGTGATTTGATGGTTTTTGATCAGACGTCAGGACTGTGGACAAAAGGTTACGTGATTGATCATATATAAGTCGTGGCATGTTGATTGTCATAATATTGACAACTATTGTAATACGAACACTCCATAAAACCATTGTACGCATTTGTGATCGTAGTGGTAAAGGCTGGGTACAAACCGAATGCGTGCGCGTGCCGTGTGCATGACGGGACCGGTTTGCACAGGCCTTAATGCTAAAACGCCGAAATGCATCACAGATGTTAATATCAAGTTTTGTTAACAAAACTAAACTATTACTCAAGATCTGAACCATTCACACAGTCTTGCAAGGAATTACATTTGTTTCTGCCTGTTTTCTCTCTGATCTCTTTTTTTGTATGATTCTGGCAATGCCGCTTTGATCGCTCCGGGTCCAAGTTTAAAGCAACTAATTCTTTGCAATATTTTATTTATTGTTAATAGTTTACATACATTTTTCTTTTTTTAATACCACTAAAGTAGCAAACAAGCATACGGCCCACCTGATGGGTAAGCGGTTACCGTAGCCTATGGACGTTTGTAACACCAAAGGTATTAATCACGCGTTGCCGACCCTTTAAAATTTACAATACGCCCTTTTCGAAGAACCCCATACTGTAGTCCCTGGGGAAAACCTCGGCAGGGAGACCATTCCACAAGCGAATTGTTCGCGGGAGGATATTCCTCTGGAACCTCACGGTACGCGACCACATCGTCTCCCCCGGTCTCAGAATGTGTTCCCTGCCGATGGTGAGCGGTGCAATGATAAAAGGAACTTGCAGGCACCATATACACAACTCCTCAGAACACCACTATGGTACCCATTATACGAGCGGTAGAACACACACAGGGAGGCAAAATTTCTCCTGAGACTTAAGGGCTCAATACCGCTTGTGAGAATGGGATCGTCAACAATTCTCACAGTTCGTCTTTGAACAGAGTCAAACGGCCCTAGTTGATATCCAGGTGCTGCTGCCCATAAATGACAGCAATACACCATACTTGTTATTACGAATCATACGATCATAGAACATACGAAGGATTCGACTAAAATCTCACCTGGTGATAAGCGATGGAGTATAAAGATCTAGTATGTAACACTATACGAGATCTTTATGCTCTAAGAAAGAAGAACACTTAGATTCTAAGTTAAGCTATGTAGTAACAAAGTACTAACCAAAACCAATAGTTGTCATCGAATTGTTTAAAATAGCTCTTACAATCTAGGTATGTACAAAAACGCAACGAAGTGAATATGATTAAGAATATTGTCTGAGCTACTCAATCAAATGTGATTGTACCACAATGTGTTTAGTTTGGTATTTTGTCTTGACTTCTTAATTCTGCCTCACTAGACTAAGCGTTCCCTCCTTAAGCTTTGAGATTGTCTTTTGTCGCCACCCTTCTCGATTCTTCCATTTCTTATTAATTAAAAGTGATCCCCTAAACTCTTAAAGGATTGAACGCTATCTTTGTTTGCCCATTTAAAGAGATTCTAAGGCGCTATTGTGAGGGGTTTACGATTCTCATAAATAAATTAGACGTCTCTCTTTTTACTCTTGAGACAGATCGCTTCGGGAATGTCAACGCCGATTTACTAATTCATTTCGGCAATTGAGTCCACTTACAGGATACGACACGGTTATATACTTAAAGCATATAAATAATAAATAAATAGAACTGGACATTTCACACAACGCTATCCAGCAAAGTAAACTAAGCAAAGGTCTTACTACACATACTAATCATTATTTATACTATACATACGAGTATTACTATACTATACTAATTTACTAGGGTATAATTAGGATCGTACACTTTTGTACTTAATTGTAATTGTAACTTTTAATATATAGAAAAATACCCAAACCAGGAACAAATATCTGTAGACTGCACACAATTGACCCGCAGCGGGAATCGAACCCGCAAACTTCTGCGTGTCAGCTGGCATTCGCCCACTGCGCCACAGAGATCGTCACTCATTTAGCTAGTAGAGACCTTACGATCATAAATTGCGTGCCCCATTACTTTATTATCAATCATTGTTTTTTAAACAAAATTATAGACTCGTGTTTGACCAAAATCTCGTCTGATGAAGCGATGCTAACGTGATAATGAAATACGAATATATTATGAGTAACTTTCAAGTAGACGCTGTCGTGGAGGGTTAAACAACTTTAGCTCGAATACCTACCAATTTAAAACCAGATTTTTTTTGTTTTGTGTACAGGATTTTGTATTGTATTATAATAGAACTAGCTAACCCGCCCGCGGCTTCGCACAAGTGGTTTTTCAATAAAACATTACCCTCATTTTGCGC
The DNA here is from genome assembly GCA_963924445.1 of Philereme transversata. Lineage (NCBI taxonomy): Eukaryota > Metazoa > Arthropoda > Insecta > Lepidoptera > Geometridae > Philereme > Philereme transversata. The sequence goes on along the minus strand of OZ004338.1, from coordinate 13,230,845 downwards.
AGTTGGCTAAAAAGTAGTCTATGTCCTCTCCCAGGATATAATAATCTCCTTGCAAAATTTCATTACGATCCGTTCAGCCGTTTAGTCGTGTATAGGTAACAAACAGAATTAAGTATGTATTATACATATAAACCTTCCACTTTAATTACTCTATCTATTGCTGAAAACTACATTAAAATCCGTTGAGTAGTTTAAAAGATCTAAGCGAACTAACAGCGGAAGCGACTTCATTTGATACTATGTAATAAAGAAAGATGTCGATCTTCATTTGTGATTTGTTTTTTGTTAAAATCGTATCGTAACTTCTAAAACTAAGAACTAAACTAACGGTATGCGATATCCTATATTTAAGCACTAGTGCAGTGGAACAAACAAAGTCAAGCTGACTTTTTATTGTACTTTCAATGCATTATTGATTAATTCCTACGTATTTATTACTTTCTCGAGCGATGAAGGAAAACGGTTTGCAGTTTGCGAACTAGAATTATTTCGTAGAGTTCTCGTGAGTAATAAAAGCTAAATTTTATTTGTTTTGATAAAAATAATTATGTAAGTAGTGAAAATTGCACGCCGTATAAAATCTGAGCTAGCTCTCAATGTTTAATAAATATACAGGTTGATTTTTAGTCGTTATAAATAATAAGTAAATATTGCTGGACATTTCACACAGCAGCACTATCTAGCCCCAGACTAAGCAGAGCTTATACTTTTGGAACCAGATAACTGATTGAATACTTATATACGTTGTTTTTTGAAAATACATGCTTATAATATATGTTTAGAAAAACATCTAGACCCGGAACAAATATCTGTAGATCATGCTAACATTGTTCCGCGGCGGGAATCGAACCCGACAATTACGGGGAGATTGTAAACATAGAGAAAAACGCTGTGAAAAACAATGCACCAAAGTCAAAAATTGTTATTCATTAAAATCACAAGGATCACTTTGAAAAGTCAATTTTACTGCCTTTTCCTTCGCGACCAACCCAGGAAAGAAAGGCAAGAAACAAGGCTGGTTATTTTTTTTAATTATCATTTTTGAATACATAACAATACAGAAAATAAATTACGTCTAAATTGAACGAGTTGGAGCAATTTCAATCCCAAGCTTCTCTATCATCTTAATAATCCGATATTTTGATTTTGTTTAATTACGTTTTTAAATTTGTTTATTGTCAATTTTTGTGTATCACTTGGGAGTTTGTTATAAAACGTATCAATTTAAAGAGTGTAAAAGTGACATAAAAGTGTGTATTTTCGAAGTTATTTAAATACATAGGTTCACATGACGAACCAAATCATGTATGACAATTCTAGCAACTTGAGAAAGGCATAATATTATATATTATTAGTTGCTAGAAGTTATAGAAAATATTTGTTTAAATTTACCAAGGTAAATTCGGTTTAATGCGATGATGGTCAAACATTATTCTCCTGTATTATCGCACTCGTAAAGTTTTTGAACGAAGCATCCTCCACCTGCTATAGTTTGTACTATGTGTTTACATAATTTCCATTATTGTCTTTTGTAATACGTTCGGTTTTGAAATGGATAGTTCTTGATGATAATCAGGCCAAACACTCAACAAGAAAAAGCATGTTTTTCATGTATCGTGGCCATATAAAATCAATATTTTAAACATATCTTCAAAAAAGTATTTATGTTACTTTTATTTTCTTTAAAATTGAGCACATATTTTTTCCTTTTAGAATGTATCTTTATTGCCTGTAGTTCAAAATCTCTCTAGACCGGCAAGAATCAAAACTAACCCTGTATAATATGAGAGATAAGCATCGAACTGCTTTTAAGTGAAATGGGTAATAAGGATATCGCAAACCCACTTTCTAATTATGAGCCAAGAACATATTCTTGTGCCGTCGTTTATTTTGATTGCACTTAAATATGTAAAGATAAAGATAAAAAACGTTAATTTCGTCACCAACGTAAACAGAAATTAAATAAAATCTTAAAACCAGGCGTAAAAGATACAGTGACATAAATGCTCACTCAGCACTCAACACGTGCTGTGGCAGATTCACTCTGCCAAAGCTCTGGTGTTCCGTAGTCACCGTGGCTGCGGATAGTGGCTACTGCGATACGCCAGTGTATATCGACATATGTGCCCATATTTCTCATGGTAACTATATTCAAATTCTATTTAACTAACTCTACTGTCACTCTATTTTAAGTAATTTTATTCATTAACTAATATATAGTTAATTTATCCTATCAAAAGCAACGCAAAGGTCACTCAGTAGCTAGTTTACGATCAATGAATCTTTAATTGATTTCATTACAATCCCTTCCAGCTAAAGAATCTCAATTGCTTCAAAGAATTTGGAAATAACGTAAGGGGTTCGAAATATTATCATATTGGGATATTTGTGTGTTTTTATATACCAAATCCTCGTCTCATTTATACGGATTCGTTCATCAGATATCGGTTTATAGATAAAAGTATAAGCCCTTCTAGATTTATAAAATCTATTACGTACGGCGTTATCACATTAGCGATTTACGAGCGTATTTCCTGCGCAGCGATTTGTGAACGTGCTTGCCGCGAGCTTGCCGCACTTCAGTCAATCGTATGTATCTATTGTAGGAACAACGCCGCGTGCAGGTAACATGAGTAGTAGAATTCATGTTGATGGACGCAGGGCAGTGTATTGTAGGGCACATTTCTAAGGTGCGTGACCTACGAGGCAATACTTTGCTATAGGCGATGGTTATCACTTAACATCAGGTGGGCCCAGAGATGGGATTTATTTGAAATACTTCTATTTAAAATGCAAATACAAAATGCAAAATACCTATTTTGTATTTTGCATTTAAATGCCTTTTAGTAAAAAGCATTTCGTATTTTATTTGAAATACATTTCGAGATGTATTTTGCATTTTTAATATTTATTTCAAAATGCAAAATACTTTGTGATTAAGTTTAGCCAACATCACCAGTCAAACAAAATGAAATGAACGAATGACGCTTGTATTGCTGAATTTGACCGATAGAGGTGCCTGATAGCCATGCGCGCCCTTTTTTCTTCTTTGGTCAGAGTGCGCGCCTTATGTCTGACTAGTCACTAGTGTCAATGTCAAAAGAAAACGACGAACATTATCTATGGCTATGAAACGCAACGCCGCTGACGCCGACGATTTGAATTCACGGATTTATTGTTTGCTGGGGCTGGTGAAGTGGTTACTGATTTGATTTGATGGTATGGATAGCAAAAAAAAATGTAAGTACTTACTGAGATACAAATAAAATAGGTAAATAGTATAAACAAATAAAATACATACTAAAAACAAAAAACGTCGACTAACTTAAATTGATTTTAAACTTTACAAATTATAATAGTTCAGTTGGTGTTAATATCTACTGTACATTTGTACAAGTAACAACATACAAAGTCATCTTTAATTTTTAGTTGAAAGGTATTGTATTTTCAGTTGTATTTTGTATCAACGTGTCACCATTCACCAACAAAATAATGATTGTCAAACCAGTAAAGCTAATGAATAGTGGCTATAGTATTAGATTCAATAACTAATTCGTGTTTGATTTTATTTCAGGGATAACCCTAATCTACCATTTATATTAAGGCACTGTTTTAAAGACGTGAAGAAGGAGGCTGATCATGAAAGCAATATTAGTGCTGTTTGCAAGATATGTTCAAAAACATTGAAGGGAAGTCTGCACGCAACAACAAACTTCTTAAATCATATTAATCATATCATATTTAGGGTGGTAGTGCCAATACTACAATAGACCTGGAAACCCTACAATATTTAAAGGATGAGTGCACAAGTCTGGAGATGCTAAACGCTTATCCTACAATAAAAAAAGTATTTTTAAAATACAACACAATTCAGCACCAGTAGAAAGACTTTTTTCGTACGGTGGGATGATTATGAGACCTCACAGAAGAAAAATTAGTGATGATCTATTCGAACAACTGGTATTGTTAAAAAGCGTAATAAATAAAAATTGATGTTTATTTTTTTTCACTTTTTAACAATACCAGTCCAGTTGTTATTAATAAAAGAAACGTGTAATAATAATAAAATAAGAACTAGATACACAATCAACAGAAATAAATGGCCACACAATCCACGAAATGGAGCCATGGCTCTCTTTTTGTTAGTTTTTTTTACATTATTTTAAGTGAGTATTATTATTATTAATAACATAACAGAATTTATTGATACGCGTACTGCTAAATATGACCAAAATGTCATGCATAAGATGCCATGTTATTAGACGTTTTTGTTCGGCTCGGCATTGTGTCTCTATTTCTCATGATAAATACCTAAAATAAATAGAAATATCTGAAATTTGGTAAAAAGGTATTTTATTTTGAAAAAGTATTTTGAAAATACCTATTTTGCATTTAGCATTTGAAATACAAAACGCAAAACTATTTGGTATTTTGCATTTGAAATAGTAAATCTGAAAAGTATTTTGCATTTTGTATTTAAATGCTTTTTTTAAACCATTTTGTACATCTCTGGGTGGGCCATATGCTTGTTCCATATCCATAGGCATGTATTATGAAAAAAAATGGTATAATGTAATTGTACAGTGGCAGAACTCCTTTAACTATTCCGAAAATCTTTTCAATATCGGTTGTCTCTGCTTCTATTGGTTCCTCTGAGGCAGCAATGGACTTTCCAAATAATAAAAATTATAGAATTTCAAACTACTATCTAAATTTAATTACTATCTAATTTTAACTAGTAGATACTTTAAATTGTTTTGGGAGCAAAATTCCTAGTTTGATTAATTCATTGACAAAATTATCTTTTATTTGTTTAAATAACTTGTTTATTGGGATCGTCTACTCGTATGTACGGAAGCGTTCGGCTCGAAGACTCTAATTAAAATGTTTGTTTATTCATAAATATAATTGTATTGATACGACCACTGAATACGAAAAGTCAAGCACTGGTAATAGCGTAATTGGGCATCCATCATTTGTGAATGCTGTGGGATCCTTTTGTAGAAACCGCATTGAAAGTTTAATGTTTAAATTGCTAAACAATTTGGGAATGTCTGAGTCTTTTCGCAGAAGGTTAAGGTTCAAAGAGAGTCATACATCTTTAGGTTTTTGATCCAAGTTGTAATATGGTTTTTGTGACTCACGAACTGTTTCTTCTTTATTATTAATCTGCATGGGACTAACACGCCATACACGGGCTTACGTCATACTTGACGGCTCATACACATTTTGCGTTCCTCCTGCATTAATCGCTTCACCTATGCGGGTGGCGCCCCACCTGAAGTTTACCTCATCATCATCAGCCCACATTAATAGTCCACTGCTGGTCATATGCCTCTCCCAAAACGCGCCACTGAGCCCAGTCTACGGCTCTTATCTAATTTCTGCCCGCCGACTTTCTTAAGTCATCGCTCTACCTAGCCGTGGAGCGCTCCACACTACGTTTGCCAAGACGCGCCTCCACTCAAGAACTAGTTTACCCGAACGGTTGTCGGTTCTCCGGCATATATGGCCAGCTCACTGCCCTTTCAGTTTGCTAATCTGCTGGGCTATATCGGTGACTTTGGTTCTCTGTCGGATTATTTCGTTACGGATTTTATCCTTCAGAGAAACTCCGCTCAATACATAGCTCGCTGTGCATCCTTAAACTGGTGGACAAGTCCTACCGTGAGCGTCCAGGTCTCAGCACCTTAGGTTATTACGGGTAGAATGCACTGATTGAAAACCTTTGTTTTCAAGCATTGTGGTATATGTAAGAAGTTTACCTAGGTATTAAACCACCACACCTATGTTTGCGCAAAGTTTATAAAATATAATTAAATTTTGATATTAAGAACGCACGCTATACAAATTTTGTTCATATCAGAACACGATTTCGTCTAATATTTGAAAGCAAATGAAATCGTGCGGATAAACACAAGCACAGCATAAACAATAGTTTGTCATGGTAGAACAGATTATGTTAATTCGCCCATTAAGTCAATGGGCTTCTTAAGAAATTACAGGTGGCCCAAATATATCATTATAGGTTTTTTTACGAATTCATTATCTGTTGTTTGTTCAGCTTTAACATTATTATCGCAGGGACGATTTGTTAGACCTGTAATTTTTGATTTGATTACTTTATTAGTGAAAATTGATACTTTATATTAAACCGCATCAAGTTAATCTAAATTGCTTAATTCTGCACCAACCTTTTAAATAAAGATATGTGTTTGATCCGGTTTTCTTTTTTTAATGAAACCCCTTGTACATTATTAATTATTACTGCAGTTTTAAGGATTGAAAATCTTGTAATAAGTGTTATTCTTGTATACCAATCATTAAATCCAATAAAAACAAAAAAATGTGATTTGTACTTAATCTTGGAATATCAAAATAGTGCCACGAAATAAATAACCAACTTACTTGACCTACAGTTTCATTCAAATTACAGGTAACGAGAGTTCGTGTTGATTGGTAACTTTTTTGGGATAGAAGTTGCAGTTATTCTATATTTCAGACTTTTCCCTATATTTGTGTCACTAAAGCTACACGCATACAAAAATTCAGCACTGTGGGCTCACTGGTGTGTGTTTTGTAAAAGTTCAGTTTTTATTATGGCTAATAACTTAAAAACTACAAGGTTAAAACTAAAAATAAAAACGGGGTCGAAATGTACTTACAAATACCTTTTATTAGACGTGCCACTTGACCGGATAGTCCCATTTTGTTTTTTGTTTCCCCTCTTGAACCCCAATATCTCAACAATTTTAGCATTTTTAGCTCATTTAGTCACATCAAAATTGTGCCATCACTTACCTATATACCAAATTTCACGATGATCGGATAAACGCTTCGAAAGTTATCCTCGGACAAACAAACATACATACATAAAACGCCGATTTGCCTAAGTTGATTTAGAGATCTCGCTTCTCTCGATCAATAATAATAATCATTAATATTAGGAATTGTAATATCCCACCGCAAATTATGCGTACGAGAACACCTACGTAAGTTTTACTATTAGTCATCTAATAGCTATTGATTTGTTCTGCGAATGGTTGAAAAAAGTAATGTACATCGAAAACAATAGTCTAAAAGTCTAAACTCGCATGTGTAATTTTTTTTTCTGACTTTAGTTATTGAACTGTATTTAAATGATAAGAATTTAAATCGTTTGGGGCAAAAAAGTAATGGGCAAAATCAGGTGTGCCCTCCGGCAGTACAGCGTTGTTTAACGAAGCTGGAGCTAATTTCGGTTGATTATGATTTGCTTATGTTATTGAAGGTCGTATATTTTAATTAATTTATCAAATAAATTCATATTGGGTGGCGCGGCTGCCTCTGGTTAGTGAAATCATTTGTTTTGTTTAGTTTTTATAAAGATACTTTTCTAGTTGTTGTGTCAGAAAGGCTTTTGTGTTTTTCACTTTAATTCTCAATACATTTATTAATTCTTCTTCTTAGCGTGTTAATAGTTCTACTTATATTGTGTTAGATAGGTAATTGGCTACATTGATGGCGTCAAGAATATCAGTTTTTAAATCTTCCATCGTGCAGGTATTCGGGCACAAGGGGCATAATAGCAGGTGTTTCATCGACTGCAGGATCACCACAGTCGCATTGCGTTATGCTAGAATCCCTGATTTATTACTTTCACGTGGTTACAAAGTTTCAAAGGTATACATTTGAATGGTCCCTGTTAGGACATAGCTACAGGGTTATATGAAACTACCCACTTTATTTTCAATCGTATGTTCTGTAAACTAATGTAATTGTAATTACTTATGTTTCCTTAACGTTTACCATATGAATAGATACGTTGAAAAGTTTGAACAACGTCTGCTGTACTCTGTATATGTGATCAAAAAGTTTTGTAGTGCGCTGCCATATTCTTTCACACATAAATTTTATCAATCGAACAGCTAAGATGATCTTACAACGGATACAGATTTTAATATTGCCACTAAATCTGTACCCATCGAAAGATTCTATCAAATCTATCCAGTTTACTATACGGCCGTTACTCGGTCTAACAGACCATAAATTTGACATACGGTCGGGGGAATAGATTTGATGAGCAGTGGTTTATCAACGGAATAAACACTGCACCTGTGCAGTCAATAGTTTAGAACATAGGCCGGATGTAAACGAACTGCTTGAAGCAAACTTGCCAGGGCTTACCTCCAGAATGCCTCATCGACTGCTTTAAGCTGTCCGTCTATGTCTGGCGTAAGTGTAAGATAGTGTAGTTGTAGCAGTATGAAGCAAACGGTGAAATAAACGTACAAATTGCATTTGTTTAACAACTTTCAGCATGTTGCAAAGATTTTTAGTTCTATGCTTGGAATCTTGTAATGTTATGTAAAGTAAACAAAGAAAAAAGTCTTTCATTTAGGTTATGAGCAGACATAATGGTCGCAGGAATCATCATTCATCATTATCACTACAGAATAGTGTAGCTGTCGAATGTTTTCTCATTCAGGAGTCAAACTCCATATGATATATAAACAAAACACTCAACAACACTTTAAAAAAATTTACATTAAGTATGCATGAATTACAGTAAAAAATGAATGAAGCTTATGCATTCAGGTAAGTATTATTATTTCCTGTCTGTAATAATCAGATTAGGTACATGAATAAAATGACAAGCTCCATAAAACCCTGCCCTCCGAACTAGTTCAAGACTGTATCTCGTCGGGCAGTTACAAGTCATTGCGGACGACGTAGCAGTCAGTTTATTCCTGGCCTAAAACTATCGATCAGATCGTGTTCTCTCCCAGTGTTTATTGCCCTACTGATTTCATACGTGACTTCATCAGTAAACATTGACAATAAATAAACATTTGGTTCATTGTGGTTTACGACCATCGTTAAATTTGCATTGACAATATTAAGTAACGCGGCTTTTAGATTGATATTTATGACGCGCCAAAAATTTTATTGGTTCATACCTATGAATGTTCATACAAGGTCGGTTATTGTGCCCGTTTGTGACGCAGAGGCTTAGACACAGAATTATGTGTTAGTAAATTTACAATAATCGCCCTCCGGCTAGATGCAGTGACGATTTGCGCGCTGTGGCTGGCAAGGATTGGATGAGAAGAGCTAAGCTGCTCAATGGCGCACCCTGGCAGAGACCTACGTCCAGCATAGGACTGTTATAAGTTGATGATGATGATGATGAAATTTACGATGCTTTGTTACAATTTTTGGTACAATAGCCGTGAAATGGGGTCTTTACGCGTTCAAAACTTTTGTTAGTATGTAAGTATCTGAAGGAAAAACTATTTTTTTTGTAGAAAATGCATATAATAGAGATAAAAGTCATGAGTCTATTTCGTTCTTTCATATTTACTGATAACTTGCTAATATTATTTTTAATAGCAGCATCTTATGCACCCGGGTTTTTTTCTGTACATTAATTTACTCCACAGTACCTAGTTGAAGAGAATTTATAAATTTCTTATTATAAGATAGATGTTGCAATGAATTCTAGTTTCAATCAGAATAAATTGGCCTATTAGTGTACCTTCCTGCAGTTGTGTGCAATAGAAAGTTTAAAGTTAAAATGCTGCAGAACTGGCTTTGTACTCGTAGGGGGAATGTATAATTTATATCTTAAACTGGGCAGTTAACATTAGATCGTTGCAGGTTCTCTAGCGACTAGTAGCGACATCTTTTATAGGTAGAAATCAAGGTAAAGAAAAAGAGGATGTGCCACCAGACGGGCCCACTGCAGATGCAGGTAGAGAAAACTGGAAAACCAGGAGGGGGAGCCCTTTTCCCCGCAGTCAGACAACAGGTTAAACATTTAATATTAATAGGTAAACTCTAAGAGTAGTAGAGTTTCTTGTGAAAGGGCTCGCCCGGGGAAGAACACCACCATACCTATTTCTGACGCCAAGCAGCATTGCTATGTTTCGATATGAAGGGTACGGTTTTCGATGAAACACCTGTATGCCTCAAGTTGATGGACGCAGAGCAGTGCATCGTAAGGCATGTTTCTAAGGTGCGTGACCTATGAGGCAATACTTTGCTATCGGCGGTGGTTACTACTTAACAACAGTTGGGCCATATGCTTGTTCCACACGATGTGGGGTTAGAACTATGTAAGTGACTTTTGGGACTTACATTTTACCTTCTTCCTTTACTTTAACGAAAATATCTGTCACCCAATTAAAATAGCTAAATGGCTAGCAAGTTGATTATTTCATAATAATGAATTACTAACTAGGCACACACTATTAATTGCTTTCTCACCTAGAGACTAAATAGAAACCAATGCCTTTCTATTTGTTCAGCAAATACATAAAACATTAATCTGGTGTCAGCGGTCCATGAAACCCAAGCCAAATGGGAGCAAACCCACAAATCACCATGACTCAAAGACCTGGATGGGGTACTTCTTGAGCCATTGTTGCCAATTGGTTACGGATATTTGTGCTACTTTTATAGCGTTTACTCTTTTTTATCGGGATTGAAATGTTTTTGTACATTTATCATCCTTAAACAGCGTTTCCTCATTCAAAAAGTGGAAAATCGTACCAATAATCGTGTCAAAATGACTTGACTTTTTTTTATACTACTGGAGATGGATGGAACAAGCCTATGGCCCACCTGATGTTAAGTGGTAACCATCGCCTATAACAAAGTTTGCCTCGTAGGTCACGCTCCTTAGAAATGTGCCCTACGATGCACTTCCCTGCGTCCATCAACTTGAGGCATACAGGTGTAAAGCCTCATGTGCCTGTAATTTCACCGGCAACCATACCCTTCAAACCGAAACACGTCAATTACAATTGATTTTAAAATGCAAGTAAAAATAAGTTTGGGAATGTGGATATTCTCTTTTTCTGCGACATCTCTCTAACTCTACTCAATCGTTTATTGTATTCCACAATGTAATAATAGGTGGTAATTAATAGGTACATGATCATTATGGACCCTGTTGGACACAACCATATTAAGGAAAGAGGAGGACGTCATTGTTCTAGCAAATCTGACAATCTTTATGGTTTTACCTTTAAAGTGGCTAAATCTATCCTAATGTAGGCTTAACTGGCAATTGGTTTGTGGTACTTCCGGATAACAATGTTGTACATTCGTGATTTACTATTCGGTAACGCTGTATCGAATTAAGCCATCACTTGTAAAACAGATTGTACATAAAGACGTGGGCCCCAAAGTGCCTCGTAGGTACGAGACCAGTATGAAATAATATGACAAAGAACCGTTAAAATTATGTAGTTGCCGGGATATACGGAATTATGTAGTTGCTGGAATATACGGGCGGACACTGTACGGAAAATTAAGTTGTACTTTAGAGGTAAATTTGAGTTACACGTATGTTCCGTTAGTTAATCTAATACATTTGAACTCTAAACATGACCTATTCGTAAATGTACATTATGTATACGTAGAACTCATTGAAGATAGATAGAAACCGCTTTATTGTACACCACACTTAAATCCATAAACAATATTAAAACAAAAGTCAAAGTCAAATATTTTTATTCATTAAAATCACAAGGATCACTTTGAAGCGTCAATTTTACTGCCTGTTCCTTCGCGACCAAGCCAGGAAAGAAGGCAAGAAACAAGGCTGGTTGTTTTTTTTAAATGATCCTATACATTTACATCCTATACAAATAACTAAACACACGGATATTACAACTATTCTCTATTTCTCTTAACTTTTGAAACTATTTTGGTTTTTTCAATAAGCTATACTGTCCCACTGCTGGGCAAAGGTCTCCCCCATTTTCTTCCATTCCTTGTGTTCTCCAGAAATCTCCTGCCAGTCAGAGTGGAACCCATCCAGATCGTCGCGCCAACGTTTTCGCGGTCTGCCTCGTTGCCGTCGTCCTGTAGGTTGCCAGTCGGTGGAGATCTTAGTCCACCTTTCAGGGTGCATTCGAGTGACATGACTCGCCCACTCCCATTTGAGTCTTGCAGCCTTGTACCCCACATCGATGATTCCGGTCATAGAGTCATCATGGTTATGAACACTATTTTTGTACCCACTAAAAACGGGATGGTTACCATGATTTGTGAATTTACCCGTGATTATAGCGCATGAAACTGCGTCGAAATATCGAGGTACTCAAAAACTCCTCCTCCGTGGCGCAGTGGGCGAATAACCGGGTGAGACGCAGGAGGTTGCCGGTTCGATTCCCGCTGCGGAACAAATGTTTGCATGGACTACAAATATTTGTTCCGGGTTTGGGTATTTTTCTATATATTATAAGTATGTTTTTACGAAAAAAAAATGTATATAAGTATTCTACAAGTTATCTGGTTCCCATAGTACAAGCTTTGCTTAGTTTGGGGCTAGACGGCGCTGTGTGAAATGTCCAGTATTATTTATTTATTTATAAACTCACAAATCATGGTAAATATCCCGTTTTTAGTACAAATATTCTCTTAGTCCAAAAATGTATAAATAAATATTACTGGTCATTTCACACAGCACTATCTAGCCCCAAACAAAAGGGTATTTATTGTATTGCCCCCTATTGTTTGTATGTTTCAGCAATTTGTTGTAGCGAGTGACTACCGCACCGACATAATTTGTAAAATTATTGAAAAATCTTTCATGTTGTCCGTTATTAAATTATATTACAGCTAAGCCACATATAATCAAGAATTAGATTAAAGTTTGTTCGGTCTATCATCTCGATAGACAATCTTTTTTGAGTAGACGATGTCATTTATTAAAAGATATTGTTTCGTTACAGGAAAAAACAAAACTCTTATAAGTTAATCCAAAGGTTGTCTGGAAGACATCGCTTTTAGCGATAAGACCGCCACTTATATTTCTGCGTGTATTGTTATTTGTTTTTTTATATTGTTTTTATAAGATCTCGTGTCCGTCTCTCAAAAATATTTTTTCCGAAAACTAGTAATAATCTGTAATTTAGCATAATGGTCTTGATGACGCGCACATTCAAATATTATTTTGAATTGTTATATTCGTTTAACTCTACCATTCCTCAAAACAATCAAGCGATAAGGATCTCGTCCAATAAACCTCGCGCCTCGTCCCGAGCCTTTCACGCCATGCGCCAGCGCATCACTTGTCAACAATTTACATTTTAATTAAATAATAAAATCATCATATACGTGTTCCGTTATATTATGGTTATGATTGCATCCCTACGAATCACGCTTAGAAATCCTTTTGACAGATGAAGGTACAATACGTACATCCTTGCCAAGTTCCAATAATACACCCACTTCTATCTGTTTTTTTTTATATTGTACATTTAGACACAGAAGCTGACAGGCCTCCTGATGTTATGTGGTCACCGTCGCCTATAAACTCCTGCAGGACGCGAGATAGTCGCGTTGCCTAAAACTTAATGCCTTATTTACACCTCTCTTGAAGGCGCCCATGTTAAAAGCCCACCCGGAAAACCTCCGGAGGAAGGTTATCTGTATTACAAAATGTAAACATGAACATGTATTTACAAATCATTAAGTATATGTGTATACTTAATGTATATTAATATATGATTTCGCATTTTTTTTATGATCGTGTCTTAATCACTAACCATTATCAGCTTCCCTGATAATTGTCGTATGCGTAGAAGTTGAAACAAATGTACTTTATCTTTATACGAGATCTCGTTTCAGATTTCTATGGTCATATTGTATGCGATGTACCTACTGACGTGATTCGTTCATTTCATTTAAATCTTGTCGTTGTCTATCTCATCTGTAAAGGAAATAACATCTGGTCTGGCATAAAAGATAATTCATTTATCTGCAACACGAATAAATGAATTATTGAGAAAAAAATGGGAGATAAAGTGGTTAGAAAATAGACTCCAGCTCAGCATGCTGGATGATGTCTTATTTTTCTGTTCCACAGAATAACACTTTCTCACCATGAAATAGTGTTGTCAACCGATTATTCAAATACCAATATCCATGTTTTATTTGTATCTATTCGGATAATGAAGTCCCACCCAATAATGTACAATAAATATTGATGGTGTTGGCGACATACTGGCCCTGTCTGTGGTCCCATGCATCATGCGAGCGATGATAATGGCGGCCGTGCGCGAGCGGCTAATCGAATCGTTTTCCACGCTACGGGACGTGATTGGAACAGGGGAATGTAAAGAGGCGATATTACAATGAAAATAAACAATCTGATGGAAAGCTGCATCCATCAACCCTAAGTCCTGCTCCGTTACTTCAATGAGCTAAGATGGCTGGGGTCAGGTTAGAAGGGAGGTAATGCACAATACACCCTAATGCGGGACGTCAGTGCAGATCTTATTCCTACCACCGTAGAATTAGAAACAATCTGTATTCAGTATTCACATCATGTCATTACATTTCATAATATTGGTATGTCAAAAATATATTACAAATGTCAGTTAACTATAGAAATAAATAAAAATAAACTAATTACAACAGAGAGAATAAGAGCCAAGCTAACTAAGCTAAGAGGTTACAGCAGATTGAGTTTTTGAACACAACAATAGTAATACGCTGAGACAAGAGTCAGGAGTCTTCTAACACACGCAGCTCGGAGTGTACTCTAAATAACACGTCTACTCCTACTTGATTTTGTCATCGTGTAGTCGCCTACATAAGACAATATTAAAATATTGCCTCGAGAAAGCAAGCGCCCGACTGGAAGGGGTATGCAAAAAAGTGACTGAGGTAATTAGAACTCAATGAAGAAAGAGACAAATATAGCGATCACGCGTTAGGACGTGGTTGAAAGTAAACGGCGTAAGCGATAAATAAGAAATGAATTAATATCTTAAAAACTCTTATAATAAAAATAAAAACCTTTTTTTAGTTTGATGGTTATTTTATTTATTAATACTTAGATTCACAGTTACATTACCGTATATTATAAACTAATTAACATGGTACTGAACTTAAACCAAATTGAATCTACAATATGTAATGCTAAACTTTTATTAATTTGACGCGGCAAAGTAGCCCGCCTCTTAACTTTAACATACCTGTTTTAAACTAAATTAACAAGAAAAAGTTTACAATAAAGAGTGTCTAATAAGTTGTATAAAATTTACCTATTCATACGTTTGATCATAAACGTAGCAGGAGTTCTGAAAGAGCCAACTTTGAAAAACAAATCTATAGAGAAAAGTTTCACCAATCGTGTTCATAACCTCATTACCAGATTAGATCCTCATGTTATCTTTGTTATAAAAATAAAATACTGTAATTTTTGCAGTTACTGATAAATTACTTCACAAAATTAAAAATAATCGATCCTTGCTTAAGTGCGATCTTATGTTTTCTATTCCTTTCTTTCTAAATCGAATTATTCTACTTTGGCTTAGTTTCTTGTACTCCACAATACTTAACAATTATTCTTCTTTTGACATAGATTAATGCACTTAGGCCATCTAATAAGACTAGAACATTACTGTACCGTAACAGGGTATATGGAATTCCAAATTAAATAAGATATTTTGAGCAAACGATAGATTATTGACCAAAAAGTTGCATTATGTAAGTGTTACACATAGCTACACTATAGATTAGATTATATTTTTAGATTACTTTATTGCATGTACACCACGAAACAAATACATATAAAAAACAACTACGTAAATCTATGGATACAATATCATTAATCTCATTGACCTCTCTAGTGCGCTTCTGTCCTTCATCAGATTACTTTCACTATTATTGTTTCTATTATGATAATCACCTGTGCCAGTGTCAATGTCGCCAGCGTTCCAATGCGATCCTATAATGTAATAATTTTAGACGAGCTTTTTATCTTTGTGTTGTTGTAATATGTAATTGCTTATGAGGACAATCGTAAGGATCGTGGAATAGAATTACGATTATCCACGACTTTAATGCTCTTGCTATATAGTTTATGACTTTGTGGCCGCTAAGGGCTGGAAGAGGAGGAATTTGGAGAGTTCTGTCTCTGCGGATGGTCTAATCTAAAGATTAAATGCGCGTTTTGTTTAAGGCTGACTTAGTTGAGAGATATAGGTGCTGGTCAAGCCCATTCTATCAAAAAAAAATCCCCTAAAGCAGAGGTCAACTCTTTACCATCTTGTCCATTCTTATTTTTTTCAGTATGAATGTGTGTCGCTCTTGCCGAATCCTTCAAAAGCATGTAATGCAATGAAAACTTATTCAAGATATATTTTGCTATTTTGAATAGTCAAGCGCTTAACCACAACCTCACTTAATTAAGTTTTTTTTATACCACTTGGAAATAAAAAAATATTGCTCCGTAGGTCAGGCAGCTTAGAAACGTGTTCTTCGATGCACTGCCTTGCGTCCATCAGCTTAAGGCATATAGGTGTAAAGCCTGTAATTTCTCCGGCAACCATAACCATCAAACTGAAACACAGCAATGCAACTTGGCGGCAATAATAGGCATGGCGATAGCACTTTCCTGAGCGAGCCCTTTCACAAGGAACACTACTCTTAAAGTGATGGTTTAGTCTAAGAATGAGCTCTCTAGAGTGAACCTATTAGCTCTCTGTACTCTACTACTTCAACTATTGGTTTACAATAAACGCCGGCCCTGTAAATGCAATCAAAGTGTTTTAATTTACATTGAAAATCTTGTAATAATGAATGCATCAGTATTCATGCAGGGAGGCATAAATTGCTATCGATAATCTGTGTAGAAATATATCGAAGGTTATTTGCGTGGGCGGCGTCGCCTGCACTTGTTATGTAGATTTAGTTTTATTCAGAAAAATACCCATTTGAATACATGTTCATTAACTAACGCTGCTGTTGATGTACAAGTAATAAGATAAAATATTTTACACATCACCTGCTTGACAATGTCAAATTATATGTCATGTAAACTTCACCGAAAGCAGGTGATAAAATCCTTACGGCTGAGCCGGGAGTAAAGTTGTACTAAATTTCATTCTGCCCTTGCGGGAATAATGTGGTTTGAATTTAGAACCTCATCTGTATTAAAATTTGAACCAAAGAGACCTACACCGTAAAAACTTATTCGTAAATTGAACTAACCTCTGCACAGAATGCACCAACTTAGATTTAGTTTTTATTGTCTCAGAAGAGTGAAAAGTAGAGTATTCTCCTTGTGGATAAAGCTGTCTGCATCTTGGGCATTCTTATATTTCTCTCTGCAGTCAGGATTCTAGTAACTCCCTCGCTCCGCTCGTGAGTTAACTTTAGAATTAATTAATTAGTTAATTATTGGTTTGGTTTTGTTCTAATACTTTTTCCAATTATAGTCGAACATAACATTGACATTTTTAATGATTCCTAAATAATATGGACTTCTCTAAGTATCTAAAATTATGAGATAAAAAAATTTATATAATATTATATATTTTTAATAAGCTAATAAAATGTACCTATATAATAAAAAGAAAAATGTACTTTCGTGGTCACTGTACATAATGTACATTGATTTAAGCGACCTGAGCCAATTTAAAACGACCATAGCGGACAAATTGTTCAGTACATAAAATTTCAGTCATAATCATTTCAGCCATAGGTCGAACATAGGCCTCCCACTGCTGAACATAGGCCTCCCCTATAGATTTCCAGATTGACTGATATCATATTTTTAATTCAAAAAGTAAGTAAATGATTCATAACCAACAACATTATAATTTCAAAGCAATTATATACAATGTGCTGATAAAACTCCCGGAAAACTGAATAAAAACTTCGTGTCTCTCGTGCGTCGCATAAATCAATGTACCACGAGTTTGTAATTTACAACCATACATGTCAGTCAAGCCACCCGACGCATATACGAGACCATACGTAGAGATCGCTAATTGAGACGTTTCCACGATAAACACCCGCCAATTAACCCCTTCACAGTTATCGATAAATCGATAAACATCGATATAATGACTCTCCCTAGCGTGTAATTTCATACTTTTTTGCCGCCCTTTTCTAGTTGAGGATGATTGATTGTAGTTAATATTGTTGTAATGGTCTGGTGTGGGGACGTATCGAAGGAATTTACGAGGAGAAAGGTTTTGTACTGAGAGCTTTTTTCTATTTTAGCATTGCATTTACATTTTTATTAGTAAATATAATAATTTAATTGTATTATGTAATTATTCTAATCAGTAAGCTAAACCATCATCATATCAGCATTAGGACGTCCGCTGCTGAACATTGGCCTCCCCCATTGATTTCCAGAGCAACCGAAATATTTCTTTATCTCATAGCACTTAAACTACCAGCAAATAAAATACTATTGTCGTAAAAGATGACACTTCATATATGTTAATAGTGAAAGTCTCATTGCGCGCTCGATATATTAGTCTAAGATTATCCGGAGCAAACAAACAACCTATTATTCCTTTTAATATTATAATTTAAACTTTCACGGAATCTTTGCATTAAACTATCCCATACTTCTGTAACTCGAAGATAGACTAACTGTATTTTTTATATGTTCCTTCACGGAAAGAGTTTCCGACACGAAATAGCTGTTAAAGTCAAAGTCAAATATTTTTAATCATTAAAATCACAAGGATCACTTTGAAACGTCGATTTTACTGCCTGTTCCTTCGCGACCAAAACAGGAATGACAGGCAAGAAAACAAGGCTGGGTGTTTTTTTTTAATTATCCTTTTAGAATACATAACAAGTCATGTCGGAAAGTCATTTGTAAAAGTTACGAATCATTATGTTAAAAGTTTCCTACGGCGAAATTTAAAATAGCGTTCTTTGGAAGCTTTCGAATCCGACCCGAAAAGACTTCCCGACGTTTTAAGATAACCCTGCTGCTTATCGATGGCGCTCCAATTCCATCGGTAAAGATAAAGATTTTATTCACTTGAATATAATGTGAGTATAAAGGTGTTAGTTACGTAGGTTAGTGTCAATTATGCTCAACCTTATCTAGCATGCAAATTGCTCATAATCGGTGTCATACTTTTAGTTTCATGCATAGGTTTACGGAGACACTTGGTCTTTGTGTTTAATTTTGAACCCCCTTTCTCGAAGCTACAATTGAACGAAAAAGGAAACTTCGAGATTCCATAGTAAATCTGTCACTTATTCAGAACCCTATCTACCGGGAGTTAAAACACCGTTGCAATAGAGTGCCATTTCTTACTGCTAAAGGGGCCAGATGATAACCCCGAGAGCTCCAATACGCTGTTTCCATGAATGTAAATTTCGCAGGCAGACGCTGCCGTTCCGTGTAGCGTAGACCTTAACGTAGATTAAAGGTTCGTTTACAGTATTTTATAGATACATATATAATGCTGGACATTTCACACACCGCTATCTAGCCCCAAACTAAACAAAGCTTGTACAATGGGAACCAGATAACTGATAGAATACTTATTTACTTTTTTGTGTAAATATGTACAAACTTACAATATAATATAGAGAAACGACCAGACCCGGACAAATATCTGTAGATTTGTTACGCGGCGGGAATCGATCCCGCAACATCCTGCGTCTGAGCCGGCTATTCGTCCCCTGCACCACGGAGGTCGTCATTATAGCAATAGTGGTCATGTCGCTTCTATTCTGAGATGAGATTGATACATATTGTTTCTAACGACAAACATCGAAGGGAAAATTGTAGGAAAACGAGTAAGAGGATCGCCGCGCATAATCTACATAATGAGCCAGATAAAGGAAAAGCTCAATCAATCAATAACCTTTTGTCATTTATTTTTAAACTTCCTCCTATGTACTCATTCCTTATCTTGTCGACTGTACTCAGCACATCTATCTCTATTATCATCTCCGCCGTGTGCACTTGCATTTCGATACACCTAAACTAAAACCAGTCTCGAAATTCTCGAATATTATCACAAATGTGCCTTAGCCCTAACAGTAGGAAGATGCTCGTATTTCTATGTTAATGAGCTTAAAGCAGGCCATGACTTTGACCCTCTCTTTTGAAACAATTTGATTCGATTATGTCGTAAAATAAATGGGCGCCTGCGCATAAATGCAGCACCGTCGGAGATTTTACTTGTTAGCAAATTGTTTTATGTATTATAATGGTGGCGATTCTGTTGTTTACTGTGTAAAATACGAATGGTCTTATTTTGTTTACACTAAAGATCAAATTAGAATAACATTTAAAGTGACATATCTAAATTTAAGTATTTTTAAATAAGAAGGCGTGTTTGCGGGGGCTAGTTTAAGTCAACACCAATTTGATTACTCACTAAAACTAGCCCGCAAACATGAAATCATAACAAATATTACAAAATTTTAAAAATGTCACCTTTAATTTCATTTTGATTTGATCTTTAGTGTCAATAAAATAAGACCGTTTGTTTTTACACAATCTTTGTTAGTCAGCGTGAACAACAGAATTGCCACCAACATGTATTTTAGTCATATTTATTTGGGCCGTAGAATTAAATTTTAACATTTTGTGCTTTTCTATTGTTGCCTAAAACAAAGATTTATTATTATTATAAATGGCGTGTGTAAATTTCGTATTAGCTAGTGGCCATCTCGTGTTGAAGTATTCAGACCGCCCTGGGGCTTCCGACATGGCTTGAGACGAATTTTATATCAAGGACAGACATCATAATGACGTAGGATTGCTAGTTTAATACTATTCAGGGTTCTGTAGTCTACTAGAAACTTTAACGGCTTACGGTTTCACCATCTTCAACTGTCTGTCCGTTCGTACTTACTGTCGTTTTATTTGTATCTGTGCCAAATTTTAACTATTAGCACAGATATATAGTATTGTTCGCAAACTTTTGGAAACCCGTCATGTTCGAGTGTTTTAAGATAATTAAATATGGATTGGCAATGTATTTCGTTCAATTTTATGAAATAATGAGAATATGAAATAATTATACTATGAAATCCAACCCTGAGCTCTAGATAACGATTCTGACCATCGAACCCACTTTTAATAGGTTTAGCATCATTCGATTTCAACCTAGAAAAGTAACATCGTGTTTCAGCATCTGATTCAACATTCCCACACGAATAACTCTAACCGGGACCGTGAAACAAATGGATATGCCATCTCCTAATGAAATTGAATACTAGAATAAATCAGTGTTATACCTTCGTTCAGCAATGTGATTTGTAAGCGAGCTTCGACGTACTGTGATTTGTGCTTTCTGTGTTTTTGATATTGGTTACTTTGTTGACATCAGTTTAGCCTATCCAATGTATCAAAGGGACGTTACTTTGAATTGTGACCGCCGTTTCTTTTTGTATAAGGTATTTTGCTTTTCTTCATTTTCTCCTTTATTTGTACACAGCACGTCAAACAATTTTTTTTTCATCAGTTATATATATTTTTTGAAGTAGGAACTGGTTATAATAATAAATAATAATTATGTAATAATAGCAAGCTCAGGTAGCAGTGGGCGGGGCATACAGCTCGAAGAACTAATTCTGGCCGTTGGGGCAGAAAGGTTCTTGAGGTGGAGACCACGCACTGAAAAGCGCAGCGTAAGACGCCCCCCCCCCCCCCCCCCCCCCCCCCCACTAGATGGAAAGACAGCCTGTTAAAGGTTGCTGGGAGTCGTAGGGTGCAGGCCGCATAAGGTTCGAGTATATGGCATCCGGGCTTGTCAGAGACCGTTTTTTAACGGCCCCTGACCAATCCGTCACACAACCAAACATTTGAACTTTTCCTGCATCGACTACACACGATCCGAGGCCATCCGACTCCGATTTTTACCTGGAACCAACCGGGATGTGGTCGGGATACGCAGGACCGACCCGGATCCCATATAATCCGAGCCTAAGATCGGTCGCTCTGGATATCTATGGGAGAGGCCTATGTTCAGCAGTGGACGTCCTGTAACTGATACGATGATGATGATGAATAATATAAAACTTTTTTACCTATTTTAGGCAGGTGCTATCGTTAGCTAGCTAAAGTCAACACTATACCTTAATGTTGACTCTAACATTTAGATAGAGAAAGAAAGTTGAGAAGGGGGCACAAATGACAAATACTTGAACCGTTACACCTGCAAGAAAATATCCTTAGGAGACCCAAATACATACACAGTGTCACGCCTTTATCCCAGAGGAGAGACCACGGACATCCGTTTTTAAAATCCTGACATACATACTTGTTTTGCCGCATTTGGAGACCCATTATTTTTAGGCTATTTACTTTTGGTTGGCAGTCTGAATTTCCAGACTAGTTCACAAGTATTCACGGCTCAATCTCATCCACTGGGCGCCTCCCACGCAGGGCTCTAGTGATGGTATCGTGCGAGTTACGAGCCCGATCGCCTTGTTGTAAGGCCCTGTGCTATCCATGTGTGGAGAGCATGTTAGCTGGAATTCGTCGCTCAAAAGCCATAATGCGTATTCTGTGAGAGAGTACGGAATCCCGATACACCTTACAACGTTTTGATCTGGCTAATTTCTGACGTCTGGTTGACGTGCATCTGGTGAACGTTACAAGCCGACAGTCGATCTTAAAAATCTGATGCGTAAAAAAGAGGCATGACAGAATTTTACATATTTCATCATAAAATTATCCAGCGCAAAAATTACAAGTAAAATGCTACTTTCATAGTTTAAAATGTAAATTTTGTGTAGAAAAAACTAGGAACTGGCAATACAAGCAGTTTAACTCAAATTTAACTACATATTATTTCAATTAGTAGGTATGTTGATATGTGTCAGATAATAGACGGAAAATTGCAAAATTTCTGACGTTACTGTGCCATCATGCATGTACATAACATTTCAAAGGTATATACTACGTGTGTTGTTGTTATGTACGACATTTAATGAAAACACGGGTAGGGCTAATAGTATTGTTGTAAAATAGGTTTTTTCAAATTCATTACAATAGAACATTTTAAATTTTCAAACAATCTTAAGATCACTTTCTAAAATATGAACGAAAACAGCCTGTATGTATAAAATAGGTAAACTAACCATATTCATTTATCATGTAAGAAGGCATCTGTTAAACTGACTAAGCGGTATCGTCGCAAAGGCGCCACCGATTTACGTTAAGTATTGTTAATTGGTAATGTATCGATTACTGGATAAATATTCAAGCTACCGGTATTAAACCCACCCTCTAAACTGTGTTTTAAATTAATGTCGTACATAACAAAACAGGTTGTATAGTACTTGTTTTAAACAATTACATCGATCGCCATCAATTGAGTTCAACTTGATTATTGTCGAGCAAACAGAACGGCCCATTAATCGATTTATTTGCAATCACTATTGACCTACTAACCGTTATCAACCGATTTTAAATACTTAAGTTGAAAATTAAATAACTTGGCCATCACCAAAACTAATACGAACCTATTGCTGAATGCATCATCTTGCTTGCGACATCTATAGAACTATACTAGTGGTCGCCAGTGTTCCCCAAATTAAAGGAATAACATCCAATTCCCGACTGGACATGAGCCTCGGTGTACCGGATACTTCCGGTGACAGGAACACGGACTCTTGCGAGTTATGAATGGCGCTTCTGCTGTAAATCCGACGGTATTAAGATAAGGGAAGTTGCGGCATGGTACGCCTTGATTCGTGATGTAATATAGGAGAAGAGTAAGTAATTTAGATTCGTTGTGTCATTAATTCTGCTTTTGTTCTGTGATTCTGGCGTCGTTCGTACTCAATACTCAATACATTTATTGCTTTCACATGGTGTTACACAAAGTTGTTACAGGTAGATATTTTCACATATGAACCCTGGCTGGGAAGACAGACCATGTTTTTCGTAAAATTTTTGGTTATTATGTGTGTCGTTTTCGTTTCAATTAATTACAGTTTTTTCTAAGTTAAACCAATCAGCACAGAGTGGTCGATGCAAAAGATTTTCTAATCTTTAAATATGTGCTCCACTAGTATTTTTCAAACTTTCGCGATCACTGTACATAATTACTGATTTAAACGGGTTTTTATCGCGTATGTACCTTTTGTGTGAGCACGGCACAGTTTAAGTAGTAACAACACAGTCGAAACGTCGGGATAACAAATAAAAAAGGTACATACGCAATAAATACCCGTTTCAATCAGTAATCATGTGCTCCACTACTTCATTATGTCAAAGCCAAACAATTGTGGATAAGAATCATTTTGAAACGTCTAACGCAGGCAATTTTATTTTAGACTGCCTGAGATTGAGAAGTCTCTTGTAAACTACCCGAATAATCTACGACGAAAGTTAGTGAACAGCTAAAGTCATCCAGAAAGATGCGTTGTCAAGATATTTGAAGAGTGATTCTCCAATTTCTCTTGTAACTCAAATTGCGTGGAAACGTTGATGAGATCTATAATTTAGAAAAGGCGCCACGAGATGTACATCCCGTGAGGAATAAGGACTCAGCCGAGGCGCTAGACACCGTTAATTGACCACCCGTGGCGAATGATCCTTCACCGTTACCTGACGCCTCGACGCCATGGTATTTATAATCGCTTTATCATCCAACCACTTACCCGAGCTTTCTGTGGCGAACCGAAGAGTTGTGTAAAAGGTCGCAAGTTCAGTTTCCACGCTTAGTATCGTGTTTTATGTGTTGTTCTTTTGCCCCTGTCTACTTTGCTGTGTTGTAGGGGCTTGTTGCTATTCGGCCTCTTGACTTTTGCACAGATTTTTGCTCATGACTTTCTATTTATCAGTTGCTCAGTTATGATCCAACTACTAGTCAAATTCAAATAATATTTAATCGGAACACGTTAACAATAAAACAGTAGAACTAAAATTATTGTGTACTTCGCAATCGCAACATATACGTATCAATCAACGTACAGTTGCACAGTATCCTACAAAATTTAAACAAATTAATATAAATATTGCTGGACATTTCACACAACGCTATCTAGCCCCAAACTAAGCAGAGCTTGTGCTATGGGACCTAGATAACTGAATACTTTTATACATTTTTTTTTGTAAATACGTACTTATAATATATAGAGAAACAACCAGACCCGGAACAAATATCTGTAGATCATGCAAACATTTGTTCCGCGGCGGGAATCGAACCACTACCTCCTGCGTCTCAGCCGGCTATTCGCCCGCTGCACCACGGAGGTCGTCTATACACATATAAACAAATGAAAAGTTAAAGCTGAAATGGTTTGATCTGCTCTTTAGTTAAGTTTAAAAAATACATATTTTCTGATTCAAACGGATCAGGATATACGCGATAAATACCTGTTTGAACCAGTAATTAAGTTTAAGTAGTAATAGCACAGATTACTAACGTAGTAATGGCTAGTAATAGACTAAACCCTTAAACTCCTGCAAGTCCTTACTAGTAGAACAAATGTTTTAAATAATAGACACTGATTCCTAATTCTATTGTAAGTGCAGACATACTTCAGGTTATCTGTCAAGACTACCAGCACTTCGGAAGAAAACCCTCAGTCTAGCAAACGTGGTAGTGCCCACTTGACCGTATTGTGTTGCCTTTGATAAGACGCGTCTCAAGCTTTTTTGATAGCGTTTGCGTTAGAAAGGTCAAGGGGTGAAGGACTAGTGGATATAGTAGTTAGATACTTATACTGATTTTCATTTAATTCTATCAGTTTTTATTTGGCAGTGGGCGGTAATTTTTTAATGCAAGTGCATAGTTATACAACCTGTTTTGTTATGTACGATGTTAATTTAATACACACATCCGGAATTGTATTAACTGTTTTAGAGGTGGGTTTAATACCAGTAGCTTGAATATTTATCCAGTAATCGATATATGTACATATTTCCAAAAACAATTTTTAACGTAAATCGGTGGCACGTTTGCGACGATGTCGCCTGGTCAGTTTAACAAGTACTGCATACATGATAAAATAAATAAAATATAAATAAATATTGCTGGACATTTCACACAGCGCTATCTAGTCCCAAAATAAGCAGAGCTTGTACTATGGGAACCAGATAACTGATAGAATACTTATATACTTTTTTTTGTAAGTACATACTTATAATATATAGAAAAACACCCAGACACGTAACAAATACCTGTAGATCATGCAAACATTTGTTCCGTGGCGGGGATCGAACCCACTACCTCTTGCGTCTCAGCCGGCTATACGCCCACTGCGCCACGGAGGTCGTCATTAATGATGAATGAATATGATTTGTTTATCTATTTTATACAGGTTATTTCATTGATATTTTAAGACTTGATATTTAAGATTAGATAGTTATTAAAGATGAATACATTTTTTTTATAGTTATTAATTTGAAAAAAACCTTTTTACAACAATCTACCCGTGTTTCATTTAATGTCGTTCATAACAAAACACGCAGTATATAATCATTGGGTATACATTTTGTAAACAGGATGAACTTTTATAAAGGCGTATAAGTGTAAAGGGCCACTGCAAATAGATTAGTATATTAATGTCATGCTGTTTTTATTCGACGTTCCTTAAAACAGATAATTACATTATAATAAAATGGTGTCCTGTAACGCTTAAGTCACAGCAATACTTTCTACAAATAAATATAGATAAAGATAATCTAAAATACAACCAAGTTCTTGATCAACTGCAGTTTGTCATCCAGCGTTTAAGGAGGCGTTCTGATTTCTGATCTTTACGATAAACGCCGTTATGGTATGATACCATAAAAACAAACCAGATTGTAAATATCTGTAGTCGGCAAAGTTCCAATATGATGTAAAGAAAGAAACACATGTATTTGTATGTTAAATGTTTTATTAAACTTTCACAAAATAATACATAACAAAAATAAATGGGTTCACATAAACAAAGACATCTATTTACTATATATATTTATATATATATACTAGCTTCTGCCCGCGGCTTCGCACGCCTTGTTTGTCAATTAAAAGTAACCTATGTTTGAATCCAGAGTATAATCTATTTATATACAAAATTTCATCAAAATCCGCATAGCAGTTACGGTGTGATTGAGTAACAAACAAACAAATGAACAAACATCCAAACTTCTGCATTTATAATATAATATTAGTGTCATAATACCTGTTACTAGCTAAAACTACTTGTACGAGACTGGATGTTAAAGAGAAATTATTTCTTTGAATCATTTCAATTATTGATGAAAATAACATTTTTAACTTACCTGGGCTTTCGTTCGTCTTTCGTGACATTATGCCCTGACGATCCGATGAGCCCTTGCCCTTGCACCGGTTTTAGTCTGGGCCTACTACGACCTTATTGCGACGCAGTTCAAAAACTATTCAGTGTGTACCTGGTTTTTTTACACGATCATATAGATAAAGTTCATCATCATCAGTATCATCGATGGTAAAAGAAAATTCTATTATCTGAGAGTTCGAACGTCTTTTGTCATCAGGTAATAGACGGACTCTATTATAATATTATGTTTAATTAAACCCTAGGCTAGTCTAAACTGCACCTTATCTTATAAAGAAAATATTTTATTTACCGATCCCATAGACAAACTTCTTCGTGTCTTTCATAGATGATTGAACATTCTCATACCTATAGGTCTTATACGCTTGAGCGTTTGAATATCTTCTGTTGAATAAAGCGTTCACAAGAGTTTATAATATAGATTCCTACGGGCTAGTCAGCCGCAGACAAGCTCGTACACTCTTGCTCAAACTGCACCTTATCTTTTAATAAAGAAAATCATTTAATTACCGATCCCATAGATAAACTTCACGGTGTTGATAAAGCGGGTGACGGCACCTGCTCGGGCCATAAATTAATAATTACCCTACACTTTCACTTTACTTGGTGTCGGTATCCAGACTGAATGATAAATTGTTGTTCAGCTGATTCACATTCCGTTCTGTTGTGACATTCGATTTATTCGATCAGCTTTAGTGAGATATCCCTTTGGAAGACTATTATGAAGATTCGATGAAAATAATTCCTTAGTAAATCTAGCAAGAATCCTGATGTTGATCTGTATTCATATTTTAGCCAGTTAGCCAGCCTGCCAAAACAGACATGTTCAGTGTTTACTTACTAAATCACTACATAATTTACTATTAAATCATTACATCATTTTTGGGATAAAATTCATTACCTTTTAAATCATCTGTATCTTGAACTTGGTGCCTACCATAATGACTTCGAATTATGCATCAAAGCAGTTGATTTGTGGAATATTCAGCGAAAACAGCTGAATGAAAAATAACAGAATTTGGTTTCAAAAATTTGTTTTTGTCAGGACAATGACCCCCTTTCAGGTCTTTCAGATCCTTTTATGAATTTGCAACTTTCGAGTTCTAGTTTCTAGGCCAAAAGGGCTCTGGTAACCTTATTTAGCAGTAATCTTTTGGAATTTTGATTGAGTTAGTCGCGTCGATGCATTTGATCCATACAATTCCGACAGCGGGCCGAGATTTACGGAGATTTATTGATCATTCATCTAATGATGCAATCTAATGGCCCACTGTTTTATCAGTTCTGATGTAATATAATAAACTGGAGTACAAGAGCTGGTGATAATTATCTTACGTTATTTGTTCATACAATTCTAATAATCGTCGTGTCCGTTGGAGACGATTGATTAGGGTAGTTGTAGGTCGACGTAATCAGTCGTGTTCAAAATCGCTCCGTTTATAAAAAACTACTTCTCGGCGGTAGCTCCAAGTACTTCAGTGACAGGAGTCCAGTCCGCCTGCGACCACGGCTGTTGCAAAACAGTCTAAACGTCGGGATAACAAATGAAAAAGGTACATACGCGATAAATACCCGTTTTAATCAGTAATTATAATCAAAAAAGTTGGACAGTTATGATTGTCTGTTGCGCTAACTGTCGCGAGAAACATTCAGAGGGCGGAGTTTGCTTTGACCTGCCGCCCAATCCTCCTGGTACCTATAGCTACAAGGAAAATCTACTAATTATACCTTATAAGGACCTTAGTAGAATTGTATAATGTAAGTAAATAATCATAGGCTTCTACACTAAATTGTAATATCCAATGTTATTCGTTTATACTGTGGGTGGGAAGATTGGGAGTAAAAGTGACGCTTTAGGCTATTCTAGTTTAGTAAAAAAATACTCGTATGCTCACTAACTTAAATAATTGACACCGATATTTGAAAACTAAAATCATCATGATAACAGATGGGACGTCCCCTGCTAACAAAGGACTAATAGGTTTCCAGAGCAATCGGTCTTGTTCGGGCATCCGATGGCACCCAGCAACCTTTAGGCTAAGTTCATATGACAGCGCGGTACCGCGCGGTACAAGATCAAACTAAATAGTCTACATTACCGCGCGGCGCGCTCCTTCCCGTGCGCAAGATATTGTACCGCGCATTACCACGCGGTACAAGTTCTACAAACCTGTATCGACTCGTTCAGTTGATCCGCGCGGTTTGTGATGGACAGACGCACACTGATTGAAGAAAAAAGAGTAGCGAAAACGATGTATCTATCGATTTGCTTATCGGTGAAATTGAAAAAAGAGATGCCTGAAAGACTCGTTTATAATTAGATTGATTGTTATTAATTTTAAAGTAATTATACAGAGTTTACTTACCTTAATGTTACTATGAGTTTTTCTTTTGGTGATATGCAGTATCTTATAGCATCATCACGGGGTTTAAATTGTTTTCAATGCAATTTATTTAAAAAATCAAAGGATGCAACCGACATCCTAAAATAGTTAAAAATCTTCGTATAGTCTCAGGTCGGGATATAAAGTGATAAAAAGGTTGAAGAAAGTCTTTCACTTAAAATAGGATACAATATGGATCGTCTTTGTCTTCTGTGACGTCTCAGTTTTCGGTACAGAATCCATAAGCAAATTGCCTCCTCCACGTCTATTCTCAATGTTGATACCAGACTGGCTCGCGTACAATGCTGTCATGTGAACGCTCTCACCGCGTGGCGACGCGCGGTGCCGCGTGGTCATGTGAACTTACCCTTATTCAGGACCCCATCTAGCGTGCAGCCGTCCTATGCTGCACATTCCTGTGCGTGGACCCTCTCTACCCAAATATTACAAACGCCGTCAGTTACAAATATACAAATATTACTTATACTTAGTCTAATAATAGTAGTGTGCGTAATATATGTATATATGTTAGAGTGTTCGAGACATACGAGTGATATATTGTTGAAATGGACACATGAATCCAGTCTGTAATAAATCAATGCGACCCGACATTGGAATGGAAGCAATTAAATGAGTAATTTAGTATTTCAGCAATTATTTATGCCCTTTGTAATCTGCAGAATGATGGAAGGAATTTTTAAAAGTCAGACGAATTCTTTAAGTTTGCACACATTTGACAAATCATCAACACGAGGTATTCCACGAACGGCAACGATTTGAAGCGCACGTATTTGAAACGCACCAATGGCAAGAGTTTTCCATGAACGGCAACGATTAATATTTTCACTTGGTGTAGCTTGTAGTGATGGGGTATTTTATTATCAATAAGTCAATAAAAAGATAATTTTGATAAAAAAAAAAAAAAATTTTTTTTATTTAAAGTTAAGGAACACTAATTTAGTTGTTATGTTGAGATACCTATGTGGTACATACCTAAGTCGATATAGAAAATAAGGTATTTTTTTAAACTATTGATTTTAAACAAATCCTTAGTTGATCTTTCTAATAGTAAGTACAGTTCAGTCTGTGAATTTAGGCAAACGTGTAGTTGCCGTTTGGCTGCGCAACTTAATATAATAGGTTGGGGAAAAAGTCTTTTCGCATTATAGTATGTATGAACTTGTAATAAAATCTCTTTGGCTATACTATTTGTATCTGGCTGGTTTTGGTATCATCCAGAGTTTAAATTTTAAAGAAGATAATTCCAAATTCAAATTAGGAAAATGTGTGATTTTTATTTGTTTTTCGTACTGTAAAGATAAGTGAATCTAATGTAGAAATTCGATACATTTTAAAATTTTACTGCAAAAAAGGTAAAAATGCAACGCAAGCCGCGAAAAAAATTTGCGATGTTTATGGTCTGCGAGAGTAGCACAAATTTGGTTTAAGCGTTTTCAATCCGGAAATTTTGATGTCAAAGATGCACGTCGCTCTGGTCGCCCTATTACGGATAAAATTGATGCCATTTTTGAAAAAGTGGAGCAAGATCGGTATATCAGTAGTTACGACGTAGCTGAAGAACTGGGAATTGACCACAAAACAGTTTTGGCGCATTTGAAAAAAACTGGGTACACAAAAAAGCTCGATATTTAGGTACCCCACGAGCTCACTGAAAGAAACCTACTGAACCGTGTACTCATTTGTGATTCTTTATTACGACGTAATGAAACTGAACCATTTTTGAAGAAGCTGATAACTGGTGATGAAAAGTGGATCACGTACGACAAGAACGTGCGAAAAAGGTCGTGGTCAAAGGCCGGTCAGGCTTCACAGACTGTGGCGAAACCCGGGTTAACTCGCAACAAGGTGATGCTGTGTGTGTGGTGGGATTGGAAGGGCATTATTCATTATGAGCTGTTACCACTAGGCAGGACCATCGATTCTGAACTCTACTGCGAACAACTGATGAGACTAAAGCAAGAAGTTGAGAGAAAGCGGCCGGAATTAATCAACAGAAGTGGCGTGGTTTTTCATCATGATAACGTTAGACCTCACACATCTTAGCCACTCAGCAAAAATTAAGAGTGTTTGGCTGGGAGGTGTTAATGCATCCGCCGTATAGTCCTGACCTTGCACCTTTAGATTTCCACCTGTTTCGGTCCCTTCAGCATTCTTTAGGCAGTGTCAGGTTAACATCACGAGCCACCAAAACCACTTGTCGCGGTATTTTGATCAGAAGCCCCAAAATTTCTATAGCAATAGGATCATGTCCCTACCTACAAGATGGCAAAAAGTTATCGAATAAAATGGTACCTACATACTTTAGTTAAATGTAAATTAACTATATTAAAAAATGTTTTGAATTTTCTTAAAAAATGCGAAGAAACTTTTTCCCCAACCTAATATGTAGACAATTTAGTTCCGAAACATGACAAGACGCAGCGGAGCTTCACGTTTGCCTAGATCCGCCAATGGTACTGAAATTATCTCAAACTAAAAGCTTAATTACCTATATTTCCCTTCATTGTGTAAAATCAGCATCATTATCAACAACACGATATACACATAGGTAAATACATACATTATTTAGAATAGCAACTTTTCAATACAGTGGCACAGAGGACAGATAAGCACTTATAACCACTTTTATATTCGTTTATTGTGGCGTTTATTGCTTCGTTTCTTATTTCGACTTATTTTTGTGATTTTGATGTTCTAATTTTTTTATGAATTTCGATGAAATTGTTACAATTTTGTTTAAAGAACCCTAAAATCTAAGGTTCTTGCCACAGTTTTTATTTATCTTCTTGTTGAGGACTGAGTAGTGACTCTCTGGATGATTATTGGTCTTATGAGCCTCATCGTTTCAAGTCCATTGGTTCCCTTCTTTTTAGTGCCTTTTTAAAGTGAAAGTAACATCCTTTTCTTTTTATTTGTCTCAAGACACCGCGCACCGCTATCCTAGAACGTCTATTTTCCGAGATACGGCAGTGTGTAGTTTGACAGCTGGCATCAGAAATGCAGATCTCATTGATACCATTTGTTCCAAGACACTGCTAGCCTAGAACGTCTAGTTTCCAAGATATAGCTATTTGAAGTTTGACAGCTGTCATCAGAAATGCAGATCTCATTGATACCTACCATTTGTCTAGAGACACCGTTAGCCTAGAACATTTAGTTCCCGAAATACGACTGATTTAAGTTTGAATAACCCAAACTGATTGTGATACTAACAATAATAACTTAACTTTAAAAACAGTAAAATATTTTAAATTTATTTATCAAAATTATCTTTTAATTGATACCTACAATCTATCATATCATAATTTTGATGATAAAATACAAAATATCCCGTGGAATGCCTTTCAAACCCGGGTCAAAATCAATCCGAAATCTTTTTTTTTATTAATAGTCTAGCGCTCGATTGCATGCTCTTTAGAGGTCAAGCGCATCGAAGATGAACCACGCTTGTGTCTAGTCTGAATTCCATGATCGTCTGAAGTCCGAATCACATGGCCTACTCCGAATTCTTCATGAAATCAAGATTCTGCGTTATCCTTGTTCCGTAGAAACTTGTCGACATTTTTAGACTAAAATAAACCTATTAAAATTTTTCATATACCTTACATACATACAACTTATAATTGTATGATGGGCGGTCCTATCTCTAAAGAAATGATCTATTTTAGACAATCTTTAGCAAGATTTGATTGGGGAAGGAAGATTCTGTTTACATACATTCGAAGAAAATGTTTTTTATCTTCGCAAGCAGTTGTGAAGTCAGTGAGTGATCCTCTTAGCGTAATTAACAGTTTATTTGTGAAATAGATGCGCAAATAATATTTTTAGCTAAATCGCTTAGAGACAATGAATCGTTGTGGGCGAGTGGAACGAGGTTAGGTAATAAACTGAAGTTGTATTTGTAAGCATTTACCTCAGAGCCGTAATAACGAAGCATAGAGAAACGGACTTTGGTAAAACTGGTCCAAATAAGCATTAGTTTTCAACGAATTCTTAGTATAAGAGATGATGGTAAACATTATTCTTCTCGTTCATCATTATCCATAATCAAACTTTACCCACTGCTTGTCTCTATAAAATATAGCAGCAGTATAACATGACCGACATGCCCGATCTTGTATCCAACAGCTCCCAGCAACCTTTTTTAGATCGTCCTAATTCGAATATAAGTACCTGCACAGATCGCCTGATAGGAAGTAAGAAACCTTGTCTGTACAAGGAGTGACAATGACCGCACGCACCTAAATTTATTGTTTAATAATAAACGCAATTATTGTTATGATTAAATTGAAGCGAGCGGGAATTAAAATGTTTAGCAGAAAAAAATATTTTCCTGATTGCGTGTTTTCAATATGTGTTCATATCTTTATCTAGCTTGCCTACGTGTCCGAGGCTGAATGTTTTTGCATACATTGAATTGTAGTCAATTTTCCTGTTTCCTGCAATAAAATGTTTAGTAAAATCATAGTTTATCTATTTTAGACGTTATGTTTTTAGGTTTCTTTGTAGTTCTTGAAACAATGTTGAATCGAAAGAGGCTTCAATTGCGGAATCTCTTTTTGTGGGCTCCTTTATATAGTAGTGGTACTTGTGTAGTTCTATAATCAATTTTCGCTGGTTATTTGCTGAGAAATATAAGCTATTCAGAAATAAAAGGAAAATCCTTTTGAAGTTTTATTGAAAATTGTGCTTTATCTAGGAAAAATCCTTCAAATATTGTAAAAGTATTCAACAAAAATCGAAATACCTATTTATGTCGGAATTTGTGCTTTATCTTGTGAAAATCCTTTAAGATAGTTTTATTGAATGAGTTTTTTTAAGTCAATATACTTCTAATAAGCTAGTTTAGTTGGAATTTGTGCTTTATCTTGTGAATATCCTTCTAAGATAGTTTTATGATATCAATATACTTTTAATAAGCTAGTTTTCTTGGAATTTGTGCTTTATTTTGGGAAAATCCTTCTTCAATAGTTTAATTGAATGAGTTTTATCATGTCAATATACTTCTAATAAGCTAGTTTGTTGGATTTTGTGCTTTATCTTGTGAAAATCCTTCTAAGATACTTTTATTGAATGAGTTTTATCATGTCAATATACTTCTAATGAGCTAGTTTTGTTGGAATCTGTGCTTTATCTTGTGAAAATCCTTCTAAGATAGTTTTATCATGTCAATATTCTTCTAATAAGCTAGTTTTGTTAGAATTTGTGCTTTATCTTGGGAAAATCCTTCTAAAATAGTTTTATTGAATGAGTTTTATCATGGCAATATACTACTAATGAGCTAGTTTTGTTGGAATTTGTGCTTTATCTTGTGAAAATCCTTCTAAGATAGTTTTATCATGTCAGTATTCTTCTAATAAGCTAGTTTTGTTAGAATTTGTGCTTTATCTTGGGAAAATCCTTCTAAAATAGTTTTATTGAATGAGTTTTATCATGGCAATATACTTTTAATAAGCTAGTTTTCTTGGAATTTGTGCTTTATCTTGGGAAAATCCTTCTTCAATAGTTTAATTGAATGAGTTTTATTATGTCAATATACTTCTAATAAGCTAGTTTTGTTGGATTTTGTGCTTTATCTTGTGAAAATCCTTCTAAGATAGTTTTTTTGAATGAGTTTTATCATGTCAATATACTTCTAATAAGCTAGTTTTGTTGGATTTTGTGCTTTATCTTGTGAAAATCCTTCTAAGATAGTTTTTTTGAATGAGTTTTATCATGTCAATATACTTCTAATGAGCTAGTTTTGTTGGAATTAGTGCTTTATCTTGTGAAAGCCCTTCTCAAAAATTGTTTTGATAGATTTCGTCCTGGTTACAAACAACAATTGAATTACGAAGGATGGAACAAGAAAGACAACAACAAAGAAGGATGAACCTTCTGAAGACGGTAGTTCAATTGTTCAAAAGCTTTCGAATTGCTTGGAATTATCAGATGTGGCCGGTGACGATTGTTACATTAGATCTGAAATAATAGTGGTACCGATGCCGATTGAAGAACCTTATTCTTCCTGCTAGGGAATTTTATATGACATGTTCGCAAAACGTTATATCTTCTGTCCGTGTCACGTTTGTCGACCACACGCAGCATTGCGTTAAGCATCGTGGAGAAGGCATTTACTGTTTGATGGCATACTCCTTTAATATAGACATCCATTTTTTTAAATAAATGACGAACCCTACAGCCTTATCAAGAACACTTATATAAAAATCTATTATAACGAATAGCAAACTAACACAGGACAAAGCAATGCGATTAATTACTTCAAAAGAATTCTCCACTTTACCCTAAATAGAAACAAACAAATAAATAACCCTATAAGTTACCACTAAAGAGTGAAATGTCAAATGTGATAATCTTGCAAGGGCCCGTCTTTCTGGATTTATTTATATCTTTGGTTTCACTCCCTATGTCCCGTGGGATTCAAGGGAATTAGTCTAAAAGCTGTACGTCAGTTGCTAGTTATTGAAACGATGTTTCTGATTAATGCGTAAACTGGACAGCGATTATTAAAAATATATTATAAAATGATAAAACAAATATGTATATTCTGATATACACCGGGTGAATTTCTAAAAATACGAAATTTGAAAATCGCTGTCGTAGTCCAGAACAATAATATGTTTATTTCAATCAACTAACAAAAGTTGAAAATTCATTTTTGCGGCATCGGCTGTTAACGTATTCATTTTAAATTGTTCTATTTCTTGGAAAGATTTTCCAAAGTTATCTTTGCATACATTCTTTCATAACTAATAGTGTGTGTGTACCCGTGTACCAGCCTTTCGGTCAAGTACCAGTTGACCTTGCAAAATGTTTAAACTCCACTACACCTCATATGTTACGGTCTTGTTAAACTGTTAGGCACTGCTGACCAAGTTATCCTAATCATTAGAACCTAATGGCAACTGCTATCTCACTAAATGATGATTGGAAGCAGTCTCGTTTGCAGCACTTGTAAGTTTTACTAAGGAAACTCGTCTTTGAGTTTACTTTAACATAAAATTTCATCATGCCTCTTCTAAAGAAAGACTATAAGTATTGTGCTATTTCTTCTAATATGTCTAGTAGTCATTTCTGTGGTTTGAATGTTACGTATATCTATAGTATACAATATGTCAACAAAGTCACACACAAGTTCACGCAACGCATTTCAGATTCTATTTCAGCATAGCGTGAAACATTCATGTCCTAGATGTAGAAAATTTTATACTCAGTCATGCTGTAGACAGACAGCTGGAAGTAAAAATATGCGATGTCGATATTTTGTTATCATTGCTGCAGATTTTTTTTGAATAGGTAATTTACGAGAATACAGAATTGAGTATTCGCAGTAAACCATGGTAATGCGGCCGCGGCGGATAATGACAGACTCGCACCGATCGTGTTTAACCGACAACATTGATAGATTGTGATAGCCGGTTGCCGTGATAAAACTCTGGAGCTGTTGACTTCAATGAGACTAGAAAATATGGGAGACGCCTTGATATCGGCACGAGATTGCAAGCGTGAAATTGCAAAACAAATTGAACGGTCATTTATTTGGATCTGATCGTTTCTTAACGTGGATTAATAAGGTATTTTAAATGAGTGAGCTTTTAAGCTTCCGAGCTTTGATCCATTAAAAAAGATCTGTTTCTTGTATATAAGTTCTGTTGACTTGGATATGGAGACTGTTAATAGTAGTAACATGCTAGAATCATGAACAATGAGCTTGTCTTATAAATAATAATAGTTCGAAATCACCTTTTCGGCCAGTTCGTATAATTCCTATTTCTTTCACTGATATCGATTTCTTCAATATTATGTTTTTCCTAATTTATAAAAATTTTCCAGATTTGTTTGGAATTATTGAAAATAATATATGAAACAATGAAACAATGAAACACTTTATAAAAACAACGGCAATGATGTAAGATGACCAAGAAAGAACATACAAATGTTGTTATAGCCTTAACTAGGTTCATGTAATCGCAGGTGGTCTGGGCGCCTGGATGTAGGGCAATGGGAAATTGGAAGGTAAGATCCTGATGATAGCGAGCTTGCAAATGAACAGTTTGTAACGTGTCTGGACGATTTATGGGTTATTAATGAAACCATATTATCTGATTGTAATTTGATAGGTATTAAGAAAGTGGTCTTGAAGGTTGGTTCTAAGTTGTATGTAATCTGATGGTTTTCCAATGCTTTTTGCAGTTCTATGCATGTAGTTTCTTAAGGGTATTTGTGCATCATAATTTTTGCCTACCTGCATCGTACTTAAAAGTTCATTAAATTATAATGCGTTGTTAATTGATGATAGCTACTGATGTGGCTTTCCTTAGCCATCATTTTGTAAAGTACTTATCACGTTATTGGTGTATAATTTATATAATATGAATTCCACTTCGATGTTTTATTATATTCATTCGTATGTTATTTGTTGAAAGCGTAGGAAGCTCCTATAAACATCGAAGGAAAATAAATGTGTTACGAAAATGCGCATTACTGAATGAATACAACCTCCGTCGTGGATAAAATCGAAACTTGTCGTATACCACACAAAATTGTTCGGCATAATAGGCTATTTCATAATAACATATAACTATTGTTGGTTTGGTAGTAGTTTGTTACTGCAGTTTGTAATCTTTGAACTTTTTACTACTACACTCACATTTATTCGTCCGTGGCGCAATACATATGGCACGCAATAAAGCGGGTGCAACAGTCGTAATGTTACATTTACAGCTTTTATATAGTTTGTACGTCACTTTTAGTGGTATGGTTGTTATTTGTTTTCTTTTGCAAGGCTAAAACCTCGTTTCGAACTGGGAGATGGTATGGGCACAGTTTACTTCTCACAAATTTTGGAAATTCCTACTCGAGAAATGTCGATCGTAAAGTTCCTTATAATGTTGCCTCTACACGTACATATGTTTCATGCTCGATAAGCAAGTGTAATTGAACATCGGTGTGTTCGACGTTTTCACGTTATGTGAGCATTTCGGTTCGCCTTCGAACATTAAGTTTAAAGTTAAAACGGTCTATACTTTCGGTCTTGCTCGATTGGACGTAAAAAGTGGAGCATGTACGCACGTGGAGACTTACAGACGATCTCTAAAATAGTTGGCGAACGTCTAAACACGTACCCTATTCACAAAAAGATTCACTCTTGACATAATATCTAAAATATATTTTCTAAGATAGAAGTTATATAGTCGCAAAAAAAACACTATATAATAACTATGTAGTCTTACGTTTTGTTTTACGTTTCGTTAATAGAAAAACATAAGGTTATCTAATTTTCTTACGTTTACAAATGCTATAAAAAACGAATAACATCTTCCCACTTTTCATTGTGTATGGTAATGACTATATTTTTTATTGCCCAGGTCGTCTTACCAATTTACAAAGCTTTCTAGGAAAGGCACTTACTTAACAACTTAATCTAACGATGCCGTGTCGAAATCGCAAGGGCTTTCACACATGATTTACTCTCCTCATTTTCTCTAATACTTCACCGGATCCTGAATCCTATCGGCAGATTTCTGTCTTCTCAGAGTCTCCGGCCTAAGGATGATAAATGATAAATCTGTATCTGCAAGATTGCGAGGCGCCTCTAATGGAGCCCCATCTATGACTGATGCATGGCAAAACTACTAATATTGAAAATACGAAAGTCGATTTGTTTATTCATTTATCTTACAAAGATAGATATGTATTTGTTTATTTTGTAACTATTTATGTTTTTGAATCATAAATTATTTATCTAAACTTTATAAATAGGGGCATTCATTCAACATTTATAATCGGTAGTACACCGCACTCCGTTATAACTTTATTAATTTCTTTCCATCCAAAGATTGTCTGGAATAGATCGCTCTCAGCGATATGGTCGCCCATTTTATTGCTTTTTTAGTTTTATTTTAGTGTTATATCGTTTATGTGTGGTAATTACAATAAAAAGTTATCTTATCTTATCCAGCACTGTTGATGTTATAATGATTATTAAATAAATAATGATTGGTTTGTCAAAATTCTTCTTGTAGCACAGTGTTCGTAGCTTTTTCGAGAAGATGATTATTAAGGTTGGGGAAAAATCTTGGACTTCTCGTTACATTCCAGGTAGACGTTCCAGATATATACGGACAGATTAAAAGATGATCATAATAGAAACATACAAATTTTTATTAATAAATCAGTAAATACGATGGTGCCATACTAAAATATGAAGCTCTATTAATCAAAATTTAATGTGTTGTTCACAAGTTGTTTGGTAGGATCGTCTCCGGCCGTCACTTATTTCTACATCTGACTGTACTGGTTAACTTATTCGTCGCAATTGGATTACTTAAACTCTCGTTTCTGTTTTATTTTGGACAGAGTGGTATCAGTAGAGTTTTGCACAACTTACCGCAAGAGAAACAACGGTTAACAACTAGCTCACCCATAAATCCTATAAATGAAAGTGGAAGTGTTAGCCGCTATCGGGCGCAAGCAAATGGACGAATCAAAAACCAGAATAAAGGCGTGATAAAGCTTACCATTTTATAGATGATAGATAGTAGAAAATTCTTAAAATGAAAATAGTATGATCAAATAATACGAATGATAATATAAATAAGTATGATCTTGTACGTTAAGAAGCAGTAATTATCTATATTCTGGTGATAAAGACTGACTAAGCTGAGAGGATAGGCATACCTACTCAATCTTAACATCCTGTCCTAGCCAAAACAGCATAGGTACTACCTGGGGGTATACCCAGTTAATGTTGAAACTTTCCTCCAACTGCTGTATAACTCATCTTGTATTGATGTTTGTCAAGGCCTCAGTTTTTGAATGCTAACGCAACGGGACGTCTTTTACGAAACTCAAGTCCAAGTGGAAGAAGGATCTTTTAATAGGACTTTATAGGACCATGATCTAAGGCGCAGATCAGACAAAATGTATAGAAAGTTCATGTTCTGTCCACTCATGTATGTTTCTGTACATTTTGTATGAAAGTACATTAAAGGGGCGCCACATTTTCGAACCGTCCTCGACTTACGTCTTTTTTGTCCGGTCTGCGTCTTAGCAAACGAATATTAAATATCACTGGCTCCACTTCATTCTGATTGACTAGCCTTAAGACCTGTAGACAAGTACATTCCTTTGTCTGCCACCGCTTACACAATATTTTCCTATAAGTTTATTGATATCATTACATTACCCTTAACTGGCCTTAATTTATCAATAATGATAAATTTATTACGTTCTCTGGTATAGTTTCCGGAAACGGTCAGTAAAAACTTACTAGACTGGTCGATTCGGCCCACGTTCAAAATAATCTGGATAAAATGACACAATCTTCTCTTGAATTGATTTGAATTGAACCTTTTTGTTGTGTGCGGGATATTCGATTCTTCAGTTCATCGTATTATTTTAAAATTTCAGCATTCGTTTATTTAGTACTTG
The DNA here is from genome assembly GCA_963924445.1 of Philereme transversata. Lineage (NCBI taxonomy): Eukaryota > Metazoa > Arthropoda > Insecta > Lepidoptera > Geometridae > Philereme > Philereme transversata. The sequence goes on along the minus strand of OZ004338.1, from coordinate 13,189,968 downwards.
AGGAAAACTACTTACTTGATTTTCCAATAGTAATAATATCTTGCAGGCTCCATAAAAAGTATTTTTAGGAATGATACTTTGACACAAAGTCGAGTTCGAGACTGTAGAAGTGTTGCTTCCGTTTACCTAAAGCCAATTACATATTAGGTCTTCCGTCGACAAAGCCTTAGTCTAGGCATTTACATTAATTGAAGATAAAAAGCGCCTAGTTGCAGCACTAGCTGTATGGAACTCAAAAAATCATGATTTTCAATGGGGAATTCTTGCCCAGGTCACCTATGGTATAGGTATGATCACGCTATTCCTGATACTGAGATTGTAAGTAAGTAAAGCATTTCCAAATTCGGCAACATTCATGAGTTACAATTGAAGCGTAGTAAGGTAACAGGTCTAAAATAAAATATCGTATTAGCATGTACACAAAGCGAGTGGTGGCCGTAAACAGACACAGGCGCCGCAGTCGACTGGCGTTGTACGCGAGATGGATTTGTGGGAATCGCGCCGCAGACCGCTGGGCGCACTCAGGACACCACCAACACATTTAAGTATTTCAAATTATTTATTTCATCTTTTGCTAAAATGTTCTAACTTGACATTTTAGTTTGAAGTAAAAGATTGAAAGTAGCGCCAGTGATATAAAAGTTGAGGAGGCTGGTGTGGTATGGGCATGAGAATAAAAATCATGTGACTAAAAGAGTGTTAACACTCTGGAAGGCCGAAGAAGAGTTGCATGGACTGTGTGAAGAATGATATGAGTAAGAAAGAAGTGACAACGGAGATGACGGCTGATAGAGAGGTATGGAAGAGGAATACATGTTGTGCCGACCCCTCGTAATGTGGGAAAAGGGCAGAAAGAAGAAGGGAAACTAATATGTTACAACTTCTAATACGTCCTTACACTTGAGCTTACAATTGAAGCTTTACACCTTTATGCCTTAAGTTGATGGACGCAGGGAAACTCATAGTAAAGGCAGGTGCTTAGGTCCGGACAAACTTTGGATGGAGAGGAGTATTAGTAAATTGAAGATTGGGTGCTGTGTACACAGAGATTTAAGTTTGTTAGTGCTTAGGTTAGATTGTATTGTTGTTGTGTTCTATTTTTATTTATTACGGTGTGGTTTTTGCATAAAATGTCGTCGTTCTTTCTTTATTTAACATAAACAATATTGAACAATGAAATTCAGAGCTATAATGTACTAAATATTAATTGGTAATTAGTAATAAATACATTCTAATAATCAGGCAAATAAATAAAAAAACTATATCAAAACACTTAAACTATGAAAGTGCAGTAAGTAACCTTCTTTGCATTTGTGTGCCGAGGTGATAGACTAGATCAAGCCAGTTCACTTATATCCTTATATAGATTGATAATCTATTTCTTGAATAATGATGTAAATGCCACTGTTGAATCGTTTTATACACTTATAATTTCTGATGAAAATCCTAAAATCTCATCAAGGTGAACGATTGAGTTAAGTTTAATATCTCGACTCACAGGCAATCCCTTAACCAAAGGCAACACTGCTGTCAGTGTCAAAGCTATAGTCTATAATTATCTCAAAACTTCTTGTCTCTCTGCAAATTGTGTCTGAACACATCCATATATTATTTTATGTTTGGACTTCTAAAATAATTCTTATAGAGAAAACTTAAAAAAATATATGTTAATGTTAAAGTTTTGACGACCTCCGTGGTACAGTGGGCGAATACCCGGCTGAGACGCAGGAGGTAGCGGGTTCGATTCCCGCCGCGGAACAAATGTTTGCATGATTTATAGATATTTGCTCCGGGTCTGGTTGTTTCTTTATATATTATAAGTATGTATTTACAAAAAAAAAATATATAAGTATTCTATCAGTTATCTGGTTCCCATAGTACAAGCTCTGCTTAGTTTGGGGCTAGATAGCGTTGTGTGAAATGTCCAGCAATATTTATTTATATTTATTTATTTAAGTATAAAAAGTAGCTAAACAGTTAGGAAAACTTGCTACATCTAGCTATAAAGTTGCTAAATTGGCATCTCTGGCGCAATTAGCTTGAAATATGCTATCTCAGTTGTTTTCCGATTCCATCCCTGTTTCCGCACTACCTATAAATCTATATGCGACAGTTTTAAACACTCGTCCATTGTACAAATATTTGTTTCTTATTAGGCCGAACACGCCTGGACGTGGTTAATGGGGGCTCGTGTGATTTACTGCCCGTGTGCCGGGATCTCCTCGCTACCTATGACATGTTTGTGGTGCTCTTTGACCGTGTGTTGCATAACATTTTATTATTTAAATAAAACTTGTGTGTCATTTGCAATGCCTTCTTTGTGAAGTAAAAGCGGTAGGCTTTTTAGTGGCCATTGTTAGTAAATAAAAATTCTATGAAATAAATATTTCAGGTTGATGAGAAACAAACCTTATTAAATCCTGAAAAACTGCAGCCACATGTCTCTTCCGCTGCAAAGTTAGAAGTGGAAGGACCTTTAAAAATACTGCTATATCCATCAATATAATGAACTTTTTCTCCAAAGACTTTTGAGACGTAGATTGGAAAATGAAGTAAGTAATCTTAAGTGTTCAATTTTCCTAGACCGTGGCGGTAAGTTATCCGAATTGGTTTTAAATAATCATACGTGTCCCTTTTATGTTTAATGTATTCAGTCACAATCAGGGTTCTTTCGCATTTTGCAAAACAGCCACACCTCGTCTTTAGTCTCGCAGCGGGGTTCCAAAAGTATTAAACGACGTACAAAGTTAAGAAACTTAGACGTTAATAGTATATATCGAGAATGGACTGCCCATTTGTTCAAATGCTACTGTACTAAGAAATTTGCTACATTCCTTGGCCTAATAAGAAAAGTTGAATAAAGGATTGTACGATTCTATTTCCATGGAAAATAATCTTAAGACATCAAAAACATATTCAAAAAGAAAATAAGTTACCAGCAAATACCCAGTTGATACATCACATCAGTATTTTTAAATACGAAGATATAACTGGTTTGGTAAGTCTTCCTAGCAATTTTTAGGACAAAAGAAAGAAGGAAAGAAAATACATTTATTTGGACCCACATTAACACATACACATAACAATAAAAACAAAGTTAAACTTCACCCAGACAATGATGGTGTTGTGTTGGGACAAAATGGTCCCTGTATCATCTTAAGCGTCGTACCACGGTGGAAACGATGCAGCTCTGGATTTCTGACAGGGCCTAGGTGACAACACGATCATTTGACAAGATAATACAAGTAGACAATTTATAATTAAAATAACATGTAGACAAAATAAATGAGAGGATACCCAATAAAATAGCAGTACATAAAATACACGAATTGAAGAATAAATAGCTACGAACATTATATTGTACACGACATAAATACATTGAAAGCAAACAACAAGAAGAAAACAAAAAAAATATATATGAAAATATAAAATAGATAGTGTTTAACCAACCAGCTAGCAACCATCTATAATTCCCAGGCGATAAATCGAATCAATACCCATTAATACAGCAGCAGCAAACAGCTAGTAAATCAATATTTACTGTGCATGATTGATTCATCGTCTGTGGCTGCATTTGTAGTAGCAAGCAAACATCACTATTACCATCATTCGTTCAAAACTATCATTTTCAACCGAGTTTTCTTATTGTCAAGGATTTTATTCAGTTTTTCAAGGATTGCGTTTTCAAGGCCTTGTTATCTGACTGAATAAGTGAAAAATCTTCGGGCACAGAGCTTCTGTATACACTCTGGCTTATCTCATAATATGAAATCTAGTTACGAAAATGCAAAAGCAAATGTAATAGCTAATCATAACACTATAGCTGTAGGGGTCCGAAAATAGCATTAGTATTTAAATTAAATATATTTGATAATATCTAAATATATTGACACTAATAAGAAAAACGATTGTAAATAGGACGTTACGTCGCACCCAGGTCCTTTTCTCTTGTTACATAATGTATTTAAATTGTTCCATTATATTCAATAGATACATATTTCATGATTTTATTTAAATTTGCGCTGTAGTGTAAGCTGTATCTGTACAATCATATCATAAGATTATATAATATATTATTCAGTTATATACAATCATTGGTTTGTTTTTCAAGCAGTAATTGTACCCAATGTAGCCAGATGGGATTTTCGAAATTTCTGTTCACTATGTATTTGACAAAAATGATTCTATTCATTCGATCTCTTCGTAATTCGCTTCAAGGAAATTGTCCAAGGTTCAGTGTGTTTAATTTAATTAAATATTATGTGGTGTTTGAAAACAAATGTAGGGGAAGGTTGCGATCATTGGACCAATGCTTTCATTGGACCACCAAGGTATTTCCAAAACTGTGCAAGCTAGCAACAACTAAACTTGTCGAAACGAGTCCGTGGCGACTCAGTTGCACTTCAGTTTTACGTGACGCTGCGACACGTGGCGAGGAGTGACGTGTGTAAGTGTGTTTGCGACGGTCAAAATCTAAAAATTTGACTCAAGACAACTTCATGTAAGTATCATTGTATTAATATTTGTCTGCGTGTACTATTAGGAAATATTTGACAATTTAATTGTGATTCCATGTGTGTTATTCAATTTTGTCCTGTCATGTCCATGTATTGTTTGGATTTATTTTTCTTAATCAGTACCTTGTTGCCATCAATGGACCGCAAGAAAGTTCCAGTTCCAGTTGGACCAGTCCAATCATAGCAACTTTTTATTGTAACTTTTTGGTCATAATTATGAACAAAAAAACTATAGATACCTAACCGAAATTATTTTTTTATTTTATTTAAAATTTCAGAACGTCGCCAAATGAGCTAAAATATTTTGCATGGAATAAAACAAGTATGAACCTTGCTATAGAATCAGTAAGAAAACAAAGCGTTGGTTTAACTGAGGCAAGCAGAATATACGAAGTCCCAAAAGCAACACTAAAACGAAGATTAGATGGAGTTAACCACGGATTACCTTTTATTTATGATTTAATTTTTAATGTAATTTTTTAACTTTGCAGTTACTGCAAGTGACCTAAGTTTCTATTATGTTGTTTTTTATATATATGTTTATTTCATGTTAAATAGAAAATGTGATTTAATTACTCTTAATATTACCTTGACTGTTTCTTAAGTTTGATTACTTGTCTTATTTATCTTATTTGTTATTGTATCATTTAATGAATAAAGATTTAATTTAATTTTATTTTTTATTTAAAGTGCCAAATGTAAAATTAATATGTTTACTTGTCGTATGTGTATGCGTATAGTTTGTCTCTCCTCATATCTCATAACTTAGTAATATTGATGGTTATAATTAGTTGCCATAATTGGACCAATAGAACAAATTTCTTGAAGTCCATTGATGCCAACCTAGTGGTTCAATGAAGGTGCCCATGGTCCAAAGAAGGCAACAGCCAAAGATTTAGGTTTCTTCGTATATATCAGAAAGTGTTAGCCCGAACTGTTTGTGCGTTTGATTATAATAAATTAGGGTTCTAAGAAATAAAAATAATAAACCAGTTTCATTTAATCACTTATACATTTTGAGATATGAGGGCGTAAAGTTATGTGGTCCATTGATAGCAACCTTCCCCTATTAATTTTCAGGACCAACCGAAACGTTGATAATATTCTACTATTTTCCAAATAAGTAAAGTCAAAGGAAATATTGTTACGTATATTTTTACATATGTAGAATCGTATAGTTAAATGGAACCAGGGTTGAGGCGTAGTCGATTACGCAACAGTGAAACTTCCACCTGTATGTATGCTCGCCAATAACTTTAGCAGTAATTTCTCTGCGGATAAAGAGCGAATCAGATGATAAATCAGCCTTGTTGTTGCTGCTCTTTGGCCTCTTGATTTAAGCTTCACGTCGATGCAATCTCCTGATAAGTGGCTACCGGTGTCGATTACTTTTAGTTCTTAAAGTATTCTGAAGTGTTACAACGTAGCTGTAAGCTACTTTGGTGATATGTAAATGTACTGTGACGTTTATTTAATCTTAAACAATAATATCCTAAACCTAATTGTACTGTGTTTATACATTCACACGCGTCGTCGCTCGGCGAAATGTTCAAAGATTTGATCTCGAGTGAATCCGTTTATACTGCGTTTAGTTGAAAATTGAACTCAATACAAAATTAAATAAAAACAGATTAACTACATTAAATAGAATCGTATTATAGAATTAGACTAGACATTCGACATTCAATTTCATCTCTTCTTCGCCTAACGAAGCTAATACAATCTCGAATGTCAACAACGGTTCCCGTTCTTTTTAAACTTAATGATGAAGACTTACGTTGTTCTGTTTGCTTTCCTTGTAATTAAATATGGCTATGGATACATTTTTTTACCTAATAATTTATTGATCATGTTATCCCTCCTGTAAAGTATTCTTCGCAACCATCTATCTCCTAGCTACCTCAGAGAGCGATTTGCATCCGTATCAACTGAAGACAGACCTGTGAGATCGTCTCGTCGTTTCCAATTGATTACTCCACAGCATAACACGGCTACTTACTCTGACTATTACACCATAACCGCTACTCGTCTCTGGAATTATATGCCACCAAACTATTTCGAGGCTACTTCAGTGGAAGCATTCAGATTGAGAATCTATAGGCATCTTCTCGGTCAGATCGACCAAAAATGAGCAACTTAATCTTTCCTTATCACTTCTTCTATTGTTAAGTATATATTTTTATTTGATATTGGTATAGTTTAGTCTATCATATAAAGTATTTAAATAGGTTTATTTATGTAGTATGTACCTATATTATGCTATTTTTATTAGTCCTGTGCAAATTTTCATTTGCTCCCTTTTTTGTACACTACCTACACATCTTTATCTACAATACACAAAGATTATCTGGAAGAGAATGCTCTTTTGCATTAAGTTCGCCTTTGTACTAGTTTTATAAGTGCAATAAAGTATTTTCAATCAATCAATCAATTTACTGTGCTTACTGTAATGAAGCATTTTCATTGAGAGCTCGCAAGTAAACGTTATCTTATCTTACGCTTAACTTCGACACCAGAGTTCGCTTCTAGCTCATACGAACTTACCTTGCAATATACAATTGTCTTGTTGGGGTAACATGTAAGTAGTTATATCTATCTAGTCAGCCCACATTTACCCACTGATTGGTATAGGTCTCGTATCCTAGTATGTCATTCTTTCCAATCCTATAGACATAGACATACATTTATTCAAACCTTAGGATCACTAGGAACGCTTAGTTACGTCAGGTTACAAACAAATGCAAACATAAAAGCATAAAATGAAAGATGCAGATGTATAGGGGCTTTGTCAAATAATATTAAAATTTAATCCTGTGCCAATCCAATCCAGTGATATCCCACCGTTTTCACTTTTATAATCCGACCAACGGGCTGTTGGTCTGCCTGGTAATCTACAGCCTTCGCCTGGCTACCTCTCCGTCACTACAGACCATCTTCCGTTTTCTCGCCTAGCCAAATACATGTTACATGTAGGGAATAACATCTGCACTGACGTTCGGCATAGGAGTGTACTTTGCATTACCCCCCTTCTGATGTCCACCTAATCGTTTTCGATTATGGCCAACCCTTCACTAGTTATTGCCTATCATGTGCTCTTATATGGCTGGCCAAACCGAATTTGGTTTTGAATACCCTGTCGCATGACGAACAGTAAAGTTGTCCGGCACTATTGTATGTATAGCTGTACAGACGTTTCGTTCGGATTTTGGTCTGCAGGCGTTTCTCGTCAAGGGTCGCTAGGCGAGCGTCTTCGAACGATTGTACGCCCTTGTGAATGGTAGAACGCCGTTCGGATCGTTTAGCAGCGAGCCCTTCCCAGCTGTTTTATCTATTCCGCAGGCGATTAGGTGTCGTTTAGACATCGTTGTAGCGAAAGTATTGTCCACCATTGGTTTACGTTTGCCGTCTGACAGCTTCGAATAGAAGATCGCTTTCGGCAGCCTATAATCATTCATACGATGTACATGGCCACACCACCTTAGCTGGGTTTTGGCTAGCAGAACTTCCATACCTGTCATCCTAGATCTGCGTAAGACCCCTCCGTATTAGTAATTCGGTCTTGCCACTTTATTCCCAAAATATTGCGAATACATTTCATATGAAATGAATCCAGCTTTTATACTTCGGTTTTATAGAGACACCCCCTTCAACAACAACACACAACCCAACCTTCTAACAAGACACAACAAGGCCATTCTAACTCCTTGAAGTAGCGGATTAAGACCTTGGATTGGTGGCAGCGTGGAACATTTATCTAATTACCCGACTGCCGAAGGGGGATATTCATGTATCAAAATGATGCCATTATAAAAAGAAAGACCCATTAACAACTTAAATCACAGCATTAACTACGGTAATGGCTACCAGTTTTAATAGAATTATGGTTTAATGTGTGTATGTATGATTTAATAACACCTTACACGGCATTCAAGACTATTAATATATTTGAGAAAGTTAAAGGAGTCCCACTTCAAATAAGGTTGTATCTTTGTCGAATAAAGTTAAAGGATAAGCTATGTATGTGCGGTAAAACAAAAACAATATAAAAGGTTTCATGAGGATTCTAATTCCTTTTTTAATTAGCAAACAATTTTTTGAAAGAAATTGCTTCTAAGTAATAAGACCGCCCATTTGTTCTTGTTTCTTTTGTGGCTTCAAAAGTGGAAGTGTTTTCATTAAAATATTCATTTTCTTACATAATTATGTATGTCTAGTATTTCTTTAGTTGAGCTAGGTTATATCGATACAAATCAATCAAACTAGTTAACTCGAAAATGTTAGGGTCCGCAAGATCCGTTTCTGTAGATTACTTAATAAGCCTAGGGGTTTTTTGTGGTTTTTAGACTCACTTCTCTCCTTTTCCTTATATATTTCTGGGTGGAAATTAGTTTTGGGACACATTATGGGATAATCTTTGTTTGTTTCTTTCCGTGTCCAACTTTGTTTATCTTCGACTCTGAGCATGTTTCAAACTTAATGTTCGGACTTACTTCTGACTACCCTCTAGTGGGATATCTTCACGAGTTTGCGTACTGAGTAAGATATATTATGATTCTCATTTATTCATGATAATAATAAAATTATCATTTATTTTTATGATGTTACTCTTCTTTCTGTTGTAAGTCTCTCTCAATGCCATGGTGGTAAAAAAGTGGCACTCCGGGTGTGCCGACAAAAGTGAAAACTTGAATAAAAGCAGACTACACTACAGATACTTATATACAGAGTTGTCAGTAACAGTCAGTCTCAGTAGTCAGTGACAGGTGTCGGTAACAGTGTCGCGAGTTCAACGGTTTTTCCCATCTCAAAAAATGCTAAACGCGCCTAAAGGAGTTTTCACTATGCCCAACGCGCCTAAAGAAGTTTTCACTTTAAAAAATGGTGTTTTCATAATATTTTTTATCATAAAAATCATTGTTATTAAGCTATTCTAAAACTAAGGAATCTCTTATCTCATCAATATCAATAAATCAGGATTGTAATAAAATCAGTTGTGACCCGTCTAATAGCCGCTATGTCAAATATACCAATAAATAAACCGTCCGAGTGCCACCCCTAAAAGGAGTTATAAATCCTACCGAATGGGGTAAACGTCTTAAATTTACCAAAGACATTGGGCATTTTGTAAACTTTAAATATTCATGCCGGTCTCTTTTGTGTATTTTTCTTTAGGTAATAAAGTTTTTGTGTTGACAAAAATGACAAGCCAGTATAAAATAATAGGCGGGTGGATACAGATCAAAGGTCCCATTCTACTAAACCAATCGCTTCACTATGACAATGGTACCATCGCAAAATCGCCACTATTATACCTTTTGGTATTCTACTAACACAATATTTTTTCAATGTCTGCTGTTTCTAGGACAACACCATCGAAAATATCGCATCTTATTACAGGGATAACAAACAATCTATACTAAAATTATAAAAAGGAAAGATTTGTACGTTTGTAACGCATAAACTCAAAAACTACTGGACCGATTTCAAAAATTCTTTCAACATTAGAATGCTACATTATCCCTGAGTAACATAGGCTACTTTTTACCCAACTGCGCAGAAGGAGGGTAATGTTTTTATTGAAAAACTACGCGTGCGAAGCTGCGGATTGATCAGCTGGTCGTTAAATGTCGCCGTTGGTATGACTCCATAATCGTTCTTCTTATAAATATAAATAAAGTAGTGGTTCGCCCCGAACTGAGATCTCGCGAATCTCCCAAAATAAATATTATTATTCGGGCGATTTGCACAACGATGCCTAAACGTATTTAGTGGCTAAATATGATTTAAGGAGTTGTCAATTCATACAAATACTTCAAATTTAAACATGTTCTAAATAGGTTTAGTTATCTTTGTGCATGCCGGCTTTAATCTAATAAATTGATAAATTAATAAACTAATAAATTGGTGCCACGAAATGCATAACCAACCTACTTGACCTACAGTTTCATTCAAATTAGTTGTAAAGGGGTTCTTGTTAATTGGTTATATTTTTTTGGGGTATAAATGGCAGTCTTCTTCTTAGCGTGTCAAAAGTTCTACGTTTCCATTCATAGTATGTTGGACAGGTGTTTGGCCACAGCAATGGCATCAGGCGAGGCGGCCATTAGGTCCTCTATCGTGCATGTGTTCGGACATAAAGGGCACATTAGCAAGTGCTGCATTGACTGCGTGGGATCACCGCAGTCACACTGCGTCAAGTTAGGGTCCCTGAATCCCCATTTGCACATACTAAGTCTGCAGCGGCCAACCTGGGTGCGGAGCCTGTTTAAGGATTTCCATACTGGCCACTGCAGATCATGCCCGGGTGGTAACTGTTCCTGTGGGGTGGTAAAATCAGGCGGTGGGGAGTTATAAATGGCAGTTATTCTGGATTTCAGACTTTTGCCTATATTAATGTCATTAAAGCTACACGAATACCAAATTTCAGCATTGTGGGGTCACTGGTGTACCCTGTAAATTTTGTCAAAGTTTTGTTTTTATTATGGCTAATAACTCAAAAACTACAAAAATTAAGCTAAAAATAAAAACGGGGTTCAAATGTACTAATGAAGACCTTTCATTTGACGTCCCACTTGACCTAATAATCTCATTTTCATTTTTTTACCCCTCTTGAACCCCATTATCTCAACAACCCCCCAATATTTTTAGCTCATTGAGTAACACCAAAATTGTGCCATCACTATATACCAATATACCAAATTTCATGAGGATCGGATAAACGCTACGAAAGTTATCCTCGGACAAACAATCATACATACATACATACAACGCCGATTTGCCCAAGTTGATTTGGAGATCTCGCTTCGCTCGATCAATAAATAATGCTGGACATTTCACACAACGCCATGAAGCCCCAAATTAAGCTAAGCTTGTACCTACTATGGGAACCAGATAACTGATAGAATACACAAATGTGTTTTTTTTGTTTGTAAATGCATACTTATTATTATAATATATAGAGAAACAATCAGACCCGGAACATATCTGTAGATCATGCAAACATTTGTTCCGTGGCGGTAATCGAACCCGCGACCTCCTGAGTCTCAGCCTATTCACCCACTACGTCACGGAGGTCGTCATCAAGCGGCTCGTAAATTAGCAGAATTGGGCCCCAGTACATTTAGTGCGATATTTTCACACATAGTGCACAATCTTCAGTTTTACAAAACTCTTTTTATGGTTTCTATAATTGTGTAAGCAGATGCTAATGGTTGAAACATGTTCTCTGTTGGAAAAATATTATTTTAAGCGAAAAGGGGAAAGTGTTCCGGGTATCTTATTCCCGATGATTTTGTTATTTTATTTATAGAAGGAATCCCTGCATTCCGTATTTGATTATATCCACCATCAGCTGTGGAGCGAGCGGCTCCCAAAATGGACTGGCGGTGATTATCACTCTGTTACTCGATTCGGAACGTAAACATTTTGTTATAGTTTTCTACTTTCGCGTTGGCACTTGAGTGCACCAATAGCGATCAATAGCTCTTTCACTTTGGGCAAGAGCATTGACTAGCAATATTTATTGATGCAGACCATGTAATGACGGCTCGTATGGATAGATTTTAAAATTTAATTTAAACTTGCTTTCTTATACCTACGTTATTTAATTTATTTGTCTGGTTTGACCCAAATACTTTAGAAAGTTAACCACAAAACCTCACACACACAATGGAACATTGTGCACAAAACTATCAATAACATCTCACCAACACATGTTACCAATGCTTCTCAATTATTTTATTAGACTCTAATCTAACATTCCTTTGAGAGAGACAATTAATGCTATGTCTGTCAGTGTATCAGGCGTCATGTAGTATCATAGTTCGTGAACGGATGGACCGATTTGGACACAGCTTTTTTAATAGAAAGCTAGTTTAACTGGTGTGGTCTAATTCCAATTCCAGTGTGGGGTGGTTCTTAGCTACGTGTGATGAAAATCAGGTCAACTGATCCAAGGATTACCAGCACTTTTTCTTTTTGGTGAAGGGATTTCAGCTGTAAAATGAAATTTATTACCTAAAATCTGCGACAGCAACTCGACAGCAATCTGGTCGTGGCAATATATTATGTGAAATTAGCTCGTATCTGTTGCTGGTACTGCTAGTTTCTATGTGACCCTTGATCTTTTACGTAAATATTAAATAAATATTGCTGGACATTTCACACAGCGCTATCTAGTCATAAACTAAGCATAGCTTGTACCAAGTAACTGATAGAATACTTATAAATATATATATTTTTTTTTTTGTAAATACTGACTTATAATATAGGTACGTATAGATAAACATCCAGACCTGGAACATATATCTGTAGATCCTGCAAACATTTGTTCCGCAGCGGGGTTCCACTACCTCTTGCGTCTCTGTCGGCTATTCGCCTACTGCGCCACGGATATGTCGAGGATTTTAATTTTTTTGTTTCTTTTTTGTTACAGCCGGATGAGCTGGCCAAGTCCGTGAAGCTCACGTCAAGGGAGAGACGCTTCATCAAGTTCGCTAGCGTCGAGTACGGCGGCCAGCTGTACATGACGCCCCAAGACTTTCTGGAGTCCGTGGTGGAACAGGAGCCCAGGCGTGAGTCTCCTCTAATTCTTACACAACTTCTGGACAAATCCTTTTTGGATGACATGAAGCCTTCTTTGTACTATTATTGTAAATACGGGATTTATCACGTACCGTTTTATCGGTGTTACGACCGTACGACGATGTATCGGTTCAATTAGTGGAGCTTTATCAAGATGAGTGCGATCCGCGTCGCACTGTTTTTGTACATATGTATATTTTTTTATAAAATTATATTTTTGTAGCATATTTTACTAAGAAAACTGTGATTTATTTCATTCATTATAAATACGCCCGATGGTCGAATGACGTTGTAAACGTAGCTGGGTGCCAATGGATGAGACTCACAAGGGACTGAAAAGATTGACGTAATAAAGAGGTGGCCTATACCCAGCATTTAGACAGGTTGAAATGATGATGATGATGCGTATAAATACGGGATTTATCACGTATCGTGTGTTATCGGTGTTGAGACCGACATAACGAATGCGAGGCGAGACGCGGTCACTCTGATGAAGATTTACGAATTGAACCGTAACATTGTCGGTCGCAACACCGATAAAACGGTACGTGATGAATCCCGTATTCTAATGTTTGAAGTCTATTCTTGAACCCTACGCCTATCCTAGCTTCGCATTAGTCTAATTTCTTGACTTCCTACAAGACATTTAAGTGCAGCTGATTGAAAGGGAGGTTTTTAAACTTTGCATAAAATATTTTAGTTCTCATAATACTCTTCATATTTCAGCTCGAATAAAACGCCGTGTGCTGACCACCAAAGAGATCGAGTACCTCCGAGATCACACGCCTGCGCTAAAGAAAGGATCCTCGGAGATGTTCCGCAATATGAGAGATAAAGGTAGATAATTAGCAATACTTTGTTATAGGCGATGGTTACCACTTAATATCAACTTGAATGCATTTATACAGGGTGTCCCAAAAAATAGTGTCAAGCGAAAGTCCAGAGATAGAACACCCCTTGGGGTACCCGAATCACCCCCATGTATGTTCCGCGATTTTTTATAGTTCAAATATTAATTAAATCTTACTTTCCTGCAGTCATTTTTGGTTAGTTAACAAACGAATTAAGCTTAGGAATGATAAAATGGCCAAAATCTATTTTCTAATTTCTAGTTTTTTTTGTAATTTTTTTGTTTATATTGTCTACAATAAACTGTTTTGATTCATTCATTCAAATGTACTTTAATATATGTAATATCAATCCACTTAGCCGTTTTCTGCTACGGTACTAATTTAGCTTTAACAAGGACTTGGGTGTTGTGCCTTTATGTATTGTTCAGATCATCAAGCATTTGTTAGTAAATAAAATAAATATTGCTGGACATTTCACACAGCTCTGTCTAGCCCCAAACTAAGCAGATCTTGTACTATGGGAACCAGATATGTAACTGATAGAATACTTATGTATATACTTTTTTTTTGTAAATACATAGAAAAACACCCATACACGGAACAAATATGTGTAGATTATGCATTTGTTCCGTGGCGGGAATCGAACCTGCTACTTCAGTATAAAATAATGTTTAAACTATGTTATTACAATTGATAACATCCGTACTAATATTATAAATTTCAAAGTAATCCTGTATGTCTGTTGCTCTGTCTGTCTGTTTATTACGTTTTCACGACTAAAAAGCTGGACCGATTTCGATGAACTTTGTTATATAGATAGATAATGATCGGGACTCAGAGTCTGAGACATAGGCCACTTTTTACCCGACTGCGCAGAAAGAGAGTGATATTTTTATTGACAAACCACCCGTGCGAAGCCGCGGCCGGTCAGCTAGTTCTTTACATATTTATGTGGCTCATATATTTTTCGAGTTGGTCACGTTTGGTATCCAGTTATGATCAATACAAACATACTGACACCCGTTACTTTGAGGGGTAGGCAAATTGTTAATTTATTTGATTCGGAAATAATATACATTTTCTATTTTCAGGAATAATTTCCTACACTGAGTACCTGTTTCTGCTCTCAATTTTAACGAGTAAGTTACATTTTCTTTATATTCTTCTGAATACTCTCTAGACTCGTTGCACTCGTTCAATACATAAACAATATTTTTTCATCCCATCTATTCGAAAAGAGGCGAAGGGTTCCTCGATAAGTGCGCGCAAAATGGTTCATTCCGGCGCACTTAATAACAGTGACAAAATGACTTTTGATTTTGGAACACTATTTAATTAAAAAGTTTGAACGCAATTCGTTTCGATAAAGTGCTGGCCGGTGATAAAATAAGCGCGCCGGCCGACGCGGTATTGTTCAATCAAATAAAGAAAAAATACGCGAGAACTTCTTATTAGTTTTTTTATTACATTTATGATCATTTACAATTTTAATTTGATTAACACAAATTAAATAAAAGATGAGTTCTAGCAGTGAAAGTGAAATATTAACACCAGAAAATGTAATATTAATCGCAGAAACTGTCATAAACAATTGACTACCAATCAAATCGAGAAAAAAATAACTAAAAGCCTATGAAAATGTAATTACATGGAAAAATGAAAAAGAAAGCAGTCATTTTTTGGAAACTGTATTCAAAACAGCGTGAAATGTCACCATTGACTCAACATGATCATCAACCAGAGTCTAAGTTAATACGAATGCCCAAGTAATAAATAAGTCACGACTTTTTCTGTTCCCAACAAATTAAATAAAAAAATACAATAAACTTTCGAAATTGCGAAAACGTATCTAATATTAACATAAATTTGTGATTTGGTTATGTAAATATTTCGTCACTACTAAAAGCATCTCCTATTTATTTTTCTCATAGAGGGTGATGAACAGCAGAGTGTGCCACACGATACCAAAATTATTTAACCTCGAGCGACGTACTTTGAAGCCCTCGCTACGCTTAGGATTCTACTTTATAATCCCTCGCTACGCTCGGGATTCAACTCTGAATCCTTCGCTTCGTTCTGGATTCAAACAATCGCTCTCGCCCTCAATACATTATTTTGCTCCCTTATGACACAATCTACTATTCTTTGTGACTTACCTATACCATACTTAAGTAACTAAATAATTGTTTTGGTCTAGTTTTTCTTTCACAAATAAACATATGCAATAGTTTTTTGTGAAAAATATCTTGTACATTCATTGTACCATTCGATTTAAGAACAGAATTAAGAAGAAGCAATGTAATTTTGTAAACAATCGTTTGTTGGCCATTCTTTTAAATAAATAATGTTTTTTTTGTGATTTCAGAGCCTGCGTCAGGATTCCGAATCGCATTCAACATGTTCGATACCGACGGCAACCACAGAGTAGATAAGAATGAATTTCTAGTCGTGAGTATCATTTTTATTAACTTATTTTTAAAATTTGTTCTAAAACACAAACTAGATGGCGTTGCTAATCGAAGGAGCCAAGATGGCCGCTGCTGATTCGGTGAAACCACGGTAAACTAAACTTGTATTTGGCACGACATCATTTCCATTTCACACTGTTCTGCCTGTTCTGCTGTTGTACAAGGTGGTCCTGAAATTGTGTCACTTGTGCACTAATTGGTTCTTCTTGAAAAAATAGTTTTACTTCAGGACGGCTAAGTTAATCAGCAGTTTTCACATAGCACGTGTAATTTGGAATGGTATGCCCCGTAGTAGGTAGAAAGCTAACTAAATAGTTTTACTCCGGCGAAATTATCTAAGACTAAAATTTAAATTATTAGAGTTAAGAAAAGCTCTTATTTATGCATAAATTGTCTGAGTAATAGCTTGAGAAAACACTTTATATAGCAATTATTTTCATTCATTATTACAATATCACGTACCGTTTTATTAGTGTTACGACCGACAATGTTTCGGTTCCATTATTTAACCTTCATTAGGGTGAGTGCAATCCGCTCCGCACCGTCTCGCCTCGCACTACGCGCCATAGCTGAGTCCTAGTGATAAATCCTGTATTTATAATAATGAATGACAATAATAACGAAAAGTTACTAAGTAAAATTATTTTCATCTATAATTAAGCCAAATTCGATGTGTGTAAACAAAGTGCTCATACTTAAAAAAAATGCAAATTTTGTCTAAAAATCGAGCAAAGTGGCTATAAGGTTTGGGATTGGGTTCATTTACAAATATCGAATAAGGCTGTATCGAAAATTAATTCATAGATATTTTCCGCTTTAGTACCTAATTCGATCTACATTACAAATACCAAGCACTAGAAGTGAAGCAAATGCACGCATAAAACACCATGTTTTTTTAAATTTTTTATGGTAGTAAAGTATATAGATTTATTTTTAACTAGAAGCTGACAAAGAGGCATGATTTATTTAGGTATATTTCGTTTTATTTATATAAATATAATTTTTTAATTTTTATTTATTTTTTCCTGTTTTGTTTAATAAATACCTATTTAGATACAACGACTTCTCGGTGGCACGTTCGAGGAACGCAAAGATTTGGACGCGAATATCGAGAAGGCAGTGAGTTGTTTGTGATCCCTAACTCACAGTGCATAATTGCTTACTGAGACCTGCTGACTGACATGCCCAATATTCGATCTATGATTCGTCGAGATTTAACGGATAGTCGAGGACGGAGAATGAGGATAGATGAATAGTTTTCTTACTGAGCTCCGGATATCAGCGGGGCTATATTTAAAAGTCGAAAAGTTTTTGGATCGGTCCGATGCTATTTTTTTTTTTTTATAAACTATAGGCTAGCGTTTGTAAACTATCAACCTTTGAATCCATGTCGGAAGGTATCCGAGCTTTATCGTCAACCGAAATAGTTTTATATTGCGTTTTGGATTCGACTCGAATGAGACAAAAACTGTCAGACTGATCCGATAGTTTTCTGACGTTTAAAATAGCCCTTCTGGACTCATGTGTTTGTTTGTCCTTGTGAATCACCTGCAGACCGGGTTACGGCTTGGGTGCTTTGTAGACGAAGAGCTCGGGGTGCTCAATGTATCTAAGTACCTTATCACACTGACGAGTTGCGAGCGTGTTTCAATCAAGGCGGTTTTTTTTAATTCTACATGGAGATGGAAGAAGCGTATGGCCTACCTGATGTTAAGTGTTAACCAACGCCTATAACGCGAATAGTTATTGTACCAAGGCGGTGCCGGCGTGCTCGTTGACAAATCGCTTCTCTGTAAATAATTCGCTAGTATGATAAGGTACTAATAGATATAATTCCTGATATCGGATAGTAAACAGATATCCGTTGCATCTCTGACGATTACACACCATGATAACGATTTTTAACCAACTTAAAAAAATATATTCTTTTTGCGTTTCATTGTGGTCAAATAATCTTGAAGATACTTTCCACTATGGTAAAGAATGGATGAAGAAAAAAAATGCTTGCATTGTTGTAATTGTGTGGTATTGTTGGAAAGCTCTTTAAAAAATCAAGACTTTTCAATAACCACTTTTCATTTTAGAGTATATCGTTTCCGATTTCCTGTTTTCTGAAGTCTGTTATATTTAATTTAATATATTTAATATTTAATTTAATATTTAATAGATATTTTATTATTAAAAATAAAGAATAATAGGAATAGGATAATAATTTATTAATAATGCTGGATATTTCAGCAGTCTGTTCTCCCACTGTAATTATCAGAATAGAGCGATCAAATCAAACAAGTAAAAACACTTCTCGATAAAGATTATCGATCGAAGCTTATTAGGCGAATCAGTGCAGCTTTCTAAAGTACTGAAAAGTTTGAAGCTTTCGTGCAAAATAAGTAAGTATTAAATAAGTAAGTTATTGCATAAAAAAGATGTGATGGTGATTGATCTTAGATCATAGGTTTGATCGAGAATCAGGAATGGCAGGATGTCTCTCAAATATTTTGAATAACAGTGACTAACTTGAAATATCGACTTTGAAAATATTATAATGCTGTATTACTACTTTATTATTCATACATCGGTGCCAGCTTTTTGTTTATTATACTGTTACTTTTAATGTATTCAGCCTAATAATTATTATTATTATGTATTTTGTGTATAATTTAATTAATTTTGTATAACTGTAATTTACACGCCGTTAATCGGTGAAGTATGTGACTTGAAACCTACTTATATAGCTGTATCAACTTAAATATCATGCTTCATTCTCATAAATAATCAATTTAAAGAAAAATATAAACGGCTTAATAAATTTTAGATAACCCTACTTTCTCCTTATTAATTTTGCCTTTTTCTTAAGTGTTTAATTTTAAGCATCAAGTACATATCTCTTTTATTTTTTATATTTCATAATATATGAATTAATATATTTATTTGTAATATGTTCACCGCCTGGCAATAGCTGCTTTCGATAGTGCAAAGAAGGGCTCCGAAGCACCGGGGCGCAATCAGTCAAACGGAAATAGTCGCTAAGCCGTCTTTCGTAAGTCAAATTTAGGTGCACTGGCGTTCTCGTTCGCGTGTGATCGTTTTGTTATCAATGTTTTTATTTGGAGTCCGTTTCACTAAAAAATTCCCGCTTCCGTTTGAGAAACTAATGCAGAAATTCATACTAAGTTGCCGACGCTTTTTCACAGTTTGATTAATATTTAAAATAATGTAAAAAGTGTTTTAATTTTATTAAAAATATATACACTTGCAATCAACATAAGCTATATCTATAAGAGATAATTAGGTATTAGGTTATGAGCAGACGAAGTGGTCGCAGGAAGCATCTTTCATCATCATCACTACAGAATAGTCTAGCTGTCGAATAGTTTACCTCATTCAGGAGTCAAACTCCATTTGATATATTGACAAAACACTCAACAACACAGTCGATTACACGCGCTCAGCTTTATACTAATTTACACTCAAAAATAAAAAAAAAACTCATTTAACGCATTTAAAACTAAACTTGCTCAGCATAAATAAATGTTTACTAAATAAAGTAATTATGTAACTAACGATCTACCTGAATGCGTTAATTGAGTACCTACCGTAACTCGAATGAACTACAATATTTTTTTCATCCCATCTATTCGAAAAAAGGCGAAGGGTTCCTCGATAAGTGCGCGCAAAATGGGTCATTCCGGAACACACAACATAACAGTGACGAAATAACTTTTGAATTTGGTACACTATTTAATTTAAAAGTTTGAACGCAATTCGCTTCGATAAAGTGCTGGCCGGTAATAAAACAAACGCGACTGCCGACGCGGCATTGTTCAATTAAATAAAAGAAAAAAATACGCGCGAACTTCGTAATAGATTTTTTATTACTTTTATCAAAATATTACAATTTTTTTTTTTTATTTACACAAATTAATTAAAAAATTAGTTATAGCAGTGAAAGTGAAATAATAACACCCGAAAGTGTAAAATTAATCGTAGAAACTGTCATAAACAATTTACTACCAAACAAATCGGGAGAAATATATCTAAAAACCGAAAAAAGCTGGAAATATTAAAATTAAGCAGTCATTTTCAGAAACTGTACTCAAAACAGCGTGAAATGTCACCATTGACTCAACATTATCATCAACCAGAGTCAGAAGTTATTACGAATATCCAAGTGATAAATAAGTCAACGTAGCATCTCTTATTTATTTTTCTCATAGAGGATGATGACAAGCAGAGTATGCCACACGGTGCCAAAATTATTTAACCTCGAGCGACGTACTTTGACTCCCTTGCTGCGCTTAGGATTCTACTTTAGAATCCCTCACTATGCTCAGGATTCAACTCTAGAATCCTTCGCTTCGCTATGGATTCAAACAATCACTCTCGCCCTCAATACATTATTTTGGTCCCTTATGACACAATCTACTATTCTATGTCTACTGATTTTCATATAAGTGATAATTATTATCATTTTGAGAATAAATGATTGTTAAACCTATATTTAGACTATGACTTTCTGTACATGCAGTCGACGGTTAAGCTCGAAACGTATCTTTACGGTTATCAGATGAAAATAACATTGAAATGTTATTAATTCTTAGAGCTTAAACACTAGCCCACCAGACCAAGGACTTTGTTTATTGGAACAGACTTTCATTGTGTGATGTTGCATAACGTAGATTTGTGGAATTTTATAGCTTTTCGAAAATAAATAATAAATATTTTACCGTAATAATGATATTATCAAGTGCATAACATTTTAATGTGCACGTTACTGTATTTTGTAATAATTAAGTTAGTTTTTTTTTTATTTTGAACTAATTGGCATTAACAATAATACTTCTAATATTAAGGTAATAATTAATACGATCAATTACAAATAAATCAAACAACAAAAGCTTATTCTTACATAATTTTATTTAACACTGAAATAATGTATCATGAAATAGTTACAGAAACGTAATACTACGACTTAAATTAGAGGCCTCGGCAACGTTCCTGTTTCCGAATACGTATGATGCAACCAATAGATAGGGGCCGTCACCAGCGAGCTTCAAAGTAGCTCGTGCGGTTCCAGTATTTGGAAGTAAATTATATTCCGTATTTTCGATGATACAACAAATTTGCTGATCGATACCGGCGTCTAACTTAAATCGTAGTACTGTACATTTTACCACTAAAGTTACTCTACAACTTTTCAGTTCATGTTGCAATTATGATCCAAAACATTTCAGATGGAAAAAATCTTCAGCTACGCTTGGAGGGGGAAGCGAGGCATCGCCGAGGGGGGAGACGCGGACAAGCCCCAGGACAACTACGTCAACGACGAGCAGGGCCTGCAGCGGAGACACAACGTCGACACATTCCTGCAGGTACTGTACTCCACAGGTGAGATTCAGCTACGCACGAAGGGCGAGGCATCGCCGGGGAGGGTAGTAAAGTTCCTTGTGAAAGGGCTCGCGCGGACTTCTGCACCTTACCTATTTCTGCCGCCCAGTAGCATTGCTTTGATTCGGTTTGAAGGGTATGGTTGTCAGTGAAATTACAGGCACATGAGGCTTTACACTTGTATGCTTCTAGTTCATGGACATAGGGCAGTGCATCGTAGGGCACGTTTCTGAGATGCGTGACCTACGAGGCAATTCTCTGTTATAGGCGATGGCTACCACTTAACATCAGGTGGGCTCATGTTAAGGACACAGGATAGGGATTCAAGGTTGGTTCGTTGCAGGTTCATTTCTTCGGAAAGAAAGGCAAGGAGGATCTGAAGTTTGATGGGTTTCGGCAGTTCATGGAGAATCTGCAGACCGAGGTGCTAGAGCTAGAATTCCACGAGTTTTCTAAAGGTCAGTCGATTATACTATTTCTGCTGTATTCTCTCATCATCATTATCTACAAATCGACTTCATCCACTGCTAGTAGAGTATGCTGCTGAATATAATAGTATAATTTAAGAGTAGTAGAGTTTCTTGTGAAAGGGCACGCCCAGGGAAGTTACTACCACTGTACCTATTTCTGCCGCCAAGCAGCATTGTTGTGTTTCGGTTTAAATAGTATAGTTGCCGGTGAAATTACAGGCACATGAGGTTTTACATCTCAATTACGCCTCTTTATGCCTTAAGTTGATGGACGCAGGGCACATTACTACGCGTTACTAAGGTGCTTGACCTGAGGCAATACTTTGTTATTGGCAATGATTACCACTTAACATTAGGTGGGCTATATGCATGACCCAACTCCAGTTCATAAAAAACAGTGGCAAACCTTCGCTCTGGATTCAAACAATCGCTCTCGCCCTCAATACATTATTTTGGTCTCTTGTGACACAATTTACTATTGTTCTGTTTTAGGTCACGAAACGATTTCGGAAGTGGACTTCGCGAAGATCCTGCTCCGCTACACGTACCTCGACACGGACGAGTACGACATGTACCTGGACAGGCTGCTGGACCGCATGCGGGACGAGCACGGCATCACCTTCGACGAGTTCAAGACCTTCTGTCAGTTCCTCAATAACCTGGAGGACTTCACCATCGCTATGCGGATGTACACGCTCGCGGATCATCCTATATCGAAAGGCGAGTGACGCAGATTAAATAAATAAAATTCGTTTTCTCACCACCTGCTTGACCGAAAGCACCGAAAGCAGGTGATTAAATCCCTACGGCTGAGCCGGGAGTAAAGTTGTACTGAATTTCATAATGCCCTCGCGGGCTGTATTAAATTCTCATCTCATCTGTATTAAAATTGGAACCAAAGAGATCACACAATAAGAACTTATTCGTAAATCGAACTAACCTCTGCACAGAATGCACCAACCTAGATTTGGTTTTTTATTGACGATCTCCGCAAGAGACTGAGACGCAAGAGGTTGCGGGTTTGATTCCCGCCGCGGAACAATTCCATGATTTACAGCTATTTGTTCCGGGTCTGGTTGTTTCTCTATATATTCACAAAAAAAAGAAGTATATGAGTATTCTATCAGTTAGCTGGTTCCCATAGTACAAGCATTGTTTAGTTTGAGGCTATATGGAGCTGAGTGAAATATCACTTAATTATCAAAATTCGTAAGTCCATATGGGCAAATTTTACAGGAGCAATAAAAAACTGATTTTCTCACAAAGTCTAAGAGATTTTTATTCAGTCACTTTTACTTTAAGTTATACAAAATACCCTCATTTTATAACTAAAGTATGAGTAACTCAATATAAAACTCTCAAACTTTGTGAGAAAATCAGTTTTTTGTTGCTCCTATAATTTGCCCATATAGACTTAGGAATTGTGATGATTATGCCGACGATATCCATCATGTTATTGGTGTATATGCAGTTCTATTATATTTCGATAAGATGAACGTAAACGTTTGGTTGATTGTTGAATGACAGATGAGTTCCACCGCGCCGTGTTGATTTGCACCGGCATCTCGCAGTCGGAGCACCTGGTGTCGACCGTGTTCGCGATATTCGACGCGGACGGAGACGGCCTGCTCAGCTACAAGGAGTTCATAGCCATCATGAAGGACAGGCTGCATCGGGGCTTTAAGGTATTTACACCAGTTTTCTCTTAGTTATCTTATTAAGAATAAGTTTATTTCACAACTTTAGAAATACATAGAGCATTGTATTCCTCCGTGGACGTGGTTACGGATTCGATTCCCGCTGCGGGACAAACGTTTGCTTGCTCTTTCGGATTTGGGTATTTTTCTATAAATATTTGTCCAATATGGTCCATATTATAGCATCTTCATCGAATCAATATGCTATAATATTTTATGTTAAGATGTATATATATATCGCTCGCCATACAATCCAATGGATACACACGGCGAAGATATATTATCATCTCACAATATCTTAAGATACGGAGCGATATGATAATTTTACCTTAAGATACAAAATATATCGTATGATACGAAATATATCGTAAGATACAAAATATGTCGTAAGATACGAAAGATTCGTATACAGGGTTATAGACATATATTATGTTATAGACTTTCAATAAAAGGATTTAATATATTAACATATCTTGCAAGTGTGACCTTAAGATACTATAATATATCAACTTAAGCATCGTTCGTTGTGTGTGACGCGCTTAACACTGCCTACATGGCATTGCATGCACCCTAAAATATACAACTAAAAATTCTCATATGTTGTAATTTCAAACGTAAGATATTTTTTTTTT
The DNA here is from genome assembly GCA_963924445.1 of Philereme transversata. Taxonomy (NCBI): domain Eukaryota; kingdom Metazoa; phylum Arthropoda; class Insecta; order Lepidoptera; family Geometridae; genus Philereme; species Philereme transversata. The sequence continues at coordinate 13,165,362 of OZ004338.1, read as the reverse complement.
CTTTCAGTCTTATGCCAAAAACGAAGGTTGGGAAGCGTTCAAGTCCTGCGTGAAGCAAGAGATGAAAAGCGCCGTTTAAGTAACGAATAACAGTGCCATAATTATTTATTTAAATTATTAATAGTTTTAATAATTACAGATCTCTGAGATTTTGTTACCAGTTGAATATTATAACTATTTCGCATTTTTTAAAGTGTTGTAATCGGCTTATATGATGACAAAATGTGACTCGTTGGCTCGTTGGATCACTTCGTATAATCACATTATAAACCAAATAATAATTATGTATACAAATATCAATTCAAATTGATTGAAAAGTGTAGAACATATTAAGGGCCAGTTTTCACTAAAGCGAAGAGGAGAGATGTGTTAAAATCGTATTACGTCTTCTGCGTGCCTTACTAATGGTTTCCATTGATCTAGTTAATGCTGAGTCGGCGAAGCACCCATTGTAAACCACTCGGCAGAAATTACCGTCATTCAGTGACATTTTTAACCGACTTTAAAACAAGAGAAGGTTCTCAATTCGTCAGAATTTTTTTTTATTTATGTTCCCTGATTACTCAAAGACGCCTGGACTGATTCGAGAAATTGTTTTTTTTTTTGTTTAAAAGGGTATACTTCCCAGGTAGTCCCAATGCCACCAAGTCAGAATCTGATGATAGGATCCCAAAAAAATCGAGGGCAACCCTCAAATTTTATGGGGACGCAGTTCGGCTTTATGTTTGTACCTCAAAACTCCGTCATTTATCAACCGATTTGGAAAATACTTGTTTTATTTGTAAGGATATACATATTGGTTTCATAGAAATTTCATCAAAATCAATTCAGTAGTTTTTTTAAGTCTGTTATATTTTTGTTAAAAAGTTACTTGTGTGTTGTCGTTAAAAGAATAACCAGCCTTGGTTCTTGACTTTCTTTCCTAGCTTGGTCGCGAAGGAACAGGCAGTAAAAATGACATTTCAAAGTGGTTTATTATGTGGTTATTTTAATGAATTCGTTTTTATTTGGCGCGCCATCAATTTTTTTATTCGCGACAAAATCTGTTCATATATGATAGTAGCGCCTCTCTAATATTTTGTTCTAGACTTTTCGATCACAATTTTATTGTAATAAATACAAATGTTTGTTAGAATAAACGTGCGATTATTGCCAGAGTTGGTTAACGTGCTATTATTGCCAGTGTTGGTTAACGTGCGAATATTGCCAGTGTTGATTAACTTCGGCCTAACTATTACGAGTCTCATTACTAATAAGTGTAGTGGAAATGTAAGCAAATATAACCTAAAGGTTGTTTAGTGAGATTTTTATGAATATGTTATTTATATTGAAGTTTTAGCTTACTAATTGTTGCATTGCTTGTTTGACTAATATTCTGTAACACTATTTTCAAGTAATACTTTAAATAACACTTTATTCTTGCCAAGTTAGTACAGAATGAAGCACTTATTGATAACTCCATTATGTTTGAAGATTGACATAAAAACTTGAAGGCTTTAAAAAAAATCTAGGATATAGGTTGTATCGAAACACGGTGACGTGATAAAATAATGTTTAATTAAATAATGCTGGACATTCACACAGCGCTATCTAGCTAGCCCCAAACTGCTTAGCTTGTACTATGGGAGCTAGATAACTGATAGAATACATACTTTTTTTATTTAATATTATTATCTTTCTTGTTAAACTTTAATCCTGGATTAGTAGTTATTAGTTGGCAATTAGCATCGCTTTATGTGCGTCACACATTAATCATATTAATCGTTAAATCTATTTATATTTCTCGTCTCGGACGCGCTTGTGGTTGCTTTATCAAATAAGATGACTCTTCATTGTACACCAAAATAAAAATATTAACATAATTTTTACAGATAGATGTAGTACAATGGGCGGTCTTATCGTTAGAAGCGATCAACGTGGGGTTATTTATAACGTCGGAAAGCTGTCGGATCAGTCCGACGTATTCGGAATCCGAATTCGAATGTCGGATTTGGTTTCTATTCCGAAACGCTATTTTATAACTATTTCGGATTTACCATAAAGCTCCGATTCAAAGGTTGTGATAATTTACAAAACAAGCGTTCTCTTATTCGAAATCGTATAAAAAAACTGTCGGACCGATCCGATATCTTTCCAACGTTTTAAAACAGCCCCGCTGGTAAGTTAAGCTACGTTTCGCACTTAGATGGGTGACCGCTAGTGGTATTATCGACTGAGCTCTAATCATATAACTAAGCAATATATATATATATATATAGCTAAAGCTGTAAAAGGACTGTTGTTTATGAATTAATTTTTTTATGTTTTCGCCTAAATATTTATTTATACGAAGTTTTGAGAAGTTGAAAAAAAAATTCAAAATTGTTGTGTACCCAGTTTTGCTAGTCATTTGTGTTATTCAATCGTTACCATTAAAATGTACTTATTTCACATTTTAGTTGTTTATTGATAAATAAATGAATCAATTGTAACCTGACTTTAATTTCCTAGATTCGAGAAGTTTCTAAACAACCCATACCACGTGTTAGCCTCATCATCATCATTCTCAACCCATGTCGACCCACTGCTGGGCATAGGCTGGGCTTTGTTTCTTGCCATTCTTCCCAATCCTGAACCACGTACGCCCCACGGTCTTATTGATGTCGTCGACCCATCTCGCTCGTGGACGTCCCCTATTTCGATGCCCAGTTCTCGGTCTCCATTCTGTTAGTGCCTTAGTCCGCCTGTCGCCGCTATAAATGCCCCAATATTCGCTTGCACTTTAGTCTGCTTGCGAATTTCGGTATTGGGAACTCGAACTAAGAGTGTGATGCCGAGCATGGCGCTCCATAGCCTATCTTAAGTCCTACTTGTGAAAAAAAAATAGGGACGGCCGTATAATTAAAAAATAATATACATATCATCAATTAAATTTTATTAATTTTAATATTGTACACCCAAATCACATGTATTAATTGTACAATTATTACATTATACATATTTACACGCTGGAAAAAATAATTAATAAAAAAATAGACCATGAAACCAGGTTTTCGATTAATTTTGATACAAGCTTACACCTTACTTAAGTCTGATAAATGCAAATAGTGTATCCGTTAGATAAGCGCCGTAGACGATCAATGAAAAATGTTTTTTTTTATTTTCAGCAATAATCAAAACAACATAAAAACACAAGTAACAATAACAATTTTGGGCAGCTAGGTATTAGCTACAGAATTAAGATTTACATCAAGTAAGAAAGAAGTTATGAAATTGATTGATTGAAAATACTTTATTGTACTTATAGATCGATAATTCTTTGTTACACCAAATTACAATAACTTAACCTAGAAAACTTAGACTAATACATGGTGGTACAATGGGGCGGCCTTATCGCTCAAAGCGATCTCTTCCAGGCAACTTTTGGATGGACTGGATTGAAAAAATGTGTGAGGAGGCGGTGTTACAATAAATATCTATTATGTAGGACAAAAATAAATAAATACATATAAATATCTTTAACAATATTTAACGAAAGGAAATATAATGTTTACTATAAATATTCTTATAAATAGTGATTGATAATTCTCATTGATGGTTTACAAATCGATTGTCAAACGCAGTTACGAATACACAATTTCTATCAATACTGATTGAGAAATATCATTGAAGCAACCAACTGATCGTTTCGCGCGATATACACGCCGAATAACTTCGGCCATTTGCGCGTCAGAGAACGAAGATCGATACCCAAAAGCAGCAAAAGGCAAAAATATTGACGCATTAGTTCCAAATGAAATTTAATTATAATTGTCAAACAGCAAATTGACAATGTCCATTGATCGTCTAGTGGCCGCTCTACAGAGATGATTACAATATTTAGTAGCAACATATTTTTTTTATATTAAACTTGTAGACACTGACGGGTCTCCTGATGTTAAGTGGTCAATTTATTACTATACTCTAAAATCCATAAAGATATTAAATAGATGCATACCATCCGCTCAGCTAATCCAAAGGAGACATTACGGTCAATATGTGCAGCTAACTAAGCCGTAGGTTTCCTCAGGATGTTTACCGTCACCCTTTTAAGATTATTTATTCCAGTCGTATCTATTGTTTTGTGAACTTAAATCCACAATCTCCGGATCCTCATACTATAGGTAGGTATTTGACTATAAATATAAGTTCGACAGAAGTAATTATATAATCAAGTATAAGTCAATACAACTTAAGTAATTCCTAGGAGCCAATACTAAAAGCAAAAAATATCAAAAATACAAATTTTTTCAAATTAATAAATGGACAGCGAAATGCCATCAATAAATTTGACGAGATATCTTGAAGTATAATTAGCAGACCCGCCCCGGTTTCCACGGATTTATTATCAGAATAAAACATAACCTAGACTGCTATACTCAGGGATAGTGTAGCTTTCAGTCAGTGAAAGAATTTTCATAATCGGTTCAGTAGTTTCTGAGATCACCCCGTACAACTGAATCTCTATCAATTTGTTAGTATGATATCAGTTGTTTTCTGATAAAGATCTTTAAAATGTGTTGCAATTTAAACTAATTATATTGAAGGAGCAATATAATTAAGCAAGCAAGCAAAAGGAATATATAAATTTTCTTGTTTTATATCAAAATCTCGAGAAAATCTATAAAATGCTGATATGACTATAAATTACTGTAATCCACACGAATACTATAAAGTAACTTTATCTGTCTGTTACGTTTTCATGAGTAAACGGTTAGACCGATTTCGATTAAATTTGGTATATAGATAACTAAGCTACTTTTTATGGTAAAGCTAGGCGTGCGAAGCCGCGGGTGGAAGCTTGTTTTTGAAGGTGCATGTGTTGTGACGCAGTCCTATGATAGCTTTTGTGAGTGTATTTCTGTGTTTGTCTATTTAGACAGAACAGTCAGAGGAAAAAATCTAGCAATAAGCTGCGCTGTAGGAGGCTAGACAAATGAACAAACCCTATTGGTGATTTATGTTACTAACAAAATATTTGAAATTAATGTATTTAAGTATTTTTCAAACGTTCGGTATCACTGTACATAAATACTGATTTAAACGGGTATTTATTGCGTATGTGTATACATGATTTTTTTTTATTATGGGCTTCAAATCCACGCAGAAAAGAAACACAGTTAGGTTGCTTAGTTGCGATGTGACCTTGTTTCTTCTTGTACCAAAGTGATTTCGTTGTGTTATAAAAACAGTAAAATCTTTAGTTATGACAAAAACTAAATCATTGCTACCATAAATCGGCCCCCATTTGTTCAGTGTTGTGTTTACAAATTTTCCTATCCAACGAACTTTGCAAGCTAACATTCCCTACCTATCGTTTTTAAAAGTTGTTTAAAAGAGATTGCTTTTTACAGCTAAGACTGCCCTTTGTGCAATTTACTTTATGGTAATTGCATATTAACAACACAAAAACTTGATTAATGACGTCCTTGAAATTCTAATTAATTAAAGTAACAATTACAATATTTTACGAAATTACACCTTAACGTGTTAATTTCATCAAAATGATTGAGTGGTGTACACCTACCAAAAAATTTTTAAATTAATAAATTACAAACTTGAACAGAGCATAATAGCTGCACCAGTTGGAAATAAACTTGCCAATAAATTCGCCATCAAAAGCTTTCAAGTACAAAATAACCTGTGCCAAAGACACGGATAAACAAATACCCCATAATTTTTTTGTGGTTAAATTTTTATTATTATATCCTTTAAAATTGAGTTCATGGTTCCTTTCAGCGTTTTTCTCTATGAACGATAGATCGAATCTCCCCATACTGGCTAGAAAAATAAAATTATATTAATAGTAAGTATTCAAGAACATCATAAAATCATAAAAACAACAAAGTCTTTTAACGAACATATATAAATAATTTATTGTGCTGCAAGAAAGCACAAAACGCGGGAATCCTACACTAAATTTAAAAATACTCTGTGCCTCATACCTATCATAATTTATAACGAATAATGTCAACATCCTGGCACGTTTACCATAATGTTGTATTCAACATTCTGGCATAATTACCATAATGTTGTATTCAACGCCTTGACATAATTACCATAATATTGTGGTGTCAACATCCTGGCCTAATTACTATCATGTTGTATTCAATATCCTGGCATAATTACCATAATGTTGTATTCAACACCTTGGCATAACTACCATAATGTTGTGGTATCAACATCCTGGCCTAATGACTATAATGTTGTATTCAACATTTTGGCATAATTACCATAATGTTGTATTTAACATCTTGACATAATTACCATAATGTTGTAGTGTCAACATCCTGGCCTAATTACTATAATGTTGTATTCAACATCGTGGCATAATTACCATAATGTTGTATTCAACATCTTGACATAATTACCATAATGTTGTATTCAACATCGTGGCATAATTACCATAATGTTGTATACTAAATTTTGACATAATTACCATAATGTAGTATTCAACATCCTGGCATAATTCCCACAATGTTGTATTCAACATCCTGGCATAATAACCATAATGTTGTATTGTGTTCAACATCCCGGCATACTAGTGTTGAGATGCATCTGCTCGCCGAGCTCCGTCGTCTCCGTCAGTCGATGTCGCAGTGCGAATGACGCAATGACTCGGGCCACCTGAAATAACAAGCACAAATTAAAAAACTCTCGTCAGAAACCCGCTATACATTTCCATTTTACAGCTGAGATCAACTAAATATCTTTATAACAGCACTCTTTATAACTTAACACGATAACACCTATTTAAGAACCATCGCCGATGAACCACAAACCTTTTACAGAAAACCATATCTAAATCGGTTAACCATTTTAGAGATAAATGGGAACATTCGTTTTTTGCACACACAAATAACTTCTCACCTCTCTGTATACAACCAGTTTTGTTATTCACGACATTAATTTAAAACACACATCCGGCAACGTATTAACTAATTTTAGAGGTGGGTTTAATACCGGTAGCTTGAATATTTATCCAGTAATCGATACATTTCCAACAAACAATTTTTAACGTAAATCGGCGGCACTCGCGCGCTTACTATTATTTAACAGGTACCTACTAACATAATGAATTAATATGATGTGTTTGCCTGTTTTATACAGACTGTTTCATTGATATTTTAGGACTTGATAGATTGTATGAAAATTAAAAAAATTCTACGATAATGAATTTGAAAAAACTTAGTTTATAACAATACTAGCCATTAGCCCTCTGTGTTTTCATTTAATGTCGTACATAACAAAACACGTAGTATATACTGTAGAATGGCGTGCTAATGAGGCCCCACAGTGGGCAGCAGGGGCGAGGAGGGGATGAGGACAGATTAGATAGATTGTATTTACCTCTCCGGGTGTGTCCTCATGCACGGCATGGCCGCATCGCGCCAGCACTTGCATTTGGAACTTGCCTGCAATATACAAGCAATATTTAATATTTTTAAAACTCCTGAACTAAGGACCTGCGTGGCCCACTTGGCCAGTGGTGACTTGGTGACTAGCCGACTGAGACGCAGGAGGTTGCGTTATCAATTCCAGCAACGGAACAAATATTTGAATGATCTAAAGATTTGGGTCCGGGTCTGGGTGTTTCTCTGTATACTATAAGTATGTATTTACAAAAAAAAGTATATAAGTATCGTTCGTCGTAGAGAACGACGCAAGTTCCTTAAAAAATAGATTAAAAAAAAAAGTATTCCATCAGTTATCTGGTTCCCATAGTACAAGCTTTGCTTAGTTTGGGGCTAGATAGCGCTGTATAAAATAACCACCATTTTTTTTAAAATATATTTAAGATCACCTAACATAAATTTTCGATCAATGATATTTAACGCCATCAAATTTCGGTAAGAGCATTTAGTAACGCATAATAATTAACTACAGCTCAGTATAATATTCAGTGTGGCTTTAGACATAATGTTTCAACATCCTTGCATAATAACCATATTAATGTTTTCTTCAACATCTCGGCATAACAAAACGCATAGTTACAAAAGTAGGTTGTGTGGCCGCAGCTGACCGAAAGTGAAAAAAGTAAAAAAAAATTGAAAGAAAGAACAGAATAGAAGACTGACAGTTTTAACAAAACTGTTCATCAAGTTAAGGGATTTGATTTCTCTAGGCATTTTTTAATAGACATGTAAGAATCAAAATTACCTTGCATTTGTCCCACAGTGAGTTCTCTATCGAGCCCGTCTATAGAAGCCAGTAGTAACAGCCGGGGAGCTGCCACAGACAGGAACAGAGAAGATAGCTCCTTGAACCAGCCCGACCAGTGCCTCTCCGTCTTCGATAGATCTATCCTCCACTTGTATCTGACAGAAAATTCATGAATAAATATTAGGGATTCATACATAGGTACATACTGTCACGCCTTTAATCCGGAGGGGTAGGCAGAGACCACGAATCTCCACTTGCTACGATCCCGACACACTGCCTTTGCCTCATTCACACTTGCAGCACTTCAGCTCCTATTATAAGTTATACAAGCTGTTACCCGCGATTTCGCCCGCGTTGATCTGAGACAAAAAAGCATACATCTGATTTTATGAGACTCATAATGGGACTCTACTTATGAGATTTAACAGAGAGTCGGCTAGAGAACGCTGCGATAGCTGCACATTTTTCTGACTAATATCATATTGCAATAATTTTTTAGGACTCATCATTGACACACTATTTTACTTGAAAAGAGTGGGCTGGGGAATAATACTGCTGTCGCAGAATTTTTTTTATGGCTCTTCATTGCGACCGTGTTTAACTTGAAGAAAGTGGGCCGGGGGAAGTTGCAATAACTTTTATAAGATTAATCTTTGCAACTTAGTTTAAGTTATGCTAAAAAACTAGGTCAAAATGAAATTACGCATTAGCTACAAGGATAGATTATAACAATATTACTAGGAATTATATCTATTAATATTATAATTAGAATTGTACACTAGGGAAGAAAAAACAAATCTTTGCTACTCTGCCTGACTTGAAGAAAGTGGGCTGGGAGATGCTGGGTTCGGTAGCTGAAATTTTCATAAAGCAAAAATAGTCTCTATTTTACTCATCTTTGCAATTCTAGCTGGCTTTAGAAGGACTGAACAGGCTTACTTCATAGTCCCGCAGTGGTCACCCGCGGGTTTGAGGAAGGCGTCTGGCTCGTCGCCCTCCTCGGCGATGGAGTCGGCGACGGCGAGCGGCGCGGGGGACTCCTCGCACACGTACTCCTCCACCTCGTTGATAGCCAGCGAGCCGGACTCGCAGCTGTTACAAACATTAACGAAACATGTAGAGACCGTCTCTAAAAATAACCGTCCCTCAGCATCCTATTATACAGGGTATACCAAAAAATAGTGTCAAGCGGAAGTCCAGAGCTACCCAAATCACTGTCTCATGAAATTGAAACAGTTTTAAGCTGTTTTAGTTTAGAGGGTTTTCTATTTATGATTTCCTTCTTATTGTGATTAATTAATATGCCAAAAAACAAACCAAAAACATAATTTTTGTTCTGAAAATCAACAGGGAATTTCAACTGTGTTTTTCTCCAAAAATCACTAATTCTTTTCACGCACTAATTTAAATAATATCTTTTTAAATGTATTTGTATCATGTGCTAATGTAGTAAATAAAACGCCTATGTCTATCAGTACATAAGTCAGTAAAATAATGAAGTTGATAACTTACTTAAGGATCTGACTGGGCATAGAAACCTTGGCAGAATCCACATTCCTCACTTGGCCGCTTCTGACACTGAAAACAAAGAAGTCAATCATTTGCAATATTAATACATTTCATAGTCTTCGTCTCACAATGTAGCTGGCTTATTCGTTCTTATCAGATAAGCTTAGTTAAGCGATTCGATTCCGAATTTTGTGTGCGTAAAATAGCGGCAGTAACTACTGTTTTGAAAAATTGTTTTCACCAGAGTTTTGTACCCATTTGGTACAATATTTTTTTTATTTCTCTTTTTTTACTCCGACATGAAGATCGGAGACTTTATCAAGCTGACATTTTGTTTAACAAATTTATCTGTATTAATAATGTTTAGGCACTGTAATACTGTGTTGTAAATTAAGAGTGTCGTGGCGCCGACGCCGCCATCTTGATGGTGGACACTGGCGGTATTCTATCAGATATCTGGCTCCCATAGTACAAGCTCTGCTTAGTTTGGGGCTAGATAGTGCTCTGTGAAATGGCCAGCAATATTTATTTATTTATTTATATGCAGTACTTACCACCACTCTATGGCATGTTCTATGCTTTTGAAATGTGTTGGTCTGCCACGTAGAAAACTCTGCATACTAGCTAAAGCTTCCATCGCAGTGCCTGAAATACATAAAATAGAGTTCATTATAAATTACTAGCTGTTGTCCGCGACTTCGTACTCGTTACATGACTAAATGTGAATATATCCTAGAAATATAGCTAAACTCGCTGTTGCAGCTTGACTTGACACCCCACTTGGGACCTGATTTATGGGATAAAAAGTAGCCTGTGTCCATTCTCTACGTACATACTAAATTTCATTGAAATCGGTTCAGCCGTTTCGACGTGATTGAGTTACAAACAAATAAATAGATGTTTGTTTATTTGATTGTTTGTTACACAATCACGTCGTAACGGCTGAACCGATTTCAATGAAATTTATATGAATTTCATGTGATAACCCTGTGTCGAAAACATAATTTATTCCTAAAACCCTCAACAGCGTTGGCGTCCTTCACCCAACTAGTGCTCCAGGCGACCAAGCCTAGTACAATTGTACTGCTCTAGTTTTTTTTATTTCCAATTTTGCAGGGGAAAGAGGTTATAATACTCATACTTATAATGTACACACACATATACACACACACACACACATACACACTCGTACGTACACATTTTAACCATATACACACACCTACATATAAACTTAAAAGAAGATCCCAACAACCTTGATATAGTTTTATATTTTGGGTACAGAAATAAAAACTATTTGATGATATGCCACTACCACCCTCAAATTAGAATTAGATAAGTATTATCTGCGATCAGTTTTACAACTATGAGCAAATTGTTTCTGGGTTTTGTGTCGGGCAGAGTGCACTCCTATATCTCACTCTTCATTCTTTTCAGTCACCAAGTAGCATGACATCTTTTCTTTTCAGTTGCTTCTTATATGAAGGCTTTGTGAGTTGTTGTGCTAGCTTATTTGGGTGTATTTTCAACTTTTTCTGGTAGGTTTGAACATTAGCTTTGATCTCATCAACATGGCATAAAACATGAAAAGTAAACTCAGATAGTTGTCAGCAATACGCTGAGATGGGGCCTGTTTGTCCCCCACAGTACAGAAGACTGTTCTTGCTACTCGCCTATATCCATATTCTTTCTTTTCTTGTGTGTTACCTGTGTTTTTCTTTTATCTTTGTTCTTTGTGGTCTTTCCTGTGTGTGTCAAATAAACATATTTTCTTTCTTACCTTCGACAACATCGATAACAGCGATGCCCTGCAAGCAATGCTCCAGCGACGGCAGATGGGCCGTCCTCACGGCAATGGCGCCACCCATGGAATGACCCACCAGGATCAGAGGTGGTATCTCACTGCCGTACAGCTTGTGAATCACTTGTTCTACATCCCTGGTTTAAGAGAAACATTATCTTACACTCTCCTACTCTCATTTAATCTCTATGATCTAATAGCATTCTTTTTATTGATCTAATAGCAACTTCCGTCGCAAAAAGAGTGTTCTAAGTTTGACGCCAATGTCTGTCTGGCATCGTAGTTTCAAAACGGATGGACTGATTTGGACACGGTTTTTATAAAGCTTGTTTAACTGGGGTGCATCTTAGCTCATTTTTTTTTATCTAGCCTATGCTGTCCCACTGCTGGGCACTCCCCTTCATCTCTCCACTTATCTCGATCTTGTACCAAATCCCATCAGTCCCTATAGTAAGCGTCCAAATCATCGCACCACTGCTTCTTAGGTCCTCCTAATAAATAATACAGGCATTGGAACTCGCTATCACTTTCTCAATCACATACCTAATGTGAAAATACAACAGATGAAGGTCATAGATGTAGGTAGTGGGAACCACAAGTCTCAAGTGGAGATGGGCAGTGATGCTTACTTGACGAGTGTATCTGCACCAAGATCATCATCATCATTGGTTCTAGTTTCCCCGTGCCCTCTGATGTCTATGGATACCACTTGGCAATGTATCATACTTGTGATCTCTTCCTGAAAAATACAATTTGCTTATAATTAATAAATAAAACTATTTTATCCTATCTTCAAGATTGGCATCTATGTGAGTAAATCCAAAGCCTAGCTAATACAAGATAAACGTAATGAAGAATCCATTCAGGTAATAAGTCAGTTTATTACTTTGTATTCATGTCTGAGACACTATTCTCACCTACATTAACTTTTGGATAGTTAGTGGGTGATTTATTTGGGACATTTGGACCATAGTTTTCTACCATCAGTTTCATAACGAAAGATGTAATTAATAATATCAGGTCCAACTTACTGTAAATAAAGCCCAGCTCAGTCCAGAATACCCTCCACCATGTAATGTGACAATCCGTGGCCTGTCTGGATGGTCGGGCTCCGGAGATAAATACACCCTGAAGGTGCCATTATCAGTCACCACATCCACATTCTTTGCGAAATACTCCTTCCAGGGCACGGGCGAGTAATCTTTGCGGCGGCTAGCACCAAATGGAGCCAATCTACGAGTGAATAAGTGAAGTATTCTTAAACTGTTGTCAAGTAGCGGCAAAATCTACCATTCTCGAGTTTGTAGTGAAATCAAGAGTATACATAGAACTCTCATGCCATTGCCATTGCTATGGTATAACTAACCAATTGTTAGCCAAGTTTGTAGTGTTGGTTGGAAAATAAATAGGCCAAATTGTTTTGTAAACTTACTTGGAAATGCCGGAAGTTCTAGGACATCTGGGTGGTAATTTGGTCTTCATAATACTTTTCTGAAGGGCGGACATATTTCTGTATTTAATTTTTGAAAACCAATCTAAGTCTTGGAGAAAGTTCAAGAGATAGGTATTACAAAAGCGATTTGCTTGCATCTGTTTGTGACGCCGACATTTTGTTTTTGTATTTTTTTTTTCTAAACACTCAACAAGTTTGACGATTCGCACAGAATCTCATTCGAATACGATTTTTTTACTCGCCTATACTAAAAACCGGCGGGAACATCACTATAATGTGATCCAAAAAATGTTCCATTTGGAATGCTAAAAGTATACTTTATAGCAATACGAAAACGTCGATGTCAAGATATGGATATGATGATCGCAGTACCTACGTACGTCACTTATACATCAAAACGAAAGCAAAACAAGATCTTTGATTTCTGTTTTCTCAAAAATGTAGGGATTTCTGATTGGAAAAACTGCACCAGAACATAAAAATAACTTCCACTCACTGGTAGCTATGGACTTTCGAATAATATGTCGAATCTGCCTAGAAGCCAACAAGCAATCATCAGATCTCTTCAGCAGTTACTACATAAAAAGAAACACTTTATACGCAGAAATGCTATCTACTTGTACAAAATTAAAGGTAAAACATAAATATCTGGTTAAATTTGCTTCAATTTTGATGCCAAAATACATAATATTCCTGAAATAATTAGTTGTTTACTTGAATTAATTCAGTGTCGTCTTTTGAAGCCCCCTTGCTTTTATCTTTAGAGAACTAGCTCATTCAACAATTCAACAAGTTACAATGAATAATAATACTAATGAATACTTTATAATAATTTCAGCCTAGTCAAGAAGACGGCCTACCTAGACTGATCTGTAAAGAATGTACAAAACAATTGAAACGGGCATATTCCTTCAATCTTCTCTGTGAAGAAAGCAATAAAACACTTCAGAGCTACTTACAACCCCCACCAAAAGGCCTCTTAGTTACAAATGGTGAAGAGGTGCTCAAAAATGAGGATATAGTTAAAGATGAAGCCAGTTTGAAGAGTGAAACTTTAGATTCTGAGGTTGAGGACCATATTGTACTTGAAATACTAGATCAGAATGTTGTTGAGGCTATCAAAGGTGATATTAAGCTAGGTAAGTGAAAATAATAACATCTCTTTAGGAATTGAAGATGGATGTGCGTAATTGATTTGTGATGAAGCTGCAAAAGCTGCCAAGCTCCAGTAGGACTGGACTGGTCAGGTCTGCTATATGATGGGTGACCCAGAGAAGCTGAACATCTAGACACAAGCCATAGTCATCACAACAGACTCGACAGAGTATGAGATGGAGGAATGAGCTCACTAAGTTCTGAGTAGACTGGACTATTTTGGTACAGTAAAGGAGAGACTTCTGCCCAGCTGGAATTGGGCTGAAAATAATAAATAATAATAGTAAACAAACTGAATATTTTTATAATTTACGAGCCATAACTGATCAACCTCTGACCTGCATTCTATCTCTATCTGATCAGAAGCCCCTAAAATTAGTAGTTAAAATGTGTATCAGGCAGCTCTAGTTAATAAGTGACTGAGCTATAAATGCAATAACTCCAATTTCATAAGTATTTGAACTAAAATGTATGTATCATTATATTCTCATATAATATAAAATATCTGTGTTCTGCTTTGAAGGTGCAGTTACCACAGGCTCATGAGACTTCACTTGTAAATCTCAATGTGATGGGCACAATTTGTATTTTTTTGTTAGTTCCTAGTTAAGCATGACAACTTAAGTTTTTTACCTGTCACGGTTGACTGGTAGAAAATGCTTTTAGCATTAAGTCCTCCATTTGTACATTTTTCTGTTTGTGCAATAAAGAATTAAAACAAACAAACAAATGTCATGCAGGTCAAGTCTTAGATGATAGACAAACTAATGCAGTTGTTGGCAGTGGTGTGTTATCTGTAATCTGCCTAACATCAGGTCATCAGGTGTACCAAGGGCTATTCTATTTATTCATAGTTCCCAAACAGATGGACCGATTCGGATGCAATTTTTTTATAGAAAGTTAGCATAACTGAGTGGTTATTAGCTATGTCGTAACCCTGACGAAACAAGAGGGGGGTCGGAGTTTTATTTATTCCTAAACTTTTAAATAATATTTCAGAGCCTGACTACAACAACGATAGTGAAAGCTTTTGGGATGCTGATGACAATAATCTACTTCGAGAGATTAAACTTAACAATTTGACTGAAGGTAAATATTCTAAACTTTAGACTTTTTATAAAAATTATATAATTACTACAGTAGACCCGCGGTAATCTGTCAAACGTTTTGCAAGGCGGTGTCGGATTATCGAATTTGTCGGACTATAGAGTACTTACTGTAGTCTATAGTCCACCCCTTGTAGTCAGAAACCTTAATGAAAAGGGTACCTTATAATCTGACAAATACTCATTTATTCAAACCATAGGGACACAATAGAACACTTGGTTATGTCAATAATAGTATATAACTAATTACATAGGCTTTATCTAAGTAGCTCATTGCACCATCATTTTGGAGGTGCTACAAACAGACAAGCATTTCATATACACTTGCATTTAAGCATCTAAACTAATTAATAAGTATGTACTTAAGATTATAGATGCTGTAGGTGTGCATTGTCAAAGAATTTATTATAATACCTAATTTGAATTCTAAATTGGTATGTTTGTATTTATTTTGCATTGAGCACATCGACAGTAACCTCTACTATAAATGTGTAAAACTTGAAGTGGCGAACACAACAAGCTAAGGCCTAATATAATACATGTGGCCAATAGTGGCCATAGAGATATTAAAGCCGCAGAAAGCAAATTAAAATGTGTATACGCCGCAATCCGATACTGCTATAATGTAAAACTCTCCAGATTCTAGCGAAGCATAAGGATGTGCTACTTGATCCGGATTTCTGGGCAATCGGCATCGTTTACAGGCGCTACAGGGAAGCGGCTACGCAGCAAAATCCCCCAAACAAATCAAAGTGTTAGTTTTAAGTTTATTCTATGTTAGTCGTTAAGATATTTATAGATATTGGCCTTGTTATCATGTTTTGTTTGTGCATATTGTTGCCTGAAATAAACGTTATATATA
This sequence comes from Philereme transversata, assembly GCA_963924445.1. NCBI lineage: Eukaryota > Metazoa > Arthropoda > Insecta > Lepidoptera > Geometridae > Philereme > Philereme transversata. The sequence goes on along the minus strand of OZ004338.1, from coordinate 13,149,298 downwards.
TCCCACTAATATTAAAAAGTTTGTATGGATGTATGTGTGGATGTTTGTTACTCTTACGTCGTAACGGCTCAACTGATTTCGATGAAATTTGGTGTGATTATAACCTGGATTAACATATAAGCTACTTTTTCTTGATAAACTACACGTGCGAAGCCGCTGGCGGAAGCTAGTAATTAGTATACTGGCTATAATACAAGTTAAAAAACATATTGTCATTTTAGAAGCAGAGAGTGAAACAACGCCCATGGAAAATACAGCACCATTGAAAAAGAAAAGGGGGCGAAAGAAAAGAGGTATTAATAATAAATCTTCTCGTTTATTAATCACATTTATTCATTACAATAGATACCTAGTACCTACTCATTTATAAAAAATATTTTTCACTATAAAGTATATTAAAAAGACAAACGTAGTTAAAATATAGGTAAATACACCACATAACTACTTATAAAATCAAAATCTTTTTATTTATTAAAATCACAAGGATCACTTTGAAACGTCAATTTTACTGCCTGTTCCTACGCGACCAAGCCAGGAAAGAAAGTCAAGAAACAAAGCTGGTTGTTCTTTTTTAATGATCCTTTTAGAATACATAACCAATACAGAAAATAAATTACGTCGAAATTGTAACATTTTTGAATGAGTTGGAGCAATTTCCATCCCAAGCCTCTCTATCATCTAAACAATCCAATATATACGGTAGGCTTTTTATAAAGATTTTGTTTAATTACGTTTTTAAATTTGTTAATTGTCAATTTTTGTACATCTTTGGAGTTTGTTAAAAAAGCGTACACCTTGCCCTTTAAACGATTTATTAACCTAATTAATATATTTGTGTACATACATCAGATTTTCATGGATGTATTGACAAGGGGATGTCATAATATTCATTTTTTAAAACTTATGGCGTAATGATTCTGGGGACCAAATTATAAATTGCACGAACAGCCCTCTTCTGCAGCACAAAAACGGTGTTTATATCTGCAGCACTCCCCCACAGCAGCATACCGTATGACATAATAAAAATGGTAAACCATAGTGAGGCCCAAGTGATCGGTGGCTAGGGCTACAGAGAGGAGAATATGCGCCGAGTCTAGGAGTACTGCCTTCAGACCTTTGATCCATTAGTTGACCATGCTGACCACACAGGCGCCATGGTTCGTTTTTTGGACCTGCCTTCCTTATTATTGTATAATAAATAATGCTGGACTTACTCATACTTATTTACTCAAACCGTAGGGACATAATAGAACACTAAAATAATTACATAGGCTTTTGCTATCTAGTAGCTCATTGCACCATCATTTTGGAGGTGCTAGAAATAGACAAGCATTTCTTATTATACATCTAATCATCTCACAATCTACTTAAGATTATAGCTGCTGTGGATGGGCAGTGCCAAAGAATTTATTAATATATTAACTGGTGTATGTCAATAATTTCAGTATTCTTTGAAGGAGAATCAGTACCGATACCGATTAGCAAGTGTCCGCATAAGTGCGATGTGTGCGGAAAGGTACTCAGCACGAAAAGCAACCTGAAGGCGCACAAGGTGTGTCACACCGACCTCAGGCCTTTCTCTTGCTCAGTCTGCCCCGCTACCTTCAGGTTAGTTCAGCTCAATACTATCCAAAAACTAACTCGCACGCATTCTTAAACTTTGTGTTATAATCTTGAATTTGTTTCACAAACTTCGAGTTAAAATCTTGAATTTGATTCACAAACTTCGAGTTACAATCTTGAATTTGGGTCACAAACGAGTTACAATCTTGAATTTGGTTCACAAACTTCGAGTTACAATATTGAATTTGGGTCACAAACGAGTTACAATCTTGAATTTGGGTCAAAAACTTCGAGTTACAATTTTGAGTTTGATTCACAAACTTCAAGTTATAATCTTGAGTTTGATTCACAATTTTAGAGTTATAATATTGAATTTAATTCACAAACTTTGAGTTATAATCTTGAATTCGATTCATTACCTTCGACACAATCTTGTATTTGATTCACAATATCGAATTACCGTAACAAACTCTTAAAAAAACTATAGTTGTTTACTCCAACCGTATTACAGTATAGTGTTTACTTGCAGAGGCCACAGCGCGTTATTCCAACACAAGAAAGTCCACACAGGAGAGACGCCGTACCATTGCGAATACTGCCCTAAGCAGTTCAGCCGCCGGACTGGACTCGTTAATCATATACGAATGCACACTGGTAAGCGTTACTTTACTCTCCAACTAATCAAAATAATACTGGACATTACTATGTACCAATGTATATTCTACAGCTTGGCAATAAAATAATGGAGGCGCCACTGTCAGTCATCGGTCGGTTATATTTTTATTAAAAAGTTACTTGTTAGTTATTTTATTTTTTGTGAAACATCTATTGGCGCGTCTTGAAGTAAGACTGACTCATATTTTAGGGTAAGATGTCGTGTATCTATCAATAATTGGCAAAAGTTCAAAGTACTGATAAATAATTGTTAGCCGTCCTTATATTGCGTATGATAAGAGAATATAATTATGAATGGTTTTCTTTAATCATAAATTCTTTCAATAACCATCAATTTAGATGTTTCCCATCTGCCGGGCGTTCCGTGACGGCCACATGTTTTTTTAAGTATGACCAACACTTCCAGGAAGATGTTAATAATTTATTATTTACTAGTTGACCCGGCGAACTTCGTACCGCCTTGACATGCATATGACGCGGGCTGCCAATGTACGTCACCCCGGTAGAATTGTCAATCGGCCATCATTAGCTGCATCTATCTATGAGAAAATTAATTGTTTTCATATTTTTGTTGCGTGTATTTTTCCGATATTTTAATAGTTATTCTGCTATTCGGGGTGGAGAAGAATCTGACAAAGCAAAGATCATCAAAATCGGTCCAGCCGTTCTTGAGTTATAAATGATGTAACTAACCCGACTTTGTTTTATATATATATTATGGCACATACATCAAACAGTTATATAATACAATCAAACAGTTACGAAATATAATCATCAACTTTTAGACATAAATAGGTTGTATCCCAAAGCATCTGTACACAGCATGATAATTGTAGAGCAGCTCTGTGTTCTAATGAGCCCGCTGGATCCCACTGCTGGGCAAAGGCCTCCTTTCCCTTCTTCCATTCATCCCGGGATGCTAGTCTAACTTCTAGGGCTTCTGTCGAGCAGTTCGCAGTATGCGCGTCAAGTTCGTCCCGCCTCCGCCTGGGCCGGGCACGCGGCTTCGCGCCTTGTGGGACCCACTCGGTGGTTATCGGCCCACGAGTCATCTTTGTAGACTAGCTAATAATAATTGTTAGTACGTACTGGTACGTAAATGTTATTATTTGGTAATGTATCCAGGCGAGAAACACTTCAGCTGCGACATTTGCTTCAAGGCGTTCGTGCAGAGCGCTCAGCTGTCCATCCACATGAAGCGGCATATAGGAGACAAGTCCTACCTGTGCCAGGACTGCGGAAAAGGTAACACTAAATATATAAAAAACAAAAAAGTGGCACTGCGGGAGTGTCGACAAAAGTGAAAAATTTAGCGCTCAATGTTTGGGTATACAAAATTTAAAAGCAGACTACACTACAGATACTTATATACAGAGGTGTCGGTAACGGCAACAGTGTCACGAGTTCAATGGTTTTTTTCCCATCTCAAATAATGCCCAACGCGCCTAAATAAGTTTTCACTTCAAAAAAATTACCGGACAGGTGCAAGTCTGATTCGCGCACCGGGTTTCTTAAAAATATTTTTTTGTTTGATATCATGACTACAAATTAACGGTTTTTGGATTTTTTCGTTTACCGGTTCTTCTCTCTTCGGTTTTCTTATCAACGGATTTTGATATATTTGCGAGTGTCAAAATATGCGGCATAAATGGTCGTATTTTTTGATTGCGTTGACGTTGAAGCTTGATTTATTCACAGCTCCATATCAAATACCCATGTATTTGATACAAATTTCAACTTGATACCTCGACACGTCCATGAGAATAACAGTTTTGACATAAGTACAGACATAGACGGACAACGAAGTGATGCTATAAGGGTTCCTTTTTTCCTTTTGAGTTACGAAATCCTAAAAAGCAGCCAAATACTTATTCTTATTGGAAATACTTACGTGGTAGCACTTCCCCGGGCGAGCCCATTCAGTTTTACTACTATCATACTACTGTAAATATGTTGTAGGAAGCCCAAAAAAAAACAGTAGTTGCTACTAGCAATGGCTGTTGCTACTCTGTTAGCAAGTTGCTAACAGAGAAAACAGGTACAATTATATTTTTTTTTTATAAATTATAGGCTAGCGTTTGACCACTATCTCGCCTGATGGTAAGCGATTATGCAGTCTACGATGGTACACGCTTGCCTAGAAGAAACCTATTCACTCGTGACTTGAAGATCCCTAGGTTGTAGTTATCAGGAAACACAGACTCAGGCAAGGCGTTCCACTCCTTGGCAGTGCGCATAATAAAGGTGGAAGAGTACCGCTTTGTGCGTATGGAAGGTATGTCTACCATGTAGCGGTGGCGCAACGCGGAGCGTCTGGTTGTCCGATCATAGAATGGGGATGCTAGGATCAGGTTGAAAAGCTCCGCAGCACACTCTCCGAAATGCATCCGATAAAAAACCGAAAGGCTTGCAACCTTTCGACGATGCTCGAGGCTGTGGAGCCTTGCTTTTGCTAACTCGTCATTGCAAATGAGCTTCTTGGCTCTTCTCTCAATTGAATCTAGAGCCTCTAGCTGGTACTTCGCTGATCCGTCCCAGAGGTGAGAACAGTACTCCAGACATGATCGGACTTGTGCTTGGTATAAGTTGAGCAACTGTCCCGGTGTGAAGTATTGCCTCACCTTTGCAAGGATTCCAAGCTTCTTAGCGGCCAGCTGGGCTTTCGGTTATAATCGGTATGTGTTCGAAATGGGGCCATATTCTACTATCATGGACGCCTGAAGACGAAAGCTGACGTCGGGGTCGGCCGAGAATGCGTTGGCGGGACGATCTCGACACCTTCCAAAGAGGATAGTGGGAGATATCGACGGATAAGAATGCTTGGAGGGACTTGGCCCAGCAGTGGGGTGAGATAGGTTAGAATAAAAAAAAATGTGTTGAACAGTCGACGGTAGAGAGAGAGCCTGCCTTCTAAATGGTAAGATCAGCGCTGTCTAGCGGCACTACTAGCAACTATCAAATATTGAGGATAAATTATTGCCTGAAAAAATTAGTATTATACTCGGCGCGGCGAACCTTGATCCCTATGACACTGACAGCTAATGTCACCATATAACATTGCAGTGGCGTCACCATTAAATTGGGATCATATTGGGGGCGTCTAAAAATGCCATTTATAAATTTTACGTAGCTTTATACCATTAGTAATGATATTCCGTTGATATTTTTAACAATTCTTAACATTTACAAGAAGTTATCTCAATTTGAATTTATGTTTACCTCCTACAAAACTTACGTCGTGTGACGTTTATCGACTAGGGCGGCAAGTATCGATAAAAAAATGTCGGTAATGGAAACGAGTGCACAATTTTTTACTTTACTTACCTACTTAATCTATGCCAAAAATCTTAAATTAATACAACAACAACATAATGGACATTAAAAATGACATTATAATATTTTTTAAAACATGTTTACCAACGTGGCTGAATGCAAGCCACGCCTTTGTCTAAAAAAAAATATCGACACGACCAAAGACACGACCCATCACTAACACGAACTGTCATAGGGATCAAGGTTCGCCGCGCCGAGTATAGTTCATTCATTGCAGCACAGATGGCGCTGTATTCAATAACTACTAAGACATTTATTGTATAATTTTTGGGGCCGTAGCCAAATTACATTCGCTACGAATCTATTCGATTTCTACATACATTTGTTGTCGCTGTATCACGTGGTTCTTCTATAGCATGTGTCAAATCCCATTTCGGACTTATCGTCTAGCCTCATCGCTAATCGACTGTAACTTGGCTAAGCCCTCTGGTCGGACGACATCGCGAGAGTTGCGGGAAGGCAATGGATGCGCTTGGCACAGGACCGGAGAGAGTGCCGTGATAACGAGGATTATACCCAGCAGTGGGTGGATGTGGGCAGAGATGGTGATGATGATGACTGCCTGGAGATGGAACAAGCATATGGACCACCTGATGTTAAGTGGTAACCATCGCCTATACGACGACCTCCGTGCTGCAGTGGATGAATAGCCGGCTGAGACGCAGAAGGTAGCGGGTTCGATTCCCGCCGCGGAACAAATGTTTGCATGATCTACAGATATTTGTTCCGGGTCTGGTTGTTTCACTATATATCATAAGTATGTATTTACAAAAAAAAGTATATAAGTATTCTATCAGTTGTCTGGTTCCCATAGTACAAGCTCTGCTTAGTTTGGAGCTAGATAACGCTGTGAAATGTCCAGCAATATTTATTATTATTATTATAACAAAGATAAAATAATTTTACGCTGCCAAGACAATGTTCTATTTTGAATATAAACACTTTAAGAAGCTTGTTCAACTATTGAGCATTTTATAGGGCGTTCAAATAGAGCGGGTCGATGTTAATAATCTGTGGCGGCCATTTTGTTTTGGCGGCATCTGTCAAATCTGTTTTTTCTTATTCAGTCACTGATGCCAAATCACCATGGCAAGTTACATGGTTGAGCAGCATGTGCAAATGATAAAACTTTATTATCAAAATGAGTGTTCGTTAGTGCAAACGTTGCGCGCATTGCGCCCATTTTACGGCAGACGCGGTGGCCCTTCAAAGTCCACTCTCCAACGATTGGTGACTAAATTTAAAACGACCGGTTCGGTAAACAACCAACCAACACCTTTACGTCAAAGGAACGCCAGATCGGCCGAGAACATCGCCGCTGTACGTGAGAGTGTTCAGGAGACTCCGAGGCAGTCGATTTCTCGCCGTGCTCAAGAACTCGGCCTTTCGCAGACCTACAGATCAATGATAAACAATTTCTTTTGGCTTGAATTGCACGTGAACGACATGTGGTTCCAGCAAGATGGCGCTACTTGCCACACAGCGAACGACACAATCGACATTCTGCATGAACGGTTTGAGGGTAGAGTTATCTCTCGCAGAGGTGATGTGAATGGGCCACCAAGATCGTGTGATTTGACTCCGCTAGACTTTTTCTTGTGGGGTTTTCTGAAGTCGCAGGTCTATGCCAATAAACCACATTCGACCGTTGCCCTGAAAGCCAACATAACGCAGGCCATCGCTCGGATTCAGCCGGATCTATGCAGCAGAGTCATTAAAAATTAGACCTCTCGGATTCGCGCCACCATACGAAGCCGCGGCGGACATTTGAACGATGTCATATTCCATCCATAATGGAATAAATAGGCCTTTTAAATAAAAAATAAATTTCGTTAATATCTCACACACATCTTGTTTTATTCAATTTTAACATCGACCCGTCCTTGTTGAAAGACCCTATATAATGGAAGGTTAAGGTCAGCGTTACTTTATGGCAGCGTTAGTTTGCAAACATTCATTATGGTACACAAATAAACTACAGACAAAAACAGCTTACAAAATGGACATGTACAAAGGTGAGCTTAAAACTAATAAAAGTTTTCTTCCAGCAAACCTTTGAAGATAGAGATAGCATGTTAACATGTTGCAGGTTTTCCTATAAAGTCGGACCTGAGGGTGCACCAACGGATCCACAGCGGAGAGAAGCCGTACTCGTGCCACCTGTGCGCCAAGACCTTCGCGACCTCCGGCAACCTCTCCATACACATTCGTATACATAACAAGGAAATCAGGTGAATATCACAACAAGTGCCTGTTTCACCATCTCTGAGCAACGCTATTCAACCGGTAAAAATATACACGTCTTTTGTTTTCAAATCAAAACATAAAGATAATGATTTTTATCCGACAATTCAAGTTACTCGGATGTTGTGAAATAGGCACTTATATTTTAGATCTTAATATAGCACAGAATCTGTGCGTTGTGCTGAAACCCCCATTAATTTCAAGAAATCAGTTGGCGTCGAGGCCACTCTGACATCACTGCTAAGGCAAAAGCAGAGTTAGATAGAATATAGGTTTCTGTCATAATAGTATACAAGTAACATAAACAGACGGACAAGGCGAAACTATAATGCTAAACTACCAACTATAATATAAATATTATAAATGCGAAAGTTTGGATGTTTGTTTATTTGTTACTCAATCACGTCGTAACGGCTGAACCGATTTCGATGAAATGTGGTACTTGCGGAAGCTAGTAATATATATACTTTTTTTGTGTGTACCTAACCTACATTACTTATGTGCGTGTGTGTTTTGTTACATCACAAACAAAATGTTTTTTTTTGTTTCTTTTCTAAGGATTCCTAGTTTTTTATTTGTATTTATTTACACGACAAAAAGATACATACTAACAGCATTACATAAAGCACTCTAAAATCCTAGAGGTTTGTCTCACTGCCTAGAGACACTCGAGCCGCTACACATTATTTAGATACCTACTTATAGACCCGTAAGTTGAACTACGGAACCTTAAAAAGTCCAAATCTATAGTAAAGTTTTGACGACCTCCGTGGCGCAGTGGGCGTATAGCCGGCTGAGACGCAGGAGATAGCGGGTTCGATTCCCGCTGCGAAACAAATGTTTGCACGATCTACAGATATTTGTTCCGTATCTGGGTGTTTTTCCATATATTGTAAGTATGCGTTTTCAAAAAAAAGTATATAAGTATTCTATCAGTTATATGGTTCCCATAGTACAAGCTCTGCTTAGTTTGGAGCTAGATACCGCTGTGTGAAATGTCCAGCAATATTTTTTTATAAAGTCACCGTACACTATTAGCTTGGTACTATTATCTAGACAAGATAGTGTGCCCGGTTCAAAACAATTAAAGAATCTTTCCCACAGGTATAACTGCAAAGAATGTCACCGCGGCTTCGTCACAAACTCCGCGTACAACGTGCATTTGAAACGGCACAAAGGTCAACGCGACTACCACTGCGAATGCGGGAAAACATTCTACACGTCATCAGCCCTGAAACAACACAAAGTAGTCCACACAGGAGAAAAAAAATACCAATGCAAAATCTGCGACAGGAAATTCACACAAACATCGCATTTGAGTCGGCATTTTAAGAGAGATCACGCGAAACCAAATGTGCCTTTACCTTCGTCGGAACATTTTAAGATCGTGATACCTGATGCGAAGAGTTTTGGAATGATTGAGAATGCTATTGGGACGATGAATCCGGGTGTTAAATGTGAGGAAATTATGTAGCAAATGTCGAGAATCCACCCTCGATTCCTCACACCGTGAGGTTCCCTCCAGGAACCTTTTGTTGTGGAATATTTGCTGAGGTTTTCCTCGGAGAATACAGTACTATATTCCCGTTTTAAACATTTTAAAGTGTCGTTAACGCACGTGTTTTTTTGGTGTTACAAACACCCATAGGCTACGGTAACCGCTTACAATCAGGTGGGGTTGATTGCCACAATAGTGGTAAAATTAAAAAAAAATCCCCTAAAATCTGGAACACGTGGCCCAATGGAATGAGACCTGTCTTAAAACGCATTTATGTGATAAAAAATAATACTCAAGTTGTAATACTTTTTTAAACGAAATGTGAAGTTGTATGAAAACTAGCTAAATACCTAGAGCTTTATTTTAAGTCAGTAACTTTAACATAGGAAAATTGTGTAACCTTTCGCACCGTTTGAAGTTGGCTTACACAATAATAAATTACGCATTAAGAAATTTTGTTATTCGTTTTGTGCTGCGTTGGCGTTATGTTTACAATTTCTTAAAAGAAAAGCAGCTTATCTTATCGTTAAATTTGGCGCGAACCCTTTCAATGTATTGTCTATTTCTAGCACCTCCAAAAATAGTGCATTTGAGTCACTAGGTACCCTAAAGTTCGCTATGTAATTATAATTATACCATGGCCTTATACCATACCTACATTGCTACCTATTATGCTTAAACCAAGTGTTCCCATGGTATATAAATAAATAATATAAATTAAATTTAATGCGGGATAATTTAAATATACATTGAGGTACCATTGTGTTAAATGAACATGCAAAATAGTACCAATTAGTTACTAATTATAATTAATTACCACGGACGACGACATCCGTGGCGCAGTGGGCGAATAGCCGGCTGAGACGCAGGAGGTAGCGGGTTCGATTCCCGCCACGGAACAAATGTTTGAATAATCTACAGATATTTGTTCCAGGTCTGGTTGTTTCTCTGTAATATAAGTATGTATTTACAAAAAAAATGTATATTAGTATTCTATCAGTTATCTGGTTCCCATGTACAAGCTCTGCTTATTTTGGGGCTAGATAGCGCTGTGTGAAATGTCCAGCAATATTTGTTTAATTAGATGATATTTTTGCTCAAGTAGCCGTGGTGGACGCCAACCTTAAAGCGCGTCACAAACGACGAAGATGCTATAATATCGCTCGACATACAATCCGATGAAGTAAGATGAAAATATACTACGTGTTCTGTTATGTACGATATTAAATGAAAACACGGGTAGGGTTTATGATAAGGTTTCCTATTTTCCTAAAAAATCCTAAAAAAAGGAAATTTTTGTAAAAAATAGAAATTTAATTAGAAGTTTTGTAATTTTCAAACCTTAAATCAAGTTCTGAAATATCAATGAAACAGCCTATTTATATAGATTAACAAATCATATTCATTAATCATGTAAGTAGGTAGGTACCTGTTGAACTACTAAGCGGCACCGGCGCAATGGCGACGCCGATCTACGTTAAAAATTGTTTGTTGGAAATGTATCGACTACTGGATAAATATTCAAGCTACCAGTATTAAACCCACCTTTAAAATCAGTTAATACGATTCCGGATGTGTGTTTTAAATAAATGTCGTACATAACAAAACAGGTTGTATATATTATTTTCGCCGTGTGTGATGGTCCATTGCATTGTATAGCGCGCGATATTTTATCTTAACATAAAATATTGTAGCATCTTTATCTTGTGTGACGCGCTTAAGTATTGTTTTGATATTTGGTATTTACTTCTTGATGCACGCTTATTTTGGACTCCTATGACTTTAAACCTTGTTATTTTCGAATAGTGTTTTATCGAGTCACTAATAAATCGAATTAGGTATACTTGAAATAGTTACCACATTATAATACTAGGTACTATGTATGTACCGTATTTTATTTTGAACTAGTTGGGCCGGGATAACTTCGTACCGCCTTGACATGCATATGACGCGGGCTGCCAATGTACGTCAATCGGTCATCATTAGCTGCATCTATGTATGAGAAAATGAATTTTCTTGATAATTTATTTTTTGTGTGAATTTTTCCGTTTTTATGTATTGTTTTATATACAGTGTAACTATTCCAAGTATAATTCGAATTTATTACTACACCTTTTGGCTTAATTTACATTGCCGCGGAACGGAATGGAAGTGAATGAATGTTACATAGCATAATGAACTTTGTGTCAATTGTGTAACGTACAAATTATTTACGAGCCAAAAAACAGGTCGCGCGTCTTTCGGATTTTTTTTTCTCGTAGGTACGTACCTATTTGATTTGTACGTTACATTATTGACATAAAGTTGATTATCATTCATTCATTTATTCAATTTTCAGGTGTCAAAGATCCATATTTGTTAGAAAAAACTAGCTATTATTGATCGAGCGAAGCGAGATCACTAAATCAACTTGGGCAAATCGGCGTTGTATGTATGTTTCTTTGTCCGAGGATAACTTTCGCAGCGTTTATCCGATCATCGTGAAATTTGGTATATGTATAGGTAGATAGTGATGGCACAATTTTGGTGTGACTAAATGAGCTAAAAATGTTAGGGGGTTGTGATTGGGTTCAAGAGGGGTAAAAAAAATTAAAATGATACTTTTAGGTCAAGTAGAACGTCAAATGAAAGGTCTTCATTAGTACACTTCAACCCTGTTTTTATTTATAGTTTAATTTTTGTAGTTTTTGAGTTATTAGCCATAATAAAAACAAAACTGACAAAAATCACAAGGTACACCAGTGACCCCACAGTGCTGAAATTTGGTATGCGTGTAGCTTAAGTGACACAAATGTAGGCAAAAGTCTGAAATCCAGAATAACTGCAATTTGTACCCCAAAAAAGCGTAACCAGATTTGAATGAAACTGTAGGTCAAGTTACCTGGTTATTTATTTCGTGGTATTATTTTGATAGTCAAAGATTACAAATAATATTTTTTATTTTAATCGAAGACTCGCGAGATCTCAGTTCGGGGCGAACCACTAGTTATACAATGTACAATATCGTTACAAAAATTCGCTCTTTTTCCATTCTGCGGCAATGTAAATTGAGCCTTAGAGTTTTAAGTATATGTAATAGATTTATTAATTTATTGATTCAAATAACTTATTTAGATTAACTACCTTTTTGTGTCCTTAAAATAATTTTAAATTGATTTACAGATGAATTTTATCTATACGATCTGAAATGTGTGTACAATACAAATGTAATGCAATTGAAAATAAATATTTAGATAATATTTTTGTATTTTAACTTGTTATCTTGATAAAATACCAATTGGAAAGTTGAGATGAGGCACTAAGTGCGGAAAAATAAATATTTATATAAAATTATAGCATTTTACCCCATCAAGGATCACGCCAATATACCGTCTTGCAATTTAAACTAATTATCATTATTATAAATACAGGATTTATCACGTACCGTCTTATCGGTGTTTCGACCGACAATGTTTCGGTTCAATTCGTGAACCTTCATCAGGGTGAGTGCGTTCCGCTCCGAATGACGTCTCGCCTCGCATTGCGCGCCGCAGCCCTCTGCGTGCGAGTAGACGGGCGCGGTGGTGGGGATTGCATCAACGATGGCCCAGCGTGTTGACAGATTATCACTGCTGCTCTCTTCGGTAGTTCTCGGTACAGGCAAACACACAACACTAATTATGTCTCTGCCAGTTTCACTCACTTATCTGTCGCTTGCATCATGAAGACATGGCCTCCAGGCTGGCGGTAGAACCTATATCCTATATCTCTGTTAAAGTTCGGCACACGACTTATTTCTATTGCGAGGAACGAAGAACTTCTCTCTCGCCAAGAGCCGGGCCTTTTCGAAACGTATGTAGTGCGTCGAATCAGAATGTAGGGCATGATCCGCCACTGCAGAACTGTTGGAGTCGACATTCTTCATTACACGTATGTGTTCAGTCAACCTGGTAGATACTTTTCGCTTTGTTTCACCGATGTAATCAGAAAAGAGCACTGAAAAAGAACTTTTCATATAAATATAATTGAAATTTATTGTTTTCAGACCTTAGAACTAAACCATAAATGTAAGATTTATCAAGTTATAGATTATTTACCTAAAACTGTCAGTAAACTGACTTTTATCAAAATTAGCTGATTTGTCCAAAGTAATTCCTCAATGAAAAACATATATAAGTATTTCAAAAACCCATACGTTTTTTTTCTTAAGTGATGTCAATGACCCCCTTTTCAGGTAAACTTATTACGGAGCACCCTTTATATGTTCTTATTTAAGGAATTGCAGAAGAAAAAAAACTAAAAATAGCTTTTTAGTAAGAAATTCATTTATTTCAATTACATTGTTTTACTTTTAATACTTTTTACACCTAAACACAACTACGAATTATGTACTATTCAGAAACCAAATTACTTATATTACAAAGTAAAATAAAATGGTAACAAAAACAACATAAGAAGAAACTAATAATAATAAACAAAATATAATTTATCTGTATTAAAATTAACTAAATATTTAAAAACTAATAGTTTGGTTTTCAATATATATATCGAAAAACATATATTTCTATGAAGTCTTATAGAGTTAAAAGTAATCTAGTGATTTTTAAATTAGTTTGCCTCCCTCCAACCATAATACTAAAATAATTTCGATTCCTTAGCTCAATCTAGACACCGAAATCTTACTTCTAGTAAACAAAAATATTTTTACTAAAGTAGCAAAATGACACGTTAAAATAAGACGTTAAAATATGGGGCCTTATCACAAGACAATAAAACACCGGTTGAACATCTGTTTAAAAAATACCTATGCAATAATTGGTAAGTAATGTTTTAAAAAGGTGTTCAACAGATGTTTAACTTTTTTGTGGTAAGGTCCATGATTTTTAGTGACATGAAACTTTCTCCTTTGACTCAGGGTGGTAGACACAATGTGTCATGTAGGCAAGCTCTAATAGTGGCTTCCCACGTGTCTGTGATCTGTGATATTACAAACGCATAGCCGACGGCAACAGACAGCCACGCACCACACCGAGGCTCTTCCCACGGTGCGTCTTTCGTGAGAATCCGAGGATAGAAACCATTTCAACTCCACCTTTAAGGTGGCTAAAGTTATATTCAGTCCCGGATCTAGGGGGGCAAACCAGGGCACTTACCCCGGGCAGCAATTTCAGGGTGCTCCAAATTAATGTTTGCAAAAAAAACTTGTTTCTCAAAGCGCTTATCGTATCAGCATCCAGCGCACGTCGTATTCGTTTGATTTTAACACCCAAAACCCACCTCTGGCTACGTTCGATATCGGTGTAAATATCAAAATTAGATCAGACAGACGCGCACCGTGGGAAAACTCATACGTTTTCACGACTAAACGGCTGGACCGATTTCGATAAAATTTTGATTAGATTAAACAATTTCTTTATTGCACACCATTAAATATAAACATATAAAAGGTCTTTTAAATCATAGTACAATGGGTGGCCTTATCGCTAAAAGCGATCTCTTCCAGGCAACCTTTGGGTGGACATTAAAATTTCGTATAGACTTCAGATATTATGACCGGAATCGTTATATAGGCTACTTTTTACCCGACTGCGCACAAGAGTAATGTTTTAATGACAAACCTCGCGTGCCAAGCGGATGAGTCAACTAGTATATTATAAATTCGAAACTAACTTTGTCCCTCTTTTGTTATATTTTCACGACTTAACGGCTGAACCGATTCCGATGAAATTTAGTATATAATGACCGTAATTGAGAGATAGGCTACTGTTTACCCGAGTGCGCAGGAGGGTAATGTTTTATCAGCTAGTGTATAAGTACTGGCTAGATGTCTATCTTGGGCCGGTACTGCAGCCGCAGAGGCGGGTCGCGGAACCTCCAGCGCGTCACGTATACGAACTTCAGCGTGTGGTCTTTGCCGAGGAGCTCGTCGTTACACAGGATGTCAATCTGGAACAAAATTACATACTTTTGGAAGTATTGTAATGTGGGTACTTGTGAGATGGTTTGGTAGTAGATTTGAATAAAACCTATTTTAGAACAATACTAGTCATTAGCCCTACCCGTGTTCTCATTTAATGTCGTATACAATTTTTTTTTGTAAATACATACTTATGTACTTATGGTTGCAAATGTATCTGTATTGTGTGTTAATGTATATATAAGTATTCTATCAGTTATCTGGTTCCCATAGTACAAGCTCTGCTTAGTTTGGGGCTAGATAGCGCTGTGTGAAATGTCCAGCAATATTCATTTATTTATTATCTAATGTAGTGAATAAATGATTGAGTATGTCTATTCCCCAACTTACTTCTCTATATTTCTCCATGCCGTTCAGCACTTTCTTGGCTACAAACTTCTTGAGGTGTGTGATGGTGGCCTGCGCAGAGCACCGGATGAAACTACGTTTGAGCGTCCGAAGCGAGGTAGATATGCATTCCAAACACACATTCACCTGCAATACCACAATTTTGTATTAGTACAAATCCTGCTGCGAGACAAATATTTACATATTACTTACAGTACTGCAAATATTTGTTTTTGGTCTGGTTGTTATGATACTATTATACAGCGAATCCTAGCGTGAGGTATGTGACTGTTGGCGATTGCAAATACCAACGGTGAACCGCCCATGATAAATAAACTAATACAATGCTATGCCTAAACTTGGAAGCTGTAGGCAGTCTTTTAGCATACTATGTACCAAAGTTGATAGACAAGGTAATTGGCTGATGCATACATGATTTGAATTCAAGATACAGGATTATTCTCAAAATCCCTATAACTACGTACCCACTGGTGTGTAGCAGTGGGATGCTTGATGGTCGACCATAGAGAGATGGGTCTTTTATTAATTTGAAATCCCCACTGCTACTTTGCAGAATGGTTAGGGCTCGTCCTTTATAATCACGTGAGGTTTTTCCGGATATTTTTTACCCCCTCATCCCCCTTAGTGATACGTCGTGAATTCGTGATGTTTCAGACTACCCCAGCCACCCATTATGTTGCTTTTTATACACAAATTAGCTTGCTTAGTGTAGTCACGTGGTCGCACGGAAAATATACACCTGATTGTGAAAACATCCTCTGATGTGACATGATATTGTCTCTGTCATGAAGGGCCTCATCAATCATGATGTTATTCTAACCTCTTCCCCTATGTTTGAACTTCACGTGATTAAAAGACAACCCCTTAGTGACACAAATGGTTCGAAAAAAGATGAGCCAACCCACTACTACGCAACAGTGGGGACATAGCAGCGGGGATTTCGAGAATTACCAATGATAACTTTGTCTAAGCATTCCAAGACTAACTAATGTTATTGACTAACTATCCTAATATTATGGAATATAATAATAGTTGATCTAATCAACGGGACATTTGCAATTCTTTTAGTGATTTTTTCTGTAGAAATTTTATTCAACCTCTTGTTCTGAATTGAAATCTTGTTCAGAAAAAACTTTAAGTATGAGCATACTTAAAGTTTTTCCTATGATAGCAGAGCCCCGTGCTATGATATACAGATATAGGTCACAGATGTAGAGAAATTGCTTAAAGCTTAGATTGTTCTAAGGGCGCTGGTTGTGACGGAATACCCCCATTCTTTTTTGCAAAATGTGTAGAATCGCTAGCAGCCCCTTTATGAGTTATCTTTAATAGATGTTTCCTTGAAGGATATTTTCCCAAAATTTTGAAAACTGCAAATATTGTGTCTGACCATAAAAAAGGTACTAATATATGTAGCTATTTCTAATTATCGGCCTATATCAATCCTCAATGTTCTACGTAAAATAATGGAGAGGGTTGTTTACAGGCATATTTACCCACTCATCTTTCTTCCCATTTCATCAGAACAACATGGTTTTGTGCAAGGTTGCTCAACTAATAGTAATCTCTAAATTTTTGCCAACAACGTTCTTCGTGAAATGGATGAAGGTTTTCAGATTGACGTAATATATACTGATTTCGAGAAGACGTTTGATCGAGTTGATCACATAATCCTTCTTCGTAAGCTCCAAGAGCTAGGAATTCGTGGTAATCTTCTCAGGTGGACAGAGTCATATCTACGTAATCGTTCACAGGCTGTAGTTGTTGCTGGACACCGTTTTGATATTGTAGATGTTCCCTCTGGAGTCCCTCAAGACTCTATTTTGGGGTCCCTGTTTTACGCTGTCTACCTGTATGATGTGGGTAGTTGTTTTCAGTTTGCCAAATTCCTCATCTACGCTGATGATATCAAAATCTACACTTTTATAAAGACTGAAGCAGACTCTCAGAAGCTGCAAAATGATATTAAACGGCTATGTAACTATTATTATTGTGATAATAGAATTGGAGTAAATGCATCAAAATGTATCCAAGTTTACTTCACTCTTAAAATTAAAAAAGTAACATATCAATATGAATCAGAATTCAATAATAAAAAAAAAAACTGCCAGCTAAAAATAATAACAATAATCACCTGTTCATCTTTCCTGTGACAGTCAGTGTTGTCAGGTTGCTCTGGTTCGTCTCCACCTCCTGGCTTGTCGGCAGCGAGGGCTGCATCCTTGGGGCACGGGAGACCCCGGGCTCGGTAGAAATCGCGCTCTCGCTTTATCTCATCTGAAAATTAGATTTGAGTTGAAGTCTTGTTCTAGCTTACAACGAATGTTTTAAATAAATTCAAAATATTTATTTTGTGCCCCAAACTAATCTTAAAAATATATATGCACAATGGAAACTAAAAACTATAAAAGAGCCAACAAAATTGGTCACCACTCAGTGATGTGCTAACAGCAGTGTAAACACTGAAACTATTCTGTGGCGCCGTACACACGCACGAGCCAACAAAATGCGTACTAGCGTTTAATAACAAATATGTGTCTGAAACTCATAAATTTTTTGACGAATTTAGTATTCAACATTTGGTAATGAGATGCATGAAGTTAATTTGCTGGCGTAGATGACACTTCTTCAATTTTTAAGTTAGATTTAATATTTTATATAAATAAATGGGTATAAGTCCCTCGTTTCATTATTTCAATATATTCCATATAATTTACCTTGTTATTCCATTTTAACATGCTACCGCAACACAATCCTTGCCACATACATAGCAGATGTATGTGTGATGTGATGATATGTGAAACATTAGTTTCAAGTAGATCTACAATCTATAGTAACGTCATGCATCTAGATTTTTTTTTGTCAACTCTGGCCCATTTTCAGGTAGGTTAATTTAGTATTGTAATGACACAGCAAGCCATTCAAGAGCCTAGTGAATAGTATAGGTTCTGGGCAAGTGTACATCATCTAATAACCCTATCCCAATATTGCATCTTGTCACCAGACACTGTATAAATCATCTTGTATGATGCCTCAGTTTGAAAGGGTCAGTGGAAGTCTACTTACTATCCTCTAGGTCAGGCACCAGTTTGTATACTATGTCTTGCATGGTCCGGTCGAAGCTGATGTACTGTAGTGGGTGCGACTGGTGTATGACTATGTTGCATGTTGGACATGTGTTGTTTTCTTCTAGATGCTTCACAAGGCAGCTTTTGCAGACTGGAAAAGCAATAAACATATAGATTTTGCTTGAATTTTTTTGTGGATTTTGGGGTTTTCTTGGTCGTACTGACTGGTTTTGAGGTCTTTGCCGGGCTTTAATACCCTAAGTGATTATATTTAAGTTTTTAGCCAGGGGGTCAAAAGAGGTCAGTCTGTCTGGAGGACTGATCAAGGACAACAAATTATTTTTTAACCTAAAGTTCTATTATTGCTATAGGTGTGTAAAATTAATTTGTAAGTCTGTAATTTGTAACAAAAGCGAAATACTTACACGTATGAAGACATTCAGTGACCGTGGTGGCATCGATGAAGTATCCACGGCAAATTTTACATGTTATGTGGCTGTTGAGTGTTTTTAACTTAATCCTCCTTTCCATTGTCATCCTAAATCTAAAGTATTTCGAGAAACATCAGCTAAAATTATAGAAAAACTAATAGAAAACAAAAAATTTGAACAGAAAACACTACAACAACTCAACAAATTTCATTACGTTTCGTTTCGCTTGTCCATCTGACATGTTGTCATGCATTTTTATTGATTTTGGTCAAAGATGAACGAAACGTAGCCGAATAGTGATGTGCTTTCAGCGTCCGAAAAACAACCGATTTTTTCTTAAAATCGACTAAAATGCCCAAAGGAGGTCGGTCTATTAGATTTCGTTTCGTTAGTGTGAAAAAAAAAGCAAATTGAACTGTCAAATAGCCTTGTCTGTAGTCTGTGCGCGTGAAAAATGAAAATGGACGGCTGAATAATTTCCCGTTTGGCACGTGAAGATATTTATTTTATTTACCTGTTAATATAAGTCCACCGCCAAACTGGGTACCAAAACGGTCGAGAGGTTTCTGAGCCTAGCCGACGACAATTTCGTCGAAGATGTTAACGACGACTTGAGATGTTTTTTGAGCGAGGGAAGAGTTGACAGGTAAACAATTCTAATTTGTGAATATTTGTTTAAAATTGTGCTAAAATCTCTTATCATTTTTTGTTTAGCGGTAGGGTGAGATTATAAGTTAATAAAGGCCTTCAGTTTTGACTGAGTAATAGTTGTTCTCATTGAGATTTTTGTTTCAAGGTTATTGAGAGTCAAGCAAGCGCATGTTTGAAATTAATGTTGCGAAACGGGATTATACCTTGATTTAATAGATGCGTGTAGGTGGTAGAAATGCGGAGTCCTGACCGTGTGCTTGCGTGCGAGGCTATCGTTATACATTTGTGATCTATTTACCTGCTACTCACATGAAAAAATGTTATAATTGGTATAATTAAATTGATTATAGTTTAGCATTATGCTCAGCAATGTTTATAAATAGACACTCTTATTATTTGAAGCCACTGGAGTCTATTGGCCAGTTTGAATTATCATTTGCAAACAGATAATTTGTCTTCCTCTATTATGTATTTGTGAAATCATACTCTTTATGAGTATCTGAATAATTTAGAAAACATTGAATAGCACAAAAAAAAAATAGATGATAGATTGTATTACTTTATGAAACACAAAGTGTCCAGGTTAGACTCCCTGTAAATTCTCATTTTGTTCTACATTTGATTTGCTGATTGCATTGTTTTTATTTAAATATTGTATGGGTTACTAGCACCATCATTTGAAAGAATTATGTATGCACAGTACATACTGTACGGCTCTACATATCTCCTACCTACTTCAAGTTCTAGGCTGTAGCACCTAAGGTATATGTTTAGATATACCTATATAGGCCGGGTTGTAGAATTTAGTTTTAACATCCTGTACTTTTGTATTGTTGCTTGAAATAAACTTTTATTATTATTATTAAATCTATATTCATACTTCTATACTATTACTATAGAGGTAAAATTTGTTAGTTTGTAGGGGGTAATCTTGGAAACTGCTTAAGTAATTCTAAATATTTTATTACTGAAAGAAAGTTACACTTATCCTGAGTGCTACAAGGATATATTCTATTTTGATAAAAAACCCAAGGCAGGTCAGCTAGTAAATAAATAAAAAGAAAACAGTCTTTATTGCTCTAAATTAAAACAAAATCTTAAAAAACTTACACTAATTTTTTTTTAAATAAATAAATATTGCTGGACATTTCACACAGCTCTATCTAGCCCCAAACTAGGCAGAGCTTGTACTAAGGGAACCAGATAACTGATAGAATACTTATATATATTTTTTTTGTAAATACATACTTATATAGAAAAACACAACAAAACAAATATCTGTAGATCATGCAAACATTTGTTCCGCAGCGGGAATCGAACCCGCTATCTCCTGCGTCTCAGCCAGCTATACGCCCACTGCGCCACGGAGGCAGTTTGTATCTTTATTTGTTTGTAATTGTATCTAATTGTTTTACTTAACCCAGTTCAATTTTACATTTTACATTGATCTCTTAACTACTTGCCTGGTTGGGTTTTCCTTTAACATATGCCTTTATTCCATCAAGACGTTAACTTTATCACTTAAAACAGTCTCAAGAATTTAACTTTGCTGCAACAGCCTGCTGGCAGTTGTGGCTGGAAGGGTCAATGGCTGCCTTATACAGCACTGGACCCTATTCAGGAGCTAATTAGAGTTAAAATTTATATATATATAGATAGAATGGGAGGAGGCCTTTGCCTGGCAGTAGGACTCAAATGGCTAAAAATGGAATAGATAGATAGGTAATGTTTTATTGTACAACATCACACTTAAATTAATGAGCAATATAAAATAAGACATGCGGATATACAAGTGGCGGTCTTATCGCTAAAAGCGAAGGTTAGTTGTTTATTTGTCGTCCACTCTACTAACATAGTTTTTTAAGCACAGTATATACTAAAATAAATAATGGATCTTGTTCTGAAACAAAGTCTTTATTTTATTTTTATTTATTACCAAAGTCATTGTTGAATAAAGGTATTTCCAGGGTTCTGGTGTTCCCTCCAGTGAGCAACTACCGTCGGTTTCTGATCCACAAGTGTGTGGAACAGCTTCTGCGACAGGATATCTCCACATTCTCGATCGGACTCGGCGCTGAGCGACGCACGGTAGTCTGCTACCAGCATCAGTTGTTGAGGTACCTTTACCGTTCATATTAGGCACACTCATTTATTCAGACCACAATAAGAGAGATAATGAGTAAATCACTGTTAATAAGAAAATGGGAGTGGTGTTTTTTTTAATTTACGACTTGGAGATGGATCAACCATATGACCCACCTGATATTAAGTGGTAATCCTGCATCACCTATAACAAAGTTTTGCCTCGTAGGTTACGCACGTTAGAATCGTGCCTTACGCTTACAGACCCAGATAAGCGCCAGCTCTCGGATCACACGTCTTTATTGAAAATAATAATGTTCAGTTGAATTGTTTGTCTGTAGTGATGAGGCTTGTGCTAAACCAGCCATGGGACTGACACAGCCAGAACGCGAGGATGCCACCATCACACACTCTGGTAAGTCTCTAGCTCAGGGCACAAAGACAAGACTTAATAAACAAATCAGGCGTTAAAATGCATATTGTTTGCGCTTGTATATTGCTACCTATATATTGCTGCGGCTTCAAATAATCCCTTAAATTACGAACCATTTTATAAGACCACAAATTACGACCAGACGTAGGTTCAGATAAGTAAAATAAAAAGTTTTTTAATCATTATTATAAATACGGGATTTATCACGTACCTTTTTATCTGTGTTTCGACCGACTATAGTAATAATGATTGAAATAAATCACGAAAGCTTTAAGTAAAAAGGTTTTTATTTATCATCGAACAGAACATTTACAATTTGATCTAGTTAGAAAAATATCGCAGGTTAGTCGCATGGCATAATGATGCCATAATACAATGCGGTAATAAGTCAACTTAGCTTATTCATGGCTGTAATCAGTCAGGCGCCACAACCATACTAAAATGTATTGGCGTGGTCCTCGAGAAAATGTATTCTCTTGTGGTAAGCCACAAGAGAACATTTTCTTTTTTTCTCCCTACCCTATCTACGGTCCAATTGTCATGTCACAGAACCCAATCAACTTTCCCATACGAAGACTTATATGTATTCAAGATAGGTACTTTAAAAGATTTCATGCCCTCCCAATATCATGAATCAACTTTTCCGTAAATTGCAGGTATTTAAGTGATTGCAGCTACGTGCACGTTAAATTACTATTATGTAATACGTCTGTCGCTCTACATAGCTCGTTTAAATCTGTATCTATTTATTTGAGGTTGGCGCCACCGATACTAATGGTAATTTTAAGCACGCCTCATCATAAGGCGTGATGCCTTTGATCTTAAATCGTGGCTTTCAAAGCCAGTAGCTAAAGTGTCAGAAATTGTAACCCAAAAGTTTCCGAAGATGCATATCGACTGTTTTAGTCCGGAATATCTGATCTCCTATTCCTATCTTTTAAATCACCTATCATTAACGTTTAACCTTCAAGAAGAGAGTGAGTTGTCAAACTTTACCAACTCTCGATGGATGACTTCCAAGATAATGAATAGTGGGGCGAACTGAAGCACGGAACCGCTCTGTTTAAAATGTCTGCTGTTGTTGATTTTATGGATCAAACTACGCCACGGTCGCTTGTATACTAAAAATCATCCTGATCCAAACTCGCTAGGAAGGAAAATATTCATTTGACACCTTCGATCAACAATACAACTAGAATACGGGTCATAAACAAAATCAAAGCTACTTAAATGCTGTCCGCGTAAACAAACTAATAAATTACACCTTTCACTTAAAAATGAAAAGACGTAGGTTATTAAAATTTTTTGTGAAATCAAACTTATGAAGCAATAAATAAAGTACTTTTTCCTGTTATTGTCTTGCGAGCTAAGTATATCGTTTTATTTCGTGTCTCTTTGCTATTGGCGTCTATTGGCCCAACGCTATATCACACGTTTGACGTTGGCCAAACATTCTTAGCGGTGGTTTAAAATCGGCAATATTGTTAAAAAATTGATATTAATCGTCAGTTTAAAGCTTAAAATATAACTTATTCTACATGTACTTAACGAAAGTAAGACACTACGGCTGATAAATTGCTTTTCCGGCTATTATTTTTGCAACTTTTAAATGTGCATTGAGGTATTGTGGTACATGTTGGCGTTGGCTGTGTTTCAACCTGACTAAACAAAATAAGAGCTCAAGCCGCAAGGGAGCTGTTATTTACCGAGACGGATTTTTTGCGCCGACCCTTTATCTAGGTGTATTGTTGATCAAAGTTTGACACACATATAAATAGGTACACTGGCTAGACTTAGAAATAAGCAAAACACAGACAGATAGGCAGACAATGAAGACCTCATAGTTGCTCCAGCGTGTGCATACACCGATGGATAATTTTATTTTTATTGTATTTTATTCTCCTAATTTGTAATTTAATTTATTTTATTTTTCTTATTGCAATATTAATTTAATTTACATTTATAATATTTTTAATTTAATTTTAATTCAATTTATTTTGTTTGTGACATATTATGGATTAATGAATTATCTGAAATAAATGAATACAATACAATAGTCATAGTGAGCGCGTGACTGCTATGCTAGTGGCATTTCAACTGAGCGCTTCCTTGCTTCGGAAGTCACTTGAGGATGTTGATCCCGCCTAAAAAAATCGTCAGGTCATATCGAAGGCAAACGAATTTATAAGTTAATAATTGATCTTACTGAATAGTTAAGCACTTATAGTAAGTAGAGATTAATGACACAATATGTAGGAAGATCTATACATACCAGTGCATGATACCTCCGTGATGAACAAAGTCAAAGTTCATGTTTATTTATTCGTTCAAATCACAAGATTATTTTGAAACTTTAATTTTATCGCCTGTTTCTTCGCGAAAGAAACAGGCTAGAAACAAGTCCAGCAATTTGTTTGATCCTTTTACCAACGTTTGCTCCACGAGCAAATGAAAAAAATTCGTCTCTAACCATAAGACACTGCTGAACATAGGCTTCCCCCTTAGACTCTCAGAGCTTTTTTGATTTCGATATTTTCTGGGTAGGTTGAACCCTGAAAGAGCGGTCAACACCCGTCCTTCAAACGCATCAAAATAACGCCGGGCCGGTCTAAAATTCCAATGACATAACGCTGATGCAAGCTGGCGGCATCGCGGTCGGCCAGGCCGCGAAATGTGGAACACAAGTGAAAGTAACTGGTTGCCAATCTACTTACTGGAGCTTTGAGCTTGATCGGGATAGGTACTTGGCACTTCCCGGTTGTTTGTAAACTCGCTTTTGGCTTGGAAATGATACACCATTTGTCTGTAGGATTAAAAATGTCAATACTTGTCCCACATTTTGACGACCTCCGTAGCGCAGTGTGCGAATAGTCGGCTGAGACGCAGAAGGTAGGGGGTTCGATCCCCGCCGCGGTTCAAATGTTTGCACGATCTACAGATATTTGTTTCGGGTGTGGTTGATTCTCTATATGTTATAAGTATGTATTTACAAAAAAAAGTATTTAATTGTTCTATCAGTTATCTGGTTCCCATAATACAAGCTTTGCTTATTTTGGGGCTAGTAAGCTCTGCGTGAAATGTCCAGCATTATTTATTATATATTTATTTAAACATATTTATATAAAAGGTTATGTAGGGTCGGCAAAACATGAAGTTCATTTTATACATTGGTACCCTTCGGATGAGGGTAACACAGAAGGATAGAACCCACTTCTATTCTTCTGAATTATTTCTTACAGCCGGACCAGCATGAACGAACGCCCTAGAACATTACATTAACATAGAGAGTAAAATTACATTTTAGCGTAAATTCATTTCTGCGTACAAATACAAAATGTTTC
Source organism: Philereme transversata (assembly GCA_963924445.1). NCBI lineage: Eukaryota > Metazoa > Arthropoda > Insecta > Lepidoptera > Geometridae > Philereme > Philereme transversata. The sequence continues at coordinate 13,123,675 of OZ004338.1, read as the reverse complement.
AAAAAAATGTTTGACCCAATTCCTCCGTAGAGATAAACTTTTGCTAGGATTCATGTCAGCCTGGCTTATCTCAGCGCGTCCATGCCATCTTTGATGTTGTGGGATACCAGAGCTAAGATTAGAAGATTCATTGTCTACTTTATACGTAGAAGTTTTTCCCACAATAAAGCACAATTAAGCAAGGTGAAGTAGCAGTGGGCCGGTCATAATCTGCCGTAGAACCGATAACATTTGGGGTAAACGTGTGCTGGAGTAGAGACCATGTCTAGGCTAGCTAGCGTAGTGTACGACACCCTCCGGCGAGATGGAGTGACAATGACGCTCGAATTAGATCGTGCTCAATAGTGCATCTTGGGAGACCTACATCCAGCAATGAATAAATATGATGTTGATGACGGCTGTAGCATATCTGATTGGACTAGGTATAGATTGATTAAATAATAAAAAATGCAACGAGTAAGATTCGTTGGTCCGTCAGACGGAATTGGCAAGCGAGAACATTGGTAGTGTAGATTTTAAATTAAATTTTTTCACCAACACAATAACTATACAAAGTCGTGGTACTAGAGATTTAAAAATCTAAATCTGATTAAAAATCAATAAAGTACATACTTATCAATATAATGTAATAAATAAAATGTAAAACCCGAATATCTGGTTTAAGATGGCTTTGTCGATAACATAGCTATTTGTAACATACAGGACGACGCAAAATTATTTTGTATTATTAAATTCGCAGCAGCAATAATGTTGTAGAAATAGGAAATAAACCTATTACGATCATCAGAAAACCTTTAGAAGAGTTAATACGAGTGCTTTATTGTGCAGAAATGCCTAAAAATATTATGGTAGCGTATAACTTAGCCCGCCCTAAAGCATTCGACATGACTTGACGATTTTTGTCGAAGGGTTGGACCTAACATCTTACCGTGTCCTTCTCTGAAGCGTTAAGTTGACAATGTCACAAGCGGTCACTTATCCAAGTTGTGACCGCGAGAACGTGGCAACAGAAATCTTGTAGACGTGATGTAAAAAGTTCCTATCAGGAGAATTACATACTGACGAAAGTCTTACAAAGAGTACATACAAAAGAAGAAAAGTTAGATTCATACACGATAACCCAAACTGAAAAAAATCGATCAGAGATATTTGACATCTCGTCTTCCTCTTTATAATGAGACAATGAGAGAGCTGGCACTACGAGTGCTTCAGAAATACTTCGTGTCATAATGTAGACTAGAAGACGCTATAGTATCGGGAAATTTAACTAAATTAGTGTTATAATAAATAAAATGTAAGAGATATAAACAAATTTGATTTGATTTATAACACACTAAACAACCTCTCTTCGGTTGTCTGCCAAATAAATCTTTTGATTAAAGGTTATATGAGGAACAAATAAATAAGGAAGGAGCCGGCCTGCTCTTAAATATTGTCCTTCACGCACAGATTTGTCAGTACGGATTCCACATGCAATTGCCGCATGGTCACAGAATAATTAGCTGATTTCCGATTCATCGGCGGAATAAGAAGGTACCGAATAATAAAATCCCATCGAAAACATAAATGTGAAATGAGACCTAAGTTCAATATTATGATATATACCTTGGTTGTTGACTTCAACGACAAAAAAAGTGAGATCTAAATAGGTGCCAAGTTCATGATCAGTCCTGAATTTTATTTAAACAACATAAAATATTTTATAACAACTTTAAATATAATTTCTTATAACTTAGAATAATATATTGAAGCCTAAGGTCTGACTTGGCTAGTTCTCATATACGAATTATTATTAAGTACCTACTAAAACAGTCATAGAAGAGCCCTATGTTCGATGGCTAGTTTCTACCAGCAAGCCAAATTTTCGGAGGAATAAAAGGAGAACTAACAGCTTTAGAACTTGCGAAGGCTATAATATAATTGTATATTTCGATTATATAATATAAATATAAACGAATGAAAGTTTACTCACAAGTCAAAGGTAACTAGAAATAGGTACCTACCTACATTATAAATATTTGCAGCTTTATGCTTGAAAGGTTATGGAGCAACCAGTTTAGCCAAGTAGGTATGTAAGTTGAGATAGGCTATAATCCTAATGCAATGCAATAGCTAAAACGTGGTCCCATAGCTAATACTTATACGCCATGGGAACATTCACTGCTCTGATGTAATGCTAGAGTCCGCATACTTAGCCCTTTACCCAGGATAATCATAAAATAATAGGTATACCTATTAAACCTATGAAATTGCCGTTCTTCAGTACTGGTCATTTCAAATAGAAAAAAAGTTTGGAATGGCTTTGTATTCTAAATTCAAATTAATTTTGTTTTAAAAACATGACATTATTTTTACAAACTCAGTCTTTTGTTTATTGATTAGCCGTTGTATTTTCATTACATTTGAGCATTTTTCGTCATAATGGATACTTTAAAAATTCGTGTAATTATGGAATATGAGTTCCGTCGTGGCACCAACGCGACACAAACGGCACGTAACATCAAAAACGTTTACGGAGAGAACTGTACAAACGAGCGCACAACCCGTTATTGGTTTTCCCGCTTCCGTTCTGGAAATTTTGACTTGAAAAATGAAGCTCGTGGTCGTCCGGAGACTGGTCAACAATGATGAATTAAAGGTGATTGTGGAAGCTGACGAAACTCAATCTACAGCTGAGCTAGCAGCAGCTTTTGATGTTAGCATCAAAACAATTTTGATCCATTTGCGACAAATAGGCAAGGTAAAAAAACTTGATAGATGGGTGCCCCACGAACTTAACGATCGCCAGCGCAACGTACGCGTCGAGACCTGCCTCGCGCTGCTCAATAGGCAAAGAAATTCTGTTAGTATCGGGTTTGAATCGGGTCCGACCAATAGGATTCTGTTCGACAATCGAAAGCGCTCAGCAAGTTGGTTAGATTCTGGTTCAGCACCAAAGCAATGCCCTAAATCAAAAATGACCCCTAAAAAGGTGATAGTCACTGTTTGGTGGTCTAGTGCGGGTGTGATTCATCACAGCTTTTTACAAAACGGCATGAGCATTACTGCAGATGTGTACTGTGAAGAACTGGAGACAATTATGGAGAAGCTTGCACATCGGCAACCAGCTTTGGTCAATCGGTCGTCCCCACTGCTCCTTCACGACAACGCGCGACCCCATACTGCATAACAGACAGCCTCCAAGCTGCAAGAGCTGGGGTTGGAAGCTCTCCCTCATCCGCCATACTCACCAGACCTTGCACCTACCGACTATTACTTTTTTCAAAATTTAGACAACTATGCCTTTGAAGAGTTTATTGTCTCCCGTCCAGCTGATTTTTACAAGAAGGGCATCAATAAACTGCCAATGCGTTGGCAAAGATGCGTCGATTGCATGGGTGATTACTTTGAATAACAGAAATAAAAAAGTTTAAAAAAAATAAGTACTTTCACTTATTCCATACAAAACGGCAATTTCGTAGGTAAAGACCTAATATAGGAAAATAATAAGAGATCATTTGGCCACAGTTAGTGTGTGAATAGGGTGTGCCAAATATGTGATTTTCTAGGACAGTCTGGCTAACCAATTCTATTTAAATGTCAGTTATAAATGTTGGTTTGCCTTTAACCTGATCGGTATTTCATAGTTTTGTTTCGCCTATTGCGTGAGCATTATAAATAATTGTGTGATGTAATTCGGTTAACAAGATAAGCGGTGAATGTATTCGTAACAAATTCAATTGTTTTGTCAGTTTATGAGAAGTTACATTGTTTGGACGTTAGGTCTAATAACATTGAATACTAGATATAGACCGCGTCTTCGTACGCGTGGTTTTGTCAATAAAAACACTACTCTCCAGAATCAAAAATCCTCTCCATCCAAAGGTTGCTTGGAAGAAATTTCTTCTATGCGATAAGACCGCCCGTTGTACTTGTTGCTTTGAAAATTTTAATTTTTATGTTTGTTTCTTTTGTGGTGTACGATAAAGTGTTTTCATTCATTCATTCATACCCTCCTTCTGCGCAGTCGGGTAAAAAGATGCCTATGTCCCAATCCCGGTCATAATCTATCTGTAAACAGAGTTTTATTGAAATCGGTCCAGCCGTTTAGTCGTGAAAACGTAACAAATAGACTGACAGAGAGAGAGTTACTTTAGTATTTATAATATTAGTATGGATGTACGGACTAACATTGCTGAGTGAAGTTATTTTTATTTATAGTCATTTTTATTCAAAGCCTAGTTAAACATTCCCGGGATAGTGTACGCTTAATAAATTTATCAATTAATTAATTAAATTAATTAATTTTAATTTATTTATTTTTAACGCTTACGAATTTTATTTTTATTTTATTTTATTGCTGTTAAGTCATACTCAAGTTAATTCTTATGTACCTATCAATTACCACCTATTATTATATTGTGGAATACAATAAATGATTGAGTATTAAAAATAACTATCAAAAAGGTAACAGTTCTAAAAATAATTATTTTTCATCTATTATGATTTGTATGAGAACGCTGATGAATCAGCCTTTGTACTTAGTGGGGTAGGTACAGCACGCCGCGATCTTGTCTATTAATAACTTCAAATTCGATGTTGTAGATCTTTACCTAGTATAAAATGAAGTCGCTTCCGTTGTCTGTTCGCTTAAATCTTTTAAACTACTCAACGGGTTTTAATGCAGTTTTCAGCAATAGATAAGAGTGATTCCAGAGGAAGGTTTATATGTATAATACATAAATAACTCTGTTTGTTTGTTACCTTTACACGACTAAACGGATCGTAATGAAATTTTGCAAGGAGATAGATTATATCCTGGGAAAGGACGTAGGCTACTTTTTAGCCAACTGCGCAAAATGAGGGTAATGTTTTGTTGAAAAACCACCCGTGCGAAGCCGCGGCCGGGTCAGCTAGTTGGTTATAAAAAAGTGATGATGTACTCGCAGAATAAACAAATAAATCTTTATTCATTTTTATATTGATAAGATTACGGATTAATATCTAATTATAGGTAACTCTACACTATGCCTGAACTAGGAAAACCTGTGTCTCATGCGAAAAAGTCTAGACCGGGTAACTTATGTCAAATTAATCAACTTGATATCTAATAACTTAATGATAAAACGAACTAAGTTCTAACATAGGTAACAAAGCATGAGAATAAATCTAATATCGATATTTTTTATTCCTATATAGGATACAACTTCATCTAAATGAGTGATCTCAACAAACTGCAACGCCATCCCATATATGCAACTAAACATGGTGACTTTATGTAACACTGTTTCACAGACGCGGCGGTGGGAGGTTGCAAGACGCAGGCGCAGCGCCGATCGCAACCTCAGGAAAAGATCAGGTCGGTACCAAAACACTTCCTACATCATTTGTTATTTGTACAGCGACGCGAGCTGACGTGTCTCCGCACCCTTACACCACGTGATTAAAGTGATTGTGTTGTGTTTATATTTACTTGTGGGTGAATAACCGCATGTTCCCCTTGAAAAGGATTGAAAGTTACTCAGGGTAAGCGGTTTTTGAAAGAAAATATGAAAGGTAAAGGCGCTGTAAACAAAGAGCGTCCTTGATACCAACATTGGTAATTACATTTCAATCATGTATTTTCCTTGTTGTGAGAACAGCTGTGTGTGTGTGTTAAATATTTGCATTCAAAATACTTATGTTTGAGTAAGATAATACATAAAATTTTTAGTAGGTTCTTGCTCAGTACAAATTTCTTTTGAGTAATCATTTTATGTCAAAAAATAAATATGTTATTGAATTATGCCCTTGCCTTTATCGATCACACTTGGCATAGTGATATTGATTACAGTTAGGAAAATACATTATCTTAGGTAGTCAAAACCTAAGCTTCTCTTCTTTATTATACAAACACTATTCTGGGTTCACGTCCCAAAATTGATGATATGATAACATTTAAGATGCAACATGCTGCAATAGGTACCTATAGTGGTCCACGAAAATCCCCACGTATTATGTACCTTTTATTGCCCGAGCAAGCGAAGCGTCTCAGTTTCGAGATTGGCCAAAAAAATCCTTTGTCTGTCTGTCTGTTCTCGCCTACAGTTCGCATTTTTCAACTGATTTTGACGAAAATTGGCACACAAGTTCCTTGATTTATTTAATTTTTATTGCCGGTGGGCGATTTTTGGTTGGGGGGGAAAGGGGAAAGTTTGCTGTGGCGTTATTTATCGACGGATTTCAATCAAATTTGAGAGGCACACTAACGAATTTATTGTACACAAGATGTTGTGAAAAAAAATCCAAAAGGGGGAAGGGGGGGAGTTTGCTGTAGTTATTGCATGGTTATAACGGTCTACTGTTCTCACAGAACCACTAGTCTATCAGATGACAGTTCGTTTAACGTCTTATGACATTAGGTCATAAGAAAACCCTTCCTTGTTTGCGATCCGATAACTTATGTCATACGTTTATTGACATTTGCCCCTTCGATGATCAAAGCGGTCAAGTTAAGCATTGAAAAGGTGCTGTGATATAATAACACCCGTTCAACATATTGACCTAAATATATTCAATATCCATTGCGAATACCAATTTCGATAACTCTGCATGAAAATAGACGTTTTATGAATGATGAAATTGATTTTTTACAAGGTATTCAGGGCAACAACATTTTAAACTGGAGGTACCTTGCATTTCCAGGCCCCGAGATTATAATGGAAACTTGCTAATGAACCTTCCGTATCTTTAATATTAGCTAGTTGTTAAAAATTTAAAGGATCGGCAACGCGCTTGTGTTTCAAACATCCATAGGCTACAGTAACCTCTTACCATCAGGTGGGCCGTATGTTTATTAGCCACCTTCATCATCATCATTGGCTGCTTAACTGATAGCCCACTGCTGGGTCCCTCAAACGCCACTCCAACCGATCTTGTGCTATTCGCATCCAGGTCCCTCTACGGCCTCTGTATCGTCCACCCACCGAGCTGATGATCTGCCACTGCCTCTTTTGCTCTCTTTTGCCACCTTGTCTGATAAAAAATAATTATCGACTAGTTTGTTAGTGTTTATGCAGCAAATATTTTAATCATTTTCAATTTGACTAGATTTCATTACGGGAACTTGTCTCTCTGGTCTGCGTCTTCTAAAAAGGCTGACACGAAATAACCCTTGACGCAAAAAAGGACGTGTTCTTGTTGACCTAAAAGCCCTTGTGGTGTCTGTCAATGGGCCTATAGTAATGCTAAAGATGGATGACACGAAGAACGAACTCTGGCTGACCTTATAACACCGTAAGTCGACTTTATCGATGGTTACGATTACACTGCTTCTATGAATTAAATTCGTATTACATACTTGCGTTGCATTTGCTGTTGAAACCCTGAGACGTAAGATAATTTTGTAATTCCGATGCCGTCATCTGCCGAGTAACATACAATCGTAACAAAAACACTGAATATCAAGTAGTTTTACTACTTTTATTTAATACATTAAACATTGTATTAAAGCTGACTTTTGACTGAGCAAATGTAAAAGAGGACAAAATCGAAAATATTCAGGTTGTCAGCAGCAAGTCATTGAAATATCTGCTTTACGTGTTTCTGGTTCTTTCTTGGTCATTCTGCATCAGATCAATGACCAAGTATGGTAGTCCTAAGGTCTTGTGCTTGTGACCTGCTTAGTGAAACTCAATTGCAATGCCTTTTCAGGTACTTTCTAAGCTACATAATATCTAAGCTATATGTATACAACGTATGTTGTACATGTAAAATAATAAAGGAATATTATTGAAATAAAAAATAAAATTGAGAGGTTTTACTTTCACAATCAAGTGTAACAATGTCCCGACAGTCCTTAAGTCTAATGATCTCTTTCGCGATGTTACAAAATGATTACCAAATTGGTACAGCGGACTATCGTCGGCAATTACACAAACTGGTCGTGAGCCGTGGTCGAAATGGTTGAAAGTGTGCCATCCACCGGCCACCGGCAGTAACTGGCGACTGCGTGGCCTTGCCCTACTTGAGTGTTACGTGACTCTTTTCAGCTGGTAATTTTGGTAGTTTGCGCGGTTGCACTACGATGTAAATGTTTTGTGAATGGCAATTAGTCAATATGCAGTTTTGTCCTTGTTTTTGACATTGAAACATTAATTTGTTTGATGTTTGAATGTTTTAACTTGCGTTGACCGTTCAACTCACGTTGTCGCGAAGCTATGTTATGTTTGTTCTAACAGTTTTGTCCTAGTCTTTGACATTGAATAATTAAGTGTCTTATATGAACTCTTGTTGAACGCGTGTTTGGTAATAGAAACCAACTTATTGCAAAAGCAACAAATTGCGTTTTATGTAGGCAGCTGTTTCAAAATGTCACTGCTTATGTGACAAAACCGGCATAATAAACCCTTTCTGCAATAGCACACTTGCTATTGTGTGTCACTTGTCGTTGGATATAGACGTAGCTGATATTATTATTTTGTGTACAGAACTGGCTCAACGAAACCTCGTCGACCAGATCGTGCCGTCTACGTACCCAGGGCACTGCGTGGAACAGAGAACAACCCTACGGACGAAAATAAAACGGACACAAGCAAACGAACGAACCAAAGCACAGAGGGAACGAAGTGTCCGAAGTCTCCCCCGTCCAAGGACAAATCCGTCCACAACACCCCAAGGAAATCTATAGACAAAACCTTCTGTAACGTTTACACACCGCCACACCTCAGGAATCAAAGATCTCACACGGCGCCGAGCATAGAAGACAAAACTACATCGAGCGATACAAACGAAACTGTGCCTTCAGGCTTCCAAGTGCCAAATAGTGATAGTGCTATATCGTTTAGTGATAATATTGATAATAGTTATAACGAAGTTGAAGCTGAGAGTTTTTATATAGGAGATTATTTCGCGAACGGACAGCTAGGGTTCTACACGCCGAATTATTATAGTGAATACGCGGATAAAAATCGCGATTACACTTTAGACCGTGGCGATTGGAGGACAAATGAGTCTGAAGAAAACATGGCCGTGAACGAATCGAATCAAAGCAATATTATCGATAATGAATATTTATACAGTAAGGATGAGGATTTCGAGAAAAATGAGTTGAAACGAGCCTCTCGAGAAATCAATAGGAGTAGTAAGAGACTCATAAAACAGAGCTTTCATTCGGATGTGCTAGTCATTTCGGATCCTGTGGAGACGACCAAAATATTGGTGACGACTGAACCTCTGCCCGAGCCGGTCGCAGATGACGAGATCGAGTCTGAACCAGAGCCGAAGGTCAGTAAACCGAAGCTAGAAGCCAAAGTGTCGCTCAAACGCGAAGAAAACGACTGGGACGCGGTATTTGACGAAAGCGGAGAATGTTTAGACCCTTCATTGCTTGAGGAACTAACGTCTACAGTTGGAAAAGTGCACATAAGCAAGGCTAAGAACAACTACGATCAGTACCAAACCCGCGGTCAGCAGCTATTCAACGGGCCCTATGATGAGGCTTTTGGGCATGTGGTTGAAGTGTACGACTTTCCCAGTGAGTTTAAGACGAACGATCTACTCTCGTTGTTCAGTGAATATAAGGATACAGGCTTCGAAATCAAGTGGGTGGATGATACGCACGCGTTGATTGTCTTCAGCAGCGCTAAAATTGGTGAGTTTTAAGTGGCTTTTTCTATCTGTTTAGAGTATGTTTACCATTTATCTTATTTCTGGATTAGATTCTAGGATTAAACATTTTGTCCTTTTCTCTCGTACTAAATATCAAATAGGTATGAAAAAGGTTCTTGATTACGATAACAGTCTCTGTTTTCAATTTACTTGAGTGTTTAAGTGTTGAAGTATATTTTAGTAAACAGTAGAAAGGTTTCGTCGATAATCAAATTACAAAATGTAGAACCTGTTTGCTGAAACACACCAAATAATTATTCCTAATCCAGTTTGTGTTTTTAGATAACAAACAAAACTGTACACTTTCAATTTCTTGTAAAGGTTGCATAAGGAAAGCGTAATCAACCTGCTTTAATTTATAAACAACAAGTAGATTTGATATCGGTTCATCATTTTGTTAATTGGCCGACCATGAAGGATGGGTTGTGTATAATTTGTTACACTTCAGTATCTACACGTAAATAACCTTCCTTGCCCCGGTTTGTGAAAGGCTATCTACCTTAATAACGATTAAAGCTATATGTGTAGTATAAACTAATTGGGGCGGCAAGAAATACTTCGCACAAAAAATTGAAAGTTTCCCTAAAAATAAAAATAGCGAACTTTACTCATAGAAATGAATCCTTAAATTTTGAAAACTAAGTAAAACTGCTCATGTTAATTTGGTCCAAGTCGACAATTTTTCGACCCTATTATATATTTTAAAAGCACGCAGCCCAGAAGCTTACAATCAATTTTCATATATTCTACAGAATAAAAGCGTCGATGTAATAAACAAGGTGAAACAGTAAACAATCATAATAAAAACAAATTACTCGATAATAACTCTATTTCTTGCAAACAAGATTGTACGACAAACAAGATTGTTTACAATAAAAAACAACAATACAATAGATATGTTAATCGTTAAAACTATTTCATTGCTGTTACAGCCTTTAAAACCTGTTATCGTAGTGTTATCTGTTATTAAGTGATGCAAGCGTCAATAAGTTTATTGTTACGCATATCATCTACGTAATTGTGATTAGCACGCTCGCTTTATTGATGTCATAAATCATTACGATTCGCAATGCTTTACGAAAGGTTCATGTACTAGTGGTTACTCTGCAAGCGTGCTTCGAACGTTCTAATATTTCAGTTAAATGTATAGTTCCAAAGATTCTCTTAATTTGGGTCTAATAATTTGGCGATTTCCGTTACCTTTTATAGTTCACTTCCTTAGGATAAATATGAAGTTCACGAGATATCGCATGTCGAACATCGAGGAAATAAGTGCCTTATGTTTTTAACATAAAGTTGGAAGTGTTCCGCGGCTTCACTAAACGATTTAAAATAACTACCTTTGACCATGCAATCGATCAGAATTATGTATGTGATTTATTCTACTCCAAATTAATACGGAGAAAGTAAGGAACAGATGGGACCTAGGGTTACTAACTTTTTTTCTATCAAATGTAGTATTTTCGAAACTGTTTCCTCTAAAAATAAAGTAGATTGGCAAAAAAAAATTGTAGTATGTGCTTAAATATTTATATATTTAAATGAATATTTTTTGCTGCTCTGTTCCTTAATAATCAAATTTTTATTTTTAATACAATACAATACAAATGTTTTATTTCGATAACTTGTGTTTACAATATCTTAACTAGTAGTTGAAACCTCCTTTTAAGTTAATAATACCTGTATTAGAAGGTTTCGCTCTTCCGTAATATAAAAAATAGACGTAACTTAAGCAATTTTTAAGAAAGCATTCATATGCTTGGTGGCAGTCCAAATTTAAGTTGAAAAACACCATTAATTCTGCTTTTATTAAATTCAAACTGGCCTTGTTGCGCTCATCTCTCCATTTGGTCTTTATGACAGAAAATATGTGGTCCGCTTTACGCAAAATATAGTAGTTTTGCCAACTATATATTTTTTTTAGAAATATCGTATTTGATCCCTTAATACAGTAGGATACTATATTATATAGTAGGGTTGGCAACCCTAGTTATACCCGTAAGCTGATAGCCGGAGGTAGCTTAGCAATCCAGGCGTTAAAATAGCATAATACCTACTCAATATTGCTATCAGAACAAATCACAAGGTCAAAGTGATCTCTGATAAGCGCTTAAGAGCACGCCAAAGTTTCGAGTGTAAAGATGACTCTCAAAATGTACTTAATATTTTTTTTTACAATGACCTTTCAATTGAGGTTAACAACCTGCTTGACACGTACCACCTACTCTAGTTTGTGTCATGTCATGATTATAAATTCAGTGGTATAACATAAAATTTTTTGTTATTCAAATATTTCGTCATCAGCATTTTCGATCAAAATGTTGAGTGCGAGTTGGAAATCTTCGTTAATTACCATAAAGTTAACCTTTCAAAGATCCCAACTATACATTTTAATACTTAGTGCAATGTAACCTTCATCTAAGAATTGAGTAACCGCATCCTAATCCATGAAATTGCCGGTTAACAGCGGTTTTACGACACAATCGATTCATTCATCGTAACTTTGCGTAATCGATGAGATTGAGATCTTAATCTCTAATGTACCTTCTGCAATACTTTGTGAAGCAATTCAACTGCATTGCAAAAACCAAGTGTCGTCCAAGTGCCCAAGTGTTGAGATGTTACGAGATGGTTTTCTGTCGCAAATGTGGCTTAGCTTTTGTCCTATACGGACACTTGTACAAGGTATCTCTGTGAGGCACACTGATTGGTTTTTAACCCCTGTTTCCTAAAAGGGGGTTACTGTAAAGCCTCTGTCAATATAACCGAGGTATCGATTCCCCAAACTTATGGACCGATTTTAAAGTTTTTTTTTTTATTTGAAAGCTTATGTGTGCGGGATGGTGCTTAGCTTAGAAGTTTCAATTCAATTCAATTTATTTATTCCTTGTAAATCTAGGTACAATGTTAGGTGGTAGGAGTTTTATGTAAGCGCTAGATTTTGCCTTGCGGCGTACAAGTATTTTATAATTAATAATAAACATAACAAGCAAATACAAAACCATTAAAGTAACATAGTTACTTAAATTCAGAAAAAACAAAATGTCAAGAAATAATAATTAGGATAATAAAATGTCAAAAATAGTAATTATGATTTAAATAAGGATTCATGTAAATTTAATGTGAAAATTGTATAATATTTTGGTCACCTAAAAACTCATTAACATTATATTATGCTTTCTTAACTAATATGTTATTAAGTTTATTCTTGAATATGTGTAAATTTGACAATCTGCGAACAGCTATAGGTATCTTATTATACATGATAGGTGGCATACAGAACACGCTATTACGTAGTAGCTGTGTCCGACAGGACACATTTCGCAAGTTGCCCTCTAGGCGGCTTCCAACTGCAAACGCCTCAAAAAGTTCAGGATTGCTTTTAACAAAAACAGCGACCTCATTGTGCAGAGCAGAAAACGTCATTATTTTTAGTGCTTTAAAATGTGCTTTGCACGAGTCCTTCTTTTTCAGACCACAAATAACTATCACAGTGCTTTTGTGCTCTGAAAACTCTTTAGTTTTTCGGTTGAAGTGCCCCAGAATATGATGCCATATCGTAAAACCGACGAAACATGACTATGGTAGGCTGCAAGTACCGCTGAAATATTTGCATCTATCTCTGCCCAGTTTGGTGGCAAATGTTGCGGCCAGTCCAAAGATACGACTTGTTTTGAAAATAGGCTGTCACGATAGGCTCTTGTTATTACCAAATTCAATAGTCACATAACTTAGCGCTACCTTTGACGTAGTTTCAGGAATGCTTTTCTTTCGGTAGACGCCACCAAGATGTTCTTCATACATTTTTAACATGTTAAAACGTAAGCCACTGAAGCCAATTTACTAACACATGAAATCATTAAATGAATTCCTTCATAGTTCCAATAGCGTATTTTTTCCGCGAAAACCTAACCGATTCTAACACATTTTCCAAAATCATACAGCAGATTTTATACCACAATAACTTTATGAGGTGTAATCATCTCATGAACAAATTGCCGTGGCCTTGGACCAAACACTTTCAATTTCGTTCTGCGTGCCACTTTCCAGCACAACACTGCTTATTCATTCAGGACGCGTTTCATTGCTGCCTTGAACTTGAGCTCGTTAGAACTGCCCCCTGCAGAACGTTACATGTATTACAAAATACGAGAAAGAATCTAGTTATGTAGGCTAGGCTAGCCTCGTAACGTTTGTAGGCCGAGAGATGTTTAATTAAAATTTTGTTTTTGTTTACGTCATTTCCACAGATTTTTAATGGAATTTCCTTATTATGCGTGATTCAATTTGAATATGATTTGGATATTGAATGCTTTTATGTTAGAATATTTTAAAACTGTCTGTGTGGGTTTCCTTTGAAAAATGAAACATGCAAATATTTGATGAATAGTCTTATTCGTAAAGTCCGGACTTTAGGAATAAAATAAAATTTAAATTAATTAACTTATTATTTTACCTTGTAAATCTGTATATTTGATAAACCATATAATTTAGACGTAAAGTTGAAATAATTAGGAAATATCCTGAAAAATTAGGGCGTGTGGTATCCGTGCATATTAAGTAAATGATGCAAATATAATTACTTTTAAAATTACAATCTTTTTTATGGAAGAACTAGATGTTTGCGTATTGCAGCTTCATAGTTTCGCGAATCATACAAAGAATTAGCCGACTGCGATTTGCAGTTTTTCTCGCGCTACGAAATAAATGTTTGCAATAATGACATGTACTGGAAATGAATATTTGTTCCTGATACTATCTTAAGAGGAAATCTGGGCTGCGTTTCGCCCACACAAACGTAGTCCCCTGTTTCCTCTCTGGATAGTGATACTAGAGCAAATATTTTTTACCATACAATCTACAAGTACCACGGTCATGTCCCTACGTTTAGTTTTTCTCCATAAATTAATTATTTTAAGAACTAGGAACCTTCTAAAGTCACAGAAATTGCTAATTTTTACTGTCCCTTTTCAGACATCCAGCAAACAAATTTGACGAATATAAATAAAAAAAACGAAACGTACAAACATAGTCAAAGCCCTTTTTATTACATATTTGAAAAAAAAATCGGTCCTGTTTTGGAGGAGGAAACAAGGGACTACGAAATAGTGATTTCGTCTATTTTAAATAGGTATAATCAGTCCGACCTGCAGTTGTCTCTATCGCACGCACATAGGGCATATAGGGCACAGCGCGACAGTAATAGATTTGTTAAATACCCATTTTCCAAATGTCTTTTTTCCCGGATTTCCTCTTAATTCTTGATGCACATGATAAAGGGAATCCTAGTGCGGAGTTACATGTGGTTGGATTATATTTTTTTATTTAGCCATTAATTTCCTAAAGTTTTCACCAGAAACTTAAGAAAGGAAGTGATGCCTCAGTCAATTGTTACAAGAATTCCTTTAAAAGTGCAATTACTGTTTCTTGTTTGTCTGAGAACGTCTGCGAATCGTGCTTCCTGGTTGAAGATCCTACATTCAATGGATTATTTTGGTATCAGACAAGAAACAGGTCTTAAACACTCCGGAAAAGTATCGACTTGTCGATAGTTACAGTACGCGAGGTATAAGCTGAGCTTTGCATTTGTGTGAGTGTACATGGATAGTGTAGGTGTGACAACCGGCCTTAGGCGCGGCGCCATTTTCGCCCAGTAAAAACCGGTTTAAACTGATTTTGGGTAACCGGCCTGAGGCGCGGCGCCATTCTGTCTCTTGTGATTGGTGATCACTCACACTAATGCAAAGCTCAGCTTATACCTCGCGGACTGTACTTTTCCAAGTGACTTTTTTCTATTCCTGGTTTTGATTTGCATTTATTGATTCGAATAAGTTCCGTGTTGGATTGGAAGTTGGTCAAGTTTCTTTTTATTAGACATGCAAGGGCTAAACAATTGCATGTAAGAATCAAATCAAATTCATTTATTAGGATAGGAACAAGGTGTGTGGTGTTATTGTGCATATGCTGTACAGCCATATTCAGCGCTTTAGTGCAATGTCTGGTTGTATATTTAACCGTTTTAATTGCATTGTTTATTTTTATTTGTATAACCTTTGCTGTCCCACTGCTGAGCAAAGGTTTCCCCATTTCCATTTGTAGCATTCTTTAGCAATCTCCTGCTAATCAGTGTGAAACTTATCCAGATGGTCGGGACAACGTTTCCGTGATTTGCCTCGTTGCTGTCGTCCTGTAGGTTGCCAGTCAGCGGTAGAGATCTTAGTCCACCTTTCAGGGTGGTGCAATCGCATGACATGACCCGCCCCTCCTATTTGACTTTTGCAGCCTTTTACCCCACATCGATGTTTCCTGTCATTAGTTACGTACTAATAATTAATTAACAAGATTTTTACAAACGACCTCCTCGCCGCAGCGAGCGTATAGCCGGCTGAGACGCAGGTGGTTGCGGGTTCGATTCCCACCGCGGAACAAATGTTTGCATGATCTACAGATATTTGTTCCAGGTTGGTTATTACTCTGTTATATTATAAGTACAAAAAAATTACTTATATATATATATATATATAAGTATTTTATCAGTTTACATCTGGTTCCCCTAGCACACTTTTGCTTAGTTTGAGGTTAGTTAGAGCTGTGTGAAATATCCGGCATTATTTTATTATAATTAATTAAAAATTCCTCAACACTATAGTAACACCCTAAGACGTACAGATGAAGTCATATGACTCTCATTTCATCGGGAACCATGCCCTTCTAACTTAAACAAAGCAATGCAAGCACTAATGCTTTGCATTCTTGCTCTTCGACTTTATTGTTTGCTTTTAAGGAACGTAACTTTATCCAGCCATCATAAGATCACCACAGTGTACTCCTTAAATCAGAAATGCACTTTATTTTAAAGTGCTAAAGTTCCATCTCTTGTATTTCGTCAGATTTTAGCACCTCGGCCGTTGTGCCATTTGCTCGGTCATTGCGTCACTATCGGTTATTGACTCCTCACGAGCGTGTACTGAACCACTCTGCTCTACTATGGATAGTCTAGTTCTTAAGTTCTTGTGAAGACTTCTGTTTTTTTTATTTTTCCTAACTGGTTCTTCTTCGACATTGTTATTTCCTGTATGACTCCTTGATTCCACCTCACATCTATCTAAAGCAGTATGATCAAAAAAGCACTGGTGACGCGATCTAGAATATAGAACCTCTTTTTATCTATATTTTATTTGAGCTAATAGAGGGCGACTTGCACACCCTTCTCTGTTGCCTGGTTCAAGTCCTCTCGTGTGCAGGTCGAGCATAAGGAACATGGGAGCAGGTGAGTCATTTTTTGTGATTGTGACCCCGCAGTTTTCAGGTTAGCTTAGGGATGGGTCGATAGATAAAAAATATATTGTTGTACACCACATTGATATAAACAAGCCATCAATAAAAACAAATACATAACTAAACTCACGTAAATTCTAGTCGGTCTTATATCTGAAAGCGATGTCTTCCAAACTTTCTATTTAAATCGGTTTTGTTCCATTGCTGTCTTAAATACTTACGCGAAGTCATTATAGCATCAAAACGTGCGATAAAGAAGGTTTTATCAAACATAGAACCTTTTCGCACGACGTGCCTCTTCTTGCGTCATAGCGGTTATTGACACCGTCAGGTGCGTTAAAACTGGGTTATGTTCGTTGCACATGCCAATTAGACGGTTCTTGAGTAATTTAAATTCGGCAGCATTTGGCAGGTCGTAAAACGTAAATTCTCAGCAATTGTATGTAAGCTTAAGTAGCTGCAATGTCTTTGTAATTACTTAAACTTGCGTGAGGAATGAGTGAAGTTTAAACGAAACTTTGATTCAATTATCCCTGAATTTTTATGGCTATTACCTGGTGATAGTTTTAAACTTTGTCACGCGTAACGTTTGAAGACTTTAAGAATGATAAATGAACTGAGGGATTTTGTAATAGAAGGAAATACAATAAAACCCTCTCACAAGTATATCAATTTATTAGGTGCAGTATGTATCAGGAGTTTATAAAACAATGTGCTTGCCTATTTGTGGAAACTCTTGGTCTATTGAGCAATAAAAATAATAAAAAAATATTTTTATGGACACAAAACACTATCCAGGCGTCCTATGAAGTCTCTGACGTCTGAGCTGACAAGTGGCAGTTAGTTTCAAGTTATAATGAATTTTCTGCATATAGATAGTTCTTTCTCTATGTTTAACAGCTCTACTTTTTTTAGTTCTATAGTCATATGTATACAGTGTGTCCCTGGATAAAGTGCAACCCCGAAAGGGGGTGAAACTAGATCAAAAATTATCGACAAAAAAATAGAAAAAAAAATTAAAAAAAAATTCGTATATACTTTATTGATGTATTAAAATGAACAGGCCCAGCGACCATAATCTACAACAATATAAGTTAAAAAAGGGTCTCTACCTGAGTGGTGACGTAATCAGTGGTCAACTTTAAATGCTCCTAGCCAGCACATTTTTTATGTTAGAACGTAGGTTTTTATTTTATTTAAAAGCTATTATGATAGACAATAATAAAAAGTCATAAAAATTTCTAGTATTATAGGCTTAATTTTAAGATTTTTGGAGTTTATTGGAAAAAAACAGCCTAAAAAATGTAATTTTAATACAAAAATTAAACTTTAAGTCACGATAGCCACTTGTTTGTGAGTTATTTGTTATTTTATCGTCATCGTCACATATCTGACATGATTATGGTTTTTATTTTAACAAAATAGACCTACTACTTTGGAAGAAATCATTTTTTTATTAAATAGAGTCATTAGTGAGCAATAAAAATTTTAATTCATCAATAAAGTATATACTAAATTTTTTTAATTTTTTTTTTCTATTTTTTTGTCGATAATTTTTGATCTAGTTTCACCCCCTTTCGGGGTTGCACTTTATCCAGGGACACACTGTATATACACACCGCGTCACATGAATAGGACCAGCATAATTTCCTTTGCTATCTAAGATATAAGATATATAATAATGGTACGTATAAACATTTTTAGGCACGTGAAGTTTAGCTAGAAACAATTGAACTTCTTAAGACTCAGCGAGTCTTTGTAACAATGCCGGTAGGTAATTATGACGCGTCACTTGAATACGACCATTAAATAAAACACAAAAAATTTTGCTATTAAATAATATTTATTTAAAAAAAACATTGACTAATAATTAAGGCTTTTCCCCTTTTTTGAATTAAATCAAAAATCCGAGACGGCATTGAACCATAAAGACTTCTTATGTATTTAATCGGCAGTTTGCTCCAACACTTTTTTATACCCTTTTCGAGTTCTTGCTTACTGTTATATTGTTTGCCGTTCTTATAAAGTTCACGTGACAACCACCCCCATACATTTTCTATTATATTTAGGTCGGGGGAGAGTGATGGCCAGTCGAGAACATCGATATTATTTTGTTGAAACCATTGACGGACATCGTGTGCTCTATGAATACTGGCATTATCATGTTGGAAAATGAAACTTTTGTCATCTGTGATACTGCTAAATTTACATATTTCTTTTTTTAAAAGATTTATGTAGCTTCTAGAATTGTGTCTACCTTGTATAACTACTAAATCAATCGGCCCGTTGTATGATATTGCACCCCAGACCATTACTGAGCCTGCATCATTTCGCCGACGCGATAAAATTATTTCATTTTTACGTAAAACATGAAAATAGTAAGAATACCCGTCAGGGCCATCCAAATTAAATTTTTTTTCATAACTAAATATGACTTTATACCACTCTTTAGTCCAATGCATTTTGTTTCGAGCAAACTGAAGACGTTCCGTACAGTGATGCTCTTTTAAACATGGTTTTCTCTTCATTTTCAAGCGTTTTAAATGTGGACAATTGCGTATAATCCTTTGAACAGTCCTCACAGATGCTTTAGTTCCAACATTATGGGCTATTTGTCTAGCTGTTAGCGTAGAATTCGATGCTTTGCGTAATATTGCTCGGCGCTCTCTTTCAGTTGTCGCGAATTTGGTTCGGCCTTTGAATTTCTTACCATAATTTTCTCGATCGTCAAGAAAATTACTTATTACCTGGTGTCAACGCCCTGTTCTTTTTGCAATTTTTCTTAAAGAATAGCCCTCTTCACAAAGAATTTTTATTTTTCCTATTTCCTCGAGTGTCAAACACTTTTTCCGACCCATATTAATTAAAAAAAATATTATATCGTCACGACTTGATGTTGTTCACTTAGTTATGCATAATACGTATGCACTGTGCCGTTTTTGTTTTACAACTGAGCCGCGCAGGGGGGGAAAAGTCATTGGTCGTATTCAAATGACGCGTCACGTTACCTACCTAAGCATCGTTCGCGGTCACACTGGGCGCTTAAAAAGTTCAATTGTTTCTAGCTAAACTTCACGTGCCTAAAAATGTTTATACGTACCATTATTATCTATTTATTTTGTCTTATATCTTAGATAGCAAAGGAAATTATGCTGGTCCTATTCATGTGACGCGGTGTGTATATAACTAGTTCGTAACAAAATAAAAAATAAATATGCATTTATTGCAATTAACTAAGACTCATACAGGAATTATAAAATAGCTTATAAACTAATAGGGTTGGTGGGCGGGC
Organism: Philereme transversata; assembly: GCA_963924445.1. Lineage (NCBI taxonomy): Eukaryota > Metazoa > Arthropoda > Insecta > Lepidoptera > Geometridae > Philereme > Philereme transversata. The sequence continues at coordinate 13,103,478 of OZ004338.1, read as the reverse complement.
AGGTGTCGCTCACAACAGCGCCTTGTTATCAAAAAGCTCTACAATCCAAAAGCTATTTATTAATGTTGTAAGAAAAAAGTTACTTCGATCGATAGATTAGAATCACGTCTATTTAGTTATCATAGCTACTAATAAACTTTTTAATAAACATTCGTAGCCTTGATCGTTCGATCAGAAATTGGAATTGTGCCAATAGTTAGACCAGAAAAATATTGGTGAATTATTTGCAAGGTTTTTTGCCATTTGCATTTGATCATGTTTGTATGTTCCACTTTCAATGTCCGATGTTCGTGCAACATAGTATGAGGTATACTAAATTACTGACACGCAAACCTATACATGTAATACGGAAGTAGGAAGAAAAAAATATAACTTTGTACTACACTTCATTTGACAACTTCCGTGGTGAAGTGAGTTTGTAACAGTCTGAGACAGAAGTGCCGGTTTGAATCCGTTTTTTTTTTGTTTCGTTTGGTATGTAGTGATTAATAATGTTGTCTGGAAGAGATCGCTTTTAGCGGTAAGACCACCCATTGTACCGTTATTTATTGTTTATTTCCTTTGTTACTGTATTTTTGTTTCGTGTGAAATAAAGAGTATCATTAATTCAATCAAGAATGTGATGAGAGTGATCGAGGCAAAAGAAGTATGTCAAGATCGTGGCAAGTGGAGATGCGTGGTCTCTGCCCTCCGGGATAAAGGCGTAACAGTATGTATTATGTAGTGATATTGTGATTGGTCTGAATGGTGTGGTCCTAGTTCCAAGTGCCTATAACATAGGTAATCTATCAGTTATCTGGTTCCCATACTAGGTTTAATTTTGCTTGTACTAGAGAGTCAACAGGCTAGGTTTAATTCAATTTCATTTTATTATTTTTATATTGCAAGGCTTGGCAAATGAAGCCATCTTATTAGTGGATTTGACACACAAATTAGCAACGTAGCACATCTCTAGTTGAAAAGCAGCCTTAGACTTTGGTCTTGACACTCAGTTGGCAAAGAGCATCTTCTGGCTGTTGGTGCTCTTCTAGAGCCAATTATCATCAACAGCCGCCAACGAGCTCATCCACAATTATGGTAGATGGAAGTCTCACCCACATGTGGAGACCTTCTCCCGGAAGATGTCCCTGTGGGCTTCGACATGAACGCAACGAACTAGATAGGTGTAAATAGGCATTAAGTTACAGGCAACGCGACTGCGGTACCACGAGGGCTGCAGAAGTTTATAGGCGACGGTGAGCTTGTATGTATACATGTTGATTACTTCTCAAGACTTCTTTACTTTGTGCTATGGAACCCACAACCTTTTCTTTATTATATTAGTTTTCATTCTACTGACACTACATTAGAATTTAAAATAATGATATTTATGCTAGTTATTCTGACTCGTTAATGGTTTAAGTCAATGACCTGTGTATGTTGGAAAAACCGTTATAAATACTATGTATGGCATTTATTTCAGGGCGAATTTGAACCTTACCTGCTGACCACAAATATCAAATTAACTTGACCGGTTTTGGCGTAACTGGTGTTAATAAGCTACGCGTTTTCGCGAGCCCTGGTCTGCTAATTGACATTAATTGGTTTGGCAAGGTCGCTTTGCATATATGTAACTTATTTGTGCTACAAATACATGCGATTCTCGTAGTTTGAAACCTGATAGGATAAGTTGTTTGGTACGTTTTTCGTGACTAGTTTGAAACCTAAATCATAAATAATTTATTAATTTGCAAACATGGGTAAATATGCATAACAACATGTGATAAATAATTGTAATATAGGTTCTACACATATTTTACCGTATAGAATAGAATAATTCTTTATTGTACACCAGGAATACTTAAAAAAACTAATTTAAGCTAAATAAAGTACAATGGTAAAGTACTTATCGCTGAAAGCGATTTCTTCCAGGCAACCTTTGGATGGAAAGAAAATAACCCAATAGGATAAATTGCTTGGTACGTTTCTTGTGTCTAGTTTAGTTTGAAACCTAATAGGATAAATTGTTTGGTACGTTTCTTGTGCTTAGTTTAGTTAGAAACCTAATAGGATAAATTGTTTGGTACGTTTCTTGTGGCTAGTTTTTTAATTTAGTATTGTTTGGTCTGCCTTGCTTTTGCGCTGGGTTCTTGAAGATACCTTAACGGGCGGTAATCTGATCAAAATAAGATCAATAACTCTCAGGTATATTTTCATGTTTTAATTGATACATTCCATATCCTTACTAATATTATAAATTCGAAAGTGACTCCCTCCACCTTTCTGTCTTTTGTTAAGTTTTCACGACTGCTAGACAGATTTCGATGAAATTTGGTATAAGATTATGACCGAAATTGAGACATAGGCTACTATATTGAGCCGACTGCGAAGGAAAGTTATGTTTTTACAAGTTTTTAAGCTTTTATTTAACTTGCAATGTATGTATGTTTGTCCGGGTAGAATCTTGTAACTGAATTTTAAATCTTGTTAACTTAGTTATCTTTAACCGATTGAGCTGAAATTTGGTATACACGCTTATTTTGGATGACAATGCATGCTTAGCTATGTGACGTCATTCTAATTCCAATATCGCAGATCATCCAAGATGGCGGACTAGTTAAATTTTCTGCAATACCACAGTATGGGTATCAAATGAAAGGGCTTGCTGAGAAGAACACGAAAACTAATACAACGTCACCTTATTACAAGCTTTTATTTAGCTTGCAATGTCTGTTTCTTAGTTTGTTAGTCCACTTCCTCTTATCCTACGGAGTTGAAATTTGATATGTTGGTTCAGTTGTGATGACAATGCAGTTTTATGGTATGCATGACCTGCTTCTACAACCTGGATTGGCTCCAGACGAAGAAACGCCTGTACGGTCAACATCAGAGACACGACATTTTGTATACGCATTTAATTATGATAGTTAAAAGTTCCACCATGGCATGGCTGCTGCACTCAGGGTTGGGTTCCAAAGAGGAACTCCTCAACGGTCAACAGCACAGACACGAAAATTTGTTTATGGATTTAAATTTGGAATAACTTTGGTGACAATGCAATAATATGGTAGGGATGGAGGTGGGCGATGGAAACGGATGCTAGACAACGGAACTTCCGAATGGATTGCAGTGGACTACTAGTGTTTGGGCTCATTTGAATCTGCTTGCGGTTCTGATTGTGAATTTTATAAAAGCTTGTATTGAAAAAGTAATTTTGCAACAAAAAACTTATTATTGACAAAATCCCATTTGCGAAGCCGTGGCCTAGTATTATAAAAAAGGCGAAAGTCAGTTCGTATATTTGTTATACTTTTACAAAGAAACGGTTAAACCGATATCTATTAAATTTGGTATACTGATAGATTCGAACCTGGATTGAGACCCAAGCTATTTTTTATTCACAAATCACGCGTGCGAAGTCGCTTTCAGAAGCTAGTCATTGATAAGAAAAAAAATAAAAACAAGCTTCCTAGAAGTTCGAGAAAACATTTTTAATGATTTTTAGATACCTTGGAAGTCTAAATGTTCAGCAGTAGACGTCTTATGGTTGAAATGATGATGATGATTATAAAACATATCAATTAATATGTTGTACTGTATTTTCTTATCTTATGTAGGATTGTTTGAATTCCAGCTTCCGAGGTGCTATCCACGCCGCGAACTCTGGCCAAATGTCGGCCACTACATGCTGCTACCCTAGAGTCCAGAAATAAAGCCAAAAAGAGCGCTGAGTTCTTACAGCCTTACAGGTAAGTACTGTTCAATACTAGTAAAGAATACTTATAAATATATTTTAGAGTTCCGTACCTCAAAACGAAATAAGGAACCCATAAAGGATCACGTCGTTGTCCGTCTGTCAAGACCCTTTTTCTCAGGAACGCGTGGAGGTATCAAGTTAAAGTTAATATCAAATACGTAGGTCTACGGTCCCTTGGAGCTGTAAAAAAATCAAGCTCCTAAGTCAAAGCAATCAAAAAATACGGTTATGTGGAGATTCGTCGACAAACGATAGCTCGGAGAACCAGAAAGGCCGTTGGGGGAGAAAGGTTCTCGAGCCTCGAGTGGAAACCACGCATTGGATAGCGTAGCGTACGACGCCCACGCACTACACAACATGCACATCCCTCCCCCTCATGTATATACAGCATCCCTCCAACCCTTACGGTCCTCAAATGAGAACCTACTAAATTCCTTAAAAAGTTAAGTATTTTATCGTGTTTTAATAATTATCTCTAGGTGACTAATTTCTTAAAAGTTATGTCTATAAAATGAGAATTTGTTATTGGCATTAAGCATTAGCTAGAAGAGTTTACATTGATATCAAATGCGATGAATAAAAAAAAAACATTATTTTATGATATGTTTCCAGGCAACGTCCGGAGACGTGCACGGCGCTCGCTCGGCGGCTGGTGTCGGGCGCGCTCGGCGTGAAGCTGAGTACGGCGCGGCAGGAGCGCGCGGAGGAACGACGTCTCATCACCATCGCTAGAGGTGAACTGAACAACACTCACCTCCAACCTACTACTTATACTATACGCCAAGCAGTAGCAGATTTACCATCAGGCTTGAGCCTAGGGCGGATCTCGACAACAGCGCCTACTGGGTCCAATTGTGAATCTAAACCACCCAGGGACTCACTCAAACACACAGAAAAGTTCATCAAAACGGGTAAATTCGTTCTAAGTTATAGGTGAAATAATAAAAACAGCGGCTTTGGTCAACGTCAGAAGAAAGTTAGGGGTGCAAACAGACAGTACTTGTGCTTTTTGAAAACTATTTTGTATAAGAAATATTGCGGAGCCGCGTCGTATCTCGCAGTAGGTTCGCGACTACAACTACCCTATATATGAAAAAATGATTAAGCTGGTCTGTATCCACCTTCAAAACTCGTTCTTTTATTTAAACGTAAAGTTGCCAACAGATGGCGTAACATGTACCGAAATGCAACAAAACATAAAATAATTTTGGAGTACAAACTTAACCGATTCATTGCGGATGGCACGGCAGCCGTGTCATCATTTTCTTTTGCGTGTGGCGTTAGGCACGTGAGCCGTGCCATTTTGAAATCGATGGTAATTCCTTCAAATTAAGTTTTAGGGAGATCTACCCCAGAACAAAACTTTTTTATTTTTAACGTTAATCAAGCTTGTAGCATTCGTTTCTGGATATTGTATTGTTTTTTAAAAAATAGGGGTCACCAACCTTTTTGAAAATTTTAATGATGAGGATTTTTGTATAATAATATAATTGAAATAAATAATATTAAAAAATTGCTTATTTTTATATCAGAAATGTGAACGATTTGAGAGAACATTTTTTTAACATTTTAGGAGAATCTTAGCGCAAAAGACAATTACCGCTACCGAAATAGGATGTCAGAAACTAATCAGAATATTGGAATATCGGAACCAGTGGTATATTGTCGCCACATGATGTACACGTCCAAAGTCCTTTGGACTATTTCGTTTTATTTTTGAATGCCCAATTCATGAATTTAATATTGGATTGTACAAATAAGTACGGCAACAGACTGAAAGCAGCAGCGACTACTTCTCGAGCTCGATTTAGACAATGGACCGATGTAAGTGTCACCGAATTTAAAACATTTCTAGGCATACTGTTGCTGATGGGAACAATAAAACTCAATAGAATGGTAGATTATTGGTCCACTCATTATCTGTTCCGCTTAAGTCCACATATATTTATGTCGAGGGACAGGTTTTTTTTAATTTTAAGAGCCTTAAATGTTCAGAATAATGAAAGACCAGAGAGTATATTTAAAATTAAATCTTTAATTGATTTATTCAACGACACGGTTAATTCAGTATATTATCCATTAAGAGAGCTAACAATCGATGAGTCTCTTATTCTGTGGAAAGGAAGACTTTTCTTCCGTCAATACAATAAAGGAAAAACACATAAATACGGAATTAAATTATACATTTTAGCCGATGCCAACGGAATTATTTTAAATATTCACGTGTACGCAGGCTCCCAGGATGTGCAAGTCGGCGGTAGAAATCATATTAAAAAAGTGGTTCATTTGCTTATGCAAAAGTATATTGAAAAAGGCCATTCCTTGTATGTAGATAATTTTTATACCAGCGTGGGTTTAACTGAGGAGCTATTATGTAAACACACATACGTTGGCCAAAACTAACTGGCCAAAATATTTACATCCATGTATATCCAATACAGCGTCATGTTCCAAACATGACGCTCATCATCCTTAGTTTTTTCTATGCACTTTGAACTGTCCACCATATTATTTTCTAAACACGTTGATCTGTCCACCATCTGTTTTTTTATGCACGTTGAAGTATCCTCATGTATAGATTTCAAGTGTTCAGAGTTTTCCCAGTGTTGTGAATATGTTTGCGAATTTTGCTCTAATATTTGGTCATCGTCGTCGCGTTGAGTTTCAATTTTTGTCTCGGGAATATATTTTCTTTTACGCCGTAATTCTTAAACAATAAATAGGCAATAATTTACTTTAAAATACTTGAAATTTCTTATCAGGAAAACCAAAACAATAATTTTAGAACTAATGTAAGTAGAAAAGGTTTATCACACCTGTATTAAAAAAGCCACTTACCATCCATTTCCAAAAATACACTTATTTTTACACTTTTTATCACTTGAAACTACGTTCCTGACCGTTCACGTTAGATTTAGAATGTAAACTAAAAGTTTAACGCTTAGAACCACGTAAAAATGGTAAAAAACACTGTTTTCTTTTCCGCATGGCTGAAGACACAGGAGCCATGTCATTTAATCGTATGGCGCTTGGCACGGCAGCCGTGTCACGGTAATTTTGTTCAACGCTACAGTTAGAAGTTTGCAAAATTAGACATCGCAACGAATCGGTTAAAATAGGTCAAAATAAACAAAGAAAATACATAAAATATATAAACAGCGTGCGTCGCCCACACAAGTTATGGCGTGACCAAAGGAAACAGGGATTAATTTATATATATATATATATATATATATAGATTTCTGTAAGGCGGTTTTTTGATGTTTTGCAGAAAGAAGTCTACAAGCTTTCCGATGTATCACAAACTTCTATATTGTATGGTAAAACCCCCAACCAGTAGCATACCTACGTTACGCTACCTTATCGTACATGAGTGAGCTTTGATTAGCTTAGAAATATACGAGTAGTAGAGTTCCTTGTAAAAGGGCTCGCCCGGAGAAGTACTACCACCGTACCTATTTCTGCCGCCAAGCAGCATTGCTGTGTTTCGATTTGAAGAGTATGGTTGCCGGTGAAATTACAGGCACATGAGGCTTTACACCTGTGTGACGCAGGGCAGTGCATCGTAGGACACATTTCAAAGGTGCGAGACCTACTACGCAATTCTCTGTTATAGGCGATGGTTACCACTTAACATCAGGTTGGCCATAAGCTTGTTCCAACTCCATGTAGCATAAAAAAAATACTAGACGCCAAGACTCGTGGCCAGGGCTTGGAATTCGGGTCTCCGGTATTTTCAAATACGGTTCGATAGACTTCGACGCAGTACCGGGACTTATTTTGACTGATTTAGTCTCGACTTAGCGTGGTATCGGTAATTTCACAGGTACCGGTACTAATATATCGATATTTCAATGAGTATCGGTATAAATAACAGGTATAATGACTATAAATACCGGTATCAACCACTTTTAAGTACGCGAACACTGGAGATGGTAGCCGGTGCTCGAGTGTTTATTGTGTATACCGTATGGAGTACCTAAATAATTACGACTCTAATACCTAAATAATTACGATACTCATATAGCTAAAAGGAAAATACCGGTTCTTACCGCTATGGTACAGGTATTATTGGTACCTGTAGCAAGCCCTGCTCGTGGCAGAAGGGGCCAACCAATAAACATGTTTTTTCCTTTTAATACGATTACCGGTATTTAGTGTTATCGATATTTACTCGGCGCATCACTAACGCCTTCCGTAAGGACTGCAAGAGCGAGCGAGACAGCAATATCATCGTCGCTTGTCTCACGTTTTATGACCCCCTCTGCCAGGAACGTTGGCGTCTATACTTCCGCCAAATTCGATGTAGCATATTTTTTACAGAATAAATACCAATTTACAATGATGGAGTCATTACAAATCGACAACAAATGCAAATTCTGCTTCAAAATCAGTATCAGGCAAGTGATTTTCAGCTCTTAACGTGCATCCACAACACGACAGTAGACGTCTTAGCTTTTATTTGTAACGAGTAAGCAGGTTAACAAAAAAAGGTTACTGAAGTGCCGGATTAGTGTGAGTCTACTGTATTAGTATAGATAAAACTTATTCATAATTTTGGCTTCATTATTTTGTATGCCACTTACACGAACAAAAAATATTGCCTTTCACAGACCATGCTATAACTTTTCTTAGTGTTTGTACGTCCGTTGTAATTAAAAAGCGTATTATCTTGTAAATTGTACGTTGCAGAGAAAAAGCGACAGGCGGCCGCGCACAAGGAGGCAGCGTGGGACGGCTCGCTCGCGAACCAATCCGTAGATACCGTCGACACGTGAGGTAATGTAGATATTACAAACTAAACTATATTATTAGTGGTTCGGTTCCCCCCGAACTGAGATCTCGCGAGTCTCCCATAAAAACACAATAATATTATTTGTAATCTTTGACTACCAAAATAGTGCCACTGAATGCTTAACCAACCTACTTGACTTACAGTTTCATTCAAATTACAGGTAACTGGAGTTCATGTTTATTGGTAAACTTTTTTGAGGTAGTAATTGCAGTTATTCTGGATTTCAGACTTTTTTCTATACTTGTGTCACTAAAGCTACACGTATACCAAATTTCAACACTGTGGGATCACTGGTGTACCCTGTGAATTTTGACAAAGTTCAGTTTTTATTATCATAAATAAATCTTTATTCAGTACATGATACAACAATAAATATAATATAACGAAACTAAGCATGCTAAAAGAAAAAATAAAAGTAATGTAAAGTAGGATTTGATACATAGATAGTTATAGTCTTGCTTAAATAGTTCCCTGAACCTCCACCCTAGGAAAAACCTGTGTTGTGGGGGTTAGTTCTCTTCCGAACTTGTACATAATAAAATAAATTATATTATCGAGATTTCATTTCATTTTGGCTGTAAAAATAAAAACGGGGTCGAAATGTACTCACAAAGACCTTTTATTTGACTTGCGATTTGACTGGATAGTCCCATTTTGGTTTTGTTTACTCCCCTTGAACTCCAATATCTCAACAACCCCCACACATTTTTAGCTCATTTAGTCACACCGAAATTGTGTCATCAGTACCTACCTTAGGCCGGAATTTAACTCAACCATGCATTTTTAAACTACCTTGAGTTTAAAAATGCATGGTTGAGTTAAATTCCGGCCGCACACCTGTCTGTAGTTAAAATGCCTGTCCTATGGTAAGGGGGCGTCCATTCATTACGTGAGGCATTGTTGACGATTTTTAACCCCCTCTGCCCCCCCGGTGAGATGTCGCGAGATTTGGTTCGGACCCCCCCCCCCCTCCACCTAACCCTTATTTTTGTTCTCATAGGGTAAATGCGTTGGAATTATAAAAAATCACAAGGATCACTTTGAAACGTCAAGTAGTATTTAAAACTGCTTCTCTCGTAATCTAGAATTTAAAAAAACGTGATATTTGCCTCTCCCCAACGTTCGGCGAGATTCGGCTCGACCCCCCCCCTGAATTAATGGACGCCCCCTAATCCTAATACAAAGAGCTTTAGTACTACTTTTCTTTGTTTCAGACAACGTATGCTGATTGTTCTGGAATCCGGCGCACGTAAGAATCCAAATGTCCTACCCTAATGCTCTCAAATACTATAATTAAATCTACGTACGTTATTTAGTAATAATGGATATTTTTATAAAGAGAAACGTAGAATACACGCTCAAGAGGTTTTCGTCCTTATATATGTGTGTCATAAGATTCAACTTTCTAGTTTATTGACTCTGCCAGAAAGTATTTGCGTATTTTTTTTTGTTACGTAAATATCAAGCGCCCCTAGTGAATTCCATGGGGACTAAATATTGCCAATATGGCGGATTTTAAAATCAATTTTTACCGAAAACCATGAATTAGAAACTATTAAGTTGGTTTGAGACAAAATAACACAAAAATAAAAACGTAGATTAAAATACCAAACATAGTTTAACCTGATTTTAAGTTTAGGTTTTGCCAAATCGTTTCTGTTAGATTAAGTTAGCGAAAGTCATCAAAAACTTTGTAAAGTTTATTACTTTTTGCATGCTACAGTATTAACGTATAAATTGTCTCAAAATCTAATATATTTTGATTTGCTAGTGATATATGTTTATGCATGGTTTAATTAATAGTATTGTAAATACCAAATATTAGTATGTATCTATTTAGCTTTTATATGTTGAGTTTGTCTTTAGACGTGACTAGTTTACGGGTTTGAAAACTTTTAGGATAGTCATCAATCCGCCATTTTTTTTTTATTTGAATTAGTGTCATAGACGAAAAAAGATTACAAATGCATCATGATATCATGTGACGTCATGGAGATAATTAGACATAAACTTTGCATAGTGATTGACAAAGTGCATTTTTGTCAAATTATCTCCATATGACACTTTAGAACATTATGCTATATGAGTTTTTTTGTTTATCTGTACGTCCCCAATCCAAATATACAAGTTTCATTGTGCGAGTCGATATTATAAAAAATGGCGGTTCGGGGATTATGCCAGCCTCCATACGAAAATGTTCAAACCCCTTTTAGGAATGGTTCTGCCTGTTACCCAGTACAATCTATGTATATATATATTTTAATCCATTAATGTTTTTTTTACCTAAATACATATTGGATTTAAATAATTACGGATTCCGGATCACCGGCAGAGCAGTAATTCAAAATTTTTAGACTGTTATAAATTCATAGTGACATTTAAATTGAAACTGTTTAATTTGTGATTATTTTACTAAAATAGTATATAAGAAAGTCTTCCTTAATAATAACAAGAAGATACTTATTAATTATAATAATTATTTTAAGATATATTTCTATATTCTTCTCTAGTGTAGTATTGACTCATGACTATATAAAGAAAATATAGTCAACTGATTTAATGCACGCAAATCATGGGTTTTTAAGACAAATAATAATAAATCTAAGGCAACAATATTGCAGGGAAACCATATACCTACCTACCTATTTAGATACGAAAACATGGTTTGCCTTTCCTATTGTTAGGGCGCGTTCAAGTATTACGTTTGACCCCCCATGTAACGCATCGTAACGTTTTTGTGCCTCCCCCCCCCCTCCTAAATGTTACGTGACAATTTTTACCTAAAAGTCACAATTATGTTGCAACTTGGGAGAACAAAATAAAAATGACGTACAATACAATCCAGAGATTCCCCGTAAAACATATTCATATTCTTTATTGTACACAAATAAATTTACAGACAGAAACAGCTTACAAAATGGACATGTACAAATTCGAGCTTAACCCTAATAAGAATATAAACGAAAAGGGTTGCCAACTTGGGAGATTTTAATTCTATAGTTTTTTATTTAAATATAAAAAAAAACAATGTTACGTAACGCGTTGTGCTAATCCCCCTCCCGCCCCTGTAACGCATCGTAACGTTTTACAAGATCCCCTCCCCCTAAATTGCGTTACGAAATACTTGAACGCTCCCTTATACCATGTCAGGGTTTATATGTGACACTATCTACCTACTATAGTAACTTTTTAACCATATGAAAGCGATGAATCCACGTTCCACGCCCATTCTAGGGCATGAATCAACGCCCTAGAATCCACGTTCGTAACTGATCTTTGATAACCAGATACGAGCATGGAATTTTTTACTTGCTTGATAACCAGTTACGAGAACGGGCTGTACTTGCCGTTTTCGTAGCCATGTTTCGTAACCAGCTACGAAAATGGGTTTTTTTATCTCTGTTCATAACTGGTTATTAATTAATAATATTTTATCCAGTTTCGTAGCCAAGTTTCATAACCTGGAAATATCAACTTTTCAAAACTTTTTATAACTACATAAAAAGTTATCGTCAATATGGAAAAAAATCGCGTGTTTGTCTTGATAATAATAAACGATTTTTGTAGTGTAATACTTGCCCTCATAATACAATGTTGACAAGTATATGGGGCGGAAAACCCCATCCTTAGCTCAAGTGTTATAATTTTTAGTCAAAGAAACAAAGATACGATTACGCAGTAAGACTGTCAAATCCCGAAATTATAAAGAAATTGATATAGAAATAAATTCCGCAATTGAGGACCTAGAAAGAAATATAACTGTTGGGCACTGCTTAGAAATAATTTCACCGTTAAAAATTTAGTATGTACAAGTTTGAGTCTCTTAAGAGTTTTGTTTTTGGGTAGGCATTGTGTTGTACTTGTTATTTTATTAAAAATATATATTTTCTGAGTTTACGAATGTATTTGTGGTCAAAGAGGCAGGATATTTCCTCGTTTACCCTTGTCAACGATAATTCCCAACATTGTATTATGAGGGCAAGTATTTATGTAGTATAGTAGTTATTATCAAGACAAACACTCGATTTTTTCCCATTTTGACCATACACCATAACTTTTTATGTAGTTATGAAAAGTTGATATTTCCAGGTTATGAAACTCTGCTACGAAAGTCGATAAAATATTGTTGATTAATAACCAATTATGAACAGAGATAAAAAAACATTTTCTTAGCTGGTTATGAAACATGGCTACGAAAACGGTAAGTACATTCCATTCTCGTAACTGGTTATCAGCAAGAAAAAAATTCCATGCTCGTATCTGGTTATCAAAGATCAGTTACGAACGTGGATTAAAGGGATTAATCTATTGAGTTACAGGTTCGTACATAAACTTATTGTACGTTCCAAGTAATTGGGGGATTTAGGCACCATGGATGTAAAGAAGTGGGGCGATACGACCCCGTGGCCAACTCAACTCCTATGAAGGATTTTATATTAGATTAAAATGTTTTTGTCCTTGTATATTCTACGATTTTAAGTTCATGAGTTAGGGCAATTTTTCCCGTCCTGATTTTGATACTATCCATTGAATTACGATTTTGTGGTGAAGTAGTTGTACAACTCAATGATATTTTCTGAATAAGCAGCTAATGAATAACTGCTTATTAAGAAAATATCACTGAGTTGTACAACGACTTCACCACAAAATCGTAATCGTAAATCGTATCACTAAGCTTTTTTTTAACATATTTGTCTCACTGCTTGGCAAAGGTCTCCCCAAATCCCAATATTTTGAAAATAATAACAAAAAAAATTATAATGATTTTTTTGAAAAAAAAATGTGTTGTTTCGTTTGGACCATGGTGCCTAAATCAGCCTGTATATCTAGTAAACCGACGTAAGGGTTACTATAATAGCTAAATAGGTTAAATAGTGAGTTACGTTGCAGACGTAAATGTTAGCATAAATTCCTATTTCTACAATTGCTTTTATAGAGTGCTTACTTTAAAGTATATTCTTGTTAAAATTACTTAATATTAGTTTCGTTGTGAGTTTTGTGCCTTTAAATTCTAGTCTAATTCGTAACATTAAACTGGTAGGACTTGAAACCTCTTGGCGTCGAAATTAGGAGAATTGCGTGTAAAATTTAATTGGTGGTGAACGTTGCACATAGGAAAGCGAGAATATCACACTCTCAGTGCCTATTTCACCAGCTCCGAGTAACGCTATCCAATGTATAAAAAATATTTAAGATTTTGGTTTTCACATGAAAAAAGATAAAGAGAGAATAAAATTTATCCGTCAATTAAAGTTACTTGGAGGTTGTGAAATAGGCACTTATTGTAAAAAAATGCTTATACCTGGTTCTTTTTATATTTTATAATAAACTAGCTTCCGCCTGCACAAGGTTTGTCGATAAAAATAATTATCTCCTTCGGTGTCGGGTAAAAGGTAGCCTATGTCTCAATCTATGTCTATCTATGTTTGCCAAATTTCATCGAAATCGGTCCAGCCGTTTTACTAGATGCCAATGCTCCTGTCAGAGTATGCTATGGCCCCGTCTGTCACGAGTCTTGACGTATACTATAAATAAATATAAATAAATAAATAAATATTGCTGGACATTTCACACAGCGTTATCTAGCCCCAAACTAAGAAAAGCTTGTACTATGGGAACCAGATAACTGATAGAATACTTATATACCTTTTTTTTTTGTAAATACATACTTATAATACATAGAAAAACACCTAGACTATAGTCATGAAAACGTAACAAACACACAATGTTTGTTTCTTATATTATTACTATTGTAAGAAAATTATTTTTAAATGAATTTTTATTATTATACTGACTTATGAGCATGTGATTTGTCGAAAGATGAAATAAATGAAATTATGTATTAAAAATGATGGATGTATAACGAACCAAGTTTTCTGTTTTTTATGAATATGATTTGGTAAAAAATAGTTTGATTGGAAATTACCATCTCTGCTTGTTTACATTGATTTTAAAAGCTAATTCCATAGTACTCTTGCTTTATATGAACAACGTTGCAATGTCTTATGATAAATGTTATAAATGTTGATGGAACGCGTTGAAACCACGCAACGATTTATATAGTTGTGCATTTCGTTCTGTTACTCGATAACTATGTAAACAAAAGGATATTTTCGAGGTAACTAATAAAATATGCGTTTTTTTTTAATAGTTTTAATCGAAAGAAGTTCTTTAAAGTTCTTCTAGTGTAATAATTTTGTGTTTTTTAATAAATTAAAAGTGAGGGTGTAAATTTTAAATTTATTTATATTATTTTCAACTATGGCTAGCGAGCTCGAAATTTTTTTTCTCTCTATCCAATCTCGCTCCGCTGCTGGACAAAGGTCGAGCTGCTTCCAAAGAGGATGGTGGGAGATATCGACGGATAGGGATGCTCCAAACAACTTTTGTCCAGCAGTGGGACGAAAAAGAATAGGAAAATTATATTTTGGAAAAGGAACACACTTTATTCTTAACGTCAGTCCTGCTATTTGAATGTGGTAGCCATGTACACGACAAACGTGTCGGGTGATGGCGACATCTAGTCTCTCCGTCATTTGTTGTGAAAGAGTCACGACACGAAATCACAGAATAAATATTATTTGACCAAATGTCTGGCGATATCCGGCGCCATCGGACGACATGTGTTGCCCTTGCGACACTTATTCCGGGACATTGTCGCCCATTGGATACACTTCTCGGAAAGGAGACTAAATGGTTATCAAATGTATAACACATATATGTATATATCACATATATACATGTATATGCACGTTTGGCATTGAGCAGGTCAAAAACTGTTTAAGTTTTCCTGCAGATGGCGCTAATGGCGCTTTAGTCGTAATCTGAATCATCTCACTATTTTCGACCCTGACGTGATAGAGCCCGGTAGCACAATTGGTTAGTGCATCATCGTATCAAGAGGAAGGTTGCGGGTTCAAGTCCCGTCTAGGCTGGAAATTTTTTGAAATGGTTTTAAAGTCTTGTATATCACCAAGCCATTTAATACGGGTGTTTACACAATTACCCACAACAATTCGTCACATGCATTTATGCTGCGTTTTAATCACACTCGCTAGTCGCAAGCGAATAGTGATTATTAGTGATACACATGCGCGGATACTAATCATTCGCGCATGTGTAAATGCTGTAAGTATTAGATGTTTCGAGCTCGCAAGAATAAAGCCCATGAGATCATGATGATGGTCTGAAATTTAATTTATGGTTGTTTTACCGAATTTGTCTGTTTGAAAAGTTTATTGAAATTTCAATTCTTGGCATAATATAGCTTTAGGTGTATTTCGGGAACTTCTCGTTACAATGAGGGCTTTTCACTTTTGATAAAAAAATCTAGTTACAACTAGTGTTATAGACGGCGCTGTTTTGAGATAAGCCGCCAAAATTATGGTTTAGATGCCAAAATCTCAAACACACAATTCATCGGAAATTAATGTCGACACGGCAATTGACATTGACAATTCATCTTTCTTTGATAATCAGCTTATGACAGAGCAACGCCATCTGTTAGCAGTTATAAAAACGTGGCTGTGAAAACCCCTCATTGAGAAAATTTTGAAGGATTTGATCTCTATCAAACCAGTCGTGTCACAGTAAGTAAGAAAATAAAATGGTTACCAATAAAGATAGCCAAAGATCTGATTTCATTACACTTGTGTACCCTTAGCAAATGAATTTAAAAAATTAAATACTTTCATCAAAATATTTATGTTACACGATGTATTTATTTTTATTTTCTCCTTGTTAAATAATAATTATTATTTGCAACACATATTTTGTTCGTTGCTTTATTTATGAAATAATATTGTAATTTTTTTTTGTATTTTTAAACCGTCCATATCAAAAAACAATAACTGCAATAAAGATCATTTTAATTATTATATTTTTGTATTATTTATTTATTACACACTTTAAATTAAAATAAAAACGTAGTTTTGTTATAACAAAGTACGAAATAAAAACTATAACCACAAAATAGATAGGGACAGAATTAAAGCTTAGTACAACGAGCGAAATCAGTCCCATGCACACATAGACTCGCTCGTACGACGATAAATTTCTTCGAAGCTTGTATTGTACACAAATAAATTACAGGCAAAAATAGCTTACAAAATGGACATTTACAAAAGCGAGCATAAACCTAATGAGAGTTTTCTGCCAGCAAACCTTTGAAGATAGAGATAGTTGATTATAGTGATGGGTACATGCACAGAAAAGGATATTGGAGTAAAATTCTAATAAATAACTACAGTTATACATAAAGCTTCAACTGACTTGATCCGAGATCCTCTTACACGCTCGTCTATGTGTGTGTGCGCGCCTGTTTTGGCTCGTTGTACTAACCTTTTATTCTGTCCCTATCTATTTTGTGCTTAAAGCAATCATATTATTTATGATAAAGTCAATTTATACACCAAAATTGAAACTGAATTTATAATGTTGTGGCCTGTCCTTGGACGCATCTTTCTGTACAAAATATTATAGGAATATTAGAATATTATTTTTGTATAACGTGAATGTTAAATAGTATAAATCGATATACAATAAAGTTTTCTGAAGTCTTTGATCTGTTTCATTAAACCTAACCTAACCTATGTGTTTCAACACATATCCTACTAATATTTCGAGTATTTACCAGTTTTTATGCGAAAGTTTGGTACATAGTGTTGCATTAATTTGAAGAAACGTGAATAACAAATAGTTTATTGTATCAGGGAATTTAAGTATGTAATAGAGAATAACCCGGGGCTTCATAAATTAGTTACTACAATCAGATGAATCATCATATGATTTATCAGCATATCATATGACTTAGCAGCTTTGTAAACAGATCATATTGTCTTCCTCTACTATTCATAAATTTATCTGAAATATAAATTTGAGACAAAGTGGATATTGCATATATAATTTATTTTGAGATATAAATAAAATAAGATTGATTTATTACAACTGAAAAACGATATGAAATGAAATAGCTACTTTAGCCTTTTTCTCCCTCTAGCTCCTTACCTGCAGGAGTGCAAGGCAAAAACATACTATTTATGCAATCCAACCGCCGCCTTAGACAAAGCTTTCGCCGATCAATCGTACGGAAGACGGCAAAACTGCATCTGACTATATAAGAAACGAGTACCAGCTTTTCACCCGACCACTTGCCTGCTCAGCCCTGTCCCACCTTGGCTACGTCTATGAACTAACCTAGGTGATGATTTGGTTGAAAATGAAACACGCCTAGAAAGAAACCAATCGTCGAGTGCGCGGCGTGTCTGTATTGTCATTGGCTCTTACACGCATCTTCGATTACCTATTCCATATAGGTAGGTCAACTATTAAGGAATAGATATTCGAACGATATGTGTGTATTGGCGAAAGGGCGTCAATCTCTTTATTCGTCGCTGCATCAATGGTGGCCTAAAAAACTTCCGCTATAGTTTGAGCTTGAACATTCACCTCGGTCATTCTTCCATTACTACTCATCTCCATTAAAAGACTGTCAGGAGTAAGAAGCTTTTGATCTTCTCCAGACCTTGACCGCTTTATCTGACGATAAGACTATAGGTACATTTTGTTTGTTTCTCATTTGTTGTATCTAGATTCTAAGGTAACCTGATATAGCTATGTCTACAGGCCGTCTGGAGGAAGAAGCTTTTGATCTTCTCCAGACCTTGACCGCTTTATCTGACGATAAGACTATAGGTACATTTTGTTTGTTTCTCATTTGTTGTATCTAGATTCTAAGGTAACCTGATATAGCTATGTCTACAGGCCGTCTGGAGGAAGAAGCTTTTGATCTTCTCCAGACCTTGACCGCTTTATCTGACGATAAAACTATAGGTACATTTTGTTTGTTTCTCATTTGTTGTATCTAGATTCTAAGGTAACCTGATATAGCTATGTCTACAGGCCGTCTGGAGGAAGAAGCTTTTGATCTTCTCCAGACCTTGACCGCTTTATCTGACGATAAAACTATAGGTACATTTTGTTTGTTTCTCATTTGTTGTATCTAGATTCTAAGGTAACCTGATATAGCTATGTCTACAAGCCGTCTGGAGGAAGAAGCTTTTGATCTTCTCCAGACCTTGACCGCTTTATCTGACGATAAGACTATAGGTAAGTACATTTTGTTTGTTTCTCGTTTGTTGTATCTAGATTCTAAGGTACCTGATATGGCTATGTCTACAGCCTAATAAGTAGGTATCTCAGTATTAGCAAGGTATGTTTTCAAACCACAATACAGTTGCAACAGACAGACAGACATGCGACCGCGTCCAATCGAAGGACACGTTTATTGTCTGTTGTTATAGGACCGCGACGAATGCTGACAACTTATTGATTCTGGTAATTAATTGGGTAGAACGGTTGAAGCAGTGGCGTAGTGGTAACAAGCCCGCCTTTCAGCTAACGAATTCTTCCCACTACTGGGCGAAGGTCTCTTTCCCTCCTTAACCAATTTTCTCTGTCCTGCATGATGTTTCACCATTTCTTAAAGACAACGACAGTCGATATCGTCTCAGCAATGCTTTCTTGGCTGACCCAGACAGGACTGTTGTCTTCCAGGCTTCCAGGTAATTATCAGATTAGCCCACCACTCGGGATGAATGTTACTGAATTAGATTTGGTACCTAACCTACTTATGAATTGAAATTTAATAACCGTCACTTACGATATGTGGGCCTACAACAAAGACACAATAACAACACTGTATATATTAGCTCCGATTTAGGCGCACAAGACATTTTTAACTAGACCTACAATTAGAAAAGACTAGCATTTGTATTAAGTTTGTCGAAACGCCCTAACCGCCAACTAGCATTGTGGTCGCGGGATATTTCTCAAGTCGTTGGACTTGCCATTGTCTTATTATTGTTTTTCACCAAACGGAAATAATAAACATTTAATATAAACATCATTAGGAACGCCTACTTCCAGTACACTTTTTCACCGGATTGCGAATGCACGTGAATCTGTCAGCGTGCACTATGAGTGTTTTAATAATATTGTGTCTTATAACCACAACATTCGTGACGTCAGAAATGCAAGTGCATCGAGTCTTCGTATCAAGAAAAACAGGATCAGATTCCGTCCCGATTGAAACTGGCTACATGTACAATAAATTTAATAACAAACCTGGAACGCTATCCGTGTTTGGCAACGATAGAACAACCAGTGAACCGGTCTTGGAAAATTATAACAACCTGGAAAAACTCCTACCCATCCAATTGTACCAACCGATAGATTTCTCGAAGCAAATCTTATCGTTATCCAAAAGAGATACATTGGATCATGCAATAGCAAAAGCAGAATCGGAATACAATGCAAACTTCCTACCATCAAAAACAAAAACTGATGTCATGTACGAGAGACTGAAGTCAACAATGCACTACAAGCCTGTTAACAACGAAATGATATCTCGGTATGACATCAATGACTACCATACAGATGACAATGACGTCAGAACTAGCTCCCGAGGTAACGATAACTGGCCTTCTTACCCCTATACTTACCACCACAACCCCTATGAATACGAACACATGAAAATAAACTCAGATATCGAGAAAGCAAAAGACAAACGCTATGCTGCAGACGTAGCTAAAGTAATACCAATCCATGAAGAGCTATATGATGATATACCGAATTCCTACGAACCTGTCTTCACAACAGATCACTATCAAGTAATGACCACGGACAATCCCATGACAGGACATGATCCATTCTTCGCATTCGTCTTGAATGATTATTTTGATAAACAAAGCGATGACGATCGTCTCTCTTTCAAAGGACTTGATTGGGGTACAGAATTTGATTTCGCAAAGCCAAGTACGGATATAGATGACTTTAAAAGAACTCGTCGATTAGAAGAAGGTAGATATCACTCACCTGATCATGGAACTACCAATTCAAATATTCATAAGGGAGATAATGAAATAAAAGCAGTGCATGGTGATTCAATTACTGAAAAAGGATTTACGAATAGGCATGATTTCGAAAAACATGAAAAGGGGGACAAAGAAAAGCTAAATGATAAGACAAAATATGAACAGAACCGACAAAAACACACTGAATTTAAAGACTTCGTAGAATCTTTTGCAAATAAATTTGGCGGGGATGACCATAAAAAAGACTCCACATTCGCCTTAAAGTCTAATCAAGATAACAGTGAGAAGAGAAAAGGATTCCACAGAGTTTATCATAAGGATGAATATCAAGAAGATAAAGAATTCTTTAATAATAACGACAATAGCGCCAAATCTGAAGTAAAGGGTAGTTCTAATGCTCACATTGGAGGTTCTGAGGGACTTTTAACATCACACGCATCAGCAGGGTTGGGAAATCAATCAAATAGTTTCAATAAAGCAGGAGACACGGAGAAAAATACATTTGAGAATAATCATATGGGTCACGACAACTCGAAAGGCTTTGATGAACATTTTAACAGATATCGAGACGTCGCTAAAAAGACTGCGCAAAGTAACACTGCTGATTATTCAGACCATTACAGAATATAATTTTTTTTAGTGAATAGCCTAAGCAATTTAAGATTTGCATATTGTACATCTAGTTTTTGAAAGTTAAGATTGTTAATATAATCAATGCAAATTTGGAGAAAGAAATAAATACGTAATCAAGTTATTTTAAGTTTTCTATTTTCGATAAACAAAACAGTTAAATATAGTTATGTTGTTTTATTATACATTATTTGGACACAATAGAAACACCCAACATAATATAATAAAATATTCTATAGTACTTGGTATATGTATTTTTTATTTAGCAAGAATCGAGAAGATTGTTTTTGTAAGAATTTGCTCGAGTTGTACTAAAATTTTAATTTATTTTTTTACCGGATACGCTGGTTTCATTTGATAGGATGACAATTGAAGACAACAATAAAATTTGTATATGTATAAAAAAAGTTATAGGCAACAGATTAAAAAAACTTTGAAGGCATTTTGTTATACTTTTATTACTCACTGTGTAATAAATTCCACAATTGCATTTTCCTTAACGAACTTGAACTTTCAATTTCTTCGTTGCCATCGCTATACTCACCATCTTGCTGCTTGACGTTTTCTGGAGCTTTTGTTGTAGTCGTGTCGTCATAGTAATCCATTTCTTTGTTAATATCAAGTGATTTCTTGAAATTGATTTTAGCAGCTCTCTGTTTTTTATTTGAAACGGTTTTATGGATTTCTGGGACCACCACATTTTTAATGACGTTTAATACAAGCTTTTTAGTATTATGTTCTGAGTCCGTAGCAATAATTTTAGGTTCCAGCGGTTTTCTTCCACTGTAGAATACGTCGTTATTGACATCAAAATAGTAATCTCCTAAATTGAAGTCGTTGTCTTCATGTTCATAAGAGTCTGCTATAATTTCAGTATTGGCCATCATTGATTGGAAATCTGCATTGTCCATATCTGTGAACTCCGGTATTGGTTTTTTTACTAAAACTGTCTGAGATTTATCAGCCCTTACTTTACTAGGCTTTTCTTCTTTAGGTTTCCTAATTTTAGGAGTATCTTTCTCATTCTCCATTGATTCTTTAGCGATACGCATTGTACCCAGTCCTTGTATTTTAGTAGTAATCGTAGGCGTTAGCCCGAATTGTCTGGCTCTTCTATTACTAGGCATTATAAATTCTTCCATTTCAGCCGATTCTTCTCTTGAGAATGCTAGTAATGAATAATTTTCGATGGCTCTGGTGAGTCGAATAGAAGGGTTCGGCTTTACGGTTTGTGCATCTTCTACGTTTCTGGTCTTATTTTTTTGGATCAATCGTCCATCAGTAGAATCAATATGCAATAATGCTACTATGAACATTATGAATTTAATTTCCATAATGAACTTCTTCGTCTTAGTTCTATAACTTGACTGGATATATAGTTTTGATTAAACATTGAATGATAACATCAATTGTTTTGTAAATATTATTTACACAGACAATTAAATCAAAGCGAGTTGTAGTAATTAATTATGTTTTATTATGATAACATCTTATTATAAAAATGCCTGGGTACAAATGCTAATTGCGAAAGTTTGTGTGGGGATGTTAAATAGATTTTATTTTGTAATTCTATCGGGTTATAACAAAGAATAGTCATAGGTAGTATGAAACCTCAAATAACCTTATGCTTTTGATATTATGAATTCCATGTATCGCAAGCCAAGTCCGGTGGCAGAAGCTAGTATGTTATAGTGAACCATTTTCTATGAGGCATTTATTTAACTTTATGTTTTAACAAACTATTACTTTTAAAGCACGCTATGCAAGAAGGTATAATTATGTCCTAAAATGTACCTACTTCTAAGCAGTTTCTTGCTTGTTGTGTCGTGCGTGTGTTGTGTGCAAAATAGTCGTCTTCAAACAACATATGTACTTGTTTACATTTTTCTTATATCAATGTGATTCAGTAAAATACAAATTGTTTATTTGTTTGCTTTCTTCAAAACTAAACAAACAATAAATTACACGATTTATAAAAAGTCGTCTTGAATTTCGTTCAGTTAGTTTGTGGTAATCTAAGATGAAGATCTTACATATTGTGATTGAAGTTTTCTTATTTGGTATTTCTCCTATGCTATCGTATTATGTGAACGATGATAGCGCTAAAGGCGCTTATGTGATAAACAATGGCAGAGAACAACGCAGACCCGTTGGGATGCAACGGCGTCACTTTTCAAAAAGTGCCTTTGTGCATAATAATGAGAATATCGTCGATTCCCATTTTAAAGTGCTGAAAACACCGCAGTATGTGCCATACAACCCCGAAGAAAATAGGAGAAGTGGAGTTCAAGAAACGCTTAGGCCGATCACAGTGCAGGAAAATCAGGACAAAGTGATTGTTGAGGACATCAAAAGGCAGAAAAACCAAAGAGAAAGGACCGATATTACATCTTTTAAAACCGAACCAATTTACACTGGAAGACAGAAAACTCAGGTAAACGCGAATATAAGAGAAAGAAGCGATAACAATAATCTTAAAACCCAACCATATTACACCGGAATAAAGCAAAACATGATACATGCTAACCAAAGAGAAAATAGTAATAGAAACACATTTGAAAAGCATCCACTTTTAAATGGTCGGCAGCCAAAGCCTATCAACGCAGAATACCGCCCCCAAATGCAACAACACAGTATAATTAATCAAAATAACTATCAAAACATACTATATGAGACTAAACCGAACCTAGTGCAAATGAACGTCCAAAAAAAACAGATATCCACCGTCCCACAAAAGATCGTCAGATTTAACAACCAACAAATTACTTCGATTTCTGTTCATCGTGCGAAGGACAAGTACCAAAAGATGCCAACTTCTTATGTTGTTGATAAAACACTGCAGAAAATGTCAGGAAGTGATAACCGCGGTTCCAAAATAATGTCTCGAGTTCTCGATGAAATAACACACAAGATGTCCGACAGGCAAAATAAAGGAGAATACAGGAAGAGGGAAACCGATTACAATGAAGGCCTGTATGATAGTCACTACTCTGATCATGATACTATGAGAAAATATATTAATGTTAAAGCCAGAAATATTAATTTGGAGCGAACGAGTACCAAAGAATTTTCAAGGATCGGAAGCCACGAGGAGAGCTTAGTGCCAGAAGACAGTCCTTATGCGATATTTTGTAGAATGCACTCTGACACCCTCAATGGTCAAGGGGGATATATCGCGATGAGCTCGCCGGACGACAAAATCAATGAATTCAATAGTAACAATAGGAAGTGGCCGGTTCATAACCACAACAGTAGGGACTTGAAGAATGTTAAAATGCATAAAAAATTTAAAAACTTCTCCAATTTTCGTAATTTCTAATATATTTTAGAACGTAAGTGTTTTCTACAATAAACAGGTTACATTTTTTAATTTACCGAACTCGATGAAAATGGTAGTGACCAGTGACGTAGCTACATCTCAATTATGTGTATTCCCCAATAAAGGATGGTAATTGTTAAACATATAATATTAATTTCATTAGGGTACCTATCTAATCTAATGATTCCACTTGCTGGGCAAAGGCCTCGGTTTCCTTCTTCCATTCATCCCTGTCTACTCCAACTGGCCTTGCTGTGGTTTATGTGTGTAGTGGTTAGGTATTTGTGTCTTAGAGCGTAGTATGGTGTTTCTATTATTTAACTTATATTCATGTGATGTCACTCTCAGCACGAAACGAGCAACTTTAATAACCGCACCGGATTGGGTCGAAGAGTTTGTCTAATCAAATTTACCTACTTGCCGTAGGAATATTTTTTATGTGTTGTTTAGTTGAACGCGGAGCAATGCGCCGTATAAATTAATACAGGGTTTTTCATTATCATTGACACAGAAGTCTATTGCTCAATCTCGAGAGCGCTCTCGAATCAGCCCATTTATGAATGTCAATGTTTGATGCAGTATTATATTTACTATATAAGTGCTACTCTTGACCTTTGTCGTCATTATTGCACTTGTAGCTCACGCTGACACCTGAAACATGGCGTGGAAAATCGCCCCAATAATTATATTATTCGCATATGGCTCTTGCATGGAAATGAAGGAAACGGTGGAAAGAATGGTGATGGTTCGAACCACCGGATCAGACCTCCAACCGGCGGCGACTGGATACATTTACAAAAAAGAGAGCAATGGCCCCGAGAGCGTCGTTGCAATGGGCGAGAGCGAAGTCATGGAACATTTGTCGAAGTTGTATGAGAAGCCGCAAACTTATAAAGCACCTGTTCCCGCTGCGAAGGGACCCTTCCACAACGACGAAGATGAAAGCAAGGCTGCCTCCAAGGTCATACCTGTTGTCGAGAAGACAGAAGAAAATGATGAAGATCAAATTGATGGCATAGCGAATGAAGATTACGAGAAGATTTTTGAAGGATACGATTCAGATGGTGGTGATTTCAAGGACTTCACCGATTATTTTCATGGACTCGGGCACTTCGATCATGGACTTTATGAGCACGGGGGAGGCAACGATTACGGATCCAAAGGACATCACGAGCAAGGAGACAAAAAATATAAAGGATACGCCAAAACTCATAAATACGGTAAAGGGGGCGCCGGAGACTATCATACAGAGAAATACGAGAGCTTCTCAGTATCAGGCGAAGGAGGCCACAAGAAACACTATGACGAGGCCGACGCTCAAGAAAAAGATTACGAGCAAGGTCATGGATACAAAGGAGGAGATCACGGGCACAAAGCTGCGCACAGCAAAGGAGAAGAGGTCGATGGATACCACAAAGTCTTCGACAAAGACGAAGTCAAGAAAGACCATGACTTTTACGATGGAGAAAAGCATGCAGGAGACTTCCATAAGTACGGAAATGGACACGCAGAGCACGGATCAGAATCCGGTGGCTACAAAAAGGGGGGCTCATATGCATCTGGGCACGATGAGAATGATTTCGGAAAAGGTGGTTACGTTGAGAAAACATCTGGAGACGAACAGGGGACCAGCCACTCAGGAGAGGAAGGTGGAGAATCCTATCACCATCACCAAGGAGACTTCGGCGCTAAGGGTGGATACCACGCGGGGAAGAGCTACGGCTTCCAAGTCAAGCACTGATTTGTTAAATATTATTATATTATTGTTGATTTTGGTACTTTATTTGTAAATAATGTAAGATAACTATAAAGATAAGCCATTTAACTTAACAATATTTCGTTTGAATCCAAAAAAAAAATATTACCTACCTTCGAGTTCGATAAAGTATCCATCCTCAAATTATTCAAATGAACTTTTTCATAATTATTGTTTAAAATTTAAACTAGGTCTGACATTTGGACTAGGTACCACATGCCTACTCATAATCATGTAGATATTTTTTGACGTAAGTACAAATGTTTTCACGTTATGATGTTGAGGTAAGTATATTTCAGTTTACAAAGTTGAAAGCAAACATTTGAATTGAATATTGAAGTAGACAATACGCAATAGTAATAATTATAAACGTGAAATTAACTAATCTAAGGGCAACTTGCTCAACGATGCCTCTAAACGTAATTAGCTAAATGTCCTTCAACAAAGCAAAACTCGAAATAACCTATTTATTTAAGGCAGCAGAAATCACAAACCATTTTATTTTCCCTTCTGTCGGACACGTACAATTCAATTCGGTGGCGTGGGCGAAAACCACTTCAATGCCACTTCTACAATTATTAAACATGATTATAATGACGATAATTACAACTTATGATACCATGATAAAATGGAACGTGATTGGATTGATCACGTTCCATTTTATCATGGTATTTGATCGAGCGAAGCGAGATCTCCAAATCAACTTGGGCAAACCGGCGTTGTATGTATGTAGGTATGTTTGTTTGTCGTAGGATAACTTTCGAAGCGTTGATCCGATCATCGTGATTTCTTATACAGGTAGGTAGTGATGGCACAATCCTGGTGTGACTAAATGAGCTAAAAATGTGGGGGGTTGTTGAGATATTATGGTTCAAGAGGGGTAAAAAAAACCAAATGGGACTATCTGATCAAGTGGCACGTCTAATAAAAGGTCTTCATCGATACATTTCGACCTTGTTTTTATTTTTAGTTTAAAACTTGTAGGTAGTTTTAAAGTTATTAGCTATAATAAAAACTAAACTTTGACGAAATTCGCAGGGTACACACCCTACAGACCTAAAAGTATGCGTGTAGCTTTAGTGACACAAATATAGGGAAAGTTCTGAAATCCAGAAGTATCTAAGTATCAGTAGGTAATCTAGAAATCTAGACTAGATTGTTGATTTCCTATTCCTAGTAATCAACAAATTAACCAGCATAAACTGATCTCTAAGTAAAGGGCCAAACTGGGAATTTTTGGTAGAAAACAAGGTATTTGCGGTATCTTGGTTAGTACATCGAGTGTCAAAAATATTTACATCATTCATAACTTTCTTTCTGTCCATATCACACGTTGCGTGGGGACATTTCACACAGCGGCACAGCGCTCAAGCCCCAAACTAAGTCAAGCTTGTATTATGGGAACCAGATAACTGATACAATACATATGTACTTTTTTTTGTGAATACGTACTTATAATATAATATTATAGAAAACACCCAGACCCGGAACAAATATCTGTAGATCATACAAACATTTGTTTTGAGGCGGGAAGCAAACCCGCAACCTCCTGCGTCTGAGCCGACTCTTCACCCACGACGCCACGCCACATATCCTCAATCAGTTGACACCTCATTAGGTAAGTACTCACTCCTTTCTTACCCATATCAGCTTTTAGACAATTCGTACATCTCTGCTTTGATTCATTGTTTATTATCAAAGTCAGGTTTTTAAACTCAAAAAATCTATAACTATTTTTTTATTGCTGTTCGGACCAAGGTGTTGACTTGATTTATGGAAACTTATGTTAATTTGCCTAAATAGATACCTATTTAGGCAAATTAACATAAGTTTCCATAAATATAATAATAAATCCATATATAATAATAATTCCATAATAAGTCGTGGATCCACGACTACATTTTCTAGATATCATTCGGTAAATTCCGTAAATCACTACATAATTGCATAAAGTACATAGTATACCTACGTCGCTAACTGTAATAAATAAATAATGCTGGACATTTCACACAGCAGCGCTATCTAGCCCCAAACTAAGCAAAGCTTGACCTACTATGGGAACCAATTAACTGATAAAATATTTATTTATGTACATAATTTTTTTTAATACATACATAACTAGAGGTTCGCCCCGAACTTGAGAACACGTAAGTCTCCCAAAAACCAAAAAAATATATTCATAATCTTTGACTAATAAAATAGTGCCACGAAATGCACAACCAACAACTTCACCTACAGTTACATTCAAATTTCAAGTAACGGAGGTTAATGTTAATTGGTCAGTCTTTTCAGGATAGAAATTGCAAATACTCTGGATTTCAGACTTTTCCCTATATTTCTGTCACTAAATAATTAGCAATACCAAATTACAGCACTGTTAAGTCATTTGTCTCAATTCACAGGCAATTTCGTCAAAGTTCAGTTTTTATTAAGGCTAATATAATGGCTTTTTTTTAAGATTTAACTAAAAATAAAAAAACGGGGTCGAAATGTACTAATGGAGACCTTTTATTGGATATCCCACTTGACCTAATAGTGTCATTTGTTTTTTTTACCCCTCTTGAACCCCAATACCTTGAACTCTTGAACTCAGCAACCCTCCAACATTTTTAACTCATTTAGTCACACCAGAATTGTGCCATCACTATCTACCTAAACCGATACATATCTAATTTCACGATGATCGGATCATCGCTTCAAAAGTTATTCCCGGACAAACAAATATACATACATAAACGCCGATTTGTCCAAGTTGATTTGGAGATCTCGTTTCGCTCGATCAAATACTAAATAGAAAAATACCCAAACCCAGAAAAAAAATCTGTAGACCAAGCAAACATTTGTCCCGCAGTGGGAATCGAACCCGCAACCTCCTGCATCTCAGCCGACTATTCCTGTGTCCAGTGTGCCACATAGGTCGTCAAGACACGATCCGATATTGAAATCCAATTTACCTGCTGTTAATTCTGTAAGCTCACATGTGTAGTTCTGATCGGATATAGGTAAGCTAAGTTCTAGATATGTGAAGCGAAAACACGATTCTTTATAATTTTTTAGATAGAAATTAATTCCAAAGTCACGTCCAAATCTTACATTAAACCCATAGTATTCCATAAATAAATCAATGAATTAACACTATCTATAAACGAGATCGTGAAACGTTGCATAGTTATTGATATTTTGACGCAATATTTAAGTACCTACCTATATCATTATTTTTATACAATTTTATTTGGGTTTCGCTCTCGCGCCTCTAATTACTCGTAGTCCTCGCGTTGTATTATGTTACTGCAGATTAGCTAAGCAACGACTACGCGGTAACTATTTGGAAGGGTGACCGCTAGTGGCATTTTCAATAGAGCACTTCGCTATAAAAAAATTACTGTGAAAGTCGTCAAGCCATGTCGGCCTTCGGGTGATCTAAAACTCCGACACCAGAGTTAACCATTACCTTATACGACCTTTGTTTTTGGAACTATGCTAGCATCTACTTTACTGATAGGTACTGTATGTGGAGAGAGACTATCTATGTACCTTAAGGTATTTCGGTTCGCTTGACATTGGTGTAAGGTTATTGGCACCTCGACCTGCGGTCGAATCATTCGTCTAGTTTTTGCCGAAGCACGTAGGCTCTTCTAGAAAAAGCATTTCACGCCTATTTATCTTGCGGTCAACGTGGCGCAATGCGCAATTTTTTCATTAATGTTCATTACCAGTCTTTGTCACCTATAACCTCGTCTGATATGCCTGCAGAAAGCTGCTCGCCACACTCCATTCTTTTGTCTCTAGCCTAGATATAAATATTGAGCAATGGGCTTATTAAATTATTACAGCACAAGCACCAGTGCGGCACACATCTCAACATGACCAATACATTCATTAGTTTATTGTTCGCCGCTGCGACCGCTTCGGCGGTGCAGATCTTTGCTCCCGCTGCCACGAGCTACATTTACAGAAGCGATAACAATGGACCAGCAAGTTTGATTCAGCTGGGGCCCCATCATGGGTACCAGCAGCCGCATGCCTTTGCTCCACCGCTGCCGATCGCTCAACCCTTGGGACCAGAAGCTTACGGTCTTGCTCCGGAACCGCTGCCCTACATCGCTGCCAAACCTATCATCGTTGAAGACGCTGAAGAAGACGAGGAATCAGAAGAATACGGAGAAGTTGATGGTGGTGATCACGGTCATCAATACGAAGAGGGAGCTGGAAGCGACTACGGTGAAGAACATCATGCTGCTCACGGAGATAAAGGAAGCAAGGGACACAACTCCAAAGCTTATCACGCTAAGGGCGCGTCTGGACATTACGGCAAGAAACATAAAGAAGGCCACTACGATGGAAGCGAAGGAAAGAAAGCCTCTCATCACAATGAAGCCGACGCTCATGGTAAACACCACGAATCCGGTGAAAGCTACAAGGGAGGAGACCATGGACACAAGAAGCACTTCAGCAAAGGAGAAGAGATAACCGGATACCACAAGGTCTTCAACAAAGACGAGTTCAAGAAAGACCATGACTTCTATGATGTTGCTGATAACAGCGGCCATTTCAACAAGCATGGTTATGAGAAAGGTCAACATGGGTCGGAAGAAGGTGGTCACAAGAAGAGCGGCAAACACGATTCAGGATACGATAAGGGTGCTTTTGGCAAAGCTGGTTTCCATTCCAAGGGTCATGTTAATGAGGCCGAGGCAGGACATTCAGCTGAAGAAGGCCACGACAGTCATTACAACAATGAGGAAGATTATGGTAAGAAAGGAGGTAGCAGCCACGAGAAAGAATACTCACATGCAAACGATGATGATGAAGATGACGAAGAATATGATGATAAGGAATAGAATAATGATTTAGGAGTAAAAATGTTAACTTAATTCTTTCTATGCTTTTGTTATGTTTGATATGATTACGATGTAAATACTTTTGTAACGCAAATAAATCAGCATTTGACTATAAAATATTAATTCTTTATTATGGTTTCTTAGAGATGGGATGAGATAGAGAACTCGAAGATGAAAGACCAGGTCTAGATCCAGGTTATGGACAGTGGATTTTCCCCTCGGTTTTCGATCTTGAGGCATTATCAAGAATGAGATGAGAAAATCACACTAATATGATAAATGCGAAAGTTTGGATGTTTATTTGTTACTCAATCACGTCATAACGGCTGAACCGACTTCGATGAAATTTGGTAGGTATGTACGTAGATTATTACCTGGATTAACACATAAGTTACTTTTATCCCATAAATGGATGGGATAAAAATGGGGTGTCAAGTTTCTATAAACAAATTATTTTTGCCTTCGTTACCACTTTACACATAGTTTACATTTTACACGAGTTTATCTATATTTCTAGGTTACCTACATATTTAGTAGTGTAACGCTTATGAAGTCGCGGGCAACAGCTAGTCCATCATAGATTTATGTATCATCACGTTTAGGAGTCTGATATTTCCTTCAAACCCCTAAACTAACCTTACTACCCAAGGGTTGAAGTTGTCACCCTGCTCAACTTTAGAGATCAGCTTTCACTTAAAGTTGATTTAGTTAAAAGTTTGTTAGAAACAGAAACATTACTTTTGAGGCGTAAGCGTATAAGGTAGGGCCGGACATCATTATTACTCGTCCAACATTTTGGTCCACAAAACTGCTTAAACAAGGTGCTTCGGTATATTATTTTATGTAGAGTGCTACTAATTTTATCTAGCAATCAAATAAATATTTTTTTACTACTATTTTTTCTTTCATAAATTTGCTTATTATATATTTATATAGTTAATAATTATTTATTTTCCTTTAGTACCTAGCTACTAGTTACAATTATCATGTTTCAAGGTTTCAAGGTTTCAAGGTTTTTATTTGCACGAAACACAGGTAAATTGTACAAGACAGATGGTGTAATTAAGGAAGAATCACTGTGCTTCACCTACTTAAGGTATACAAATATTTTAAATGGCTAAAAAGCTTGACAAAAAGAAACATATTAAGATTAATTGTCAAATTACAATATATGTGATGGGGATATCATAGCAAATTTAAAAATAATTAATATAAGATTAGAACGAAATAAACCACAATAAACAAAATAGATAAATGTCAAAACAATAAAAAATTTGATTCAGATATAATATAAATTAGATAACATTTTTGTCACTCAAGAATTCATCTATTGTATAATACGCTTTTTGAATCAATATGTCATTGAGTTTTGTCTTAAAGACATTTAAATTTGGCAATGCTCGTACAGATAAAGGAATCTTATTGTATATATTGGATGCCATACAAAACACGCTCGAGCGTAGTAGTTTTGTTCGACATGACAGATTGCGCAAATTGCCTTCTAGGCGGCTTCCAGCTGCAAACCAGGTAAATAATTCAGGGTTAGTTTTGACAAACAGAGCTACTTCACTAATATACAATGCAGTAAATGTAAGAATTTTTAATTTGATAAAATGTGCTTTGCATGATTCCTTCTTTTTTATATTGCAGATAGCCCTTATACAGCGTTTTTGAGCTCTAAATACTCTTATTTTATCAGTGGAGTTGCCCCAAAATATTATACCATATCGCAATATCGTAGCAATGTGTCCATGGTACGCTGTGATTACCGCTGATTCATTTGTTAGCCTACTTAGTTTAAAAAGGGCGTATGCAAACTGATGAAGTCTATTACAAATGTTGTCAATATGGAGTTTCCAGTTTAATTTGTCGTCAATTGTTAGACCTAAAAATTTAGTACTGTTAACTTTACACACCTTGGTACCCATATAATTAATATTCATGTCAAGATTAGTGTTATTTTTCTGTTTAAAATTCATTATAAATGTCTTATTCAAGTTTATATTTAAATTATTAAAATTGAGCCAATTAATTATAGATATCAAAGTAAAGTTTATGTCATATTCAAAATTATGGGATTTCTCATTTACAAATAAAACCGTGCTGTCATCGGCAAATAGCGTCATAAAATGATTAGTCACTTGAGGTAGGTCATTTATATAGATTAAAAATAGAAGGGGTCCTAAAACACTACCTTGAGGAACGCCATGGCAGACGGTCCTTCTGTTTGACTTGTATGATATCTCAGTATGGGTTTTTAAGCAAATTTTATTAATTATAGTAACCTGAGTTCTACTAGTGAGATATGATTGTATTAATTTATTAGCATTGCCTCGGACTCCATAACTATCAAGCTTGCGCAGTAGTGTAGGGTGGTGAACATGGTCAAATGCCTTAGTCATATCCATATATAAAGCAACAGCTGTTTTATTTCTATCTCTACTTATCATGACATTAAACAAATAATCGTAAATTGCCCTATTGATAGACATTTTTTTCCTGAACCCATATTGGTGCTTGTTTAGTACGTCATTTTCCTCAAAGTAATTGTACAGTTTATTATAAATAACTTTTTCAATGACCTTAGAAATTATCGGTATCAGGGCGACAGGTCTGTAATTGCCTACGTCCTCTTTTTTCCCCTTTTTAAAAAGCGGTTTTACAATTGTCAGCTTAAGGGCATCTGGAAAAGTTCCATGCTCAATACAAAGGTTAGTAATATAACTTAGCACCGGTGCGATAATCCCTGCTACGTCTTTGAGAACTTTGGTATTGATACCATCGAACCCTACGCTATCAGTATTTTTTAGTGACAAAATAATAAGAAAGATGTCAGTTGGGTTAGTAGGCGTTAGAAAAATGGAATTATATTTATTATGTTCAATTACGTATGTCCTATCATTGTTAGAATTTAGTAAAGCAATGTCAGTAAAATAATTATTAAATACATCGGCCATGTCAGAAGGATTGGTTATAGTTTTATCATTTACATTAATTTTAACAATATTTTCTCGTGGTTCATTATTATTGTAACTATTTATAACATTCCATGTCGCCTTTGACTTGTTCGATGCATTCTTGATATAGTACTCATTTTGAGACTTTTGAGTGAGTCGGATGACCTTGTTGTATCTTTTGTTGTACGTCTTAAAAACAATCTTGTCTGTCAGTTTCCGACTTAGTCTATACTTCCAGAGCAATGCTCTTTTCTTTTTACTTGAAATTTTTATACCTCTTGAAATCCATTTGGGTTTCCTCTGAGTATAAATCTTTAGTTTTCTATAGGGAAAACAAAGGTTATAAAATAGCAAAAACGTCTCATGGAAGAGGTTAAATGCTATATCAGGGTTGTCACACTCATAAATTTCTTGAAACGAGAGCTTTTTGATATGCTCTACGAATTTGGGCCGATTTTCATCACCATAATCGCGTTTTATTGCATACCAGCACTTGAGGGCACACGTTTTCTTTACGATAATTTTAATTAGTTGTGCCAAATGATCGGATAGCGCAAAGTCTATTATTTCCCCTGTGGATCCTCGAATATTATGAGCTACATTGTCGATCCCAGTGCCACTATCCGGCCGCGTTATTTGATTGAATTGTAGCTTGAGGTTGAAAGTAGCTAGCAAATTTACGAATGCAATTGATATTTTATTAATTTTTAATATGTCGATGTTAAAATCACCACATAATATGACTTTATATGAATTTGAAATCGATTGCAACTGTATTAGCGCTTCGTTAAGTTTAGAAAAAAATAAGTCAAGCTGAGTCTTGTTTGTTCTTGGTGGCCGATATATGCAGACAATATACATTTTATGGAGCATAGATTTCACTGCGGAAATTTCTATAATGTTAGATATAGACAAGCAGACTATACTATTTACACTCTCAAAGTCATCAAGATGGTTACGTATCAGAATACAAGATCCACCACTACGTCCAGGTCTACAAAAAACTGATACCATTCTAAAATTTGCAATTGAAAGACGTGCTAGATCAACTTGTATCATGTTATGCTCAGTTATACACATTATACCCACGTTTTTCCCCATCTGCTCGAGATTGTTGATATTTACCAGAAGATTGTCAGTTTTATTAATTAAACCATTAATGTTTAGGTGAATTAGGAATATATGGTTATACACGAAATAAATCACTCCTATTTTCAGGATTCCCATAGTTGTCATCGTTATTGCTAATTACATTGCTCGATTCCTTGATAACTACAAGAGATGGGTCAGACTTTACAGTATCTAATTTTTCTGTTTGAGTATGGTTGTCAACGAATATTTTTTTTGTACACAATTTAAACATAGTTTCCAAATATTTGTGATTGTAAGAAATCCTTTCATTTTTATAATATATATACAATATCTCTCTTAAAAAAGTACGAGCCAGATTTAGTGCAAAATACCTTATAGAAGGTCTGATTTTACTATAATTCATATCTAAGTATGTCACATTGTTGTATTTACTGCATATAAATTTCAATTCCGAATTCAGTTTATTTTCATTCAGATACCTGTTATAGGATATTTCGCTGATAATTACATTTGTATGTGAAAATGAATTAAGCCATATATTAAGGCTTCTCTGAAAATCAAAAGGGTTCACGTCATTTGACCCTCCAGCAATCAAAATATAATCATTCAGTGTAAACCCCGTAAGCTCTTTGTTGCTGAAGTCTAGAATATCATATAGCTTGGCTCCAGGTTTGATAATAGATCTGACTATGTATTTATTACCTAACAAGTTTTGTAACAAACTTCTTAAATTTCTAGAGTTCTCATCCCCAATGACTAAAACTTTATGATTCTCAACACCTGGTTGGCTGTTTTCAACCACATGTGCACCAGGCGACTGTGTGTTGTGTGCTTCCAAGATTGGTCCATCTTGCAAGTTCAGTTTCTCGGAAGATTCTTTTTGATTAACTTCTTCTGCTAATGCTGTTTCGTTAGTTTTTTGTATCACTTCTTCTAATAATCCTATTTCTATATTTTCTTGCAACACTTCCACTGGTAGTTCTATTTCTATATTTTCACTATTCTTAAGAGTTGCAAAATCCTGTTCCTGAGTGTCATTAAATAACCGTTGGCGTTTTTTTTTACGCGATGATTTAGTTTTCAGCAAAGGACTGTCACAAAATTCGATCTTTTTATACATATCTATTATGTTTTTAGATTTTTCTAAATCTGATTTAAGTTTCTGATTTTCTATATTTAAATTTTCAATTTCAAGATGTGCTGATTCCAACTCTTCATTTACTTTTCCCATTTGTTTTTGCAAGTCTAAGTAAGTCTGGCTTACGTTAGTGGAGTCATTCTGGAGACTTAACATCGTGCTTTCAAACATACTTTCATTACTTAAATTACTAAGCGAACTGCATTTACGGTACTTCCGGAAAGTAATATTGTCATGATCCATGATTATTTTTGCTTCACTTGGTTTTGTAAATGGGCAGCCTTATTCGTTCTCTGTGGTGATTTTGTTTGTGAAGATGTCAGTAGTAGTAGCCTTAAGGCAGGTCAGATAAGCACACTTGTCAGTTTGTTTACATGTGAAATGAAAGAGCAAACAAATGTTTCTGAAATGTATGAATGAAGTGCCGGATGTTTTTAATGTTCTGTGTTATCATTGGCTAGCTAGGTTTAAAAAAAGGTCCCAGATGAGCCTTTTTCCGCCGTAAAATAAGTAGTTTATCTATGGAAAATAAGACCGTTCGATTGGGGTTAAAATCTATTCTGGTTCTCCTACTTCCCGAAAGATGGCGTTTTTCTTGGGTTTCGCACAATAATCCGTGTCTATGGTCTAATACTGCTCGCCGCTAGATAGCGCTGGTCTCAATTTGTAGGTAGTTTTGATGAGTATGATGACTAATACGATTTGTTAATTTGAAGTTATATGTTTTTAAAAACAATGTTTTTAGTATTCTTCTACCACTTTTGATCTCATACCAATATTGACTGACCTTCTTTTATGATGTTCTTGAGAACTTGTGTATATTTTGTACTGTTTCAATACACCGGCAAAATACGTTGAGCAGAGTTTTTTGAAGATTACTCTCCAGGTAGAGACAATTCGGTGCTGATAACAATTATCCAGGTGTTTCACAGGTCTCTTCACAGCATAATCACTTCTATAAACTTTGTGCACTATCTTTTATATTTTTAATTCGCAAAATTGTAACCGAGCCGATGTCAACATTAGCATGGTCGACCTACCCTCTTTCTTCTCTTCTTTCATGTTGTGTGTAACTTACACATACACACATGCATACATACAGACACATGCATGTAGGATACAATCTCTAGTTCTCTGAGTAAGTAATATTTTGTTTCTATTTGTATATATCCTATTTTGTGTACCAAAAATAAATAAATATTCATCTTAACTCCAACGGAGTCATTCTACCCATGAAAATAAAATAAAAAGTGGTTCAATTACAACTTTTTTCCTGTATTTTGTAACTTTCCTTAAAATCAGTAGTTTCTTGTACTTTATCATGTCTGTACAAAAGATATTTTATCTCAAAGTGGTTACCCTGATGAATAATATAGTCGTGTACCTACTACTCGGATTCTACGAGTATTAGGACTGCTAATAGACACTTGATATGGTGTAAAAGGTAAGTCGACTTAGTATCTAGTTACCTACGCTACGTATAAAACATAATGTACAGTAACGTCCTGTATCCCAGCAAACGATTACCTACTTACACCATAGGACTTACCTGCCCATACAAATAAACTTAGTTAAAACAAGTCGTTTTGTGTTGTATCGTAAACATTCGACTAAACACCGACGTTCCAGCATGGAGGAATTGGCTAATGCCTCATAGATTAGATTAGATTAAATAATTCTTTATGGCACACCACGAAACAAATACATATACAAAAACAACTAAGTGAATCTATGGATACAATTAGCGGTCTTATCGCTAAATAGCGATCTCTACCAGACAACCTTTGGATGGACTGTGTGGACATTACGTGGGGTGTAATGGTGTACCTAATATACTACATGTACGTACCTGTATACATACTAACACTAATGATATAAAAATATAAAAGTTACATAAATGAAAATTACATCAATGAACCTAAATAATAACTTTTCATAACAATTCGTATACACGTACTTAGACTTATTTAAAAAACATATTAATTAATAATAAATACATAGATATTTAGCGACAAATACTCAGATAGCCAATAAATAAAAGATAGCCAAATAGAAAGCTATGCCAAGTGACTTGGCACATCTGATAGCTACCGGCAGCGCATTCCATAACCGGACAGCCTGCACTGTAAAAGACTTATCAAAGTAGGAGCAGGTGTCCTAAGTTGGAGTGTGTCAGATGAACGCAAGGATCGAGGATTGGATTGATGGAGGAAATGGAAGCGTTCTTTAAGATAGGAAAGCGAGGAAGGGTTGAACAGGGTGTTATTTAAATGACATACTTATACTGACTTACCTATATTTATTGTAAAAATGATGGTCAAATGAGTACGTCACGTA
The DNA here is from genome assembly GCA_963924445.1 of Philereme transversata. Classification (NCBI taxonomy): domain Eukaryota; kingdom Metazoa; phylum Arthropoda; class Insecta; order Lepidoptera; family Geometridae; genus Philereme; species Philereme transversata. Next base: position 13,065,004 of record OZ004338.1, on the reverse strand, counting down.
CTCGTGCTACCAACCTGCTTTAATCTCAAAATCACCTAAGCTAGTTTGAGATGAATTGCACAGGATGGAATGAAAGATATCAGTCCCAGACACGTGCCTTGGGGTACATCTAGGTACGTAGTTTTCAGGAGGGTTGTTCACTTATATTTTCTTGGTCACCAAGCCTTGGTCATTTAATAAAGGGTTTTTAGAAGTAGGTAGATATATCTGTTACAGTAGGAAGGAACGTATTACTCTCCGCCTCACCTAGGTAAATAGGGTTGGCTTCTGGTCTCCCATGCGACGTGCTTTTGATACTCAATACTCAATCGTTTATTATATTCCACAATGTAATAATAGGTACATGTTCATTATGGACCCTGTTGGGCACAACAACATTATGGAGAGAGGAGGACGTCATTGTTCCTGTTAGGTTCTTTTAGGGCGATATACGTTAGAGGCATCAGTAGGAACGTTTCTTTTGGAGACTCCGGAAACTTATGACAAGATTAGTGAGTCTTCGATTTCGACAACCTCATATCCTTATCCTAAAACAAACTGTAAGAACTAGGTACCTAAAGTGAATACCTACCAAAAAATTACGGAAACATTTCCTCTTACAACATGCCAATGTTGCGATTGTGATTCACAACCGTGCAGACCTTGACCGTTCCACATCCGATCCAAGTCGTCGCACTGATTACACACTCGCTCAACTGTGTCATTCCTCATCAAACTATCTTCCAAAAAAACATCCTTGATGCTTGCTAATTTCGGCCAAAGTCTATATAAAACCGATTGGACTGCATGTATGTCAGTGTCGCAACCTTCTTCCATTGCGCAAGAGCAAGATTAGACAAAAAAATCAGGACAATGCTGAAGAATTCGTGTTTGATACTTGCATTGATCTGTTGGACGGTCGAATCAGCTCCGGCTGGTTTGGGCTCTTTAGAGTTTGACAAACTAGACACTGACCTAGCTGATCTGAAGTATGAAGTCGAAGAAGAAGATTTGGATGACTTCTCCAAACTCCTCGATGAAGCTGATAAAACAAACGGCAGCCAAGCAAAAACCGACCTTACCACATCAGGATTTAAGAAGAAAACCGCGTCAAATAAAGGATCTAAAAGCAAACAGAACATAGAAGACTTGAAGAAGTTCTACAAGACTGCTGGTGTTCACGACAAAGGGGCTTATGATGATGACGAAATATACGCATTAGGTGAAGGTTTCACAGGATCTGCGGTCAGAATTAAGGGGAACGAAGATAGAAAGTACAGAAAGGGGACGAAAACTAGAGGATTTCACACGGTTCACCACAAAGATGAGTACAAGAAAGACAAATTTTTCTATGAAGACGATGAAACCAGTGGTGCGATCAAAAAAGTTGGTGCGAAAGGACTAGGATATAAACTAAAAGCTGGCGCAGGTTTTAATAAAGGGCATTTCAATCATGATCGGCAGAAGGGTGTGTTTGGGAAACAAAGGTATTCAGATAGAGGATTTTCAGATAAGGAGTTCAGTGATTATGCTGATTCACAAGGATTCGATGGCTCATTTTCTAACGAAAGTTAGTTATTTAGATAGAGAATAAGTAGTTTTGTATAATTAAGTATGTACCTACTAATGTTTTTATCCACTTAGGCATGAATACGGTTGAACACAAAATATCATAACGGTCACGAGACCGGAAGTGGAATCCTCGATGATGCTTGTAGAATCGAACCTGCGACGGACGCTTCCGCACAAAATCAAGATAGATATATAACCTTTTTGAGCCCGAAAGGTCTGAATTACTGTATAGGTTTTTATTAGGTAAGAGAAATGGTCGATTTATACTTAAAATAAATATAGTTGCTATTATTAAACGAACGATTAGTTTCTTCTATCGATTTTTTATTTACGGTATCGGTTTGTAGAAAAACCGGTGTTTGCCGAAAATTATACTGGATGCACTCGCTATATGAAACTAGTTGTCTATGAGAAACGTCAAAATAAGAGCTGTCATCGCGCCCCTCTTTTATCTCTGGCTGTGTGTGTCATTCATTTGCTGAATGAAGTCAAGTGTTTGTGTAAATGATTGTGAAACAAAGAAATTTATACGAAATAAATGAGGCTCAGTAGAGTTTTACTGTCTAGCTTTACTCATGAGTACGGAAGAGACTCTGTTGAATCTCGACTTCGACAAGCCGAACACATTAAATACACCGCCGGATGACGGTGTTGTGTCGTTATCCAGTAGCTCAGAAGAGATCTGTTTAGTACCAGAGGTCGGGTTCGAGGGCAACCTGGATTCTCCAGGCGTGAATAGAGAGTCGCAGCCGCTGCTCGGCGGTCGCGGCGACTTTGAGGTCTCCTATAATCACTTTCCAGGTGAGTTGTTTTCTTCTAACTACGTACTCACATCCTCCTCCCAATTAGCTGATAGAGACGACATTACATCGTCATTTTGCCTGCAAACGCCAATTTCACTATCCTATACTTCATTTTACTATTGTACGGCTTCAACAGAGCAGATATATGGCTTCCTTAAAGAAAGAAAACAGTGAAAACATTTTTCTACTGAAAAACATCTGTTTTGAGTTGCGTATGTTTTGCGTGACGCACGTGAAGATCTCCTTGACATGAAAATTATGATTTCTCGATATTTAAAACTCAAATTAAGCATGTGCTTGATCGCACCAACTTCAGTTTGTTTTTAAAATGCAAGAAATAATGTGTGTAACCGGTGTGAACTCAGTTGCAGAAATCAATTTTCAGTGAAGTGTAACAGCTGGTACTGAAATAATAATTTGAATTGTTTCTGTACATGTTTTTAATTAAAATTTGAAATGGTTGATCCTATTAACTGTGGTAAGTAATTGCTAAGTGTTCTGAATATTTATTGATAATTTAAAAAAAAAAAATGTTTACATAAATTTTTCTCTAGGAAAATTAGCTTTCCATATGGTAAAGTAAAATAAGTACTTAGCTTATTTTCAGTGAAAACTTTTCATAACTACCTACTGTCACAATATTAAAAAAATGTCTGTAAGATTAAAATTAATCAAGAGTGCATATACAAATTATACAAAATAAAAATAATTTTAATCCCTCTATTTAAATGTTTGTAAAAGCTAAGAAGTAACATTTTGATATCAAAAAGTAACACAACTTCTGCTCTGGCCTATACCTTCTCATGTTTCCGAAATCCAAACTCGGATCAAATCACTATTTGTTGCATCTTTAAGAGACTAATATTAATAACTAAATACATTTTGATATACCTTAGTACATATTAAGTGCTAGATGTAACATTCCAATGTGACACAGTTTGACTACAAGAATGAAGTCAGAGTTGATAAGCCAAACAAGTTTTTATGTAAATTTGTAGGCCCAAGGTACAATTTGACCTTAATAGAATCAGACACTTAACATTTTTTTTTATTTTATATAAGTAATGGCCTGATTGTATCTGGGTTATATAAAACAAATGCGGGTTTTTCATAATGGTGTGACATTTTTAAAACAAAATTGCAATTAAATCTTTACTGCCACATTACATCAGGGCCAAATCTATAACAAAAAATTAATTAGTATAAAAATTTTTACATACATTTATAAATTAATAAAAAGAATTAGCAATTTTAGATAATTAATATGAAATAAGAGTAATTTATAATAAAATTGTCTAAGGATATATATTTATCTCTGCAATAATCTTTAAAACCAACCTTGAGTAAACAACAATTTAATTTACCAGAAAAAATATTAAAATTAGTTGTGTAAAATGTGTTTATTGATAGCTTCTTGTAAGAATAACATTGCTTTTGTTCGTAATTTTGAGACTTTAAATCTTATTCTTGTTTTCCATTTAGTAATAAGTAGAATAGAAGAAGAATAGAATAATCATTTATTTGGCACACACAAAATGACACATGAAACAATAGTAAGGAACAGTTGAATCCATTAAGACAGTTCGACTCATGTGTCTGTTCAAGTAAATTTTTCTTTGGAAATTTATTTATTTCTAGCTGACCTACCCAGGATTCGCACGAGTTTTTATAAAAATAAAATCTCTTAGGGATAGTGTAGGTTTATAGGATACTAGCGGCCTGTCCCGGCTTCGCACAGGTAGTCATTTATTTTTTATGGCTAATTTTTTACACCTTGGGTTACATTATTGAATAATAATAACAATAAATAAATCGCTGAACATTTTAACACAGCGCTAACTAGCCCCAAACTAAGCAGAGCTTGTACTATGGGAACCAGATAACGGATAGAATACTTATACATATATATTTTTTTTGTAAATACATACTTATAATATATAGAAAAACACCCAGACACAGAACAAATATCTGTAGATCATGCAAACAATTGTTCCGTGGCGGGAATCGAACCCGCTACCTCCAGCGTCTCAGCCGGCTATACGCCCACTGCGCCACGGTATTGAAGTTATACGCAGTATATACGCAGTATTGAAGTTTTAGTAGAGATCTCCAATTTTTTCTAGTAATAAATATAGCCTATGTTACTCAGGGATAATGTAGCATTCTAATGGTGAAAGAATTTTTGTAATCGGATCAGTAGATTTTGAATTGATTTGTTACAAACATTCAAAAAGACAAATCTTTCCTCTTTATAGGATTTACAGAATCGGTTTTGTAGTTCTAGAGATTACCCATTACATACAAAAAACTAGCAAATTTTACATCTTTATTATATTATTATAGATAGTAAATATGTCGGCGTTCTAGAACAACTTTACTGTGTTTATTCAAGGTTAGGACATGATGACCTTACAGTTTTTTTTTAAGAATAAATTAATTGGCTCTAGCAATCTCTAGATGCTTATTATCTCAGATGATTCTATCTAACTAATTATTAGCCGTACCTTCCTACATACTTCACAAACTTGCGCCGCTAGATTGGGGGTTGTATTTGATTTTTCAGTGTCATTAATAGTTTGATAAAAAAGGAGTCAAGTATCTGGGTGTCTTCAAGTCGCGAGTGAACAGGTTTCTTCTAGGCAAGCGTGATCCATCGTGCTCATCGCCTACCTTCAAGCGAGATCGTACTCGCGAACCAATCCATACTAATATTATAAATTCGAAAGTATCTCCTCTATCTGTTTGCTACAATTTCACAACTAAGGATATACTTAGATAGTTTTGTATATAGATAGATTATGACCTAGATTGAGACATCGGCTACTTTTTATTGACAAACCACGCGAGCAAAGTCACGAGCGGAAGCTTGTATTTTTTATAAAAACTTTTGTTGCTTATAGATACTAATAGTTGAAACTAATATTGCAGTTTTGGACTGATTGATTTTTTTTCTCCGTCGAGTCTTGTCCTCCTATCATTTTATTAAACCACCGGCTTCTTTATATGTACTTATGTATACCACCACGAGTAAAGTTATCATAATCGGAACTTCCCCACGGATTCCTAGGTTACTAGGAAGTTAGAATGCGTTCAATATTATGCGTACGCCCCTATTTCAATCTTGTAGTAGGCCAATTAGTCATTACTTAGTCATGATTATGTCTTTATGTATCTTTACCCTGACCACTAGTTCACACAGATAACATACATTCATCATCATTATAGTAGCGGTAGGACGTCCACTGCCGAACATAGACCTCTCCCATAGAAACTCGGTCTGTTAGGTTTTTTTGTTTAGCTAGATTATGACCGAGATTGAGACATAGACTATTTTTACATCACGGGTATTCACAAAGGCTGAAAGCCCTCGAACTCCTAGCGTCCTCGCTCGCGTTTGGTCGCTCGTACACCAAAATATTTCGGGTGTTATTAATCGCTTACACCCAAGTATACCACAATTATTCATCACTAATGCGAGAAAATTAAAAAAGTCCCAAGTTTCATTTTAAATATAAATACGGATTTGTCATGTTAATTGTATTTAATTGTAGCATAAGTAGTATTATGAATTTAATGAGCCTCGTTCTATTTTCAAATTTACATCGGCTCTAGGGCCTGAAATCGTATAATTTCGGAGTCAGATCTACTCCGAGTTAATATTGACCTAGTTTCGGAGGATGAGTGATGAAAAAATATTTATCACACTTTGTATCGCATTCCCGTACTATGGGTTCGTATATTTTTGGATTATTTAAAAAAAATACGTTTATATCATAATGCTAGCGACTGTTCACTATTTGCCTGTTGTACTGTTTGTCTGAGTGTCTATAGACGTGTGTGAACTGTAAATCAAAGTTTGTTTACTTCCTTTTTCACGTTTCCTTTGTTGTCTGAATAAAAAATGATTTCTCAGTTTTGGTGGATCGTCCGTGTCAGTTCTCAGTTTTAGCCTCGAACAACGTTGTACCCGGATTGTATCGTATCATCTCTATTTCGGGAGCTTTCTGTTTGTAAATTCTATAAAGCTTGATCAGAAGTAAGAGTAGCCCGGAAATGTACTACCACCATACCTATTTTTTGCCGTCAAGCAGCATTGTGCTTCGGTTTGAAGGGTATGGTTGTCGACAACCGAAGCACATGAGCACACCTGTATGCCTCACGTTGATGGACACAGAGCAGTGCATCGTAGGGCAAGTTTCTAAAGTACGCGACTTACAGGGCAATACTTTGTCATAGGCGGTAGTTATACCATTTAACATTATATGGGCCATATGCTTGTTCAATCTCCAGGTTGTGTAAAAAGAAAAAATATTTATGTCATTTAATTAGAAATAATTATTATCATTCACCCGATGGCGATGGTCGAAATCAATGGAAGAGACTTGCGGTGGATCGGAGAGAATAGCATAATAAAGAGGAGGCGCAGGCGTGGGCCTTTACTTCCTAGCAGTGGATGCAAACGAGCTGAAATGATGATGATGATGAATGAGAAGTTGACGCGGCAAATCATAACATCAACTCACTGGCGCATTTATAATTAACAAAGATTTATTCTTCATCGTGTATTGATTACTGATAGGGTCTCGTTGTCTCGATGCCTCTACAGTGAAGCTACCTAATACAGATTGTAATGCGATGCGACCGAGAGTTAATGTAGATAAAATTGCGGGAATAGGAGTACCTATTGGCTTAACTCAGACCTGACAAATTACGTGAATCTACCGCCGAAGGTATGGTAGGTAATGCAATATCGCGTAGGTAGAAATTGTGTTATCCACATAAGATTGTAGGCGGTTTACAGCACAGTCCACACAGTAAGTCATATACATACTGTGTATATGATAACCTTAGAGCCGCGATTGGCGCGTAGCCTGCTGAGACGTAAGGCCTTAGTTCATTTCCCGAGGCAGGACAAATGTTTGCAAGCTTTGCCCAAGATCTGTGTGCTCTGGTAACATGATATTCGTATTTCCTTATATTCACGACATTCCTAGTGAGGCGTCAAAACTGATAAACAATTATGATGATAAAGTTTTCACCTTTTCAAACTCTGACGCAGCCTGTCCAAAAATCCAGGTACCTATATGACGAATAAATGAAAAATCAGTAAAAGCGTTTTTATCTGATAAAAAGATTCGTTAGTATCTACCTATCCGCATTAACGGGGTAGGAAAACTCATCAAGGAAACCTACATGAATGACATACGTTAGTATGATATCCACTGGATTTGGTCAAATAGTTGTTTTCGGTAATCGCGACTATATGGCCTCGTATTTATCGGCTAAGTGTAAGTTAGTAGCTTGCCAGTGGCCAACTGTGCAGTTTATAGATCGCTTGAAGTCCTTAATGTCTGTTAAAGACACCTAAGTAAGATGAAGAACATTAAAAAAATCACGAAGCACTGATTTGTAAAGACCACCATAAAAAATGCTAGTTGATCTGTTAATGTCAAGCAAACTACGTCACGCCTAATTATTCGGCGTGAATTGTGATCGCGTCGTCAGTGAGACGCTTCTATGAGTGTTTGGGAGAGGCGTGGGGGCCAGTGGGAGATACTCGGCTCTGACTTAACACTTTCAGAGTTATGCGGTGAGTGTTCTATGATAACATACGTGCTCAAAACGTTGACGGAAAATATCGTGAGAGAACCTGCGGTCTAGTTATGTCTGTTATTATTAACCATGTCTTTTTCTGTGGATTTAGGCTGAGTAACATGGCAAGCCTACATAATGTAGTCCTGTCTTCGCACTGCAGCGGCTGCATCCTTTATCAAGATAATACTGCGATATGCCACCAGTGTCGCGCTTTTCAAAGGTCAATAGTTATACAGGGTTATGCAAGGAAAATAAGCATTTACTTTGCGACAAAGATAACACGAGGTGAGATGGTGATTCGACCGCTATTCTTAATCAATCCTGCTTCGCGTATGACTTTAATAGCTTAAGTTCATGAATAGCCTGGGGTCTGACTCTACAGACCCTCTCATCCTGCAATTCAGCAAGGCACCGGTCTCCGCAATATACATTTATATTAATTCATCTCTTATATCTTCATTGCATCCGGGTTGCGGCCTCCTGGGGATGCCAGAGTGCCGCATGCTGTATTTGTACGAGAACACTGACATCCCTTCGTTAAGCACCCGGCCCGTACTGGAAGCATCTCGATGTGTGTTACCATCGGTGCCCCAAGTGCTGACACCACCTCCCCTATTCAGCTGCTCCTACTTCCCTAACACTTGCGGATCGTTACATGCATGCAAGTGGATAAACCATGCATGGGTCCTGTGGCGCAGTACGCATTACGTACTATACACATATGTGTATCTGTGTAGGCATATGGGTACAGGTGTGTAGGTATACGTATAGCACGCACTATACCCTGCTTGCGAATGCCACGCTTTTCGGCAATCAAGACCAGGAGACCCTTGGGCTCGCCGACCCGGATCCCCTACTCTTGGGATATCCATCCCTCTACATAGTCCACGTCTTGAAGTTACCTGCATGGTGTCATATGAACCAAGCTAAGATCCTGTACTCATAAAGCTCACCATGTAGGACTATCTTATATTAGCTTAGACACCGGAAGTCATTCTATGGTCTATTGCGAATGGTCTCATCTCTATCTCACCTCATGGTAATATAGAATTCTTATATACGCTAGCACTCACCAGTTCGCTTCTAAACTCACTTTCTTTCGTTTGCTGGAGTTGGTCCTCCATCCCATCACCAGTATCGGCCCTCCGTCCAAGGTCCAGGCTCCAATCAATCGCGTTTTCTTTTCCCTCTCACGTCGTTGATGCCGTTCGTCTTAGCCTCTCTCCCTGGATGACGTCAAAAGCAAAAGTCACAGAATATATTGCTCAACTGTCAGAATTGAATGACTTCTAACCAACAACGTCACGTATGTTTATTTACTGAACTGTCATCGATCTCACGCTTCAGCGCGACACTCCCAACCAAGAAAGGGTTATGTTATGTTGGTGGACTTGTGCGGAAAAGGTTCCGCATTCAAACTCTGTATGTGGTCCATTATGCGTGAGACAGTTGACTATATGGATAGCCAGCCTAACTCCGACCAGAAGCGCAGAAGTTTCCTGGGGTGTTCGCAGGCTTCACGGAGTGACCTTGGATTGTCCAGGATTTCTGCACGTTGTGCTGTTACCCCCACGCATTCCAGGACTACGTGGGCAGCTGATTCTTCTTCTCAGCTGATTCGTCATGCCCTGCAGAGTGGGCTGTCTGTTGCTCCGATAGTGTAGAGGTGTTTGTTCAGGGGGCCATGTCCTGTGAAGGTTGAGCAGTCGACGTGTCAGTCGTGGCGAGACGGCCGGCAGAGCCATCCTCGACTGTCTGCAGTCCATGGTCTGTGCCCAGCGTTCGTTGTGTAGGTTTAGAGTACGATTCCGTATCCATGCTCGTAGCTGGGTGAAAGGTAGAGGGAGGAATGGAGGTGGGCCTATAGCCGTGGTTTCCGATCCTCTTCTAGCTAGTTCATCTGCAGCATCGTTGCCTAGTGATCCGCTATGCCCCTTAATCCATTGTAAGATCACCATCACCAAGAAAGGGTCTATTGAAGTAGAGCTAGCAGGTGACGCGTCCACTTCCGGATTTTTTCACTGGCCCGAACAGCCGCATCCCTTCTGAATTTGGCTCCTTTATCTCCAGATTGATTAGTGTCCTTGGAAACGTCATACGGGTTGATTTCTATAGATTCCACTGGTATATTGCCTCCATGAACATCATTTATAATTTCTGGCTCAATTGGTTCAAAGACAGGTTCAGCTTCTACTGTAGAAGTCTCTATTAGTTCTAAACCTGGATCCAAGGTTGGTTTATCCGCTGTATGTGAGTTGGTATTCCTTGACAGCTGATTAAATTGTGGAGGTTCATTTGAGTCCTCTTCTAGCGAGTAGAGATGCCCTACAGCGCGTGTGAGAATAGAACCTTCAGCTTTAACTCTCGCGACTTTACATCTACCGACTGTCCTCTCAATGAGGTTGATAATTTTACTGAACTTCCAGTTTCATCGGTTCTTTTGTTCACCTTTAATTTGGACTATGTCTCCTACTTGAGTTGAGCGGTCTGGCTTGATCCTTGGCTGCCTAGGTAAATGTTGTGATCTCTCACTAAGACATGTTAGATACCGTTCTATAAACATTTTCTTAAATTCTTCCAAGATTTTAATTATTTTTTTCCAGCTATCTATCAGTTCCATTTTAAGCTTAGAGTTTGAAATTGGTACCTCTATTTCCGGTGGTATTCTTGTAAGACATCTTCCTAGACCTAGAAAATCAGCGGGTCGTAAGATGTGTTCTATTTCAGACCCAACTCGTGTCAGTGGTCTTGTATCAATGACCGCTTCAACCTCGTTCATAAATATAAGTAATTTGCTATCATTCAGCAGATGTTTTCCCAAGGTACGTTTAAGACAATGTTTTCCAACCCCACCAAACGTTCGTAGAATCCTCTATACCATGGGGCTAGTTGGGGAATGAATTTCCACGTAATTTCCTTCTCTATACAGTATGCACTTGACATCACTTCAGATGTCAGTTTGAAGCAAGGAGCGTTGTCCGAGTACATCTTTTTTGGTAATCCTCTTGGTGCAGCGAATCTTTGTAAGGCTATAAAGCTCTCATGAGTTTCACTTATGACTTTATTTATGAACTCACATTCTTTAGATAGACTCATATATAAATAACAAAATATACATATAACAAAAAAATATATAAAACAAAACGTACATATCCATATCCGTACATATCCGTACACCAGTATCGGCCCTCCGTCCAACGTCCAGGCTCCAATCAATCGCCTTTTCTCTCCCCTCTCACGTCGTTGATGCCGTTCGTCCTACCCTCTCTCCCTAGATGACGTCAAAAGCAAAAGACACAATATATTACTCAACCGTCAGAATCGAATAACGCCTAACCAACGTCACGTATGTTTACTTACTGAACTGTCAACGATCTCGCGCTTTAGCGCGACAACCAGTTGCAAGTCTAAATCACCTTCAATTGATAGAAGTAAACAGGCGCAGTACTATCCAATTAATTGTGTATCTCTCTTGCCAAATCCAGTCCATCCCAACATCCAAATGCAGCCTGGAAGCGCTTGGATCGTTTTCAGCGATTCGTGCGTTTTAATGTTGTGTCACTAAAGCAAAAGCTAGCTTCGCTGAGTTTGTAACATCCTATTCTTTGTAAACTGCGATGGTTTTTATTTTATTTGTCTCAATTACCCCGTAATAACACTGATTTACACAAAAAGAGTTGGAAAAACAGATCTGCAATTTATAATAGGTACTGTTCTTGATATCTCATCATATAGGTTCAATTGAATTTTTAAAAGCCAGAAACTAAAATAACAAAACCGTCTTTCATTTTATCTCTCTCAAGATACTCAATAAAACATTTTCTAGTCTGACTAGCGTAGTAGGATCGTGGTGGATGTCACAAACTTGGGAGGCCAACAGTGGGTGAAGCCGGGCTGTTCAAAACATTTTCTCAGATTTACTATGCGACTTTAGTCTAAAGGCGCGTTTAAACCAAATAAACATAGAGCTAGAGCTAGACCAAGAGCATTCTTTCTCGAGTTTAGTGTAAACGAAAGATCATTCTTAGCGTTTACACCAAAATATCAACGAGCAAGAATGAGAACCAAGAACTAGAATTCTTGCACGATAGATGTTTAGATCAGCCGAACGAATGCTCATTGCTCATTCGTGTCAAGTCTCCGGGGATCGAGCACGTTCAAACACGCAAGAATGCTCTAAGCAAGTGTTCGCACGCTCTAGTACCGTTTACGTCAAGCGAGCGAGCATTCTTAGAATATTCCATATAATCTTTGGGAACGCCGACAAAACAACGAAAGAATGCGCTACGTCTGTTTACACTAAAATAATTTGATAGAGTGGAGATAGAATGCGCATTCGCTCGTCTGATGTAAATTGGCCTTCAGAAAATGGATTGGGTGGGTCATCTTAGGTTCGCCAATTTCTTTTGGAATGAATATAATAACCAAATTGAAAATAAGACATCTATCAATTGAGTTGATTAATAAGCGCCTTTTTATACCACCTCGTAAGCTAAGCAAGCCGCAGGCGGTCGCTAGTTTTTAATGCTTCGTTAGTATTGCATGCGTCATACCCATTAGCGAACCATTGAATAATGCTACTCTACCAGCCTAAAAGAATTCGGCGCTGTTATGTAAAGAAATTGAAATCTCCAGTAGATTTGCCATTTAAGTCGCGGCCAAGGTTAATCGTATTTAAGCGTATCAAAGTTGTGATTATTCTTTAAATATTACTATTTCTTATCGATTTGGAACGCAGTAATGTTTATTTGGGACAACTAGATCACAATACAGTTTATACATTTTAGGATTATAAACGTAAAAGTCAAAAATGTTCTCTTTAATCGCAATTGTTAAGGCGCATGCCGGACGGAAGGCGAGGGCGGGGCAAAGATGTGACGTCCCTTTCATACAAATGTATAGAAGGGTCGCGTCTTGTATGTATGTCTTGTGTAGCAACGGTTCTATACATTTTGTGTAAAAGTTTATGAAAGGGGCACCGCGTCTTCAGCTCGTCCTCGCCTCGCCCTGATGTCTAGCCTGTACCTCAGGTATACGGTCTTCGTTCGTCTCTAGTAAACAATATATGAACAAAAGAATTGCACGTTAGCGGAACAGAAACACAGATTATTCAATACTAAGAAACAGTGATGTGCAGATTATTACGAGGTCGTTGTCAATTCTTAAATTAACATTGTTTAATTTCTGTTTATTTATCGAGTTCCAAATCTTCGCTGGGTTGATCTTGACACAGAGGATGGTGGAAGTTAGATGATGGCTAGAAGGGCTCGGGGGAAAACATTGTTCAATACGGAATGAGATAGGATACAAACAAATGACAACCGCTGTGGTGGGCGAGTAGCCAAGAGCCCGCAACGTTTGAGACGCAAAATGTCGTAGACTGTATAATAATCGTTTACACAATATATATTCAAATATTTGTTCCGGGTGCATGTTGTGGTAACACGACACGGTTAATCCTAATGTGGGGTCTTCACTATGCGTTTGTTTTGTTATATTATTTTTAATCGTCCCTTTGCTACATTTTGGCAAAAGTTGCTTCGGTTTTAAAATAGGACTACTTAAATGGATGCTGCGTTCCATTACACTTTGGTAAATGTTGAGTTTTGATTTTTGTAACTCTGACCAGGATCACGTCTGCGCAGCTTAGGTTAGGTCAGACAGAATACACGAGTTTACTTATGAAATAAAAATGAAATATTTCAAGCTAAAATTGCGCACCTCGTTTACTTAAAGTTTACTAACAGTCGTTCTAAAATCATCCTTATGATTACAATGAATAAGCTTGTTTGGCTTTGAGGTAAGAGGTAACGAAGCAATGGGGCAAGCCTATTAGGACTGAAAGGTGGATACTGGTAGATTAATAACTCTTCATTGATACACCAAAACCTAGAAAATTTATAAGACTAACTAGCTTCCGCCCACGGCTTCGCACGCGTGTTTTGTCAATGAAAGGTAGCCTATGTGTCAGTCCAGGTCATAATCTATCGACATACCAAATTTCATTAAAATTGGTTCAGCCGTTATGACATGATTGAGTAACAAACAAACATCCAAACTTTCGGCTTTATAATATTAGTGTGATGCGCGTAGACAATGGGCGGTCTTAGCGCTTAAAGCGATATCTTCCAAGATATCTAGGATCAATAGGATTCGACAATCGCGTTGTTCTTAGAAAACTATCGTGATTTATTTAAATAATCAGCCTGATATCATATAATATAATAATAGCACTCACCCTGATGTTTCACGAATTGCACTAAAACATTTTCGGTCGTATATAAAATCGTACGTGATAAATACCGTATTTACAATAACGAATAATGCTGTTTGCCCCCAGATGATCCCCAGTTCAGCGAGCTGCTGTGGCAGGCGGAGGTTGCGATCGACAATGGCATCTACCCTGAGAGGATATACCAGGGTTCCAGCGGTTCCTACTTCGTTAAGAACCCAGGGAGTGTGAGTACCACTTCTCATAGCATCGAGATTCGTATGAAACTATTAATTTAATCATATAAGATATAACTAAAAAAATACCTGACACAAAGAGCAAATGAATGAATATTTAAATGAGACACAATGACATTTGAGACTAGTTTAAATTTTAATCGGCATATGTATAAATGCAAAGTTTACAAGAAAGATAAATTAAGTCTCTATGTAGCACAGTTTAAAAAAAAAACTAGTTTATTTGTTTATTCGGTGTTCGAGTCACCTGTCTAGTGCCATGCTAAATTAACATAAATACAGGTAAGATGGAACCCTCGGTGTGCAAGTTTCACTCGTACTTGGCCGGTCATGTTTCGTAGTTTGTTTAGCAATTGGTGTAACAATAAAATTTAAAATATATTTTTTTCTTTTGAACGGTACCTACTATATTTAATTATTTGATTAGAGCGAACGGTACTGTAACCAATTACACTAATTAAAACAATCATAATAAAAATACCGGCCAATTGTGAGTCGGACTCGTGCACGAAGGGTTCCATATCATTATCTTTAATAAATATTTTCTTTCACACAATAGCACAATTTTATTTATTTACCTTATTTGAGGTTGGTGCCGAATAGTGCCGATTAAGCTAGTCATCTAAATTGTATGAGCGTCCATACAACTCAGAGGACTATCTTAATTGGCATCAACTATGTATGTATGGAGATACCCTTTAATTTTATTTTTTGGAATTTTTCCTATATTTGTGCTGTTAAGACCTTGCTTTTTGCCAAATTTCGTGATTCTAGGTCAACGGGAACTACCATATAGGTTTTCGACCAAAAACCTATAGGGTACTTCCGGTTGACCTATAATTGTAAATTTTGGTTAAAAGCAAGGTTTTACAGCACAAGTAAAGGAAAAATTCCGAAAAATAAAAAAGTTGAAAATTAAGGTTAATTTTGGTACTCACAAGTTTTCGCGGAAATCTAAATTTGCCCATATCTTTTTATCGTGTTGACTCAGGACCTTGATTTTTATACACCTAATAGGGACTATAGACCTCAGTATCTAAATCTAGTAAATTTCAACTTGCTATGTCCACCCGTTCCTGAGAAAATCGGTGGTCACACATGGACAGACAGACGGACAAGAGAGTGATCTTATAAGGGTTCCTTTTTTACCTTTTGAGTACGGGACCCTAAAAATGAACCTAAACTAAAAAATCATGCATAATAGTAAGTTATTAAACGAGGGGTAAAGCGGTGTCTTGCGTTACGGGCGCTTTATTGAATCCCGAACGTAACGAAGGATTCTAGAGTTACTAGAATCCTGAGTGCAGAGTGGGTTATTCAGCTATATCCACGAAGAGAATACTCTACTTTTCACACTTTCTGCGAGACAATAAAAACCAAATCTAGGTTGGTGCATTCTGTGCAGAGGTTAATTTTGCATGTCTCTTTGGTTAAAATTTTAATACAGATAAGGTCCCAAATCAAATCACATTATTCCCGCGAGGGCATAATGAAATTCAGTATAACTTTACTCCCGGCTCGGCCGTATGGATTTAATCACCTGCTTTCGCTGAGGTTTACATGAGATATAATTTGACATTATCAAGCAGGTGGTGTGAAAACAAATAATAATAAATTGTCATTATAAAAATACCAATGTCAGTAAAAAAATATTATTCGCAAGCAAAGTCAAAGTATATAATTAATATATAGTAGTATATAATAGTAAATAAAAATCAATTAATGCAAAAGAGTATATACGTAATTAATTCAATAAAATCAAAAAATATTAATTTAGAATCGTTCATCTCACAGTCTCACAGTACCTCAGGCATTCCAAAACAAATCCCTTCCATTCATCCGCAAACACATCACAGTCCAGGTTTGATTTAAAGATCTATCTAGTGCATCACACTGAAAAAAAAAACAAAAATATTTATTTATAACTAAATCAAACAATTTAGTTTAGTCCTATAACACTAAAACATTATATCCTCATAATAAAGACCAAATAGCAAAAAGCGAGATTACAAATAATATGCTGTATACAATTTGTAAAAAGATATTTTAAATTTGTTGTTGGGAACCATCACCTTTGATACCCACACTAGATAGTAATCTGTATCGTGGGTATCTATACGATTGACACATTATGCTCGGTAAGAACTGACTGGTTTAATGTGCGTCTTGTAGCGAGATGATGTCAAAATTGCTCGGTTAATTACCCAGCTTGTATTATTGCAAGTTGGATTAGACGAGCATATATTATAACTGAGTCGCGGGGTTGAGGGATTTCAAGACCACATCCTCTCATTTGGTGTGACTAAAACATTCCACTTGTATTCATCATCATATGATCCGTAAGTCGTCCAATTCTGAACATAGGTCTTCCCATACATTTCCAGAGCGATCTTGTGCGACTTGTACCTTTAACAGATCATAATTATTGATTTAAACGGGTATTTACCTTTTTTATTTGTTATCCCGACGTTTCGACTATGTTGCAACAGCCGTGGTCGCGGGCAGACTGGGATACTTGGAGCTACCGTCGATAAGTAATGGCAGCTGCAGCAACTCTACCTGTCTTCAGAATTAGAAATGTCCTCGTTCATATTACGACACACTACACTAACCGTATCTACGCACTGAGATGACCGATCACGACGCGCACACCTAGTAATTATCAGATCGTCTTTCCATCTAGTGGGGGCCGTTCTAAGCTGCGCTTTTCACGTATGAATTTTATTAAAAATGGGATTACCATGATTTGTGACTTATTGATCTATCGACTATCCACTCGCAGACTTCAATTTGTTGATAGTTTGTGCATGTGATAGTTTTAAAAGTTATATCATTCCACTTGTGATATTAAAGTGTAGGTACCCAATTTGAGCAATTGAGGTTTATTGTGTCAATTTAAGTTTGTTTAGTGAGTTAACTAATGTTGTGACACTATCTTTAGTAGACTGTATTGGAACACTGGTTCCTAGACTTGTTATAAATAGTAAATTATCTATAGGAATATAGATAATTGACTATATGTTGTATACTAGCTGTTGTCCGCGATTTCGTACGCGTTACACTAAATGTGTAACCTAGAAATAAAGCTAAACTCGCTGTTGCAACTTGACACCCCATTTTTATCCCTTGGGACCTTATTTAGGGCGTAAAAAGTAGCCTATATGTTAATCCAGGTTATAATCTACGTACATACTAAATTTCATCGAAATCGGTGATTGAGTAACAAACAAACAAATAAATAAACAAACATTCAAACTTTCGCATTTATAATATTAGTGTGATTAATATATTAATCAGAAATGAGGTCATTGTACTTATGAACCATATTTTTTGTATAAAGAGTTTTCGTAATTCAATATTTTGTCAAGATTGGTATAAAGTCCAAGAAACAACTGATTTTAAGGCGTGCTACGTAAGGAATAAAAAACATACTTAGAATGACCGTTTTTGCGTTAACATGTTCCCAAGCATAAGTATAATTCGTTACATTACTATTGTTCTCAAAAAGACGACCTCCGTGGTGCAGTGGGCGAATAGCCGGCTGAGACGCAGGAGGTAGCGGATTCGATTCCCGCCGCGGAACAAATATTTGCATGATCTACAGATATTTGTTCAGGGTCTGGTTGTTTCTGTATATTATAAGTATGTATTTACAAAAAAAATGTATATAAGTATTCTATCAGTTATCTGGTTCCCATAGTACAAGCTCTGCTTAGTTTGGGGCTAGATAACGCTGTGTGAAAGGTCCAGCAATATTTAATTATTTATAAAAAAAAGAGCCCACGCTAAATGTGTCACTAAGTTCGCTCAGCGCAGGATCGGAATGAAAAAATGAAATAATAATGTACTCCTGGACTCGGCACGCATAGTCAGGAGGTTCCTCTCTCTGCAGCCCTAGCCACCGATTGCTTGGGCCTTGCATAGCGGTCCGTGGTTTACCGTTTATATAAATATATTTTTTACTATAATGTTTGTTTTTTGTAAGACTGAAGGGAAAAATGTTATATAAACGAACATTTATTATAAACGATTTTTAAAATAAATATGTGTGAATAATAATGAATTAAATATGTAATCGGAATGGCGTGTAAATCAGGACACCTATTACCGAGCAGTGGGTATGTGTGGACTGATAAGATATAATTTAATTCCGAGCATTTATTGGACCAGCAATAACTTACCATAACATGTATCCTTCCAGAAAATAGTAGGAGTATTCAAACCTAAAGATGAAGAGCCGTACGGGCGACTGAACCCGAAATGGACGAAATGGATGCACAAGCTATGCTGTCCGTGCTGCTTCGGGCGCTCCTGCCTCATCCCCAACCAGGGCTACCTGTCTGAGGCCGGCGCCAGCCTCGTCGACTCCAAAATAGGCCTCCGCATCGTGCCAAAGACCAGGGTAAGTCTCAGTTGAGGGCTCTTCATGTAGAAATCATCAGAACGTTTATTTGTTATAATATACGTACACTAGCTGTTGCCTGCGACTTTGTACCCGTTATACTACTAATTGTGTAGGTAACCTAAAAATACAAATTATATACACCTTACACATTTATTCATATCCATTCGCACATTTATTTCGAGTCATATTCTATCTAGTCTATTTTTAAAAATAGCTTCGCACCGATTTTATTAAAATAAAATATAAGATATAGCATTTACGGATAGTGTAGCTTTCTATCAGTGTAAGAATTTTCAAAATCGGTTCTGTAGTACCGGATATTATCCATTACAGACATACAATACAAACTTTACCTCTTTGGTACTACTATACATATACTAGCTGATTCGCCCTGGCTTCGCACAGATGTTTATCAAAATAAAATATAGCATATAGCACTCAGGGATAATGGAGCTTCCAATTAGTGAAAGAATTTTCAGAATCGGATCAGTAGCTGCGTTGATTATCCCTCATATCCAAACAAACTCACAAATTTTACATCTTTCTAACATTAGTATATAGTATAGATGTAATTAAGTGACATATAGGCCGCTTCGTAATTAAGACACTCGGGGAAATGTTGTCAAAACCGCAATCAATCTGATACCAACTAGATTATTTTACTAAGAAAACTTTCGTGATTTATTACAATACATACCTACTCTCACGCCTTTATACCGGAGGGGTCGGCAGAGACCACGGATCTCCTTTTGCTACGATCCTGGTATACTTCTTTTGTCTCATCACTCTCATCACGTTCTTCAGACATGCCTATGAGTATAGATTTGGGTAGTCTTGAGCTGGCCTTTCACCAATGGATAAGTTATTCACGTTAGTTGTGAATGGCGGAAAAGGCCGTTGCCCAACAATGGGACAGTATGGTGATACTAATATTGTACTAATATTATAAACTAGCTATTGCCCGCGTCTTGGTACGCGTTACACTACTGTGTAGGTAACCTAGAAATAAAGCTAAACTCGATGTTGCAACTTGACACCTCATTTTTATCCCATGGACCTGATTTATGGGATAAAAAGTAGCCTATGTGTTAATCCAGGTTACAATCTACGTGCATACTAAATTTCATCGAAATAGTTTCAACCGTAACGACGTAATTGAGTAGCAAACAAGCAAATAAATAAACAAACATCCAAACTATCGCATTTATAATATTAGTGTGAGTGTGACGTGAAAGAAACTCTGTCTGTTTGTTACGTTTTCACGGCCTTTATTTTTGGTGTCGATTGCAAAAGTAGGCAGTAAGTTTTATATCGAATTAATCACCTAAACCTAGTCGATTTTCTTTAAAATTTGATAATATAACTAGTGGCAAATCTTTTCGAGAAGTCTTTTTTTATGTTTTGAGAAACCGTCTCTTGAATATCGTCAGTATATTACCAGACACCCTGTATAACTTCAAAGTTGGTTTCTTCGGATCTTGAAATAGTAAACCTTTTGTTTTGTTATAAATGTTTTATTGTAAAACAAATAAAACCTTTTTTATGATATTCTTATCAATTATAATGTACTATCCTGTTACATAGTAGTTAAACTGCTACAATTATAGGTATTTTTATTATTCATGACGATACAAATAACGGGAGTGTTATCGCATTAATGCCGTGGGCGTCTTAACCTTTCTTGACTGAAGTGCGCTCGATCTGACTAAATGCGGAATAATTAATTTTGTGTTCTTCATAATTTGTCAAATGTTTACAAATTTACCCTGTATATATTCATACAAATATAAGTAAATGCGTAATACTACGTGCTTTGTACAACTAAGCTTATGTTTTCGCTAGCTTCCGCCCGTGGCTTTGCGCGCGTCAGTAAAAAATAGCCTCAATCCCGGTCATAATCTGTCTATTTACAAAATTTAATTGTAATCCTTGCAGCCGTTATGGCGTAAACAATTCTCTTTCTCATTTATAATATTAGTATAATCAAACTATACTATATTAGAACATACTATATTGTAATATTAGAAATGCGAAAGTTTGGATGTTTGTTTATTTATTTGTTTGTTACTCAATCACGTTGTAACGGCTGAACCGATTTCGATTAAATTTAGTATGTACGTAGATTATAACCTGGATTAACACATAGGCTACTTTTATCCCATAAATCAGGTCTTCTTTTCATCAGGTTTTATTTCTAGGTCACCTACACATTTAGTAGTGTAACGCGTACGAAGTCACGGGCAATAGCTAGTGATTAATAAAGTATGCCCTGCGATTAACGTGTTCTTTCTCCATTGATATAAATTTCAATGAAAGGCTCCTTAAAGTGACTCAAAGCAAAACAAAATACAAAAATCAATGTAGTCAATAAGGAAATATCCACTCTTCTCATAAGTTTTGCATTTTCCGGTGTTTAAGAGACAGACAATCGTATTTTTACAATTTGTCCTTATTAAATTTGTATTTCAAAGTAAAAAACCGACTATTATTAATTCATTTAACATCAAAATAACGAACATCATATTAAATATTAATTATACATAATCGAGAGTTAAACCAAATGACATTATAGTTATAGGTGTAAAAGCTTGTAAAGAAGTACCGAGCGAGTAACATCATAATAGTGCATTATGATATAAGTGCGGTAAGTTGAAAATTACAGCCGAGGCGATATTGCTAGCCCGAGCCGTAGGCGAGGGCTACAAGAAAGAGGCTAATTATCAAAGAGCACGTATGTCATACGACGTTTTATAACATATTTGCGAGGAAATAAATAAAACTCGGACTTTCTTAAACGAATAAATCTTTAATCACTTAAAGCAGTTAGAAAAATTTGAACAATTTGTAAAATTGATTATTACGTTGCCAGTTGGCATTTTTAATGTTGTCAAGTTATTATTATTATCTCCCAAAGTTAATTTTATTCATAAAATGTTGACCACTTTTCTGACATAAAAACTCTTTGCTAAGATTTAAAAAGTACCGTTCGTTTTAGACGGAGCATCTTGATAAACCGTACGTTTTACCTTATTAAAAAGAAACTCGTGCGTTTTACATTACAATAACGCACAAGTACGTAATGACATACATTACGATATTGAAATTGGTGAAATAAGAGACTCTTTACGAGCAAATGTGTTATAAAAATTTAAATAACATATGATTACCTAATTAATTAATCAATATTTACGTTAAAAGTGTTATTAAATGGATATTAAAATAAATAACATGTAACCTAAATATTTATAGAAATTACAAAACAAGTTCAATTTAAAATACGGCAATATATTTTGATTCATTATTTTGTTGTCATAGCTTATACCCAGCAGTATAAGGTAAAGCATATAAGGGCTGAAATAATAATAATTATTATTACATTTATATTATTATTAAGAGCTTGTAGTGTCCCATTGCAGGGCAAAGGCCTCCCTTCCTTCTCTCCAGACTTCTCTATTTTGGGATATTGTGGACCAATCCTGTAAATGGACATCAATTTCGTCCCTCCATCTTCGCCACGATCGTCTGCCACGAGGTCGATTCCCGTTTAGAGGGGTCGTTTCCCACTCTGTGGTGGTTTTAGCCCATAACGCTTCGGACATGCGGCAGACGTGGCCCTCCCAATCCCACTTCAGTTTACCCGCTTGCTGTCCGACATCCGCGATTTGCGTTTTAGAACGCACTATACTGTTACGAACGCGGTCTGTCAGTCTGACTCCCAGAATACTGCGCTCCATGACTCGCTGACAAACCCCGAGTCTGGACTTTTGCAGATCAGTCAAAGATCAGGTCTGAGCGGTAGGTGAGGATGGGGAGAATGCACACGTCCATGAGCCTCCATTTCAGAGATAAAGGAAGTGTACCTTTCATTAGCTGTTTCAGTGACCAATAATGTCCCTTCCAAGCGTTCTCGGTTCGTCTTGCAATTTCGAGGTTTTGTCGTCCTTAAATGATAATAATATAAAATTATAAATAATGCTAGACATTTTACACAGCGCCATCTAGTCCCAGACTAAGCAAAGCTTTGGGAACCTAGTAGTTATTATAAAGTATTGGGGCTTGTACTCTATTATAAAGTAGTAGAGTTTCTTGTGAAAGGGCTCACCTGGGGAAGTATTATCACCTAATTCTGCCGCCAAGCAGCATTGCTGTGTTTCGGTTTGAAGTATATAAATCCTGGTGAAATTATAGGCACATGAGGTTTTACACCTGTATGCCTCAGGTTGATGGACGCAGGGCAGTGCGGCGTAGGACACATTTCTAAGGTGCGTGACCTACGAGGCAGTTTCTCTGTTATAGACGATGGTTACCAGTTATCAGGTGGGCCATAAGCATGTTCCATCTCCATGTAGCATAAAAAAAAAACAAATAACTGATTAAATACTGAATGATGATGATGGTTTTTTCAGGTGGTGAAACTAGTGTCAGAGACGTTTAACTACTTGCGCATCGACCGGGAGCGGTCGCGACTCAAGCGAGCCATCACGGAGCAGTTCCCCAATCTGCGGTTCAACAGGATGGGACTGCCGCCCAAGGTACGCATCATCATCATCAAGATCTTGGTGGCCTTTTCGTGCTCCAATATTGGATATAGGCCTCTTCCCTTCTTCTCCACTCCTGGCGATCTTGTGCCCCCTCCTCCAGTCATGTCCTGCATGTCATCCACCCAGCGATTTGGCTTTCGGCCTTGTCTCCGGGTCTCCATTCTAGGGTTCTTCTGGTCCATCGGGTCGCTTCCATTCAAGCGATGTTCAAGCGATGATGCCCATGCCTACTTTTTCTCCGCTATGGTGGTCATCACATCACTCACTTTTGTTTAGCTTTGAATCCAGTCGTGGCGTTTCCGGTCACGCAGTGTGATCCGAGCATTGCTCTCTCCATACCTGTCTGCGCAACTCTGAATTTCTGTGCAGATTTTTTTGTGAGCGCGAAGACGCTGACTTTAAATTGCAGTGTCAATTTGCTACGTAGTGTTTGTTTGTTT
Source organism: Philereme transversata (assembly GCA_963924445.1). Lineage (NCBI taxonomy): Eukaryota > Metazoa > Arthropoda > Insecta > Lepidoptera > Geometridae > Philereme > Philereme transversata. The sequence continues at coordinate 13,041,201 of OZ004338.1, read as the reverse complement.
GCGTCAAATGGTGCCCAGGCTTGTGCGATTCTGCGTTCCAATTCTGCTGTCTGGTTTTCGTAACACAAAGTTATTTTATGACCAAGGTATACGTATTCCGTCACTGTTTTCACTGATAACTGATAGTCGACAATGTCTGCGCATAAAAATATAAAATTACCTATAATTATAATTTATGAATTGCTGCCATCTCTACTATGTTTGTGTACATACTTTTGGTAACAGGTTGTAGGGGGTAATTTGGGTGGGTAGGTCGGTAATTGTGTTAAATATAATTATGTTTAGGTAAAGGTGACGGGTCTATAAGTAGGTATCTAAATAATGTGTAACGGCTCGAGTGTTTCTAGGCACCGAGACAAACCTCTTAACTTGTTACCATATAAACGTTAAACAGCTAATCAACGCGTGTTTAAAAAAAATCCTTAACAATTTTTGTATAGGAATTTTTTAAACAGGCGGTAAGTAGTGTTTAATTTTTTTTTGTGGTAAAACTCCTAGGGTTTACAGTACTTTATGTAACACTGTACATTTTTGTTGAATAAATAAATACAAATCTATAAGTAATATTTATCGTTCCAGATAGGGTCATTCCAGCTGTTCGTGGAAGGGTACAAGGACGCGGACTACTGGCTGCGAAGATTCGAGCAGGATCCGCCCTCGCAGCCTGTTATGAAAAAGTGAGAAATTATCAATTTATCAAAACAAGTTACGAGAAAAATTGAATTTTAAGAGCGACAAATATCTATAAAAAAAATTGTAGACTGACCATACCGTGTTAGATGAAATAGTAGTATCATTTTGATAAAGGTTGCTGGGAGCCGTTGGCTGCAGGCCGCACAAGGACGCTCTGGAAATCTATGGGGGAGGCCTATGTTCAGCAGTGGACGTCCTGTGATGATGATATCATTTTGGACGTACAGATTGCTTGGAACTATATATACTTGTATACTAATACTAAAGGGGTAAATATCGTTATTTGTAGGATAATTTCAGAGACAACTGATTCGATTTTGAGTGCTAAAGCACGTATTTGAATCTAAATGAAATATAGCACTCGGGGAAAATGTATCCTTACTATTAGTGAAAGATTTTTTCAGAATTGGGATCAGTTGTTCCGGTGATTACCCCCTACTTCCAAACAAACTCACAAACTTTACCTCTTTAGTATAGATGTATAAGATTATATAGTAAAGGAAACATAGCGATTAACGGATAATAGAAAGAAAGAAAATAAATTTATTTGCATTACAAAAGAACAAGAAAATATAATCTTAAACAATTTAAACTAAACATATTCACATTAAATATAAAATGTCAATCACAAAGTCACGTATTTTAACACAATATGATCCATATGTGATAATGTGGTAAAATGTTTAGTATATTTGCAGATTCCAGCTGCAGTTCGAGCGGCTCGTGGTACTAGACTACATAATCCGGAACACGGACCGCGGCAACGACAACTGGCTCATCAAGTACGACGCGCCGCAAGCCGGGCAGGACATCGACATGACGGACCCTTCGGTAAGGTTTTTCGGAGTTAAGGACCATTTTGCAACTATACTTTGTGCATACATTTAGATTTGTGTTTATGTGTTGCGAATAAAATATTATATTCTTTTCTAAATACCTCCCAAACGCACAAAGCGGTTCTCCTTCACCTTTATTATGCGCACCGCCAAGGAGTGGAACGCCTTGCCTGACTCTGTGTTTCCTGATAACCACAACCTGGGTGTCTTCAAGTCGCGAGTGATCATGTTTCTTCTAAGCAAGCGTGGTCCATCGTAGACTGCATCATCGCGCCCCATCAGACGAGATCGTGCTCAAACGCAAACTTATAAATAATTTTAAAAACGTACGGGGCGATTTTCTCAACTAACTTGTTTCATGTATTTTAATAATTAATTGCGCCAAGTTTCACGTCTATAATTCCTGTATTAATTTAATTTTTAGCTTAGGCCCTGCAGTTTTTAAGTTATCAGCCAAAATAAAAATTGAACTTTGACGGAATTCACTGGGTTAACTACTGAAATTTGGTATGCTCGAAGCTTTTGTGACAAAAGTACAGGAAAAAGTCTGAAATTCAGATAATTACCATTTTAAACCCATAAAAGGGAATCCAATTTAACATGAACTCTCATTAATTGTAATTTGAATGAAACGAAAAAAGTTATTTTGTTATGATCAGGTCAACTTTGAACGGTGGGTGAAGTCGGCCTATGGATGATGATGATGATGAATAGGTCGACTTCACCCATTGATGGGTGGCAGGGTAGCGACTGAATGGTGGCCGAGGAATGGCTGTAGAAGGGCTGCCAGACATCCGCAGCGAGATGGGTGGACAGCATCGTCAACTTTGAATAATGATGATTATTTATAGTATACTAGCTGTTGCCCGTGACTTCGTACGCGTTACACTACTGAATGTGTAGGTAACCTAGAAATAAAGCTAAATTCGCTGTTGCAACTTGACTTGACACCCCATTTTTATCTCATAGGAGCTGATTTATGGGATAAAAAGCCTATATGGTAATCCATGTTATAATCTACGTACATACTAAATTTCATCGAAATCGGTTGATTCGTTACGTCGTGATTGAGTAACAAACAAACAAATAAATAAACAAACATCCAAACTTTCGTATTTATAATATTAGTGTGATTGTACAGGAATGGGGAAACTGCGAAATCCGGATCGCTGCCATAGACAACGGACTTGCCTTCCCGTTCAAGCACCCGGACTCGTGGCGTGCCTACCCCTACCACTGGGCGTGGCTGCCGCAGGCCAAGCTGCCCTTCACTCAGGAGACCAAGTACGTGCTTTTCATCATTTATTTAATGTGCCAATTCATAAAAATAACGCTAGTCTTGCCAAAGCACACCTACATCCAACTGCAAAAGGCAGTCATCCTAAATACCTGCAGAATCGTTAGGAAATTTCTTCAAACTACTTCTGAAATGGTGTCGTTGAACACAGTAGTCGAGCAAAAGAAATACAACGAATGAAAAAAAAAGAGGGTAGAATCGATGAATTAGATAGTTGCACTGATTGCTTTTCTGTCGTAATAATCTTACCCAATAGAATAGAATGCTAATAAGTGAAGTAATACCTATTATTGGGTATTCTGTAGCTTTAGTTGAATGTTAAGTCTATACCTACTCACTAGATGCCATAGCTGTAGCTGTAATACTAATGCATGTGTGAGTGGCTTAATCACAAAATAACCAGATGGCACCAGCTACACCAGCTGGCCGTAAAGACAATTATAGATCAGACTGTACACTCGGCTTAGACCCATGTGCTCCAGCACTTCCGGCTCTATAAAGCCGAGCTGATTAAATCAGAAAACAAATAATAATAATGAAACCGTTTATTCAGACCTTTACATTTTTAATTTAGGTACATAGGTTCAAGTGCCGATCACAATACGCCTCGTGGTCGCAGTGAAACTAAAGCAGAAATTGCAAATAAAAAATAGGTTAGAGAATAAATTGTTATCATCTGTGTGCGCTTTGGCGTAGGCCTCCTCCAATACCTTCTAAACTGAAATGGTTAATTGTACAAGAATAACAACATTAAGAGAAAATTGCAAGGAATTGGCCTATGCCAATGTGCCGATTGGAGATAGATTAAAAAAGTGATTTAGGTGCGATAAATTATAGTTTAAAACGCAAAAAGAAAACTATTATTTGATAGATAGCATAAGTGAACTTAATGGAAATAAAGAGAAATACAAGCAATTAAGCATAGTAAATATTACGGAGCGAATATGAAGCAAGAAGCGCGAGCGCGCTCTAGACCGAGTGGCCACGAGTGAGTGAGATGGGGGAACACCTCACTCACTCGCATATACTAGGGATGGAACGTTTCACGAGTAGCATGTGAAAGTCATATGTCATACCTGCTATTTTCCTTCGCATAACCTGCTAACACAGTCGTTCGGATTTCTTCGGAATTCAGCGTTTTCGTTGCCCGTGATTTTTCACATGTGAATTACCATTAGCAAGAAATCAAGTGTGATATTATAATAAGTGTGTGGCATCATAATGAAAAATCATTGCCTGTGATTTTTCGCTTGTGAAATAGCAGTTATAAAAAATATTCATATGAGAATGATTTAGAGTAGCAATCATTTCCATGCCTGGCATGTACATGTATTGTAGGTGTGGTCCAAATTAACAATTTAATAGAAAAATGAAGTTTGCTCAAAAACACACATATAAAAATTTTCAAGGTTCAATTATCCTTCCGATTTTGTTGAACTAATTCCATGTGTTGTATTCGTTCCAGGGAATTGATCCTACCACTATTATCAGACATGAACTTCGTGCAGGAGTTATGTGATGAGCTGCACATATTATTTAAAGTAAGTACACATACGAATTCCATCTGTGAGGCTAGCACGCCGATTTCCTTGTCTATTCTTAGAATAAAAGTCAGGCTCTATTGATAACTCCGAAATAGTTTTGGACACTCTGACATGAAAACTATTTCTTAAATAATAAAGAACACGATTTATATAAAGTCAAAAAACAACCCGCAAACTTTACTTTAATGACTCATTGTCATCATCTTGGTATTAGACTCAATTTTCGGCACGACCTGTAATACTAAGAGTACAATATTGAATCATTGGCTGTTATGCTAAATCACCATCAATTATAATGATAAAAGATGTAACTTTTTCAGTAAATATTTTTTTACACCTGTATGCCTAGTTGATGGGCGCAGGGCAGTGCATCGTAGGGCACGTCCCTATGGTGCGTGAACTTAAAAGCAATGCTTTTTATTGGTGATGGTTACCACATAACATCAGGTGGACCATTTGCTTCTTCCATTTATACAACCTGTTTTGTTATGTACAACATTAATATAAAACACACATCCGGAATCGTATTAACTGATTTTAGAAGTGGTTTTAATACCTGCAGCTTGAATATTTATCCAGTAATCGATACATTTTCAATAAACAATTTTTAACGTAAATCCGGCGGCGCCTTTGCGCCGCTGCCACTTAGTCACTTTAACAGGTACTTACAGATACACGATGAATGAATATGTTTTGCTTATTTTTAGTTTCCGACCGAAACAGGGGTTTCAGCCGTTACCGAAACCGTACCTTCAGCCTTGCTTTCAGTTTCGACCGAAACCGAAACTTACTTAAACATATTTAAAATATCTATTGTATACTGTAATCTAGTGAATTTTTCACACATTTATTTGCATATACAATGTATATTAACATGCAGACAGTTAAAGTGTTAAATAAAAGACAATCATTTAATTACGTAACAAATATATATTTTATTATTTTATGTAATGAAAATAAATATCAATATAATATAAATAAATATTATATAAATCATCATCATCATCATCTCAGCCCACATCCACCCACTGCTGGGTATAGGTCTCCTCGTTATCACGCTCTGATCTTCTCTCCAGTCCTGTGCCAAACGCATCCATTGCCTTCCCGCAACTCTCGCGATATCGTCCGACCATTTTTTCATAATATAAATATGAAAATATAAACAAATAGAAAAAAATACACTTACTAAGTACCTATCCAAACTGGCTAGGCATCAAGCGCGATAAACAAGAAAGGATGAGGCGAGATGACTGACTAGGTAATTCGCACGAGCTATACCTACGCGTTCTCTCTTAGTTAAAATTACGTAAATAATCGTTTAAGTGGTAAAAAATGTTAAAATAAGGACACAGAATGTAATCCAACAACAATTACCTATGAACACGCAAATCCAAGTAAAATCTAAATCGAATATAACCTCTTTTATTGTCACTTAAAAATAAAACTCAACAGAATTAAGTTCAATACCTAATAATTGCCAATAAAGTAAATAATAATTAATAACAGAATTAAAAACAGAAATGGTTTTACGTAAGTATTTCTTATGTGCAAAACACAACCTCAACTCGCGGCGGGCGAGCACGAGTTGCCGCAAAGTTCGCCGAAGGACGCACGATTATTCCCGAAAGAATTCAAGTTTCGGCCATTTTTTGGCCGAAACCGAAACTAAGGCCGTAACTAGATTTTTCGGCCGAAACTGGCCGAAACCGAACCTTCGGTTGTTCACTACTTATTTTATACAGGCTGTTTCATTGATATTTTAGGACTTATTATTCAGAATGTTTGAAATTATAATTTTCTATGATAATAGATTTGAAAAAACCTATTTTACAACAATACTAGCCATTATCCCTACCCTTGTTTTAATTTAATGTCGTACATAACAAAACACGTAGTATATTGTTTAAAAAAACGAATCCAAGTAATTGTTTTGTTCACTTCCAGCAAGATAAAGGGTTCGACCGGAGTCTGTTCGAGCGGCAGATGTCAGTGATGCGCGGCCAGCTGCTGAACCTCACGCAGGCGCTGAAGGACGGCAAGAGCCCCGTGCAGCTGGTGCAGATGCCGGCCGTCATCGTCGAAAGGTACGCCGGGTATGCACTTTTCACTAACCTTTATAATACTAGTTATACTAACCGATACCTCTGCCAGCTTAAAGGATCTGTACGGACAGAGTGAACGCACACAGCTTGGAGTTGAACATAATGCCGGGTAAGTTTTACTAACCTTATTAGTATTAATACTCTGCTAATCTTATTACAATATACGAGTTGTACTAACCGATACCTCTGGCAGCTTAAAGGGTAAGCCGTTGTTCAGCCAGGATGAAGACTCTAAAACTAAACATACCTTTATACCGGGTAAGTTTTACTAACCTTATTAGTTATACCTCTGGCACCTCAAAGGTTAATATAAATACGGAATTTATCACGAACCAAAACATTGTCGGTCGTAACACAGATAAAAAGTTACGTGATAAATCCCGTATTTATAATAATAATTAATATAAATCATTAAAGTTTTGTAACTAAAATTTTCATACAATTTTTAATATAAGCCGGGTTATTCAGACAATTTTAAATAGCAGTTCTCATGGCAACACTAATTGTTTCAGATCTAAAAGCGGGACGGCGTCGACGCGTTTCTTCGACTCCTTCCAACAACGCTTCCAACACAAGTCGCCCTTCTTCTCGTGGTGGTGAGCGGACCGCATCCACTACAGGTAACCTTGGGACTCCCGGGTCAAATGTTTGCATAATCTGCAAATATTCGTTCCAGGTCTGTGTTATGGTACTATACTACTCGTCATCGACACACGGAAGTGCGGTGTGGGGTAAGAACCGTTAGATGTTTACCATCATCATATCAGCCATAATGAATAATAGTCTTTTTAACTAACCTTCTTCAACCCACTGCTGAGCAAAGATCTCCCCCTATTCCTATCCTATCCAACCATCCCTATCCGTCGTTTGAAGGTGGTAAGATCCATGGTGTTACAATATGCGTCCATTTGCCGCACACGCCCACTTAAGTCCAGCCGATATCTTCCCTACATCCGCTATGCCGGTTAGTTACGCACTCGGTCGACACGTTTAAAGCTTTTGGGAAGTGCGGGTAAGGGTCGGGCTTCCGTCAGAGACGCCTATCTCTGAGTCACGGGGGGATGTCCGGGGTGCATCCTGGCTTGCAGTTTGGCAGTTTGGCCTCTCAGACGTTACGTTGGTACAAGGCGATAATGCTGCGCTCCATTTCCCTTTGGCTTCTGAGTTTCAGTCAGAGGCCGTGTCTGCGAACCGTAAGTTAGGATGGGCAGGATACACATGTCTATGAGTTAATTATTTCAAAAATTAGAAAGATTCAGATATTTTAGGTAAATATTTTATTTCAGATAAATCCATACCAATATTATAAATTCGAAAGTAACTCTATCTGTTTGTTTGTTACGTTTACACGACTAAACTACTGAGCCGATTTCGATGAAATTGGTATAAAAATAGAATGAGACGTAGGCTACTATTTACTGACAAACAACGCGTCCAAAGCCGCGGGCGGAAGCTGATAAATATATTAATAAATGTTTTCTTCGTTTCAGACCTTAAAATCGAAATGATGATAGTTTCACAGTGAAGCAGAAAGAAGATATAATAGTGAACACAATTTGTATGTATGTATGTAATAATGTAGATTAGCGCATTTTTATTAAACATGTAGGTAACTGCTGAAGTTAGGTTTATTTTTGTTGTTGTCATCTTGATTTATATTTTTATATTTTTATGAGTTTTTGCGGTATCCTCATCTAACGTGAATATATCTTAAGGTCGGTGTCCATCAAAGCGGTGATACAGCTTTTTTAATAGTGGCCCATCCACTAACGTTCATTCCTTCTGTCTTGTCGTTCAAACTGTACAGCAACGACGGGATAAAACTCTGAACAATTGTTCTTAGTAATACCGTCATTCTTTCCACTAAGCAATGATCCTCTCAATCCAAAGCTTGTCTGAAAGAGATCGCTTTGTTAAGCGATAAGATCGCCCATTATGCTAAGATTTATTTGTTTTTTTATTTCTTTTTAAACTTTTGTTGTTTCTAACTTGTAAGGTATAATAAAGAATTTTCAATATAACTTTTGAGACTATCATGGTTATGAACATTATTTGTACTAAAAACGGGATATTTACCATGACTTTTGCGTATTTGAGTATCTCGATATTTTGACGCAGTTGCATATTAATCAAGCATGAAACCCGTGGTAGTAATAGTATTAGTGAATTCATTCCTAGCAAGAGACTGAGAAAGAGGGTAGATCGTTATATCTGCCAATAACTACTCCTCCTCTCGCAAATACTTCACTTTACCCATGATCATGGCGCATGCAACTGCCTCGAAATATCGGGATACTCAAAAACTCACAAATCATAGTAAATATCCCGGTGTTAGTACAAATAAAGAATTTTCATTCATTCATTCTTTCTCGCTCTCGCAAATTCACTGGCGTTCATTCCATAGCGATTGTAGATTCTGGCAGGAATGAACTTAAGTGGATGCGACGCTAATCAACCAATAAAATCGTGCCAATTTAATAGTCTGATTGATTTATTCTGTTTTATTTTGTTAATTTAAATTTATGGCCTGCATTGAAACATCACAAGCATCATCATTATCTTGGTGATACTATTTTATATTTAAACTTATTTATTAAAATTTCAAGGATAATGTTGATAATTTTATTGTTTCTGCGCGACCAAGCCAGGAAAAAATCAGGCAGAAAAGGCTAGTTCATATTTTTAATGGCCCTTTTACCCAATTAATTAATCAACAAAATAAGTACAAATATTGAATACATACATAAGTATAAGCTGTCATCAATATTAATTCTACACGTCTCCGTTCCGCTTTGGTAAACACCTGTCCTAAGAAACTAATTAAATATCGTTACTCTGCGAGAATTTTTACCCAAATATTCACAATTTCTTTACATGAATGTTTGCGATTTTTCTTCATTTTTTTCTTCGTTTTGTTTTTTATTTATATTGTTTCCGACTTTAGCAGTATCCTGAGGTCGCGGCGGACCAACCTAGTCCAACACTGAGATGATTTGTGATTACTGTTTTTAACTCTTTAAAATGAATAGTTTGTTGATAACAATTAAAATTATTTATAAGGCCACCGGCTGTAACACTGTAAACCCTTACCTTGTTATCACAAAAAAGATAAATAACTGTCTAGCGCGTGTTTAAAAAATTACTTAGGAATTTTTGTATAGGATTTTTTTAAACACGTGCTAAACAGTGTTTATTTTTTTTGTGGTGATTTATTTACTTATTAATTATTTGATATGTTAATAGTCTTGAAAGGTATTAAATACTGGATAAAAAAGGTATTTTTCAAACTTTCGCGATCACTGTACAAAATTACTGATTTAAATGGGTATTTATCGCGTATGTACCTTTTTTATTTGTTATCCCGACATTTCGTGCAACAGCTGTGGTCGCGGACAGACAATCTGTCTATCGGGATAACAAATAAAAAAGGTACATACTTATTGTTCTGAACTTATAGTACGAGTTGTCAAACAACGCAAATATCAATTGTTTTTGAGAGGTCGGTTAGGGGACTGCAAGTAAATGTATGAAGATATCCGGCTGAGACGGGGCGCGCGGAGGGGGCCGGATTATTGTAATATGTATTATAGAATACATATATACTTCATAGCTGATAGCAGTTATCTGGTTCCCATAGTACAAGCTTTGCTTAGTTTGGGGCTAGATGGCGCTGTGTGAAATGTCCAGCATTATTTATGTATTTATTTATGAAGGATACGAAAACGCTCACGAAAACTGACATTTACTCAATTTGACAACTCGTAGTAAAGGCTCAGGGCACGCGCGGAACCGTTCCTCAAAATTTATCAACAGATTACAATTTCACCCAGCATAAGAGCCTTTGGATTTCGATAAATCTAAAAGATAAAAGAAAAGACCAGTAAAAATAGTTATCCTTTTTTTGTTAGCTGAGAAGCTGTTAATAACAAGTGCTCGTAATTCTGTCTTAAGAAATATCTAATGAAAACTTATCACAATAAAATAGATAGGTAGTTAATGTAGATCGATTAAACTAATGAATTGTCATTGTGCGACTAATGAAATCAAACTGAACTTAATATAAAATCAAATCGCACCACAAGATATTATCTGAAGTTAAACATAGTGAACTACTCTTAAAAGTAGTGATTTATCAATAGGCGCGTATTCCAGAATTAACTTTTGAAACTATCATGGTTATTAACACTATTTGTACTCAAAAACTCACTCACAAATCATGGTAAATATCCCGTTTTTAGTACAAATAGTGTTTCCAGAATTAAGTTCAAAACTAAATCTTGACTCAAGCCAGCCCAAGTCAATTTTACATTGAATACTGACAACTCTTGAATCGCGATTCGTTTGAGCCTAGCGGCGCTATTTCAAACGTTGGAAAGCTATCGAATTCGATTTATATTCCAAAAGACTATTTGGGATTAGCCAGAAAGCTCGGATACGTTTCTCGGATTCAAAATCGAAATCACAAAAACTGAGGTTACCGATCCGACAGGTTTCCGATGTTTTAAAATAGCCACATAGATTTAGAATATGGGCCGCAGTTATCGAAGGCTGGAACTTTATGACAGATTATCAAAATACATAAAGAAATAAAGATAAAATATAAAAATCTTAGTACGTTTAGAAATGTTTAACTAGACTTGATAACGTCTTGTGGTAAGTCCAGGTCCGGATCTAGAATTTTTCCTAACCGGTGCAGAAACTTATAACGCCCCCTATCTATCTAATGCTGGAGGTTAGAGAAGGGGGGGGGGGGGGGTTAAAGCTTGAAGCGTTCCAAATCAGGCGAACTATGTAGGTGGACCACGGGCAGGGAATAATCGATAGTAATCATGCGCTGGTTGCCAAGCGCTTTTTTAAACAAGTTTTTTTTTTCAAACATTTCTCATTGAAGAATTTGGGCCCCCCTAAAATTGCTGCCCCGGTTTCCCCCCCCCCCCCCCCATCCCCCTAGATCCGGGGCTGCTGAATCGCTGCAAAAAGTCGCCGTGGGTACCCTCCTTTGATGTCAGTCCCTGTGCTATAAAACTTGTCAAGCCGTGTCGGAGGTTTTTGGGCGGCTTCAATACTCCAGGGTTGGCCCAGCTCTTAACTTATTTGCTTTTGTTAAATTCTTACTATTTCTATTACGATACATAAACTATTTTCGTACCAAACCTCGGAGTAGACAGATAAGAATCAATGTGACATTTTAATTTAATTCTAGAAGCTAGATGGTTTTAAGGTCCTAAAGCTTCCTATTTAGTTATGTGCTTGAAAAAGCACAGTAATAGTACAATATTCTCGATCGATTCCATAGTATGTACGATAAAATCAAATTATTTAGTTATAGTTGAGACGCATGTAATTACGGCTAAAGTTATGGCGGTATCTTACATTACTGGTTACATTTAAAGATTATATTGTGAAACTGATTTTAAATTCGCTGTTTTACTTTAAATACTAGTGAGACTACATTACCCATTGCGGTGGCTTAGTTTTATAGACCCCACCAGCTCTGCCCTACTGGTGCTAACCCCCACCGTGCGATGAGTGTTGAAGCGGTGGGGTTAAGTTTAGCCAGTTCCAATCGATACCAACTTTAGCCGTAACATAACGATCAAGTAGATAAACATGTTATTTTATGTGTAATTGTTGTGAGACTGGTTGAGACACTAAAATGTAAAAAGATAATGTTTATAGGAAGAAAGTTTAACGGATTTATTATTTACAAAAAACTGCTCAGACTAAATACTGCATGTATCTAACAACTAAGCGATCTGAATGGAGACGCCTTGGTCAGGAAAAAGGATTTGCGTTTGAAGATGAAAGAAGGGGTAAACCAAACGTGACCAACTCTAAAATAAACCGCGCGCCAATATCCATATCCATACTGATATTATAAATTTGAAAGTAAGCACTTTAGATCATGTTTAAGTTGATAAAATAGAAAAAATATATTTTAAAACATGCTCTCAATAAATTGGGTGATGATTGCACAGTGCTGAAGTTACACATGTGTTAGTTCAACCTTATGGTATTATTTATTCAAACCTTCCTCGAGATGATATCGCATGAGAGGTTAATTAAACTTGATTGTCGATTCGAGAATAGGGTCTGAAGATTTATTTTTTAGCTGCTATCAAAATTCGTTATTTATTATGGGTATCTCTGTATATTTCGGTTACTTAAAATTGTTCAGTATGGTTTGTCCGTCATCAGATGGAAATGTAGACTATTTTAAATATAAGCTGGCTCCATAAAATCCATAGAGACGAAAAGTTTTAAATTTTAAGATTTCCTAAGCCTCGGATAACACTTTAAACAGTTTAAACTGATGAAAAGGTTCCATTATTTTTTGATTTTGATAGTTCGGTTTGGTTAAGTCAGTTTAATTATTTTGCATCGCTAGAATATTAATATTTAAGAATATATCCTCGGCGCAGCCTAAACAATTTGAAAATGGTTAAATATTGTACTGTAGATTTTCTTCCTATAGAACTTTTATTGGATTTCTTTGTAAATAGTTTTACCAACGTTTTGTTCGGAGGTTATTTCATGTTTATATGCATATTATTTAATTTTGGAGAAGAAATATATAAATATAATCACCATTGCATTTTATTTCTGTGTTTTATTAAAATCCTACATGTACAGTTAATCTATACTTTAGATAAAAAATATTAGTCAAATTTGCGTTTACGTAGGTACGTAAAAGCTTATTAGGATGTAGGGGGAAATCTCCTAAACTACTGATCCGTTTCCGAAATAATTTCACTAATAGTTAGCTACATATCCCCGAGTGACTATATTTTCTTCAGATAAAAGTCCGTGCGAAACTGAGCGGATCAACTAGTTTGAAATTAATATAACATTTGGGCAAGTATTTAAAAACATTATTTATGAAAACAATTTTATTTCAACAGGCAAACTTACAATATTTAATTTCTAGCAATAACAAAATGGTTTGTGCAATAATATGTTGAAATATCTGGAATAAAATTAAATATTACACATGGTTTCATACAATAGCCAAGCCAAACTTTATGTCCAGTCGCAAAATAAGTACATTTACTTTTTCACGAAGCACTATTAATGTCATTTCGTGCACGTAGAACATAGAAAAAAACCTTTTTTCACAAAGCGCTTAGCTAGTATCCAGCGCACGTCGTACCATCGATTATTAATTGTGTTTGAGGTCCTAAAACTCTGGCTACATCCGATACCAGTGAAATGTAGTCCTGTCAAATAGCTCCAAAATGACATAAATGGATACATTTTATGGTGAGAAAATGAAACTTTGACATTTGACAGAAAGTAAAAAATGTGTGTCATTAATTAACTCCTCCCCCCCACCCGTCTCTCAAACGCTGGAGGAGAGAGGGCGCCACATCAAGTTTCTGCCTCGGTTGGAAATATCGTAGATCCGGGGCTGCCCCCCCCCTCAGACCGTTAATAAAGATTGGCGCGGCACACCATACATACTTAACAAAAAACACTAGAATATTGAAAAGAGCTATACAAACGTTGTGCTATGTATGTATGAAATCTACAATAGCTATGTGTGTGCTAAGTAATGGACTAGAATTATTAGAATGACTAAGGTACATCGTGACTCATATATTTGCACCCTGATATAGCAATGGAATACTAGAACTTATAGAATAAATACTAGATAATTAGTACATTACTGCAGCGGCCAGCAAGAGGCATTGATGGACGAACGTGAGAATGTGGACCGAGACGAAACCGAGGCCCACATACATAAGTCCATCAATGCCTAGTTGTGGCCAAGGCTTGTCTATTACTTTATTTAAATAATGCGCGGAAATTATAAAATAAAAGTAAAAGTACAATGACTTTTCAAAATCAATGACGAACAACAATAATATAATTTTTCCCGCGTTGAAGTGTTCATTTGTTTTTTTTTTTTCAATATATCTTTCTATTTGCAAGCCGGTTCGAAATTTAAAAAAAGACCTTTGATAAGTTACCTCCTTGGTCGACATGTTTCGAAGTAAAAGATCGTTCCATTTTGAAATTACACGACAGATATGAGTTTACTATGTAATTTATTTGGCCGCTAAACCACGACACGACTTTCAGCGGCCGCTGCTCGCATGTAATTGGCCAGTACAGCAATTTCAATTTATCTCGAAGGTTGACAAAATAATGCTCTAATTTCCAAGCATGTTTGAGAAAACACTATTTTCAGTCTATACATACGATGACTGGATGCAAGAAGAATGAATGAAAATGATTTGAATGCGAGAACAAGTAAAGCAATGACATTATTAATCTAAATAAAAAACATAAAATTAATACAAGAATAAAATCTAAGGCCACGTTTTTTCAAAATGAAAACATCTTTCAAGTAACAAAAAATATTATAAACATAACATCATTTTTGAGCGATAAGTCATAAACGAATTATGCATTGAAGAGAAATTATTCGTTCCATTTATAATATTATAGACAAAATAAAGGAGTGCTTTAAACATAATAATAATAATTTACATAAAGAATGATCATAAACAGATAGTATCATAATCAATATTTCTTGTAACAATCATAAATGCTGTAATAACTGGTAGGTATATTTTATAAATTATTATAAACAAATCTATTCTAAAAATGAATATTCTTTCATAAATAAATTGTATGTACTTTATCCACATTCTCTCACTATCAATAGCTAGTCGGTTCTCACTGTGTACGAATATTCGAAAAATCTATTCGCCCTTTTTGCACTAAACGCACAATTAAAAATTAAAAATCAGAGTGTATGGCTGTAGCGTATAACATTTCATTACAATTGGATTTTCATTATAAATTGGTAGAAAGGTTCTACCTACGACCTATTGCGATGCAGTTTAATTACTATTCAGTCATACAACTTCCCATGAACCTTCGGGCACCAGTTTCTCACAATGTTGACAACATATAACCTTGCCTTATTAGTTTAGATATAAGAAAACAACTTGTGAGAGAAAAATAAATTAATATATTATTATTATTCTTCAGGCCACTTCTTAAATATTTTATTTAACTGACTATATTATGCATGTTGTGACTAAATTACAAAGGAATGCTCTATAAAAAATGGTGAAAACACAAGCAATGTATTGAACACTTCTGCGGAGCTACTTTACAACGTCGGAAAGCTAACGGATCGACAGTTTTTTCCGGATTCCAACGTTATTCTGTAAACTATCAACCTTTGAATCCATGTCGGAAAGGTATCCGAGCTATATGGTCAATCCAAAATAGTTTAAAACAGCGTTTTGGATAAGAATTCGAATCTGAAAAAAAATGTCGGAACAAACCATCAGCTTTCCCACGTTTTAAAATAGCCCCGCTAATAGTGGTCGTATACGCAACAGTATACCTGCACAGGTTTACCTGAACACATTACCTAACAACACAAGTAAACCGGAACGTTGATGTTACCACCATTATGCAACTAGAAACGGCGACGCAATCAGTTTAACTGGCGTACTACTAATACACGCTCCTAACCAGAATGTTCTAAATACAATGTGGCTGTAAGCTATCTCTGCATGTGCACAGAATGCTGGTACTTGACAAATGCTATCGCAGCCAACTCCTTGCAGAACTCTTCGAGGACTATTAGACTTTCCACCAGCTGGTTATGGTCAGTGCTGTGGACAAACCAACATTTACATTAAATATCTTGTTATGCGGGATGGATGAAATAGCGACAGGATACAAGAACAATGTGCGATCCTTGAATGCTCCTTAAACTTGAGGGGAAATTTACAAGACGATCATAAGACCTGTCGTAATGTATGGTTCTAAGTGTTGGGCCACGAAAGGGACGGATGCAAGAAGAGTGCACGCGGCGGTAATGGGAATGTTGAGTTGGATGTGTGGGATCACGAGAATGGATAAGATAAGGAATGACTATATTAGAGGAAGTTAGAAAGTGATAGAAAAGGGTAGCGTGGTATGGGCATGTCATGCGGAGGGAAGAAAATTATGAGACTAAAAGAGTGTGGATGGATATAGAAGTAGAGAAGGCCGAAGGGATGGATGGACTGTGTGAAGAATGATATGGGTAAGAAAGAAGCGACAACAAATTACTTAATGCCTATTTCACCACCTCTGAGTAACGCTATCCAACGAATTAAAATATATACGTCTTTTGTTTTCACATGGAAACAGATAAAGAGAGAATGATTTTTACCCGTCAATTAAAGTTACTCGGTGGTCGTGAAACAATCCCTTAGACAAATAATTATATTAGGATATAACCGAACTCTTGATTTATGAATTTTTCCAAAAATAATCTGACCCCATTTAATATTACGTTTGAGACGCAGGGGTTGCGGGTTTGATTCCCGCCGCGGAACAAATGTTTGCATGATCTATAGATATTTTTGTTCCGGGTCTGGTTGTTTCTCTATATATTGTATGTATGAATTTACAAAAAAAAAGTACTTAAGTATTCCATCAGTTATCTGGTTCGCATAGCACAGCCTTTGCATAGTTTGGCGCTAGATGGCGCTGTGTAAAATATCCACCATTATTTATTATACAAGTGCTTATTGATTTTAATTTGAAAGATTCAGTTAATTTCTACCAATTTTTTGGCGTTAGATGTTTTCCTTCGCCAATTTTTTTGTAACTCTTTCTTTCTTATGAATTGTCCTTTTGGTGTATTAACAGTATTAGGAATAGTAACTTACGTCTCATCATAACTGGGATCTTCACTCATCAGCTGCTGCCGTATATTCTCAATCAACTTCTCATAATTCCGCAACCTCGGTATTTCCAGCGTCAATTTCTTCGCCAACTCTTGTAGGGTTTTGAACAGCGTCTGCGTTTTCTTAGCAGTTGGCAACATCGGATTTAGTAAGTACTCATGGACGTTCGGGTGCGGCAGTAACGCGAGCTTTGAGATGATAGACGTAAGGTGCAGATTCACTTGGTAAGGTTGAGCTGGCATATTCGATAGTAACTTAAAAAGCATTTTGAAGAATGGTCCTTCGTCAAATTCTTCTTCTGAACCTTGGCAGGCGAGGTCTCTGGTGCGTAGAACTAGTTTCTGTTGAAAGTGGTCGTTTTGTTTGTTGATAAGGTCGTCTAGATGCAGGTCTGCCTCGGGTCGGCTGTCGTAGCTGTGTGTGGAGCTCGCCGTGTTGTCCAGCCAGGTTTCCGGCCAGTGGAATGTGGAGGTAATGTCTAGCCAGAACTGGAATATATGTACTTTCTATGATAAAGATGTTCGAAGCTATAATTTCGCGCCCCTTGCTTGAAATTTACTCCCAGCAATCATCATATCAGCCATAAGACTTCCACTGCTAAACATAGGTTTCTCCCATAGATATTCCAGAGCGACCAATCTTTTTTTTTAAATTTATATGTTACTAGCTGACCCGCCAAACTTCGTACCGCCTTGACATTCATATGACGCGGGCTGTCAATATACGTCGACCATCATTATCTGCATCAATGTATGAGAAAATGATTTTTTTTTTCATAATATCTTTACGCGTGAATCTTTCCGATATTTTAATAATTATTCTGCTATTCGGGACGGAGACAAATACAACAAATCAAAAACCATGAAAATCGGTCCAGCTGTTCTCGAGTTATAAGTGTTCGAACAAACCCGACTTTGTTTTATATATATATAGACTAGCTGAACACCCGCGACGTCGTACGCGTTACACTACTATGTACATGTGTAGGTAGGTAACCTAGAAATAAAGCTAAACTCGCTGTTGTAACTTGACACCCCATTTTTATCCAATGGGACCTGATTTATGGAATAAAAAGTAGCATATGTGTTAATCCAGGTTATAATTTATGTACACACTAAATTTCATTTAAATCTGTTCTGCTGTTACGACGCGACTAAGTAACAAACAAACAAATAAATAAACAAACATCCTTACCATTTCAAATTTCGAACTCTACGTCCCTATGAGGCCGGTGTCCTAAAAGTGCATAACCTCTTTAAGCTTAGAAAATCACCGCCTAAATAACTTTCTACCCCTTTTTAACCCCTTTAGGGAATGAATTTCAATAAAATACGTAAAACGTCTTCCATTGATTCTGTTAAAAAAAAATATACAAAATTTGAAGTAGATTGGACCAAGGAATCACGTTGTCCCATACAATGTTTGTCCCACTTTTTCAGAATATATTTCGGAAAACCCTTTCTTATCGGATGCCTACGTCATACAACGAATACACCTTCCAAATTTCAGGTCTCTAAGATCAGCGGTTTTGTCTATGCGTTGATCCGTCATTCAGTCGTTCAGGACAAAGAATTTTATATGTATAGATTAGGAACCTACAATGACATAATAGCCTCATCGTACCCTGTACTAACATACAAACCTTTTTAAAGTTGAAATATATTAAACTAGCTGACCCGCCAGCGGCTTCACACGTGCGAAGACCAAAATATTGTCTATAGAAACTTTGACACCCCATTTTTATCCTATGGGACCTGATTTATGGGATAATAAGTAGCCTATGTGTTAACCCAGGTTATAATCTGCGTAAATATTAAATTTCATTGAAATCGGATCAACCATTACGACGTGATTGAGTATCAAACAAATAATCATATACAACCAATCAAATACAAAAAAGTATAAACAAACATCCAAACTTTCGCATTTATAATATTAGTGTTATATCATATACAGTACGCGAGGTATAAGCTGAGCTTTGCATTTGTGTGAGTGTACATGGATAGTGTAGGTGTGACAACCGGCCTTAGGCGCGGCGCCATTTTCGCCCGGTAAAAACCGGTTTAAACTGATTTTGGGTAACCGGCCTGAGGCGCGGCGCCATTCTGTCTCTTGTGATTGGTGATCACTCACACTAATGCAAAGCTCAGCTTATACCTCGCGGACTGTACCTACATTGATAGAATCACCGATGCATAAAAGCTCCAGCTAGGAGATTAGCCGCTTCTGTAGTAGGTTCTGCTAAGATGTTCACAAATGTAACTTTGCATCAGTGGTTCTGTCTTGTTCTTGACACAATCCAAGACCAATCTTGTGCAGCCTGCAGCATGCACCCAAATCTTTATTAGGTAATGTTTCCATCTTTATGGGCCGTAGAATAAGTTCATTACTATAATGTATTTTACTGTTGCCTGCATTCATTGAATTTCTATTTTTTTACTTTAACACAAGGTAATGGAAGGTTCATAATATGTAGTTCTAGTTATGAATGTAGTAATTCCTACGCTATATTATACGTGTAGCGATATCTATTTTGATAGAGATATATCGATTTGATGGTTATAATAACAGCTGGCGCCTATATTATTATTTTGGCGGACGTAGTCATGTAGCAACCGTATTGCAAGTTGTTAATGCAGATGTATTGTCGTGTCAAATATATAATTTTCATTTCATTTCAAATGTATTTATGCTTCATGTTTGTGATGATTGTAGTAAAATGTAATTATACCTGCATAATGTGTGTAGTGATACTTGGTAGTGCCTGTGCGCGTCGTGAATGCAATGGGTTTCGTAAAATATTTATATAACTGACGTAGTAATAGCTACATAATGTGTGTAGTAATACCTGGTAGTGCCTATGCGCGTCGTGAATGTAATGCTCATAGTCGGCGCCCACGGGGTCCGAGAGCACGGCGCGCGGCAGCAGCAACAGGAAACTGCACAATAAAACCACCGCTTACTTATAAACCATTTAATTATATTACAAAATATTTACTATAACTATACTATCACAGATCTTATGGATCAGATTTAAGTTATCACTATTGAGATGAACATAAAAATGTGTGTTGAATCCATGCTTAACATTGAAGATCGTAGATTTTTTAACATTATGTCAATGCAATTCTTGATAAAGTATTGTATTTTAAGTAAGTACCTTACTATAGACTTGATATAGATAGATAGCGAATTAAAACGTTCGTTTTTTGACAGTTGAGGAATCATCTGTCAAGAAATGTATGCTTAAGTTTTAATTCACTTTAAGTTTCGTTTGGGAGTTTATTCTACAAGCCAGTTTATCCCTAGATGCACCATAGATGGTTTAAATTTTTCTCTTTTCTGCATCAAATGTCAGTTAAAGTAAAGGTTTTTGCACTAACTTTTATGTTCATCAATAAATCTATTTATGGCATATATTCAGTGTGATTTATCACAAAATAGAAAAAGTAAAAACTTACATCAAATCATGATATAAAAATAAATTTTGAGCAATATTTAAAATTAATAAAAATACTCTGTTTTAACTCTGTATAATAAATCCCAAATGTATATTTACAATTACATTATATTTACAAATAACTTAAAAATAAATGGCCTGGCCTAGGTAACGTTTTAGTTAAATCTAATGTAACTTAGATTTTACACTTTGTACAAGAAATATTACAATAATAGTTTTTCATAACCAGTTTTTACTGTGTTTAATTAAATAGATACCTTAAATTGGATGGTTTTAACTATCATACAATAAAATTAATCAAAGTAACGTAAAATATGTAAAAATCTATTGTATAAAATTAAGTTTAGGTACAGAAAAACTATAAGTACATGTATTAGTAAGTGAATCCTGTCGATTCTGTGTAAGGTTAGAAATATTTAAGTAGGCATAAGCTCACTTTAAATTATTATTTTTTATTAAATTGGTAATATTAGTCTTGTTATGAAAATGGTAAGGTGATAGTGATATGTTATAATTTAGGTGAATCTAACCAATTTATACGTTAGTTATATTAATTTATATTAGTTTTAATATATTATATTATGCGGGAAGATTGAGTGGGTTGGGACTGGCCATGATCTCTTCGATCCGTGTTTTAAGCCGCTCGAGTCGCCTAGAAAATGATTTAAGCTAAGTTAAAAGCATTGCCTTGGCATAAAGTAGTATAACTATGACATAATACCACGACCAATTCATACAATATTGCCATAAAAAAACTTAGTTGTTTTATTTATTTTAAACTAGCTGTTACCCGCGACTTCGTACGCGTTACACTACTAAATAAGTGGTAACCTAGAAATAAAGCTAAACTCGCTGTTG
Source organism: Philereme transversata (assembly GCA_963924445.1). Lineage (NCBI taxonomy): Eukaryota > Metazoa > Arthropoda > Insecta > Lepidoptera > Geometridae > Philereme > Philereme transversata. The sequence goes on along the minus strand of OZ004338.1, from coordinate 13,019,708 downwards.
CAACTTGACTTGATACCCCATTTTTATCCCATGGGACCTGATTTATGGGATAAAAAGTAGCCTATGTGGTAGTTATCCAGGTTATAATCTACGCACATACTAAATTTCATTAAAATCGGTTAAGCCGTTACGACGTGATTGAGTAACAAAAAAACGAATAAACAAAGATCCAAACTTTTGCATTTATAATATTAGTGTGATTTTGATTATCTTTTAGAGAAAATACAATTTATTTGTAAAGAATGACCCGGCACCGTAACATATTTTATTCAAATATTTTAAAAGCAATAAGCAATGTACTAAAAGAGACTAGTCTTTAACCAACTCTAGCTAAGCATGCGCACGAGTCTACGTAGATGGATACAAGTGAAGTTATACAAATTATGGTAGTTAATGTGTGTTGTGAAGTAATACAAGTATTACTTGCGGAAACTTTTAATTGGCCTTCTTTTATTAAGTAGCATATAATGTTGTTTATTTTCTACTCAAATACCTTTTCTGTAACCTAGCTGTAAGTTATCCAAAAATTCTAAAAATAAAAAAATTAAATAGTTATTAGTAAGTTATTATTAACTTAGGTAGTTATTTATATTTCATCATTAAATTCTAATATATTTTAGTTATTGAACTTATTATTTAGATGTAAGAATTATTCTTCAAAATGTAATAAATTTCTTAATAATTTATTGATAGTTCATTAATTTTTTTAATAATCTTATTGCACCAACCAAAAAAAAGTATATAAGTATTCTATCAGTTATCTGATTCCCATAGTACAAGCTCTGCTTAGCTTGGGGCTAGATAGTACTGTGTAAAATGGCCAGCAATATTTATTTATTTAACAATAACTTTTAAAAAAATGTTTTAAAATTGCTTTAAGATACGTGATATTGAAGATACAATACGTACACGTGATAATGAAGTTAGCAGGTAGGATGTAACGTAGATATTTCCCATTTCGTATGTATGAGCATCTCGCTCTTTCTCTCACCAAGGGGGAATATTTCCGGGGTTATCCTCAATACATTTTAAAATGCATTCATACTTGGGGGACCATGGGAATTATTATATTCTATTTTCAACGACGTTATTAGGGGATATCACTTGCGCAACTTGTCGTGGTCTCCCAGAACTCAAAAGGGGTACAACCAATTTACATGCGAACGCTAACTATTTCCAGTGCGACAAATAACTCTATCCATATTTTTGAAGTTTAGCTGGTTGCCAGTTTTAGAGGATAAATACTACGCGTCGTTATGACAACACGGGTAGGGTAATGGCTAATATTGTTGTAAAATAGGTTTTTACAAATGCAATACAAAATTTAAAATTTTTAAACAACCTTTATTTCAAGTCCTAACGTATCAATGAAACAGCCTGTATAAAATAGGTAAACAAATCATATTCATCCACATGTAATTAGGTACCTGTTAAACTGACTAAGCAGCATCGTCGCAAAGGATCCGCCGATTTACATTAAAAAATATTTATTGGAAATGTATCGATTACTCGATAAATTGAATTCATGAGAGTAAAAGTGCATAGACTTGAACGTAATTAAAAAAATACCGCAATTGAACTGAATTATGTCACTAATAACATTAACATTTACATTATAATACCTAAGTAGTAATATATAATTAATTTGTATTATCGATTTGGTAAATTGTTACTGTTATGATATTATAAATGTTAAATAAAGACTTAATATAAATAAAATCTGTGCTGTACCAATACTAGCGGCTGTGGCAACATTATTACGCATTGTGACATTTCAAAAACGTCAAAAATATGAATTGAAGTTTTTGTCGGTGTATAAATATTTATTATTATTTTGGCCACTAAACTAGACGTTACGCGAATGAATACAAGAAATATACAATTTTACCAAAGACTGTGTACGTTCTACGTATGCACAGCATGCAAAAATAATGGAAGGTTCATAACTTCAACAGACAAAAAAATAAATTGGTTGTCTGTAAAGTCGGTTTACGGACGAGAGATAGATGCGTCACAAGCCGAACGCTTAGGCCGATCGTGCCTCTCTATCGTGCTTGTTCCGCGCTCTCGCTTGCACGCTCGGCTCAGGCGGAACGTGACACTGAGTCATGCTTTTTCGTGCGTGAAGTCGGCGTTCATCGATTTATAAGAAATTATAATAAATAATAAACAAATTATAATAGTGCTAAAGTATTTATAAAAGCTGTGTTGTGGACTTGCAATCAAATATTCGAAGATTCGGCAGATTTTCGTAATAACGTTATTCGAATAATTTTAACTATGAGAGTCAGCTGCGTAACCGTAGTCTACCAATGGTGAAAATAAGTCTATTTGCTTGATAAGCCTTACAATCAGTGTCTTGATTATTTGTAGTTATTAGACACATTCTTTTGTTTGATTTTATCCAAAATACTATGGTAAACAGTAATACCTAATTTTTGTTTTTGTTCGTAAACCATTTTTACACATTTTGCTGTTTTGATAACAAGGGATCACTATAAAGCTTTTTTTGAGTGTTCCTAAACGGTTTTGTGATGATTTTCTAGTTAACAAACTAGTTAAAATTGACTAAAAAATTCGAATAATATTCGAATATTTTCGAATACCTCCTAAATTGATCGAATACTATTCGAAGTCTGCAGTTTCGAATGTTTGCAAGTCCTAACATACCTGTTGATAATCCTGTGAATATTCTCTCCGGCGTCCTGCTCCTTAGAGTCGACCCCCTCGTGCGACAGTATGTCCGCTATCTGTTCGTTTACGTGCTCTTCGTGTTGGAGCTGCTTCATCGCTTCTCTACAAATACAAACATTTACAAATAAAGTATATCTAAAGACTTTATTTCAGGTCTGGTTGTTTCTCTTTATATTATAAGTATGTATTTAAAAAAATGTATACAATAATTAGATTAGATTAGATAATTCTTTATTTCACTAATAAAATAATACATAGGCGAACTTAATGCTAATTAGTATTTTCTTCCATCTAACCTTTGTGTAGTCGATAAAGTTGTAGTGCCAGAAAATAGAGAGGTAAACAAAGTTTAGCTTAGTTATCATAAAATAAACTTACAAAAAGTAATAATAATATTAATAATCATACATAAACGATCAGTATTCTATCAGTTATTTGGTTTCCATAAATATAAAAAAAATATGGAAATTTCTCACAGCGACACCGCTACAAGCGATGCTGAGTTTGGGGCTAGATGGCGCTGTGTGATATGTCCAGTCTTTATTTTTTATTATTTATATCAGACCTTGTGATCTATATTTTATTTGTAATTAACTTATATGCTATAGCTGTATACAGACAAAAAAGGATCGAGTTCATCTGACTACTGAGTTTAATTCCCGTAGGTCACCTAGTCTAACTATCCTACCTATCTGCCCACTGAGAAACACTAAAAAAAGTGGTTCTACAATTAAATACATCGAATTTCGAAAAGACATACGACAAACATTGTTCTCATAGGTGAGATCTATTTTGCTCGCAAAATACTACATGTGTTATGTTATTACCACGTTTTTTGTTATGTACGACATTAAATAAAAACACGGGTAGGGCTAATGACTAGTATTACTGTAAATAGGTTTTTTTCAAATTCATTACCATAGAACATTTTAAATTCAAACAACTTTATTATCAAGTCTCAAAATAACAATGAAACAGTCTGTACAAATAGGTAAACAAATCATACTCATTCGTCATGTAAGTAGGTACCTGTTAAACTAACGAAGCGGCATCGTCGCAAAGGCGCCGCCGATATACGTTAAAAATAGTTCATTGGAAATGTATCGATTACTGGATAAATATTCAAGCTACCTGTATTCAACCCACCTCTAAAATCGGTTAATACGATTCCGGATGTGTGCTTTAAATTAATGTCGTACATAACTAAACAGGTTGTACACTTACTTATTCCTTTCTCGCTCTCTCCAGAGCGGCAAATCGTTCAGTCTGTCTCGCTCGTCGTCTTCTAGCGGCGGTTGCGGCGCGTAGTACCCGCGGGAGACTACGCGGGCTAATACTAGTCTGTGTATGCTATGCTCTGTGCCTTTTTCTATGATACTCTGGAAATTAAGTGTTCTTTTATTTAACCATGATCTGATCAAAATAAGACCCGCAGAGATTTTGTTTTGTGCTTAAAATAATTCGACTACTTTTAATCCAAACTAATATTATAAATTCGAAAGTAACTCTGCTATATTTGTTTGTTACGTTTTCACACGGTTGGTTCGATTTCGATGAAATTTGATATACACATTTTGGGACACAGGCTACTTTTACCCGACTGCGCAGAAGGAAGGTACCATTTTTATTGACAAATCATGCGTCCACTGCTCAAAATAAGCCATCTTCATAGATTTCCAGAGCTGACTGATCTTGTGCCTGCATCCAACGGCTCCCAGCAAACTTTATTAGGCCTTTTCATAAAGTCTTATAACATAAAGGTTAAAATCAGATCATTAAATATTTCCCCAAGTTATAAGTTCAAAGAAGCATTATACAGGATGGCGACTGGAACCAGTAGCAATATTCGAACAGTGTTGTACTGGGTGTATACAGGGGTTTGCAATTTACACTAATTATATAGAAGGGACGGTTTCTACATTAAAATTTTTTTTTTATTAAACTTGCAGACACACAAGCTGGCGGGCCTCATGATGTTAACTGGTCACCGCCGCCTATAAGCTCCTGCAGCACTCATATCTATCTAAAAACTTATCAAAATCTCTAGAAAACCGATAAAATGGTACTCGACGAAATGTTAGAGAACTAGCGTATTGTGAGATGCCACAGATTACTAAAAAGGTACTACGAACCGTTCAACGACCCTGCTCGTTCCGCCAGTCAATAACCCACCCAGTCAATGAACACAACCGGTCAACACGGCGCAACACGGCGCGGGAGGTAAGTACCACAGTACAAATTAGGTACAAAAACTCAACAAAATATTTGTTATTTGAATTAAAAAAAACAATATTATTTAAGGCCTCTAAAATATACTCAGTCATTATTTGCAGTTTAAATTGCAAAATGTTATATGTTTATTAAACTGTGTACGCGAATAATACCTCGAAAAACTTCAACGTTTCCAATGTGAGATCGTGGTCGTCGCTGAGACAGTTGCATATGAGCGCGTGCAGCAGCGGCCATTCCGACGCCTCGCCCTCGCCCACCAGCCAGTTAGAGAACTCTGAAATAACAAACTGACCTTCAAACTCTGATTTAAATATAGTGCCGCTGACTCTAAGCACTATGGTTGCTAACGCGCCCGACAGGCGGCACGCTAGCGTCGCTCTAAGAGCTCAGCAGTTCGGTCTCACCGTTGATGAGATGCGGCGAGTCGAGCGCGCGGAGACACTTGGCGAGCACGGCGGTGACGAGCGCAGCGTGCGGCGCGCGCGCGGCGCCCTCGCCCGCCACCTCCAGAAACTGCAGCCGGAACGCGCCCGACAGGTGGCACGCTATCGTCGGGTGGCACTCCTGGAACGAACATACCAACCTTTCTAAAATATACACTTTTACCTGTTGACCCTAATCCGGATTTTATTAAATCGCAAGAACCCGCGGTTGATCGGTCGTGGCCGGTCCTGGATTCTAGAATGGTCGCCTAGTTTCGAGTTGAGTTGCGCTCGAGGATAAATACCAGCGATCAAGTTCGCATGGCAGTCTTTATTTGGCTACAAGTGCCGACAAATCAAGGGACTCATTGGCGGTTTTAAATGTTTTATTGTGAACAGTAGAACGGATTGATTTTCTTCCATGTCAATAACTTATTAAATCTACAAGATTACATTTATATGAAGCAGTAGGTGGCCTCCTCTAGAGCCTCAATGAGCTGTTCCAGAGTCCAGAGCGCTGTGTGCGTGTGTGGTCCTGTCTTGCATAAATGGGTCTAGTTGACCGAGACTGAGGCCTTTTTGACCCACTACAGCGCAGTGCTTTCAGCGCCCACTCCTCTAGGTGCCAGTAGGTAGGTGGTAAGGTGTGTTACCTTCTTACATGTACATACTTGTGTTTGTCTTTACTTTCATAATATGTCTCTTGTTTTATGTTATCTGTGCTGTTATCATGTGTCAAATAAATCCTTTACTTACTTACTATATAGTTGTCGAGTTTATCTTTCCATCGGCGTCGCGGTCTGCCGCATGGTTGTTTCCTGTATTTTGGGAACTATTGGCAAGGTGAGTCCAGTCAGTTGAACAAGTCGTGTTTTTGTAGAGAATCAGACATACCTTCATTAATGTATCGCAGTAGTCGAGCCACGAGAAGAAACTCGTCAGTTCTCTGTATCCGTGGAATTTGTTGAATGACTTGTCACCGAAATCTTGTGCCACATACCTGCCAACAATCATATCACATTATTTTTATTTGCTTACGTTTATTTGTTTTGTTTTTTATTTTTATATCTGTTGTGTTTAAGGTGCTTGTAAGGGTATAATAAAGAATTTTCATTCATTCATTCACTTTTAACCAAGACTGGAGTGGAATAGAGGGAAGGTGTATGTGACAAGATGTGATTTGATTTTATCTGGATTCTTCTATTAGTAGGAGCGCGAGGACTAACTTGTCCTTAATCTCCTATTCTGACGTCATATCCAATAAATACACTCAAGTTACAAAACAATATTTTTTATTAAAATACCATACCATAATATTTTTATTAATATTACCCAGGGTCCAATAACTAAGGCAAAACAGAAACCTAACGACCCACTGTCATCCTCTGTGGTAGTGGCAGATTTTTGCAGTTAAAACTAATATCTAATAGTGACAGTGATTAGTATAAGCAAGAGGATATAGTTATCCTTATGATCCTACCGGTAAGGAAGGACGTATTAGTTCTCGTGCTCCTAGTAGTGAACCCAGTGATTTTATACCAACATTTTTTCTCAAACAGTAATCAATAGTGCTACGAGCTCGATCTAACGCGCGCTGTGTATGTAAAGGTAGAGGTATTATGCCAATTTTAGTTAGGAATGATTATGAAATTATACAGTCTTAAACAGCACGAAAATAACTGTCTGTTACACCCAAAGTAACATAACCGGCGTTTTGAATGAAGTTGTACATAACGCACTGCGTTTGAGTCAGCAGCGCGGGGGTGCGTGCGGGTGCGATAGTTCTAGCGGACATGCAACCAGCGACCAAACCTATATTTTTTTTTGTGGGTTTGTTAAAGTTTGGACTAGAAATATCTGTTTCCCGAACTTCAGCGCTCTCCATAAGACTATTTAGGTGTTCGGTTGTAGTTACATTTTATTTAATGTATTATTATAGCAATAGCAGGGATATAGCAATTGTGGAGTTATGTTATGGTGGAACTACGCTTGAATGAATGAATGAAAATCCTTTATTTATCTTACAAGCTAGACACAACAGATATAAAAAGAAAACAAAAAAATGTAAGCATAATGGGCGGTCTTATCGCTTAACAAAGCGATCTTTTCCAGACAACCTTTGGAAGGAGACAGACCTTTAGATTTTACGGTTGTATCGTATTAAGATAATGTTTATTGGTCTCGACAGGTTTACAAAGCGTTGGCACTGTTATTTAAACTAGGATAATCCTGTGTTATAAATATTAGAAATACAGTATAGAAATAGTATTAGAAATACTCACGCCCAGGTAATATTAAGATGGTCTACATCAGCCGGATCAATATTGGCAGGCAAACACTTGAACTTAGAGGCTAGCATGTCGATAATAGTCTCGCAAGCCGGGCTGCAGCTCGTCACCAAGTTGGCTATATCGTCCTCAGGCAGCGAGGAGACTATCATGATACCTTCACATGCTCGGAGGACCACCTGGTTGTCCTGAAATTTAAAGTTATATTTAACACACTTTTATTAGCTTGGTATGTATTTATTTATGTAATGGAATCTTTGAACTTGATTTACAACCACTTCAAAGCGTTGAATTAAATTAAAATTTTGCTTACTTAACAAGGACAATAGCATAATTTAATAAAAAAACAACAAAGCGCTTTTGTAGTTAACTAAAAAATAGAAAATAAATAATAGTTTAATAAACAAGAAAACACGCTTTTGTAGATAACCGAAAAAGTAGAAAATAAAAGTGAACATTATTTTCTACTTTTTAGTTTGGTTATCTACAAAAGCGTATTTTTTAGTTTTTTAAAACTATTATTTATTAATTCATAGAAGGGCGTCCACTGCTGAACAAAGGCCTCTCCCATAGATTTCCAGTGTGACCAAACTTGTGCGACCTGCATCCAACGGCTCCCAGCAACCTTTATGAGTCTTCTTCCCATCTAGCGGGGGCAGTGTTACTTATTTACTACTACTATTTTTATTTATTAATCTGAGTTTATTTAAAACACATGAGACTTGTCATCTATATGTCGTATATAAGGAGACCGGAATAATGTAATGCCACGTGAGCCATGAATGACGTAATTTGTGAGGTCAAGCAAATGTAATGATAACCACTTCACATCAGATGGGTATTGGAGTTGTGCCACATCCTTCACCTCATCTTATAAAAAAAACACCATTGAAATAAGCATAATATTTTTGTTTCAATGGTTTCTTCCTTAAAACTTCTCTTACAAATTCTCTAATAGTGAAGGAAAATATGCGATAAAAGCATTAAAGCTTTGCACAGTGCATTAACAGTGCTTTTAGGATGATGTTGAGGCTCCCCCGTTTTTATAGTGCCTCATAGATGTTAGCTCAGAATCGAACTGGTGGCTTTCACACCATCGTTCGGAAGAAAATATCATCTCTGATGAGCAGGACGCGGGACGGCCACAACAGCATTCTACAAACTGTGGCAGGGCGGTGTGTGTCCCCTATATGGACACAATTCAGCCCGAGTGTTGCTTCAGCTTGTGCATACACACATGCATAATTTTGGTTTTATATGTTAAAGTTATATGTGTGTCTGTATGTTTATTTACTTATATGATAATATTAACTTAATTTTAATTTATTTTGATTATATTATGGATTATTATTATCTGAAATAAATGAATACAATACAATTAAACCCTTTCTCAATCGGTTAGTTTCAGGTTAACCACACCTGGTCATAGAACTGATGCACAGTGACCAAAAATTCTCCACAGATACAAAATATATACTCACAGCACTATTCAAATAAGACAGCAGCAAATCAATCAGCAAAAACTTATCATTATCATCATATACAGTCTTGTGACTCATAACTGATGCATTATCATCTGCACCAGAACTGTTTGACTTATAGCAGTAATCATCTCTCGAGTTCGTCCTTATAATAGAAACACTTTGTAATGGATTTGGGGGTAGATCAACTTCGAACAGTTGGTTTTTCTTCGGCGTGGCCTTTTTACTTTTGATAGGTATTAGTTTTTGTATATCTTCAGGTATGCTTAGTAGGGAGGTTTTGTCTTCGACGAATGGTGTGGTGAAGATGTTTGCGAGACCAGATTCTTGGCGTACGAGACCGCATAATGTGAGGAGTAATTCTACTTCTTCTTTTTCTGTTGGTGATGCGATATTCTCGTTGCATTGGATTAGCATTCTCTGAAAGAAAACAGACCTGTTTATGGTATGTACTCATAGTCTCGTCTTCGACTGCCTCCGTGGCGCAGGGGGCGTATAGCCGGCTGAGACGCAGGAGGTAGCGAGTTCGATTCCCGCCGCGGAACAAATGTTTGCATGATCTACAGATATTTGTCCCTTGTCTGGGTGTTTTTCTATATATTATAAGTATGTATTACAAAAAAAAAGTATATAAGTATTCTATCGGTTATCTGGTTCCCATAGTACAAGCTCTGCTTAGTTTGGGGCTAGATAGCGCTGTGTGAAATGTCCAGCAATATTTATTATTATTAAAGTATGAGTGGAAAAGTTATACTTTCTGGCATGAAAGTTGAGCTACCACATCATATGATAATAAACAGTGTCAAAATATTATGAAACATGTTCTTATAGGTTACCTACGTTTGTAGAGCATTAGTAGAGCAAACTTCCTCCAATGCTACCCGCCAGCATTCAACTCTCATGTTGATATAGGTACTTTAGTTTTACTCCATTTTATTTGCCTATCTTAAAGTGTGACACCTTGTCCGAGTCTGTGTTTCCTGATAACTACAACCTGGGGTCTTCAATTTGTGAGTGAACAGGGATTCTTCTAGGCAAGAGTGTTTCACTGACTGCATAATTGCTTACTTTGTTAATATAGTCAAAGTGAACTATAACTGAACTTAGCTTTATATAAAAATGTATATATATATATATATATATGTATACAGTTATCAAAATCGGTTTAGAAATTTTTGAGTTTTAGCGAGACTAACGAACAGCAATCTATTTATATATAATTTTTTTGTGTGATTAATTGTGTCCCTGGGTGGTTTAGATTCACTATTGGACCCACTATTGAAAAATTGTGGATGAAGTCGCAGGCATTTTAACAACTAGGAGCTATTTGTTTGGCAGAAAAAATAAATTATGGATAGAAAAATATTAAACAGATAGTGATAGGAAAAGTAAAATTAATCATTATTAAAACAGAGAGCTATTTAAGGTTTGTGTTCAAGTCATGACTAATTTCAATTACAGTCTTTGGTGATGGTAAGATAAGAAACCCATTACAATCTAGCATATAGAAATGTTAGCACTTGTTTGCTTACTTTGCTGTCAATGGTTAAATACATAATTCATGCAAGTAGTATGATAAATGCAAAATAGTAAGATAGGACACAGAACAGAATGCTGACACTATATTATACAATATAGATAAAACAGACTTATTTTGTAAGCAAGCTTATTTTGTGAACAGTGTGTACACAGGCCAGATACAGACTACAAAGAGATCTCTTCATTTTCGAAAGATTTCATAAAATTGGTTATTTTTGTCTTGGCCAGTATTAAAGATATCTGTTTTGTTTTATCAGCTTGATTAGAAAAAATAAAAACATAAGGTTACAGATAGAGTAGTCGGCACTTTTGCAGTTAGCAGTAATCGCATAAAAGGTTGCCATTTCTATTGTATTGAGAATAAAAACCAATTTTTAATTCTGTTGTATGTACAACAAATAGTTATCCACTTAGTTTTTATTAAGAAATAGGTCTTCTTATATTTATTATTGCAGAATAAATAGAACACTATTTTTTATTAATTACTAAGTTGAAAGAAAACAGCACATACCTGGAGAGGCCTATAAACATGTGCACTATTCACACAAGGTTGACGGGTTCGTCTTAACATAGCTGTTCCGGTACTGAGTGCTAAGGCTCTTGCTCCGGGAGGTCTGTCAGCAGCTGCCAGAGCTGTTAATGCATCCAGCATGCATATGGACCGCTGGACCACGGCCTCGAGGCAAGGTCCTACTGTACCACCTTGTTGTTCTTTTTCTTCATCCACTATTAGCTGTAAACATTGTCTCAAACTTGATTAATAATCCTTAGAAAAAGATGAATGAGAGATAATTTATTTATTTCACCAGATTATGTGAAATGCATTAGTAATTACGAGAGAAAGTTAGCCTTAATGCTCACTACCAAAACGGAAGAGTTTGTAGCTAGTATCAAACTTAGCAAAATTAATGACAATGTAAAGATTAAACTACTTTATGAATTTATTAGATAAAATGATTCATTACGTAAATACCTGCAGCATCTGTTGCAAATGATGCGGTATTCGTGTGTTTTCCACATGTACTTTACTGCTATCATCATACGTCTGGTAAAAATTCAGTATCATCTTCCAATGGTACTCGAAGTCTTCCAGCCGAGTAGGCGGCGGAGCCAGCTAGAATAAAGGCAGTTAATTTAGATACAGGCGGCAATTACCTTGGTTTATTGTTTTGGTTATCACAAAACAAAGTTACGAGTCTACTTACGACATCCGCAGCGGTTTGCAATGCCTCGGAAAATCTGCTTAGCATTTTGTTTCTAAGGGAAATAGATCTGTGGGTACAAATTTAGCAAGAGCTTTTAATTTCAAGACATTTTCTTAAGTATTTTTATTACGAGACCACAAAACGTACAAAATAAATTAGGTAGATATAGGTAGGTACTGAAAATACTGAAATGCACTGAAATTACAACTATGTCAGCGTAATGTCAGTCACTTCAGTCAGTCAAATTTATCGAAATGTCAATGTCATTCATTAAAATTGAAAAATAAACGATAAATAAATACTGCCAACTGCGGAAAATTTCCCCGATTTGCTGGGAATCGGTAGCTAGCGTGAGAAATGACAAAAATCGGGGAATTGCGGGGAATCGAGAATGCTTTTTGCGCTGTAGAAGCCTTAATAATAGTTCCATCCATTATAGCTTTAATGGATACCAAACAAGAGATAGACAAAACGATAAAATCCGAACAGATCCAATCATGCTTCGAGCAAAAGGGAGGAAAATAAATATTTAAATGTATACGTAATTACCAGATTGAGAAAGATTTTGTATTTTATTTTAAGAAATCATTCAACTTTAATTTTGTTAATCATTACACTAAGGAGAACGGCGGTTAACAAATCTCCGCTTCGCCGACGACATCGTTCTGTTTTCCTCCTTAGCCACAGAACTAGGCTGCATGCTGAACGATCTGAACCAAGCCAGCCTCGAGGTTGGACTTGCGATGAATATGTCGAAGACTAAACTTATGACCAACAGCACACGACAACGGCTGCACATCGAGGAGGTCGAGATCGAATATGTCCATGAGTATGTGTATCTTGGCCAGATTGTCTCCTTCCAGGCGCGACAAGAAAAAGAAGTTGCTCGACGCATTGAAAATGCCTGGAGAAGATACTGGTCGATGAAACAATTAATGAAAGGCGAACTACCACTCTACCTTAAACACAAACTCATGGACATGTGCGCTCTCCCCATCCTCACCTATGGTGCACAGACTTGGTCTTTGACTGTTCAACAAAGGTCCAAACTCGAGGTATGTCTGCGGGCTATGGAGCGCAGTATTTTAGGTGTCCGGTTATCAGACCGAGTACGGAACTCCGTACTACGCTCACAAACAAAGATTATGGAAGTCACAAAAAAATCAGCACAGCTCAAGTGGGACTGGGCCGGCCACGTCTGCCGCATGCCCGAAGATCTATGGGCAAAGATCACAACTGATTGGGTCGCTAACGCAACACGCCCACGCGGCAGACCACCACGGAGATGGCGTGACGACTTAGATATGCATATACCAGACTGGTACACTACAGCAAAGGACAGAAAAAACTGGAAAGAGGGAAGGGAGGCCTTTGCCCTGCAGTGGGACAACACAGGTTAAAAATAATAATAATAACAATTACACTAACTTTTGTGTGAATTTCTTTTAATAATATCAATGCGGGAATTTTTTGGGGAATACATCAATAGAAAGCAGGGAGTTTCAGGGAATCGAGCACACTTTTGCGGGGAATCAAGAAATTTACATTGGCAGCACTACAAGTACTGAAATCAGATAATTCAGCTAAACAATAAAAGGATGGCTAGTTCGGAAGTTAGTCGGTTTTCAGAAAATAATCATAAATGAAACTGTCACTGCCAGTCTGCTGCTTCTGTCCGAATCAGATGTTTTTTGTCAGGTCAAATAGACTGGATGGTCTGTCATTCGTCTGGTGAAGTGGTGAATCAATTTAGTTTTACTCTTTGCTGTGAATGGTTTTGTACGCGAAATGCGGTTGTAAATTAATTATAAACTTGATAAGATCCGCGTTCTTATCGCAAATAGTATACTCGCGTGTTTGCTATCATGTCCTCTTTCGTGAATCACCGCGAGAACAGCTCTGCGAGCGTCGACGAGGCCACAACAAAAGACAATGTTACTTATTACAAAATTACAGTTGTCGTAGGCTCTGTACAGTGGGAAGTGTATCATCGGTACAGTGATTTTGTAGAGCTTCACGACCGTCTCGTCGCGGACCATGGACTTGCAAAAGAGTTGCTTCCGCCTAAGAAAGTTATTCGGAACAAGACACCGAAGTTTGTTGAGAAAAGGCGCGAAGCATTGAACGAATATTTGAAGAATGTGTTCAATTACCTGAGGCTGACGATGCCGTCCGAATTCGCTCACTTCCTGGACTTCCATTTGTACGATATATTTTTTTTGCTGCAAGATTTAGCTAAGAAGTTGTTTTTAGAAGGTGATATGTTGCTACAGAATGAGCACTCGCATACATTTACCCCGTTACAGGTTTGTATTTCAATTTAAAAGACATATCTTAGTTATAGTGTCTATTCACAGTAGCATAGCTTCACAGTGATTAATTGACCATCCAAATTGATGTAAGTTTATTAGAAAACCGAAACAACCTACTAATCATGACTCATTAGCTCAAACCAGTCTAAAAAATATTGATTTTGTACAATTCCACAAATTGCAACACAGGAAAGCATCTTCTTCTGAAGTGGGCTTCTTACGCCCACTTCAGAAGGGTTAAAAGAACTTATTAATTTTAATAACTTTCAGTATGGAACCAACCCAAAATAAAATTTTAGGGTGGGGAAATGTCCTGTAAGGAGTGTATTGGAATCAACCCTGCAAGCTGAGAGTAATTTTCTTGCACTGCATAGTGAAATTTATTCTAAACAACAACAAACAAACAAGGTAGTAACTACATAGTGTGCGGCAATTAACCTTGAGCACTTTTATGATATCTTGTTGTCATAATATCAAGGTCATCTGTCTCTGATTGATAATTTCAAAAACATACAACTTGTCTTTGCATCTATTGTTTGATACAATTTTATGAGTCACAAATTTAATTATAAGGAAACTTGTTACTATTAACTATTAACTTTATTGACACTATTTTTGACAGCTCCACGCAATCAGCGAGCGACTAAAAATCCCCTGTCCACCGACAGAGAAGGCTGACAAGATGTGTGACTTCAGCCACGTCCTAGACTACTGCTCCCAGATCCATGCACTAACTATTGAAGGCAGCTATGAGAAGCTTGGCACCAGTAATGTGGTTCCTAATGAACTGCTGTTTGATCTGGTGCCATTTAAGTCTCTGATGCATTTGAAGATTATAGGTGTACCTATGGCTTGCATACAGAGTGTTGGTAAGAAGCTTGTAAAATTTTATCTTTCTCATGACAAAGCTTTTGAGGGCCACCAAACTTGAATCATCTTATAGAATTATTTGTTAAAAAAAAAAAAAACGAATTAACAATCATTGGAGGTGGGCCAGTGGTGTATATGAATAATGCACCCATGGCAATAGGACAGTTTAGTGATAAATTTTAAATTTCAATGAATATTATCACTAATGCATGAGAGGTATTACGAATCCCAAGGTTTTGGTGTTCAAGTTAAGTTATGTTTAATTTTATTTAATTTTTTATTTAAGTTAAGTATTGATCTTTTTCGTATTCCGCACCAAATAAATAGCGACAGAAGTAAAGTTCGGGCCGATTTTGATTTTAATTACTTACGCTGCTTGACCGGTAGATGTTACACATCTAAATTGATGGTTATTGAAAGAATTTATAATTAAATAAAACCGTTTGTAATCATCTTATCATACGCGTAACGGCAAACAATTTTGTATCCGTACTTTCGACTTTTGGCTTTTGTCAAAACATACTTCTTACCTTAAATAATCAGGCATAATGGACCACATACAGTGTTCGAATGCGGAAAAGGGAGTCCACCAACATTACCTTAAATAAAATAATAAATTTTTTCCTAATTCTATTGGACTTAGCTCCTAGGCGCGCCAATAGATGTTTTACATCAACAATTTTGATAAAAACGTTTATTCATTGTCACGTAAGTTATTACTAGTAAATTCACAACCAACTAACAAATTAGGTCACACAAAGCATGATTTAGGTCTCGCCAAAGCGCGGCACCGCGCTATAAACAATATCAACTTTACCAAGTTGATCCGAGATCCTCTTACGCGCGTAATAGATTTTCACTATTTGTGGGCTTTTTAAAATAATATGCAAATTCCTTTAAATAAATATTTATTTATTCATCAAAATCAAACTACAACTGCACAGAAAATCAAATTCTATTATCGTTAAACCATCATGTATTTGAACTACCCGCAAAGGTAATATTTTAAAAGTATAAGGTACCTCATAGATTACAACAATACTAAAGGAATATAAAATAATAATAAATACTTATCTCTTAGCTCAGCACCCAACACGTGGTATTTTCCCCACTATTCGTATTCTACTTGTACAAAAGGGCAGAGCTCCACTCTCTCTGGCGGTCGGTCGCAAAATACCTCGAGCCTTTTTTTTCTGATGGATTTCTGATGGACTAAACTCGCTGTTGGCCTCTGAGGCCGTGACAGCTTAACCGAACTTTTGGCGAGCGCAGATGGCGCTCAGCCCAGTAAGTTATTTAGGCAACTAGCGCAAGGGCACCACTTAGGTACGAGCCTCGGCTTGGGCAGTTGCCGGGGTGGGGATAGGAGAGAAACGCCCGGGTACATGTCTGTACCTCGTATAGGCGGTGACTGAAGGGACTCGTCGACCTCGCCGGCGAGGTCGGTGTTTCTGTGAAGTGTTTGCTCTGTCTGATATAGATGACTCAGATATCGCTTCCGCATTAGCGGAGGTGATTTCGTCATCCGGGTCTCCGAGAACGTGTCTCGGACGATGGAGGATTTTGTTGGCGGGCGGATCCAACGGGTAGACCGGAATGGTGTGTACCAAAGCGTTCGGATGATGGGAGGCAAGTTCATAATACCGCTTGGAAGCGAGCTTCATGAACTTGGCTATTGAATCTAATTTCATATCGCGATGTAGATCGTTATTGCGAAAATACCAGGGCGAGCCTGAGGCTTTTCGCAAGAAGCGATTTTGGATGATCTGAATGGCACCAACTTTAGGAGAGTGGGCAAATACTACAGAGGAGTATGTCATGATGGGATACCTCGAGCCGTCCCGAGCTCCGAGCTTTTATAGCAGCGAGTAAACAAGTCTGAGAAGTCACGTGTTTTTAGTACAAAACTCAAGTATATCGTATATACTTTGAAAATCATACTATAATTAAAATTATTATTTATCTCTATTGAATACATACTAATAAACAAGTAGGTAACAATGTACATACCTAATTAGACAAAGAAATGTGGCATTTATAACGGAAACTGAACAAGAAATCGTTTGACAACTTTATAACGAATAATAATTATATAAAACGAATTTAAGTAGTAAGTATCATATCTTAACTCAAAATTTCACTGTAAATTACCATTTTAGACCAACATGTGTTAAATTGACCTATTTTACCACATATTTTGGAAATAATCTATCACGCGCGTCTATGTGTGAGTGCGCCTTTTATTGCTCAGTGTACTAAACTTAACTTCTGTACCTATCTATTTTGTATATTCGGCCAGCGTAGGTACAAACTAGATTAGCCTGTCTGGCCACTAGCATATGCAAACTTAAGAATAACGACTATGTTAACCTTTAACAGTTCTTTTGTAAATACAGGTGTTTTGAAACATGAAGTTGGCTTATTTTACGTATTTATTCAGGTTTTAATGCAAGGAAATACAGACAGCGTGACCTCATGTTGTGTTAAGTGAAAATATAAAAAAATAGGTATCTATATTAAAATAATATTAATATAGTCTAGGTAGAGTCATCGATCATAGAGTCATAAGACCTTGTATGTAAAAAGAAATAAATACATAAAGCGCTCATAATGTATGCCTTGATTAGTAAGTAGTTCTTATTACCGCATA
Organism: Philereme transversata; assembly: GCA_963924445.1. Classification (NCBI taxonomy): domain Eukaryota; kingdom Metazoa; phylum Arthropoda; class Insecta; order Lepidoptera; family Geometridae; genus Philereme; species Philereme transversata. The sequence goes on along the minus strand of OZ004338.1, from coordinate 13,002,015 downwards.
TAGAAATTCGACAAATGTTTGCGTGATCTGTAAATATTTGTTTGTAATCTGGGCGTAGTACCCACGACCACAATACAGGGAGGCCAAGTGTGGGATCAGGACCACATAATAGTTTATTTGGTTGTAGAATATTGTAGGTGGCATGTCAGCCCTAGTGCTATAGTCGAGCGTACGATTATAATCACGATCGGCCCAAACTGGCCTGCTGTACCTAGTTATTTTGTGTCGGGACTATGCAATAAGGGATTTGCTTATTGATAAAAAAAGTGCCGACAGAAGTGAAAAATTTAGCGCTCAAAGTTTGGATACCATACTCAAAATTTAAAAGCAGACTACACTACAGAAACTTATAAACAGAGGTGTCGGTAAAGGTAACAGTGTCGCGAGTTCAATGGTTTTTCCTATCTCAAAAATGCCCAACGCCTAAAGAAGTTTTCACTTTAAAAAAAACTAGTTCCAACTAGCGTAATAGATGGCGCTGTCTGGAGATACACCGGCATAAATATGATTTATATGTCAGAATCTCAAAGACACAATATCCAAAACAATCTCACTTCGTCAGATAAATAAACACATTTTATTTATTTTTTATTTCAAGTTTCTCAGAAATTAATGATAACACGGCAATTGATATTGACAATTCACTTTCGTTTGTTAATCAGAGCATGACAAAGTAACGCCATCTGTAAGCAATTAAAAAAACATGGCCGTGAAACCCCCTTATAATCATGATCGGCACGAGCTGGTTTTCTGTACCTAGTTATTTTGTGTCAGGGCTATGCAAACTTGTGTTGTTGTAATTTCAGGGAGTCTGCGGGAGACGCTGGTGAACCTGTCAGTGCTGATAGCTAGTGTGAGCTCACTCAATGAGTTTCTGCTGGTGGATATATTGCATAAGGAACCTTCTAGTATTGCTGATACAGTGGTAAGTTATACCTTTTTTATATAGAGTAAGTAAGTTCCTAACCACAAAATAGTTATCATTCGTTAAACACCTATTTATAAAAATCCTTAGCAATAGCAGCAGTTACATAAATATTCGATCTTTTTTCCCTGCTGTTTTCTTCTATTTGAATGGTACCACGTTGAAGGTATATTATACATTTAACATTAAAATAAATAAATAAATATTGCTGGGCATTTCACACAGCGCTATCTAGCACCAAACTAAGCAGAGCTTATATATATATGTTATTATATATATGTATATATATATATATATATATATATATATATATATGTATATATATTGTAAATACATACTTATAATATATAGAAAAACATCCAGACCCGGAACCGCTGTTCCGCGGCGGGAATCGAACCCGCTACCTCCTCCGTCTCAGCCAGCTAGTCGTCTACTGCGCCATGGAGGTCGTCGTAAAAATCAATGTTTTTGTTTTATTTATATATTTGTCCTTTTTTATGTTATCATCTTATCATGCTCTACCTAAATATTAAATCATGTTCTCTCTCACCATCTACTCTGAAAGTTGGTCATTGTTAGCTCGATACCTGATGTGTAAATGCTATTTACGGCCCTAGGGCCGTAGGTAAATTTGAAAATAGAATGAGGCTCATTGCATTCATAATATACTAAAATTAAATACAACCTCCATGACAAATACTGATTTCTATTTAAAAATGAAAGAGGCCACATTCTTAATATGCTTTAATGAAATACAACCTCCATGAAAAACCCTTATTTCTATTTTATAAAAGAGGCCATAGTTTACCACTGAATAAAAAACTTAAATAAATGAATGCAATCATACATTCATCTGGTACTTTAATGGTACATATAGTATTTTGATCTTAGAGCATGCAAATCTATTGAATCAAAACAGTCGATGCATATAATTATCGCGCGGCCCACTGACCTGCGTCGGCACGTGTGACTCAAACACCGCTTTATCTCGAACCGGTTATTAATCGAATCTAAATAGCGACCTATTTAGATTCGATTAATAACCATTACTATATCTGAATTGTAGAATTATTCGCAATGCCTTGAGAGAATTACAACACATATGTTTTTGTAGTATTTTATTCACCATTACATTGCATAATATTGGCATATCAAAAAAGCACCAAACAATAGTAGTCCCGGCTCTTTGTTTTGCTCGACTGATACCACAGGTAAAAAGTAACGCAAAGTCTTTATGCGATAATTTCAGTCAGTTTTAGACTTTAGCTTAAAATTGATGTTGAACGGATGTGGTTCAGTCAGCCAAATTGAATGACTGAATGAATGAAAATTCTTTATTTTACCTTACAAGCTAGACACAACAGATATGACTTTTAGCCCATATTGCCCCATTGTTGGGCAAATGCCTCCCCGCATTTCCACCACTCACAACCGTCCAGTGCCACCGTATACCAATCCCTCAAAGGCCCGCCACCTCCGGCGTGGGTGGTCTGTCGCGTCACCGCTTTGCTGTCTCAGGGCTCCACTTCGTGGTAATTCTTGCCCACAACAGATATAAAGAAATAAAAAAAAAACAAATAAATTTAAGCATAATGGACGGTATTACCAAGTTGCATATTTATGTATATATTTATTAACACATTTTTTTAACTATCCTATACTTTCTCACTGCCGGGCAAAGGCCTCCCCCAATTCCTTCCATCTATCGCGATTCTTGGCACATTCCCACCATTCACTCTCGAAACCACTGATGATTAAATAATATAATAATTAAATAAATATATAATTTTAATAAAAATATTAATTATTAATACAGTTAAAAAATATATTACTTGGCATTTGGGTCATTAAACCATATTCTGAAATACATAAATTAAAACGCCTTTAGTTTAGTGGTTACAGCGTGAAATAATAACAAACTTCCATCAATCCAGAATTTTGTAAAGCCGCGTACAGACATCGCGAGGCGTGCGTTGCAAATGGTTCGTCTCTCATGCCTCGGGCTGTGTGGACGTTTGTGCTCACAGTGAGCATTCGCGTTATACGATCGTTGCGAACGCCGCCTCAGTGCGAGCCGTGCGCTCCATATGGACGGACGGGTGTTTTTGCGTTGCGCGCTCATGCGTCATGGAGGCCGATACCGAATCGCTGCGTGAACTTGTCCAACTTTATGAAAATAACAGAGTATTGTGGGATTCTAAACCTTATCCTTCTCCTTAGGCCTCTTTTTTAATATTGACACTATATAGGCCGCAGCTGCAATCTGCACATCTTGCCTTGTCGGAGTCATTCTTGTACTGACGAACACTGTGCGTGGTTGTTTGCGTGCTCAGCTTGAGTATGTGTCGTTAGGGACGCATGCATAAATGTACCGTCGTATACCTCAGGTTGAGGCATGCGTAACGAACCATTCGCGACGCACGCCTCGCGATGTCTGTACGCGGCTTAACATTAGTGTGATGTGATGATGTCATGCATTTGCAATAATGCAATCACACAGACGTAACTTTGTTACTCTAGTTGAAGTTTATGTCACTGTTATGTATTATGCATTTTTAAGTTACTAGCGGACCCGCCCGTGGCTTTCACACGCGTGGTTTGTCAATAAAAACATGTCTCCTTCTGCGCAGTCGAGTAAATAGTAACTTATGTCTTAATTCCGGTCATAATTATATAGGTACCAAATTTTATCAAAATCCGTCCAGCCGTTTAAGTCGTGTAAACGTAACAAACAGAGTGTCAGACAAACAGCGGGACAGAGTTACTTTCGAATTTATAATATTAGTAAGTAACTGCCTATAAATGAAATTATTTTCAAAAACGGTTCATTTGGTTTTAAAAGAATACTCCCTCTAATACAAATATGTAGTACAATCAACAAACTTTACCTGTATAATTTTAGTATCTACAGATGACCGTACTAACCTCTCCGCGCCCGCGTACAGTAAAGTAAAATACACAAGTACAGTAAAATAACTAGCCTAAATCCTGTTAAAGGAAGTAGAGCGTCTATTCAATTGCTAAATATATATATATATTCTATTTTATAGCTGCATCTTGCCAACAAGCGCTGTATAATTATCTTCTATTGATATAGAAGCTAAACAATAAATTCTCCTTCAAATGACCCCTTGAGGGCTGAGTGATCGTATGAGAATAAACCCAGGTTAGGAACCAAATTTTATACAAATCATTTCCGCCATTACCAAATTCATCGCCAGAGGGCGCAACTTACATCGCGTAATTTCGCATTAACACCTCCGAGTAATAGATGTCTTATTATCTTGTAACTTGTCTTTTCAGAAATGGAAGAAGCTTACTCAAGTAAACTTCGCGAGCAATAACATAGAGAGGATCGACTGGGCGATCAAACTCGTCCCAGGCTTGAAGACTCTTAGCCTGACCTCAAACCGACTCACAGAGCTATGCGATATCTCCTCCCTCCACGAACTGAGAGTCCTAAACCTAGGCATGAATAGCTTCTCCATATGCGACAATTGGCACGCAAAAATAGGTAACATAGTTAAAATAAATCTATCGCAAAATAAAGTGTCGTCTCTTCGAGGTTTCTCGAGGCTTTTCTCTTTAGAAAGTTTAGATTTAGGGTGTAATTTGGTGGAAGACGTTGAGGAAGTACAGCATATTTGTAAGTTACCGTGCTTGGAGTATCTCTGGCTCACTGCGAACCCTGTCGCTTCGTCTATAGACTACAGAGTGAAGGTGATCGAGCAGTTTAACGGTAGGATGACAGAACTCTGCTTGGATAATGAAAAGGCGTCTGAAGGTGAGTTGGACACAGCTAGAGTATTACAAGCTTTGAGAACAGTTAAGGAAGGGAAAACTCCTGATTTTTTGCAGAATAACTACACTAGTCATAATTTTAAGAGTTGACGATTGTTTTTGACGATAGTTTAATTGCAACTTGATAATAATAGACGAGCTTTATTTTATTCATTGACGAATTGCCGTTGTATTTCTCAGTTTCTTGAAAGGAACTGTTGAGTTAGGATTGAATCATTTTTTAAAGGCGAAGACCTATTTTTTACTTTATTTTACTGATAGAACTTCTATCTCTTTCTGTATACATCTCAAAAAGAAAGAAGGATATATTTAGTATCGGTCGAACATAATAAAACAGGGTCACTAAAGCGTTAGGTCTATTGTCATTGAATGATGGATAAATGCTTCCTGTTTACGAAGAGCTCCCCTCGCTAGCATAGCTAACACTAAAACTATTTTGCGTATTTATTAGATAGTTTAGTGATTATAGATTAAATAAAGATAGGGATTTCAAACTGGGAAGATAAAGTGGGCTCAAAAATAACCTCATGACATGCTTACTTTTCTATAGTAGTTATCATTTACGTGACAAATAATGGAAGTTATTGAACCAATGAGCACGAGAAAAAGTCAGCAGTCAGCACAGCATCACTGATTCACGGTATGCATTATATATATATATCACTTTATATGGAAGGATAGCTTGGGATTGAAATTGCTCCAATTCGGTTAAAATTGCAGTTCAGACGTAATTTATTTTCTTTATTGTTATGTATTATAAAAGGACAATTAAAAAGAACAACCAGCATTGTTTCCTGCCCTTCTTTCCTGGTTTGGTCGCGAAGGAACAGGCAGTAAAATTGACGTTTCAAAGTGATCCTTCTGATTTTGAGCTGATTTCTGTCGCGCTCAACTTGTTGGTTCTGTATTAAAAGTCGTCATAATGAATAATTACACTCGTTAAGGGGTAGTTTTCTTCCAATACCGGCTGTAAGAAATCTCTATTATAACCGAGTAACCCTACTTTGGCTTCTCAGATTCTACTTTAAATCCCCGCCTAGTATAAAACTGTGATTGGGTATTTTTCTGCTAATAAATTGCTTGCTTGCGTGTGTACTAACATGCTTATATTGTTCTAAGAATACTTAATTATAATGAGAACTTGTGACAAAATTGATAGTTTTTGGAGAACCTTGTCAATTTGTCACGGTTTACATAAGTGTCTTGCTAGCCGCCAACGCTCATGGCAGACGGGGTCATAAAACGTGGGAATAGCGATGATATTACTATCTCGCTCACGCTTGCAGCTAGTGTTGCCAGGTGTCCCGATTTGCGCGGGACGTCCCTATTCTCAGGGTCTGGTGACGCGTCCCGATTCACCCTTGATCGGGACGCCGAATGTCCCGATTTTTCACTAACCTCCTTAGTTTGTATTTATTCTATGTACCTAACTAAATTGTTGGATAGGTCTGTGAGGGTGAAAATAAATACCTAGTTATTATATGGGATACATGTATTAACAGAAATAATATACAATTATTTACGTCTGTTAAAAAACTCACCACCACTTAAAAATAAATAATAATTCACAAAACCTTTTTTAGCTATTTTAGATGTCCCGATTTAAAAACAATACGCCGATTATTTTACCTTCCGTTCCGAAAATTGCCACACTGGTCCTGGCAACACTACTTGCAGCCCTTACGGGAGGCATTAGTGATGCGCCGAGTATCTATCGATAACACTGATTACCAGTATTTGTATTGAAAAGATAACATGTTAATTGAATGGCCCCGTCTGCCACGAGTCTTAGCGTATATGAGTCTATAGTAATAAGTAAAAATTAAATTAGACGAATGATAGACTTGTTTAAGAAAATTGCCTTATTTCCGTATTTACAAACAATACTTGAGAAATTGTCTAAATATGTTAGTTTAAGACATTTGTGGTGCTGTGGTCAAGTAGCAGGCTCAGATATAATAGATTTAGATTCCCGCCACACGACATTTTTGCATGATTTGCAAATATTTGCTCCATGTCAGGCTGTTGTGGTTTTATAGTAGGTACTTTAAGTTCCTGATACCACTACATCTTTTCCGTATTTCAGAATGAAACTCAAAACTGAATAAAACTGTAGCATTAATTTTTGACAGTATTTTAACCGACTTGTAAATAACGAGAAAGTTCACAATTCGTCGCCATTTTTTTTTATAGTGAGATGTTAAAAATCTACTTCTGAATTCGATTCGCGCTTGAGCATAGTTCCAGAACCGACTTCGGCAAAGCCAAAAGAAAGGAATATGTACTCATCCGATTTTGATGAAAGAGGTATTTATACTATTCGTTATTATGGTGCGGGTGACATCGGTATACAAAATGTTTATTTCTGTAACAAGAAAGTACATACAAATTTTACAAGTAAAAGTATTAATACATAGGTACGAGTTTCAGTTTTTAAACTTTATAACGATTATTTTAATCGGAGACTGAGCGTGCCAATTCTAATTGCAGCTATGGATTCCTTCGTATTGTTTGTGTAAACGGTCTATTTTAATTTATAATATCGTCTTAACCTTGTGATATTGATGAAGATTAGCCTTTTGTATAAGTATAAAGCGCGTCACACACGATGTAGATGGCAAGATGCTATAATATTTAATGTTAAGATAAAATATCGCTCGCCTTACATTCCAATGGACCATCACACACGACGAAGATAATTTATATTTTCATCTTACAGTATCTTAAGATACGGAGCGATATTTCATCTTAAGATATTAAATACATATCGTAAGATACGTAAGATTCGTATACGGGGTTGTTATAGAATTTCAAGGGAATAAAAGTATTTCATATATTAACATGTTGCTCGTGTGTGATACTTTAAGATACTATAATATAATAACTTAAGATATCGTAACATCAAATATTATGGCATCTTATCCACGGTATGGAAGCGCTTTAGTGTTTGACATAAAATTGGTAATTAAATTGACCAAAATGAATGTCCAGAAATACACTGCCACATACGATGGCGAGTGTTTATAATCGATCAAAAATCGATAACAATTAGGGGATTTCACGGCCACGTTTTTATAATTGCTAAGAGATGGCGTTGCTCTGTCATAAGCTCAATAACATAGGAAAGCGAATTGACAATGTCAATTGTTTGTTTATCTTTTTAAATTTTTTAGGAAGCATTACTCCCTAAAAAATCTTAAAGGTTGTTTTAGACCAATTTTGATATTCTGTAGTTTTGGCGGTTTATCTCCAGACATCGCCATCTATTACGCTAGTTGGAACTAGTTTTTGAAAAATTGAAAATGGAAAGCCCACTTTGCAAATTATGTTTAGAAAATGTATTTTAAAAAAAAGTTAGTTAAGTTAGTTTAGTTGTAAGATCAAATACATAATTGAGTTTATCAACACTTATTAATACAGTTAGGTTATTATATTGTTTTGGTTATTTATTTAATTGTTTAAAGATACACCAACACATACTTTACTTAGAAAACTTTCGTGATTTATTTCAAACGTTACTATAAATACGGGATTTATCACATACCGTTTTATCGGTGTTTCGACTGACAATATTTTGATTCAATTCGTGAACCTTCGTCAGGGTGAGTGCGATCCGCTCCAAACTACGTCTCGCCTCTCACCGAATAAATTTTGTCGATCGAAACACCGATAAAAAACGGTAGGTGATAAATCCCGTATTTATAGTAAATATTAGTAAGTACACATATTTAATCAGTTTTATAAGGACAGTCATAAACACATTTCTGTTACGTGCACCAATTATACGTTTACAACATATATTATATATTTTAAAATATTATATATAATGGCAGTTATATTTCCGTATACCAATCCAATCCATACTTCCATACTAATATTACAGATTGTAAAGTAACTGTCTCTCTGTTACTGTTTCACCACTAAATGGCTGGACCGATTTTGATGGAACTACTTTCAGAGCTACTTTCGAATTAATAATATTAGCTATCATATTAGTATAGATGTAACTTTTAACACACTCAAACATTGGTTTATGTGGTAGTTATTAGTACATTACTGCAGCGGCCAGCAAATGAGGCATTGATGGACGAACGTGTAAATACGTAAGAAATACGATACGTATGTAAGTCCAGCAACGTCTAGTTGTGGCCAAGGCTTGTCTATTACTTTTCTCAAATAATGCGCGGAAATCATAAAATAAAAAATAAAAATACAATTACTTTTCTTAATCAATGACGAACAACAATATTTTTTCCCGCGTTAAAGTGTTAATTGTTTTTTTTCAATAAACAGCTTTCTATTTCCAAGCCAGTTCGAAATTTAAATAAACCTTTGATAAGTTACCTCCTTGGTTGGTATGTTTCGGAGTAAAAGATCGTTCCATTTTGAAATTACAGGACTGATATGAGTTTACTATGTAATTTATTTGGCCGCTAAACCACGACAGATATGGATTTCCATACAACTTTTTGTTTTGTATTTGGTCAGTACAGCAATTTTGATTTATCTCGAAGAAGGTTGTCAAAATAATGCTCAAATTTCCAAGCATGTTTGAGCAAATATAATTAACTGATATTGAATGAACTAATTCATCCCATTTGTTTTAACATTATTACATTATAATGTCTACATAATTTTTAGCGAAACCAGTGAATTTCTAAAAGTATTTTGTATAAGTAATCAGCTTCTCTCGTCGACCTCGTAACTGAGCCGAAAGAGGTGTTGGTTCGATTCCGGCCACGGAACAAATGTTTGCATGATTTGCAAATATTATTTCGGGTCTGGATCTCTATTCAGGAAATAATATTGTGAGGTGAGGACTATCCAAGTGTATTTTTTTACTTATTTTGAAGTTTTGTAATGCCTGCACTAATAAGGCTTATTGATATTTTTAAGTATTAACTTTAAAAGTATTATTACAAAAATGATAGATGTAAGTATAGTGATACATATATAATATTTCATAATGTGATAATTCATTAATAAAATTATTGTTAGTTAAACTGTATTTTTATTTAAAGTTAATTTTTACAAAATTTACTAATTTTTCATAGAAATGTGATAAACATAACATTGTACACCAGTTTAAAAAAAAACATTCATGATATAACAACAAATTAACCTTTTTTTAATTTCCCATTATGGTTAAAAGGTGTGCTGTACCTACCTAACGCTTAACCTAATCCATACCCCTTTTCACCTGTCTAGGGGGTGATTAAACAAACTTTTGAAATAAATTCATTAATAATCTTGAAGAATATTTTTGACGATAATCAACAAGCTTATAAACTCAGGGACTATATGGTTTTTCATACAAACTTATACTTTTTCACCCTCTTATGGGATTAAATTTAAAAAAAAATCTTAGTAAACCATTTTTTCTACGCCGGCTTTGAAGTTCCTAGACCAGCGGTTTAAGCTGAGCGTTGTATTTGTATATCAGTGAGTCAGTTATGTCACGCTCCTACTAATACCTAGTGGTAACGCCATCTATTATCTGTATAAGATATCTCTTTCCTTGACCTATATTCTATCCACAAAACCATTCCTTTACCGTGCGCCGTAACTCGCTGATGGCGTTGCTGAGAAGAGACAGACAACTACGCGAGTCAGAATTATTAATTTTTCGCGATCGCTGAGAAAACCGCCATTATAACGCAAACCGCTGAATTCCGCTGTTTTTATACTAATAATTGTTTTACCAAAGGCATTGCTATAGCCTCAACCTTATGAGCTTCCACGAGCTATCGAAGGCGTTAGGTTCTGAGAAAAGAACGCCATCACCTAGTATTATGACATCAGATGTGAAGTAGAAACTAAAAGACTATTTAAATTATCATAATTTTATTAACCGATCTCACAATTACCATGACTCCATTACAAGTACTTATAGTACATCATAATACGCTTATACCATTATAATTACATCAATCTTCTAAATTCCAACATTATTCTATATGAATACAAAATAGATATCGGATCAGCGCATTAAAACAACACCGATATATACACGGTGACTTTTAAATCACTGTTTTCCCAGAACAAACGCGTTGTTCAGACCATTTTATTTTTATTTTATATTAATCTTTTAGACACACAAGCTGGCGGGCCTCCTGATGTTAAGTGGTCACCATCATGGTCTACTACCTGTTTATAACATCAAATAAGAAAATAAAAAAAATTAGTAGACGTTCTCAAATTATTTTTATAGTGTTAACCGAACACATACGGAAAATTCTAAGATTTTAAAACCATCTAAATACAAGAGCCTGTAGCACAATTGGCAGTGCATCTTCGTATCAAGAGGAAAAGATCTCATAATGCTATGTTTATCAAAGACGACTTCAGTTTTTTTTAAATTGATGTTATAAACCCTTTGTAGACCATGGTCTGAACAACGTTCGATCTGGGAAAACAGTGATTTAAAGCCCATGGTCTACAAAGCCACGGCGTGAGGTTCAATTTTAAACTTAAATTAGTCTGTCAAGAACACGGTTTTGTCTACCTTTTTTATACAACAATGAGGGGTTTTCACGGCCATGTTTTTAGAATTGCTATCAGATGGCGTTGCTGTCATACGCTGTTTGTCAAAGGAAAGTGAACTGTCAATGTCAATTGCCGTGTTATCATTATTTTCCGAGGAATTTTATATTAAAAAATATATATATATCATTTGAGTTTATTTGTATGAAGTGAGATTATTTTAGACAAATTTTGATTTTGTGTATGAGATTTTGGCAAAAAACCATATTTTTTGTCGGCGAATCTTCAGACAGCGCCATCTATTAACGCTCGTTAAAACTATTTTTTTTAAATCGATGATAAAAAGCCCTCATTCGTTTACCAAATATAAACCTTCAAAGTGGCCGTTTTTGTTATAGCCGTGTGCTCAACTATGGAAATATTCAAACCATTGAAATATTTCGACATAAACTTTTTTGCGCGAGATTTTGTTTAGGGCGCAGTGTTTTTTGCACGAGACTCGTTATCTAGTCGTAACCATAATCAAAGTTTTAATTACATAGATCATGCAATAGTTTACATTAAATAGTAAACCTAGCTTGCCTGGTTTTATACTTAAATACAAGCATACAAAACGCTTTTGACATAATATAACAGTCATTACATTCCCAGTCTTTCAATTTTTCAAAACACTATATTATCCTACTAGATTTTAAGCAGTTGTAACAGCTTGCTATTTTCAGTTAACATTATTGCTTTAGTATTTGAAGTTATACTTTTTTTGCGTGTTTCTCCTAGAAACAGATTGTATTTTCAGCATGTGACGGAAGTTGCGCGCTGATGTAACACACCATAAAGTTAGTTTTCACGGTCTGAAGTTGTTCCGTATCGGAATTGATTGGAAGTAGATTACACAATTTGGAGGGTACATCAAAACCTCATTTTCTTGATATACCTTCATTGGCTGAGCGAAGCGACATACCAAGGTAACTGTAAACGCGTCTCTACGGGCCGAGCAGTTTTCACGCGCCTCCCTCATTGCAAGCACCTACCAAATAATATAGTCTACAGCGCCGGCCGATGGCTAAGGGGTAGTTTGCGCGCGTGTTACATCACTCAAAAAGACTACACACATCTATCATCAACCACAGCAACCTATGGACAGAGGAATTGCGGGGTTCATAGGGCATGCGGAACGCAAGACGGATTAAATCAAGGTTAATCGATTTTGGGTCGGCCTTTTATTGAATTCCCGTGCAGAAGTTATTCAATACGCAAATGACATTATAATATTATTTTCAACACACTTGCTCGTAAAGTGAGCCTTATTACATCGTTCTTAGGGCTATAAACTGAACTATAACACACACGTGCATAATAATATTACACACTTAGTGCATAATAAAATTATCCCTACAAAGTTAAGTTAGTACCTAACTGCAAATTATGTGCGAGTAAGCAGAGCATTTTCAATTTAACCGGGTAATACAGTTTTGTAACAACAAAGCGGTTTTATTCCGTTGAAAATCCATTTACATTTTTGGAATAAATGTTTCTCTAATTAAGACCAAAAAACATTTATTATTATTAAATTATTTACAATTCACAATAATTTGTTATAAAATATTTGTATTTTATCACTAAAACTATAATTTTGAAGTAGGCTGTATGGCTATATGTAATCAATCCTTACATTTAGCGCGTGCAACAATATCGTTTTGAAAATTGTACATTCACCAATTGTTTTAATAATTTTATGCATAACGATTTATACAATACATGTTTGTTTTTTTCTCCCAAGTGTGTTGAAAAAGTGCGTATGAAACTCGTGAGCAACTTGCTCACTAGACACTCGGCTGATTTACGCAACCCACAGCCTCGTGTGTAATGACCAACTTAGCTCACTTGTATCATAATATACTATTAAACACGCCAAAGAAGTATAACTTCTCACGTGGGTACACACATGCTTTTTTTATATAATAACATATACTTACTTAACATCAACATCAATCACATTTACATTAATTTTATTTACATTAACATCAATCATTTTCAAAAACCACACGTTCGTAGGTATTTCTTGATAATGATTAAAGTTATTAATAACCATAAATTATTATTTATTTTAATTACCAATTCATGTTTAAATAAACAAAATAAGAGTTAAAAAAATCACTGGCTTCACAGTTATGACTTACTAGCTGACCCGCCCGACTTTACACTGATTTTTATCAAAATAAAATATATAACTACATATATTGCAAAGGGATAGTGTAGCTATCTATCTGTGACAGAATTTTAAGAATCGGTTCAGTACTTTCTGAGATTACCCCTTATTATTGTTATATTATAAGCCATTTATTCCCAAAATTATATATACAATAGTTAATACATTTTACATAAATAATTCACATTAATTATCTCACAATATTAATTATTCCACATTATTATTGATTATTTTATTTATTTATATTGGGTACCCATCTTTGGATAAAGGCCTCCTCCATCCGTCACCACAGACCCCTCTCTGTCTCGTCTGCGGCAAGTCGCCAGCGGCGGTTTGTCTGATCGTGGGTACCAGTGTAGTGATGTCCTTGCCACATGGCCGGCCCATTTCCACTTGAGCTGACAACCAAGTGTGGCTGCGTCGATAATCTTGCTTTTATCTCTTATGTCTCATTTCTGATACGGTCTTTCAGTTTAATGTTAAGCATGCTTCTCTCTGAGGATCGTTGAAAGACTTGTATCTTCGTGACGATATTTTTCATTAGAGCCAAATTTTGACAGCCGTATAGTAATGTAGAGTCCATGCCTTTCTTTTTAATTGCAACAGACATTTTAGCTTGGAAGATGTGTTTGAGCAACCAGTATTCGCTCCAAACTATTTTTATTTTTCTTTCTACTTCTCGCAACGATTGGTTTTTTAAGTGAAATGTTCTGTCCAAGGTAGACGTATTTGACGACATGGTTTTGTACTAGCAGCGGTTTTTAAGTACTGTTTGTTAGAAGACAAGGTTTGACGACACTTACGACTTTCGTTATCCAGCGTATGTATCAGATATTCATGGCTTTCGCTTATTATGAAAATATCGTCAGCGAATCGTAGATGGCTTAAATAATCTCCATTTATATTTATTTCCATTCCGTCCTGGTCCCAGAGATTACCCCTTACGCACAACAAATGGTACCTCATTATAAAATTAGTATTAATAATAAAAAAATACATTAAAATCTTAACCTATTTAGTATTATGGTATTCTGCTTATAATTAACGAAATATTTTTGTTTATAACATCATTACCTAAATTTGTTTAATAATTAATTTTATTATTTCATATAATGCTATAATGTAAGTTATAAATTTGCATATTGATTATATAAAAAACATTCTAACATTAAAGTGATGTGTTCCTAGTGGTACAAATTTCAACAAGAATATCAGTCTACAGACGTTTCGCTGTCGCTCAATGTCTTAATGGCGGGATCCTATATCCGTCGGTAACCAGCTACTAAAACGTGTCACAAGTTTGACACTTTTTCAAGGAGATAGGAGTCGTAACCGGTTACCGACGGATATAGGAACCCGCCATAAGACGACTATAGACTGACTAGACTGAGTGTCTAATGTCTAGGTAATGGGTAGTGTATGCCTACCATTGAAGTAACCTTTCCTCTCCTGATTTCTGGCAATAATTGTCACTGTAATTACTGATTTAAATGGGTATTTATCGCGTATGTACCTTTTTTGTTTGTTATCTCGACGTTTTGATTTCTTTGCAACAGCCGTGGTCGCGGGCAGACATTCACACTATCGACAAGGGCCAAGGGTATGCATGAATGAATGAATTAAAATTCTTTATTATACCTTACAAGCTAGACATAACAGTTAATAAGAAAAAAAACAAATAAATGTAAGCATAATGGGCGGTCTTATCGCTTAACAAAGCGATCTCCTCCAGACAACCAACTTTAAAACATTTTGCGTTTGCATATTTTGAATGAAGCTAGCCCAGCCTTTTTTTGGTTTGACCAATCAGGGACATAAGTACCGTTATTTGGGTTAGTTCTTTGTCATAAAAAACATTTGTTTCGTAACGTAAGTTTTGCGCCTTTGAATTGAGTAGGAAAGTAATTTATTTTTTACGGTTAGTTTTACTGGTTATTGGTGCACAAAGAAAGTAAACGCCGCCGTCCTTATAATTAGCTCCTGTTCACTGCAAACAAAATCCACCTAAGGTAGCGACTGTACATGCGCGATAAATACCCATTTAAATCAGTAATTACGTGCAGTGATCGCGAAAGTTTGACAAATACTAATTGTCATTGTATTTTTCGGAGTTGTATATATATTAAGCAGCTGGCATAGCGGGTAGTGTGAAGTGGTACTTCTCGTCTGTGAGTTCGTAGAGCGGCGCGCGCGCCCTCACGCCGCTCGCGGTGGGACGCTGCGCCGGCTCCGAGCTCAGCATCAGCTTCAGCACCTTCGTCTGAAGCATAACATCCTTACTTACTACACACTAATAAGTCACAAATTTCTGGAAGCTAATTTATGTGCCTTAATTCGTGGGCCTCTGAGTGGATCGCTGTGTGACGCTAGGTCGTGTCACATGTCCGCGTGTCAAAAACCGTTCACATTTACGTTTTTGTCACGCGTAACTGTTTCTGTCACGGAGCCACGGTGCGTTGAAATGTCACAAATTTAGACCCACCTTTATGTGTCTGAGGTTTTGTCAGTTAGTGAAACTTAACATTGAGCGATTTAAAAAAACGTTGAAATAACTATCTATTTTTTAGCTATCCTATTTTTAATTCAAGTCGAGCGGTAATTTAAAATTTCCAAATCAGAACCAGTCTAATAATCTATTTCAATAACGATTGTATAGTTAAGTTAAGTTACATTGTCTAATTCAATGAACACCTGCACCGCGTAAGGGCATCATTGTCTATCCCGTTCGTTCCTCAATAGGTCACCGGTGACCACGAAACAAGGCGGCATCGCAACCGCAATTAACAATGAGCAAGCGAGCAGTTGACTCAACAAAGCGTCCATTCAACGGCTAGTAGAATGAGTTGCGATACCGGCTAAGTAGCAAATTTATTGTCTGCTAGAAAACGAGCGATGGTTGCGAAGCTTGTCAACGTAACCTAAACCTATCTGAGTTATGTCGCACCCATTACTAGTATAAACATTAACCTTGTTACCACAAAAAAGTTAAACAACTGTTTAACGCGTGTTTAAAAAATGCCTTACCAATTTTTCTATACGAATTTTTTAAACACGAGCTAAACAGTGTTTAATTTTTTTGTGTGCCCTAAGTTTTTATTATTTAGACGAATAATCAGGAAAAAAAAAGAGAGATTATTAGGTTGCTTACCTCACATGGTCTGTATGGCCCCCCTTTACCCAAGAAGGGATCCATTTCTCATAACTAAATATATAGGTAACTCAAATTAGTTTGATAATAAATCCTAACAACATTTCAATCTTTAAACATGCAAGGGTTACCAGTTAGCGACGCTGTCTGTATCTATCTAAGAGATTTGGAATAAAAAATGGGGTGTGGCTGAGTCATGAACACGGCCGTGTGTTGTACGTGAATACGTGTACG
The DNA here is from genome assembly GCA_963924445.1 of Philereme transversata. Lineage (NCBI taxonomy): Eukaryota > Metazoa > Arthropoda > Insecta > Lepidoptera > Geometridae > Philereme > Philereme transversata. The sequence goes on along the minus strand of OZ004338.1, from coordinate 12,985,215 downwards.
TAACAGGTAATATGTTCTATACAAAATATAAAATACGCTATTTATGTATGTTATAATCATGTTTTAACACTAAGAAGTCCTTCCGGTCATACTAAATGGAAATCTCGAAACGTAGCAAAATGACCTTGAAATGGCGGCATTTCCCCCTCCACCGCGCGCGATGTGTCACAGTCCTCACTTAGCGTAACGAATTCTTTGATCCTTTAGCTATCCAGTGGTGTAATTACATTTTGGATGGAGATGATAGATATGTAATTGCAACACCAAACTGTATCCCCCGATTTTGTTATCATTCGTTTTTTGAATTGCCTCTAACTCCCACATTAAAAGGTTTTTATCATCATTATTATAAATACGGGATTTATCACGTACCGTTTTATCGGTGTTTCGACCGACATTGCGTCGGTTCAGGATAGGAATTTATTATATTATTATTTTACCTCACACGGGTATTCTTGATGGAAATGCGGCGGGTACAGATGGTTCCTTATCTTCATAAGGCAGGAGACACGTTCAGACTCGGTGCCGAACGGCTGCAGCAACTCGAAGAGGATCAGCCCCAGAGAGTAGATGTCTACCTTGTAGCTGTACGGGAGACCCTGCAGCTGTTCCGGCGACATGTAGAGGTGGGTGCCTGGGAACACATTTTTTTTTCATGGCTGTATTTGGCGAGACGTCTCTCCCCGTCACTAGAAGTGTCCCCCATAGCGGTCACCAGACTGAAGTCCTCCACTTCGACCCTCCCGTCAAAAATATTATTATTGCTGGATTTAGTTGTCTATGTCTCTTACCTACTCGATACGTGTGTCTATGATGCGCATCAACCTCTTCCGGTCTCTCCCCGTCACTAGAAGTGTCCCCCATAGCGGTGACCAGACCGAAGTCCCCCACTTTGACCCTCCCGTCTAATGCGAAGAGGATGTTGCTGGGTTTGAGGTCGCGGTGGATGAGCCCCGCGAGATGGACGTATTCCACCGCTGACACTATCTGGCTGAAAAGGGTTTTGACCTGAAATAACATGAAAATTACATTATTCATACCAATCTATTCTTAATATTGTTTTAGTAGCTGGGAACCAATGGGTACCCACAGCCCAAGAAAGAAATATATAGCAAAAGATGGAGGAGGCATTCTTTCAGCAATGGATAGCCCCTAAAAAGAAAACAAATTAAATAAAATTCATATAAGTCAATTATATTTAATTTAATATAATGCAATATGCTTTAATTTTAATTTATCAATAATGTTATTTTAATACAGTATGCAACTCTTAGAGGGAATAAAGGTTATTTTTATTTTTTTACTTTATTTTTATTTATTCTTAAAATTATAAATTCAAAAGTAACTCTCTGTCTCTCTGTTTGTTACCTTTTCACGACTAAACAGCTAGTCCGATTTCGATGAAATTGGGTTAAAGAAGATTATAACCGCGATTAATACATAGGCAAATTTTTATACGACTGCGCAGAAAAAGGGTAATTTTTTACTTATAAATCATAGACCTATACTGTACGAGCGTAAATTCAGCCAGACAGCGACTGGCCAGAAGTTACCTTGATAGTGACGTAGTGGATACTTAGGTTTACCTATATTATTCCATGTTATCGTCAAGTGAGCTTTTGTGTACTTAAGTTCACATTATTGTTAGTTTTATTGTTACTATACGTGAAAATCTGATTGTTTTGATTAATTTGTTTCGCTGTTGATTTTTCAATAAATTAAATAAAAATAAAATAGCTTGTAACTTATGATTTCTAACAAAATTTGAAGCGTAATTGGGTTGAATTGAATCAATCTTTCATAAAAATATGTGGCGTACCAACACTAGCGGTTGCGATGTGGAATATTATTAGGCATTTTGATATTTCATAACCGTCAAATACGCAACCACGCACTGGAAAAAGCACAGACTAGGACGTCCTCCCACTGGATGAAAAGACGACCTCATAAAGATTGCTGGGAGCCGTTGGGTGCAGGCCGCGCAACATCGGTCACACTGGAAATCTATGGGAGAGGCATATGATCAGCAGTGGACGTCCTATGGCTGGTATGATGATGATGAAACGTCAAAATTATGAATGGAATTATTAGTCTGAGTATAGTATAGTCGTACCATAGCGCCCCTCGCTTGTTGCGTCCTGTTGTTCCTGAGCCAGTCGTGCAGACTGTCGCGACGGCACAGCTGCATCTGTATGTAAAGGTACATTTGCACCGCTGTGCTGTCCGGCTGGCTCGAACTGCTTTTCACCACCATGTCCAGTGACCAGTGCCGGGTGTGCCCCTTCTGGTACATACAATAACAATGACAGATGATTATGACAGAAATGGTAAATAAACCGTAACTAATTTATTTACATAGATTTTTTACAGGTCACTTTAACTCAAGTAGTTTTGCCTAGAACTATTATAAATTGTGTGGTGAAGCCAATAGCCGGGTCCACACCAGACGATTCGTGCTCTGATCGCACTAGGCAGAAGCGCGCTCCGCAGGAGCGTCTGGTGTGAACGTGCCTCGCGCAATCCTAACTACAAATATGAAGCGCTCGTTCCTCGCCGCAAGCGATCCGATCGCTGTCTGTTTTTCGTCCATGCTCAAAGGCGCCTCAGTCTCTTGGAACGCGCGGTGTAAACGTCTGTGTTTTGAATCGCGCGATCCGACATTTAACGCACGTGTAACGCGTCCATAGCGAGTCAAAGTTCTCGGACTTTGATTCAATATGGATCGAATGGAGCACGTTGGAGCAGCCCGTCAGGATTGCAAGAAATTGCCGCTGGATCAAACGAGTACAATCCGTGATCCATGTTCCATGATCTTTTCAAGATGGATCGTCTGGTGTGGACCCGGCTAATGGCATAACTTGATGATAATTTCTAAATAAGCAATTAATAAACTATCATTGTTTTTAAAAACAAGTATCATAAAATAAAAAATTCTATGTTTTTTTTTAATGACATCTATATATTTTAACACCGATATTGCTACCTCGCTCGCTCTTGCAGCCCTTACGGGAGCCGTTAGTGATGCGCCATGTACCTATCGATAACACTAATTATCAAATCAAATCAAATCTTTTTATTATAAATAAAACATGGGAACAAAGAAGAGAGAGTTCTCTGTCTTCTGTTTTAGTTTAAAAAACTGTATTACAGAAGACAGCTTCATCCCCGATACAATGCTGTCACATAATTTTTTTAAAAAGATACAATTGTATGTAAAGCAAAAATAACGTTTGGTTGATTGAGCTTAGGGACAAGACAAGGGGTGTAAACAAGACTAAAGTAGTTTTAATTTATGACTACGTAAACTAAATATAACAAAGTATAATAATAATTGAAATAAACATACATATTTGCACAACTTAGCCACTAACACGGTAAGTTATATTGCTAATTGCAGAAACATAGTAGAGGTAGAAGACAACAAATATAGTAACATAAATGACAATTATGTACAAGGTAGGTAAAAACTATGTATGTGTATGTTGTTGGTATTTCAGATAACTTTGACGAAAAACTTTTCCACACCATCGTAATCAAAATTGTTTAACCAATTGATGATTTTTGTTTTAAGAGTATAAGAGCTAAGTTCTCTAATCATGTTGTTATGGTTGTACATTAGATTATAAAGGAGGGGTGCAGTGAAGTAGTAGTGTCTACGTGCGAAAGAGCTTTGAAGTCTCGGAATAGGACATTTGTTTCTTCTCTTACTAAAAGTAGGAAGGCATGGGACGGAATCCCATGCCCGTAGAGCTCGCTGTGCCCGTTCCACTTTTATCATATGAGACATGGCAGCTCCACCCCAAGAACATATACAATAGCCTAGAATACACTCTGCGAGTGATTTGTATGTTTGCATCAGTAGCTTGTGGTCCGCGATAGACCGAAGCTGTTTGAAGATGTAAATTAGTTTTGACGTGATTTGAAACCATTTCCGTGTAAAGTAATTGTATTACTACTATAGTATAGTCACGTAACCTATATACTACGTTTAAAAGAGTGTTCAAGTGGTTAGTGCACTTACCTTTTTCTTCTTAGAAATCGAACTGTCAGTCTTATAGTCACATTCCTTGACTCTCTCTAGCCTCTTATCCACGGAGTTCTGTCTCGCCTCCGAGTAGCCCGAACTGACGTGACCTTCCGCATCGCCTGAATCACCTGGTATATGTCCGTTATGACCTGAGGTTTTATGACCTGAGATATTATGACCTGAGATATTATGACCTGAGATATTATGGCCTGAGGTATTATGACCTGAAAAAAAATATCTTGTTTAATTAAAATTGACCATCTTGGCGTTGGAAAGAAGTGACTGGAAATAATGGGGGTACGTTGCCCGGCAGTGGGACACAGAGGTCGGAAATTAAAATGTCACCCTTTTTGTGTGCTTCACCGTATTATAGTAATACTTTGTGGTCAAACATTTTGAGGCTTACTTTACGACTTTTGTGTTAGAAAATGTTTAAAAGTATTGTGTCAAGATTGAGTGGTTTCTTTTTATCCAAGTATTTCTAATTTTAAAGATTTTTTTTGATAAATTGTATATTTTGAATTAGGTGAGTTTAAAAATTAATAAATTTTGATAGACCTCTTTTAACAATATTGTATATTTTGAGGTAGGAGTTTAAAAAATCATTACCTGACGTATTATGACCTGAGGTCACATGATATTCCGAGTGCTCAAAGACCACGTACGAGTCGTCATCGGTAGGTATATTCTTGGACAATATGTTTAGCATGAGTGGTTTCTTTTCAATCAAATTTTCCTAATTTTATAGAACTTCTTGTTTGAACAATATTGTATATTTTGAAATAGGTGAGTTTGAAAAGTAATTACCTGAGTCATTATGACCTGATGTATTATGACCTGAGGTGACATGACCTTCCGAGTGCTCAAAGAGCACGTACGAGTCGTCATCAGTAGGTATGTTCTTGGACAATGTGTTTGGCGTGGTGACGTCACTGCTATGTATGCTACGCTCTTTCGATGACGTTACATCTTTGGTGGCATCTTCGTCGAATACTATGAATGAATCACTGCAGCTTATCGATCTGGAAACATAATACATACATACAATTTTATCGATTTAAGTCAATATAAATACAATCGAGACTCAAACAAACATAAATAATGCTGGACATTACAGACAGCGCTATCTGGCCCTAAAGAAGCAGAGCTTGTACTATGGGAACCAGCTAACCGTTACAATACTGATATATATATTTGTAGATGTATTTTAATATTATACAAAAATACACCCACACCCATACAAATATTTGTAGATACTGCAAATATTTGTTCCGAATTAGGAATTGAACCCGGAACTATCTCCAGTCGGCTATTACCCCACTGCGCCATGGAGGTCATCAAACATATTTCTTTTCTGAAGTCAAAAATGTATGTATCCTTGAGGTTCGATTAAGATTTGAGTGTAGTTCCGGCATATGGAACTTAAACTACCTGAGTCTTTTTGAAGGTTCTTGTAAGCTCTTCTCGAAGTCGAGCGCGTCGATGCACACGTCAGGCCGCTGCAGGTTTAACAGCACGTCTCTGGCGTCACGCGGCGTCACGGGCAGAGGCGGCGCGGGGGACGTGGCTGTGTACTCATCCGACATCACCAGGGACACGTCGTCTACATCTCTGTGAAAAGATAAAGATAATAACCTCCTTAATTAGTGCTTTATTAACTACTAGCTGACCCGCCCGAGTGGTTTTGTCAATAAAAACAGTACCCTCCTGTGCAGTCCCACCATCCCCATTCTTTGATCGGACAACCAGACGCTCCGCGATGCGCCACCGCTACATGGTTGACATACCTCCCATACGCACAAAGCGGTACTCTTCCACCTTTATTATGCGCACCGCCAAGGAGTGGAACGCCTTGCCTGAGTCTGTGTTTCCTGATAAGTACAACCTAGGGATCTTCAAGTCACGAGTGAATAGGTTTCTTCTAGGCAAGCGTGTACCATCGTAGACTGCATCATCGCTTACCATCAGGCGAGATAGTGGTCAAACGCTAGCCTATAATTTATAAAAAAAAAAAAAAAAAAAAGTCAGCAATCTCGAGCTTAATCTGTGTATATTCAAAGTGAATCCGTTAGTAAATTGACCTCATCCAGAGTGCGTCTCGTTGGTGCTGCCATAGAGGCGGCGGCTGCTCTACCCATGCGTTGAAGTACCGCACTATGTGCTCGTGCTCTAACTTGGCGAGTGCTCGAACCTCGCGCAGAACTCTTTCACGTTTCTTCTCTCTGTGGACATACATTTAATTCATTATTATAATCGACAGTTTCTAGTAATTTACTGTATAAGGCGGTGTCCTAATAGAACATGCGATCATGTCACGTTCTTGTCATTTTACCTTTACACATTTTAGTCGCGCGATGTGATCGTGTGACTGTCAGTTAGGACACCATTTCGACATCAATGTGTTTGAGTTCATACGAACAAAGTTCGCGCGAATTAGCGAATATCGCGCAATCGCGTTCTATAAGGACACCGCCTAAGGCTCTTGTCTCACCGCCGGCGATGAGCGAGCAGCGAGTATGTAGTTCCTATAGTTGTCTCGCTGGGCTATAAATCGAGTGAGCGAGTGAGGCGGGCGATACTCATCATCTCACGGCGTGTGATCTGACCGCCAAGCGAGCATCGCTGAGCGAGTATCGCTGAGCGAGTATCGCTGAACGAATGTTGTAGTCGCTGCGACAAAATTTTCGAGCGAGAAAATAATTGATAGCTAGTCGCTTACTCGCCAGCGGTGAGACAAGTGTCTGAGGCTATAAGTATGTTTTAACAAAGAAAAAAAGAAAAAGTATTCTATCAGGTATCTGGTTCCCATAGTACAAGCTTTGCTTAGTTTGGAACTAGATAGCGCTGGCGCTGTGTGAAAAATATCCAGCATTATTTATTATTACTAAATAGAACAGCATTACTTACTTCTTAGGGAGGGTAATTCTTTTAACAGCATAAGAGCAGTGATCGATATTATTCCTTGCCTCGAAGACGACCCCGAAGCCGCCCTTGCCGAGACAGCGCAGCGGCGTGAAGTCGCTCTCGTACCGACACACGTACTCGGGCGCGGGCGCGGGGGGCGCGGGACGCTCGTAGTGACGCTCCACCACTATGTACTCCTGGTTTATGGGGAGGGGTGCTGGAGGGGGGAGCTTAGGGGCGAAGAACCTGCGAAAAGATAATTAATTAATGAAAACACTTTATTGTACACTACCTTCCGCCAACGACCGTTCCACGCGTTGTTTGTCATCAAAAAGCAGCCTATATCTGAATCCAGGTCATAATCTATCAACACACCAAAGTTCATCGTAATCGGCTCAGCCGTTACGACGTGATTGAGTAACAAACAAGCATCTAAACTTTCACATTTATAATATTAGTGTGAGTACAAAAGAAACAAACATAAAAATAAAAATTCACAAAGCAACAAGTACAATGGGTGGTCTTATTGCTCAGAAGCGATTTATTCCAGACAACCTTTGGATGGAGAGGATTTTTGTAATATTACAATAATGGAGGGGGGTGTCTATCACATGTTCAAAAACATATTTCGTTTAATTTGAAATCTGAATTTATTTAACGAAATAATTTAATTTGGTCAGGTGATAGCCGGCCAACTACCCAGTGTTACAGTGATCATCGTATCAGCCATAGAATGTCCACTGCTGAAAATGGATTAACCTTGAACCCCCCATAGACTTTCAGAGTGACCGATCTTGTGCGTCCTGCACCGTTTTCTTTCCATATATTGGGGGACCGTCCTACGCTGCACTTTCCAGTACGTGGTATCCACGGCCGTCAGTTCTTCGAGCTATGTGCCCCGCCCACTGCCACTTCAGCTTGCTTATCTTTTGTACTTTGTCAGTGACGTTGGTTAATCTACGAATCTCCTCATTTCTGATTCGGAATCGCAGAGAAATACCAAGCATAACCCTCTTCATAGCACACTGAGCGACCGCGAGCCTTCTAGTTGACGTCCTATGGCTGAAGTGATGATAATGAAGTCAATTCAAAGTAATTAATAAATAAAAATGTAAAGTAAAATTTATTTATTGACATAATGAAGTTTGTCAAGTTATTTTGAATCCATAGGCTCCCGAAATAGTTAAAAAAACTGTGTTTCAGGTGCCAGTGGTTTCTCCTATCATATGAATTAGTAAAATTATGTCTAGTAAAATTAAGTTCAAGCAATAATAAAAAAAAAGAATTAAAATGATAATAAAAAAACTCAAAAGTACTCAATAAAGTATTTAAAAGAAACACTTAAGCTCTCTCATTTTCAAATTTGATACATAGGTACTATATTTATGTGCATGTTTTGGTTAGTGATTAGATTATGAAATATATACAATGTGTTTTGTTATGTGCGACATTAAATGAAAACAAGGGTAAGACTAGAATGGTCATAATAAATTTTTCATCGAATTCATTACGTAAATTTAAAATTTTCGAACAACCTTAATATCAAGTTTATCAACAACCCTAAAATATCAAGGAAACAACCTGTATAAAATAGGTAAACAAATCATATTCATTCATCATGCGCCGCCGATTTACGTTAAAAATTGTTTATTGGAAATGTATCGATTACTGAATAAATATTCAAGCTACCAGTATTGAACGCACCTCTAAAATCAGTTAATACGATGCTGGATGTGTGTTCTTAATTAATGTCGTACATAAAAAATACGTAGTATATTGTTTATAATGATATCACAATAATATTATAAATGCGAAAGTTTGGATGTTTGTTTATTTATTTGTTTGTTTGTTACTCAATCACGTCGTAACGGCTGAACCGATTTCGATGAAATTTACTTTTTATCCCATGTACAGAATAAATGAAACAACTGACCTGGGCCATATCATCAGGTTCATTAAGAGCGCACTACTGACAGCTATCAACAAGACTTCCTTCCACCAGAACCACAGGCTGTACACGTGCACGTGGATGTGGTGATGCTCTTCATCACTATAGTTGTTCTCTGCGTCTATCACGTCTTCTGTCACTTGCACGGATTGGTCGCAGGTCTCTTGTAGGTATAAGAAGAAACCGTAGTCACCTGAAAGTTTATAAATAAAGATATAACAATAATAAGTTCATGTTATCATGTTCTTTGTATGCCAACCTTCCACTCTTTATGACCCCCTCCATCCCTCATTTCCTTCGATCTCTCTTCTTCGACTAATCGTAGTATCATAGACATTGTTTGGATAGAGAAAGCAATCTCTTTCCCGAACTCTCCTCTGCATTCAAACGTTTGGATGAAGAGGAGAGATTGGAGGAGATTACTTTCTTTAGCAATTTTTTTTATTATTTATTGTGCGCAATACAACAGATCAAATGATAACGTCGGAACTGCAAAACTGCGTAGCAATTCCAGCGCCGTAAAGATTATATCAGTACGATGACGATGGAATTAAACTGAATTTCAATACTTATTTCACATAAAAAGCAATTTATTTGTTGTTAGCCGTAAACACAGAAACACAATTTGATTTTTCCAACTATTCCAAGGATAGTTACGTGTTTTGTCTCAAGAGAGGAAGGAAGGGAGGGGGGGGGGGGGGGAATAATTCATTTTTTTATATTTGATGATCATAGATGAGTCGGCAGCGGTTGGAGTAAACTTACCGACCAGCCCCGTAGGTCCGTACAGCATGACCTTAGACAGCGTATTATCGTCGTGCACTTGTAGCGCGGTCCCCGAGTCGAGCGGACGCGCCGACACTAACTTCCACGGCAGCGGCGCGGCCGACACCGCTGTATCCAACTTAGGCGTGTATAGAGGACTCTCTTGCACGTACAGCTATTGTAAACAATAATTAATTAACATATAAGTATGTACTTTAAAAAAAAAGTATTCTATCAGTTATCTGGTTCCCACAGTACAAACTCTGCTTAGTTTGGGGCTAGATAGCGCTGTGTGAAATTTTCAGCAATATTTATTAATTATTTATATATATTTTTTTTTTAATTTGGTTATTCCTAGTTTACAATACTTTAAAATACCCTAGTATATAATTATAATCTAGCCATATAAAGGCTAATGAGTAATTTAATTTTGACCTAGTCTTTTAGACTACTTCTTGCCTACGTGTACCTTTCTTTGTATCTTTGTATTTATATTGGGTTGTGTGTTGTGTTTACTAAAACTTTTACTAAAAAAAATCGGTTTACTTGTCGCTCGTGCACTCCTATGTACATGGAGGGTTGCTGGGTAATGGTTCCCGGCGCGATGGTCTGCGTGGCCTCCCAGAGCACGTCGATGCTCTTCAGCGCCCCGCTCGACAGCCGCCACAATCCGGCCAACGGCGCTTCTAGCTGGAAACATTCCTCACCTTGTCATACTAAATAACGGGGTCGACATAAACGAAAACTGATTTTTAGGGCCGACGAGGTCTAGAAGAGTTGATTACCATCAGAACAGACAAGAAGCTTAAGCAGAAGTTTAACCAAGGCTATCAGAAGTTCTGGTTGCAACGCAACATTGAAACACAGTATCCTGCATTGTGAAACATTGCTTCAGTGTGGTTACTTGACATAATAAAGCCGTTTGAAAATCAACGAACGCAGAGATTTAAGGCTGCAACTCACCAATATTAAACTGGATATAAATTAGATTGGTAGAAAGTCACCAGGTTCATCGACCACACTGAATTTTCAATCTTTACTTTGCGATTTTCATGTTTTTTCATAAAATAATTACCTACTTTTACGTAATTTGTATTAATAATTATTATGTACACTTGATATTTGCTGTAATTTATGTTCATTTATTTTGTTAAATTTTAATGAGAAAATGATGTCAAGTTTATTCACTCAACCAACCGCAAAGTTTTTAAAGTGGTAAGTATTTTGTATCAATAGGAAAAAAACTAGAGATTTAAAGTAAACTAGGATGTTTAAAGAAATTTGGCTATTGGGGTCTGCAGGAATAGTTACCTGTTGCTGCCATATCGTCTGGCTGCCCCCCGGAGCCCGCAGCGCCAGACGGCCATCGTGCAGCGCCACGGCAACCTGGTAAGGGGGCGAGGGCCCGGGCGCGGCGCCCCCCACGCACTCTCCTCGGCTGAGGGCTAGCTGGTGTTCCGCTACGCTGAAGTTCCATCTGTTATACAAAAACAACGTAAACTCGTCAATAAATTTTGTTAATAAACCTGTTTTCATTTTAGCTACTTTCATATTCATCACACTAATAATATAAATGCAAAAGTTTGGATGTTTGATTATTTATTTGCTTGTTACTCAATCAAGTCTTAACGGCTGAACCGATTTCAATGAAATTTGGTATGTACGTAGATTATAACTTGGATTAACACATAGGCTACTTTTTATTGACAAACCACGCGTGCGAAGCCGCGGGCGGAAGCTAGTATGTCATAAAATTCTTTATTTGGAAGTTATACAATGGTACAAATTATGTGAAAAACAATGATATCTGCAGAAGTGTTAAACTGCGACGCAGACATCAACGCCCTCTTTCGGAAAATACTAAAGAAGGCCCCAGTCAACGTACATTAGTTACACAATACTATACATTTTTGGATACATGTAAATAACAGGAAGGACCTATGGGTCTGTGTATGTATGTATGAGGATGTGCCTGTATGTATGTGTGTGTGTAACTTTAGTTGCATAATTTCATATTGTATCCCTATTTTCTAGTACCTAAGTATAACTATAATGTACCTACTCTTGTAATATGAGAGACTTCGACACTTGTCGTTGTACTACTCTACTCTCAGACTCTCTAACAGCTTCTTATTTATAACATGTATTTGTTCTATATGGATAATGTTGTGGGCTACATTATCAATAACTTATACATTCCCAAAATGTAGATATATGTATTGTATTTAAGCCATATAATGTAGTTGTTTGAAATAAAATACATGCTCCTTTATATTATTTATTTGTAACCACCGACGCATAGGGCGAGGTGTTAAAAATGTTAACTTCACAAACAAATAATCCACATTACGCAAATGTTAACTGGAAGAGAATATTTGCTAGCATTACGTTCGCCTATGTGATCCAGATCGCCTCGCTTCGCCAAATTATTTTTTTATTTTGTTCAATAAATTTTAAATCTATTTCATTTCATTTTAAAAAGTTTGTTGCCTATGTCTGTCAGTCTGTGGCATCTTAGTTCACAAATCTTGAGAGTATATTGAGTTAGTACAAAATGAACTTAAGTATTATTTATTACTACTTTCTAATTCTAATTCTAGGGTAGGGGGAATAAGAGATCTGCACTGATGTCCCGCATTGGGGTGTACTGTACATTACCCCCTTCTAACCTAACCCCAGCCATCCTAACTCCTTGAAGTAACAGAGTAGGACTTTGGGTTGGTGGCAGTAGCTTTCCAGGGTCTCCGTGGATTTTGATGTAGTAGCGGTGTTGGTGGAGGATGAGGATTCGATGACCCCTTGCAGACCCGTTCTCAGTCTGGCATACTTTATACACTTCATTTGTTTAACAGCAAGTTAAATAAAGACTAAAAGATCTTTTCAACTCACTTTTCATTACCAACCCGAGGATCCAACGCCCTGATAGTATTAGAATGTCTCCTCAGCACCAGGATATCCTTGGCGCTGGTCGCAGCCTGCTCGGAGCTGCAGCCACTGGATCCACACTCGTATAGGACCCCGCCTGTGTTCGCGTCCAGGCCATACCAGACGTTCTCTTTTGCACCTGAAAAACAGAAATAAAAATAATAAAACATACAAAGGTTGTCTGGAAGAGATCGCTTTTAGCGATAAGATCGACCATTGTACCATTATTTATTGTATATTTCCTTTGTTACTGTATTTTTATTTGGTGTGCAATAAAGATTATATTTAATCTAATCTAACACTAATCCATATCCATACTAATATTATAAATGCGAATGTAACTGTTTGTTTGTTACCTTTTCACGACTAAACGGCTGGACCGATTTCGATGAAATTTGGTAGATAGATTATGACCAGGATTTACGATTTATTTACCCAACTGCGCAAAAGGAGGGTAATCATTTTATTGAAAATCGATGCGCGCGAAGCCGCGGGCGGGTCATCTAGAAGTTACATATCACAGCTCAATTTATTCATATCACAAATGCAAGTATAAATACGATAAAATAACGAGAGATAAGAAATAATAATACAGGGTGTCCGGTGGCTATTTTCATATTTCAAAGTGTTGTTACATACGAACGCGAGTAGCTAGAGGGGCGCGGGGCGGGGCGATAGCGTCGTCAGCGTTGACATTTTTTTAGTCGCCATGGCGCGTTGGTCGGGAGAGGAGCGTGCTTTCGTAGTCGAGGCATACTTAACAAGCAATTTTTCGCTGATAGCAGCGCAGCGTAAATTCTGAAAACATTTTAATCTTCATCGAATGAGTGAAGTGCCCTCAAAAACATTAATTCGATATTGGGTAGCAAGATTTCGTTCTTCAGGCTCCACTGTAAACATGCGTCGCCAAGGTCCAGTTGCATCTGTATCGACCGAAGAAAATATCCGACGTGTGAATGAATCAGTTTTGCAAAATCCACGGATGTCACTAAGAGTACGTTCGGCGGCTTTAAAGATCGCTAGATCAACATTGCACGAAATAATAAAAAAGAAACTCAAGTTACATCCGTACAAAATCCAAATAACACAGAAACTTCACGAAAATGACTACTCAACAAGACTAACTTAAGCCGAACGGATGCTGACAACTTTTTCGACGGAAACACGACTGCGCAACGTTTTTTACAGTGACGAGGCACATTTTCATCTCGGAGGATACGTAAATAAACAAAACTTCCGTTATTGGAGTTCAGAGAATCCAAAAGAATTGCATCAACAACCATTGCATACGGATAAGGTAACAGTTTGGTGCGCTATTTCAGGGAATGGAATTATAGGCCCGTATTTTTTTGAAAATAATCATGGTCAGGCAATCACTGCTAATTCAAAAACATATACTGAGATGATCAACAGTTTTTTAAGATCCGAGCTACGTAACAGTTCTTTCGCCAACAGAAACACCTGGTTTCAGCAAGATGGCGCCACCGCACACACTGCTCAAGTGTCCATGAATGTTGTAAGGGAATTATTCCCACGAAAAATTATCTCCCGGTATGGTGACATCCCCTGGCCAGCTCGATCGCCCGATCTGAGTCCATGCGACTTTTTTTTGTGGGGCTACCTAAAGAGCATCGTTTATCAAAACCAGCCAACAACCACTGCTCAATTGAAAGAAAATATCCGGACCGAAGTTTCGAGGATTTCAAGCGACCTCTGCCAACGTCTTTTTGAAAACATGCGTGTCAGATGGGAAGAGTGCGTGCGTCAAGAAGGGCGACACTTAGAGATCGTTATTTTTAAAAAATAAATTCCTATTTAAATACTCAAGATTTCAATAAAAATTATTTAGTTAACTTTTGTATTTATTTTATTATGAAACTTTGATATGTAAAAATAGCCACCGGACACCCTGTACAAAATAAGTCTGTGAACAATATGAACACCTTTGATAGTTTGTTTAGTAAACAAGTAATTATTATCTTATCTATAGCTTCGTTTAGATAATAAATAATACTGAACATTTCACATAGCGCTATCTAGTCCCAAACAAAGCAAAGCTTGTACAATTGAAATAACTGATAGAATACTCGAGCGAGGTCACGTTCCTATGGTGCGTACTATGCACTGCCCTGCGTCCTTCAACTTAAGATATACGGGTGGTTTTTAACATAACTAGAAGGCGCTGCTAGAACAGGTTAGAAGGGTACCCCCCTTAACAAGGGTGCTAGGTTAGAAGGGGGGTACTGCACAATAAACCCCAATGCGGGACGTCAGTGCAGATCTTATTCCCCCCACCCTAGAATTAGAAGGCGCTGCTAAATTAACATAAATATAGGTAGGTACGAAACCTTTGGTGCGCTCTTGTTTTATCAGACCACAACGACAGAATAGTTACAGAATCTAAGCTTCGTACAATGAGGGATAACAAGCGCACGCACACATAGACGCGTGCGTACGAGGATATCGGATAAAGTCGGTCTTATTAAAATTTTTGTGTATTCGTTAAATAATATAACTTAAACAATGACAGAATATTGTAGGTGGCAGACTTAAGGTAAGACCACATTAGAGCGGCGCTGCGCGGTGCTGCACGCCGCGCCACAAATCGTCAAAATATTGTTTTAATGATTTTGAATGGCGCATGACGCACTAGAGCGGCGATGCAGTAGGCGTAGCTGCGCGTCGCGGAATAGTTGCCTTCAAAATAATACTATGACGTGCAGCGCTGCGCCGCGCAGCGCCGTTCTAATGAGGTCTTACCTTTAGCGCTACGCTCAAGCGTAGGTAATTAAAATCAAGATCGCCCTGGGCCGGGGGTTGAGATTAGAAAATTCTTTATTGCACTAAAAGATATAGGCGAACTTAATGCTTATTACCAGTTTCTTCCCCCTAACCTTGTTGTGTAGTGTAGATTAAGTGCCAGAAAACCATCGAAATAATATGTACTACGCACTAGATATCGCGATCCGATCCCTCACTCTGTTCCACTGAACTGTACTGCAATCCGTACACCTTACTTTAGTGCGGCTTCGACATTCACGCAGTTTGGACGCGTACGGAGCGGCACTATTAATACGAGAATTCGAATCAAAGTATGAAATACATAAAGTATGACATAAATAACAATTCAGTAGTCAAGTAAGTAAAATTATTGGTTGTTCAAGTGAATAAATAGGTATTAATATCGTAATATCACATTAGAAAAAAAAAAATTTATTTTAATGCCACGCCACCTAAAATCATAGACTAAAATATGCAGATATTCCATTACAAACCAGTTATAGGTAAAAATATGTGACTGAACACGGACTTGACGTGGTGTTTTTGAAAGTGTTTTAATCTGTTTATGTAAATGTTTTCTAGTCAGTTTGATATTTTTTAATATTTATTTAATGTTCTTTCTTTTTAGTGTATAATATCTGTCAAAGGTCAGAAAATATGACGACGTGCGTAATTCGATACTGCAAAAATACATCAAGAAGTGTCAGTGAATCATCAGGTGACAGTTTGATTTCAAACTATTGTTAACGTACTTGAGCTTAAATAAACGCATAACAATTCATTTTATTTATCTACTTTGCAATATTTTCAATTATTACATTACTATTATAAATTTTGAAATAGAGTATGAATTCTAATGAAGTTTTGTAGGTACAAAAGCTGGGTCACGTCTGTGGTGTAAAATCTATAGGGACAACAGTTTGTTACACTAAGTTGAACGGAACGCGTAAGCACCATGAATTTCATGGCGCTTACAACATTTTGGTCGCGAGTAAACTAAACTCTATAAGCGATCTAGCGCTGCAGGTTTTAATAGTTTGGTTAGATCACATAAATAATGCTTTAGCGCTACAGCGAACTTTAGTTTTAACTCACCAGCATTTGAACCAACTTTTTCAAGAATGTCCTTGTCTATCGGTAGAATATATGTCTATGCAGAAAACAAAACCAATAAACAAGTGCCCATAAACAAACTTAGGTTTAGAATAGAATAGAATAGAATACTCTTTATTGCACACCAACAAAATTAAAAATACAATAAAAATACACAAAAATTAAGGTAAGTACAATGGGCGGTCTTATCGCTAAAAGCGATCTCTTCCAGACAACCTTTGGATGGACAGGACAAAACAAAATCAAAAAGACGGCGGTGTAAATACGAGTATATTCATAAACTTACATAAACTACCTATACTTACTAATAAACTAAATATATGTATATACTTACAAATATAATAATATATACTTATATATAAACTACAATAAAGGAGATAAACATAACGATAAACTAGCAGTGCGTAGACAAAGAAAGGAAATGGTTGTATACCTTAGCTTTGAAGATAGGAAGAGATTTAGATGATCTAATAGAGAAAGGTAAAGCGTTCCACAGCCGCACAGCTTGAACTGTAAAGGAGTCACCATAAAATTGAGAACTGTGGACAGGGGTTTGGAGACTTAGAGCTTCAGATGAGCGTAGATTTCGATCGTTTACTTCTCACTTATTTATTTTGTGCCACAACTCACTACTAAATTAGTAATGGTGAAGGTATGCACTATACTTTTCCGTCAGAATAAAAACGCAGAGAAAACCCCAACCATTAGTGTTGTGTAGTATAAATATTCTATTATGTAATGTTAGTCTGTAAAGTATTTTTAGTTATGGGCCCTTGTATTGATATTTTTTATTTCTTTTCACGTTATATTATTATTATTATAAATATTATAGCATCTGCCAACACTCACCAGCTATTACCAGATCATCGCTGTATTTGTAGGAGGCTGATAAGAGCTGCTCAGAATTGAACGGCAGAGGCTCGATGTTCTCCCCGCTCAAACTGTACAGGGTCCCGCTTAGCGACGGCACCAGGCGCACCCATTTACCACCTGCTGTTAGCTGGAAACAGATTTAAGATTAATATTTTAGACAACATGTATTTTTTTTTAAGTACATTGTAAATGTACTCTAGTTTTATTACAATCTAGGCAAGTAGGCTAATGAGCAGTTTTAAACTAACTTAGTTTTATAACAGAACTAGCTTCCGCCCGTGGCTTCGCACGCATGGTTTGTTAATAAAAAGTAGCCTGTGTTAATCCAGGTTATAATCTACGTACAATTCCATCGAAATCGGTTAAGCCGTTACGACGTGATTGAGTAACAATATAACAAATAAATAAAACAAATAAAGAAACAAACATCCAAACTTTCGCATTTATAATATTTGTGTGATTACGAATGTGTCGATTGGCACTTTTCTTAGTTTCTATTTAACGGGAAGATACTTTGTTCTTGTGTTCTTTATGAGTAGTAATAACACGTAACGTTTCATCTGTGTTACGCGCCAACAATGTTTCGGTTCAATTAAGGAACCTTCATCAGGGTGAGTGCGAGGCGGGACCCTGCTCTGACCAAATCGCACTTACTCTGAAGAAGGTTCACGAATTGAACCGAAACACTGTTGGTCGTAACACCGATAAAACGTTACGTGATAAATCCCGTATTTATAATAATGATTGAAATAAATCACGATATTTTTCTAATTAGAATATTTCCTTTTTAAAGCTTTGCTTGATTTTGACAAACTGAAAAGTTCATTAATTTTCTTGGAAAAAGTTTATAGATTAACTACACAAGATTGGGTAGGGGGCGTCCATTAAATACTTGAGACGTTTTTTAGACCAAACCCCCCCCCCCCTCCACTCCTCCCTTTATCTTACAAATTTCGATTTTTCAAAATTTGTATTCATAGGGTAAATGCGTTGGACTTATTTAAAAAAACACAATTGGCTTCCTTATTTCAAGATTGCTTCTCTCGTGATCTAGATTTACTGTGAAAGAATTAAAAAAAAACAACAGCTCCCAGCAAACCTATTTTTTAGATTGTAACTTCAATAAACTTACTTCAACATGATGCAGGTTTGAAGAGAGCAAGGGTTGTGTTTCCAAATCCCACACTTTGATTCCATTCTGTGTGGAGAACGCAGTCAGTTTCCCGTCGAGAGTGCTCACTATCATCAAGCTGTAAAAGATATGAGAAGTTGATTTTTATTAATGCTGTACATATTTCTGAGATAGTTGATGTTAACTGGAGTATTGACGAGCTCAGCAGAAGCTCGGCAGTAGCACTCGTAGTTCTTAATATCCATGGGGCTAGCTTGAAAACCAGCATCACTACCATAACTTACCATCTGAAGATGGTAAGCTGCAATATGCTGAGACAGGGCCTGTTTGATCTACACAGCATTATTTCTATGTATTCTTTCTCTTCTTGTGTGTTACCTGCCTAGAATATGTTTGTGACTGATAGGTGACATTTATTTATTCATATTCATTTATTCTGCTTACATGTACATATACATTTTTCAGCTTAGATAGTAAGTAGCTTAGGGAGTAAGTACATATATCCTGTAAGGGCACTATGAGTTGGGTTTGCACCTTTTCAACTATTACTAGTTTCCACTAGCTGTATGTCTCAATCCAGATCATAATCTTGGTATAAAGATTTAATTCAAATCAGTCCAGTTGTTTAGTCATAAAAATGGAATAAACAGACAGAGACAGAGTTATTTTTGAATTTAATATATTAGTATAGTTTAGATATTGATGACCAAAATATACAACAATGAAAGTAGAAAAGATTGGGGGATGCCTCTGCCAAATAGCAAGCATATTATTTATTTATTTTCAGCCTGTAGAGTCCCACTGCAGGGCAAAGGCCTCCCTCCCTACTTAAGTACAATTGAGGCAAATATAAATATATTAATTTCCAAATAAAAAATCAATTTATTACAATTTGCTAATGAGCTCTGCACTAGGTGCAACACTTGTTTCGCGGACGCACAGCAAGCGTATTAATTGTTAAAAATTCAATGTAAAAATAAGAAGAGAAGTCTGATTAACGGGCTCTAAATAACTATATTTACGTAAACATAGTTAGATATCTTTAACTATCTAACTATCTTTGGTAAGTAAGCTGACTGTTTAATTAAAAATTGTTTTTGATTTATTAGTTCGTAAAATGTTGTTTGATTGGTAGGTACTAAGATGAACTAGTCCATTCAAACCATATTGAAACACATTTACACCAACTTTATTCATTCAAGGCCATGAATAATTGGATCTACAGATTAAAAGAATACATGTTTAAAGTAGGTATTTGGTTTAACATCAACAGGCAAACTTTTTATTTAACTAATAACTTGTCCTAGGCAAATAGGTATTTTGTAAATTTTATTGAAATGCATGGAGAATACTTGTCATATGAAGTTTTGAGTTTCTGAAACAATCTGTGCGAATTTTTGCCTAGAAAGGCATATCTAACTAGATTTCAAGAATTTTTTGTTAGTAACTGAAGTAATGAAAAAAAAAGTATATAAGTATTCTATTAGTTATCTGGTTCCCATAGTACAAGCTCCGCTTAGTTTGGGGCTAGATAGCGCTGTTTGAAATGTCCAGCGATATTTATTTATTTAATATCTTTTTCATAACAACCAAAACTTGAATAGGAAAATATTTTGGTATTTTTGAAATGCATGGAGAAAACTTGTCTCAACATGTTTTGAATTACTGAAACCATCTGTGCGAATTTTTATCTAGACAGGCATGTTCTGAAGCAAAAGTAAAGGGCTTCAGACACGGCAGCTATAATGTATATTATTGTACATTACATTCCGGGATGTATAATTATCATAATGTATCACACACACAACAGGTAATGTAATGTATCTTTCCCTTCATTCCATTGGTATACATCCCGATTCATTTATATTTTGATTTATTCGAAAAATAAAAGCATATTTTCGTATCGCCCTGTAGCTTATGATACGAAGATGTAAAAAAATACAATAAAGCTGGTGTGTGTGGTCTCCTGACAATTTCTATGGAAGGTGTAATGAGATGTATCGTGCTATAATGTACATCTTTACATTAAAGCTGCCGTGTGTGAAGCCCATAGTGCGAGATAAAACCGTGAAGATTCGTGTCTTTGACTTTTTTGGTACTTTGGTCAAATTGTTTACAAAAAACAGGTTGCATTGTGTACAAACATGAAAATTTCATCAAATTAGTTTTATAGTTTTATTTATATTTCTCGGTCTTCGAATTACTGTACTTACTCGTTGTGGACTGGACCATCCTTGAGATTTGTAGGATTACAAAAAGGTAGCTTTTGGATGGTATCATCAGCCCTTAGATAACACACGTAAAAAGTATTGACTATCACTATCACAACGACGGCTTTCCAGAACCAGTTCGACATTTTAATATTGCAAAAATAATTGTGACCATTTCAGCCTGAAAACCGGCTGTTTTTATTTATAATAAGAAACTTGAAAATTATTATAAAAAAACAACACTGATACTAATAATATTACTGTAAGAGCGCATACGCACACACACACACACTCACACAGCACACCAAATCGGAAACCACTGACAGGAGTCCACGTAAATTGTTATAACGTCAATGTCACATTCTGCACGTACACACTGCGCAAACAACTGTAAAATTTACCACTCATGTGCACAAATTGTCACAATTTTCAATCTTGGTAAAAGGTAAGTAGATAGCTGACGGTTTAGTTAGAACAGCAGCAGGTAGCAACACAACCCTTGTTGGAAAATAATTGCGTTAATTTTCTTGCTACTAGTTCAGTCTAATAATGGCCTAAAAATAAAAGTATAGACAATAAAAAAAAAGTTTTTGTGACATTGACGTTGATTGCACTATTGTACCTCTAAATTGTTTGTCCCATGCTCACCGTGCAATGGAAATGCATATTTTTCTTGATTTCATTTGCATTTGAAGAGCTCTTCAGATCACCAGCATCTTGAAACCAGTACACAATTAAGATTCAGACTACCCTCATCAATTTTTTGTTTGATATAAAAAGTATTACGCGATCTACAGTTAACTCAAAATGACGCTCGGTACAACATACAACAGACACCAAGCGGATAGAAAGAAGTAAGTTTTTTATCGTTTAGCTTTGTTTTTTCACTTGTTATAGTTCTTTGTAATGATAATCTTTGGTTTTGTGCAGGCAAGCGGCGCTGGCAGCTGCCTTTCCGCAAGGAATACGTTGTCAGAAATGTTTGGAGTACGGCCACTGGAGCTACGAATGCAAAGGAAAGCGCAAGATTTTGGTGCGTCCGTCGCGTACGCAGGTGATGAAGAAGAATCTAAAGGCTAAGGAGGAAGGCTCCTGCAGGTGGGTTCGATTTACCTGTTGATTATGCTTAGTGTCAAACATAATTTAACCCAGCAGCTGTAGTCTAAGAAATTGTCTATCAATGGGCATGGCCACCTGATAAAATAATTATTGTTACTGCTCACAAAGAAGCAAAATAATATCCTAAAAGTTTGAAATAAACCGTTATAATAGAATTATTTTAGCAACTACCCACGTTTAGAATTTGTTTTAATGAGTTATGAAAAACTCTTGAAATAGCTGTGTATTTCTTGCGCTAGGTTTTAAGTCTACACTTGCAAACTAACTTACAGGTTTCTGTTTTTATTTTGAAAGTTCACAAACATTTTTCAATTTTACTTAAATTATAAATTAACATGAAGGTACTCATGTCATATTTTTCAATTTGACTTAAATTGTAACATGAGGGTAGACTCACGTCATTTTCGTCTTCTCTTACAGTCTACTCTATCTTTGTATAGAGGAGTAGTGCTAAGCCAACTAAAAGATAAGCCTCATGATTGGGCCATGTAGGACTACAGCAAATCTTTGTTTGTTACAACACAAAATGTTAAAATTTGCCATCATCAACATCAGATTTATGAAACACTAGCTGACCCGCCCTTGGCTTCGCTCACCTTAGGTTTGTCGAAAAAATAGTACCTTCCTTCTGCGCAGTAGTGTAAAAAGTAGCATATGTGTCAATCCCAATCATCATCTATCTATATACCAAATTTAATAGAACTTGGTCCAGCTGTTCTTGATTTATAAATGGTGTAACTAGCCTGAATTTGTTATATATATATAGATTTATCTAAATAATTATTTCCTAACATCTATTGTTTGTCTATAGCAATGGCAGTTGCAAAATACCCAGCAAGAAGAAGAAAGAAGAGGCTGACTGCTCGGACTGCTCCAACTCTTCCGACAGCTCATCAGACTCTGACTCAAGCAGTGGCTCTGACAGCGGATCCAGCAGCGGGTCCGATAGTGACAGCGATAGTGAGAGTGACAGTGGCAGCAACAGTGGGTCAGATTCTTGCAGCGACTGTTAAGAAGGTTACTGGGCTTACGTTGGTTTGTTTCATCTTTATTTTCTCTCATGTTTCTAATAAACTCGCATCTTTGGAACAGTTGCAGTATCTAAGGATATCGTAAGTTTATTAGTTTAACAAGGTTTTTGTATTTTGAATACCTATCGTTGGTGTTTGCACAAGCCCTACTTTAATACCTGTTTGTGGGTTAGGTTCTCGCATATAATAACTGAGAAGAAATAAGTCAAACATTAGAGTCCTCTAAAACAATGATAAACATGCAGAAACCATATAAGGTTGTGAACAAACCAATACTACTATAAAAACCCTAATACTACGTCATCATTGCTTGCCTACCATTTCTGACCCTGTATACCCAATTTACGAAAATTTACGAAAAATTTCATGAAAAATGCAGGACTAATATTACTTACTTAAATCTTAAATTTTTGATTACTTTCTCTTCAAAATTCTTTTAGTCTGTTATACTAAATGATCTACTTAATTATGTAACTTTGCATATTGTAGGTGTTTAACTCCTTCAAATATAATTATGTACCAAATAGATTGAGAGATGTGGATCATTGTAGTCTTGCAATAAATTGTATCCTTCAATTTGCTTCAATTTAGAGCAGTTACATCAATAGTTCTTAGGTCAGGCTGGTACAAGTTAGGTCTTTTGTTTGCTAAAACTTTGCTAATGTTCTCTGTATCTTTGCACTGATGCTATAATGTGTGATGTCCCACCACTGATTCTAAGTTGGGGGAATAAGAGTACAGTACAACCTAGATATCGCAATGCAGTTCAAACGTTTAAAGAATACTCTGTGAAACATTGCGATAAAACATGCTATGTACTCAATAGTTTAACAGCATCACAAAAAGTATATTTGTTGTATGGCACCTGCATTACGTACTGCATTGGAGTGCCTCCACCCAACTTCTTGAAGTAGTAGAGGACTGCAAGTGGGACTTGTTATAGCTGGTTTATTTTGATGCAGGCCATTCAAACATAACATGTTTTGATTTGAATAGTATTTGATTTTAGAACTAATTCTGTGTATGTTTAAACTGATTTTAATTTAACTTATATTGATAGAGAATAAGTACAAATGAAATATGTAATGTGGCTGTTACAAACCAATGCATTACATGCTGCATTTGGTATTTTAATTATAAATGTTGTGTACCTCTGTCGTAAGATAGTGTTGTATGGTATGGAGGCACAAATAATTTGTAAAATCGCGATACTTTTGGCTCTCTGTACACATGTCCCTTCATATCATGCAACATTAAAATTTAGTACAAAATGGATAGAGCATTATTATTATTTAATCTTTGACGTATTTTAAATTTACTTGCAAAATTTCATTTTGTACTAGGTTGAAAAGTAAGATTAAATAAAAAATGTTGTCTAAGTATTTATTTTGTAAGAGATTTTAAGATGCTTGATAGAATTCAGTGTGATTTTGTTATACTTAAGCCAATTTATTTCTTAAAGAATGCTGTACTGTAGTCTATCTCTTTGCTTTGTAAAACTTGCTTTAATTTATTGATCGATAATCGATAATTTAGAGTTAGATAATTAAAATTAAATTGACATGTCATAGACGGTAGTATTATATTCTTAAGACTGTAAAATAGTTTTGTTTGTAGTAAGAAGTATAGAACATGTCACAATTTTGATAAAATATAATTTGATGGATGTGAACAGCTGTTTTACTTTATAAAATCTCGGTAAGATTTTGGCATTCGCGCATCCGCCGCCGCATGATTTTTAACTGACTTGCGGTGCATGATAAATTCTATAAATATGGATATACACCTTCAATTATCTAGGAAATTTGACGCCTTAGGATATCATTTATCCGTAAACATATTTTTTGTTTTTATCACTATTTATAAGTGACTAAGTTTTGGAAAAAACATGCGGTGATAATGCCAGTCTCCTGACAAAAATATTTACCACTCGTTTAGGTACAACTATAATCATTATCACCAGCCTGTAAGTAAGGTACCCTACCTACAAGCTGATTATTAATGATAAGGACCCTTAACATACTCATACGACCAAGTATGTCAGGATCCTATATCAACACAGATCAAAGGTTAATAACTGTACCTGAAGGCGTTGGTATTGCTTGCCGTTTTTTGTAATGGGCCTTTTACTTCTAGCACTGCCTTCATCTTGTTCACACTGATCCAGGCGGTGCCCATAGAGGAATACTAATAGACTGGGGTGGTGTCTGCGACTTTATTAAGTCATCTACCCATTGAGCTGATGGGCGCAGGGCAGTAGACTGAAGTGACGTGAGTCGAGGACGATTTATAGTACTTTCATACAAAATGTATTGAAGCCTCGCGCCTGCGTCAAGCCTGTAGTTGGCGTTGTGACGCTTACGTCTTTGTATGTAATATCACCCAGTGTGTAATGTAGGATTGACATCAGAACGTTGAGCCCCGTTCGCTAGGGATCTGGTTTCCATGTCAACTTATAGCTAAGATATTTATTATATTCCCTGAATTTGTAGTTCAACAGTTCAGAAGTTATGAGCATTTATCTAGGTCCTTATATCCAGAAAGCAGGTTGTAGGGACAACCTGGATCTCGGAAACTATGGGCAATAAAAGTACCTACCGATTTTTTGAATCTTATACAAACTTCAATGAATAAATATATACAAATATTGCTGGACATTTCACACAGCGCTATCTAGCACCATACTAAGCAGAGCTTGTACTATGGGAACCAGATAATTGATATAATACCTACTTATATACAATGCCCTTGACCCACACTAGGTATGTCACTAGTTCCGTAGCATCGGGCTGAACAAAATAGAATTCTATTACAAAACAAATTATTAATTAGAGGTAATCGCGGTTGTCTGTCGCGGTGAATACTTAATTCATACCTACCCTCTGGTAACCTACAAACAATGTGTTAGTGTTAGACGATGCAAATGAATAGGAATTTAAAAGGGCCGTTATCCACCGAAGCTGAGCGGACATAGTTCTGAAAAACAGGACCAATCACAAAATTTTGTGAAATTGAGTTACGTACACAGGAAGACTCAGAAGCCCTCTGAAGATCCGAGGAAGGTATTACAGGCTATCATTCCACTCCAGTTTCAATAGAAAGAGACCTTATTACAATAAGGTTTAGGGCCTTATCACACTGGCGAGTTCTGTGTTCCGGTGAGGCGATTTGTGAATGTACGCTGCGCTCTGTTTAATACATATTGCCAAATAAATACAATGTTATAGTAGCCAGTCGCACAGCTGATTGGGCCCAAACATTAAAAAAATTAAACATGACAAAATAGCTGCGATTTCTTAGACTCTATAAATAAAACACAATTTACCACAATTCAAAAATTTATTCAAGAATTCCGAAACATTTATTGATATTAACTTACAAACTTAATATTAACAATTTGTACTTCCTAATGTGATTTAAGGCACTTCAACAAACACAACAAGTTCAGGCGGTAATTGAGATTTGGCAACATAAACCTTTCTTCTGCATGTAGAAGAAAATACAGTACAGATTGTAAATAAATTGGTGGGTCTAATTATAAATTTAAAATTACAATCCCAGACATCAACATGATACATAAACGCATACATAACCCAGCTTTAGCAAAAGTAGTTAGTTTTACATAATGATTTATCCATAGAGGTTTGCGTGGATTGAGTTCGCTTAGCTCGCTAGCCAGAGTTATTTAAAACGCGACTCACTTATAAATAGTTTGTTAATTACTCTCCATAACTGTAACACAAAGCTTAAGAGGCGGTCGGCGCGTCCGGTAAAGTATGAATTATAACTTTCCTCTTAACATCGTAGCTGAAGTTATTCATCTTGAATATTCTGCTGTCGTAGAACGGCTTCAGATCCGAGATGTTTATCTGTCTCGCTCGCTCCAAGAGGTCTCTCTCTGAAGATAAATAAACATTATAATTCAAAAATACAAATAGTTACCAATACAATGAAATAATTTTATTTAATAACAGAAAGAATATACAATTACATGACCAAAATACAAAAGAAACAGTTGGATCATATAAAGACCGCAAATGATCTATAGATAGCTCAACTGCTACAGATCACTACCAGGCGGAAGTGTCCCCATGACACTGGAATGAATGAATGAAAACACTTTATTGTACACCTTAAAAAATAAAAATTACAGACAAAATAGAAGAAACAAAGCAAATAGTATAATGGACGGTCTTATCGCTTTGAAGCGATTTCTTCCAGACAACCTTTGGATGGAGAGGATTTTGTTATGTCAAAGATATGGTCGGGGGTGCACTTTTAAGACTAAGATATGGATGTAGAGTGCAGCTAATACCTAAATACTTTATAAAATACAAATAGACATAAATACATAAATTATAAACCTAAATATCATATATAAAATTATGGTATATATAATATTTATAATACATACATTAGATATATATACATTAGTTAATGTGCGATACTATGACGTCTGACTGTATTAATTAAATTTTTTTATGTCAATTTTTTAAGTTTATTTTTATCCAAAAACACGCACAACTTTATAGACACAAGACTTCAAGTACTGTTTATCTAAATTGCATAACATTTGAATTTACATAAAGTCCGTATTTTTGGTTAAAAATAAACTTTTAAAATTTTGTAGTAACTGTTTCTGCAGCTACCCTTAATATTTTTCAGGTAATTACAAATTTTCGATGAATAAACTGGTTTTTAGCATTGTATCTAGAATTACCTGATATTTCAATAGTTGACTGCGAGTGGTTGTGCAGTCCTCTCATGTAGGCCAGCTGGTCCATGGTCAGCTGTCTCAGAATGTAATAGAGTAGCTCGCTGTGGTCTTTCTTGTAGGATAGGTATTTTTGGAATGTCTGTAAGAGAACAAATAATTTTTAACAAAATATAAGAGACTTCAGAAAACATAATCTTTTTTTGAAGTGAAAACTTATTTAGGCGCGTTGGGCATTTTTTGAGATGGGAAAAAACCCATTGAACTCTCGACACCGTTACCGACACCTCTGTTTATAAGTATCTCGTAATTGTTCAAGTTTTCACTTTTCTCGGCACTCCCGGAGTGTCTATTTTTTTAAGGAGCTTTGCGTCGTTTAACGACGATGTATAGTACTCTCTATTAAATACACTACAATTACTTAAGCACTTTCATTTACCAGCTCGTATGTGAACCGGTAGAAACCACTCGTTCTGAACCCTGATATCTTACCAACCCCCAACATTTATAGCTCATTTAGTTACACCAGGATTGTGACATCAGTACCTACCTATATACCAAATTTAAAGATGCTTGGATCATTACGCTTCGAAAGTTATCCTCGGACAAACAAACATACAACGCCGGTTTGCCCAAGTTGATTTGGTGGTTACATATACTTGCAAGGTAACACGTAAAATTTAAAACACCCAGACGCTTAACAAACCCGTAAAACTGTCATAGCTAAGAACAACGCCAGTTAAACTAGCGTTCTATTAAAAAAACCCCGGATAAGTGCGAGTCTGGCTCGCGCACCGAGCGGCCGTGTCCATGACAGTCACACCACATTTTTTTCCAACAAAATGGGTCCATTGTTATCTGATTAATTAAATAAATATATAATGATTATGATTGTACCTGTCTCATAGCCCTCATAACGCTGTATTTCTGCGTGTCGACGAAGCTCTCCAGCATGGTGCGTATCGCCATGTTCACGTCTTCCTCGTTAACTTGAGGACGCAAGTGCATACGAGCGTGCGCTTCGCTCATGCGGATCACTGTAAACTCATACAAATACATAATTAGTAAATATTCATTTACTTCCAGTACTGTGATATAGATAGATCACTTGTAGATCGATCAACAACTTCTATAATATGTTTCTAAAATAAATTCGTAGTCAAAAATAGCGAAGTGTTTTTTTATAGTCAAGCAGCATATTTAATATGCTGATGTGTTTATATCACAGTGTTTTTATAGACGAGCAGCATAGGTAATATGCTGATGTGTTTATATCACAATGTTTTTACAGACGAGCAGCATAAGTAATATGCTGATGTGTTTATATCATAATGTTTTATAGACGAGCAGCATAAGTAATATGCTGATGTGTTTATATCACAATGTTATTATAGACGAGCAGCATAAGTAATAAGCTGATGTGTTTATATCACAATACTTTTATAGACGAGCAGCATTAGTAATATTCTGATGTGTTTATATCACAGTGTTTTTATAGACGAGCAGCATAAATAATATACTCATGTGTTTATATCACAGTGTTTTAATAGACGAGCAGCATAAGTGATATTAATATTAATTATGCTGCTCGACTATAAAAAACACTACGCCATTTTTCACTACGTAAATTATTTTCGAAACATATTATAGAACTTGTTGATCGATCTAAGTAAACAATAATGTACTTTCAGCACTGTGATAGACATATCAGCATATAATACTTATGCTGCTCGTCTATAAAAATAAACATTATTTTTTCACTACATACTGTGTCTCTGCGCATTTACGACATTAATTTAAATCATGGGTAGGGCTGATAGTAGTAGGGTAGTATTGTAGTAAAATAGTTTATTTTCAAATTCATTAGCATGAATTAAGATTAAGAGAAGAAATTAAGGTAGACTGAAATTTAAAAAATTAAATTTCAGTCTACCTTAATTTAAAATCCTAAAATAACAATAAAACAGCTAGTATAAAATAGGTAAACAAATCATATTCATTCATCATGTAAGTAGGTACCTGTTAAACTGACTAGCGGCATCGTCGCAAAGGCGCCGCCGATTTACGTTAAAAATTGTTTATTGGAAATGTATCGATTACTGTATAAATATTTAAGCTACCGGTATTAATACGATTTCTGCATATGTTTTAAATTAATGTCGTGAATGCGGTGACCGACTGTATATTATTTTAGGGGCATAAAATCTTGTTGATCGATCTACTTACAATATGTTTGCAAGTGCGTATATTTTGTACATTTAACAGGACAGGAAATAGACGGATCATAAATTAAATGAATAGTACGTTGATACCTGATTCGATGTGCCTCACTGTGATGGGTAGACTGCCGGTCGCGAGCGACTCCTGTCGGAGCTGACTGTACATCTTCGCCACTTTGTCTTGGTCCATATTCTATTGATAACAGACACGGATCAAAATATGTTAGGACTATACTAGACGCCAACGCACCCGCCAGACGGGGTCATAAAACGTGCGTCGCTTGTGACGATGATATTGCAATCTCGCTCGCTCTTGCAGCCCAATATATTATAAATATGTATTTAATGTATATGTAGGTACGGACAGCATCGCTAACTGGTAACCCTCTGCATGTTTAAAGATTAAAATAAAAACTTATATAGGTGAATTCCTGAAAAGTTCCGGTCTAGTGGGGCACCAGACGACCGAGAAAAAAAAACGAGTTAAAGCACGAGATAAAGTTAAAGCAATTTCAAAATCCACGCGTTTTAAATTGTTTGTAGTTCACTTAAGGATAGGGGACCACAGGGCAAGATTGCTTAGAGCAGGGTTTCTCAAACTTTCGGCTCCACGAAACCCTGTTAAAGTTTCCAGGTGACAGCGAACCCTTAACTAACTAATTAAATCCCCCGTCCTCCAAAGAAAATAATAAAAATGACTGTTGAAAAAAATAAGGTTTTTATTTCAATAAAAGGTAACATATAAAGTGCCAAAAGAAATATCTTTTTGATATTAATGTGATGGATGTGCTTGTTTCTTGTCGCAAATGGAGTCAATTTTAGGAGTAATTTTGGACAATTTTAACCTTAATTCTGACTCGGTATCAAGTAGACAGAACGAGCGACGAATTCAGTCACGCGCGCGCCACGCCACTATGTGAACCGCACTTGCCTGCCAGTCATCAAGCCACCATTACGTAAATCTTGTCACAAACCCCCTGCCGTCGAATGTAGGGGTTCGCGTATCCCACTTTGAGAAACCCTGGCTTAGAGCATCAAGTTATCTTAATCCGGCACTAGTTTATATAAAATCTATATTTTAGTAAACAAAGTTACCAGTTAGCGACGCTGTCCGTATCTACATTTACATTAAATACATATAAATATAACACTGGTCCCACGCACCCCACCCACCTCCGCCTGCGCGTAATTTTTTGAGTCAAACTTAGGTATATTGAATTTACTTGATGTCACAAAAACGTGAAACACCCTTTGCGACTAAGACAATCCACATAAGACAAACGGTAACAGACTATTTCGTTATTATTCATAACTAGCTTCTGCCTGCGGCTTAGCACGCGTGATTTGTCAATAAAAAGTAGCCTATACATACCAAATCTCATCGAAATCGGTTTAGCCGTTTCGACGTGATTGAGTAACAAAAAAACAAATATATAAGCAAACATCCAAACTTTCGCATTTATAATATTAGTGTGATAGATACCGTACTACTCTTACCTGTAATTTAGGATGAATATTCTCCCTTGAATAAACGATGTACTTCTTCAGCATGTCTTGTGGTAGCCCGAACTCAGGGTCAGGCGCGTTGTTGTCTTCGAGTGCGGCGCCGCGCTGCGTCGGGTGATGTCTAATGTGCGAGCTCACTACGAACCTGCACAGATATATATATATACTACGTGTTTTGTTACTTACGACATTAACGAAAAACACGGGTAAAGCTAATGCCTCGATGGTTGTAAAATAGGTTTTTTTTTAAATTGCTTACCACAGAAAATTTGTTTTTTATAAAATATGTGTCTAAAATAAATGCCATAAACCAATCATATTAATTCATCATGTAAGTAGGTTAAACTGACTAAGCGGTATCGTCGCAAAAGCGCCGCAGATTTACGTTAAAAATTGTTTATTGGAAACGTATCGATCACTGGATAAATATTCAAGCTACCGATATTAAACCTTAAACCCACCTCTAAAATCAGTTAATACGATTCCGGATGAGTGATTTAAATTAATGTCGTACATAGCAAAACAGGTTGGTTACACAATTTTGCACACGTAAACTTATAATTGGG
The DNA here is from genome assembly GCA_963924445.1 of Philereme transversata. NCBI lineage: Eukaryota > Metazoa > Arthropoda > Insecta > Lepidoptera > Geometridae > Philereme > Philereme transversata. The sequence goes on along the minus strand of OZ004338.1, from coordinate 12,953,382 downwards.
TATAGGCCTCCCCAAGATTGTGCCATCCACCACGATCCTGCGCTAGTCACACCCACTGACGGCCCGCGAGTTTTAAGTCGTCCACCCGTCTCGCTGCAAAGCCTATACCCAACAAAGGTTGTTTAGAGTACGTTCGTTTTATTAATTTGAATTTTATGACATTTGTTAATTTTACTTAGAAAACTTTCGTGATTGATTTCAATCATTATTATACGAGATTTATCACGTACCGTCTTATCGGTTATTCGACCGACAACGTTATTACGACGACACGTTATTCGGAGCGGATCGCACTCACCCTGATGAAGGTTCACGAATTGAACCGAAACTTTGTCGGTCGAAACACTGATAAGACGGTACGTGATAAATCCTGTATTTATAATAATGACATTTGTTAATAATGAATATTGTATATAATTTGTAATTTCAAATACAATTGTTTCTTGAATAAATGAAGTGAACCATAGGTGAAGTCAGGCTGTGGATAATGATGATGAAACTTGTAGTTGTACTTACTTGGCTAAATGTGCGTCTCGCATAGGATCAGCCTCGTCCCTCACGACGCACAGTATGTCGAAACGTGAGAGGATGGGTTCCGAGAGGTTCACGTTCTCGCTGAACGTGAGCGACGCGTCGTAGCGGCCGCCTATCGGGTTAGACGCCGCTATTATTGAACATCTAGGTAAAAAAATTGTACGTAAGAATTTGCCTTGTGTAGTGTTTTTTGTTGTTTTTGTGATCCGCAATCAGTTAAAGGACTATAGGCGGATGGGTTGATTGATTTTTGGCGTTTGGGATCAAGTCACATTAGTCCTTCTTCCCTTATTTTGAAGCAGCAAGCAAGTTGCCCATATAAAAATATATAGTATTTTATTTTTATAGTGTTATCCGAACACTTCGGAAAATTCCTAGATATTATAACCATCTCAAAAATTGTCAAGCCTAGACGGGACATGAAATCGTGGCGGGAATCGAACCCGCTACTTCTATGCGATCTTGATATTCCGCTGGCCAGGATACCGAAAAGTTGTCAAGTTTGCCGCGCTATATACGTTAAGATGTTAAGTTTTTCTGTATCCATTTGGTGGATACCATACATTTTGGTGGTCCAAGGTCGTTTGACAGTGGGACCTCACCCGGGGATTGTATGCGCCCCCTGCTCTGGTGGGCACCAGCCTACTGCCATTGGCATTGCTGACACCGGAGACACCGGGCACTTGGGGCCAATTCTTGAATGTGCTTGTCATAAGGGAAGGGGATTGGACAAATAGTAATAATTATTATATCTATTAACAAAAAGAATATACAACTATTTACAGGACTATAAAATACTAGTGACCGACCGAAAGTTCGGTTTCGGCCAGGTTCGGCCAAGAAATCTAGTTAAGGCCTTAGTTTCGGTTTCGGCCAAAAAATGGCCGAAACTTGAATTTTTTGTGAATAATCGTCCATCGTTCGGTGAACTTCGCGACAACTCGTGCTCGCCCGCCGCGCCGCCGGCTCAGGTCGCCGCCGTCTATTGTTAATCGCATGGAGTTGAGCTTGTGTTTTACACATAAATGATTTTAAGGTAAGTATTTCTTATGTTTTTACTTGTACTTCTGCTATGAATTATTATTTATTTTATTTCAGTGGCAATTATTAGGTATTGAACTTCATTCTGTTGAGTTTTATTTTTAAGCGACAAATAAAAGAGGTTACATTCGATTTAGATTTTGTTTGGATTTGAGTGTGTTCATAGGTAATTGTTGTTGAATTTTTTAATTAACTCATTTATTTCAGATTTTAAAATCCATAATTTCTTAACACTAACACAAAATAACTTACATGAACACAAAATTTTATATACAAAATCAAATTACAATTACAAAAGTCCCGAATTATATCCCGAATATTAATTAATTAATTATTAATTAATATACTGACAATCAAACCTACTTGCAAACACGCATAGGATGCCGCTGGAGCTAGCCCGAACCCTGCATTACATTCTGTATCCTTGTTTTAACATTTTTTACCACCCAAAACACTATTTAACTGTATGCATGTATAATATACATTGTATATGCAAATAAATGTGTGAAATATTCACTAGATTTCAGTATACAATAGAAATTTTAAATATGTTCAAGTTTCGGTTTCGGCCGAAACTGAGAGCAATGCCGAAGGTTCCGTTTCGGCTGAAAAACCTGTTTCGGTCGGACACTATAACATACATAAGAAACAGTTGAATTATCTAAAAACCGTTGCATACAATCTACTACGTGTTTTGTTATGTACGAGATTAAATGAAAACACGGTTAATATTCAAGCTACCGGTATTAAACCCAACTCTAACTTCAGTAAATACGATTCCGGAAGTGTTTTAAATTAATGTCGTACATAACAAAACCACAATGAAGACAACCACTTAGGCGACAACGAAGAGAGACCTATGCCTAGAAGTGGCATGAGAAGGGCTGGCGATGATGTTGATAACAAAACCGGTTGTAATCTTTTTTTATGTCTAGTTACCTAGCGTGTAGCGAAGTCACGATGCCGGCTTTAGATATGGAGATGGATTGCTGTTCCATGGCTTCGTGAATCGAGGTGCGGTCCTGAAAACAATTTGAATTTGATTAATTTATTTTTCTGTGGGAAAACGATCAGATGTTTTAACCTATACTTAATACAGATTGATAGCCAAAAACAGATCTCCACAACAATAATTTAAATAATTTATAATCAATCATTATTATAATTACGAGATTTATCACGTACCGTTTTATCGGTGTTTCGACCGAATTCCCTTATTTATAATAACGATTGAAATCAATCACGAAAGTTTTCTAAGTAAAATTAATTAACAATATTTTTTTTGTTTGACATACCTAATTAATGTTATATTCGGATATTTATTTTTAACTAGCTTCCGCCAGCGGCCATGCACGCGTGGTATGTCAATGACTATTTGTCAATCCAGGTCATAATCTATCGTCATACCAAATTTCAACGAAATTGGTTCAGTCTTTATGACATGATGAGTAACAAACATTCAAACTTTCGCATTTATAATACTAGATTCCGCCAGCGGCTTCGCACGCTTGGTTTGTCAATAAAAAGTAGCCTATGTGTTAATCCAGGTTATACGTACATACCAAATTTCATTGAAATCAGTTCAGCCTTTACGACGTGATTGAGTAACAAACAAATCAATAAACAAGAGACTGGAAAGCTGCTGCCAACAACACAAAGTCCTACTCCGTTATTTCAAGGAGTTAGGATGGTTGGGGGTTAGGTTAGAAGGGGGGTAATGCACAGCACACAGTCAGTGCAGATCTTTTATTCTCCCCACCCTAGAATTAGAATTAGCCGGCTAAGACGCAATCGCTCTGGAAATCTATTTTCAGAGTGGACGTCGCATGGCTGATGATGATTGTGGATAGATATTTACCTGATCGTTCATCTTGTCGAATTCGTCTATGAGGCAGACGCCGCGGTCCGCTAGTACCAACGCTCCCGCTTCTAATGTCCACTCTCTGAAATAATATTTATTTTTAAAACTTTAATCAAAATGGTAACTGATAAAATTCGTAATTACATGCGTAAAACGCTGAATATAGATGCACTTATACTATGTACTAACCTACCCAATAAATGGATTTGTATAATGGTTATAAACAATAATCCGTGACTGTACCGAAATATCGGGCGGGACATTTAAATCACATTTAGTGAAAATAAAATAATTCTTGTTCAAAACTATATTTTGGAAAAAAAATACGTGTGTATGTGCCACTGACATAAACAAAATATCTTTTAATTCGCTCGTTTTTAGGGTTCCGTACCTTAAAAGGAAAAAAACGGGCCCCTTATAGGATAACTTTGTTCATCTGTCTGTCAATACCATTTACCTCGGAAACGCGTGGAGGTATCGAGTTGAAATTAAAACCATATACTTAGGTCTACAGTCCCTTAAAGTTGTGACAAAATCAAACAAAATAAGTTAACGAAATAAAAGATACGGCCGTTTATGCCGCAAAAAACGTATATTTCGACACTCTCAAGGGAATAAAAATTTATAGGGTACTTTCCGTTGAACTAGAACTATGAAATTTGGCAAGTAATATCGTCTTATACTACAATTAGTCCATATCTACATTAGCTACGGTAGCGCGCGGTATTTAAACACTATTTAGTTTGATCTTGTACGGCGCGGTCATGAACAATTTTTGACTTTTCCCTTTACTTACCTTGTTGTAGGATTTTTTCGTACATAAGCAGTCAAGCCCACAGCACTGGCGCCTTGACCTGTCGTGAAGATCGCTCTTGGAGCAATCTGAAACATATCACACATTTGCAATCTTATTTATCTACTATATTAAGAATAAGATCCAATTTGCTAGCCATAGGTCTCACCTGAAAACCAGCGCCGCTTGGAGCCTGTTTGGTCCACGCAAGCTGAAGACTATCTTAACTAGTATCTATGTATTCTTTCTCTTCTTATGTGTTAAGAGTAGTAGAGTTCCTTGCGAAAGGGCTCGCCCGGGGAAGTACTACCACCATACCTATTTCTGTCGCCAAGCAGCATTGATGTGTTTCAGTTTGAAGGGTTCCATACTCTTCAAACCGAAACACTGGTGAAATAACAAGCAAATGAGACTTTACATCGGTATGCCTCAAGTTGATGGACGCCGGGCAGTGCAACGTAGGGCATATTTCTAAGGTGCGTGACGTGACCTACGAGGCAGTTCCGTTATAGGCGATGGTTACAACTTAATGTCAGAATAGAATAGAATAATGCTTTATTGTACACCAGAAATACTTAAAAACACGAATTAATGCTAAATATAGTACAATGGGCCTTATCGCTGAAAGCTATTTTTTCCAGGCAACCTTTGGATGGAAAGTAATGAGCGAAGCAGTAATGGACAGGCGGTCCATAAACTTGTTCCATCTCCATATAGCATTAAAAAAACCTGTGTTTTTTAGTTAGCCAAGTATTTTGTGAATTAATGAATATATGTATATTTAAATATGAATTATATGTATTTTATGTTGAATTTTTTTTAATATAAGTACGATGTTTGATAATACATCGCACAAAAATGAAAGGGGTTATTTTGATGAGCATAATAAATAAATTTGTGAAATGTTTACCATAGAAATGTGAAATTTATTCTGCCATTTAAAAACAAACACTTTATTAAACTTATGTTGTGCTATTGCATAAAGCTTGCCATCTAACCACAGATACTGTATTGGTGACGTCTTGAGATATCTCTTGTTGTCCCTTTCTAACACAAAACCCGCAGCCATTTCCGCAAGAGATATCAAATCGGCCTTTATTTTTGGATGTCGATTGCAAGAGTAGGCAGTAAGTTTCATATCGAATTAATCACCTAAACTTAGTCGATTTTTTTAAATTTGATAGTGTAACTAGTATTTTTTTTCGCGAACAGTCTTTTTTTATGTATTGAGTAACCATCACTTGAATATCGTCAGTATATTACCAAACACCCTGTATACCTTACAAGTTAGACAGCTTGTTTTTTTCAACAAAATAAAAAAAAACAATAATAAATATAAGCATAATTACTGATTTAAACGGGTATTTATCGCGTTTGCACCTTTTTTATTGGTTATCCCGACGTTTCGGCTGTGTTACAACAGATGTGGTCACGGGCGGTATTCACATAACTGAGTTGACTGACTTGCGATTAGACTTATTTATATCACGCTAATATTGTAATATAATTAGATCAGAATGCCATACTATATTTAATTCATAATCCAATATCATTTGGGTCAACTTGTGTTACGTTTTTAAAATTGTTTTACGTAATTGGCCCCCTTATTAATAGTTTTCATATATTGGCCAGTTCCTGGGCGAGACCTACGTCCAGCAGTGGACTGTTATAGTTTGATGATGATGGTTAAATTTTGATAACAAAGATGTATGTACCTTTTCAGTGTACTTCAAGAATTGTGATTTGGCCGTGCCCGGGTCGCCGCAGATTAGGACATTTATGTCGCCTCTCAGTTTGTGTTTATCTCCTGTAAGAAAAATATTTTTATATATCGAATAATTAAAACGAAACTATGATAGAAATGTTCCAAAATCATGCATATATTAGAAAGAGGGTGATTCTGAACATAACACATAAAATAGATTTCATTAATATTTTATTTCTGAACTTTAGTTTGCCTTGATGACTTTGCGTTTTCCCTAGAGCTTACTTTCACAACATACAACATGTTCAATGCAAGTTGTAAAACAGCTAAAAACCGAGAATACATAACTTTTAGACATACCTGGATTCTTAGGCTCCCCTCCAAACAGCGCCAGGGCCAACCCCCTCTTAATATAATCATAGCCGTAAATACTGGGCGCAATGCTCTGAATGATCCGCTCGCCGATACTGGGGTCTTTGGATAACTTCACAATGTTGGCGACGTCTTCATCCGTCAGCGATTCAACAATGTGCTTGCAGTCTTTCACTACTATATAGTTGGCGATTATAACGGTCGCGAATACGGGGAATCCCTGAAATAATTGTTAACAATTTAATTAATTATGTTATTAATTAAGGTAATTTTAATGTTATCATTATCTCTTTATGAATTCTATAATCTATTTAATTTTTGACATTTTTAATGTAATTTAGACACTTTTTAATTATTATTTTATTGAAAATCTTTTATCTACGAATATTTTATCATATTTATTGAAATTTTGACCATTTTTAATTATCATTTTATTGTAATGTTATGTTTGTTTTTTATTATTTTGTCATAAATCATAAGTCTTTGTTTGTGAATGTGAGTTACAATGTAGATACAAGATGTTTGTGTTCATATTTTTAAGACAACACCAGATCCTGCCTTACAGCAAACAAACAGAACAGAGGAAGAAAATTATTAGGTACACACTAAAAATGGGTAAACGGGTTGTGTAAATGGGTATACCGATTTAACTTCAAAAGGGTAAATTTATGATAATCCTTCTGAAGTGGAAGTGACATTTGGACTAATAAACACTTTCAGTTATTGGGTATTTTCTATATATAATCATTAAATATTGCTGGACATTTCACACAGCGGTATCTAACCACAAACTAAGCAGAGCTTGCACTATGGGAACCAGATAACTGATAGAATACTTATACGCTTTTTTTATTTATAGATTTTGTAAATACATACTTATAATATACAGAAAAACATCCAACCCGAAATAAATATCTGTAGATCATGCAAACATTTGTTCTGCAGCAGGAATCAAACCAGTCTCTTGCGTCTCAGCCAGCTATTCGCCCACTGCGCCACGGAGGCCGTTTAATTTGTATTAAATAATGATCATTATTGTATTTATGGTAATAATCAGGTATCTAGTTATTATGAAAACGTCATATGCAATTTCATATTCGCTTAATGATATGTATAAAAATCGATATCTATACTAATATTATAAAGAGGAAAGACTTGATTGTTTGCTTGTTTGCATTGTATAGGCTCCGAAACCAGATTTAAAAAAATCTTTCACTAATGGGAAGCTATACTATCCCCGGGTGACGTAGGCTACTTTTTATCCAACTGCGCAGGAAGGTAATATTTTATTGACAAATTACGCGTGCGAAACTGCGGATTGGTCAGCTAGTTTATTATATTCGAACTCGAATTCTACAGGAAATCTCGCCCTAAAATTGTTGTTTATTTGTATGCATACCATCTATAAATGCGAAATAGTCTAAGATAATTTTACGAACACGATACACATACCTGTTCAGTATTGAGAGAGCCATCATAATTATTAGTATAAACTCCAGTCAGATCCACTTCATCCCCCGGTTTGCACCGATCACACAGATCAGCCAGTAGAATGCAATCCTTACTCCTGGGTATGCGGCCGGCTGGGATGCGACCCGGCGACTCTTGGATGGTCACCTTCTGGTAGTTGCGGTATACTGTTTGTTCCATGTTCACCTGGAAGTAGATTGTTCTCTTTGACCTGCTACTTTTCTTTGAAGGGGCTATGCAGACGGTGAATTTTAAACGAGCAGACGACGCGCGTTGTTTATTATGGCGCCGTGGATTAACAAAAACTTATATATAATAAGTTAATAAATATTGATGGACATTTCACACACCTCTATCTAGCTCCAAACTAAGCAGAGATTGTACTATGGGCACCAGATAACTGATAGAATACTTTTATACTTTTTTTTTGTAAATTCATATTATAATCTTTACATAGTATAAAATGAAATCGCTTCCGCTGTCTGTTCGCTTAGATCTTTTAAACTACTCAACGGATTTTAATGCAGTTTTCAGCAATAGATACAAAAGAATTCAAGAGGAAGGGTTATATGTATAATACATATATAACTCTGTTTGTTTGTTAGTTTGTTTGTTACCTTTACACGGCTAAACGGCTGAAATTTTGCAAGGAGATAGATTATAGATTATTATCCTGGGAAAGGACATAGGCTACTTTTTAGCCAACTGCGCAAAATGAGGGTAATGTTTTATTGAAAAACCACCCGTGCGAAGCCGTGGGTGGGTCAGCTAGTCTACACTTCTACACTTATAATATTATAAAGAGGAAAGATTTGTACCTATTTTTGTATGTTTGTATGTTTGTAATGAATAGGCTCAAAAAGTACTGGGCCGATTTAAAAAATTCTTTCACCAATAGAATGCTACATTCTTCCAATTTGACATAGGCTACATTTCATTTTGAAAAAATTAGGGATCCTTGGTAAAATTTGAACAATGTAACCGAAGGTGTAGAAAAATGAGTCTTAAAATGTCTTTCGTCGAGTGCGCTGCCGAAACTATTAGCGATGGAACAAAATAATGTAAAACAATATTGGAGAACATCATAATGTCTACAAAAAACTCCGCGGTAGCATATGTCCAACTATTGTAGTTATGTCACTACAACAACTTTTTTAATTTTAAACGTTAATGAAAATGCTAACCAAATTCAAACCATGCTATTTATGTGTTTATATTAATCCTTATCCAAATAAATTATTTTATGGTCAAGACCATTTAACTACCTATAAAATAGTTTTTAAATTATTTAAATTGGACTTTCCATTCAAAAGATATTACGAATTAAAAAATTCAAACAGTAAACAAAACCGCCATAGCGCCGTGGCCGTTGTTTGCGATGCACTCTGAAAAGCGCGCCGGGCATCGCGGCGGGCGGGGTGGAGGCTATTATCGTTAATATATAATTAATAAATAATAATTTTTTAATAAATAAAAATATTTGTGAAAAAAGTGTTTTATGTCCAAATTTCCAAAAATAAATAATTGTCTACCCCGTGCGAAGCCGGGACGGGCTGCTAGTATATAATATAAAAGACAAATATTGGCAAAAATTATAATAATTATTAAAAAAGTTTTTATTTTTTTATTAGTTTTTATTTTATCTTATTATAATTAATTTTTACTACCTTTTTTGTTCTGACGTTATTGTTTTTTAGTATGACTTTGTAGATTTTAATATTGCATGCCTTGAAAGGCAGAAATGTATTAATTCTATTATTTACTTCTGACATCTTTGTAACATGACGTATTTCTAGGAATAAATACAAATGTCGCAGTCTTTTAGGAATAGATTCCTCACATATAACTTACCATAAAAGGGCCAGAGCTCTGACACTCCGGACAAGATCCGGGCCGGACCTCAGTATTCTGACTCTGCACAAACGGTCCCAGCACATAACCACATCGATTACAGTCATACTTGACGACCGACAGCTGAGGCAGCACCCCCGTAGTGCTCGTGATCACTCCAACAGTTCTGACCAGTTGGTTCAGATGCAGCTTCCGGAACGTACGCAGTTCTTCGATGAGAGGCAGGTCTGAGATCCGTACGTGGATTTCTGAGGTGACCCGCTCGTATGATGGGAAGATTTGGAGGACTATGTCTTTTGCTACCTGTGAATGAAAAGCTCCAGTTTTAAGCGTTATTATACTGGTGATTTGGGACGTCATTTTGCTAGGAATACCCTGATTTTGGGGCCTGGTTTAGGTAGAACAGAAAAACAACTGTATTTATTTTTATCCCTGGATCCCACTTCTGGGCAAAGGCCATTTCCTTCATCCATTCATCCCGGTCTAGGGCTTCTGTCGAACAGGGGGCCAATTCCCGTAACTTAAAATAGTGAATTCGAGTACCGATCTAGTCTGATATGTTAAATGTACTAAACGGTATTCATGTAACTGATAATACAATGGTATGTGTTGACGGACAAGCAATTATACACTTTATTTACATCAAGCTAATATTATAATATTTATGAAGCAGAATGCTGAAATATATTAAATTCATAATTCAATCTCATTTGGCTCACCTTTCGCTATTTTTAAAGTTGCATTACGTGAATTGGCCTCCAGTTCACACAAACAATATTACAAACCTCATCAAAGATTTGTAGCATCTGAAAGGGTGCCTCCGGTAGAAAGTAGGCCAGCACTTGCTCCCTCCGCGCCAGAACATCGAACTCCACGTGGAACGACGCCTGATTGTGTTCACACATGCGCCTTATCCTCTCCTTATACACAAACTGATTCTTCGAGTTTGTGAACGTACGGAGGAAGTTTTTAAACCTGAATAAAGAAAATTTTTCTTGTGGTTTGACTCTTTATTTTTATTATATAAAAATACCAAGAGTACACATATTGTTACGCCGAGGCTGTTAAACAATGAGTAATAATCGAACCTTCTCGAACGCTTTTGTCTTGCTGTGTTATTGTGGCTATTGTTTGTGGTTTCGCAGAATGGGGAGTGGCCATTGTGCCGAGGGACCGACCCTTTCCTGGAAGGATCGACATCGTTCTCGAACAATCGAAATGTGTGCGATATAAATAGGCCGGAGAGATGGCCGGACAGTCAGTCTCGAGTCAGTCTCGAGTGAGTTAGTCTCAGCGAGGCCCTGGAGGACTGACGTGGGAAGGGTCTCGCGTGAACAGTAGTTGCTCCCGAGTCAGTCTGAATTAAGCTATACGTGCGAACATTTCGGTGACTTTAAGTGCTGCAACAGTGATGTTAATTAGTGTGTTGTGATACGTGTGACTAAGTTCGTGTATTCATCGTTCTAGTGTTGAATAAAAGTGTTATTTTGGTCAGACTGATTCCCATTATTTTATCCCGAACCCTCAGCTCGTAACAATTTGGTGTCAGAAGTGGGATAAAATAATGCCGGTTCTGCCAAAGGATAACGTGGACGGTGTCAGGACGAGAGGTCAACGACAACAAGAAATGGATGAAAGGCGGTTTGGGGAGTCTCCGGTTCAAGAAGCTCGGCAGAGTCGTCTGCCGATGGAGATGGAATCAGCCGCCACTGAATCATTTGGAGCACCATCATCATTATCATCATCCGTGGGGCAAGCTCCTGTGACAGGCGATCTTGCTGATATTATGGCAATGCTTTGTCGTCAAGAAGAACAGCGTCGTCGGGATAAAAAAGAGCAGCGTCGTCAGCAAGAAGAGCAGGCTCGGTTGCAGGAGGAAGAACGCCGTCAGCATAAAGAAGAGCAGCGTCGTCAACAGGAAGAGCAGGCTCAGTTGCAGGAGGAACAACGCCGTCGGGATAAAGAAGAGAAGCGTCGTCAACAGGAAGAGCAGGCTCAGTTGCAGGAGGAACAACGCCGTCAGTATTAGTAAGAGAAGCGTCGTCAACGGGAAGAGCAGGCTCGGTTGCAGAAGGAACAGCGACGTGAACAGGTGGAGCAGACTCGGTTGCAAGAGGAACAGCGACGTCAGGATAAAGAAGAGCAGCGTCGTCAACAGGAAGATCAGCGACGTTGGCCATAAGAGCGTGCTCGACTGATGAGGGAATCGTTCGGTTCATCTGGAAAGGAATTCCAGGAAGTGAAAGAACAGATAGAAATCATGTGAGCCGTGTTTTGGAGGCTGGAATTGGGATCGCTGATGAGAAAGGGACTCTGGGTGTCCTGAAGTACTGGAGACGGTAATGTGGCTCCTCTAGTTGCTACATCTTCAGCGCGAGGTGCGCCTGAAATTGTTCATGTTGATCGGCTGCCGCGATATGGGGCTAAGAATGCTCGGGACGAGCATGTTTTAGGAGGGGGCAGTGTTACGCCGAGGCTGTTAAACAATGAGTAATAATCGAACCTTCTCGAACGCTTTTGTCTTGCTGTGTTATTGTGGCTATTGTTTGTGGTTTCGCAGAATGGGGAGTGGCCATTGTGCCGAGGGACCGACCCTTTCCTGGAAGGATCGACATCGTTCTCGAACAATCGAAATGTGTGCGATATAAATAGGCCGGAGAGATGGCCGGACAGTCAGTCTCGAGTGAGTTAGTCTCAGCGAGGCCCTGGAGGACTGACGTGGGAAGGGTCTCGCGTGAACAGTAGTTGCTCCCGAGTCAGTCTGAATTAAGCTATACGTGCGAACATTTCGGTGACTTTAAGTGCTGCAACAGTGATGTTAATTAGTGTGTTGTGATACGTGTGACTAAGTTCGTGTATTCATCGTTCTAGTGTTGAATAAAAGTGTTATTTTGGTCAGACTGATTCCCATTATTTTATCCCGAACCCTCAGCTCGTAACAATATTTTATCAGTTTATAGCTAATTACCAAATTTATGACGGCAGTTTCTTCAAATTTCTGATATGTGCCCCAATTACAGGTGTATACAACATTTGCCAACGGCGGTCAAAAGATAATTGAATTTTTACTCATACATAACTAAACTAATAAGTGCTCCGAAGTTGTTTCGGAACACGAGCTTAATTGCTTAATGAAACATTACAAAGATTTTGGATGAGATGGCAGAACGCTCGCCATCTCCAATGATATATTTGAAAATGATAATAAAAAAATTGCTGCATTACTGTGTTTTGACGATGAAATTACAGGCACATGAGGCTTAGGGCAGTGCATCGTAGGGCACGTTTTTAAGGTGCGAGACCGACGAGGTAATTCTCTGTTATAGGCGATGGTTATCACTTAACAACAGGTGGGCCTTAAGTTTGTTACATCTCGTTCTTCCAACTCCACCTGCCGGCGCCGGCGCGGCGGGGCGGGATGTGGCAGATGGAACTCTACTAATGCACTCGCGCGCCGCTACGTGTGAGTGAACGCTATTTCAATCGACTAGCTACTTCTCTACTGTACTTTGATCGTGTAAACCAGCCATAATTATAATTCGTTTATTGTCTGTAAACCTAGGTACATAAGATGGTTGAGCTTAATAAAGAACTATACTAGGTTTCGCCATTTTAGCGTACAAACATTACAATAAGTCACATAAATACAATAAAATTAAAGAACATTAGTGCCTTAGTCTACCTGTCGTCACGCATCTGGACAAGTGGGACGAAATAGGTTAAGAAAAAAATAATAAGTAGTTGTATATGTACAAACCTATTAGCAATCTCAGTCCTCGGCCCCAGCATAGAGACCCACTCCTTAGTGGTATATCCTTTAGTATCTTCAAGGTTCTCAATGCTCTCTATTCCCTCCTCCACCGGTTCATGTTCACCCATCGCTGCCTTTTCAGCCGCTCGGCGCCGTTTGGCACGTGGAGCATCACCATCTTCTTCATCTGATTCATCTGTAGTTAAAGAACTAATAATACATGACATTTTTTTTGAGGGTGAGTCCTCCGAGTTAAACCACTGGTTTACCAAGCTGGTTTAAATTGGCTACCATTCAGATGTATCACAGTATCTATGAGGTGATAACTCCTACTACACTAAGTAGTACAATGATGAATGCTGGACATTTCACACAGCGCTATCCAGCCCCAAGCTAAGCAGACCTTGTATTATGAGCTTGTACTTTCTACTATGAGAAACAAACCACTTTTTTGTTTGTACATACTTATAACAGAAAAATTAGTTGGAAGAAATATCTGCAGATCATGCAAATATTCGTTCCGCGGCGGGATTCGAACCCGTAACCTCCTGTGTCTCAGCCAGCTTTTCGCCCACTGCGCCATGGAGGTTAAATTGGTAGATATAATTGATTTTTACTTAACATATTGTATTTTTTTACACCGAAGACATGGGACAAGATGAAGGATTTAGGAGAGATCTTTGCTCAGATCAATGCTCAGTGGGATGAAATAGGTTAAAAAAAATATATTTTTACAAGTCAGAAAATAAAATAACTTAATGTTTGGCAATTAACAAAACTTAAAACTGTGCATAAATGCTTTCTGAGACTTACTCTAGCTACGATTTTAGCTTTAGAAAAAGTGTTTTTTGTCAAGTGTGAGTCTGGGACCCTCGTTCCTAAGACATGCACGCTTCATTGTCTTGGAAGATTTCTTAATCTTCCAAGCTGCTTCCAACTTTACTTGTTAAAACTTTTAGCAGTCTTTAACTTGTCTCAGAATGGTACTTGCAGTTTCGTGAAAGCCTTGACTTATCAATCAATCAATCAAATCAGTTTATTGCGTAATATGGGTAGGTACAAGATGTTCACTTAGTCAGACAAGCTGCTAGGTGATTGATTCCTCTCATCCATCTTTGCTAAGAAACCACATTATGACTTACCATAGAGCAGTTCTCTATCATCCCTCCGCACCCTGCCTTCATCCCGGTCTCTGCGCCGGAGCTCTTGCTCAGCCGCCGCACGGTCTCCAATCGACATCGCGTCATAGTCATCATCGTCTAGATCTTCAGCATCGTAACGGTCCAGACCGGGCATTGGGCGGTAATCTCTGAAACATGGAGGTAATGAACATCTCTTACAGAAAGTTAATGATGTTTAGAGAGTATCAGTTAGGTGGACAAAACAGTTTCGATAAAAATCAATGTTTTATGCTTTGGGATTTCAAAGTATAGCTTTGCATTCAAATAAATTTTTGAAAATCTCTATGATGCTACAAATCACTGATCAAATAAAAAGAAACATTTTATCAACCTTTTTCTTAGAATTTTATAAATGCTGTGTTTAATTAGTCTTGAAAATGTTATGTTTGTGACCAGGTAATTGAAACACAACTCTTCCCCTTAAAGGTCTGTCTCCTCCGGTAGCATATGTATATCAGGACTTACGCCTCCATATTATCCCCAAACAGTTCCTCCCCATCCTCTTCCTCCTCCTGAGGGTTGTCTCCGAGGATCCCAGCTTCATCTTCAAATGGCTCATAATCCCGAGCTGGCGATGTCATTCGAGATCTAGCTCCATCCCGATCTGAGGGTGTGTCTGGTACTGGTGAACTCTATAAGATAGTAAAGCCACATTTATGTTACAAATTAAAGTCAAAGATATATTAGGTATTTACCTATGAAATTGTCGTTTTGTATGGAATAAGTGAAAGTACTAATTTTTTTTAACTTTTTTATTTCTGTTATTCAAAGTAATCACCCATGCAATCGACGCATCTTTGCCAACGCATTGGCAGTTTATTGATGCCCCTCTTGTAAAAATCAGCTGGACGGGAGGCAACAAACTCTTCAAAGGCATTTTGTACTGCCTCTCGGGAATTGAATTTTTTACCCACTAAAAAGTTGTCTAAATTTTGGGAAAAGTAATAGTCGGTAGGTGCAAGGTCTGGTGAGTATGGCGGATGAGGGAGAGCTTCCAACCCCAGCTCTTGCAGCTTGGAGACTGTCTGTTGTGCAGTATGGGGTCGCGCGTTGTCGTGAAGGAGCAGTGGGGACGACCGATTGACCTAAGCTGGTTGCCGATGTGCAAGCTTCTCCATCATTGTCTCCAGTTCTTCACAGTACACATCTGCGGTAATGGTCATGCCGTTTTGTAAAAAGCTGTGGTGAATCACACCCGCACTAGACCACCAAATAGTGACCATCACCTTTGTAGGGGTCATTTTTGGTTTAGGGCATTGCTTTGGTGCTGAACCAGGATCTAACCAACTTGCTGAGTGCTTTCGATTGTCGAACAGAATCCATTTTTCATTGCATGTAGCAATTCGTTTCAAAATTCCTTCATTTCTTTGCCTATTGAGCAGCGCGAGGCAGGTCTCGATGCATACGTTTTGCTGGCGATCGTTATGTTCGTGGGGCACCCATCTATCAAGTTTTTTTACATTGCCTGTCGCAAATGGATCAAAATTGTTTTGATGCTAACATCAAAAGCTGCTGCTAGCTCAGCTGTAGATTGAGTTTCATCAGCTTCCACAATCGCCTTTAATTCATCATTGTTGACCAAAGTCTCCGGACGACCACGAGCTTCATTTTTAAAGTCAAAATTTCCAGAACGGAACCGGGAAAACCAATAACGGGTTGTGCGTTCGTTTGTACAGTTCTCTTCGTAAACGTTTTTGATGTTACGTGCCGTTTGTGTCGCGTTGGTGCCACGACGGAACTCATATTCCATAATTACACGAATTTTTAAAGTATCCATTATGACGAAAAATGTTCAAATGTAATGAAAATATTACAATGCTAATCAATAAACAAAAGACTGAGTTTGTTAAAAGAATGTCATGTTTTTAAAACAAAATTAATTTGAATTTAGAATACAAAGCCATTCCAAACTTTTTTTCTATTTGAAATTACTAGTACTGAAGAACGGCAATTTCATAGGTAAATACCTATTAGATAGGTATATCAATTGCAAGGCTTAAGTGGAGATGGACAGGGTACTTGGTAAGATGGGATAACCACACATGGACCAAGGCAATCACATAGTCGTGGCCACGGGATGAAAGTCGATCGCAGAGCAGACTACCGGCCAGGGCTTAGCCAAGTTACAGTCGATTAGCGATGACGCTAGTCGATACGTCCGCAAATGTATGGGATTTGACACATGCTATAGAAATATTACGTCATTCAGCGACAACAAATGTATGTAGAAATCGAATAGATTCGTGGCGAATGACATTTGGCTACGGGCCGTGGTCTTTCGACGATTTTTATAGCGGCTTTTGGACATCAATGGGTCACATAGAGAGAAGGCCTTTAGAGTGGGGGCTTTAGATGCCTATGACAAATAAACATTTATGTAGGCTTTTTTCCGCAGCGATGTTTGTGAATTTCATTACCAATTGGTAAACAATAGATAGGTTATGGCGAAATGTAACGTATAAAACAAGATAAGAAAATTAATTTATGAGGGTTGGGTGGTGTGGTATATGGATATTAGTTTTATTCAAACAGGCCGTACACTAACAATATACTGATTGATACACAACCTATATTGTTTTCGAGAGAAAATGGTAGGAGCAGAGATTGAGGTGTTACGTATATATTCAAATTATTATATGAAAGTACAATATACTAACCATTTTGTTGATGTTATGGCTACCTCTTATTCACGAAATAGCACTAATAACTTACTAAAATGTAAATTAATATATAACAAGAACAAAACTGAAAACACACCACCTTAACGTTCGTTTCGTTACAAAAAACAAACAAACAGGTTAACTAGCTGTCAAAAATAGCGCGCGAAGCTAAAACCCCGGAGTCTTGCTAACTTCACGCTGTCATAAAAAATGTTTTGGCCAAAAAACTTTGAACTTTATTTTGATGTTGATTATCTACTAACTGATCAACTTTATTGTTTTTGGCGACATCTAACGATTAAAAATGTAAATACGTCGCAAGACTAATCTATGGATACGTTCAGAAAATCTTTGGCATAACTGCATACTTACTCTGTCTGTGGACATAACACATGATGGATAACCTCAAAATGTTATATGTCATTTAATTTGTCATAACACAGATGTCGTAATGTCAATAGTTGTTTCTTCACCTTTTTTGAATAAAAAATGGCTAAATACATCGCACAAATAATCGTTTTGGGTGCTCAAGTGGTGGGGCGAGCGTTTGCGAGGGCTCTAAAGCAAGAAATAGCTGCGTCACAAGAAGCGGCTAAGCGTGCTGGAGGTGGTCCCGAGGGTGCAAGAAGAGCAGCAGCCAATGCCTCTACAGGGCTCACTCTAGAAGAAGCGATGCAGATCTTAAACATAGATAAATTAGACCCTGAAAAAATTAAGGATAATTACGAACATCTGTTCAATGTAAACGACAAAGCGAAAGGAGGTTCGTTCTATTTACAATCGAAAATAGTTAGAGCCAAAGAGAGGATAGACACCGAATTCAAACAAAAGCAACCTAAAACGGAACAAAGTGAACCCAAAGACACATCATGAGATAATTAATAAAGTGTATAAATTATGTAATTGCTAGCTTTCTATTTAATTATTGTTGTAGTTATTTTGTTAGTAAAACTTCGGTTTTTGTAAAATAATGTTTATTGTGTAGATTCGAGATCCACAATAGTGACTAGAATACATCAGTCTTCTATACAAATTTCGATTATGCATAAAGTGTAAACTTTCTATTCTAGATATAAATAGTATATAAAATTTTCAAAAATTCTGCTTACATGCAGTAAAGCAATAAATTCCTATTCATTGATACGCAAACAATATTTTTTATTAATATGCATACTACTTGAGATCCATTAATTTTATAAGTCAATTTTAACCTAATCTTATTAGTACAGTTTATGGCTCATTGAGATGAACTTGACTTTATGCAAGATTTTTATATAATTCAAGATCTGTTCTAATAAGAATTAGACTAAAAACAAAGTTATCCAATACATATCACTTATAATATAAACTTATGGCTATCTGACAGGATATGTAAGTTTCTAAACTGCAAAGATTAGTCATATAGTTGACTGCCAAGCTAGACTAGTTTTGATCATGGAGAGAAATGCAACTACAAACACTAGAGTATAGTTTATCAACTAGAAATAACCAGCTCTTTGATCCCTTTCCAATACAAATACATTCACTTCCTGTAATCTTTATTCAGATTATGGCTCTCTCTTATAAAATATATTACTATTCTACTATCATACTATTCTAAGTATAAAATGGCAGTGACTAGATAAAATGGAATACACAGATTTTAATTAAGATTTCACATCCATCAGTATGACAACCTCATACGGACTGCAATCAGACAAACCAATTGCATTACAGAGCCATCCATAAAAACCCTTCTCAAAATCACAAACACCCATCCACCAATTCACACTACTGAATGTAAGCTGGACTATCCCAGCATACAATCCAATGCCAATATTAAATATCACAATCAAAAATGGATACAGAATCACAGAAATTGGAAGCAAAAATATGGTCTTCCAGGTGATAGTATCAGCTAAGTTCAAAAAGATGTTGTACCAAGCCAAAGTACCGATGTAGAATGAGTATCCAGCTGAAACCAAAGCCACAAATGGCAGACAAAGTAAGGTGAAAAGAAAAATATGTGGTCCATTACGCAGAGAACATTTTGAAATATTCATCTTTTCATATTCTTCGGCCACAATAGCAGCCTCAATGATTTCAAGCTCCTCTCGAGAAATGTTAAGTTTCACATCTATCTGTTGCCCTTTTTTCTTTCCTCGTTTGATAGTACCAGTCATTGTCAAATACCCATCTTTGGAGATATCAGTGAGAGAGCAATCGCCAGTGATTGAGCAATCACCACATTCAGACTCTACCTTTAAAGCAGTGATTTCAGAATCAGTATTATCATTATCATAGAGCTCAGAAACTATGTTTACTTTTTTCTTTTTCTTAGCACTCTTAAGACTGTCAGACAGATTCCCCATCTCAAAGCTGTTTTCAGACTGGGTTTGGGAGAGATTTGGAGTAGCTGATGTGCACTCATTGGTTTCATTGAGGACTTTGCAACTTTTCTGCAGGTCTTCATTCTCTCTCAGATCACCGTGGCTAGAGCAAGCATCAGATGAATTTTCGTAGATAGGAGACAAATCGATAAGTTCACGACTGGTGTTGGTTGACAGGGCTTGATACCCATTCTTCTGAATATGCACCTTAAAGTCAGGATTTTCATTACAGTCTTCATCATTAACATCATTGATCATGGGCAGATTTATTTTCATGCTGGATTTTAGGCTTTCTACTGATGACTGTATAATGCCACTATCATGTTCAGTGACTGGAGACAAACCATTTTTGTATTTCACTTGTACTTCATCTCCGGATCCCTGGAAATTAAATGGCATTATTACAATAGATTGGAAGTTGTGAAAATATATATTGCTAGGGATCATGGAGATGCTTGATCAAATGAAAATTATAAAAAAAAGCTGATACTGAGTTTTCAGTTCCTAGATGGAGATGATAGTTGTTATTTCGCTAGAAAAGGCTACCTGTACAGTGATTATGTGGTCTACATGACCAGCGTTGTTATTAGCTTTTTTCCCATTTCTCTTCTTCGGTAATACAAACAGTGGTTGCTCAACTTGCGCCATAGTTACTGGCGTTACAGTGATCACAGTGTATGGTTGTTTTCAGTTAAGAATTTTAGCAAAAAACACCAAAAAAAGTCACACAACAAACATTCACACCGAGCAATCCATTATTTTAGGGTTACCAGCAGGGAGAAAATATAAATAATTTAATCGGCTGGCATGTCTGCATTTATTTTGTTTCTCTCTCCAACTCAGGCAGGTAGACTTTACACCAAGATAGTACAAACCACAGAAAACAAATATAGTGCAAACAACGAGAACAAAATAATTCTGTGTAAAATATACTCTATGGTTTACTAGTTTTCCCTTTCTCACTTTTACTATTTTCCTAGCGTGACAGAAAAAGATGCATTTTCTTCTATAATGTGAAAATTATGAATTGAATTTGATCTTTGTTTGACATTTCGGTTCGGTGATTGGTGATTGATTCGATTCGGTTTATTCGCGTCTTTCTTTTTTGTTTTGTTGTTGTGTTGTGTCTTCTTATAGCCAAGAAAAAGAAGTAAATTTAGCTATTCAACAGTAAGCAGCAGCTGTGATAATGTCTGACGACGAGGTAATTCGCTTCGAAATTACAGACCATGATTTGGACAATGAATTCAACTTCAATAGACCCCGAGGAAAAAACAAAAAAGAACATCAGATCTACGGTAAATCCATAAACTTTATTTCTTTAATCGGTCCACTATGATAAACATTTTTACAGCCTAAAGATTGGCTCCCCTTTCCAATATAGGACTGTCATTTAATTTTGTACGTATATGTTGGAAATTCCTTCCTAAAGATTCGTTTATCATCATCACCTTAACAGCCATATCTGCAGAACATGGGTCACAATAAATTTTCAATGTATCTTGTGCGGCCTGCACTCAACGGCTTTCAGGAACCATTATTATTGTAGGTATGTAGTCTTTCCATCAATAAATATGTAACTATCTATTAATATTAGGGTTTAGTGGTTACTAAGCTCAAAATCTAATGTTCCTTCCATCAACATTATTGTTAGTTTTTGGTGCTCATATATAAATATTCTTTCAAGGAATGTGGGCTAAAGACAGTGATGAAGAAGACAATGAAGATAATATCCGACAAAGAACCCGTAAGCCTAAAGACTACTCGGCACCCATTGGCTTTGTTATGGGTGGTGTCCAACAGGCAGGCAAGAAAAAAGAAAAGAAAGGTAAGACTGAATCATTTTAGATTACAGATCTCAAGATTTACTGAAATTTTGAGCAAAAAATAAGACCCACCCATGGCATACAACCATAATGTTGCATATTCATAACAATAAATAGTAATCTAGTTCTAATTGAATTGTCACAACACAGGGTTTGAATGATTTTCAGTCAGTTTGTTTGATTAAAGGTACAACCCTTGTCCCAATCCTGTTATCCCTCTCTTCTAAAAAGCTATTGGCCTGTCCGCATGCAAAATTAACAATATAAAGATTTTCTCAATAAATCATGCTAAAGAAGCTTTCCCAGTGTTCCGACACCTGATCCAGAAGGGGTAAGTACTTTAACAAATACAACTTTGTATAGTTGTATTCTGTTGGGTCACTATCTAAAAGTGAATGGTGGATGTTACCTAAAAAATAAAAAAAATATTTAAATATCTATTCTAGAGGCATAAGCATTTGAACATTCCCCTTTCAAGTATTAGAAATTGTTTAAAATGCCTTCTGGCAAAATAAAGACCATTGGTACATCCTCACTTTTGCTATTGATTATAGAGGTATTGGACTATAAAACACTATACTCTGTAAATCAATTTCTCTCCAAAAAGCCAGTTAATATAAAAAAAATACTGTAAAACAAAACCAACCAAAATATCTCAAACATTTTCAGAATTGGAATCTACCGAGGCTTCCACCTCCCGTCCCACTTCCAAGTTTGCCCCAGACAGCTCCGACGAGGATGACCGACCAAGTATGCCGGCAGAGAGTGATACAGCGGGCATCAGGAGAAAGGGACAGGGCATGCGCCAGGCTACTCTCGGAGCCAATGTTGGGAACTGGGAGAAGCATACAAAGGGTATTGGTGCTAAATTGCTATTGCAGGCAAGTAATCCAATTTTTTTCTGCATACTACATGTTTTGTTATGTACGACATTAAATGAAAACACGGGTAGGGCAAATTCATTCATTACCATAGAAAATTTTAAATTTTCATACCATCATATTTCTATATCAAGTCTTAAACTATCAATGAAATAGCTTGCATAAAATAGGTAAACAAATCATTTTTATTCATTAAGTAAGTAGGTGCCTGTTAAACTGACTAAGCGGCGTCGTCGCAAAGGCGCCGGTCATTTACGTAAAAAATTGTTTATTGGAAATGTATCGATTAACTGGATAAATATTCAAGCTGTATTAAACCCACCTCTAAAATCAGTTAATACGATTCCAGATGTGCTTAAAATTAATGTCGTACATAACAAAACAGGTTGTATATATTTTATGTTTTTATTATATGCTATGTTTTCTGTTTGGTTTATGAATTAGTCTTTAATGTGTTTTACATAAATGTTTTTCTTCCTTTGTTTTTACTTTTCTTTCTTTCTGTATTGGGTCAGTGCCTTTGGAGCAAGTCTTTTATAAAGGACGTTACTAGTCTATGACGAATATTATGGTGTATGTTTCTGTTTCTCCGAATAATTCATCTCATGAACGACAGACATACTTCACGAACATTCGCCATACATTTTGATGAGTGTGAATCGTAAATTTGCCAAAATTAGTTAGTTTTAAATAGTTTTCTAAGAACAAGATGTTTTTCTGCATAATTTTGAGAAGATGAAGTAATAGGACCACCTGGTCAAAAAAGTCCAAAGAAGAAAAGATTAAGAACTAAACCCTGACTACTTAAAAGGTCTAGACAAGTTTCAGCATGTAGACCAAAATCCACTTTTCTATTATATAGGTCTATACCCAAACACAGCTATAGGCTATAAGAATGAAAACTGTATAATTAGACTCCAACTACAGTTCTGTGTTTGGGAAACACATATATAGGACATTTTTGAGTGTAGTTTTTCATTCTAGTAAAGGTTATTGCATTAAAATGGACATGTATGTTCTAAACCTTCCTTTTTCATTTGATACACAATATGTTTACAAAAGTTTATTTTGAAGTGGAAAATTTGCATATGTTTTCCATCATACAAAATGTTGAGTATAACTTCATATAGCCCATGACATCCCGACCATAAAGACATTATTAGACACCTCATTTTCTAAAACTTGTAGTAGTTTAGGCCTGGCGTACACAATAATCCCTAAACGTATTTAGCAACTAAACATGTTTTATTTCACGTATTTGTAAGATTTGATAACTCTCTAAATCATATTTAAACACTAAATACGTTAGGTGTCGTCGCGCATGTCGTCCTAAGATCTAAGGAACAGATGAATATACCGAATATATAATGAATATAGATGAAAATATACATAGACTGCTAAACACAACCCTCCTTTTGCTTCGACATAGTTAAAAATATTTACCTTCAAACTCCACGATGATCTGCTTCTTACCTTAATATTATGGTTTGCAGATGGGCTACCAACCAGGTAAAGGTCTTGGGAAAGACCTGCAGGGTATATCGGCACCGGTTGAAGCCACGCTCAGGAAGGGCAGAGGAGCAATTGGAGCCTATGGACCTGAGAAAGCAGCTGTAAGTTACATATCAATTATATTCATTAATTTTTAATAGTTTAGGCTTGTATTCCAATTTATTATTGTTTCGGCTTGCCTCAAAGCGCAGTAGGTAGATAGATAACGCTTTGGGATGGATATATTGTACACCACACTTTAATTAAATTTAATAATGACGACCTCCGTGGTGCAGTGGGCGAATAGCCGGCTGAGACGCAGGAGGTAGCGGGTTCGATCCCCGCCGCGTAACAAATGTTTGCATGATCTACAGATATTTGTTTCGGGTCTGGTTGTTTCTCTATTTATTATAAGTATGTATTTACAAAAAAAAAATTAAGTATTCTACCAGTTATCTGGTTCCCATAGTACAAGCTCTGCTTAGTTTGGGGCTAGATAGCGCTGTGTGAAATGTCTAGCAATATTTATTTTTATATAGCAATATTAACAAACAATATTAAAATAAATAACTAAACACGCGGAAATACAAGTCTTATTGCTTAAAGCAATCTCTTCCAGATTTTTTATGTGAAATATAAAACAAAATATAGCGCTCAAAGATAGAAATAGCTTTCTGTCAGTGAAATAATTTTTAGAATCTAGTGTTTTAGAAATTTAGTAGATTCTGAGATTACCACCTATAAGTATGCCACCAGAGATTATAGAGACAAAACCAAAGTGATAATTTGTTTATGAAATGGAATTAAACATGGCGTTAAAAATCTTAAAAAAACAGCTTTACCATACTAAAGTTCGATAGGACATAAATAGAATGTCATCATCATCATATCAGCCAAAGGACGTCCACTGCAGACCATAGGCCTCCCCCATAGATTTCCAGAGCAACCAATCTTGTGCGGCCTGCACCCAACGACTCCCAGCAACCTTTAACAGGTCCAGTGTGAGGTCTCCACTCGAGAACCTTTCTGCCCGAACGGCCGTCAGTTATTCGAGCTATGTGCTCTGCCCACTGCCACTTCAGCTTCAATTCATAAATTATATTTTAAAATAAAATGTATGATACGCTAATTTTCTTTTGCCCTCACAATGTTGTTTCCGAAGCGAAACTTGAACATTTAAATAAATAAATATGTTGCTGGACATTTCAAACAGCGCTATCTAGCCCCAAACTAAGCAGAGCTTGTACTATGGGAACCAGACAACTGATAGAATACTTATATCCTTTTTTTTTGTAAATACATACTTATAATATATAGAAAAACATTCAGACCCGGAACAAATATCTGTAAATCACGCAAACATTTTTTCCGCAGTGGGAATCGAATTCGCTATCCCCTGCGTCTCAGCCGGCTATTCGCCCACTTCGCCACGGAGGTCGTCATTTGTTTAAGTACTTCGCCTCCCGTACTCGCTGTATTCTGGAGTATTTTTTCTATTTGCGTCACTTTTTTTCAGCTAAAAGCCAAGAGAGAAGAGGAAAAGCGTCTCAAAGAGAAAGAGGAACAAGAAAAAGCGGTCACAGAGAAGTCGTACAACTGGAAGAAATCGCACAAAGGACGGTACTTCTACAGAGACTCGGCAGATGTTATTCAAGAGGGTAAACCCACGATGCATACTATAGCCAGGTATATAGGAGTAGAGATCCAACTTTAAATAATAATTAGAAGGTTGCAGCCTTTCAAGATCCCTGTGGTTGCTGTTGTGGATGAAGATTCGTTGCTAGTGGCCGTACAGTGAAGCATCGCGTGCACCACCGTCTCTTCTTAAGACATCCACGACAAAGCCATGACAAAGTCCATGACCCCGGTCTTCAAGAGGTTATGGTTAAGTTCGCAGTGTTCCACCACTTGCTAATCCTCATGATAGTGACATTAATCGATAAACATTTGTATTCCAGTTCGGAGCTATCTCGCGTGCCAGTGATCGACATGACGGGTAAGGAGCGGCGCGTACTGAGCGGGTACCACGCGCTGCGCGCCGCCGCGCCGCGCTTCGAGCACGAGCCGCGTCGCAAGTGCGACAACTTCGCCGCGCCTGAGCTAGCGCACAATCTCACGCTCATGGTCGAGTGTTGCGAACAGGTAATATAATCGACATGACGGGTAAGGAGCGGCGCGTACTGAGCGGGTACCACGTGTATCATACAAGTGCCTTTTTAACACTTTTAGATACAGTAATCTTTTTAAAAAATAGGAAGCATCGAAGTGGGATTTTTTCTAAAAGTCGTGTGCTTCCTACCAGCCTAACCGCTTATACTTGATACCTAAAATGTAGCCATAGTAACACATATACTGTAATTTTAAGAAGAATTATCAAAGCTATGCAGAATCTACTAGTTTACGAGCAGTAGGCGACCAACTTATGTTTGTTATATAACTTATGTTGGATATGCAAACAGTTCATAGAAGGCTCATACAAAATGACAAAATACGACTGCAAAATTAACTTTGTATTTTAAAATGACAAAGATAATACTACGGATTAATATTAGATACTACGGATACCATTCTGACTGCGGAACCCTTCACTGTGCTTGGTCGGACACGCGCTTGATCTATTTATGAAATCGTGTATCGTCAGGATATAATTAAATTTTATTTCAGGACATAATCCAGAACGCGCGAGAACTAAACGCTGCAGAAGATGAAATCGTAGTTCTAGAAAGAGACCTGGAAGAATGCAACCTCGATATAACAGCCCAGGACGAGACTATCGCTAAAGTGGAGGTGATACTGAAGCGCGTGCAAACGCTAACGCAACCCGACGTATCGTTAGAAACGGCCTATGAAGTGCTGGCTGAGTTACAGGTATAATATAATATGTTATTACCACCCATTCGCGTACACCGTTTTGGTTCTACGTTCTTGATGTGTACAGCTAAGGTATGGAACACTTTACCGTTGCCTGTTTGTCCCAAAGAATACAATTGGGGCCTCTTTAAGGTAAGAGTGAATAGGTTTCATCTAGATCTTCGTGCTGCATCTTAGACTACATCATCGCTTACCATCAGGTGAAATTGTGGTCAAACGAAGATCTATCCAGTTTAAAAAACATATGTATATATATATATATATATATATATATACAGGGTTACAGGAAAAATCGTGCTAGATCCATTAAGATATTTTAAAAAACATCTGCCGAACAATTGCCATAATATTTTTTTTAGATATCCCTTAGAGAAAAATAAACTTTCTAATATTTTTTTTATTTCTTAACTTTCACTTGTCTACTACGGTCTATTCAATTAACTTATGCACTATTTTAATGATAGACGTCCTAAAGCATCTTATTACACATGTAAAAATGCAATAATAATAATAATAAGATACACAAAATAAACAAAAATAAATTTAGTAGCCTAAAAATCGGCAATTTTCAATAAAAAAATTAAAAGTCGAATATCTCGAAAAGGGTTAAGTTTAGGGTAGGGTGTTTCATAGTGAAATAAGTCAGAAATGATGGGTACTCCACGCCCTTAACGGATCTAGCACGATTTTTCCTGTAACCCTGTATACAGGGTGTCCCAAAAAATAGTGTCAAGCGAAAGTCCAGAGATAGAACACCCCTTGGGGTACCCGAATCACCCCCATGTATGTTCCGCGATTTTTTATAGTTTTCTAGTTATGAATTTTTTTCCGAATTTTTGAAAATTTTCGACTTGAACAACTTAAAAAATTCTTTAAAAAAAAGTAGACAACTTTCGTGTGATTTTTTTTTGCTACTGAATTTTATGAGTTGTTCTTTTATGCATAAAATAATCAGCTACGTGACTTTGATCAAAACTATGAAAATGTTGGTGTAAAGTCAAAAAATTACATTCGATGAATTGTGACTTCAATTTTCAACTTTAAATTAAAAATCTTAACTACTAACGTACTACTTTTTTTTTAATGATTATGAAAGCTGAGAGTCTGGAAAATTCTTAAGATTTATTTAAGAATCATGAAATCACTTGTTAAGGTTTTTAATTTAAAGTTGAAAATTTAAGTCATAATTCACCGAATGTAATTTTTGGACTTTACCCCAACATTTTCATAGTTTTAATCAAAGTCACGTAGCTGATTATTTTATGCATAAAAGAACAACTCATAAAAATTCAGAAGCAAAAAAAAAAATCTAAAGAAAACTGTCTACTTTTTAAAAAAAAAAATTATGTTGTTCAAGTCGAAAATTTTCAAAAATTCGGAAAAAATTCATAACTGGAAAACTATAAAAAATCGCGGAACATACATGGGGGTGATTCGGGTACCTCAAGGGGTGTTCTATCTCTGGACTTTCGCTTGACACTATTTTTTGGGACATCCTGTATAATATGTACTTGAGTTAGTCACTAAGGGCCGTATTTATAAGGGCCGTAGAATGAAATACTTTTCTGTACTTTTCTGTTGTTGCCTGAAATAAAGATTTGAAACAACCCAGCGCGCACTTGAATAGTACACCGCTATGCATGCCATCCCCACCTGAGATCCACGCACGCACACAATGACGTTTGGCTCGCGGCTCGCCTATATAAGGAGCCACGCGCGCCATCTGCGCTCGTCCCCATTATGACATACTCATCTGTAGTATTTGCCCACTCTCCTAAAGTTGGTGCCATTCAGGTTATTCAAAATCGTTTCTTGCGAAAAGCCTCAGGCTCGCCCTGGTACTTTCGCAATAAAGACCTACATCGCGATTTGAAACTAGAATCAATAGCCAGGTTCATGAAGCTCGCTTCCAAGCGGTTTTATGAACTTGCCTCTAATCATCCGAACCCTTTGGTACACACCATTCCGGTTTACCCGTTGGATCCGCCCGCCAACAAAATCCTCCGTCGTCCGAGACACGTTCTCGGAGACCCGGATGACGAAATCACCTCTGCTAATGCGGAAGGTGAGTCATCTATTTCAGACAGAGCAAACACTTCACAGAAACACCGACCTCGCCGGCGAGGTCGACGAGTCCCTTCAGTCGCCGCTTATACGAGGTACAGACATGTACCCGGGCGTTTCTCTCCTATCCCCATCCCGGCAACAGCCCAAGCCGAGGTTCGTACCTAAGTGGTGCCCTTGCGCTAGTTGCCTAAAAAAACTTACAGGGCTGAGCGCCATCTGCGCTCGCCAAAAGTTCGGTTAAGCTGTCACGGCCTCAGAGGCCAACAGCGAGATTAGTCCATTCGAAAAAAAAAAAAAAAAAAAATCTGCGCTCGCCAAAAGTTCGGTTAAGCTGTCACGGCCTCAGAGGCCAACAGCGAGTTTAGTCCATTAGAAAAAAAAAGAGCTCAGTCGTGCTAGCGCGTCTGCCGTTTCCAGTATTGGAAGGGTGGTCCTACTAGCTTAGCCGCTCTCTCCCGGCTTCACCTCGCGCCGCGTGCGGTCGTTTCCTTGCGTTGTTTCGTGACGTACCCCGTAACGAACTCGCCGGGAACGCACCTCTTTCGTTTACCTAATCGACTTACCTGTTATAATTATTATTGGGACTGTTTTGTGGACGAACATTAAAAAAAGTGATTTGTAGAAGCGGTGTTTACTTTAAACTTACAACGCCCTCTACAGATTTATTATTATTACTAGCTTCCGCCAGCGGCTTCACTCGCGTTGTTTGTCAACAACAAGTAGCCTATGTGTTAATCCAGGTTCTAATCTAGGTACATATCAAATTTCACCGAAATTGGTTCAGCCGTTACGACGTGATTGAGTAACAAACAAACAAACAAATATCCAAACTTTTGCATTTATAAAATTAGTGTGATTATAATCCTTAATAATACTATACATTCGATAGTTACTCTGTCTGTTACGTTTTCACGACTAAACAGCTGGATCGATTTTGATGAAATTTGGTATAAAGATAGATTACGCTCCTTCCCAAAAATTTCCAGAGCTACCTATCTTATGCGGCCTGCACCCAACAGCTCCCAGAACCTTTATTAGGTCGTATTTCTATCTAGTTTAGAAATCTTTTCGTCTTACACTGCGTTTTCCAGTGCGTGGTGTCCACTCTAGAACCTTTCTGCCCCAACGGCCATCAGTTTTATTTTATTTTATCGTTCTCAGATCGCTTAACTTTCTGCAGTTGCAGTCGGCAGCATAGCTCGAATAGTACCTTTATGTATTTATTTAATGATTGTTTTCAGGAATCCTTCCCCCTGGAGTACGAGATGTTCGGCCTGGGGGGTATAGCTGGTAACATCGTCAGTCCACTCCTCAGTGCACTGCTAGCGGCGTGGCAGCCGTTGGAGGCGCCCGAGGACCCCATCCCCACCTTCATGAAGTGGAGGAAACTGCTTACCGAGGAGGCCTACACCAGTCTACTGTGGCAGCTGTTTGTGCCTCATCTTACTACGGCTTCAGAGTAAGTTACTGTAGATTAGGACACTAATTTGCTTATTAAACCACCTCTGAGTAACGCTATTCAACCGATCCATACTATTATTATAAACTAGCTGTTGCCCGCGACTTCGTACGCGTTATACTACTAAATGTGTAGGTAACCTAGAAATAAAGCTAAACTCGCTGTTGCAACTTGACTTGACACCCCATTTTTATCTCTTGGGAATTAATTTATGGGATAAAAGGTAGCCTGTGTAGTAATCCAGGTTATAATTACGTATATACCAAATTTCATCGAAATCGGTCCTGCCGTTACGACGTGGTTGAGTAACAAACAAACAAACATCCAAATTTTCACATTTATAATATTACTGTGGCTAACTGACCCGCCCGCGGTTTGGCACTAGTTTTTCAATAAAGCACTATGCATATATATAACTTTCGCGCAGTATGGTAAAAAGTAGCTTATTTCCTTCCCCAGAATATAATGTATCTCCTTGTCAAATTTCATTACGATCCGTTCAGCCGTTTAGTTGTCAAAAGGTAACAAACAGCTTGATAAAGTCTCCGATCTTCATGTCGGAGGGAAAAAAGTGGAACATAAAAAAAAAACTATTCTATAACAAAAGCTGGAGGCGACTGGCGGGGGACGGCGGGCTACCCCCGCCACGTTAGCCCAAAATGCAGACTTGCACAAAACTCAGTCACAGCATATACTACAGTAGCCCTTGCCCCCACAATATTGTTTCCTTACGCCCCTTATACTATTAGTTTTGGTTTGTCCAGAGTGTGGAACCCTCGCGTCCCCGAGCCGATGGTGCGCGCCGTGAAGGCGTGGGGCGAGGTGTGCCCCGCGTGGGTGGCGGGGGAGCTGCTGACGCGGTGCGTAGTGCCGCGCGTGCTGGCCGCCGTGCGCACCTGGGACCCCACGCACGACACGCAGCCCGTGCATTGCTGGGTCTTACCGTGGCACGAACTTGCAGGTGCATTTTTTTTTATCTAGCCTATGCTGCCCCACTGCTGGGCAAAGGCCTTCCCCTCATTTCTCCACTTATCTCGATCCCGCCAGTTCCTATAAAAAGCGTCCAAACCATCGCGCCAACGTTTCTTAGGTCTTCCATGGTGTCGCTTTCCATTCACAGGGATCCGGCAGGTACATACTTTTTTTTATTTTTATTGATGACTAGCTTCCGCCCGCGGCTTTGCACGTGTGTTTTGTCAATAGAAAGTAGCCTATGTATTAATCCAGGTTATAATTTAAGTACATACCAAATTTCATTAAAATCCATTCTGTAGTTTTTGCGTGAAAGAGTAATAAACATGAATGAATGAATGAATGATATACACTTTATTGCACACCAAACAAAAATACAGTAACAAAGGAAATAAACAATAAATAACGGCACAATGGGCGGTCTTATCGCTAAAAGCGATCTCTTCCAGACAACCTTATACGACATCCACACATACATCCATACAAACTTTCGCTTAATAAAAATATGTGTGTCTCACAATTATACCTAAACGACGCCGACGTCACAAAAAGGCGTATTTAAGGCAAAAATATTTAATTTTATAAATGGAACTTATATGAATATAAATCACAAAATTAGTAGTTTTTTTTTATTGGTGTTAGTAAAGCGTTTTACCACTACTTAACCTGATGGTAAGTGATGATGTGGTCGATCTTGAGCGGTCTACACCCAGGCTGCCATAAATCTTTATCATCTTTATCGTCTTTCCGTCTAGTGGGAGGCTGTCCAACGCTGCACTTTCCTTTCCAGTAAGTCGTCTCCACTCTAGACCTTTCGGCCCCAATTGCCACATTTTACCTTAGCTGGTGTTTTAATAATAATGATGTGTATAACGTTTATTTCAAGCAACAATGTGCACAAACAAAATATGATTACAAGGCCATATCTATAAATATCTTAATGACTAAAAAACATATGACAATAAACTTAAAATAATGTGATTTATTTGGGGGATTATTTGGGACAATGGCTCTGATATTGACAATTCACTTTCCTTTGTCAATCAGAGCATAACAGAGCAACGCCATCTGTTAGCAGTTATAAAAATATGGCCGTGAAAACCCCTCATTGATATGTTCGTAGGTCCAGCGCTATCCACCGGAGTGTACCCTCTCATCCGTTCGCGTCTCGCCACCGCCCTCTCGGCCTGGCACCCGGCCGACAGCTCCGCGCGCGGCGTGCTGGCGGCCTGGCACACCGCCTGGGGCGGAGCCCTGACCGCACTCCTGCATCATCATATAGTACCCAAGCTGGAGCACTGTCTACACCACTCGCAGATACAACTAGTCGGCGGAGAGAATAGTGAGTCATTTTAACAGATTTCGTCAACGGTTGTGTTTGTGTTAACTTGGTTACAAATAAGTCACTTTTCAGGAAATATACTACCTACTCTAGGTTAATAAAAAAATACGAGGCTTACAGTAATCGCATATGATGTGTAACATCTGACCACCGCGCGCGCTCATCGGACAAATCAAATAGCGCGCGTTTCCCCGGTTTCCTGTTACACATTTCATCTGTTTTGCCAAAATCACTCTCATAAAGTGAGAGGAAAGATGTTACACATCAATAATGTACTGTAGTCTTATCAAAAAATATTGTAATCTTCTTCCTGCCCTTTTCCCACATTACGTGGCCGCGTGGGGTCGGCACAACATGTATTTTTCTTCCATACCTCTCTCTCAGCCATCATCTCCGTTGTCACTTCTTTATTACCCATGTCATTCTTCACACTGTCCAGCCATCTCTTCTACGGCCTTCCTCTACTTCTATATCCATCAACATTAATATCTAACACTCTTTTAGTGACATGATTTTCAATAAATATTGTATTATTTAAATGATATGAATAATTTGTATCGGTTTGTCCAGCGGCTTGGCTCTGGTGCGTGGAATGGTTGGACCTGCTGGGCGCGCCCACTGTCGGCGCTATAGCGAGCCGCGCGCTGCTCCCGCGCTGGCTGGCAGCGCTGGCGGCCTGGCTCAACGCCAACCCGCCGCACGCCACCGTACTCAACTCCTACACACAGTTCAAGGTATGTAGACTATACCTAATCTATCTATCTATAACTAGCTGACCCGCCCGTGGCTTAGCACGCGTGATTTGTCAATAAAAGCATTACTCTCCTGCGCAGTTGGGTAAAAAGTAGCATATGTCCTAATCTCGGTCACAATCTATCTATATCAATCCAACTGTACATATGGAGTGGATCTAAAGAATACCTCATAATTTTAACCCCTTACCCACCCCCTTTAGGGAGGACTTTGCAAAAAGTTGAAACAAGTATTTCTTTATTTCTTATCAAAAGCCTAAATATGCATTATCAGATCCCTAACTTGAGAAACTATCGATTGCCCATACAAACTTTCAACCCCCTATTTCACCCCTTTCAAGATTATTTTTAACCAACTTCAAAAAAAGGAGGAGGTTCTCAATTCGTCGGAATATTTTTTTTATGTATGTTTTCGAATTACTCGAAGACGCCTGGACTGATTCGAGATTTTTTTTAAAGCGTATACTTCCCAAGTGGTCTCATTGGCACGAAGTCAGGATGATGATGGGATCCCAAAAAAATCAAGGCACGCATAATTGTTTTATGCTTTTACCTCGGAACTTCGATTTGGAAAATTATTTATTTATTTGAAAGGATTTACATTCACATTGGTCTCATAGAAATTTCATCAAAATCAATTCAGTAGTTGGTGAAGTCGGTTATATTTTTGTTAAAACGTAACTTGTTTGAGACAAAAGATGCCTATGTCCTTCTCCAAGATATAATCTTCTTGCCAAGTTTCACGATCCGTTAAGTCGTTTAGTCGTGAAAAGGTAACAAACAGGGTTACTTTCCCATTTATAATATTAGTATGGTAGTAGTAGTATTATATAGTGCTGCGGGTAGATAACAGACAAGTCATCTTATCTCAGTCAGATGATGATTTGGAACTACGGTTACACTATACTCCATGCATTTTTCCAGAAAATGTTCCCCGAAGACGTCCTCAAGGAGCCAGCAGTCCGGGACGCGTTCCGCAAAGCCCTAGACATGATGAACCGAAGCACCGACATCGACTCGGTGGAAGCCCCGCCCCCCCCGCGCTTCACCCCCATCGACGCCAAAGAAACTTCCAGAATCACAGATGCATTAGCCTCGGCTACACAACAAAAATCCTTCTCGGAACTTCTGGAATCACGATGCGTCGAGAAGGGCATTACTTTTGTACCGCTAGTGGGGAAGAATAGAGAAGGGAGACCCATTTATAAGATAGGGGACAAACAGTGCTACGTTATAAGGAATGTTATTATGTACTCTGATGATGTTGGCAGGAATTTTGCACCGATTAGTATCGATAAACTGCTGAAAATCGTTGAGGATTAAAGTATTTTAATTAGATAGTTGTTTTCAAGTTTAAGTTAATTAAATTAGATATTTTTTACACCACCTGCTCAACAATGTCAAATTTCATGTCATGTAAACCTCACCGAAAGCAGGTGATTAAACCCCTACGACTGAGCTGGGGGTAAAGTTGTACTGAATTTCATTATGCCCTCGCGGGCATAATATGATTTGAATTGGAACCTCATCTGTATTAAAATTTGAACCAAAGAGACCCACACAATAAGAACTTATTCGTAAATCGAACTAACCTCTGGACAGAATGCCACAACCTAGATTTGGGTTTTATTGTCTCCCCTCGCTCCGCTCGTAAGTCCTTTGTTACGTTCGGGTTTCAATATAGCGCTCGTGACGCAAGACACTGCTTTATCCCCTCGTTTAATAATCTACTAAGTATTATTTAACAAATTCAATAAAAGAGGAGAGGTTTATGGATCGATTTAAATTATTTTTTTTGCATTTCAGTAGCTTCAAGGCCCATATAAGTTTCAATGAGGTAAAATAATTTGAAGGCACTTTCCAATGAGCTAGAGACGATAAAAAAATTGCGTACAACTTTAAAAAACAAGCAGAGATTGCTTTAACCTAACCAAAGTGTAACTATTCCAATTATAATTTGAATTAGAGTCCTTCTAATGTTAATACTATTTAAAAAAAACTTAACCGCCTACTAACATCCAGTGTGCCTGTTTGGCACTAGGTCGGGGATGAAACATAGGGGGAACCGCTTATAAACACTCGTTTCATGATATATGCATATCCAAACCTTTCCACCTCCGCCTGAGCATATTTTTATATTAAGACTAGCTGACCCCGCGAACTTCGTACCGCCTTAGAATCAATAAATGTTGTGTTGCTAAGCTGAGATAGGGATTGGTGGTAGTAGGGTAAAAATTTAGGGTTGTATGTATTTTTGAATGCTGTATCATAAAAAAATAAAAACAAAAAATTTTGCCTAAAAAATAAATTACCACCCTTAATATTTAGGGGTATGAAAAATAGATTTTGACCGATTCTCAGACCTACCCGACATAAGTAGTTAGTAATAATATTAAATTTACTTGATGTTACAAAAACGTGCAACGTATCACCCTTTCTAAGATAAGCCGCATCAGACATTCGGCAACCGATTATTTCGTAAGCGGATATAAAACACATAATTTTATTCGGTAAATGCACAAGTTCTACAAAAAGTCGCTCTCTATAGAATTTGAATTGGCCCGATAATCGACGGTTAAATCTTGTTTTTTTTTTTACAAGAGCCAACATACTTTTAGTATAAAGAGAAACAACCAGGCTCGGAACAAATATCTGTAGATCAAGCAAACATTTGTTCCGCTGCGGGAATCGAACCCGCAAGCTCCTGTGTATCAGCCGTCTATTCGCCCACTGCGCCACGGAGGTCGTCAAATTTTACATAAGTGAGTGGTTGACCAAAAAGGGACCTCAAGGGAAAATAATTGATTTCGAGTAAATCGCGTTTGAAGTTTCGTGTAGAAACAATTTTCTACGTACGAGCGTCTTTTTCTACCTAAAGAGACTTCGTTGTACTAGAGATAACCTCAAAAGTAAAATAAAACAATAAAATTGATTGTATACACTTACCTGACATCACAAAAACTAGTGAGCGCTGTTTGTAAGGTGTATTATTTCCAAAACTACCTTGGCTCACAAAAAAATTCATAAAATAAAAACTAAGGCGCCTAAAAATATTCTGGTTAGACCAAAACAAAGCTAAAAGACCACAGATTCAAAAAATAAAAAAAATTGAATAACGGTTTCCAAACCCTCCAGGTCCCTTTTTGGTCAACCACTCACATAATGATGTCTGAAATCAGCTTTATTTATTGAAGTTATACTTCTTTTGGCGCGATGGAGAAAATTGATGAGAGTGAATTTTTACGATGCGCGCGCACACCGACACCTAAATTTAACAGCATGAAGTTAGTTCTAGGTGGTATGAAAATTGATAACTATGTTCAAGTTGTATATTCTAGTATTTTTATATGTAGAACACGTGTTTCGTAAGGGTACAATTAAACAGTGTGAATAAATAAATATTATTTTGGTGTTTTTATTAAATCAATTTCATATACGACGGTGATACTAATAATTTATTATTTATTTAAATAAAATCTTTTTGATTAATTTTAATATTTATCGTTAATCACTACTGCATTTTAGTTATTTTTTTTCCATACGCCAAAGAAGTATAACTTCTAACGCGTGTACATAAGTACACACACTCTTTTTTTAGGTAGGTACACGTTGCGTAATTGCGTTTAATAGGACTAAAGGATATAAAGAAAGCATAAAAACGATGCAATCAATTTAATAACAAATAAAAACAAACATGCAGCTACCAAGTTTCTAATGTTAGTAATCTACTAACTACAAAGCAGTTTAGTTTAAACAATCTTATAATCTACATTCTAATAAATCCGATCTTATTTTTAGTATTCGATGTAGTTTCATTAAAATCCGATTAACCTAGTTTCGTCAAAATAAACAATTATAAAATAAAAAAATAATTATTTGTATTGTGAATATAAATTCGATAAAGTTACATATAAATTCGATAAGTTTCATGTAAATCGAAAAGGAATATAAATTCTATACAGGGTTACAGGAAAAATCGTGCTAGATCCGTTAAGGGCGTGGAGTACCCATCATTTCTGACTTATTTCACTATGAAACACCCTACCCTAAACTTAACCCTTTTCGAGATATTCGACTTTTAATTTTTTTATTGAAAATTGCCGATTTTTAGGCTACTAAATTTATTTTTGTTTATTTTGTGTATCTTATTATTATTATTATTCCATTTTTACATGTGTAATAAGATGCTTTAGGACGTCAATCATTAAAATAGTGCATAAGTTAATTGAATAGACCGTAGTAGACAAGTGAAAGTTAAGAAATAAAAAAAAATATTAGAAAGTTTATTTTTCTCTAAGGGATATCTAAAAAAAATATTATGGCAATGGTTCGGCAGATGTTTTTTAAAATATCTACGTTTCATCAGCTATCTAACGAGGTATAACAATCTAGGGTTTGTATTACATTTCGTGGAAAAAAAGTAGTTGGGACGTAGAAGACCCAGATTTTCTAAGAAATATCTTGTGGACGGATGAGTCCAAATTTGATAAAGATGGCATAACTAACTATCACAACGCCCATTACTGGGCCCCAAAAGAGCTAAGGAATCCCAATAAGAAAAGAGTGAAGGGGTCCCAACGAAGATTCAGCGTGAATGTGTGGATGGGCATTATCTCCAATCATTTGATTGGACCTTACTTTCTCCCGGATAATCTAAATGGGGAAAGCTACGAAAATTTCCTGAGAGCAGACTTAAGTGATTTGCTGGATGATCTGCCACTCAACCTGATCAGGGACATGTGGTTCCAACACGATGGCTGCCCTGCCCATTTCAGGAGAAGTGTCAGAGACTGGCTGGACACAAATTATCCAAACAAATGGATAGGACGAGGTGGACCGTTGCCATGGCCAGCAAGAAGTCCGGACCTAACCCCCATGGATTTTCACGTGTGGGGGTGCATGAAAAGTCTTGTGTACAGCGAGCCGAATCCAGTTTCGTCTGTGGAAGACTTACGAGAAAGGATTGTGGATGCAGCCAATAAAATGAGGACCACGTTAACCACTGGAGTAGTAAAGACTGGTCTCCGTAGAA
Source organism: Philereme transversata (assembly GCA_963924445.1). Classification (NCBI taxonomy): domain Eukaryota; kingdom Metazoa; phylum Arthropoda; class Insecta; order Lepidoptera; family Geometridae; genus Philereme; species Philereme transversata. Next base: position 12,915,101 of record OZ004338.1, on the reverse strand, counting down.
GGATGCGATAATGTATCAGAAATAGAGGCGGCCATGTTGAACATGAACTGTAGAATAAGAAAAAGTTGTGTGAAAATCTTTAATAAATGACATTTCATGCTTACCTATTATTTTATTTTACTTTTTAGGGCTAAGTATAAATTTTCTTCTCCACTGTCGCCTATAAAACTAAATTTTTTTCAATGCATTTGAATAAAACCCTAGATTATTATACCTCGTTAGATAGCTGATGAAACGTAGATATTTTAAAAAACATCTGCCGAACAATTGCCATAATATTTTTTTTAGATATCCCTTAGAGAAAAATAAACTTTCTAACATTTTTTTTTATTTCTTAACTTTCACTTGTCTACTACGGTCTATTCAATTAACTTATTTTTAATGATAGACGTCCTAAAGCATCTTATTACACATGTAAAAATGCAATAATAATAATAATAAGATACACAAAATAAACAAAAATAAATTTAGTAGCCTAAAAATCGGCAATTTTCAATAAAAAAATTAAAAGTCGAATATCTCGAAAAGGGTTAAGTTTAGGGTAGGGTGTTTCATAGTGAAATAAGTCAGAAATGATGGGTACTCCACGCCCTTAACGGATCTAGCACGATTTTTCCTGTAACCCTGTATATTCGGAGAAGTATACATAATCTAACAGCCCTTTCCCACGGCAACATCCTGATTTTTGCAGGATCCCCTTTTGTAGTGTACGTGCTTCAATACTAGTATTCACACGAGTATTCTGTTTCCTATTTTTTGCTGCTCATACTGCAAACAGGATACTCGTATGAATACTAGCATTGAAACACGTACACTACTAAACGGGATCCTGCAAACAACTGTACCTGCAAAAAACGGGATGTTGCCGTGGGAAAGGGCTGTAACACATAAAATAATCGAAATATTCGATATCAAGGGTTAAAAATCATTATGGCAAGCATGTAACTAGATATCTTTGTTAGTCACTTTATTAACCTTGTTATATTGACTACTGTAACTAGGTTAGTTTGAAAGGTATTATATATAGATAGGTATCCATAGATATTACAGTCCTCACTACAATCTATTAATTTCATGCAGTCATAACGATCATTTTGAAACGTATTGTAAACTACAAGTAGACGCGATGCAGTCACGCAATTTTAGCCTGATATAGGTATATCTAATAATACAAAGTTATGAATAGGTAGTTAGTTACAGAATACATTAAGAATAATAAATGGCAAGATTTGGATTTTTTGGAATTTCGACTAGCAAAGTTAGCAATCAAATTATGGCACGATTTTAATTATGAGTAGGTAATCATTATTGTAAATAAGTACGTACATAGTATAAAATTATTCGATGGGTACGTATGAATAAATTCTTTGATCTGTTAGTGACTATTTTATAGGTTTATAGGACCAAAGTACATGATTTTTGCTATAAATGTCGCTATTTTTGGCAAAAAGCGAACGCCTTGCAAGACAGTGCAGTGACAGGAGCTTAGTTGAGTATGTACTACTTACCGACTTACTTACGTCCTGTCACTTCTACTGTGATTATGATTTATGACGGACAAGCTAAGTATGGGCGAAGTATCTAGTATTGTTTACTACAGGGTGCTTCGGTATAATATGTATTTTAACCCGTAAGGATGAAATTAGATAGGTAGTTCTCAACATATCGGTTTAAAACCGCGCCGCGTTTGGTGTGTATGAATAGAGTATTCTCCTCGTGGATAAAGCTGTCTGCATCTTGGGCGTGCTTATATCCCTCTGCACTCAGGATTCTCTAGAATCCTTCGTTACGTTCGGGATTCAATATAGCGCCCGTGACGCAAGACGCTGCTTTATCCCCTCGTTTAATAACCTACTATTATTGTACAGACAGCGTCGGTAACTGGTAACCCCCTGCATGTTTAACATGCAGGGGGTTAGTGACGCCGACTGTGGCTGTACGTAGTCGTAAACCATTGGTTTTTACAAACATAGAAGACAAAGCAAATAGTATAATTAGTAGCGCGGCGTTATCGTATTTTGGTCTACCAATTGAGGGAGGACAGTGACCTAATTTCGGGTTAACAAACATATTTCTACACAAATTTTGTATTAGAAGCTAAGCACTAAGCTACTTTGTTCATAGATTTCTGGTAGGTATATGCCCTATAACACTGGATCGCGTTCGCCATTCCTAGAGCAAAGTTACACAGAGACAGGGAATAGTTGATGGGTCTGATCACCAGGCAGTATCGAGTCCAAATGAGGCCTGTTGCAGCCAGCGTTGCCGACTGAGTGGTGGACACCTTGTCTAGTGGCCTGCGCCAGTCGTCGATTGATGTCAGCACTAGAGCCTGGAATACAGGAAGCTTAAGATGTGGATTCTAAATAAGTGTGTAGGTAATCAGAACACCACAATAACTCTTCTACGACAGTCGGGCAAGAACTAAAGCCTCCTTCTTCTTAATCGGATCTTGATTTTTTTTTGGATTTGTCATAATCCCTACAAGATTTGACCCGCAGGCCGGGGATTATGACAAAATACAAAAATGCGTTGTATATTTTGTCAGAATCCTCGCCCCCTAGGAGTATGAATATGACCTTTTCAGGAGGCCGATAGCATCTTTGTCAATAGTAACTATCTATTGCTACTAAGTTAGAGTAGTTATGCATGTATGTAGGATGCAAGTGCAATAGGTATATTTTAACATGCTTTCATGCCCATAAGCAAATCAATGATGTAGCAAATACGCCTAAGTTGATAATCTTCATGCTCTATGAAACGTTTTTTTTAATGAGGGGTTTTCAGACATTTTTTTATGATAATTTCTTGAGTCTAGTCACTCATATCTTTATCTGACTGTACCTTCCTTTTATCTATGATAATCTAGGAAGTTTTATTTTTCTTTTGGTCGTAGATAGATGTACTTAGGTAAGTATCTATTCTTATCTGATGATTCAAAGAGATCTCAACCTAATTATCTTAAAACAGTGCGTAATTAACAGCAAAGCAAGATATACTTACAGATTTAGAGTTGTGTTTTTGCTTGCCCATAACCTCTCAAGTCTGCCAACACCAACATCACTTGTTAAGTTAAGGTAGACAATTAGTATGAAACACGAAATTATTAGTACAACATAAGTACTTACACAAATGACAGTAGAAACAGAAATAATAGAAGTGATACATAAGTATGACAAATAAATATATTTTCCATCAAAAGGTATTACAAAAATAGACATCATCTTTTACAAATATTTTAATAACTACAATGTTTAACGTTATACTATATAAAACAATAGAGAGACCTCCCATGGAGGAGGTCACGACCCTCAGCATTGAGGATAACGACTCGAAGAGAGAGAGAGAGATATAAAACAATAAATGTTTCATTACAACATAACGAGTCCTATGAAAACATAAAAGACATAATTTTATTATGGCTGTAGTATGTTTATTTTGGCAATTTATGTACAATTTTTTATTACATAAAAAATCTTTAAAAATGCGTTAACAGTTTGCCAGTTATAATTTTTTTAAGAACTATTTATTTTATGAAGTTTTTATCCCTGCATCTAACAACTTTTATATACAATCTATGTGTAACGAATGTTTTATGATACCAAGCTCCAACAAATTATTTTATAACAAGTTATAAAACTTAACATCCATTAGGTATACCTTTTATTATCACAATGTGGATAAAATCCACTTCAAATAAAATGTACAATCTTACAATTTAGATTAACCATGATAACATGACTGTAAACAAATTTATTCTTTTTAAGATTTCTTATCTCCAGACAATTTACTAAAAGATTTTTACTAGATTTACTGCCAAGAAAAAAGATAATAGAACATATCTAATAAAATCGATGTACAGGGTGTCAGAACATTTTGGAACACTGCTCTGCTCGTTATCCAGAATGGTAGGTAATCTGTGTTTATATAAATTCAAAAATCCACCGTTCCATACAAACCGCACTGTATAAAGACGTCGCAACGTAATGAACGAAGAATTGGATTTTAAACTTCAATATTGAGTTGCAATAAACAGATTATTGTTCAAGACTACGGGCAGAGCCATTGCTCAAAATTTGTCGAATATTTACCAGGACACCCAGTATTTAAACCTATATAATTATCATTAGTGATCGGATATACGGATGCATATTTACCTAAAGTCCAAAGTTGGCTAGTATGGATAACACTTATTTATCGAAAAAAATCCGTGATTCCGTGATCAACAAATTTATCATGTGTTAATTTTTTAAATTTATTTATCTACATATCCTAGACATCCCATAAAGCTGCATAGGTTTTTATGGCATGTCATTCATCCCTCATATAGTCTAAAGAAATTCACATTCTATGAAAAAACGCACACTTTGGCACATAGGTATATTAGGTATGCTGCCTTGTTACGATGTAATATGGTTGCTTTTCCGTACTTTTACTGTCAGTAATTTTTGACGAAGCGAAAACAACCTTATAACAAGTGTCAGATCGGGCCTATTTAGACCTCAGGGAATATAAGCATTTTGCAAGTGTGCGAGTGAGATGGCAAATTCTACTTGCTTAATACTTAATGTTAAATTAATATGCATCCAATCCCGGGATTTTTATTTTAGTAAAAATATTCTAAGAAGCCGATTTCATAATTTGTTACCCAAAAATCAACTTCAGGTAATTATGCATCTGAATATCCGATCACTAATTATCATGCATAGTGTCTGTCTATGTCACATTTTCGTGCAATTTCACCATTAAATTTAATGATTCAGTCATGCTACATGGCCAATTGATTCTAAAGCTTAATAAATAAATAAATTTCTTATACCACTGAGATTGATAAAACCTAACTACGCTTAATAGTCATAGGTTACACCCATTCCTTCTAGTCACCATGTGTCAAATTCTACTGGAAAAGGAGAATAATTTTACTACAATTACTAAATTCTCAAGCGCTTTTAGCTTCCTTTTTTTTACTTTGCTCATATTTTATAGCCCTACTAACTTGATACAGGCTGGTACAAGCTACGAAGACGTTAACAGCAAATAGACTGTAGTTTTTCGGTATGATGACAAGGGAGTAGCGAGACCAGATGATTCCGGTTGCCAAGAGAGACACAGACTGAGGTACGGATAAAGTCTCAACAGGCCGATTCAAGTCACCCAAACCAGCCAACACCAAACCCTGAAAGTGTTATGTACTTGAGAATGTGGATCACCATGATTTTGTGAACAAAATGCATGTTAAATGTAATGGGTATTAAAGAAGTAGGTAGTTATTTTTTTATTCAATATTGCAAACAAGCATACAACCCATTTGATGGCAAGTGGCTTGTGTAGCCTATGGATGTTTGTAACACCAAGGCATAACTCGCACGTTGCCGACCCTTTAATTATAGGGGTTTGAAAACTTTTGGCAAAGTCCCCAATCAGTGATTTTTTTTTTTGATATTGCGTCTCTCAATTATTCTACTTTAATTGGACTGGGTAATAGTATAGACGTATCGAATCCTGTTGGCACAAAAACTCTAAAATTATTGCCATTCTTGTTTGTTTCATTCAACAGAGAATTAAAGTTGGCAAACCAAATTTACACAGAATTGCCCCTATTAATACATTAAGAGTAAACTGATATGTAGGAATGACTAGGCTAGTAGTCACCCCTAGTTATCTTTCTATGTAAATCATTAACATAAGGTCAAATTATGATTAGACCATACTGTTAAGTCATTTTAAAGTCACATGTTTACTTCACAGTTTCAAACATACAAATGAAATGGATCCCACATGAAATGATACAAAACACAAAACATTAGAACTTCTTTTTAAACTTATTCAAAGCATGTAAAAAATTACAATTCAATGAGTTCTTTCTTATTATGTCTTTTAGTATCTACAAAAATTCAAATCATCTTAGATTTTAAACAATAAAACTTATAAGGTATGGATAGCTACCTAGATGTATTGTATAATATAATGAATAATGAATGTGACAATTACAAGTGGATATTTTATGTTTTTAGATAGATAAGTCTAGTGTTGTTATTGTTGGCCTCAAACGAGGTGATGTATAAAAATAGAGTGACCTTGACAACGTAACAATGTCCGCATTACAACTTACCCATTTGAATAAAGGTGCCCAGAAGAAAATAGTTTTGGGACCTGCAGGAAGAGAAATGAGCTTTATTCGTTACACGTTTTAGGTTGATACCGAATCGATTTATATCTAAGAACCCTTACCAGCTTCATGCTCCCAAAGAGGACGTACTTTTGTAGGTACGAATCTATCGGCGGCAACGATCACGGCCTTGTATAGACGAGACATTTTTGCAGGGTGCTGGGTAGAAATTTCAAACGGCAGTGGGGATTGGGAAGGAGGTGGTTATGTTACGAGGCACTATTTACAATATTATTTAGCCACACTTTACATCCCTAGTCAAATCAGTCAGTAGTGCCCACCGACTACTAGGATGTAGTGCCAGACCACCACAGAACACAAATATTTTTAACGGTGACTTCGATCAACAATACACCTAGATAAAGGGTCGCCGCAAAAAATCCGTCTCGGTAAATAACAGCTCACTTGCAGCGTGAGCTCTTTAGACATGAACGTTATTGAGTATTTTCGCTAACGATTACTGTATCGATATTTGGTTTAAATATCGATAACCATTACCTGATATCGGTACCTACTTACCAACGAATGCTTGGTTGACCATAGCTACGTTAGTGATAATAGCAGTAACGTTCGGTTGGTTTCGCAGCTTGTTTAGTTTGGTTATGTTAGGTGTACAAATACGCTAACGCGAAGTAAAATCTGACGAGCTGGCGCATGGCGTTTGGGCCGCGCTGGCTGACCCCATTGTAGATTATTGAATAAATTATTTTATTACCATCCTAATTAATTTATGTAGGGCATTTTCCTTCATGTTTTACTAGGATTAGGACTAGCACAATTTTGTCATAGGTGAAAATAAATAGTAGGAAAGTAGGCAAGTAGCTACCTACATACCTAAGTAAGTTAAGTAATAAGTTTTTTTACCTCTCCATTTTCTGGCACTACCACTTTCTTCACACTACACAAAGGTTAGCTGGAAGAAAATGCTAATTAGCATTAAGTTCACCTATGTATTATTTTTTTAGTGCAATATATAATTTTCTAATCTAATGATCTAATCTAATACCTACCTAACATAAAAAAATTGTGGTGCATTTAAATCCACTAGGTAAGTAGGTACACTATTTATTTAGTAGTAAGTAGGTATGTGGATACTTATTTGCTAGTTAATTAGATAGACATAAGTTAGTAGGTAGGTACCTTACTAATGTCAACCTAATTAAATAGCACAAGTAGGTTTTTTTTAATTTTATAATAATCTAATCAATAATTCACGACAATTCACAACAGTTGCAAAATTGCAAATAACAATAAAACAAACAAACGCGCTGCGCGGTGCAACTGACCCACCAGTCTTATCTTAATCAATTTTATGAAAGTTGTAATTTAAACTCGACCGTATCAATCCATTAATAAGATCGATTGGAAATGCAAATAGATAGATCTAAGTATAGTGAACGGTACTGGTACTACGTACTGCTACGTACTACGTACTGGTCTAACACTAAAACAGAATAGCTAATAGTAAGTCCCAATTACGCTAGCTATCTAACCAATATTCGCTTCATCTCGTGTTTTCGCATGAAACCTTACGCGTTAGAAAAGGATGCCCTAATTATTAAAGTTGGGTTGCCGAATATTTTTAGTTATTTTGGTAAGGGTATCGTACGTTTGTTACGTTAGTTTGTTAATGTTAACTCGCTGGCGTGTTTCGTACAGTTATTCAGTATCGGTTGTCAGTCAATACAATATCGATACGATACGTTATGAGCATGCCAACGGTTTTTAGGTACGTTTTGGTATAGCGGACTCATGTCTAAATGTTTACGCGGACAGCATTTAGCTTTGATTTTGTTTATGACCCGTAATCTAGTTGTATTGTTGATTGAAGAACGGTGACGACCACCACACACAAAGAAAAGCATAGAAAACCACAGGGCACAGACTACAAAGACGATCAGTGCTGCCAGCGCGCTCTCAGAGCAAGTATTTTAGTTGAAAGTTACCCGAAAACTTGTCTGTCTCGCCTCGCCCATGAGGGAGAGTGAATGGATGAAATGGATGAATATGAATGAATGACGAAACAAACAAAGATGGCGGTGTGAGTGAGTGAATTCACTATTCATTCATTCTGTATTGTAAAAATGTATCACAAGGTAGCAAGAATGTAATATTCTTTGTTTATTTCACTTTTTCGTTGAGTTTCCTTGTTTATTTTCGTATTTGTTCCTCTAACGCTTTTGTTTTGTGTTCTGACTTATGTTCTGAACATGGGGACCAGCACAATGGGCAGCGATCTGCATTCTGATAAACAAGACAAACTCCTCAAGTTGCAAGCCCGAAAGAAGGAACTAGAGCTGATGCTCGCTAATAAAAATGAGGAACTCTACAAGCTATGTGTTCAGGAAGTGCAACTTACAGGTATTATGCCCCCGGAAGCTCCATTGAGCCCAGAAGTGCCGCAAAGAGAAAGACTAGGCAGTGTACGTAGTGAAAACAGATCTACAGACGGCAATGACGTTCATGATGGCTCCGACACCTCCTCCAGACGCTTCCGAACCGGTTTAATACATGAATCGGACCAAAACCTGCGCAAAAATCTATCTCACAGGCTATCTACGCCATCTATATCTGGAATGTCAACAAAGAGCCACCCTAGATTCATACGACGGCCAGAAACGAGTTGCTCAAACTTCTTTCCATCGCCGCCTCAGGAACGAAACACTGATACATTTTCGATGCACACATCTCACACGTATCCAGCTCTAGCAGGCCGTCATGAGACTGTAAATGAGAATACTCCGACTGATATCCATTCAGGGGCATTTGCCAGACACCACACCATGACAACTGAGTATATGAACAAGATTTATTATAACAACAATGCCCCAGAGGCCCAGCACGTGTCCCGGCTGCGCGAGACGCACTTCAGCTCGAGTCATCCTGACATAACCACAAACTATACTCACGGCAGTGTTGCTGCTCTTCCGCCACCAAATGGAATGCGGAACACTCCTCTGTTATACCAGTACGCTTCCCACTTGAAGGCACAGAGTCAACATTTAGGAGGTGTACCCCATCACCAGCAGATGCAAGCTCAAACTAAGCGAAGACCAGATAGTGTCCGTCGTCATACTTTACAAAGAACTCAAACATACCACTTGACTTCCCACAGTGACTATAACCAGCATCTAGAGAACATGACTGATGGCTACAGGCCTCCTTTACCAGTGTACCAGCATCGGTCACAAACAGAACTTCAACAACCTCAAAATATAGAGAGGGCTGCACCTTTGAGAGAACACAACAGTATAAGACATCCAATGCATTTACAGCTTCAAGTATCCACCGATGACTATAGTAATGATAGAATAGGATATCCTGATGCCATGAGCCCGGTTAGCATGAAGTCAGGTTACTCGAATTTTGACTCTGTTAGCATGAATAAGTTCTCACCAGTCTCGCAAAACGAAATGAAAATGAAAGAAAAACAATGGTATGAGACGAGCTTAGATTCACCCACAAAGTCTGAAGTGCCCCTTTTGAAAAAGAGTTCAAGCTTAAAGCGTACCTCTAGCATAGGCAACTCGCAAGCCTATGAAGTAATGATTTCATCTGGACGGCATTCTGCTTTGCAGAGTCCTAATCATGTACCCCACAGTCCTCATCAAATGCCACACAGCCCTCATCAGATGCCTCATAGTCCTCAACAAGTACCACAAAGTCCAAGTAGCCCCCGTCAAGTGGCTCAAAGTCCAATCATGTCTCCCAGTGGTGTTTCACTGGATTCTCCCAAAAACCTGACAGTTATTGAGCAGGGTAAATGTATACCGTACAGAGAAGAAACCAAGCCATTTGAAATGTCTGATTTCTATAAATACTCAACCAAGTTCAGGCAGCCTCCGAAACCAGCTGCTATGAATCCTGGTCCCAGTGTCCATGCATATAACAAGCTGCCGATGGAATTGCCACAATATACCCAAGATCATTGGCATGGACAAAACAACTGATTGAAAATGAATTTATTTGCCTCTTAGTTTTACTTATTTATTTTGCTTTATTGCAATATGGAATGCAAAGAGGGTGTTTTTGTCCTCACTTTGGTTCCACAAGTTGAAGCAACTAGACTTACCTAGCTCATAGAATGTACTTATTAATAACTCTGCCAGATCTCTGTACAAATAGTACATACTATTCTGGACTTATTATCTGTAGTTTAGTTATAAAAAAGCACTTGGTGCCTTAACGTCACTAAAATGAATCATAATGATGACAAATATTTTCGTTGATGAGATGTTGATCAACTTATGCAAAGAATTAAATTAAATGAAGAGGATATTATTAGCTAAAATAGACTAAAAAGTCTTAGATTGTGATACCTTTTGTAACACTAATAGTAGGTACCGTTTGTCATAATATTTGCCAATTGCTTTAAGTTAATATCGGCACTAGCTTACCCACCGTTTAAAATTAACTTTTTGCACCAAATATACAAAAGAGTGACAAAAAGAAGAAACTCAATTTCTATCTTTTTCATTTAGAGAACTGTGTTGCTAGGATAAAATAAATCTATATTTGTTTTATAAATATTTATACCCAAATTAACCACATAAGATTTCAAAGACTCACTATGTAGAGATTTTTCGTTAATTTTACTCTGCCATTAAAACTTATTAATTTTCATTTTGTAATAAGACTACAAAGAACTTGCCAAGCAACTTTAAGCCTGCCATGTGCCTATTAGTACTACGTCCAATTACAAATATGTAGCATTTATTGATAGGTAAATAAGGTTTTGCCTACAACCTGGGCTTAGATTTAACGAGTTAGTATATTTTTTATTAAATGATAGATTTAACCCAGGTGTAAATGTTAGCTACTGGCTAAAAAATGTATATAGCCTGAAATTAGTTTTAACATAAGATATATTTTATATGAAAATGTAAAATGTCTGTAAAGGGCATAATTTTATGAAAATGTAATAAAAATACATTTTAATACAAAATTGTTTTATTTGGTTTGTGTAGTAGTGCCATGTAAAATAATAGTCTTTAAGAAATACACATGTATAATAGGTAGGTAGGTACCTACATCCTCGGGTTTAACAGCAATGTTATATACCCTACATGAGTATAACATTGCTGTTTTTTTTTCTTATATTATTTAACAAAATCCACAGCCCTTTACTATACAGATACAAACTATTATTAAACTAAACATACGACCAAAAACGGATTTACTTTATAAAAAAAGAATTTATAAATAGACAGTCTAAATTTAACTAAAAATAACACAGTTAGGTTGATAAAATACGTAGAATATAGAATATATATAATATATGTAGAAACTTACCTTTTGAAATTCTTTTACTTATTTATTTATTGGCGAAATTGAAAAATCGTTTCAAACTCACAAATTATCCAATATACTTATATAGTTATGCAGCAGTCTGTACCAATTTTTAAAATTTTGAAATTTTCACAGTAAAATGAGATTTGTTGTGCACTGTTATCGAGTCGTCAATCTCACACAGGTGGCACTATCGACAGCCGAACGTCCACACGCGAGTAAATCTAACTTAGCAGTATGTATAGCCTACTATATCCATCGAGAGTTCCGTTGTTTTCCGTCACTTCCGCTCAGATCAGGGGGATGACGATAAATCTTACGAAATGATGTCAAAATAGGTATTTATTACAAGACCTGACGTCATCTCGTGGTCGTGATTAGGTAAGGTAGGTAATATGAGAATACGAACTCGTTTGTCGTAATTAGAGCGTAGCACTGGTAGGAAATTCTGTTGTACCCACAAAACTAACTAAATACCTACTTAGGCACATAGGTAATTGCAAAAAGATCGGAAATTTAGGATTCGTACGAAGCTGTAAAGGTCTGTAGGTAAAATAAAATAAAAAGGTACCTACTTACAGTTTAATCAATCACGGCGATGAGACTAGCGTAAGTAGACAGGACTGAAGAAAAAAAATTGCCTCTTTCCCCGTAGAATGTTCTTTGAGAGAAATAGTTTTTACCTAGGTATAAAATAAATAAAAATACATCGAAATGAAATGTGAACAAGGTCTGTGGCTAGGAAGATCTTCACATAATAAGTATATAGTGTTGGATAAGCAGTTTCATTAGCAGTTCTTGTAGGGAACGCTTTCCGGGCTCTGCAGGGAAGGTATTCCTACCTTGATGGTAAAATTGGAAAATATGTATGCTGTTGGCGTTCTTATTTGTTGATAAATAAATAAGTTAATAGTTATGGTTACCCATCACCTCAAAATAAAAAGGCTAATGCAAGCTCTTTTTTTTAACCTGTGTTGTCCCACTGCAAGGCAAAGGCCTCCCTTCCCACTTTTCAGTTTTTTCTGTCCTTTACTGTAGTGGACCAGTCTGGTAAATGCACATCTAAGTCGTCACGCCATCTCCGTGGTGGTCTGCCGCGTGGGCGTGTTGCGTTAGGGACCCAATCAGTGCAAGCTCTGAAATAATTAAAATTTTCGATATACCTACCTAATCTTAACGCCTTCAATTTTTGATGCAACATTTAATTTTAACGTAAGTAAAAGGAATGCTCTATACCTAATAGATAGGTATATTGATCTACTTACAAAACCCCTCCCTCCAGTTGTCCTTTGATGCAGCCTTATCGTCCCACATGTTGACGCATCGCTTTCCAAGGTGCCTCCACCTTACAACTTGATTTCATCATCATATCAGCCACAGGACTTCCACTGCAGAGCATATGCCTTCCCGATGAATATCCAGAGCTACTGTTTGAGTGGCCTACACCCACCAATAATCTACCAGCAACCTTTGTAAGGTCGTTTTTTTAAATATAAAATAAGTGACGACAACAGATTTTGTCAAACCGTGTCATCGACGTCTGGAATAATAATAATCTTCCAGGGTCAGTGATTAGTGCCCTATCAGTGAACACAGATGTACGTCACCGCAGTCTATTGAAATATTGAAAACGAACTGAAACACCCAGTTGTCGTGAACATGTGGGATGAAGGCTGCATCAACATGCAGCCTTCATCCCACATGTTCACGCATCTTTGAGACACTGAAATATGAATGTAATATTTATACTAATAATTATTAGTATAAATATTACATTCATATTTCAGTCTCTATGCAATGCCATGAAGGCCAAGTCCTTGGTAACGCAGTTGTGGTAACCGTAAAATTAAATTCAGTAGGTATTGTTATAAAAAACACAAATGACTGATTTCATTCAAATATCGATATTACGGTAGGTAATATCGAATGTCGTAGACGTTTCGTAGACTGTCTACGGTGGTATTCGACTGCCAACGAAAATCATTGAATGTTAATTTCAATTATGTAGGCTGCATATTTTTTATCTAAATTAATTGATAATTAGCCTAAACTTGTAACGTGACTGATATTCTTTAAATTTTTGGTCAGTCTATAATCAGTGATTATAGACTGACCAAAAATTTAAAGAATATGTGGATGGTTGTTTTATTAAATTTAGATATCTACTTTATTGCTTATAATAAGGCGAAATTAATGCTTATAAGCATTCTTTTCTAAATAACCTTTGTGTATTTCGGATAAAGACGTGTCATTAATGATGGGTGAATAAAAAAGGAATTATCGAAAATCTACTACTAAAAGAGGTTTTGAAGTTAAAGTTGTATATCCCTACTAATATTATAAATTAGAAAGTAACTCTGTCCTTCTGTTTGTTACGTTTTCACGACTAAACGTCTGGACTGATTTCGATGAAATTTTGTATGGACTATGACCGGGATTGAGACACAAGGTACTTTTTACCCGACTGCGCAGAAGGAGGGATGTAATATTGACAAGCCACGCGTGCGAAGCCGCGGGCGGGTCAGCTATACAAATCCTTTCTTCGTTACTCAGTTCAGGGATGGCAAATTAAAATCAATGTTATATTGTTAATAATTTATTTATTAAACATCTTTCTTATATCTACATAATTAATACTATATTCGCTGTCTAGTCTTTCTTCTTGTTATCTTTTGTTTTTTTACTAAAAACTAAAGGCTTTACACTTTTGTACGCTTTTACGAGGATGTATAAAGCAATGAGGAGTACAATAGCAAGGTCAAGGTAGGCCTTCTGGTACCAGGGCACGTGAAGTGCTGTGGAGCGTAGATGCGGCGCACCGCCGGTCTTGATGACGTGTTCCACCCAGTGGACTAACTCGACTCCGGGTTTCACGGGACGGTCGTGGTAGACAAAGCTGAGTTCCTTCACTTTTTGGCTATACCTGAGGACAATAAATAAGGTTTGAGTTAATAGATTCGCCTACAAATAATTTTTGTTTAGATAAGTATCTAATACTACGGAGGAAATATATGCCTAGAGGTTTCAAAAGAATATTTATAAATAGAGTAAACTACATTTTATAGAGTAGAGACAAGAGTTAAAAAAAATATCGTCACGTAATAGTACATTATGATACAAGTGAGCTAAGTTGCTCACTATACACGAGGCTGTGGGTTGCAGCCCGAGCCGTAGGCGAGGGCGTAAATAAGCCGAGAATCTACTGAGCAAGTTGCTCACTATACACGAGGCTGTGGGTTGCAGCCCGAGCCGTAGGCGAGGGCGTAAATAAGCCGAGAATCTACTGAGCAAGTTGCTCACTATACACGAGGCTGTGGGTTGCAGCCCGAGCCGTAGGCGAGGGCGTAAATAAGTCGAGAATCTACTGAGCAAGTTGCTCACTATACACGAGGCTGTGGGTTGCAGCCCGAGCCGTAGGCGAGGGCGTAAATAAGCCGAGAATCTACTGAGCAAGTTGCTCACTATACACGAGGCTGTGGGTTGCAGCCCGAGCCGTAGGCGAGGGCGTAAATAAGCCGAGAATCTACTGAGCAAGTTGCTCACTATACACGAGGCTGTGGGTTGCAGCCCGAGCCGTAGGCGAGGGCGTAAATAAGTCGAGAATCTACTGAGCAAGTTGCTCACTATACACGAGGCTGTGGGTTGCAGCCCGAGCCGTAGGCGAGGGCGTAAATAAGCCGAGAATCTACTGAGCAAGTTGCTCACGAGTTTCATACGCCCTTTTTCAACACACTTGCGAGGAAAAACCAAACATGTATTGCTTAAATGGTTAAGCATATTATGAAAACAATTGGTGCATGTACAATTTTCAAAATGTTATTGTTGCACGCGCCAAATGTAAGGCGATTGATTACATATAGCCATACAGAGTACTTCAAAATTATAATGTTAGTGATAAAATGCAAATATTATATAAGTGTGTTGAAAAATCAGTTACGACCCATGTCAACTGCTAAAACCTGACATAGAAAATTGTAGTGTAGTGGGCTAGAGAGATTTAACCATTTAATGTTAGTGGGTTAGAAAACTGCCATTAGTCTTCCTGTGTTCGAAAGACTGGCAGTTTCCTAGCCAATCTATGGGGAAGTCGGGGACTTTCACTAATAAGAACTTACTTAGGATCATTAACCATATCGTTGATAGCCTGTTTCAGCTCGCTTGCCATGGTGTAGGATAGTGTAACCTTCTTCGCGAATCCCTTGTTCACAGCTTGGTCTACGTTGACGAACTGGTCAGCGAAGACCGGGATACCAATGATGGGGGTTCCAGTGTGGATGGCCTCGGTAGTAGAGAGTAAGCCTCCATGGGTTATGAAGAGCACGCAGTTAGGGTGGGCTAGAAAATAAAAATAACATTTCTATAAGTAGGTTGCGTTTTTATTTCAGTTACAAATAGTTGATATTAGAATGAAATAAAAACATTAAAACTAATGGTTTACCCCGAACTGAGATCTCACGAGTCTTCCATAAAAACAAAACAAATATTATTTGTAATCTTTGACTATCAAAATAGTAGTTTATGTACTATTGGTTACTCTTTTTTGGGTTAGAAATTGCAGTTATTCTGGATTTCAGACTTTCCTCAATTTTTGTACATCTTATTTTGAGGCTTCCAGGTATTAGAGGCATATTCCAAGACTGGACGAACTAATTAAAAGAAGGGGGTAGGTACCTATCCCTAAAATAAACCTAGCAAACGGTAAACATGATTAGTGATATTTTCAACGTGAGAATGAAGTATGAGTTGATTGTCTAGTAGCACTCCGTACCTAATCCTTAACGTATGTAATTCTTTCAAGCAGCATGCAATTTAAGTGATAATTAAAATGAACAATTGATCTCTTGAAAACGTAAAGCAACAACACTTTATAAAACAAAGTTGGGTTAGTTACACCATTTATAATTCAACAACGGAGAGACCGATATTCATGATCTTTGATTTGTTGGATTTGTCTCCGCCCCGAATAACAGAACAGCTATTAAAATATCGGAAAAATTCACGCAAACTGAATTATGAAGAAAATTCATTTTATTATACATAGATGCAGCTAATGATGACCGATTGGCAACTGTATATTGGCAGCCCGCGTCATATGCATGTCAAGGCGGTACGAAGTTCGGCGGGTCAGCTAGTATTTAAATATAAAAAGTTGTCCTTGCAATACTTGCTTAATCTGGTGTCACTCTAAAGCTCTTCACAGTACCTATTTTGGGGAGTCTTTTAGTTATAAGCTTATGCTCCAGCACATACTTACAAAGAATACTCTGCTGGGGAGCCCACGCCAACATATGAACGTTCTTCGGCATGTCAGGAAGAGTCTCTTCAAACTTCCACAAAACGGTCTGCTTCAGAGTTCCGAACATTTTCAATAAATCCTTCTTCAGCTGATCGGGGAGGTCTTTGCTCTTCAGGTTGGAACCCATGCTGAAGTAAATCACGCCGTCTTTGGATCCATCTAAGATTTTTTGCAGATCCTGAAGAGATATGAGACAAGTAAATGCTGTTTCAAATTTCGAAAGACTGAGAAGTACCTATGTTTTTTTTATTTGACGCGCACACCATGAACTGATAACTTCTGATGGACGTCGTGGATCCGGCCTATTCTCAGTAGAGTTGAACTTGTTGAAAAAGTTCTCGGTATCCCAACATATTATAGAAAACAGCATACCTCAGGCAAAGGCTTTGAGTTTTTCTCAATATGGTAGCCACCTACAGCCTTGTAGAGCTGAGGAGTACGCACTGCCTGTCCCATAGATACGTGCGAGTTGCCGAGGACGAGAGATGCGTTGTATCTCAACTCAGAGAAAGTGGGTGGGATCCTGCCACGCTTCTCGATGTGTGGGGCGATGAGGCTATTGTAGCTACGGTATTGAATGTAGGCGATTCCGCTGAAAATAAAATAAGTTTATTTTATAAACGAATGAATCAGGAGGCTATCGATATGAGAGTCATAATGACCCTCCCCCCAATTACTAATCGTGGACTAAGTATCTGATTGAAAAATAAGTAAATATATATATATATATATTTACTTATTTTTCAATCATATATATGACCCTGGAATTACGTTAGGCTACAAATAATAATATGTCATTCATTCAAGTTTTAAACATGACATTTTTTTCGAGTTCCATTGTTAATGTGTCTATTTTTGGGAAATATTTTAGTACGAGTATGCTTATGCGCTTCACGTACACGTAGGTACTGTAAAGATGCTTTAATAATTTCGCTCACTATTTCGACAATACATTGGATTGCATGGAGAGCGATATTTGATCGAGCAAAGCGAGATCTCCAATTCAACTTGGGCAAATTGGCGTTGTATGTATATTATATGTGTATGTTTGTTTCCCTGAGGATAACTTTCGAAGTGTTCATCTGCTCATCGTGAAATTTGATACATAGGTAGGTAGTGGTGACACAATTCTGGTGTAACAAAATGAGCTAAAAATGTGAGGGGTTTGTTGAGATATTGGGGTTCAAGTGGGGTAAAAAAAATGAATACGAGACTATTAGGTCAAGTGGGACGTCAAATGAAAGGTCTTTATTATTACATTTCGAACCCGTTTTTATTTTTAGTTTAGTCCTTGCAGTTCTTGATTTAAAAATAATAAAAACTAAACTTTGACGAAATTCACAGGATACACCAGTACCAGCACCCACAGCACAAATATCGGCAAAAGTCTAAAATCTAGAATAACTGCAATTTGTATCCCAAAAAAGGGTAACGAGATACATGAACTCCCGTTACCTGTACTATGAATGAAACTGTTGGTCAAGTTAGTTGGTTATTTATTTCTGGGCACTATTTTGATAGTCAAAGATTACGAATAATATATTTTTTGTTTTTATGGGAGACTCGCGAGATCTCAGTTCGAGGCGAACAACTAGTTTATCATAAAATATTAAAGCATTTTCACCGTGTGTGACGCGCTTTACGTTCAGCAATCATATTATAAAAACCAAGTAATAATAATCATGTATGATTTTTTAACATTTTATTCATTCCTCCTGGTACTCGTACGTATTATAATTTTATACAAACACTTTATTTGTCATGAAAACATCATCTACATAACCATATGGCAGTAGTACTTACGTCTCCCTGGCAGCTGCGATTCTGATTATGGACATAAGCTCGTGGACCCTCTGGTAGAAGTTGAAGGGTGGCGCCTCGCGAACCACCCACCCATTGTAAGCTGGATTCAGGTACTCGTCCACCAAGCACATGATCATCCAATGAGGCTCCACGGTGGAGAACCAGATCAGAGGCGCTTCGTAGACTGCTGCTAAGCTGAAATGTATATTTCAGCTTACTTGATTTTAATTTATTTTAGTGCGTAATTCACCACCTCTTAGTAACGCTACCCAACTATCCAACGGATAAAAAATAAATAGGGTGTTTGGTAATACATATACGCACAAAAATGAAAGGGGTTATTTTGATGAGCATAATAAATAAATTTGTAAAATGTTTACCATAAAAATGTGAAATTTATTTTCGCATGTACAACAAACACTTTATTAAACTTATGTTGTGCTATTGCATAATGCTTGTCATTTAACCACAGATACTGTATTGGTTACGTCTCGAGATATTTCTTGTTGTCCTTTTCTAACCCAAAACCCGCATCCATTTCCGAAAGAGATATCAAATCGGCCTTTATTTTTGGATGTCGATTTCAAGAGTAGGCAGTAAGTTTTATATCGAATTAATCACCTAAACGTAGTCGATTTTCTTTAAAATTTGATAATATAACTAGTAGTTTTTTTTCGAAAAGTTTTTTTTTATATTTTGTGAAACCGTCACTTGAATATCGTCAGTATATTACGAAACACCCTGTATACCTACGTCTTTTGTTTTCACAAGAAAACATAAAATGAGATAAGGATTTTTATCCGTCAAAAGGCAACTTGTAAAATAGGCACCTAAAGACACGTTTGTAAATCAGCCGGTATCAAAATGATCTAAGAAAATTCTTACGTAGAGTATAGTTCACTGTACATCCATTCTGCAATAACCAGATCAAAGTGTTGGGTGTGGTCTTCGAGAAACTTCTGCACATTCTCGTGCTCCAGAGCACCGCTGGCGACGAAGTGCATCCCGATCATCATCATGACTTGGTCGGAGAGGTCCACTTTCTGGTCCATTATGTTTTTTACGTTCATCATATCCTCTGGAAACAATACGAATCGATTTGTCCTTTTACCAAATATGGAGAACATCAGTGACAATATGGTGAAATCATGATTATCTCGTTAATCGACATAACAAGACAGCTGATACAGGATTTTCCAGAAAGTACTATGTACCAATCAAAAATTTATGGAGTTTCCGACTGTCTCATGTAGGTACGAGTATGTTCTTGTCTTAATAGATTCAATTTATTTTTATTTATTTATTTTATTAAATTTTTTTTTTAGATTTTAGCCGCGGAACAAATGTTTGCATGATCTACAGATATTTGTTCTGTGTCTGGGTGTTTTGCTATATATTATAAGTATGTATTTACAAAAAAAAAGTATACAGGGTTACAGGAAAAATCGTGCTAGATCCGTTAAGGGCGTGGAGTACCCATCATTTCTGACTTATTTCACTATGAAACACCCTACCCTAAACTTAACCCTTTTCGAGATATTCGACTTTTAATTTTTTTATTGAAAATTGCCGATTTTTAGGC
Organism: Philereme transversata; assembly: GCA_963924445.1. Classification (NCBI taxonomy): domain Eukaryota; kingdom Metazoa; phylum Arthropoda; class Insecta; order Lepidoptera; family Geometridae; genus Philereme; species Philereme transversata. The sequence goes on along the minus strand of OZ004338.1, from coordinate 12,894,962 downwards.
TACTAAATTTATTTTTGTTTATTTTGTGTATCTTATTATTATTATTATTGCATTTTTACATGTGTAATAAGATGCTTTAGGACGTCAATCATTAAAATAGTGCATAAGTTAATTGAATAGACCGTAGTAGACAAGTGAAAGTTAAGAAATAAAAAAAAATATTAGAAAGTTTATTTTTCTCTAAGGGATATCTAATAAAAATATTATGGCAATGGTTCGGCAGATGTTTTTTAAAATATCTACGTTTCATCAGCTATCTAACGAGGTATAACAATCTAGGGTTTGTATTACATTTTCTAAGAATTCTAAGATTTTCTAAGAAATATCTTGTGGACGGATGAGTCCAAATTTGATAAAGATGGCATAACTAACTATCACAACGCCCATTACTGGGCCCCAAAAGAGCTAAGGACTCCCAATAAGAAAAAAGTGAAGGGGTCCCAACGAAGATTCAGCGTGAATGTGTGGATGGACATTTTCTCCAATCATTTGATTGGACCTTACTTTCTCCCGGATAATCTAAATGGGGAAAGCTACGAAAATTTCCTGAGAGCAGACTTAAGTGATTTGCTGGATGATCTGCCACTCAACCTGATCAGGGACATGTGGTTCCAACACGATGGCTGCCCTGCCCATTTCAGGAGAAGTGTCAGAGACTGGCTGGACACAAATTATCCAAACAAATGGATAGGACGAGGTGGACCGTTGCCATGGCCAGCAAGAAGTCCGGACCTAACCCCCATGGATTTTCACGTCTGGGGGTGCATGAAAAGTCTTGTGTACAGCGAGCCGAATCCAGTTTCGTCTGTGGAAGACTTACGAGAAAGGATTGTGGATGCAGCCAATAAAATGAGGACCACGTTAACCACTGGAGTAGTAAAGACTGGTCTCCGTAGAAGGATGCGACAATGTATCAGAAATAGAGGCGGCCATGTTGAACATGAACTGTAGAATAAGAAAAAGTTGTGTGAAAATCTTTAATAAATGACATTTCATGCTTACCTATTATTTTATTTTACTTTTTAGGGCTAAGTATAAATTTTCTTCTCCACTGTCGCCTATAAAACTAAATTTTTTTCAATGCATTTGAATAAAACCCTAGATTATTATACCTCGTTAGATAGCTGATGAAACGTAGATATTTTAAAAAACATCTGCCGAACAATTGCCATAATATTTTTTTTAGATATCCCTTAGAGAAAAATAAACTTTCTAATATTTTTTTTTATTTCTTAACTTTCACTTGTCTACTACGGTCTATTCAATTAACTTATGCACTATTTTAATGATAGACGTCCTAAAGCATCTTATTACACATGTAAAAATGCAATAATAATAATAATAAGATACACAAAATAAACAAAAATAAATTTAGTAGCCTAAAAATCGGCAATTTTCAATAAAAAAATTAAAAGTCGAATATCTCGAAAAGGGTTAAGTTTAGGGTAGGGTGTTTCATAGTGAAATAAGTCAGAAATGATGGGTACTCCACGCCCTTAACGGATCTAGCACGATTTTTCCTGTAACCCTGTATAAGTATTCTATCAGTTATCTGGTTCCCGTAGTACAAGCTCTGCTTAGTTTGGGGCTAGATAGCGCTGTGTGAAATGTCCAGCGCTATTTATTTATTTATTTACTTATTGAACCTATTGTTCTTTATAATTGTTTCATGTGTCATTTTGTGAGTACCAAATAAGTCATTATTCTGTTCTACTATTAATTATTATCTTTTAGGATTTTTTTCAGATTTGTAGCAATTTTACCCAACAGAAAAACAATTGAACGGGGGTTCTCAATTCTAAAACAATTTATTACGCATTATTTATTATACAAAAAAGTTGTTATGTTTTGTATTATATAGGATGTTTGATAATATACGCACAAAAATGAAAGGGGTTATTTTGATGAGCATATTAAATAAATTTATGAAATGTTTACCATAGATATGTGAAATTTATTTTGGCATGTAAAAACAAACACTTTATTAAACTTATGTTGTGCTACTATTGCATAATGATAATCTAACCACTGATACTATATTGGTGACGTCTCGAGATATCTCTTGTCAACTAACCAAAACATCCTTCTAACCCAAAACCCGCAGCCATTTCCGAAAGAGATATCAAATCAGCCTTTATTTTTGGATGTCGATTGCAAGAGTAGGCAGTAAGTATTATGTCGAATTAATCACCTATACTTAGTCGATTTTCTTTAAAATTTGATAATATAACTAGAAGTTTTTTTTCGAGTAGCCTTTTATGTTTTGAGAAACCGTCACCTGAATATCGACTGTATATTACCAAACACCTTGTATTTGAATCAGTTAAAGTGCCCATTAAAGAAAGATTTGAAATACCTTGAACATTTAATTACTGATTAAAACGGGTATTTATCGCGTATGTACCTTCTTTATTTGGACTTTGAACATTTTCCAAGGTGCTGCTGAGGTCAATCTGCGTCAATTTTGGATTCTTATTCTTCTTGTTCATCCAAGGTGTGATGTAGGTCACCTGAATAATATAGAGCAGATACAAGAACTTGTGACAGGTTTTTGTTATAATTGTGGCGATTCTGTTGTTTATCGACTAACTGACGCATTTTATGAAATTTAGTTGGTCCTTATTTAACAGAAGCCATCATTGTCTCCTAGCCCAGTGAAAGGCTAAGGGTTTTTTCTACCCTCAGCCCTTTTTAACTTATTGCACTTGGAATAAAATTCAAAACGCATTTAAAATGCTGGTCAATTTAGGTTTGGTTCTTGCCCAATTTAAAGGATTTGGGTTAAAAACAGAGTAGCAACTATTGTTCTAAGCTTTTTATGGAGTTGATCTACTGACCTCATGGCCAGCATCCAGCAGATGCTTGACCACTGCGCCTCCCAGGATGCCATGGCTCTTCCCGGGTAGAGGGAAGACCACCAGGATCCTATAAGCGTCGCAGACGTACGACGCTGCCAGCAGGGTTAACAGCACCCAGCAATTTCTCCCCATTTTTCACTGGAAAAGAACGAAAAACTCTCGTAAACTTAAATAACTACTGACTTATAATGAGATCTCAATAATGTTTACTAACTTGTGTTGTTTTTATATGATTTATAATACATATCACCTCAGATTATACAAACAAACAGATAGAGCGCGCCGAACGAGCGAGTGTAGCCACACAAGCGAATACAAATTTAAAAGCGAATACAATCTCGCGGCAGTGCTAAAGATAGCGTCGTACTGCTTGAACGTCTCGAGTGATTCATTATTTTCTGTCAAAAATGACGTCTTGTGTTATTAAACAGTGTAAAAGTTGTTCCCAAAAACAAAAAAAAGTGGATGGAATATCATTTCACAAGTAACTATAAATTATTTAATTGATTTTATTATTTATTCACCCAATAATTAAACGGTTGTCTCGAAACACAAAACCTCGACATTAGTTCGACTGTGTTGCCAGTTTTCGGCAAAATGTTTTCCCTTCAATTGTGGAAACTACCTGTTGATCTAGGCGTTAGCTAGCCTGACTGTTAAATGTACGGACGTGGGTTCGATTCCCACGCGTAATCTCACGCCTAAATTGTTATTCCGAATTTGTATGTATTTCTATAATTATGTTATTGCCGTTTACTGTGATTCGGTGATTAATATCTTATGCGGGATTTTAAATATAATTGTATATGTATAACAATTTAGTTCCATATGTATATATGTAATGTATTTACATTACATATACATATACACATATATAATAAATGATATATATAGAGAAGTAATAGCGATCCGCCCTCGCTTCGCTTCGGGAAAAATATCCTACCAGAACATTTTACCGGGATAAAAATATCCTATATGTTAATCCAAATCATATTCAATATGTGCAAAATTTCACAGAGTGAATCTGGTGAAGTTGTTGATAGAAAAGTATTTAATGGTGCGATTGCACTATCTAGCAAAATTAGAAACTAATTCTCGACATGTAGAAGCCAAACGGCAATATTACAAGAAATTAGTGCAAAATTAAGGTGGTTAACTTTTTTGGCAATATAATTATAATATAATAATAATTAATATAATATAATTAATATTTAATATAATTATGATTTTAATAAATATTTTGGATTCATATGTATGTTTTTTTTATCAGTCTAATGAAATGAATATACTATATAATAATATATAATACTATATATATATATATATATATATATACTATATAATAATTACTACAGAAAAAACAAAAGTATTATTATAAAGTCCATTTTTCCAAAAAGTCTTATTGTAATTTTTCAAATTCTAATAACAGTCCGGAGTCAGGAATATATCCTGCGTTGTTGGCTAGTCTCTTGCGACATGGCCGCCGTAGCCGTAATTCGGCCAGGAGGACATTAAAGTCCATGTAAACCTCAATAAACACCGGACGGACCGCTAGTTATAAAAATCTTCACATATTATTTCTTCTGTAATTTTACAATGCGTTTACAATGGTACATGAAATATTTAAGTGTTTAATAAACTAGTTAATTAAACAATTGTTCAATCCTAATACTCACACAAATTTGTATTCAATTAGTAACAAATTCATGTATCCAAATAAAATTTTAGAACCTGTTGTCGTAAAAGGACATTAAAAAAAATACAGGGAGTTTTTTTCTTTTTCTGGTATCATTACACGCACACTGATGCACGTGTCTCTACACAGCTATTTCTAATCGCCACGCACACATGAATGATAAGTGGCGTCATACTGTTTGTTGCATATACTCTATCTGTTTCTTTGTATAATCTGAGATTGGGGGATTGTTGAGATATTGGGGTTCAAGAGGGGTAAAAAAAAATGAAAATGAGATGATTAGGTCAAATGGGACGTCAAATGAAAGGTCTTCATTAGTACATTTGAACCCCGTTTTTATTTTTAGTTTAATTTTTGTAGTTTTTGAGTTATTAGCCATAATAAAAACAAAACTTTGACAAAATTCACTGGGTACACCAGTGACCCCACAATGCTGAAATTTGGTATTCGTGTAACTTTAGTGACACAAATATAGGTAAAAGTCTGAAATCCAGAATAACTGCCATTTGTACCCCAAAAAAATATTATAATTTGAATGAAACTGTAGGTCAAGTAGGTTGGTTATGCATTTCGTGGCACCAATTTATTAGTCAAAGGTATGCACAAAGATCACTAAACGTATTTAGCGACTAAACATGTTTAAATTTGAAGTATTTGTATGATTTGACAACTCCTTAAATCATATTTAGCCACTAAATACGTTTAGGCGTCGTTGTGCAAGTCGCCCTAAGAATAATATTTATTTATTTATTTGGAAAACCAAAAGCTAATTATACACAATATGAAACAAAATAAATAAAAGAAAGCCAATAATGGGTTTTCACGACTAAACAACATAATAAAAACAAAATGTGAAGTGAACAATAAAAAGTCTAAACAAAGTGGTTATAAATAGATAAATAAGGAAGTTAACGTAAAAGCTACTTAAATAGTACTTAAAGTATACTTGTATCGCCAAAAAATTCTCTGTACAGCCGCAGTTTGGCTGAACTGACACTCGTACAGAATAGATCTAGATCTAATCGCTTACTCAGCTTATAAAAGTTGTCGCTTACTCGCCACAGAAATTTATATTTTTATTTTATTTAGAAAATATTTTGGGAGATTCGCGAGATCTCAGTTCGGGACGAATCACTAGTTTTACAGTTTAGTTTTGCTAAACTCTACTAAACATCATATTTTACATCCCCGTGCCCAAGATGCTTGCTGCAGAAGTGCAGATCTTGTTATATGGGCAAGAAGAAATATTTTCACTGTCAAATATACTGGAAACAATACTGGAAAAATAACAGGATACTTAGTACTTAGGTAGTATAAAAAAATATGTTGTGTTTTCTCCGTGAATTATTTACTACAAAGTTTTGAAACAAAATAACCACTTTTTTTGGAATTTGTACTTTATTTTACGAACATAAACAAGAACAAATTCCCCTTAAGTTTTTACTACAATTTTGATATTATGTAAGTGGTTGCCCAAACGAATGCCAAAATTGTCGTAGTTTTTTATCATCGTTCGTAATACGATCGATAAAGGCAGCTTAGTAAAGATAAAATGATTATTGACAAACATCATGATTCGATCACTTTTTTACGGGAATAAGCTGATAGGAAAATTACCGATGTATTTAAATCCGAATTTCAGTCTGGATTCGACGCAGCCTTGATCAATTTGACTATGTATCCAACGACTTTTATGGACTTAGGTTTTTTGAAAATTGCCAGTGAAATGGCTATGAAGATTCAGTGGTTAGATATGGTTGTAGTGCGAGCGAACAAACGAAAGCACGATCGAGGTAGGTACGATCCTTTTTGTGATCTTTTTTTGACTGTAATCTAGGTTTTTTTATTGATCGAGTGAAACGAGATCTCTAAATCAACTTGGGCAAATCGGTGTTATATGTATGTACTTATGTTTGTTTGTCCGAGGATAACTTTCGAAGCGTTTATCCGAACATCATGAAATTTGGTATATAGGTAGGTAGATAGCGTTGGCACAATTTTGGTGTGACTAAATGTGCTAAAAATGTCCCACACATTTTTACCCAAAAGAAAAATAACCAATTAACATGAACTCCCGTTACCTGTCATTTGAATGAAACTGTAGGTCAAGTTAGTTAGTTTATGCATTTCGTGGTACTATTTTGGTAGTCAAAGATTACAAATAATGTTTTTTTATTTTTATGGGAGTCTCGCAAGAGCTCAGTTCGGGGCGAACCACTAGTTTATTTACCTACTACAATGTAACTACCATAATATTCCACCTTAAAACCGTGTAACGTTTGTCTGGGTACTTACATTCGTCGATATTAAATAGGTACGTAAATTTTTCACATTACAAGACAGTATCAAAGATTAGATAAGATAATACTACACTAGACAGTACTAACTCCCTCACAAATAAGATAACACAGTAGCGCTCATGACACCTGCTATGCAAATTAGCACCTAATATACTAGCCGATATAATAGAAATTTGTGTGAATAATCGGCGGTTGATCACCTGTCGACCATCTCAGTCGCGCAAGCGTTCGCGTACTAAGCGCGAGCAGGATGTGCGACAGCGTGACCTTCATGCGTATGAGTACGCTGGCCCTCTAAATTGAGGCATAGCGAGCGACAAGCGAAATTTGGCTAAATTCGTTGTGGAAATTCATGTTCACGCATCGCATTTTAGCGTATGATGTAGTGCGATGCGTGAACATGAATTACCTTAGATTTGTTGGAGTTCAGAGCTAGATCACTTGGCTACTTGAGTTAAATCATGTTGCATGACTTGTGTTCTATAATGAAAAGTCACTGTGGGACGCAATCAGACAAGTATTGTCTGCTAGTACACGGAACAGCTCTTAATGACATTCGCCACGTTATTGTCATAGGCGAGGTAGTGCAAAGGACCTAATACAGATCCTTAAGCACAGCCTTCGCTGACCAGCTGTTTGTCACTAAACAGATTTCCTATTCTGACCATATTTCTTTTTAGAGTTATTTGTGTACAATAACGAATAAGAATAAAATTCCTGGGTATAAGCGCTACAAGTAAAGGCACCCCAAAATCGAGCACTATCTTTAGTGACAGTTCTAAATCGGTCTTCTGTAGGTACTCGCAGTATTTCGTATTATATTTAAAATATAAATGAAGAAGGCTGCAATCACAGAGGCTTAATCACATTTATTCATGATAAGATATAATGCGAGACCTTCCAATTCGATATTATAGTTTAAATGTTATCGGAATTGAAACGTTGATAACGTATTATTCGTTATAACAAATCCACGATGATAACGAAACGCGGATAAGGGTTCGTCCTTTAATCACGTGAAGTTTGAACAGGGGGAATAACATCACGATTGATCATGATGGGAGGGGGGGGGGGGAATTCTAAATAGGGTCATGTCGCCAAAATATACTACGTATAATACGACCAAAATTAATGACGCTGGCTTAATTATGTATATATTCTCACTTCTTAACAACGCGGAGTTATGCATCCCTTACCTCAATTAGGCTGAGATATATAGATGCAATAGTAGTGCAAATACAGAACTTACCTAATAGTGAATATATAGATCGATAAAGTGACTGATCGTGTGGTCAGAATCACAGAATCAGAAGCTCAGAAGCGTAGCAGTAGTGCTGTGCTAGTAAGGAACAATTCGATTAATAAATTCACGTTAGCTGAATATCATTAAACACATTCAGCTTCAACAAATTATTTGCTAGTCTTTATCCCTTCACTCCACAATATTCCTTATCAAGTAAATGAGCGTATTACAATGATTTTTGCAATCGTTACTCAGCGATCTATGTGCTATCTTTAACTGTAATCAAAATCATCAATTTATGTTTACGTAACTTATAACGAGTAGAATTATCGCTGGGCGACGATGAAGTGCAATTTTTTATATGACTGGACTAATTCAATGAAATTTTGGTTTCAGGGTGTCGTAGTCGAACAAAAACTAAAAAAAAATAAAAAATAGTTACGCCATATCTGTCTGTCTGTCTGATCAGTTACAGACACTTTATTCGTCGACTATAAGTGCTGTAAATCTGAAATTTGGCATGATGGTAGGTACGTTTTAGTGACGCCTAGTAAGTACCTAATGAAAAATATAGCTTAAAAGTGACCACCCCCCTACCAGCCCAATCACTAAGTTATTCTTGTATTCCTAAAAAGTATCCACCAATAATATAATCCATTAATTACGTGAGGTGTTCAAGGGGGGGAGGGGGTCTAAGCCAAATCTCGCCTAATCTCACATGGTGGAAAGGGGAGTCTCGGCTAATATCACGTTTTTTTTTAATTTCATCACTGTAAATCTAAAAAAAGAGAGAAGGAATCTTGAAATAACGAAGCCAATTGTGTTTTACACAAACACATTTAGATAAAGCGTAAGAAAAGGTGAGATAAGGGTAATATAGGGTGGGAGGGGGGGGGGGTCAAAAACCAGTTTATATACCTTATTAGTAGTAGGTATTTTTATTTTTAACGTGTTGTTATCAGACACTTACTGGAAAAACTAAGGATTTTAAAAAAAAGTTACGAGCCAGACGGGGGGATTTGAACCCGCAAGATTCCTCTTGATACGAGGATGCGCTGCTAATTTCTCCTCTAATACAATATAATAATAAATTCTAATTTAATTGACTGCCTCCGTGGCGCAGTGGGCGTATAGCCGGCTGAGACGCAGGAGGTAGCGGGTTCGATTCCCGCCGCGGAACAAAATGTTTGCACGATCTACAGATATTTGTTCCGTGTCTGGGTGTATTTCTGTATATTATAAGTATGTATTTACAAAAAAAAAGTATATAAGTATTCTATCAGTTATCTGGTTCCCATAGTACAAGCTCTGCTTAGTTTGGGGCTAGATAGCACTGTGCGAAATGTCCCGCGATATTTATTTATTTATTTATTATTTCGCCACGGGCCCTTTACACGGCGCGTGGGGCGTGAAATGTTTCATTTACAGCTTCAACCGCCGTTAGCTCCATCTAGATTCGTTCAGTATATTGACGAGAGTAGTCGCAGCTTAAATAATAGTTCTATTAGTAATTTTTAATTTCAAAGTGTGATCTGACACTTATGGGAAAATCTAATTGTTCTAAGAGCGATTAAATAATGATTTAGAGAGTTGTCAAATCATACAAATACATCTAATTAAACATGTTTAGTCGCTAAATACGTTTAAGGATCGTTATGCAATACGGGCGATATCTAATTGGCTTTATCCGACACGCTCTTAACTAATTATTTTATACTAATAATCAATTAAAGGATTACTAAAACGGGTCATAAAATTAGAAGAAAGAAAAGTACAATTTATACAAGTAGTTACAGAAATGATTAAAATAATGCTCTATCATTAATTAAAAGGGCATCAAAAGAGGCATTGATGGACAAACGTAGAAATGTGGGCCGAGGCGAAGCCGAGACACACACACGTAAGCCCATCAATGCCTAGTTGTGGCCAAGGCTTGTATAGTGCTTTTCTAAAAAAATACGCGGAAATCATAAAACAAAAAAATATAATTACTTTTCAAAATCACTGACGAACAACGAACAACAATAATTTTTCCCGCGTTAAAGCATTCATTTTTTTTAATAAACAGCTTTCTATTTGCAAGCCAGTTCGAAATTTAAATAAAACCTTTGGTAAGTTACCTCCTTGGTTGCCATGTTTCGGAGTAAAAGATAGTTCCATTTTTAAATTACACGACAGATGAGTTTACTATGTAATTTATTTGGCCACTAAACCACGACAGATATAGATTTTCATACAACTTTTGCCGGCCGCTGCTCGCATGTATTTGGCCAGTACAGCATTTTCGATTTATCTCGAAGAAGGTTATCAAAACAATGCTCAAACTTCCAAGTATGTTTGTGAAAAAAAACATATTTAAATAATTAGTAAAATATTATCCAAGCTCAATAAAATAACAACCATACACAGATATCTTAAAATATATAAAAAACAACTCACCAATCCTAAATGCGCCAATAACTGATACTAAAAATACGCTAACGCCTCACTATCACAAACACCGATCCACCTTATCACGAAGCCTTCAGTCAGACTAAAGCGGTAAAATTGAAATGATTTTGTATCTCTATAGCGACGTATATATTTGTCTATAGATCGGCCTAATCTGTCTGATGTAATTGTCATGTTTAACTCGCAATCGATGATCAGAGGCCAAAAACGGATAAGCAAAAATAGGGGATTTTGTTTGGATTGGTTCGTTAACTCGTGTTACTGGTTGTGTTATAATCTCCCTATATATCATTGAAGTATCATATATGGCGCATGCATATATGTGGCCAAATATCGGAACCTTCAAAAATTCACAAATAATTTTAAATACCTATCTTGCTTTTAGTGAAAATAGTTAGGTACTAAAGTTGGACTTAATAATGCTTAAAACTCCATAAAGTTTATAAAGGAAAACCTCTATTTATCCCTGTTTTATCTTTTAATGTTTATCATCGTTTCGTTCTCGGGACAGTTTGCAACAGATGTAAAACTCTCAGTCATTGTTGTCAAACGTCATTTTAACTGTGCAAATGACCGCGACATTTCCTTCTATTGCAACAGGTGGAAAGTTGACATAATACTTTTTTGTAACTGCTGCCGCCAAAATTATACTATTATGTCCTTATATAAAATTTGAAACTTTCAATCTAATTATATTTCTTTAAGAGATATCGTAAGCATCTCATCATTATAGCGGCTTACAAATTATATCAAGTAGAGGGGCTTATAGGTGCTGAAACTAAGTTGCACATAAGTATCGCATTATTGGAATAAAATATAATAAAAATACGTTATACCTTTATTTTAGATTTATATTTACTTGCATAGCAAACATTTTTATGCAGAATTATTCACAACTTGTTCATGCAAGAAGAACAAGTAGCTTTTAAACAAAAATATAACCATTATAGGATAACAGAAAAATTCAAACTACTGAACTGGTTTTCGGGGGAGAGGGGATTTATTTAGTTAGCTGATGGGTTCGCTGTCACCTGGAAACTTTAACAGGGGTTCGTAGAGCCAAAAGTTTGAGAAACCCTGAGTGTAGTACATACGTAAATGTTCATCTAAATCACGTAAGCATAAATTACTAATTTACGATATTTATTATAAAAATACCTACCTACCAACGTTTAGTAGGTACATTATTATTTAAACGACTAAAATAGGAACCTACAACCTCGGTGATTTTTAAGTATGTTATACTACTACTGGCGTGTGTTCTGTTCAGTCGCCAAAAAATGTTTTTGTCTTTCTTTTTTTCTCTCTTTCTTTTTTTTCTAAAATTATTCCAGAAGGTTTTAGTATGCTATATCATATGTACATAAAACATATTGGATTATAGGAAGGGGTGGAAAACCGTTATGCCTTTTTGTTTGCAGACAATCCTAGACAATCCTCACAAGATAAGGTGTTAATGAGTAATGACGGTAGTTTTATAAAGATTTAATTTCAAATATAATAAATAAATAATAAATATGTGTGGACATTTCACACAGCGCTATCTAGCCCCAAATTAAGCAGAGCTTGTACTATGGGAACCTGATAACTGGTAGAATACTTATATACTTTTTTTTTGTAAATACATACTTATAATATATAGAAAAACATCCAGACCCAGAACAAATATTTGTAGTTCATGCAAACATTTGTCTCGCGGCGGGAATCGAACCCGCTACCTCCTGCATCACAGCCGGCTATACGCCCACTGCGCCACGGAGGTTGTCAATAATAAATATTTCTTTTGAAAATCCATTTATGGGTCAGTACTTAATAATAATTTGTTTATTACTATTTATTCCTTCTTTACCTTTTTACTAAAAACTAAAGGCTTTACAATTTTGTACGTTTTTACGAGGATGTATGCCGCAATAAGGAGTACAATAGCAAGGTCAAGATAGATCTTCTGGTACCAGGGCACGTGAAGTGCTGTGGAGCGTAGATGCGGCGCACCGCCAGTCTTGATGACGTGTTCCACCCAGTGGACTAACTCGACTCCGGGTTTCACTGGACGGTCGTGGTAGATGAAGGATAGCTCATCCACTTTTTTTTTGTATCTGAAGATAAAAAAGCAAGAACGCTAAATACGAGTTTAACAGCAAATTTAATTGAATACCTAAATATTGATTAAACAAGATAAGAATCACGGCATACATATCACACTAATATTATAAATGTGAAAGTTTGGTTGTTTGTTTGTTACTCAATCACGTCGTAACAGCTGAACCGATTTAGATGAAATTTGTGTGTTGATAGATTATGACTTGGACTCAAACATAGGCTACTTTTTATTAAAAAATAACGCGAGCGAAGCCGCTGGCGGAAGCTAGTAAAATATATTTTTGACAAGACTAGAGCTTTGTTACCTACAAATATAAAACAATATTTAATATTGTTTCAACAATATGACGCAAGGCGGTTTTCCACCATACTACATTTTAGGGCAAGTCTTTGTCAACTTTAGGCATAACTGATACTGGTGTTTTAGAAACGACTGCCATGACATTCTATTGAGAGCTCTGTGTGCCTCTGTCCATAAAACATTAAATAAACTTACTTAGGATCAGTCAGGATATCGTTGATAGCCGCCTTCAACTCGCCTGCCATGGTGTAGGACAGCGTCACTCGCTTCGCGAAGCCTTTGCTGACGGCTCGCCCTACGTTGATAAATTGGTCAGCAGTGACTGGGATCCCAATGATGGGGGTTGCGGTGTGGATGGTCTCAGTGGTGGATAGCAAGCCACCGTGTGTGATAAAGAGCACGCAGTTAGTGTGAGCTGAAAAATAAATTAAAAGAATATTTATCAGACGTATGCGATAAATCTTGTATGCAAGGTTATGATATAAATTTTTCGTAGTGTTGGACAGGTTCTGAACATCTATTTGAACTTTACTGAAGACAAAATTTAATTGAATATTAAGTTTTTTTTGTTTTACGCTTAATCTGTCAAATTTTAGGTGCCTTTTGAATCGAACAAATGATTTTGGTGCCAATGAATGACTTAACTTATTTTCTAATTAGATCTGCTAGGTGACTATCCATTTAACCATTTCTAAAACGGGTTACTTACCAAGAATGCTCTGCTGAGGAGCCCACGATAGGAAATGAACATTCTTCGGCTTGTCAGCGATTGACTCTTCGAACTTCCACAAGACGGTCTGCTTCAAGCTTCCGAATACTTCCAAAAAATCCCTCTTCAACTGATCAGGAAGATCTTTGCTCAACAAATTGGAGCCCATACTGAAGTAGATTACTCCATGTTTGGATTCGTCCATAAGTTTCTGCAGATCCTGAAAGTAAATATTGCATAAGGTTGTGAAATCGTCGACTTAGTTATTCTATGGCATTAACGTATTACATACATCAGTGGACCAGGAGTTACTTCCACACATATTACGATAAATAAGTTACAGACAAACAATATATGAACAAGATTACTGATAAAAGTTTGAGAGAAGTGGCAGTGAGTGTCGCAGATAGCTCGAAAAACTGACGGCCGTGGAGGCAGAAAAATTCTCAAATGGAAGCCACGCACTGGAAAGCGCGGGTGGCTCTGAACTAGCTGTAATTATGATCTAATAAAATTGCTGGGAACTGTTGGGTGCAGGCCGGGAATCTATGAGGGAAGCCACCTTTCAGTAGTAGACGTCCTACGATATGATGACGAATTATTCTGCCTCGTCGGTCTAGTAAATGAACATACCTCCGGCAAAGGCTTGACTTCATCATCTATATGGTATCCACCCACAGATTTGTAAATCTGAGGCAAACGCGTGGCCTGTCCCATAGATACGTGTGAGTTGCCAAGGATCAGAGATGCGTTGTACTTTAGGTCTCCAAAGGCAGGTACGACTCCGCCGCGCTGCTCGATGTACGGCACGATCAGGCGATTGTATGCACGGTATTGAAGGAAAGCGGCGATGCTAAAATGGCAAAAGAAGCAATTGTTTTATTAACGCCATTATGTACCAGTTCACCTAGCAGATCAGCGTCCAGGTTGACTGAATGTTTGTGACTACGTCACATAAATGTGACTATATATATTATTTTACTTAGTAAACTTTCGTGATTTATTTCAATCACTATTTAAATACGGGGTTTATCACGTACTACAATACATATCATATAGTGTAAGTTGTAAGAAAAATTATCAAAGCTAAGTTTTACGAGGTGTAGTTGACCAACTTATATTTGTAGTGGGGTTTGTAAAAAGTAATATAGGTAATGTTCATATTCAAAATGAGTGATGATCAAAGTCAACTACAAAATTTACTTTGTATTTTAATATGACTAAGATTCAGCCGTACTGGCTACGGAACCCTTCGCTGTGCGTGGTTCGAGATACACTTGACTAATTTGTTTTATACTGAAGATACTTACATCTCCCGAGCAAGTGTAATTTTGATTGTGGACCACAACTCCATGGCTCTTTGTCCGAAGTTGAATGGTGGTATCTCCTTCAGGACCCATCCGTTGTACGCAGGGTTCAAGTACTCATCCACGAGGCTCAGAATCATCCAGTGAGGTTCCATGGAAGAATACCAGACCAAAGGAGCTTGGTAAATTGCTGATAAACTGAAAATCGATAAACATCAGAATCGTTTAACCTCATAGAATTATAATGGATAAAAAGTTTTATTTAGCTTACCCAGAATAAAGCTCGTTAAAAATCCACTCAGTGATGATTAGGTCGAACTTTTGAGTCGGATCATTGAGAAGCTTCACAAAATTCTCGTGCTCCAACACTGTAGTGGCAAGGTAGTTCAAAACGACTACTAGAAAGGCATAGTCCATCTCTTCGTTATTTTCCATGATGTTTTTGATGTTCATTGAATCCTCTGGAAAAAACATATCATGAGAGCACTGACGAAATAGTGACCAAGGTATCGCAAGGGATCCTCTTCTTCTTCTTTTTAGCGTCAATGGTCAAGACTATAGCCATTTTGACCAGTATGTATGTCGCCACGTTCATGGAATCCTCGGAGCAGGTCATTAATTCCCCCATCTTGCAGGTGGTAGGGCAGGATGGGCATGCAAGGACGTGTGCCATTGCTTGGAGCTGGGTACTATATTTGCATTGCATCGCCGATTTCTCTATAATAAATACCCCATTTACTAAGGTAAATGCAGCGGCCGACTTGGGTGCACAGTCTGTTGAGGGATCCTAAGGTAACGCAGTTCAAAATAATTCAAATACCAGATTCTTTGGTTTTGCTATCCCTTAGAAAAGAATCTGAATCCTGTTGGAATTTACAATCGCTATGTAATGAACGCCCGCCAGTGGATTTGCAAGAGCGAGAAAGAATAACGAAATTACTAATTATTCTGAGTTTTATCTCGTCGAGTTTCTGTATAGTTTGAACGTCAAGATTGAAGGAATGAACAATAGTGCTACTAACCTGGAATATGCTCGCTGATACTGCTGAGATCAATCTGCGTTAAATTAGCATGTATTTTATTTTTGCTCGGAAACGGTGTGACTTGAGTTATCTGCAAATAAAATAAGTAAAGTAAAGTGTTTATTTCAAGTGACTCTTGGTGAAATAACAAACATGGTATAAGGATCTAATGGCAACTTTGTTTAATACGTTACAAAATCATTGAAGACTAGTAAAATTAGGGGCTTTATAATATCTTACGAAAACTGAATCACGATGAAAAAAGTCTGCAAGGTGCACATGCATTTTATTAGTTCTACTGACCTCATGTCCAGCATTCAGCAGATGCCTGACCACACCATCGGCTAGGATGCCGTGGCTCTTCCCGGGCAGAGGGAAGACCACCAGGATCCTGTAAGCATCGCAGACGTACGATGTTGCTAGCAGGGTTAGCAGCGCCCAACCGATTCTCGCCATGTTTCACTGAAAAATTAAGGAAGTTGGTTTAAAGTTATAAATAACAAGGTAACACATGGTATCTGAGGAGGAAATACAAATAAAAAATATAATATTCCTCTAAGGGGATCTTTTTTATCCCTAGGCGATGTCTATGATACGAGTATATAGGGAAGTAAAATGTCGGATGTTTCTGGTTATTTTTCCCAAGTCCCAAGTCCGTATCCTTAGGTGTCACGTTATTGTATAATGTACGTATATTATAGGTACATAACTTGACTTAAATATTGCAAATATCATCACTTTGCAACCTTTATGTCTAATTTTATTGTTGTCCCAATTTGGATTTCTTATCGCGGTGTACAACGAAACGTGTACCTATATTATTTGGATACACAAGTTTCAATGTGCAACGCGATAAAAAATGGCCAAACAGGACTATGCCAACAATTTTCAAAACCCCCGTTAAAAACTCCACCCATTCTCAATCTATAGTCCGCTTACAATCTCACGAGATTTATTAAGATTTATTATAAACTAGCAATTTTTTCAATTATCCGGTGACATATACACCAACATCCATTTGTATACTTTAAATAAAACAAAAGACACTCTACAAACACTTTTCTAACAACCGAAGGAATCTAAACACCGATTGAAACCGTAAATCAAGATGATTCAACCTTGATGTTGAAATGAGTATGAAGTGGCAAGCAAGGTCTCGTAATATGTACATCACAAGCTTAATTGCCAACCCAATATCTTACTAACGTATGACCTATTATAAAATAAAGGTACAGGTACTATATACCTATATAATAAATGATAAATTTAATTATTCACTTAGTAATAGTAGGTACCAGTAAATTACAAGATCTTAGATTAAATAATATTTGTTTCATCTATGGCTTTGTTTTATAGTATTTCTACGTATCCGTAATAAAATGTATTTTATTTATCATCTTTATTTTATTATACCGTACGTACTAAATTAATATGTAATTAACTAATCTCTACAATTTTATAAGTACATCATTTATAAATTAACTACTAAACAACCCACTAGGTGCCATATCTCGCAACCTGTTAATTTAGGGCTATAATAACCGCTTTGCTAGTTAGAAAATGTAACTAGAAAGTTAAAAAATAATCAACTAATATTAGATTTTATGTTCAAAAATATCCCAGCCTACTTATTAAGTAAATATAAGTATTTTTTTTTGATGTCATAACTAATCGATCATATTATTAAGAAGCAGCGGCCAAAGAAAAAGATATAGAGGTAGGCCAAAACTGTGTGAAAGCTTGTGTGTGAGGTGTGTGTATGTGAAAAAGGGTGTAAGGTTATGAAAGAAGTAAGTACTGTGATGACGGCTAATAGAGAGATATGGAAGAAACAAACATGTTGTGCCGACGACGCCGCGTAATGTGGGATATCTAAAGGCAGGAAACTAAAATTGATTAATATGGTTTTTGATTTTGGGTTTTCCGAACAGAATTGGTACGAAACACCATAATAAATAACCAAATCATCCAAAAAATAACGAACTAGAACAGAACTATATTATCACCAATCATTAAAAAAAATTATATAGGATAGAAAATATTTATTTTGCGCCACAAACAAATCTTAAAAAGTAGGTACAGAATTAAAACTAAAAACAATAAAAGGCATTAAAATTGACCATCACGCCAACGACACCAGCAGTGTAAACATTGAAAAAGCCCTGGTATTCTATTCTGTGTTTAGAACTCAGATCAGTATTATGATTAAACTAATAAGTGGTCAAGACAAAAAGCACATGGCTTTAAGATACTTAAAATAGGTACTATTGCAAAACATGTCACTATGAGGTAATTAACAAATGTATCAATATTTTATTTGCTAAATGACTACTATCACAGAGAAATAATCTACTAAGTATTTATTTACCAATTCGTCGACACGTCTTCCTTCCACCAAGATTGATCCAATATTACGAATGTGTTGTATCACTGAAGGTTACACGTCCATATGATATATGATAAGGAAAATCATGTCGAATGTGTCCACGTGGCGCCCACTCCGGTATCGCTTGGGAACTCTAATCTCAACGTTGTTGACGAGCACGTCTACCTAGGATAAATAGCCCAGTTAAGTAGGTTCAACTTCGAGAAAGAGGTCTGTCGACAAATTCAACTCGGCTGGGCAGCGTTCGGGAAATTCCGTGACGTCTTCTCGTCTAAATACATCAGTGTAGATGAAAGTTTTTCATGCGTGTGTGTTACCAGTGATGACATATGGTACATAAACGTGGTCTTCACTATGCGTGTTAAGCGTTGCTAAGCGGGCTATGAGACCGAATTATAAATAAGGAGATTCGTAGACGAACCAAAGTCACCGACATAGCTCAAAGGATTAGCAAACTGAAGTGGCAGTGGGCAGGGCACATAGCTCGAAGACCTGACAGCCATTGGGGCAGAAAGGCTCTCGAGTGGAGATCACGCACTGGAAAGCGCAGCGTAGGGGCCCTCACTAGATGGAAAGATGATCTGTTAAAGGTTGCTGTTAAAGGATCAGTTCAGGGTTTAGTGTATATTAATATAATACTCTTTTCATGTGTGATAAAATAATGAGGTTATTAGGTAGTTGCGACCGGGTTTAGTGTCTGGATGCTAGTCTGTCTGCAACAGGCGTAAGACTCGCAGTCATGCTGTCAAACATAATTTTAATTGTGCAAAATGACCATGATATTTCCTCCTGTTGCAACAGGTGGAAAAATGACATTATACTTTTCTGTAACCGCTGCCACCAAAACTATATCATTATGTCCAAACAATGCCCAAACGTATATAAAACATGAGACTTTCAATCTAATTAAAATCAGTTTAGAGATATCGTGAGCATTTTTTATAACGATCTTCGAATCGTGTACGTGCAGCTTAAAAATTATAGGTATTATACATAGGTACATGGGTACTAAATATAAGTTGCATATAAGTATCTCATTAATTGAATAAAATATATTAAAAAGGTTTATTACGTTATAAGTGTCTAGCCACAACCTGGAGCCCTGATGGAAGACGCGGTCGGGGTCGGCCAAGAAAGCGTTCACGAGACGATCTTGTTGTCTTCGAGCAGGAGTGGTGGAGTGTCGCACAGGACAGAGATAGATGGAGAGACTTGGGGAGACCTTTGCCCAGCAGTGGGACAAAATAGGTTGACAAAAAAAAGTTTATTCTAGGCTGAAGGTGTTTAATGTATCATGGTGATGCAAAATTGACGTTTTTTACTTTATTTACATACTTACATTTACTCGCTAATCAAACATTTTTAAGCAGAAGTATTCACAACTTGTTTTTGCAAAAATAAAAAAGAGGCAACGACTACCACCAGAATTCTCTGGAATAATTTTTTGTTATTATATATGTGCAATGTCTAAAAAACATAAATGAAACAATTTTTTGATTGTAATACGTTATTAACTTTTTGTTAATAATAAACAGTGTAGTGGTGTAGTAAATTGTTTATTCTTAAAATATTTTGTTTAAATAGGTTATTAATATTTAGTTGAATCGAGTTTCAAACAACCACAGCAATAGTTAAATCTAACTAAGCGGCCATTTAGATTAAAGTCAGAACTGAGAAGTATACAATACAGTGACTAAAAGCACTAACAAAATTACATGTATTCTAAGATTCTTTATCACGAAACTCTTGCAGTAAACATTTTTTTATAAGATGCTTTTTTTCAACAGTTTTTTAAGTGTTTCTTTTTCAATGTCTTTTGGAATTTTAGTATAATTTTTTGATCGAGCGAAGCGAGATCTCTAAATCAACTTTGGCAAATCGGCGTTGTATGTATGTATGTTTGTTTGTCCGAGGATAACTTTCGAAATGTTTATCCGATCATCATGAAATTTGGTATATAGGTAAATAGTGATGCCACAATTTTGATGTGACTCAATGAGCTAAAAATGTGTGGGGGGGGGGGGAGGGGAGGTTGTTGAGATATTTGGGTTCAAGAGGGGTAAAAAAAACAAAATAAGACTATCTGGGCAAATGGCACGTTTAATAAAATGTCTTTGTAAGTACATTTCGACCCCGTTTTTATTTTTAGGTTAAACCTTGTAGTTTTTAAGTTATTTGTTGAGAAATTAATACCATAGTGTGTATTATAATCTGTGGAACTCTGTGCTAGGTCACTCATTCTTAACTCACTCATCTCGTAAATGATGTTCACTCTTCTCTGTGCATTAAAAATGGCTACCATAAACATGTAGTTTCTTTGTAACAAATATAATTTAATACGCTTCCACTGCGCAATCGACACAAGATGTCAGAAAATAATAACTACACAGCGGTGCTGCCTAAATTGATAGACGAAACAATCTTCTCGACGTGGAAATTTAGATTAAAGTTGGTGTTGGAGGAACGTGGTCTCGAAGCCACGTTGTGCAAAGGCGATGGAACGCAAAAAGTTGAAAAACATAAGGACGCCAAGGCAAGAAGCGTCATCGCGCAATGCGTTTCAGATAAATACATCGAAATAATAAAGAAATGTGAATCAGCGGCTGAGATGATATCCAAACTTGAACAAGTTTTTGAAAGGAAAAGTGTGTTCAATCAATTATATCTGCGAAAGAAGTTACTTGCGTTGAAATGTGCGTCGCATGAAAAATTATCCAACCATTTTCTAAAGTTTGATAATTTGATAGCCAGTTTGGAGTCAACGGGAGCTTCAATCACAAATACAGACCGGGTGTGCCACCTGCTTCTTACTTTGCCAAGTGAGTATGATACAGTGATCACTACGCTTGAGACGATAGACAAGGAATTTAATCTTGACTTTGTAAAATCAAGACTTAGACGCTGAACTCAAGGTGAAAGAAAATTAAAAAAGTCAAGAGAATACAAGTACTGACACTCAAAGTTTTCTTACCTGTTACAAATATGGAAAACATGGTCACAAAGTTGCAGAACGCTGGTCAGGCACAGGTCGAGAAACTCATCACAGGGGTCGCTTTCCTATGAGGAGTCAACATGGAAGGTTTAGAACAAGAGGTCGTGGCAACTCAAGTCAAGGTCGAACTGCAGGTTATTTTAGGACGCCGTGGCAGTCTGGAAAGTCAGCAGAGGCCACAGAAAATGAGGGCCAGATGTCTTTTACAGTATTTAGTGCGAACATGAAAAGTATAAGTGTGAGTAAAAGTGTAAACTTAGTCGTGGACTCCGGAGCTACAGAACATTTAATCATGGATCAATATGAACAATTTATGACCAATATAGTGAATTTAGAACATGAAATGAAGATTTATGTTGCAAATGGACAATATCTTACGTGTAAGAAAAAAGGTATACTTACTGTACAATACAATGGTGATACATCAATAGATATTGAGGGATTAATAGTACCCAAACTGTCTCACAATCTTTTATCTGTTAGAAAATTGCTAGAAAAAGGACTGCAAGTCCAATTTTGTAGTGAAAATGTAATAATTAAAAATTCTAAGAAAATAGTGCAAGGACATTTGAAAGGCAGGTTATATGTTATAGATGTAAAACTTAATAATGAAACTAGTTTGTTGTCCAGTGACTTGTGGCATCAAAGATTAGGTCATGCGAATAGAAACCAGCTGAGACTACTGCAATTGCCCTACAGCAAGACTCCATGTGAACCGTGTATGAAGGGTAAGTCTACTAGGTTACCCTTTTACCCTACTCGAAAACCACGCTCTCATTGTATAGGCGAATTGATTCACACAGATATATCTGGTCCAATGAGAACACCTACTCTGAATGGAGAGATTTATTATCACACAATAATTGATGACTTTTCTCATTTCAGTGAGGTGTACTTATTGAAAAATAAATATGAAGCAACAGATAAACTAATAGAATACATAAGGAAAATAGAAACACAAACCGGAAATAAAGTAAAGAAAATAAAATCAGATAATGGAGGTGAATTTAAAAATGCTAAAATTTTGAATTTCTGCAGTGAGAAAGGTATAATACTACAATATACAAATCCATATAGCCCGCAGTCCAACGGAGTAGCTGAACGTATGAATAGAACCATATACAATCGTGCGAGGACACTATTAATAGACTCAAGATTACCCAAAGTTTTATGGGGTGAAGCTGTGAAGTGTGCAGTCTATCAAATAAACAGATGTCCATCTTCGGCAATCAATTTCCAAACTCCAGCAGAAAAGATGATCGGGAACAAAGATTTAACTAGACTCAGAGTATTCGGATCTAAAGTATGGGCTCACATTTTACCAAAACAAGATAAACTTCTAGAAAGAGCAAGAGAGATGAGATTTGTTGGATACCAACAGAATGGATACCGACTATGGAACCCAGAAAATAATAAGATTAGTGTGTCAAGAGACGTCAGATTTGATGAAACGCAAATACAATACAAAGAAAAAGGAAGTGAAGAATATGACTATGAAAATAGAGTAAGATGCTATGAAGAACAAAAAGAAGAAAGCGAAGAGAATAAGAGTATAAAGAAGTCAACTGAAATTGAAGAAAATATAAATAAAAGAAGAATGAAAGAAACAAAATGTATAGAAGAAACAAAGAAAGATCAAGAAGATAAAGAAAAAGGTGAAGATATAATGGACAGTGAAAGTAGTGATTATGAAGATACGGAAGATGGAATACCAGTTGAAAATGTAGAAATGAAAACAAGATCAGGAAGAGTAATAAAAAAGCCACAAAGGTTTTTAGAAAAGTATGATGAAATAAACACTGCATATTGTTTATTATCAGGCGATCCGCTACATTATGAAGAAGCGCTAAATAAAGGATGGAAAAATGAAATAAATAAAGAGCTAAAAGCACATGAGAAAATGGGAACCTGGGAAATAGCAGACTTACCAGAAAGAATGAAAGCTATAGATACGAAGTGGATCTTCAGAACCAAACAAGACGGTAAAAGGAAAGCTCGATTAGTAGCGAAAGGGTTTCAACAAAATAACTCTGAAAATAACTATTCTCCAGTAGCCCGAATATCCACCATCAGAATGATGATGAGTTTAGCAGTACAACAAAAGCTACCATTGAAACAATTTGACGTACCTACTGCATTCTTAAATGGAAATTTGGATGTGGATATATACATTAAAAGTCCTGAAGGGTTGAAAATAGGTAAAGGAAAAGTTTTAAAACTAAAAAGAGCTTTGTATGGGTTGAAAGAAGCACCCAGATGCTGGAATGAAAGATTTCATGACTTCATTGTCAAAGAAGGCTTCATGCAGTCAAAACATGATTCATGTCTTTATGGAAATGGAAAAGTATGGTTATTACTTTATGTTGATGATATATTATATCTTGGGGAAGACGGGTCAATAATTAAGCAGATGGAGAAAGAATTTAACCTGAAAAACTTAGGAGAAGTAAGGAATTATCTAGGATTGGAAGTTACAAGAAAGGGAGATGAAATGAAAATAAAACAAACAGAAATGATAAGAAAATTATTAGAAAAATTTAATATGCAAGATTCAAAAGGAAATAAAACTCCGATGGAAACTAACTTTAATTCAACACCATCATCAAATATAGTTGAAGTACCGTATAAAGAATTAATAGGTTCTTTACTGTATATTTCTACAAACACACGTCCAGATATCACCTATGCTGTTTCTTATTTAAGCAGATTTCTAGATAAACCAACACAAGAGTTATGGACAGCAGGCAAAAGAGTATTGCGATATCTCAAGGAAACCCAGGAACAGGGGCTGCTTTACAGAACAGGTGAGTATACAAATCTTCGAGTTTTTTCAGATGCAGATTGGGCCTCTGACAAATTGGATAGAAAAAGTACGAGCGGCTGTGCTGTATATCAAGGTAACAATCTCATTACTTGGTTCTCCCGAAAGCAGACGTGTATTGCCTTATCAACAGCTGAGGCAGAATACATAGCAGGAGCACATGCTTTAAGTGAATTGATACATCTAAAAGGCCTACTCTCTGAAGTCACAAGGAACAACATTTCAGCTCATATTTTTATTGATAATCAAAGCACGATTAAACTAATTCAAAATCGAATTAATACTAAAGCATCAAAACATATATCAATTAAGTATCACTACATCAAAGATGTCATTAATAGGAAAATAGTTTCAATGTCATATGTACCCACTGAAGAAAACATCTCTGACATTTTCACAAAGGCGTTGCCTGCACATAAATATCTATATTTTTGTAACAAGCTTACCCTACAAGTATAAAACTGATATATTGTGTAAAAGCGCTAAATAGTGTACTAAATTTGTATTTAGTGGTCATGTACCCATTCAAAGAGTTTGTCGTAGGACTTAATATAAATATTGATAAAACTAATATAACTATAATAATATGTACTTTATAACACAAAACTTGTTTAAACAATAGTTTATACTATTATTGTTTTGTATAAATTCACATGATCCATTACTTATAACCTATATTGTATATTAAAACTGTTACGGATACTTTTAATGAACTTTGTAGTAGATTAAAATAATTTCCTTAGTTTTATTATTATGTAGAGTCACATTCCGTTTTATTTTTGTTTTGTCATGAAGACAATTTTCTTTGTTTATTTCAATTTAAGATATTATTGTTAAACATCTTTAAATTGAGGGGCTGTGTTGAGAAATTAATACCATAGTGTGTATTATAATCTGTGGAACTCTGTGCTAGGTCACTCATTCTTAACTCACTCATCTCGTAAATGATGTTCACTCTTCTCTGTGCATTAAAAATGGCTACCATAAACATATAGTTTCTTTGTAACAAATATAATTTAATATTATTAGCCAAAATAAAAACTGAACTTTGACAAAATTCACAGTGACCCCCCAGTGCTGATATTTGGTATGCGTGTAGCTTTAGTGACACAAATATAGGCAAAAATCTGAAATCCAGAATAACTGCAATTTCTACAGCAAAAAAAAAGAGCCAAATAACATGAACTCCCGTTACCTGTAATTTGAATGAAACTGTAGGTCAAGTAACTTGGTTGTGTATTTCGTGACACTATTTTGATAGACAAAGATTATGATAGTATTTTTTTGTTTTTATGGGAGACTCACGAGATCTCAGTGCAGGGCGAACCACTTGTTATAGTGTAGTGAATACCTAAATTTTAATCTAATAATAAACTTATACACTTAACGTAAGCATATATTACTAATTTACAATATTCAATATAAAAATACCAACCTACCAACGTTTAGTAGGTATATTATATACACGACTAAAATAGAAAACAAGAAGAACAAGTAACTTTTAAACAAAAATATAACCATTTTAGGATAACAGAAAAATTCAAACTACTGAACTGATTTCATTTATTTAAGGTTCGCTGCCACCTGGAAACTTTAACAGGGGTCCGTAAAGCCAAAAGTTTGAGAAACCCTGACTGTAGTGCATACGTAAATATTCATCTAAAAATGAACTTATACACTTCACGTAAGCATAAATTACTAATTTATGATATTCATTATAAAAATACCTACCTACCAACATTTAGTAGGTACATTATTTACACGACTAAAATAGGAACCTACAACCTCGGTGATTTTTAGGTATGTTATACTACTACTGGCGTGTGTGATGTTCGGTCACAAATATATGTCTTTTCTTTCTTTCTTTTCTTCCTAAAATTATTCCAGGAGGTTTTAGTATGCTATATCAGCAACATATTGGATTAAATGGGTGGGTGAAAAACCGTTATGGCTTTTTGTTTGCAGACAATCCTAGACAATATAACAAGATAAAATATTCATGAGTAATGACGGTAGTTTTATAAAGATTTAATTTCGAGTATCTGTTTTGAAAATCCATTCATGATTCAGTACTTAATAATAATTTGTTTATTACTATTTATTCCTTCTTTGCCTTTTTACTAAAAACTAAAGGCTTTAAAAATTTGTACGTTTTTATGAGGATGTATGCCGCAATGAGGAGTACAATAGCAAGGTCAAGGTAGACCTTCTGGTACCAGGGCACATGAAGTGCTGTGGAGCGTAGATGCGGCGCACCGCCAGTCTTGATGACGTGTTCCGCCCAGTGGACTAACTCGACTCCGGGTTTCACGGGACGGTCGTGGTAGATGAAAGATAGCTCGTCCACTTTTTTCTTAAATCTGAAGATAAAAAAAACAAGAACGCTCAATACGTGTTTAACAGCAAATTTAATTAAATAAATATTGACGAAACCAGATAAGAATCACGGCATATAATAACATATTTTTAACAAGACTAAAGCTATGTTACCTACAAATATAAAACAATATTTATTGTTGTTTCAACAATATAACTCAAGGCGGTTCTCCACCATACTACATTTTAGAGCAAGTCTTTGTCAACTTTTGGTATAACTGATACTGGTGCTTTAGAAACGGCTGCCGTGTCATTCTATCGAGAGCTCTGTGTGCCTCTGCCCATAAAATATCTATGATTAAACTTACTTAGGATCAGTCAGGATATCGTTGATAGCCGCCTTCAGCTCGCCTGCCATGGTGTAGGACAGCTTCACATGTTTCGCGAAGCCTTTACTGACGGCTCGCCCTACGTTGATGAACTGGTCAGCAGTGACTGGGATACCAATGATGGGGGTTGCGGTGTGGATGGTCTCAGTAGTGGATAGCAAGCCTCCGTGTGTGATGAAGAGCACGCAGTTAGTGTGAGCTGAAAAATAAATTAAAAGAATAGTTACAGATTTATGCGATAGATCTTGTATGCAAGATTTTGACAGAAATTTTTCGTAGTGTTGGACAGGTTCTGAACATCTATTTGAACTTTACTGAAGACAAAATTTGATTGAATATTAAGTTTTTTTTTGTTTTACGCTTAATCTGTCAAATTTTAGGTGCCTTTTGAATCGAACAAGTGATTTTGGTGCCAATGAATGACTTAACTTATTTTCTAATTAGATCTGCTAGGTCCATTTAACCATTTCTAAAACGGGTTACTTACCAAGAATGCTCTGCTGAGGAGCCCACGATAGGAAATGCACATTCTTCGGCTTATCAGCGATTGACTCTTCGAACTTCCACAAGACGGTCTGCTTCAAGCTTCCGAATACTTCCAAAAAATCCCTCTTCAACTGATCTGGAAGATCTTTGCTCAACATATTGGAGCCCATACTGAAGTAGATTACTCCATGTTTGGATTCGTCCATAAGTTTCTGCAGATCCTGAAAGTAAATATTGCATAAGATTGTGAAATCGTCGACTTGGCATTAAGGTATTACATATATCAGTGGTATTAATCATGGACCAGGAGTTACTTCCACACATATTACGATAAATAAGTTACAGACAAACAATATATGAACCAGATTACTGATAAAAGTTTGAGGGAAGTGGCAGTGAGTGTCGCAGATAGCTCGAAAAACTGACGGCCGTGGAGGCAGAAAAATTCTCAAGTGGAAGCCACGCACTGGAAAGCGCGGGTGGCTCTGAACTAGCTGAAATTATGATCTAATAAAATTGCTGGGAACTGTTGGGTGCAGGCCGGGAATCTATGAGGGAAGCCACCTTTCAGTAGTAGACGTCCTACGATATGATGACGAATTATTCTGCCTCGTCGGTCTAGTAAATGAACATACCTCCGGCAAAGGCTTGACTTCATCATCTATATGGTATCCACCCACAGATTTGTAAATCTGAGGCAAACGCGTGGCCTGTCCCATAGATACGTGTGAGTTGCCAAGGATCAGAGATGCGTTGTACTTCAGGTCTCCAAACGCAGGTACGACTCCGCCGCGCTGCTCGATGTACGGCACGATCAGGCGATTGTATGCACGGTATTGAAGGAAAGCGGCGATGCTAAAATGGTAAAAGAGCCAAATGTTTTAGTAACGTCCTGTTATATACCGGTTCACCTCATCAGCGTTCGGTCTGATTGAATCTTTGTGACTATGACACATAAATGTGACTATACTACGTGTTTTATTATGTACGACATTAATGTAAAACACACAACCGAAATCGTATTAACTGATTTTAGAAGTGGGTTTAATACCGGCAGATTGAATATTTATCCAGTAATCGATAGATTTCAATAAACAATAAACAATTTTTACCGTAAATAGGCGGTGCCTTTGCGAAGATGCTGCTTAGCCAGTTAGCAGGCACCTACTTACTTACGTGATGAATGAATATGATTTATTTACCTATTTAATATAGGCATGATATTTGTTGATATTTTAGGAATTGATATTAAGAATGTCGTAAGATTTAATTTTTTTATGGTAATGAATTTGAAACAACCTTTTTTACAACATTACTAGTACACGAGCAAAACACGTAGTATATATTATATTCAACTTGAAACAGGGTCTGTTGATTTGAGACTAATTCAAATATTAACATCGTGTGGTGGATCAATAATGCATTACGAAGACGTGTCTTTACGTTTTGGATCTATACAATTAAATATATGTGAATCATTCTACTTATATAGGTAAAAACTTGTTCTGTTAGTTATTATTTGATTTACGCCGCCCCTTCCCATTTGTTCACGTAGATTTTGTCCATCCAAAGGTTGTCTGGAAGACATTACTTTTTGAAATAAGGCCACCCGTTGTATTTTTGATTTAATTGTGTATTCTCTTTTGTCTGATTATTTTAATGCTGTGCGATAAAGTAATTATCTATCTATCTAAGACATGCCAGTTTCATTAGCATTATTTCTTGAACAATCCTCACATTTAGAAAACTCCATTGAATGTACATAGTTTATTTTGGGTTCCGTACCTCAAAAGCAAAAATGGAACCCTTTTAGGATCACTTCGTTGTCCGTCTGTCTGTCTATCGGTCTGTTCATCTGCCATATCAAGACTTTTTCTTGTTCTCAGGGACACATGGAGTTATAAATTGAAGTTAATGTCAAGTAGGTTTACGATCCCTTGAAGCTATAAAACAATCAAGTATCTAATCTAAGTCAACGCAATAAAATAAAATACGGCCATTTGTGCAGCATATTTTGCTTGCAAATAAAGCAAATTCTATAGGGTACTTCCCGTTGATCTACAATCACGTTTGATAAGAATCAAGGTCTAACAGCGCAAGTAAAGGAAAAAATTTGAAAATCGTTAATTTGTAGTTATATCGTAAAAAGCCCTTCTCTATAGGGAAGTGGGGGTGATTTTTTTTACTCACGCATCCTATCTTGTAGGTTGTCGTTGAGTAGGTCTTATAAACATATTAAGAGTCCGTTTACGAAATATAGAGCCTTAAAATTTACATTTTCGTAATAGTCATGCGGTCTCCCTCCTTCCAGCCAACATGCTTTTCTTGTATGTCTGCCTAAAATGTATCCATAATAGTAGTACTGTACATTTTATCAAAAACTGAAGAATTTTATCAAAGCTGAGTACTGAGACTTTACTAGTTTACGAGCCGTAGTCGACCAACTTATGTTTGTAGTGGGGTTTGTACACAATTTAAACAATGTTCATATTGAAAATTAATCATGATCAAAATTAACTGCAAAATTACTTTGTATTTTAATATGACTAAGATACAGCCGTACTGGCTACGGAATCTTTCACTATGCGTGATTCGACACGCACTTGATTAATTTATTTTATTCTGAAGATACTTACATCTCCCTAGCAAGTGTAATTTTGATTGTAGACAGCAATTCCATGACTCTTTGCCCGAAGTTGAAGGGTGGTATCTCCTTCAGGACCCATCCGTTGTACGCAGGGTTTAAGTACTCATCTACGAGGCTCAGAATCATCCAGTGAGGTTCCATTGAAGAATACCAGATCAGAGGAGCTTGGTAAATTGCTGATAAACTGAAATAAAATGTTCGTCATTAGAATCGTTTAACCTCATAGAGTTATAATGGTAAAAAGTTTCCTTTCTTACCCAGAATATAGCTCGTTAAACATCCACTCTGCGATAATTAGGTCAAATTTTTGACTCGGATCCTTGAGAAGCTTCACAACATTCTCATGCTCCAAGGCTGAAGTGGCGAGGTAGTTCAAAGCGACTACCAGAATAGCATAATCCATCTCTTGGTTATTTTCCATGACGTTTTTGATGTTCATTGAATCCTCTGGAAAAAAAATATCATGCGAGCACTGACGGAATAGTTAGAGACCCAAGGTATCTTAAGGGATCCTAAGATATCGCAGTTCAAAATAATTCAAAATAAATACCGGTCTTGCACTAATGGAGTTTGCTTTTCAATACTATTTTTTGTGCCGTAGTATTAGTATTCTTTGGTTTTGTTATACCTTAGAAAAGAATCTGAATCCTGTTGGAATCTGCAATCGCTATGTAATGAACGGCCGCCAGTGGATTTGCAAGAGCAAAAAAGAATAACGAAATAACTTAGAACAATTATTCTGAGTTTTATCCCGTCGCGTTTCTGTACAGTTTGAACGATAAGATAAGTTAGAAGGATAGACAGTTAGTGGTACTTACTTGGAACATGCTCGAAGATACTGCTGAGATCAATCTGCGTTAAATTAGCATGTATTTTCTTTTTGCTCGGAAATGGTGTTACTTGAGTTATCTGCAAGTAAAATAAGTAAATGATGTATATTTCTTTCAAGTGACTCTTGGTGAATTAACAAACGTGGTATTTTTCAACCACGCCTAATGAAATCTTTATTTAATAGAATACTTTAGCAATGTGTTGTGACAGAATCATTCAAGAGAGTAATATTAGGGGCTTGATAATATCTTACAAAAATCAAATCGCGATGAAAAAAGTCTGTAAGGTGCACATAATATGCATTTTATTGGTTCTGCTGACCTCATGTCCAGCATTCAGCAGATGCCTGACCACACCATCGGCTAGGATGCCGTGGCTCTTTCCAGGCAGAGGGAAGACCACCAGGATCCTGTAAGCATCGCAGACGTACGATGTTGCTAGCAGGGTTAGCAGCGCCCAACCGATTCTCGCCATGTTTCACTGTAAAATTAAGGAATTTGGTTTGAAGTTATCAATAACACACGCCATCTGAGGATGCAATGCAAAAAAAAATTATCTCTACATTTTTTAATCACCTAAGGGAACGATCTTTTTTATCCCTATATAGGCAATGTCTATTATATGGGGAAGTAAGATTTCGGATGTTTCAGGTTATTTTTTCCAAGTCCGTTGGGCCGATGATTAACGGTTTTCTTTAATTATAAATTATTTTAATAACCATTATATTTAGATGTTTCACATCTGCCGGGCGTACAATGTTAATTTTTTTTAATCGCGTCGCTCAACTAAACTTGTATATTTGAATAGGGGACATATAGACAAAGTCATAAGTACTTTATTGGTAAAATTATTTACATGTCATATTTTCAGCATCCTAATTATAATAATATTATCATTCTGATAAAATACATAATATAAGAAAAGAAAACTCACCCAGGAAAAACTAATAAAAATAACAAAAGGAATAGGTAAATCAAATAATTAAATTATTAAAAATAACGATTGTCATGATAGCAATGTCAGATCTAACTAATTACAATAGGGCAGCACTGTTTAGTACCTGCCTGCCACAAACTCATCGATACTATAGAATGTCTGCTCCATTAGCTAGTGTTTTAATCTGACAGGCAAACTAGCAGCAGATTTAACGTTTTCCAGGAGCTTATTATACAGGGTGTATACTGTCAGACCCATGACGTGACTTAGCTTGGAGGACTTTGTCAGGGACCGGGACACGGACGCCAGCTTGCCGACGTTCCGGGTGTTATAGGAATGGATGTCACTGTGTTTAAAAAAATTGCCCAGGTTCGACCTCACGTACACAGTGACTTGCATTATCACAATACAGGACAGCGTGAGAATGCATAATATTTTGAAGTGGGGCCTGGCGGAGTTGTCACTTCGTATTTTTGCTAGTGCGCGTACGGCTCGTTTTTGCATTCGAAAGGCGCGTTCCCAGTTGGCAGTGCACCCCCATAGCTCAGCGCTGTGCTGCAGCAACGAGTGTACTGTTGCGAAGTAACACGTTCGTGCCACCTCCGCCGGCACCACTCGGGCCACTCGTATAAGTGCGAAGCATGCGCTGCCCATTTTCTCACATATCTTATCTATATGCCCCTCCCAAGTTAGGCTTCTAATCAAACGTGCCTTATTTGGTACGTTATGTCCATATTGCCATATTTTATTTCGGGGTTTCCGCACATAATCGGTACTAAATACCATAATTATTACACAAGCATTAAATTAAAAATCATTCCAAAAATAACGAAGCAAAACAGAATTATACTACCACCAACCATTACCAAACCGATCAGTGTTATGATTTAACTAAAAAGTGGTCACGAGAAAAGGCACAAGGCCTCTAAGATAGTACATGTTATTGGGAAAAATAACTAAAATTTCGAATCTAAAATCTAGAATTGCACTAAATTTTTTTTTGCCGGTTTTTAATGAATGTAAATAAACGACCTAACCCAACTAAATAATACTAACCTATTACTTTACTATGAGGTAAATGACATATGTACTCGTACCTATCAATATTTTATTTGCTAAATGACTTCTATCACAGAGAAATAATCTACTAAGTATTTATTCACCAATTCGTCGACACGTCTTCCTTCCACCAAGATTGGTCCAATATTACGAATGTGTTGTATCACTGAAGGTTACACGTCTATATGATATATGATAAGAAAAATCATGTTGAATATCCATGTGGCTGTATCAGTTGGGAACTCTAATCTCGATGTTGTTGATGAGTACGTCTACATACGACAAACATCCTAGTTAAGTAGGTTCAACTTATGTCTTATTTGCCTGAGTCGTCCTTAAATTACACATCAATTTCTGCTGTAAATAAATAATGGAAAAATGTATAAATACTTATATCAAACTTATCAGGAAGACGATGATTGCTTTTGATAATAAAGTTAAATGTAATGATGAACAAACAAATTTAGTAGCCGGTTGCCGGGTGGACGACTAATTCAATAGGTCGGCCGATTCAACTGCAAAAGAATATTATTTTGTATTCAGTATGTAAGAAAACCCCAAGTAGTTGATGCAGCACAACTTGCGTGTAAGCTCAAGTGGAGATGAGCTGGCCATCTTGCACTAACTACACTTTCTGTCATCCATCGCTCACTAGGCCGTTTATTTATTTATACATTTTTATAATTTATGTATGTATGTATTTATTTATGTATGACAATATATATTTTATGTATCATAATATTAATATTTATGTAATTTTATGATTATATTATATACAGGGTTACAGGAAAAATCGTGCTAGATCCGTTAAGGGCGTGGAGTACCCATCATTTCTGACTTATTTCACTATGAAACACCCTACCCTAAACTTAACCCTTTTCGAGATATTCGACTTTTAATTTTTTTATTGAAAATTGCCGATTTTTAGGCTACTAAATTTATTTTTGTTTATTTTGTGTATCTTATTATTATTATTATTGCATTTTTACATGTGTAATAAGATGCTTTAGGACGTCAATCATTAAAATAGTGCATAAGTTAATTGAATAGACCGTAGTAGACAAGTGAAAGTTAAGAAATAAAAAAAAATATTAGCAAGTTTATTTTTCTCTAAGGGATATCTAAAAAAAATATTATGGCAATGGTTCGGCAGATGTTTTTTAAAATATCTACGTTTCATCAGCTATCTAACGAGGTATAACAATCTAGGGTTTGTATTACATTTTCTAAGAATTCTAAGATTTTCTAAGAAATATCTTGTGGACGGATGAGTCCAAATTTGATAAAGATGGCATAACTAACTATCACAACGCCCATTACTGGGCCCCAAAAGAGCTAAGGAATCCCAATAAGAAAAGAGTGAAGGGGTCCCAACGAAGATTCAGCGTGAATGTGTGGATGGGCATTATCTCCAATCATTTGATTGGACCTTACTTTCTCCCGGATAATCTAAATGGGGAAAGCTACGAAAATTTCCTGAGAGCAGACTTAAGTGATTTGCTGGATGATCTGCCACTCAACCTGATCAGGGACATGTGGTTCCAACACGATGGCTGCCCTGCCCATTTCAGGAGAAGTGTCAGAGACTGGCTGGACACAAATTATCCAAACAAATGGATAGGACGAGGTGGACCGTTGCCATGGCCAGCAAGAAGTCCGGACCTAACCCCCATGGATTTTCACGTGTGGGGGTGCATGAAAAGTCTTGTGTACAGCGAGCCGAATCCAGTTTCGTCTGTGGAAGACTTACGAGAAAGGATTGTGGATGCAGCCAATAAAATGAGGACCACGTTAACCACTGGAGTAGTAAAGACTGGTCTCCGTAGAAGGATGCGACAATGTATCAGAAATAGAGGCGGCCATGTTGAACATGAACTGTAGAATAAGAAAAAGTTGTGTGAAAATCTTTAATAAATGACATTTCATGCTTACCTATTATTTTATTTTACTTTTTAGGGCTAAGTATAAATTTTCTTCTCCACTGTCGCCTATAAAACTAAATGTTTTTCAATGCATTTGAATAAAACCCTAGATTATTATACCTCGTTAGATAGCTGATGAAACGTAGATATTTTAAAAAACATCTGCCGAACAATTGCCATAATATTTTTTTTAGATATCCCTTAGAGAAAAATAAACTTTCTAATATTTTTTTTTATTTCTTAACTTTCACTTGTCTACTACGGTCTATTCAATTAACTTATGCACTATTTTAATGATAGACGTCCTAAAGCATCTTATTACACATGTAAAAATGCAATAATAATAATAATAAGATACACAAAATAAACAAAAATAAATTTAGTAACCTAAAAATCGGCAATTTTCAATAAAAAAATTAAAAGTCGAATATCTCGAAAAGGGTTAAGTTTAGGGTAGGGTGTTTCATAGTGAAATAAGTCAGAAATGATGGGTACTCCACGCCCTTAACGGATCTAGCACGATTTTTCCTGTAACCCTGTATATGCATTTTATTTTATATTATCTATAGTTTTTAATAAATTATCTGATTTACACCGCCGTCCTTATTTGTTCACATAGATCCTGTCCATCCAAAGGTTGCCTGGAAGAGATCGCTTTTAGCGATAAGGCTGCCCATTGTACCTATGATTTAAAAGTGTATTTTCTTTTATATGTATGTTTCTATTGAACGGTGGCAATAAAGAAATTATCTAATCTAATCTACCGATGGAAGATGGAGTGAAAAAATACTGCATTAGTGCCCTCGAGGTACAACCCGCCCCTGAGGAAGACCTTGGCAAAGATGGCGCGACGACATTGTGGGAATAGTGGATGCGACATATGCGGATGAACCCGATTGGCCCAACAAAGAGGGGATTGAAAGTGTTTGGAGGTGGCCTTTGCTTGCAAATGGGCATACCCATAAACACAATTTATAAAGAAAAAAAAAAAAGAAAAACTTTGTAAATATAGATAAAATATAAATTAAAGAATTTAAAAAAATGAACAGATATACATATATTGATTAGTAAAAATTTTGAATTTGATTTATCTGGCAAATAAAAAGGCTTATTATTATTATTATTCAGTAAGTTGTCATTTTTGACACAAGACATTTTTGTAATACAAGTAATAATAATAATACATATAATAATAATAATCTTTATTTCAGACTTACCAGTCCATAATCCCTACAAATTTAGAATACAATACACTATACACGAGTATACCTATATATACGAGTACATAGCATAATTTACAATACAAAGCAAACATAAAATAAAAAAGTAACAGATATTAGGTACATACATTTAGGTGGCAATGTCCACCCAACGTCTGTACATCTTAGAACGTATGTCTCTCTGCCAGACCTCTTATGATAGCGTTATTACAATTGTCAACTCTGGATCTGAAAGACGCTATCCTACTACGCTGAATAGCGTTGAACGTATCAACTCGTGCTTCGGTAAACATTTCGGAGGCACTACAGTAGCGCTTTAAGCCCATCAGTTGTCGAAAGATGTTATTGTAGGCTATCCGTATACCGTCATGGGACTTTTTAGTATACTCTGTCCAGAGTTGACACCTGTAAAAAGTCTGGCAGAAAGACCTAAACAGGGCCACTTTCACGTCAGGAGTCGACTTGCAGAATTTTCTCGCAATCATATTGCCCACAATACATAGGGCTCTATGCTGGCGTTCTATATCTGCGTCATCTTTCAGGCGGGAAGTGACGATGTGGCCAAGGTACTTGAAACTATCCACTACCCCTACGGGTTGCCCGCCAATACAAACCGCTGGTACGTTTTGGGGACCCTTTCCCGATCTGAATATCACCATTTCCGTTTTTTTAACGTTGTATATCAAATCGTGATTTTTCACAAATCTCAGTGAGCTTTCGCAAACCCTTGATCGAGGGGCTGAGCAGCACCATGTCATCAGCGTAGCTCAAATTGTTGATATATTTGTCATCCAACCTGAGCCCTACCGGGGTGCCGCTCAGCTCCACGATCAAGTCGTTAATATAGGTGTTAAACTGATTGGGAGAGGTAATCCCCCCTGCCTCACGCCACACGACAGATGGTAACTATCCGACTGCTCTACGCCCCACCTGGCGTTGTTGGCTTGATTTCGGTACCAGTAAGCGAGTGGATCAACAACTTCAGCCGGGACGCTGGAAGGCTGGGACGCAGAAGCACGCAGCTTGCTCCAAAGCAGCAGTAATGTTAGAGAGAAAAGTGTTTCGCTGATTATTCATTTGAAACTATGTTCATTTCAATTTTATTTTGTATTAAGATTAACGGTAAAATGGCTTTACCACAAATAACGTAATCTCAATGTATTTAATAACACTAGAGAATAATTATAACACGCATTCTTAGCACTATTATAAGCCAGTAAGTGGGCAATACCTCACTTTCAAAAGTCATTGTAATTTGTAATGTATGGGAAAGAGCATTTTTAACTTCAATATTTGATTGGTACAAATGCATAATATGATTCTGAAACGCGCTATTACTCAAATTAACTAATAACGAATTAAACAATACACAAAATTACAAAAAAAAAGTACCTTGAATGTCTACAAGTACGATTGTACAAGACAACAAATCAAATGCGCTTCATTGTGGTAAATAAATAAATGTTTATTAATATGTTTATTAAAAAAAAACATTGTTTAAATAACTAGTTAAATATTACCTATCTAAGCTCGAGGAACAAAACCATAACAACTCACCATACACAAATACCTTTATAAAAAACAACTTACCAATTCCAAATGCTTTAATCACCAAAACTGACAACAGAGTAACACACACTATCGCCTCACTATAATAAACACCGATCTTATCACGAACCCTGCAGAACAAATCGGTAAAACTGAAATGATTGTATATCTCTTTAGTTACCAATGTTAGAATCTACTTAGTTAATTTTCAAATCAATGCTTACCTCAGTATAGCCAGAGGTAAAAAGGTATTTCGATCAAATATACATTTTAGACACACGGCCCCCAATCTCGTTTGTCGCGAGTCGCCATATGCCAGGAGCCGGCCATTGCGATGACATCATTCATTATTTGGAGCTGAAGGTCGCGGCCACGCTGGGCTTAGAACGAGGCGTGTTATGGAAATACAAACCAAAAATTTGTATTTTGAATACGTATGAGCAGTCAGCGATGTGAGTTTAACAAATAGCGATCTTTAAAGTTGTAAACAATTTTCGCTTGATTTTTAAAGACACATATTTATCGTTGTTTTTGTCAAAAACACTATTTTCCTGTTATTTAGTTGTAAAATTACGTTTTTAAATTAAGTTTTTGTTGCACGCCAACCATCTATAACTACCACCAAAAGGGGTTTCCCGGAAGAAAATGTGTAAGCACCTATCGTTACATTTCTTGGGCAATAAACAACAATAAAACTTCAATTATAAAATTACAGATTGTTCAACTTATGTCGCTAACTGTGCAGTTGGCAATCGTATAGTTCATCAGCAATGCATTTGGTTTCCCCCCTAAAGATTTCCTAAAGATTCCGAACTTGGAATCTACAAGTTGTTGACCAGTACGTAGGATGAATAATCCCGATAGGTAGGTTAAACTTCGATAAATACAAGAAAATAATATATTATTGAAATATAATTTACTGACACATTATAACAGGCTTGTTACAAATTCAATGTTGAATTACTATAAACTGTACTCGGCTGGGCAGCGTTTAGGAATGAAGCCTTTTCGTCCAAAATACCCTCAGTACCATAACAAAAAATATTCGGTCACTGATGACTGATGACCAAGACGTACGTTCATGCCCGATGAGAAAATGTATTCGTGTTCGACGTTTTGACATTTTATGAGCATTTCGGTTCGACTTCGAGCATTATCGGTCAATACGTTCGATCTTGTTCGATTGGACGCAAAAACGTCAAGCATGTGGGGATTTACCATAAGACTCGAGTTAGATACCTACCGATTGATACGAAGAGATACGTATACAAACTAAAGTCACCAATATAGCCCAGAAAGTTTGCTGAAGTGGCAGTGGACAGGGTAAACAGCTGACAACCTTGGTGAAAAAGTTTCTAGCATGAACATCGACCACGTATTGAAAAGTTGTTGAAAGTGAGTAGTTCTGCCTCACACTAGACGTAAATACGACCTATTTAGTAAAAGTAGCTGAGAACCGTTGGGA
This sequence comes from Philereme transversata, assembly GCA_963924445.1. Taxonomy (NCBI): domain Eukaryota; kingdom Metazoa; phylum Arthropoda; class Insecta; order Lepidoptera; family Geometridae; genus Philereme; species Philereme transversata. The sequence goes on along the minus strand of OZ004338.1, from coordinate 12,855,957 downwards.
GCAGGCCACACAAGATCGTAACTGATCTCGTGCGGCTTGCACCGAACAAGAAGAATGCAAGAATAACTGTTCTTTCTGACATTTATGATGTTAATGATGAAGACTTCCTAGCTAGTAAGTCATATGAAATTTATGAATCTCTTTCACAATTCTAGTTTATGTTAAAGCTTTTAATGACGAAAGTAACGCAAGTTCTACGTAAATATATACATTTTAGTTAAATAAATAATTTATTAAGATATTATCAAATTTCGACGCTATTTTATTAGGTATAATAATTACGCGATTCAGATGGAAGTCTCGGTGGTTTTTAGGGACGTTATATTAAAATTATAATACTCAGATTATTTAACATAGACATGAAAAACGCCTACCACTTTTGTATGCAGACATTTGGTAGACAATCCTCTTGTAAAGATATTCAGTAAAATTATTCATGAGTATCGAAGGCAGTTTGATAAACTTTTAAATTCGAATACATTCTTCGTAAATCCATTCATAAATCAGCAATCTCACCACAGTTCAGGTACTTAATAATACTTTGTTAATTACTATTTATTCCTTCTTTGCCTTTTTACTAAAAACTAAAGGTTTTACAATTTTGTACGTTTTTACGAGGATGTATGCCGCAATAAAGAGAACAACAGCAAGGTCAAGGTAGATCTTCTGGTACCAGGGCACGTGAAGTGCTGTGGAGCGTAGATGCGGCGCACCGCCAGTCTTGATGACATGTTCCACCCAGTGGGCTAACTCGACTCCGGGTTTCACGGGACGGTCGTGGTAGATGAAGGATAGCTCGTCCACTTTTTTCTTATATCTGAAGATAAAAAAAACAAGAACGCTCAATACGAGTTTAACAGAAAATTTAATTGAGTAAATGTTGATGAAACAAGATAAGAATCACGGCATATACATACTTATTTTTGAAAAGAAGACCTATGTTACCTAAAATCATAAAACATTATTGGCGATACATACAAGGTGATTTTCCACCATAATAAATTTTAGGGCATGTCTTTGTCAAACTTTTGGCATCACTGATACGGTGTTTTAGTAACGTCTGCTGTGACATTCTATTGTAAGCTCTGTGTGCCTCTGTCCATAAAATATCTGATAGTGAAACTTACTTAGGATCAGTCAGGATATCGTTGATAGCCGCCTTCAGCTCGCCTGCCATGGTGTAGGACAGCGTCACTTGCTTCGCGAAGCCTTTGCTGACGGCTCGCCCTACGTTGATGAACTGGTCAGCACTGACTGGAATCCCAATGATGGGGGTTGCGGTGTGGATGGTCTCAGTGGTGGATAGAAGGCCTCCGTGGGTGATAAAGAGCACGCAGTTAGTGTGAGCTGAAAAATAAATTACCGCATAATAACAATGGAGACCTAGCAAGTATTACTTGGCTTTTAAATCGAACTATCACACAAGTGATTGGTGCTCATAAATAAATAAATATTGCTGGACATTTAACACATCTAGCCCCAAACTAAGCAGAGCTTGTACTATGAGAACCAGATAACTGATAGAATACTTATAAACTTTTTTTTTGTAAATACATACTTATAAATAGAAAAACATCCAAACTTGGAACAAATACGAGTATCTGTAGATTATGCAAACATTTGTTCCGCGGCGGGAATTGAACACGCTACTCCTGCGTCTCAGTCGCCTATTCGCCCACTGTGGAGGTCGTTATGAATAACTTATTTTCTAATTAGATCTGCTAGATGACTATCCATTTTATCTTTTCTAAAACAAGTTACTTACCAAGAATGCTCTGCTGAGGAGCCCAAGACAGGAAATGCACATTCTTTGGCTTATCAGCGATTGACTCTTCGAACTTCCACAAGACGGTCTGCTTTAAGCTTCCGAATACGTCCAACAAATCCCTCTTCAGCTGATCTGGAAGATCTTTGCTCTTCAAATTGGAACCCATACTGAAGTAAATTACTCCATGTTTGGATTCGTCAATAAGTTTCTGTAGATCCTGAAAGTAAAGATTGCATAAGATTGTGAAATCGGTGACTTTGTTATTTTATGATATTAATGTATTTAAAGATCTAAAATATTTACATTATCAGTGGTATTTATCATGGGCCAGGTGTCATTTTTATCGTATTTTGAATTAGAGAAGCAACTCATTTGATACACACACATTATAAATAAATTACAGACAAATAATAAATGGGCAAGGGCAAAAGTTTGAGGGAATTATTTTGTAATATAAAAGGAAATATTAAGGTTTAGATTAGGAAGTTGAAGGGCAGTGAGTGTAGCAGATAGCTCAAAGAACTGTCGGTTTGGAGGCAGAAAGATTCTCAAGTGGAAGCCACGCACTGGAAAGCGCGGACTATAAGCGCGGATGGCTCTGGACTAGCTGAAATGACGATCTAATAAAGATTGCTGGGAACCGTTGTTTGGAAATCTATGGGCCACCTTTCAGTAGTAGATGCCATATGGCTAATATATTGATGGTGAATTATTTTGCTACCCTCGTCGGTCTAGTAACTGAACGTACCTCCGGCAAAGGCTTGACTTCATCATCTATATGGTATCCACCCACAGATTTGTAAATCTGAGGCAAACGCGTAGCCTGTCCCATAGATACGTGTGAGTTGCCAATGATCAGAGATGCGTTGTACTTCAGGTCTCCTAAGGCAGGTACGACTCCACCGCGCTGCTCTATGTACGGGACTACCAGGCGATTGTATGAACGGTATTGAAGGAAAGCGGCGATACTAAAATGGTAAAAGAACCAATCGTTTTAGTATTGTTTTTGTTTTAATCAAGTTATGTACCAGTTCCCTAGCAGATCAGCATTCAGGTTGATTGAATGTTTGTGACTACGTCACATAAATGTGATTGTATATATATTATATTCAACCTGATTACCTGAACACTGGGTCTGTCGATTTGTGTTGTGACTGATTCTAAAATTAACATCGTGTGGTGAAACAATAGTACATTACGAAGACGTGTCTTTACGTTTTGAATCAATGGTACTCGTATCCTAGATCCTTAGGACCTTAAGCCTACATTACGAACATTCAATTAGGTAACAAAGTTCAATCAGAGATGTCATTCTTACGTCTAAGTGCATGCATTTCTGGCAATATTACTGGTCTTAGGACTTAGGTGACTTTAGTAAACTCCATTGAATGTAGATAGTATATACTCGTATATATTTTTTATCCTGGAGATACTTACGTCTCCCGAGCAAGTGTAATTTTGATTGTAGACAGCAATTCCATGACTCTTTGCCCGAAGTTGAAGGGTGGGATCTCCTTCAGGACCCATCCGTTGTACGCAGGGTTCAAATACTCATCCACGAGGCTCAGGATCAACCAGTGAGGTTCCATGGAAGAATACCAGATCAGAGGAACTTGGTAAATTGCTGATAAACTGAAGTAAAAAGTTCGTCATCAGAATCGTTTAACCTCTTAGAGTTATAATGGTAAAGAGTTCTAACGCTTACCCAGAATAAAGCTCGTTAAACATCCACTCAGCGATGACTAGATCGAACTTTTGAGTCGGATCCTTGAGAAGCTTCACAACATTCTCGTTTTCCAAGGTTGCACTGGCGAAGAAGTTCATTCCGATTACCAGAAAGGCATAATCCATTTCTTGGTTATTTTCCATGATGTTTTTGAGGTTCATTATATCCTCTGAAAAAAACGTATCATGAGAGTACTGACGAAAAAGCTAGGGACCCAAGATATCATAAGGGATCCTAAGGTACCGTAGATTGAAATACAGGACTTGCGCTAATGGAGTTTACTTTCCGATACTATTTTTTAGAAGTTTTAGTATTCTTTGGTTTTGATATCCCTTAGAAAAGATCAATTATTGCCTTCATCTTTTCTTCTCGTGTCAATTACTCAAATTTTAGGTATTAAATTAGTATTGACCAGCAGATAGCTATATTTACGGATGGTGTCCTTATCGATTGCTCCATCGACTTTAAAGTCGTAGCTTATTTCAATTTATATTACCACTAGTGTTTACTACATGTGATCTTAGGAATATCTGAGTTCGAAACTAAGTAGGTGGGTAAGTATTTACTTGGAATAAGCTCCAGGTTACTGCTGACATCAATTTGCGTTAAATTAGCATGTATTTTCTTCTTGCTCGGAAACGGAGTGACTTGAGTTATCTGAAAGTAAAATAAGTAAATTACATACATATGTTTCTTCCAAGTGACTCTTGGTGAAAGAACAAACATGGTATATGGATCAAATGCGCCTAATGGCAACTTGGTTTATTACAATACTTTAGCAATGTGTTGCCTGCCAGACAGAATCATTCAAGAGTACGAGTAGATACTGATATTAGAGGGGCTTCATAATATATTACAAAAGCCGAAACGCGATAAAAAGAGTCTGGTCATAATATGCATTTTTTTTAGTTCTGCTAACCTCATGTCCAGCATTCAGCAGATGCCTGACCACACCATCTCCTAGGATGCCGTGGCTCTTCCCGGGCAGAGGGAAGACCACCAGGATCCTGTAAGCGTCGCAGACGTACGATGCTGCCAGTAGGGTTAGCAGTACCCAGCTGATTCTCGCCATTTTTCACTGGAAAATTAAGGAAGTTGGTTTGAAGTTAACAATACCAAGTTAAGGCGGTTCGATTTTTATACAAACGTACAGACAGTGCCGATTACTAGATAACTGATCAGTAGAATTGTCTAAATATATGCGTATCGAATTGGTTGCACACTTTCATTCAAGAAAAACATAATACGAAAAAAAACCACTTTTTTAATGATATTGCAAATAATTAAAATGAAGTATACTTAAATATTAATGAATGAAAAAATTTAAATAAACCTAATGACCTACTGCCATCCCAGCGTGTCTGGTTGCCAGTAATTCGTTTTTTTGGCCACACAAATACGTGCTACCTATAACATCAACCAATCAGGGGAAGGTTTAGAATGTCGCGGGTCAAACTAACGGCTGAAAATTGTAAGATTGCAAAGGGGTTTGAAATGGGTTGTATGTATGGAGGCTGGTATAGCGATGAACTTATTTTTTTCAATCGCCTCGCACTATGAAACTTGTATTATGACGAACAAAAATGTTTACTGACATAATGGTCGTGTCAACATAAACCAATCATCATATTTAAGAATCAGATGTGTGTGTGGACTGAAGGTTTAGTAAAAGTTCTAAAACATTTGTAAAACGAATATTGGAAAAAAAATTACGAACCAGAACAGAATTTTATCATCACCAATCATTACGAACTAGATCGGTATTATGATTGAACTGATAAGTGATCAAGATACGACACAAGGCTTTAAGATACCTATAGAAGATATTATTATTCACACATATTTATTTTAAAACTCATTTATAAACAATACATTTTTCACTACAAAGTATCTTACAAAAAGCAAACATTATAATAAAAAAATATATATATAATAACGGTAAACCACCGACCGCGAAGCATGGCCCAAGCGATCGGTGGCTAGGGCTGCAGAGAGAGGAACCTCCTGACTATGCGTGCTGAGTCCAGGAGTATCGCCTTCTGTATCTGACCCTTGATCCAACTTACTAGCGAGAGCCTCTTAAGGTATTGGTCGAGGCTCTTCGCTATCAGTCTGTTGACCGACACATCTATCAGAAATATAATCATTGATTCCACATCCCACATGGCAGTAATCGGTTATTATTATTATTATTAAAAGCCTGTTGTGTCCCACTGCAGGGCAAAGGCCTCTCTTCCCTCTTTCCACTCGTCTCTGTTGACCGAGAATGTATTATTGGAAAAATATCAGAGTTGCACTAAACTTTTCATTTAATATTTTACTTTAAGAAAAGTGCAAATGGACACATTCAGTTAGAATAAAATTACTCATTAACCTTAATAAAACTAGAGTACACTTGCGATATATGTACTTCATATACAAAAAAATATTATATTACAGGTTTTTAATGAATGTTAATAAACGACCTAACTCAACTAAATAACACTAACCTATGACTTTACTACGAGGTAAATGACATATGCACTTATGTTATTATGTACTTTATTTGCTAAATGACTTCTATCACAGAGAAATAAGCTACTAGTATTTATTCACCAATTTGTCGACACGTCTTCCTTCCACCAAGATTGGTCCAATATTACGAATGTGTTGTATCACTGAAGGTTACACGTCTTTAAGATAAGGTTTCGTTTAAATCATCGTAAAATATCTGTGTAGCGCTTAGTGATGTAATAATCCCTTCAGTTGGATAATGATGTGTGGTAAAATAATAGGGTTATAATCTAATAACACTATTATTTTACCACTAATGAAAAAGTAATGGGTAAAATAAGTAAAATAATAGGGTTATAATCTAATAACACTATTATTTTACCACTAATGAAAAAGTAATGGGTAAAATAAGTAAAATAATAGGGTTATAATCTAATAACACTATTATTTTACCACTACCTAGTGGCGACCTGGTTTGGTGTCACGATATTGTAATAAGAATCTTATAACGAGAAACAAAATAAAAAAATATGTTTTTAATATGTACCAATTTGTGTGTGTACGTCAGTGTGGACAAGTTTGAGTCATAGCTCTCAGTTAAATGGTACAAAGTTCGTAGTAGTGAAAAATAATGGGTTGATGCTACATTATTAGCTTAAAATTATGTGCTTTGGAAGGACCATAAATAATACATGTATATACAATATGTGCATAAATAATCTTGTGTGAATTCTGAGTACAGAGTGTGCTTTATCCACGAGGAGAATACTATACTTATCACACTTTCTGCGAGACAGTAAATACCAAAACTAGATTGGTGCATTCAGTGAAGAGGATAGTTTGATTTATGAATGGTCTCTTTGGTTCAACATTTAATACAGATGAGGTTCCAAATTCAAATCACACTAGGGCATAATGAAATTCAGTACAACTTTACTCACGGCTCAGACGTCGGGATTTAATCACCTGCTTTCTGTGAGGTTCACTTGACATAAAATGTAACATTGTCGAATTGTGAAAAGTTCTTTACAAAATGAAGCTTAATAAATCTCCTGGTGATGATAGACTGAGGCCTAAAGATCGGAGAACCTACATAGCGTTATGATGAAGCTAATATGGTACAAGCCAAGATCTAACGAATTGTTCTTATTAGGTAGTCTATACAAAGGCTATATTTTTAATCTGGGTACTATATTGGCAGTAGCTAGTTAATTAAAGTTGACATTTAATTTCGTTCTTTTCTAAATAACGAAAACCCCATATCATTAATCGAGTTATCTCGAGTGGCAACCGAATTTGATGACAATTCCAAATTAATTTCTCGAGTGCCCGATAGTCCTATAAAAGCAGCTACAATCGCTCCAAAATGTATTCACTCATTGAATTATTCTTACAAATAAGAAGAAAAGTTGGTTATTACGAAAATGAAGGCATTTATTGTGCTCCTGAGTGTTATTTCTCTGGTTTATTGCAAAACTTTGGCGCACCCTAAACATTGTAAGTAAAAATTTAATTTCTGAAAATGTTTGAATTTACAGCTTCTGTTTTGCATAAAAAGTTAGCTGAAATGATTCAGCCCTATCGGATTTTAAAGAAAATCACATGAAAAAGCTAACAAGTATTATTGCAGCGTTAAACATTTCTTAACACAGAGATTGAGGTTTATAAAAAACTTTAACTTCAACTCCTCTTAAGGTGTAGATTATCGAAAATTATTTTTTAATCTTCTATCGTTTACGACACATCTTTATCCGCAATACCGCAAGTTATTTGGAAGATGATCCTTTTTATCATTAAGTTTGCCTTTGTACTAATTTATATGTCCAATAAATAATTTCATTCAATCAATCCATCGATCACCATCGACCCATAAAATTTTAGGTCAGTCTATAATAATGATTATAGTGATGTAACGAGTTTAGGCTGTTAACTTATAAATATATTTAATTAAAAAAAAATGGCACCCGACTATATAAATATAAATGCCTACGTACGCAGACCCGTGATGATATCACACAAGGAGGTAGTCAGAGACAAGTCAAAACATTACGTTTGTTAATTGCCTACTATTTGCTTATATGTATCTATGTAAGTTATGCTTACAAGTATATCTTAATAAATATACAGCCTACCTGCTTGAAATAAGTTTTCAATGGTTTTCGTAGGCAGTTGCAAAATCCACAGTATTTCGCTACAACCGTAAACGGTCTACGAAACGTCTACGCCATTTCATATTTGGTAGTATTTCGTTACAACCGTAGATGGTCTACGAAACGTCTACGCCATTCCATATTTGGTAGTATTTCGCTACAACCGTAGACGGTCTACGAAACGTCTACGCCATTCCAGATTTGGTAGTATTTGTATAAACCAGTTTTTTATATGAATACTAAAACTGTTACAATTACCACAATCGCATTACCACAAGTTATCTCCATATAGCACTTGGCCTACATGGCATTGCATTATTAGTAACTTAAAACATTAATATTTCAGTCTCTCAAAGATGCGTGAACATGTGGGATGAAGGTTGCATCAACGGACAACTGGGTGGTTCAGGTTTGTACCCTATATTTCCATCGACTGTGCGGTGACGAACATCAGTGTGCACTGATAGAGCACTAATCACTAATCACTTTTTTTTCCTATAATAAATTATAGGCTAGCGTTTGACAACGATTTCGCTTGATGGTAAGCGATGCTGTTGTCTACGATGGTTCACCAATTGAACACCCCTAGGTTGTATTTATCAGGAAACACAGTTCCACTCCTTGGCGCTGTTCTCACCACTGTCTCTGGCAGCCTATTCCAGACGTCAACGACACGGTTTGACAAAATGTGTTCCCTTCACTTTAGCTCTTTTAACATTTTACACCCCTCTAAGGGTCATACTAATTCACTTCAGTGAGACGTCTCTGAAACGAATGTCTCGACGCTCCGTTTTACGAAGATAGATAGCCTAGATAGAAAGCCGACCTAAAAAACTACGAGCCTTACAATAGTCGCATATTATGTGTAACATCTGACTACCATACATGCTGGTCAAATCAAATAGCGCGCGCTTCCCCGGTTTCCTGTTGCACACATTTACGTCCCTTTTGCCAAAACCACTCCCACAATCCGAGAGGAAAGATGTTACACATCAATAAAGATTGCTGACCGCTCAAACAGTCACTCTGGATATCAATACAACATCGGGAAGGCCTATGTTCTGAAGTGGAAGTCCTGTGGCTTATATGATGAAGTAGGCTAATCAACTGTTATCAGGTGGTGATGACTACTACCTGAACGGTGGAGGCTTCAACCCCGGAAAACGATGTGTCAACATGTGGGACGAAGGCTGCATCAATGGACAACTTGGAGGGTCTGGTGAGTAACTAGCATAAAACTTTGCATAAAAGAGTAAGTCAAATACTTTGTCACATAAATTCTCGTATATTGTTTTAACAAAGGTTTTTGATTCGGTACCGCAATGAAATTATATCATTTAACGACACTCCACTTGTGGGAAAATAAAATAACAAGCACAAGAGATAGACGTGGGAAATAGGCTGACCTTCATCTTCTTAAAACGCTGAACGAAACAAGCTACGATCACCTCAATATTGACACTTGGTGGTCCGTCCAAGGTTTTGTTCTTTGGTAGGCTTCTTCTCGGCTGTTCTTTTCTTCTTGAAGATAATCGGAATGGCTTTTAATATCTGTCAGCGACAGAAGTATACGACACGAAGTTGTATAGTTTAGATTTTATGATTATGAAAATTTTTATATAAATTTTGTTAGAAGTTTATGCGGTTTTTGAAATTGATAAAAAAAACTCAAGCGGGCACAATTGATCATTCACAAGCAAATTCACAATTGATGTGGGTCAATTGCGGTCTACTTAAAGTTGCGTAGATGCCAGTTCAAGCGATGGAACCAAACGACCAAAACCTGTGTGTGATAATAGTTGCGGGTAGAAAAAAAAAGTGTCGAGCACCTGTCCATCCAAAGGTTGTCTGGAAGGTTACCTGGGGTACATACGCGATAAATACCAGTTTAATATTAGTAATTTTATGTAGTAGTATAAAATGGGTAGTAGAAAAACTCAGCTTAATTGTACTAAAGAAGCACTTTCTTGGCTTTAAACTTCATCAATCACACACACACACACAGGTTACACAACATACCCAAACCCAAATTCAAGACTTAGTCTACTACTATATAGGTCAAATTACTATACCTTTCTTTAAAGGGCAATAAAAAGGTACCATTACGCTAAAATGAAAAGGGCAATTTGTTTGCCCTCATCTTATTTCTCAACTGAATAAAGCTGAACACTCAATTTCCAAAACATTTACGTTGGCTCAAACAAATATTTGTTATTTCGTTCAGAGGCGAGAAGACGCAGCTTAAAATTAAACCTGGGTTAGGCAGGTTTAGGCACCCTAATTTAATTGTTTGTTTAGTCTTTCCCATTTGCCGAAATTGACGTTATTCAGGTATGGGCGTAGTTATGTCGCAGCGGTGGGCAGGGGTGGTTCAGGAAACGAACTAAATAAGATGAATTGGTTTTGAAATCATTGTATTGGAGTTTATTGAATCAAGAAAATTACAATGTATCGTATTTTGAGCCAATAATATCGTTAAAGGGGGAATGTATCTGTGGCCCAAATTTGTTTCAAATTCAATTTTGTATTTGATTTTTTCTATAGAGAAACGTACACGTGTCCTGTTTTAACCAATTTTTCACCAGGCTGTAATTATTGCCTTAATTTCGATGCAAAAAAGTCAAATGTACAACCCCTCGTTATCCAAATGCATCAATTACAAAATTGGGACGCAGAGAACTTTACTCAGGCACAAAAAAATTTAGACAAGGTTCACCCTCGTAGGCTAATGTTAAAATTATTTTTTCCTAAAATTACTGCGTTTTCTTGCTATTGCCCACCCTGAAGTGGATCCTGGCTACGCCCATATACTACCCATACAGGTAGTTCTAACTCATCAGTTTCTGGTAGTAAATCTGTTGACAAAGGTTCACTTTATTAGGTAGGTACTAATTAGTAACTTTGGCAATACCCAGGGCTGTCTTAGGCCATGCATGGACCCTCTGGCAAATAGAGTTTTCCTTTTAGAAAGTAAAAACAAAGTAATTACATCGAGTTAAATCAACAATATCTATACATTTATACAAAAATATTTTAATTCTTGTAACGATAATTAAATATTTGTATAATGTTACAGTCAAAACTCATAACCTAGCCCAATCCGATTTTGACTGCGAAAGTTAGTCAAAACTAGTTTTGACTGAGGTCGTCGGTCAAACATTATTTTGATTGCAATGCTTATGCGTTGACTTAGTTATGCCCCAGCTCGTGTCTCGCTTCGAACGCCTAGAAATAATTTTAAACTGAGCGTTTCTTTTGTAGGTGGTGACGATTACTATCTGAATGGTGGAGGTTTCAACCCTGGAAAGCGATGTGTCAACATGTGGGACGAAGGGTGCATCAATGGGCAACTGGGAGGGTCTGGTGAGTAGATTCATATAGGTATCTAATAAAAAGCATTGCTTTTATTTGCGTCAATGTTGCATCCTAAACGTCGGTATTAGGTAAATAGAACGTTTTAACGACTTAGGTTGCAGGTTGCAGGTTCGCGGAACTAATTTTTGCATTATCTACACTAATCTACAGATATTTGACAAGAGTCTTGATGTTTTTCAATATATTATAAGTATGTATTTACAAAAAAGTATTGTATCAGTTATATAGTTATACGACAGAATACCAATGTCTACCATTACGGCGGGCATAATGCTCTCCGCTTTTCCGCTCTTTATTGTATCTTGTCTCTGAATGTTCCGTTATTTTATAGTGTGCTTATGTAGTAAATAAATTAATGTCTTATCTAGTTCCCATAATACAACCTTGACTAAGTTTGGGGCTAGATATTGCTGTGTGAAATGCCCAGCATTATTTATTTTATATACTTCCTAGCTTGAATTAGCCTTTTTATTTTCAGGAGGTGATGATTTCTACCTTGGTGGGAGTGGCGGTTTTAACCCTGGAAAGCGTTCTCTGCAAGAACTACTTATGAAACTGCATAACCAACATCATATTATGTGAAGATTTTTATAGTCACACACCTTGTTGTTCACGTTACGTGCCGATGTTTATTTTTACTTTAATTGCTTCCTTTAAACGAATATCTACATACTTTAACAATGTTCTAGAGGGAAAAGAGGCACTGATTTTTCTGCGCTATGTTTGCACTCCCTTTGGTTTCAGCAGAAAATTGGTGCATAACCTCCAACATTACTGCCCGATGAGCTACAGTCTGAACAGTTCGGAGGGCAGGGTTTCATCGAGTTTGCCACTTCATTTATATACCTGATCTAATTATTACAGACATGGCATAATATACTTACCTGAATGTATCAGCTTCATTTATATACTTGCCTACTTAATGCTAAATTATTGACAGTGTTGTTGAGTGTTTCGTCCATATATCAAATGGAATTTGACTCCTGAATGAGGTAAAACATTCGACAGCTAGTTCTGTAGTGAAGATGATGAATGATGTTCCCTGCGACCATTATGTCTGCTCATAACATAATACCTAATTATCTCTTATCTAATAGCTCGATTTGATTGCAAGGGTATAATTTTTCTGAAAAATAAAAAAACTTTTTACTATATTTTATGCTGAGCTGAACGCCATTTTGATACGGAGACACATGAGTCGAACTGTCATAACAAATTCAATTGTACCTACCTACCGTTCTTTATAATTATTTCGTGTGTCATTTTGTGTTTACCAAATAAATGATTATTCTATTCTATTCTTTATAGTCCTTTCTTTATTGTTCTTTATACGTAAGTCTCTTCGCTGTGAATGATTAAACGTTTGAACATCATTTTTATTTTATTTTAATATTAATTTAATTAAACTGTTAGAACACGTGAGAATATCAGTCACATCAGAATTAAAACGGAACCGGCTTGTTCGGGAGTCTGGAAGTCATCAAACCTGCGCTCGAGGCGATTCGTGATGACCCGCGAAAACAGCTTTTATACATGGCTCAGCAGCGAGATGGGCCTGCAGTCTTTCAATTTGTCACTTTTCTTGAAAAACAGTAGCACTACGCTTGTGTTCTCCGGCGTTTTGCCTCGAGTATAACATAATTTAAGAGCATCCAAAGGGTTTCAAGTACCAGTGTTCCACAAATTATACAACAACAGCGAATTACTGGTGGTTCACCCCGAACTGAGATCTCGCGAGACTCCCATTAAACAAACAAAAATACAGGGTGTCCCGGAACTAGTATGTTAAGCCTGAATGGGGTGATTTGGACCATGAAAATGAACAGTCGTGAAGGTACAGTGCCTAAGAATTCTTATTTTCACATTTCCATACATAACTTTTTATTTTATTTTAAACAATAAACTTGACAACCCTAATTTGTCAACAATGTTTCTAAGTAGGTAACGTTACCTACCTACATAAATTCACGCGACTTCAAATTTTGTGGCATCCTAAATACCTTGACGACCTCCGTGGTGCAGTGGGCGGATAGCCGGCTGAAACGCAGGAGGTAGCGGGTTCTATTCCCGCCGCGGAACAAATGTTTGCATATTCTACAGATATTTGTTTCGGGTATGGTTGTTTCTCTATATATTATAAGTATGTAATTACAAAAAAAAATTAATAAGTATTCTATCAGTTATCTGGTTCCCATAGTACAAGCTCCGCTTAGTTTGGGGCTAGATAGCGCTGTGTGAAATGTCCAGCAACATTTATTTATTATTATTATTATTATTCTCTCCGACGTACTGAGTGTGGTATTCATATTCACACGTGGTAGGTACCTACATACATTTTCTTTGCGTTTTACGTTTTCCACAATCGTTTCTGTTCGGTTATCAATAGAAAGGATAATGACATCAGATTACATCAAACCTACATGTAGTACTTATTATATATTGTGTAAGCTTCAGTGATTCCATTGCTAACATTGGACTTAGTTTTCGTAGAGCGGAGACGTATCGACGAATTGGTGAGTAATATCAACATTATTATGAATAGTTTGACATTAAATAAAAAAAACTACGAGCCTTACCAGTAGTCGCATAAGTGTAATATCTGATCACCACGTACGCTCATTGGTCAAATCAAATAGCGCGCGCTTCCCCGGTTTCCTGTTACACATTTCCGTCCCTTTTGCCAAAATCACTCCCACAAACCAAGCGGAAGACACATCAACAAATAAATAATGCTGGACATTTCACACCGCGCTATCTAGCTCCAAACTAAGCAAAGCTTGCATGCATTAGATAGTATGGATTAGATAACTGATTACTTTATACATGTTTTTTGTAAATACATACTTATCTTATCTATATATGTATACTAGTGGTTCGCGCCGAACTGAGATCTCGCGAGTCTACCAAAACACAAAAAAATATATTCTTAGGGCGACTCGCGCAACGATGCCGAAACGTAGTGCCACGAAAGTGACTCCACAACCATAACCTTGAGATAAACCTATCTAAAACTAAAATCACACAATTCAGAACATATCAGAGAAAACAAATTGACATTAACCTATTACCTCAGTATTTTATAGTTCCTCTTTTACTTTGCAGGCTACCAGGCTCTGGAATGCCCTACCTGTCTCAATTCGTCACGCTAAATCTCTCCCTATCTTTAAAAACTTGGTCAGACAACACTATCTGTCATCCATCGCTCACTAGGCCACTTATTAATTATTACATTTTTATAATTTATATATGTAAGTAGGACAATATATATTTTATGTATTATAATATTAATATTTATGTAATTTTATGATTATATTATAGATTATAATTATGCATTTTATTTTATATTATCTATATTTTTAATAAATATACGTGTACTATATCGGATTTACGCCGCCGTCTTTATTTTGTTCACATAGATCCTGTCCATCCAAAGGTTGCCTGGAAGAGATCGCTTTTAGCGATAAGGCCGCCCATGGTACTTATTATTTAAGTGTATTTTCTTATAAATGTTTGTATTTAAATGGTGTGCAATAAAGAAATTATCTATCTATCTATCTTAATGAACTATCTAACATCCTCTCTATAGACGAAACCGATGACTTTAAACTGTTAGGCATAACTTTAGATACTAATCTGAGCTGGAAGGCCCATGTTCGACAAATCAAAACCAAGCTTGCTAAGTTTGTTTACGCACTCAGTCTATTAAAATCAAACACTAACTACGAGACAGCCCTGTCCGCTTATTATGCATATGCCTATGGCTGGCTCAATTACGCAATCATTTTATGGGGAGATAGCGTGGAATTTGACCAATTGTTTATTATGCAGAAGAAATGTATCAGAATCCTAGTTAATATAAAAGCCTGCGAAAGCTGTAAACAGTACTTCACAAAAAATAAAATATTGACGTTGCCATCTATCTACATTCTTCAGGCTTCGTTATTTGTCAGAAAATACCGAGATCTTTTTAAATCTAATGCGGACGTACATGAAAAGTACAACAGACGGAACAAAAATAAACTTATCCTTCCCATCACTACACTACAATCCGTAGGCAGAAGCCCTAAATTCCGAATGATTAAAATATATAATAAAATGCCTGACTATTTAAAAAACGAGGAAGCACATAAAATATTTTATAGGAGTTTGAAATCATTATTAATTAAAAAAGCTTACTACTCGTATTCAGTAGACGAATACCTATCGGACAACCTAATTAACAAACAAAGTGACAACCCTAGCGAACATTAACAGGTAGGAAGTATGTAAGCATGCGTAGATATAGTTTTATACCTTGAAATTACTTGACATTATGATTATTATTATTTTCCCACTTGACATTATTATTATTACTATGTTCCACTTGACATTATGTTCATAATTATTTTCACTTGACATTATTATTATTACCCGATAGCTTGACATACATTGGTTCTTCTACTGTATTATTTGACATATGCCGCTTACTATTTTAATTTAATTGATTTGACATGTTTAATTCTAGGTTTAATTGCCGTACTTTTGAAAAGGCGCAAAACCATCTTGCAGTGCCCTTACAGGGTATATGTACATACTTCTAAGCTACCTACCATCTAAGCATAAAAATGTATATATAGGTACATGTAAGCAGAATAAATGAATATGAATATGAAATGCACAACCCAATAACTTGACCTACAGTTTCATTCAAATCACAGGTAACGGGAGTTCATGTTAATTGGTTGATTTTTTTTGGGCTAGAAATTGTAGTTATTCTGGGATTTCAGACTTTTCCCTAAAAAAAACGAGGTCGAAATGTACTTACAAAGAACTTTTATTAGATGTGCCGTATGACCTAATAGTCCAATTTTGTTTTTTTTTACCTTTCTTGAACCCCAATATCTCAACCCCCCCCCCCCCCCCATATTTTCAGCTCATTTAGTCACACCAAAATTGTACCATCACTACCTACCTATATACCAAATTTCACGATGATCGGATCGGATCGGAACGCTTTGAAAGTTATCCTCGGACAACAAATCGTATTAATTTGGAGATCTCGCTTCGCTCGATCAATAAAGTTAATGTAATGATGAACAAGCAAATTTAGTAGCCGGCTGGATAAACAAGAGCTGAGTGCCAATCAGACAGATAATAATCGCCTTACTTTTTAGTCATTAAAGTTTTGCTACACAATATTACGATTATTGCTATTTTGCGGTATGTTTTTATCATTAGCCTTTTTTTAAATACCTACTACGAATTACTGCGGGGATTTACTGAACCTGTTTATCAGTCGTTTTCAATATTTTGATCCAGTAATCTATTCTCGTAATTTTAACTCCAGACTCCGCATGTGTCAAAAACACAAAATCAAAAATTAAAATCTTTTTATTCATTAAAATCACAAGGATCACTTTTAAACATCAACTGCCTATTCCTTCGCGACCAAGCCAGGAAAGAAAGGCAAGAAACATGGCAGGTTGTTCTTTTTAATGATCCTTTTAGAATACATAACAATAATGAAAACAAATAACATCTAAATTGTAACATTTTGAACGAGTTGGAGCAATTTCAATCCCAAGCTTCTCTGTCATCCAAATAATCCGATATTTTATCGTAGGATTTTTTACAAAGATTTTGTTTAATTACGTTTATAAATTAGTTAATTGTCAGTTTTTGTACATAACTTAGGAGTTTATTATAAAAGCGTACACCTTGCCCTTTAATCGATTTACTAACTTTATGGAGTCTACAAGTGGCAACAGCGTCATTATCTTTATTTCTAGTATTATAATTATGATTATCGCTATTTTTCTTAAACAAATTAATATTTTGTGAACATACATCCGATTTTCATAGATGTATTGATAAGGGAATGTCATAATATTTATTTCTTTAAATTTATTGCGTAATGATTCTCTGGGGCCCGTATTATATAATAAATTGCACGAACAGCCTTCTTCTGCAGCACAAAAACGGTATCAATCTGCAGCACTGTGGGGGACCATAGCAGCCATATGACATAATGCTGTGGAAGTAGTTAAAGTAAACTAGTCTAGCTGGGTCTACGTCTGTAAAAAGACGGATCTTTTTGACTGCGTATGCCGCAGAACTAAGTCTCTTCGACAACCCATCAATGTGAGGGCCCCATTGAAGCTTATTATCTAGGGTTATACCTAAGAATACGGTGGTGTCCACAAGAGCCAACTCCTCGTCTTTGATTTTTATATCTGCTTTAACTTGTGTAACATTAGTAGTATCTAATTTCGAAGACATTGAACCATTTTACGACCTTAGAGATTGCATTGTTTACATCGACAAAATCGGTTTGTCGCTTTAATTTAAATAAAAGTGACGTGATATCTGCTAATAAAGGCAGTAATCTTTCAGTTGACTTAAAAATGGGATTACTGGAATTTAACTAGATTTGATTGCGTGACTGCCATCTTTGAGCAAGTTATTTTCTTCCGTAATCATGGCGCATGCAATTTTATCAAAATACCGGAATACAACAAAACGTACAAAACAACCATGCTCAATTTTTTACGGTTATGTAGTAATTTTATTAACTAGAAATTAGGTTGTTAAGGTAACACTTAGTTGGGCGTAGGGACAGCAATGTCAAGGCTTTTAAGAACTGTGTACGTTTCCTTGTGCCATTGGTGTTGTTCCTTCTCCGTCGCACATTTCAGTTTTAGTTGATATTTTCACTTAGATGCATTTATTGACACAATGAATATAGGTAACTACAAGTATTTAATCGAGCAAAGTGAGTTCTCAAAGTCAACTTGTGTGAATCGGCGTTGTATGCTATGTTTGTTTGTCCGAGGACAACTTTCGAAGCGTTGATGTTGTCTTCGTGAAATTTGGTATATAGGTAGATAGTGATGGTACAATTTTGCTGTGACAAAAATGAGACTATTAGGTCAAGTGAGACGTCAAATGAAAGGTCTTCATTAGTACATTTTGACTCCGTTTTTAATTTTAGTTAAGTCCTTGCAGTTTTTGAGTTATTAGCCTTAGTAACAACAGAACTTTGACAGGGTACACCAGTGACCACATAGTGCTGTAATTTTGTATGCATGTAGCTTTAGAGACACAAATATAGACAAAAGTCTGAAATCCAGAATAACTGCAATTTGTACCCCAAAAAAGACTAACCATTTTACATGAACTCCCATTACCTGTAATTTGAATGAAACTGTAGGTCAAGTAATTGTTTATTATTTGGCACGTACGTGGCACTATTTTGATAGTCAAAGATTACGAATAATATTTATTTTGTTTTTATGAGAGACTCGCGAGATTTCAGTTCGGGGGGGACCACTAGTTTATTTAATGGCAAACTATTCATAATATATGTTCATATTACTCACCAATTCGTTGACACGTCTCCGCTCTACGAAAACCAAGTCCGATGTTAGCAATGGAATCACTGAAGGTTACACAATATAAGAAGTACTACATGTGTAAAACTTTTTTTGACGACCTCCGTGGTGCAGTGGGCGAATAGCCGGCTGAGACGCAGGAGGTAGCGGGTTCGATTCCCGCCGCGGAACAAATGTTTGCATATTATACAGATATTTATTTCGGGTATGGTTGTTTCTCTATATATTATAAGTATGTATTTACAAAAAAAAAGTATATAAGTATTCTATCAGTTATCTGGTTCCCATAGCACAAGATCTGCTTAGTTTGGGGCTAGATAGCGCTGTGTGAAATGTCCAGCAATATTTATTATTTATTATTATAACTGTGCTAGGTTTGATGTAATCTGATGTCGTTATCCTTTCTATTGATAATTTGTAGACATAAATGGTACGTAGGGAAATGGACAAAAATAGAGCATTAAATAACCGAACAGAAACGATTAAGGAAAACGTAAAATGCAAAGTATGAATCAGTTTGCTTGTACAGGCAATGACTTCAGAATAAGGCCAGTCCGGAAATGGCACAAACAATCAGGCTTCGCATCAAGGAAATAACGCTTATTATAGTGCTTTACAATAAGGCATGATCAAAGTTCAGCATAATTCCGAGACCTTGGATAACATTTCATACCTGTTTCAACAATAATCATCGTCAAGGTTAAATTATCATCGTATCAATTGGTTAGTTGTTTAGGTTGAAAAAAGTCTTTAACTAAATGTTAAATAATAAATAAATATTGCTTGACATTTCACACAGCGCTATCTAGCCCCAAACTAAGTAGAGCTTGTACTATGGGAACTAGATAACTGATATAATACTTATATACATTTTTTTTGTAAATACATACTTATAATATATTATATAAAGAAACAACCAGACCCGGAACAAATATCTATAAATCATGCAAACATTTGTTCCGCGGCGGGAATCGAACCCGCTAACTCCTCCGTCTCAGCCGGGTATTCGCCCACTGCACCACGGAGGGCGTCTTTAGATAGAAGAAGTTAACCATTTTGAGTAAATGTAGTGAAAATTTATTATTAATGTAATTTAGTATTGAAAGTGTTAACTAATATTTATTTATTTATTCAATTAGAACGGCATTGGCCAATTATACTAATTACAAAATGGAATATTTTTTACAAATAATTAATATGTCAATGTTATAAAAAAAATGTCAAAACAATAAGATTACATAAGCAATAAATAATAATATTAAGCAATAACATTCAAACACTCTTCTCACAAAACCTCAAGCACTCCAACATTATCATCTTCCATCCGTCCGCAAACACATCACATTCAGGGCTTGCGTCCAGGAGGGCATTGAGCGCAGAAAGGGTTCGCGGGATGGGCGACTGAGCGCGCGCGACTGTTCGGCCAAATAAAATATATAATATATCCCTTAGATAAGAAGATATATAATAAGCTTCCTATTTATATAAAATCTATACGCAGTTCACATCTATTTAAGATAAAATAAAAAAATTACCTGACCCAAAAAGCATATTACACAATCAATGAATATTTAAATGATACACAATGACATTTCTAGTTTAAAATTTAATCTAATTATTTAATTAATATGTGCTGGTATTATATTAAGTACTATTTCTTAGTTATTCGTACAGTAATTTAATTTTAGGTGACATGTAATTTGCACGCCACTGTGGTTGAATATGGTGAAACCATTTAATTTTGTAACATCTGTATAATTTTACCCATGTTTTGGCAAATAAATAAATCTTTATCTTTATCTTTACCCTTGTGTTTTCACCTAATGGGAATAAACAGCTTTTTTTGTAATTGCTTTTGTATGTCATGGGATTGCAGTACTAACCAACGCTCTTAGTTTTCCAGTGAAAAATGGCGAGAATCAGCTGGGTGCTGCTAACGCTACTGGTAGCGTCGTATGTCTGCGACGCTTACAGGATCCTGGCGGTCTTCCCTGTTCCCGGGAAGAGCCACGGCATCCTGGGAGATGGTGTGGTCAGGCATCTACTGAATGCTGGACATGAGGTCAGTAGAACATAAAATGCTAATTATAAGCGCCTTGTAGACCTTTTTCATCGTAATTAAGTTGTTTTAACATGTAAGAAGCCTCTCTAATTTTAGTTTTTACTCTTGAATGACTTTTGTCTAACAAGACATATTGCTAAAACATTAGATTAAACCAAGTTGCAATTCGACGCGTTTGATACGTATATCACGTTTGTTCTTTCACCAAGAGTCACTTGAAAGAAAGGTATATAATATACTTATTTTACTTTTAGATAACTCAAGTCACACCTTTTTCGAGCAAGAAGAAAATACATGCAAATTTAACGCAGATTGATGTTAGCAGTAACTTGGAGCTTTTTCCAGGTAAGTACCAACCTACCAAATTAGTTTTAAACTTATATATTCCAAATAAGCTGACGATTTAAAGTCAATGATTTATGCTTTGTTATATGTACATACATATATGTTATTGTTGTTGTCATGGGGACCTCAGACCGTAAGATCACCGTCAGCGGGTTCTCTTAGGAGATTGCATAACTTCCTTCCGATTGCCACTAAAATTTCGCCCGCGCAGTCGCTTCTTCTCCCCATACTAGACTATGCTGATGCTTCTTATCTAGATCTCACTGAACAGCAACTAGATAAACTTGAGCGCTTGCAAAACTTTGGCATCCGGTTTATCTTCGGCTTGCGGAAGTATGACCATGTGTCCGAATTTCGCAGTAAGCTCAAGTGGTTACCCATACGCCTTCGCCGGGATACTCACATCCTTCAGCATTTATATAACACCATGTTCAACCCTTCCTCACCTTCCTATCTTAAAGAACGCTTCCATTTCCTCCATCAATCCAATCCTCGATCCTTGCGTTCATCTGACACACTCCAACTCAGGACACCTGTACACTCCTCCTACTTTGATAAGTCTTTTACAGTGTAGGCTGTCCGGTTATGAAACGCGCTACCGGTAGCTATCAGATGTGCCAAGTCACTTGCCATTTTTAAATGTATGCTCAGATAACTCTATCTGAGTATTTGTCGCTAAATACATATGTATTTATTATGAATTATATGTTTCTTAGATAAGTCTAAGTATGTATATATAAATTGTTATGAGTAGTTATTATTTAGGTTCATTCATGTAATTTTCATTTATGTAATTTTTATATTTTATATTTTTATATCATTAGTATTAGTATGTACTATGTACATGTAGTATGTTAGGTACACTATTACACCACAGGTAATGTCCACACAGTCCATTCCATCCCAAAAGTTGTCTGGTAGAGATCGCTATTTAGTGATAAGACCGCCCATTGTATCCATAGATTTACGTAGTTTTTTTTATATGTATATGTTTCGTGGTGTGCAATAAAGTATTATCTAATCTAATCTACCTAGTGTTGGATTGACATATGAAAACAATGTTATTTATCATAATGTTTATTATTTTAATGTTATAAATGCGCAGGAAACATGGTATTTAGAGGCAAATTCCATTTGTGTATGTCCTGTATTTAAATCTACAATACCTTGACGACCTCCGTGGCACAGTTGGCAAATAGCCGGCTGAGACCCAGGAGGTAGCGGTTTTGATTCCCGCGGCGGAACAAATGTTTGCATGATCTACAGATATTTGTAACGGGTCTGGATGTTTTTCTATATATATAAGTATGTATTAAAAAAACAAGTATATCAGTACTCTATCAGTTATCTGGTTCTCATAGTTCAAGCTCTGCATAGTATTTTTCAAACTTTCGCGATCACTATACATAATTATTGATTAAAACGGGTGTTTATCGCGTATGTACCTTTTTTATTTGTTAACCTGACGTTTCGGCTGTGTTGCAACAGTCGTGGTCACGGGTTGACTCTCAAGTTAAAGCCATCAAATCAAGTCAAGTCTAAGCTCTGCTTAGTTTGGGGCTAGATAGCGCTGTGTGAAACGTCTAGCAATATTTAAATTTATTATATTTGAGATCCCTTACGATACGGCTCATGAGTTCCTAGCCAATCCATCCATGCTCTTATGATTTTTTTTATTTCAGAGGATATGATGAACCTCAAAAAGATCATGGAAAGTAATCCAGATATAGACTGCAATATTATACTATTCATAATGCACTATATCGCAAGTGCAACCTTGGAGAACGAAAATGTTGTGAAGCTTCTCAACGATCCAACTCAAAAGTTCGACCTAGTTATCGCAGAGTGGATGTTTAGCGAGCTTTATTCTGGGTATGCCAAAGAACACTTTTTACCATTATTAATATAATTCTATGACGTTAAACGATACTGATCACATTTTTTTTATTTCAGTTTATCAGCAATTTACCAAGCTCCTCTGATCTGGTATTCTTCCATGGAACCTCACTGGATGATTCTGAGCCTCGTGGATGAGTATTTGAACCCTGCGTACGACGGATGGGTCCTGAAGGAGATCCCACCCTACAATTTCGGACAAAGAGTTATGGAGTTGTGGTCTACAATCAAAATTACACTTGCTCGGGAGACGTACGTATCTTCAGAATAAAAAACAACGATATAACTGCCTACATTCAATGGAGTTTCCTAAAATCGATTCAAGAAATAATTGTAATACAACTGGTAGGTATGTCTTAGATCCAAAAGTCTACGTTGTGCACTGTGCACCACACAATGGAACCGACGAGATACAGTCTCAAACTAGTTCAGAGGGCGGGGTTTCATCGAAGTTGTCATTCATGTAGGTACTTAATCTGATTATTACGGACATGGTATAAACTTATCTGAATGTATAAACTTCATCATACTACATATACTGTATACATGCATACTCAATGTAAAATTATTGACAGTGTTGTTGAGTGTTTTGTCTATATACTATATGGAGTTTGACTCCTGAATGAGGTAAAACATTCGCCATTTTATTCTGTATTGAAATTCAAAAATTCAAATGTATTTATTGCGTATTATGGGTAATATAGTGTGGGTACAGTTTTTGTTTACGTACAGCCATATTCAGCGTTTAACGCATGTAATGTTAAAGCTTTACACATTCATTTTATTATTAGGTTTTTGCATCTAATCACAATGTCAAGGTTATTTATTTATAATAATTACAATTATTTTTGCAGCTCACATATAAAATTTAAATTATATAAAAAGTATTAATAATATTAGTTCGTAAAATAAAAATTATAATTGGTCAATCAAAATTGTTATTAAAATAATTCCATAACTGACTTAGTATGGACTCTGCATATCCGGGGTATGCAGTTATGACGGCTGCAACATTTACAATTTTGCGGAGCATGTACAGCGCATATGAAAACCGACTAAGTATTTTACAAATAGTGGTAGCGTGAGCTTTCCAATTCAATTTAAAGTCAAGGTTTAGGCCTATAAATTTAGTAATGTCAACATGATACCTAGATCCTAGATTATTAATATTAATGTCAAATTTATAACTAATGTTTAAAATTATTTTATTTTAACCATTCTATTATTAATTCTAGGGTTTATGGTAGCTTCTAGATGAAGTTTGCAAGTATCAGTGAAGATCCCTGTACTATCATCAGCAAATAACACTATTTGATCAGAAATGACTTTTGAAAGATCGTTTATGTAGATAATAAAAAGAAGTGGATCTAAAACACTTCCTTGCGGTATTCCATGGTTAGTTTCTCGAAATTCTGATTTGTAAATAATTTCCGTTTTTGATTTAGGGCAGATTCGTGTTATTTCAGTTGCTTGCTTCCTATAGTGATGGCTTCCTATGACCACTCTGTCTGGTCATAACTTAATACCTACATATCCTCATAAATATGTATACTACATATAGGTCGTATTGATTGCAAGTGTAAATATTTTGTGAAAATAAAAATACTTTTTACTTTACTTTACAATATTAATTTTATCATTAGTCACAAAATCAATAACACTGGTTGAATATAACATGCATTCACATATATGACGCAGTTGCATACACTTAACATGAACGCTAGTCTGCTAGGTGAACCGGTTCATAACTTGACGTTTCTGAAACATTTTGTTCTTTTACCATTTTAGCATCGCCGCTTTCCTCCAATACCGTGAATACAATCGCCTGGTGGTCCCATACATCGAGCAGCGCGGCGGAGTCGTACCTGCTTTTGGAGACCTGAAGTACAACGCATCACTGGTCATCGGCAACTCACACGTATCTATGGGACAGGCCACGCGTTTGCCTCAGGTTTACAAATCTGTTGGTGGATACCATATAGATGATGAAGTCAAGCCCTTACCAAAGGTATGTACATTTTGCAGAATATAACATCATCATCATATCAGCCGTAGGATGTTTACTACTGAACAGGGTCATTTCAGCTGGACCAGAGCCAAGATAGAAATCGAAATTCATGTATTCATTAAAATCACCAGGATCACTTCGAAACGTCAATTTTACTGCCTGTTCTTCTGCGACCAAGGCAAGAAAGAAAGGCAAGAAACAAAGCTGGTTGTTCTTTTTGCAATAATATAACAATAAAGAAAATAAATTTCGTCGAAAATCTTTGACCGGGTTGGAGCAATTTCAATACCCAGCTTCTCTTTCATCTAAATAATCGATATGTTATAGTAGGCTTTTTTCTTTTTTTTGGTTCCAGGAAAACCACTAGTTATATATGTTTCTTAAAACTTATGAATGACGTTGTGATTCTCCGGGGCCCATATTATGCGCCCTAAGCTACGCTGTCCAGTAAGTGGTCTCGAGAATCTTTCTGCCTCAACGACCGTCAGTTCTCTGAGCTATGTGCTTCACTCACTGCCACTTCAACTTCTCTAAATTTTTAGTTATTTCCCTAAATTTTTTATCCGTTTCCTTGTCCATTTATTGATTTTCTGTAACTTACGAATATCGAAATGTGTTTGAATGAAATGAGTTATACCTGGTTCATAATAAATGTCACTGCTAATGTAAATAGATTCAATCTTTACTGTAAGTACTCCACTATTTAATAATGTGACTATGTATGTGTTAAGTGATTTCACAATCTTATGCAATCTAACTTTCAGGATTTGCAGAAACTCATGGACGAATCCAAATATGGAGTAATCTACTTCAGCATGGGTTCCAACTTTAAGAGTAAGGACCTTCCAGATCAGCTTAAAAGAGATTTGTTGGACGTATTCGGAAGTCTAAAGCAGACCGTCTTGTGGAAGTTCGAAGAGTCAATAGCTGACAAGCCGAAGAATGTGCATTTCCTATCGTGGGCTCCTCAGCAGAGCATTCTTTGTAAGTAACTCTTTATAAAAATGGTTTAATAGTCATCTGGTAAATCTAATAAAAACACTAAAGTCATTCAGTGGCAGTAATTAACTCGCGTTATGGTTTGAATTAGAAGGCATTTAATATTTTCCAGATTTTTTTGCGGTTAACAAAAAAAATATTCAATATTGAAACAAATTTTGTCTTCAGTAGAGTTCAGATAGATGTTCAGAACTCGTCGAGTACTACAAAAAAAATGCTAGCAAAACCTTGCATAAAAGATTTATCACTTACGTCTACTAACAATTATTTTTTAGCTCACACTAACTGCGTGCTTTTTATCACCCACGGAGGTTTGCTATCTACCACTGAGGCCATCCACACCGCAACCCCTATCATCGGGATCCCAGTCAGTGCTGACCAGTTCATCAACGTAGGGAGAGCTGTCAGCAAAGGCTTCGCGAAGCAAGTGAGGCTGTCCTACACCATGGCAGGCGAGCTGAAGGCGGCTATCAACGATATCCTGACTGATCCTAAGTAAGTTTCATTATAAGATATTTTATGGACAGAGCCACACAGAGCTCTCAATAGAATGACACGGCAGCTGTTTCTAAAACACCAGAATCAGTTATGCCAAAAGTTAACGAAGACTTGCCCTAAAATGTAGTATGTTAGTAGAATACCGCCTTTGCCGAAGTGATGTAACAGTAATAAATATGGTAGTTCTAAGTAACATTATGTCTAGTGTTGCCGTGATATTAACTCCCGTGATTCTTGCTTTGTTTTCTTAATATTTAATAATTTAAATTTTCTGTTAAACTGGTATTGAATATGATATGAATGTGAATATTGATCGTTCCTGTTTATTTTTTTCAGATATAAGAAAAAAGTCGACGAACTATCTTTCATCTACCACGACCGTCCCGTGAAACCCGGAGTCGAGTTAGTCCACTGGGTGGAACACGCCATCAAGACTGGCGGTGCGCCGCATCTACGCTCTATAGCACTTCACGTGCCCTGGTACCAGAAGATCTATCTTGACCTTGCTATTGTACTCCTCGTTACGGCATACATCCTCGTAAAAACGTACAAAATTGTAAAACCTTTAGTTTTTAGTAAAAAGGTAAAGAAGGAATAAGTAGTAATTAACAAAATACGAGTATTATTAAGTACCCGAACTGTTGTGAGATTGCTGATTCGTGAATGTTTTTCGAAGAATGTAATCGAATTTAAAATTTATCAATCGACCTTCGATACTCATGAATAATTTTACTGAATATCTTGAGAGGATTGTCTACCAAACGTCTGCAAACAAAAGGCATAGCGTTATTCCACCCCTCCATATAATCCGATGTTTCTACGATATATCTTAATAATACTAATCTTGCTATTATATTTATATCATGAGAAGTAATAAACAAAGTATTATTATGTAGGTAAGGTACCTGAATTGTTGTGAGATTGCTGATCATGTATGGATTTTCAACGAAAGTACATATACATACATAATTAAAAAATTATAAAACTACTTTAAATACTTTTACTGAATATCTTGAGAGGATTGTCTACCAAACGCCTGCAAATAAAAAACCCCCGCGTTTTTACACGCCTCCATAAATATAATCCGATATTTGTAAAGTAGTGAATTATTCGATTATATAATTTTATATATACTTAGGTCATACTGTAAGTTTCTGGATTTTAATAAGATTTTTATTATTTTTTGAAGGATTACCCTCACTATTTTTACACATTTTTGCATTCGTTGGAACCACTGTGTGGATGGATACAGTCTGCAGTAGGGACCTCTTCAATTGCTACGTGGAACGCGTTCATCGCCGCTTCTGGACATGTAAATCGTAAACCTAATATGTATTATCTTTAATTGTCGCAAATAAAATGAAGTCCAGGTTGTATGGCGGATGCGTTATCAGTTCTACATTTGAGGCACTCGTTATCGTGCTGAAGGATGACATTGCTGCGAGGACACTTTTTCGTGAAGTTATTCTAACACTGGGCAAGCGTTTTTAAAAATAATCTTTGTCTTGCATAAAGATTATTTTTAAAAACGTTTGCGACACCTGGAAATCGAATCGACACTAATTCAAAAAATAACATTACTTTTATGACACCAATCGACAGAATTCATCTTAAGGATCACATCTCTGTAACAGACATAGTATCTTAAATTAAAGGAAGACCAATAAATTAGGTACAAACAGCAAAGCATAAAGCTACACAGGGCACGCTATTATAGATATTATTATGATCCGTCTGGCTAACTGGAATATAACCTATTTGATAACTTAAACCGCAAATCTACAATTCAAGAATATATACTATTTTTAACCAATCACTTCAGTTTCAGGTCTGCTTGGCAATTTCCGTGGTGCAGTGGGCAAATAGCCGGCTGAGACGCAGGAGGTTGCGTGTTCGATGCTGACCGCGGAACAAATGTTTGCATATACAGATATTTTTTCCTGGTCTGGGTATTTTTCTATATATTATGGTTGAGTAACCTATCGAATTATAGTAACCTATTCAAGTTGGGGTGTCCTGTCTCGAAAATACTTACAGCAGCTTACAACACTTTAAAACTAACAGCTCTACTTTGGCTGACAGTCTCAGCATCTTCGATCTGACCACATATGGTAGAGTTCGACCCTGATGCAACCCTAAAGTGATCCTTAAAGAGATTACCGATCATAGTGTGGTCACTAAAATCATTCACATTTGCGGGAGGCCAGACGTCGTCTTCATTTTGTTAGTAGGTATGCTTTCAAAATTCTTTAAAATGTTTTGCGGTGTGATGAGAAGCAAGAATATCCATTTTAATCTGGTTTTGTTGGTCCTGACACCACTTAAGGTGTTTCTTAATGGATCTGCTGCTCTCACGTATCTTCATAACATCGACCACTTTTTGATATTATTGGTTTTTGGTGATCAACCCATGCCAAAAATTTCAGCTTAGCCTCTCTGTGAAATGCTGCTACATGTTTATTCAACCCGTCAATATAACCACCTCTCCTCCGTTGCCTTCCTCGCTCATAAGAACTTATTGCGGCTTCAGACAGGATGTTTATAATGTCGAAATACATAGTTCTTAATAAAATCTTATGTTTTACGTCAGCACACCTTCCGTCACAACAATGAGTGAGCTGTACCGGAAAGTCAATTTCTCTCAGATTAGATATACAGAGCTGCTGATAGTGTACAATTACTTGAAATCAAGCGAAAATTTTGTCCGTATCACTGCTAGTTACAGCTTTCTTGAAGAGTTTAAAGATTTATTAATAAACTCACGTCGCTGATTGTACATACGTATACAGCAATTTTGATTACGTATGTGCAGTCAGCGATTAATTTTGTAACAAAATACAAATGTTTGGTTTGTATGTCCATGTCACGCCTCGTTCTAAACCCAGCGTGGCCGCGACCTTCACCTCCAAATAATGAGTGATGTCGGTGACGCCATCACAATGGCCAGCTGGTGCCCCGCGACAAACGATATTGGGGGGCCTCGTGTCTAAAATGTATATTTGATCGACATTTTTTACAGCGGCCTGAGCTGTATCCGTCTTTCTTGACAAATGAGTAAAGGTGGGGGAGAGACAGAGGCTTTTTCACATATAGGATCGCAATAGTGCGAAAGGGATGGAAAGTCACTGTGTGTTTAACCGATATTAGATCTACATAACATTAACACCTGATCAATCTTTTATCTCTATTTATACTGAGGTAAGCTCTGGTTTATAGTGTAACTAAAAAAGGTATTTTATTACATTAAAGTAAAAAGTGTGTATCTAGTTATTGTACGACTTGTAAGCATTTGTTACCAAGTCTCTATTTTAAAAATAAAAAAATTTCATACCTTGATTATGATGTCTTTTCTTAGTTTCTAATCTTTGAGGTGAACAACGCTTTAAATAATTATGTATCCTATAAATTAATCATTGTAACACTTTCTTGTTTACTAACATAATAATGTAGAGAGATAAGAACACAACCAGTAGGTAACACGAGTGATCGAACCAACTACATCAAGGATCATATTTTTTGCTTTTCTGTTTTTTTATCACGTCTTCACAAATCTCCGTCTGTTGCGAGCCAAGCAGACTATTACATCAGATTAGAACGAGCCATTGACAAATATATACGTCGTCCTCAGTTAAATATAATTATTTATATTTTACCGAATTGGTCTGAATAGGTGTTTGTTATAGTGAGGCGATAGTGTATTATTAGTTCGCTGATTGAAGCATTTGGAATTGGTAAGTTGTTTTTTATATTTTTAGATATTTGTGTATGGTGAGTTGTTCGTTCCTCGAGCTTATATCATATTTAACTAGTTATTTAAACATTGTGGGTCTACGACAAAAAAGTTACCCGCTAAACATTAAACAGACATTTTTTAAACACGCTTTAAAAGTGTTACCTGTTTTTATGGTAACAAGATGATTAAAAAAAAACGAATAAAACATATTTATATTTCTCTATATATTATAAGTATGTATTTACAAAAAAAAAATGTATATAAGTATTCTATCAGTTATCTGGTTCCCATAGTACAAGCTCTGCTTAATTTGGGCTAGATAGCGCTGTGTGAAATGTCCAGCAATATTTATTTATTTTATTTATTTATTTGATTTTTTGTACATACCAGGTACTCGGTAATTTATTTTATGTGATTTTACATATTTTGTTTATCCTTTAGTTCGTTAACAGCTTTTTTTAAGGAATGGAGTGGATGGCTTGTTAGCCATAACCATAATCTGCGTTCATATCAATCTAATATTGAAGTTAAAAATCCACCTTCCCATACATTACAGTGACTATTGACAGTGAGGTATTGGTATATTTATTATTGTGTATTATATATTATATTTATTATTGGTATTATATTATAATGGTATATTTATTGGCCTATAATAATAGTGCTACGAATAAATGGGTGTTATAATTGTTACAATTAACCTTATCACAAAATTAAATTAAAACAACCGGTAAATCTATCAAAATAAAAATATGTTTATGTGATAAAATCTAGATACGAATTATTATTCTTATATCGAATTATATTATTATTATAAACAGATATAACATGATAGATTAAAATCTTATGCGTTAGGTATATCTATACATTTTTAATGGCTAAAACAAAAAATATACGCTCGACACTAAATGAAACAAGTAATTATTTAATATAAATATAACAGACTTAACCAAACTGCTGAACTGATTTTGATGAAATTTCTATGAGACCAATATGAAAATAGTATTCTTAATTTTATAGTGTTATCCGAATACTTACGGAAAATTGCAAGTTTTTTAAAACCATCTCAAACATTTTCAAGCCTAGACAAAGATTTTGAGATGGTTTTAAAAATCTTGGAATATGTAAGTGTGAATGTATATCATTTCGGCGTGTGTGAATGACGGAGTTCTGAGGTGAAAAAATAAAACCGGGTTGCGTCCCTACAAAATTTGAAGGTTGTCCTCGATTTTTTTGGGATGTCATCCCCTGGGAAGTATACCCTTTTAAACAAAACATAATTAAACATAATTTTTCGAATCGGTCCAGGCGCCTTCGAGTAATCAGGTAACAAACACAAAAAATAAAAAAATTCTGACGAATTGACGCCCTCCTATTTTTGAAGTCGGTTAAAAAATAAACAGTAACGAACCGACAAATCTTTACAAATAAAAAAAGAAAGACTGCACAACGATCCTTAAACGTAACGCGACTAAACCTTTTTAAAGTTGACGAATTTGTATGATTTGACAACTCCTTAAATCATAGACATTAAATACTAGCCATCATTGCACATGCTCAAACAACATGAATATAATTTGACTTATATTAAACATACGATATGAAAACATACTGCCTATGTTATTAACTACTTCTATGAGAACGATTGAGTAATGTATGTATTTACTTACCTACTTGTGAAGTAAATTATTTTATTATTAACTACGCATACGATATGACAGTACGATATGACAACGAATTCGTTTAACAATTTACTATTAACCTTGGCAAATGATATAATGAGCCCACATCCTACACTAAAGTACAATATACATAAGTATCTACGTGATTTAGTCAAAACTATGCTAACTTATTTGTTTAGGTTAGGTGCCTAATGTTGGTGGTTGCCGATAAATGACAGTGTTCACTGAACATGTCTGAATTTCCAATATATTCTACAACATGGCTATGATTGTCAAAAAACTTACGCTTTTTATACGAAACTTGTGGACAGAATTGATTTTTCAATTCAATTCGACCGACAAGTTTCGTTTTGCAAAATAAAAATTACAAACAGCAAATAGTACAATAGGTGGTCTTATCGCTTTGAAACCGAATTGCAGTATAAAAAGATAAATCATATAAAGGACTAGATAGGTGACACAACGCCATCGGTTTTCATCGAGAAAATTTTAAGGAATCCTGTTTTCGCTACATTTAGTCTTTAGTTTATATCCTCCCCTTTTACATATATTTATTACAAATTAAATGATAAATTAAATCATAAATAAAACTAAGACAATTGCAGCATTAGTTTGGCTTGCAACCAGTTACATAATTAAATATATTATCAGAAAGTTTTCAATTTCTTCATTCTTCAAACAACTTTACTCTTAAGTCATTAGAAAACTTGATACTCAGAACTCCTTCGCACACTTTTACTTCCTTTTACACTTCCCTTTACAGCGCTTCTTTTACTGTTCAGGCTGTTCGGCTGTAGAATGCTCTGCCCGAAGAAATAACACGGTCATCCTCCTTACACACCTTTAAGTTGAAGGTGAAATAACATTACCTGACGAGCTTATCTTCCTAGCGTTACTTATTTACTAATTATGTATTTTATTTGTTAGTATAGTTTGCTATTTGCATATACCTATATATTAGTCTATTTTATAAGTATTTTAAGTATTATGATTAAAACTTTATCATATTTTTTAATATACCTAAGAATATATGTGTGAATGTATCCTCCAAAGTAGACCGCACTCCGTATCGTAAATTTCGTTCCATCTAAAGATTGCCTGGAAGACTTCCAGGCAACCTTTGGATGGAGCGAAATTGTGTGGCCTTATTTATTCTAGCCTAGTACTTATTTTTGTATAATTTATGTTTGAGTGGTAATTCAATAAAGAGTTATCTATCTCTCTATCATTTCAAATTGTAGTAAAAACTAAATCTCAATACATTATGTAATTTGTTCTTGTATAAGTTCGTAAAACAAAGTACAAAGTCCAAAAAAACTGGTTATTTTATTTGAAAACTTCCTTATGAATAATTGAGCAAATACAACATATTTGTTGTGTACTACTAAGTACTTAGCATAATAATTCCGTCTATAGGTACCTATTTGACGGCTTGACCAATTTATTATTTACATGGTTACTATGCTATGCGTAGCTATGGGCATTAGTATACATTAGAGCTCTTGTACACGCTAAGAAAAGTCGCCGGGTCTACGCAAGAATTCGTGTCGTTTCCACACATGAACTGTGCACATAGCTCCGGCGCTGACC
Source organism: Philereme transversata (assembly GCA_963924445.1). NCBI lineage: Eukaryota > Metazoa > Arthropoda > Insecta > Lepidoptera > Geometridae > Philereme > Philereme transversata. Next base: position 12,822,262 of record OZ004338.1, on the reverse strand, counting down.
AAGAAAGAAATCGTGTCTGCGCTAGACACGACGCGTTCTGTGTTGTTGCGGTGAAGGGAGGGGCGGAGTAAGTGAGGTGTAGTAATGTGTTGTGTTGTCAAACTTGACTAGTTCACCCTACGCACGACTGCCCGAAAAAAATCTCATCGTTTATACGTTCCTATTTATCTTGTCTGGAGCAGACACGACAAATTTTCGTGGCTAGATCCGACTAAATTCTAATCGTGTACACGATGGTCCTATCTGCCGCAGACATGGTGAAATTTCTTAGCGTGTACAAGGGCCCTTATAGTGATCTCATTTTACATAAATACATTTTTAAGTTCATGACTATTATCTATTCCAGTGAAAAATGGGGAGGACGTGCTGGGTGCTGCTAACCCTGCTGGCAGCGTCGTACGTCTGCGACGCTTACCGGATCCTGGTGGTCTTCCCTCTGCCCGGGAAGAGCCACGGCATCCTGGGAGATGGAGTAGTCAGGCATCTGCTGAATGCTGGTCATGAGGTCAGTAGATCAACTTCATAAAAGGCTTAGAACAATAGTTGTTACTCGGCTTTGAACCCAAAGTCTGAAATTCCGCAAGAATATTTATTTTGGCACCCAGACTGAGACGCACCAGCATTTTAAATGCGTTTGATTTTTTTTAATTTAATCTATGTGCAATATTTTATCTTTGTGATGTTTGTGCACGTAGAAAAAACCCTCAGTCTTTCTAATAGGCTACGAGTATGATACAATCCTTTGTTTCAATTTGTAAATTTTTCAGTGCTCCAGCACTGAAAAAAAAAGACCTATTCTGGCTAGTTTAGAAATAACCGAAATTTGTTTATTCATAATTGTAGTTTTTTTTTAATAATAAAACTGGTTTATTTAACAGGCTCTAACTAAATTAGTTTTCTATTTTTAGCTCGGTTATAATGTAATCAATATATTTGTTGTTATTTATCGAACTTTTATAGATAAACTGATAAGTTTTCCTGTAACCTATGTACGCAATATAACAAAACTCTTCGACAATATTACGCCTATTATAATTGACTATATGTTGCAAAAGCAATCAACCTAATAATTTTGGTTAAATGTTACCAACAAATTTAAGCTATTTTAACCAAACGCTTACAGAGCGTTATTATAAATATGTACTGACCATCCTACCCGCAAACACGCCAATTTAATTAAAAACTTAATTTAAAAAATGGCGCCTTATCATGCTACTTTGGTCTTTGGCGGGCGACATCCAGCATCTGTTCTTACCATTATAATCTCGGATTCTTCAAGTCCAGAGTGAACAGGTTCTTTTTAGGCAAGCGTGCTCCATTTTCGACCACACCATGACTTACCATCAGGTGAGGTAGTGGCCAAGTGCTTGACTATCACGATTTAAAAAAAGGAGAACGAAATAATAACGACGAAATATTATTGATTAGTTGAATACATTACATTATAACCGTCATCGAGCTGAACATAGAAAACCAGTTTAGAGCCTGATAAATAAATAAGTATTATTATAAAAAAAACCCACAAATATCTCGTTTTTAGTAAAATAGTATTCAGTATTTATTATACCATATAGTACCATTATAACAAAAACCTTTCTGATGTTTTTAAAACTGCTTTTTTTAGGTATCATACATTACACCTTTTCCGAACAAGAAGAACACGAATCCCAAATTAACGCAGATTGACGTCAGCAGCAATCTAAAACTTATTCCAGGTAAACTATTTTTAAAAATCTGAAGAACTTATTTGTTTCACTACTAGTTAGTAATATTAGGTTTTATAAACGGTTTTAATAAAAAATCTTTTGATTAGGGAGTGGTCAAATATGGTGTACAGATGAAAGAATCATCAAAATCCAGTAGAAAGTCGTGCATCAAAGCGTGATTGATCAGCTTGATTGACAGAGATAACAAAATATAGGGTGTTTGATAATATACGCACACAATTGAAAGGGATTATTTTGATGAGCATAATAAATAAATTTGTGAAATGTTTACCATAGAAATGTCAAATTTATTTTGACATGTAAAAACAAACACTTTATTAAATTTATGTTGTGCTATTGCATAATGCTTGTCATCTTACCACAGATACTATATTGGTGACGTCCGAGATATATGTTGTTGTCCCTTTCTAACCCAAAACCCGCAGCCATTTCCGAAAGAGATATCAAATCGGCCTTTATTTTTGGATGTCGATTGCAAGAGTAGGCACTAGGCTAATTTAGTTTTATATCGACTTATTCACCTAAACTTAGTCGATTTAGTTTAAAATTTGATAATACAACTAGTAGTTTTTTGTCGAGAAGTCTTTTTTATGTTTTGAGAAACCGTTACTTGAATATCGTCAGTATATTCAAACATCCTGTATACGCGTGGATTTTGGAGCCACCTAAAGTTTTGTTTTTCATAGGTTACAATAGCCACAACTTCTTAACATAATAAAGGCTTGTTATAAAATAGAATATAAAAGAAAATACTTTGTTGCACCCCATAAAACAAACAATTAAATTAGACCTAAGTGATAATTGGTGGTGTTATCACTAATTATATACAAAGTGTCCCAAAAATAGTGCTACCCGAATCCCCCCCAAATACCAATTCATGACGAAGTATTGAGATCAGCACAATTAAATTATCAAAAAAGATAGAAAGTTTTCAATATGTGGTAGTTTTTGAAGATTTAGTGAGAAAAAAGTCATCGAAATTAATTATTAATTTTTTGTTAGAAAGTTGGTTTTCCTGAGGGGTTTCTATTTATTATTTCGTTCTCATTATGACTAATAAACATAGCAAAAAGTAAATTAAAAACATCACTTTTTTATGGACACTGAAAATCAACAATAAATTTCGAGGACGTTTTCCTCAAAAAAATACTTACACTAGCATCAATGATTGCTCATTTTAGGGACTACCTTCTCTGAACTAATCCTTTGGGCTAATCAAAATTTATCATCATGAAAACTTGAATCTGTGATTCGGGTAGCCCAAGCGGTATTCTACCTCGGGGAATCCTGTATAACATACTGTATAAGGAACATACTAATACTTGCTGCTCTATCTCTAGAATTTGATTTCATATCACTTTATAAAATACCCTGTACCAATTACCATCTGCTTTGTCAAATAACTGTACACGCATACTTGCACCGTGCGTGTCCATGTTTGACAAAACCATACAAAAATGTTTTGGCGGGATCCTTGACGTGTAAAAGTTAAAAAAAAATTATTCGTATTGTTTCCAGATGACATGATGAACGTAAAAAACATAATGGACCAGAAGGTGGACCTCTCCGACCATGCCGTGATGCTGTTCGTAATGAACCACGTCGCCAGCGCTGCTCTGGAGCACGAAAATGTGCAAAAATTTCTCGGAGACCCCACCCAACACTTCGACCTGGTTATTGCAGAATGGATGTACAATGAACTATACTCAACGTAAGTTCATATTATGATATGTTCTTCCGTAGATGGACTCCGTTGAACACGCAACAGTCAATTTCAAGTGCTTTCACTTTAAAAGAGAGAGTGGAGCGGACTGAATGAGTATAAAGAGTTGCAAAAGAGATCGCAGAATTAAGTACGGTTTCCACAGCGAAAGGATAATGAGCAGGAAATGGCTAAGCGGGACAGACTTCGTTTCCAATAGGCTTAAAACACTGCAAAAGAGAAATGAGTGGCGCGAGCTGGACAGAAGGTGGAAAATAAATGGTTGGCTTCCATCTGTGCTTCCACAGATCACGAATCCAGTTAGAGTAGGTATCTACTGGTAGCAAGCGAGAGCGGGGACGGGGAGAGGAGCGCCGGACTGGGGAAGCAGCGAGTCTGTTTTAAACTAGTCGGCGGGACTAGGACGCAGCGAACTCATTTCTACTCATTTTTACTTTGATCCGCCCCGCTCACCTCTTTCTCTGTGGAAGCATTGAGTCCGCAATGACTCCTTTCCGTTCCCTTTTTGCTCGCCTTGTCCTTTCTACTTCACTCTTTATTGGTGAAAGTTCCTCTATGCAATTTGTAGTAAAGGGTCTTCTCCGCTCAGCCATTTCTCGCTCATTTCATTACCTTTTCGCAGTGAATGGCAGGCATTATAAAAATATTCAGTGAATGGTTTAAAATCCATACAGATCGACCCGAACCCGCAACCGCCTACTTTTGCGCCTCAGTCGGCTACTTGCCCAAGTCAAAGTCAAAATTCTTTTATTCACTGAAATAGTTATTGATCGAGCAAAGCGAGGTCTTCAAATCAACTTGGGCAAATCGGCGTTATATATACCTATATTTGTTTGTCCGAGGATAAATTTCAAAGCGTTGATCCGGTTATCGTGAAATTTGGTATTATAGTAGATAATGATGGTATATAGTAGATTCTGGTGTGAGCTAAAAAGTCTGATATCCAGAATAACTGCAATTTCTACCGCAAAAAAGTGTAACCAAATAACATGAACTTACCTGTAATTTTAATGAAACTGTAGGTCAAGTAATTTCGTTTATTGCTTCCACCGAGAAAGAGGTGAGCGGTTTGCAATTTCTGTTATATTTTTTGTGTAACTGTTACGTTTTTATCGGAGACTCGCGAGATCTCAGTTCGGGGCAAACCACTAGTATTATTTTAATTTGTTAATTTACGCCTATTCATCGTGAGCAGTCACCTAACGATTAAAAATTTTCATTAGTAATATTTTTATTACTTATGACAAATTTTTATCTTGCTAGAATTATTAACAACCAATTTATTATGTAACAACCTAAGAGATTGCAATAAAATTGCTGTAATAATAATATTTACATACAGCTTAGCAGCAGTCTACGAAGCGCCTCTGATCTGGTTCTCCACCGTGGAGCCTCATTCGATGATCCTGTGCTTGGTGGACGAGTACCTGAACCCAGCTTACAATGGGTGGGTGGTTCGCGAGATGCCACCCTTCACCTTCTACCAGAGGGTCCACGAGTTGATGGCCACAATCAAAATTGCAGTTGCTAGGGAGACGTAAGTAACTTTTTATTATCTGACTAAACTAACTATTGCCATGTTGTTGATGATGATTTTTTTCGATGGCCAATAAATTATGTGTACGATTACAACAATTTCATAAATAGTACGAGTACCATGATGACACATTAAGACGGTAAACATAAATAATAAAACGTATTAAAATCTTTATGCATGATTATGTGCAGGCTTGAAATTATTACAGAACAAAAGTAAGGATTGTAAAATATATCCCAAAAATAGACGCAGTAACAATCTAAAATAAATTATTATTGAAACTTATAATAAATCCAGGGTCCCTCTAATTTTACATAACAACAAAGCATAAAATTAGAGGTACTTAAATAAAGTAGAGGTTTCCCACTAATTCATGTGAATCGAAGCCTACGTGTTTGTCTCTCTCAGTGAGACTATCAAAGCAATTGTGGTAACTTTGTTTACAATTTTGTTAGTGGTAGGTGATGGATGACATTATCAAGGAACTTTAAGTTCCTTGGTCATTATTCTTATATTCATAACCTTCTGTTTCATTTGTCTATATATACTTTTTCAGCATCGTTGCCTTCCTTCAATACCGTAGCTACAATCGCCTCATCGCCCCACACATCGAGAAGCGTGGCAGGATCCCACCCACTTTCACTGAGTTGAGATACAACGCATCTCTGGTCCTCGGCAACTCGCACGTATCTATGGGACAGGCCACGCGTATTCCTCAGCTCTACAAGCCTGTGGGTGGCTACCATATTGAAGATAAATCCAAGCCTTTGCCTGAGGTATGTTGATTAGTATAATATGTGGAGATGCCGTAAAATTTTCAACCAGTTCTACTGACAAAAGGCAGATTCCATGACGTCCATATGAAGTAAACAGTTCTGTTACTTTATTAGCACGTCAATTAACCATATTTTTTAGTATCTTAAGAAATGTAAAACAGCAGTTACTTATCTACTATCTTTCCAGGATCTGCAAAAACTTTTGGATAGATCCAAAGACGGCGTGATATACTTCAGCATGGGTTCCAACCTGAAGAGCAAAGACCTACCCGAACAGCTGAAGAAGGATTTATTGATAATGTTTGGAACTTTAAAGCAGACCGTTTTATGGAAGTTTGAAGAAACTTTTCCTAACCTCCCCAAGAACGTTCATATGTTGGCGTGGGCTCCCCAGCAGAGTATTCTTTGTAAGTATGCGTTGGAGTACCTTTAAGTTTAGGGGAAAAGAAACACCCTATAGAAATGTTATTTTATTTTTCTAGCCCACCCTAATTGCGTGCTATTCATAACCCATGGAGGCTTACTCTCTACCACCGAGGCCATCCATACCGGAACCCCCATCATTGGTATCCCGGTCTTCGCTGATCAGTTCATCAACGTAGAGCGAGCTGTAAGCAGGGGATTCGCGAAGAAGGTTCCATTGTCCTACACCATGGCAAGCGAGTTGAAAGAGGCTATCAATGATATGGTTACTGATCCAAGGTAAGTTCTTATTATTGGGTCTTATAACTCCCGAGGGTGGCTGGCAAATTGCTTCATCTTTTTAAATTATTTTGATCTATAAATTTTGTCTATAAAATGTGAATCTGTTATTGGCATTAAGCATTAGTTATAAGAGTTTGTATACATTGATATCAAGTGCTGTTGATTCTGTGATGAAATAAATAAAAAAAAAAATGACAATATTTTAAGTGTTCCGTACACTATGAACACTTATAGTTTATCCACGTCCGTCTGTCTGTCTGTCCGATCAATTACAGCCGTTATATTTGTAGACTATTAGTGCTGTAAAAGCGTTCAAATAATATTTATACAAAATGACCAAAATCAACTGCATAATTATACTTGTATAATGTTCTAGTGTTCTAGTGTCTAGTTGTTCTAGTGGTTCTCCCCGAACTAAGATCGCGAGTCTCCCAAAAAATAAATTAAAATATTATTCATAATCTGTGACTAAATAGTGCCCTATACATAAACACCTTACTTGACCCCCAGTTTCATTCAAATTACAAGTAACGAGTGTTAATGTTAAGTGGATACCTTTTTTAGGCCTAGAAATTGCAGTTTCGAGATTTCTTGATTTCATACTTTTCCCAATATTTGTGTCACTAAAACGTCTTCGTCAAAGTCGTTAAAACGTCTAAAATTTCGTCAAAGGTCAGTTTTTATTATTGTTAATAATTCAAATACTACAGAGAGTAAACTATAGGTATATAAAAAACGAGGTCGAAATGTACATGGATACCTTTCATTAGACGACCCATTTGACGTAATAGTTACATTTTTATTTTTTCACCCCTCTTGAACCACAACATCTCAAAACCCCCCCCGTCACCCCCCCGTCACCCCAGGATCGTGCTATCACTACCTACTTATATATCAAATTTCACGATGATCAGTCCAAAACTTCGAAAGTTATCCTCGGACAAACAAACACACATACATACAACGCCGATTTGGAGATCTCGCTTTGCTCGATAAATGACTATGATAACGCTGGCGCTGGTGCCGAGCTAATTATAATTTAGAAATCTGAATATTATTTACTCCGTAAAATTACTTATCTAAACCTAAAATATTCGTAAGAAAATCCCTCAACTCAAAGCTATTCATTGTCCTCAGGTATAGCCAAAAAATGAAGGAACTCACTTTTGTCTACCACGACCGTCCCGTGAAACCCGGAGTCGAGTTAGTCCACTGGGTGGAACATGTCATCAAGACTGGTGGTGCATCGCATCTACGCTCCACAGCACTTCACGTGCCCTGGTACCAGAAGGTCTACCTTGACCTTACTATTGTACTCCTCATTGCTTTATACATCCTCGTAAAAGCATACAAAATTGTAAAGCCTTTAGTTTTTCGTAAAAAAGCGAAAGATAACAAGAAGAAAGACTAGACAGCGAATATAGTATTAATTAAGTAGGTACCATAAGAAAGATCTAGGAGATATTTACTAAAGAGATTGTAATACTAAAAATTTGATTTTTATTTGTTATCCCTCAACTGATATTATGAAAAGAGGAATATTTAAATAATTGACTACCCACCCACCCTGAATTACATTACTTCATCATTCATATGAGCCACAGGACGTCTACTGTTGAACATAGGCCTAGATTTCCAGTGCTATTTTTATCAGGTCGTCTTTCCATCTAGTGGGGGCCCGTCTTATGCTGCGCTTTCCAGTGCGTGGTGGCCACTCAAGAACCTTCGCTCCATCATCTCGAATGTCCATGTTGCGCCCACCCCGGGTTGTTGACAAGTTCGTCAACCTAGGACAAACAGTTCAACTTGGTAGGTCCAAAATAGGTACCTCAGTGTCTTTGAACAGTGCGTGTTACCAGTGATGACAGAAACGTGGTCTCTCACTATGTGCTTCATAAGAAGGCTCAAGGTCGCTCAGCGCTATCATATGAGAGGGCTATGCTTGGTGTTTCTCTACGAGACCAAATCAGAAGTGAGGAGATTCGTGGATAAACCAAAGTAACTAATATTGCACAAAGGGTTAGCAAGCTGAAGCAGCAGTAGGCAGGGCACATAAATAAAAACGCTTATTTCAGACCATACAGGGATCCACAATTTATGTTAGTAAACACAGAAAAACCTTACTTAAAAATATTGTTAGTAGGTAAAGGTAAAGATAAATAATAAAATGAGGCAATATTGGAGCATGAGATTATCAACTGAGATACCAGGCATGTGATTGGCTTAAGCGGTCAGGAAGCTGTTGGTGCTTCCACGCATGCGGCACACTAGAGATCGCGTAGAAATCATCGGTACGCCCGTCTGCAAACACCCCTGATGCGCTACAGATCCTTGGCAGCCCAAACAACATCCTGAAGCCGTTATTATATTGGATCCGTAAGGCATTGTGGGATTTCTGCGTATATTTGGCACATAGACTGCTCGTGTAAAAAGAAGTACAATACGCCCTGAACAGAGTTAATTGGCGCAGTACAACGTGCAAATCTACGAGCCATATATTGCATCTTACCGTCAACGGCCTGCGTTCCCTCTCGAGTCAGCATCGTCTGACATATCATCAGTTACCCAGTGACCTAGGTACTTAAATTGTTTTACCCAATTCAGAAGAGTTCCATAGAGCTTTACTGACTATAAATGTTAGCTTTTATATTACCTGCCTTGAAAAACATCAGTTGACTCTTTTTGAAATTGCACCTGTCCATGTCCATGAGTCCATGGGATGCTACGTAAGTCTCACAAGAGCCCAGCAATCGTGTAAGAGCATTAATCGACGGACTCAGCAGAACCATATCGTCCGCGTAGCTAATGTTATTGACACTGCGGCCGTTGACGGGGCATCCGACGTTAGATTGAAAAGCTTCGGTGAGGTAATCCCCCCCTGCCTCACCCCGCAACCCAATCTGTATTCGTCCAAATGCAAACCCGCCCATCTCACAGCTTTTTTCTGGGTTCTCGTACCAGAATTTAAACAGATTGACCACATATTCTGGTACCGAATTATCCATCAAAAGCTTATGCCATAATTGATCGAGCGAAGCGAGATCTCTAAATCAACTTGGGCAAATCGGCGTTGCATGTATGTATGTTTGTTTGTCCGTGGATAACTTTCGAAGCGTTGATCCGATAATCGTGAAATTTAATACATAGGTAGGTAATAATGGCACAATTTTGGTGTGTCTAAATGAGCTAAAAATGGTGGGGAGTTGTTGAGATATTGGGGTTTAAGGAGGGTAAAAAAAAATGACATTGAGACTATTACGTAAAATGGGGCATCAAATGAAAGGTCTTCAGTAGTACATTGAGACTCCGTTTTTATTTTTAGTAAAGTTTTTATAGTTTTTGAGTTATTAGCCATAATAACAACTGAACTTTGACAAAATTCACAGGGTATACCAGTGACCCCACCCCACAGTGCTGTAAGTTGGTATGCGTGTAGCTTAAGTGACACAAATATAGGCAAAAGTCTGTAATCCAGAATAAGTGCCATTTGTACCCTAAAAAAGAGTTACTAATTAACATGAACTGCCGTTACCTGTAATTTGAGTAAAACTGTAGGCCAAGTTAGATGGTTATGCATTTCGTAGGCACTATTTTGACAGTCAAAGATTTCAAATAATATGTGTTTTGTTTTTATGGGAGACTCGCGAGATCTCAGTTTGGGGCGAACCACTAGTTAAGGTAAGTATACCTATGTTAGTTCTAAATTTATTACATTGTTTATTTATTTTATATTCTTAGATATATTTCATTTATTATTATTTCTATATCTTATAATATTATTACATTTGAGTATTTTGTCCAGGTATAATTCCAATAATTACGCACCGACATGATGACCTATCCAAAATACTCTATCAGCGTACGCTATTACGTACTCGTAGCTACTCGTAAGTAGGTATATAGGTCTTAAAAACTAGGTAATTCCTTTGAAATTCCTTTTTAATACTTTCTACCATGATATCATTTTAAACCTTAATGTAAATCCTCACCTGCTCACCACGCAGGTTACGTTAGGTATAATTTTCTTACATTAATACTATCTTGTAACCCTTTTTTTCATAGGCATGCTAGCATGCTAGATCCACTAGATGGATGTACATACTTGGAGATCAATGAGGCCTTACTTCCTTTTTACTCCTTTTATTACTCATCTTACTCTAGTGCCTATTGTTCTGGGAGGTCTAAAGTAGCCACTTAAGAAGAATCGTCAAGGAGTAAACAGTTTTTTAGGTTTCATCTGATAAGTAGATCATTATTGTGTTTACTGTTTGTACCAAAAATGGGATATTTACCATGATTTGTGACTTTTTGAGTATCCCGAAACTCCGACGCAATTATTGGCAGATATAACGATCTACCCTCTTTCTCAGTGTCTTTGCTAGGAATTAATTCACTAATACTATTACTACCACCGGCCTCATTCTCAATCATAGCTCGATTCCGACACACAGCACTCACGGTATCAGGACGCGTAATTGAAACTTCACTTCTTCGGTTCTTACACATTCTCACCACAGGATTCCACGCTCCAAATAGTGGTAAACCATCTTCACGTTCTTGTTCTGGTTAAGTAGTTTTTAGTACAAATAGTATATAGCCATGATAGTTTCAAAAGTTATATATTGTGTGTCTTCTAATATACTATATGTAAAAAGGATATATATTTTAGAGGAATTAAAATCTAACATTATTTTTATTGGGGATAGTTACGTGCTTGACTCACTTGATGGTAAGTGATTGTATGGCCGAAGATAGAGCACGCTTGCCTAGAAAAAACTTGTTAACTCTGGATTTAAAGATTTCATTTTACTTAGAAAACTTTCGTGATTTATTTCAATCATTATTATAAATACGGGATTTATTACGTATTATATACTAGCTGACCCGCCAGCGGCTTCGCACGCGCAAAGATCAAAATAATTTTTTCATAGAAATTTTGACACCCCATTTTTACCCCATGAGACCTGATTTATATGATAAAAAATAGCCTATGAGGTAATCCAAGTTATAATATACGTATGTACCAAATTTCATCGAAATCGGTTCAGCCGTTACGGTGTGATTGAGTAACAAACCAACATCCTAACTTTCGCATAAAGGAGATTTATATATATTAGATTTGTCGGTTTACCATAGCAGCGCCATCTATTGATTACTTACTCAACCCAGTCGAAAGGTATCGACATCTGTTAGAATCATTTGGAGTTAATAGATAATTGTGACTGTCAAATAATAACAGACAAATAATTAGCAATAAATTAAAATTGCGACTATAATTTGAGATTTAAACTATCCTATCTCTCAAGTTGGATCGAACTGCACATGGTGTGCGAATTTTATTATAATCGGTTAAGTGGTTTAGGAGTCCATTGAGGACAAACATTGTGACACGAGATTTATATATATTAAGATAACTTCCACGTACTATAACTTTCCAGATTGCAACCTGTTTACGGTTAGGTACGCGGTGCTGCGCACCTCATCAGTGCCAGTGCGGTTCGGCGGTCAAGCAGCTTGGTCACCATGGATTATCGCGTTCCAGCGCCGCCGGCAGGAGTTCACATCACGCCTTAATGATATCATACGCCGGGCTTTTTGCAGCGTCAACGTTCCAGCCGTTCTCGAACGCAACGGATACGTGACGATGGTAAGAGGCCTCACAGTATGACTCTTATACCTTGGGAGAAGGGTAGGCTTTTAGTGTGGGACGCCACGTGCGTCGATACCCTTGCGCCATCTCATCGGTCTGGTATAGCAAATGGGGCCGGTGCGGCGGCAAATTCAGCCGAAGATCTCAAGCGGCGCAAATATGGAAGTCTCGACAGAGCTTACGTATTTGAGCCATTTGGGGTCGAGATCCTGGGCCCATGGCGTACCGAGGCCCATCGTGTTTTCAAAATTCTTTTTGGGCGTCTGGTCGAAGCAACATGTGATACGAGAGCTGGCGCTTATCTGGGTCAACCCATAAGTATTGCAATTCAGCGAGGCAATGCAGCCAGTGTCTTGGGAATACTTCCACCTGGTAGTGATCTGGAGCAATTGAGCTATCTATAGATAATTTGCAGTGAAACTATGCGATTATAAAAGTAAATTTGATATATACATATGTCTAAAACGCCATGTTTTAACTCATGTCAAGTCTGTTTATTTCTATGTTTGTAGGCCCAAAAAGTTACATTAAAAACAGCATCATTTATACTTCTGTGATGAGAAAATTCTGCTCTTTCCACCCATATAAAAATGTTAGTTCTAAATTGATTACTCTATATTTATTTATATATTTTTAGGTACATCTAGTTTATTATATATATTTCTATTTATTAATATCTCTATATCATAATTATAATAATTTTGCATATTTTGTGAGATCCTAATAAGTATTTTGTTTATATATAATTCTGATAATTACGCGCTGACACCAATCATGATCTATCTAATATACGCTCTCAGAGTACGCTATTACGTAGCTAAGTACTGACGATTATTTAAACATTAAATCCATGAAAGTTCCTACTAGTATCATCAATCTACCAAATTGTCATTTGCTTTAAAGTCGCCAATGAATCTACACGTGGTGTGATCCTTGAACTGAGATAAGAGGTTAAAATTATATAAACTAAGAAACTAGATTGTTTTTGTTCAGTGATATAAGCTATGCCTACCGTATTCTGATTAGTAGGTACGGTTTGGACTGTAATCAGGGTAAGTTGATTTTTAAATCTTTATTTCAGTGTATGTGAACTTACGCAATTTACGCATAGAAATATAATTATCTGATGGAACCACATGTACAAGAAATTTTGCATGAAATAATAAATAAATAAATATTACATTTCACACAGCGCTATCTAGCCCCAAACTAAGCAGAACTTGTACTATGGGAACCAGTTAATTTCATACTTATATAAATTTTTTTGTAAATACAATATATAGAATATATGGTAAAGAATATATAGACTTTAAAATATACATCTATAGAAACACATCCAGACCCGGAACAAATATCTGTTGATCATGCAAACATTTGTTCCGCGGCGGGACTCGAAACAACTACCTCCTGCGTCTCAGCCGGCTATTCACCCACTGCACCACGGAGGTCGTCAAATACACAATACACATATTAAGCTCAAGATAAGCAAGTTTTATTACAAATTTTAACCCTCAGTGAAATCTAGTGAAATGTACCGTCGTATTTATATATTATGTAAACAGCGACTGAATAGTGACTGTCGTTTTTTTTAGGGTTCTAAATCAAAATTGTAAAAAGGTGCAACTTTGTCTGGGAAATTTGGAATAGCCATAAGTAATACTCACTTTCCTCTATTGCAATTAAAAGTGCAAGTGGGATATCTTATCAGAGGTTGATTTACACATTATAATTTTTTTTTGTTATATTGTACAATTTTAGAGTTATAATGAAAAATGTCAAAAAAAATCTAGTTCCATTTTAGTATTTATCAGGACCATCAAGGATAAAGCAAAACTGGATTTTTGTCGGCGGATATCAATCCGGATTGATAAATCCAGTTTCGCTTTGTCAAATTATCATTCAACATAACAATGTTAAACCAACAATGGATGACATTGTGACTACATGTGACTATGTTTTCTTTTATTTGTTTGTTTCTTTTGCGGTGTGCAATAAAGTATATTCATTTATAGAAACATAGGCTATTTTGAATTTTTAGAGTTCCATATGCGATGCACGGGCCCTTTTTATCTTGGTAAGTTCTTGGTTGTTTGTAAAGTACCTATAGCAATTTTTTAACCAACTTCAAAAAAAGGAGGAGGTACCTACTCAATTCATTTTTTTTTCAATGTTTGTTACCTCAGAACTCCGTCATTTAACAAACCGATTTGGAATAATATTTTTTTTATTTGAAAGGTAAATACTTTCAGATTGGTCCCATAGAAATTTCATCAAAATTGGTTCAGAGTTTAAATCAAAATAGCTGGTTTTGATTTCCTGTTTCCTGAAGTCAGTTATATTTTTGCTAAAAAGTCACTTGTAATAAACCTTTCCGTATCCCAAAACTGGTACTGATACTATAAAGTCACACAGATTTTAAATTTAAGCTAATTTAGGTGAGTAAGTAGTTATTTTTTAGGCTAGTAGATTTCTAAGCGGTCAAAAATGACTTAACTCAGATTCTCGCATGGAGACAAGCAAACGGTCTCAAAGTGAATCCGACCAAAATGCAGGCTTTTATTGTTGGTAGCTCTAAGATGACCTCAAAGATTAACCGGTCCAGACCACTTTCTATTTTCTTTGATGGAGTGTGTATACCTATTAGCGACTTTGTCAAGAACTTAAACGTGCTTATAGATAAGGACTTGTCATGGGACGTGCCATCTTGCCTAATTAAGCCGAATTCACTTCAGCTGCGTCGTTAAAAATGATACGAATTTTTCGGCCGATATCCACCAAGGTAACGCGGGTTCAATCCCTCTTAATAATGGTAATATACAAAAATGATATTTTGAATTATGTTGACGTCCACTATCCGAATCTTGAGAAATGCCTCAATAAACTTGAGAACCGTCAGAACGTCTGTATTAGATTTATTTTTAGAATGCGAAAGTAAGTATGACTATGTCTCTGATTTTTGCAATAAGCCATTCGCTACCGCAGGAATACTCATATTTTTCAGTATCTTGTTTACCCCTTGTAGTCCTTCCTACCTCAATATATTCCGTTCGTAACAAAATTTTTGTGTTTTTCAGATGATACTCAAGTTACTTGCCATAACAGCGCTGCTGGGAATATGTGGAGATGCGTTTAAGATCCTGGTGATCTTTCCCGTGCCAGGAAAGAGTCATGCCATCCTGGGCGAGGGAGTTGTTAGACATCTGCTCAATGCTGGCCACGAGGTAATTTTAGATAATTGTAATTATCTCTCATATTTATTCGTAACTGATGAAACTGGCTCCATTTTTTTCGTTCTATCTCTTTCACCTTCTTATATCTCATGACAGCATCCGTGTGGCTATCTGGCCTGATGAACAAAATTTTAGACAAATATACACCTGGCACTAAGTGTGGTTACTCAATAGACACTAGCCACGTCGTCACGGAGCCAGATAAGCTTGTGGCACTATACTATATGCCATGTAAAGCAAGTAGTGGAAAATGCTAAGCTTTGAGTTTTTCTGAAGGATAGAATCGACAAAGAGGTTATCCGACAGAAACCCAAGTATTAATACAAAGCTTATATCTGCGCGATGTAGGCGTAGTCCAACGTTCAGCAGTAAATAACTATAGGTTGTAATGATAATGGTGGTGATAATGACTCTACCAAATACTACCAATTGTGTATTTATAGTGAAGAAAGAGATTCTCAGAAGGCCTTTGTAAGCAATGGTGATTATAATGATCTGGTTCATCTTGCAGGTCACCCACATAATGGCGTTGCCCAAAAAGAATTCACACCAGAATTTGACGCAAGTTCACGCCGCTTCCAACTCTAAAGTTTTTAATGGTAGGTTCATAAAACCCTACGGGTATAATTGCATGATAAAAAGGAGTTATTTCTGTAGATCGTAATTTTATGCGATGATGTAGTCAATCAATGTTGGATAGACAGGTATTATATTATATAAAGCTCGATTACCACTGACTCACTGACTGATTGACATCATTGTTCTCCCAGATGCCACCTCGTAGGGGGGAAATGTTTGGTGGTATCGTATAGAGGGAGTTCCGGTGAGTTGGGAATAAATCCTAAAGTACCCCTTTTGTCCCCCATTCGCTCCCATCCACCTCGTATCTCGGAAAGTATAAGTCTTACAGCGTTGGTGCAAAAACTAATGTTGCAGAGGACATTTTTTTATATCCGGTTCCATGAAAAAAAAATTGACTTTCATACAAAAAAAAAATTGTCCCATACAAAATATTTCTGTATGAATACCGTAAACCGTATATTTCGTTTGCCGTAATTTTTATACTGTTTTTGTAGGGAGCCCACGGCTTGTGTGTACTATAAAATTACTGTAAATTTGCTTGATTCTATATAATGGTGGTGGAGGGACATGAAATAACTTTCATAGTTTTTGCAAAGGTCATCATCATCATTTTGGAACATCCAATTTTTTTTTTTTTTTTTTTTTAGTATGCAATGTTCATTATGTTTATTTTGGAACATTCACATTTATTTTTAATTATGCCTCATCCACAATGATCACTTTGGAACGTCATTTTTTTTTATTATGCAACATCCACTGTGATCATTTTGGTACATCATTTTTTTTAATTATGCCTCATCCACAATGATCACTTTGGAACGTCAATTTTTTTTTTTTTATTATGCATCATCCACTGTGATCATTTTGTAACATCATTTTTTTTTCAATTATGCCTCATCCACAATGATCACTTTGAAACGTCATTTTTTTTTTATTATGCAACATCCACTGTGATCATTTTGGTACATCATTTTTTTAATTATGCCTCATCCACAATGATCACTTTGGAACGTCAATTATTATTTTTTTTTATTATGCATCATCCACTGTGATCATTTTGTAACATCATTTTTTTTTCAATTATGCCTCATCCACTATGATCACTTTGGAACGTCAATTATTTTTTTTTTATTATGCAACATCCACTGTGATCTTTTTGGTACATCATTTTTTTTAATTATGCCTCATCCACAATGATCACTTTGGAACGTCATTTTTTTTTTATTATGCATCATCCACTGTGATCATTTTTGAACATCATTTTTTTTTCAATTATGCCTCATCCGCTATGATCACTTTGGAACGTCATTTTTTTTTTATTATGCAACATCCACTGTGATATTTTGGTACATCATTTTTTTTAATTATGCCTCATCCACAATGATCACTTTGGAACGTCAATTATTATTATTTTTTTTATTATGCAACATCCACAATGATCACTTTTGGAACGTCAATTTTTTTTTATTATGCAAAATCCTTTCTGATCATTTTGGAAAATCAATTTTTTTTTAATTATGCCTCATCCACAATGATCATTTTGGAACGTCAATTTTTTTTTATTATGCAAAATCCTTTGTGATCATTTTGGAAAATCAATTTTTTTTAATTATGCCTCATCCACAATGATCACTTATGGAACGTCAATTTTTTTTTTACTATGCAAAATCCTTTGTGATCATTTTGGAACATCATTTTGTTTTAAATTATGCCTCATCCACAATGATCACTTTTGGAACGTAATTTTTTTTTATTATGCAAAATCCTTTGTGATCATTTTGGAAAATCATTTTTTTAAAATTATGCCTCATCCACAATGATCATTTTGGAACGTCAATTTTTTTTTTATTATGCATCATCCACTGTGATTATTTTTGAACATCATTTTTTTTTCAATTATGCCTCATCCACTATGATCACTTTGGAACGTCAATTTGTTTTTTTTATTATGCAACATCCACTGTGATATTTTGGTACATCATTTTTTTTAATTATGCCTCATCCACAATGATCACTTTGGAACGTCAATTATTATTATTTTTTTTATTATGCAACATCCACTGTGATCATTTTGGAACATCATTTTTTTTTAATTATGCCTCATCCACAATGATCACTTTTGGAACGTCAATTTTTTTTTATTATGCAAAATCCTTTCTGATCATTTTGGAAAATCAATTTTTTTTTTAATTATGCCTCATCCACAATGATCATTTTGGAACGTCAATTTTTTTTTATTATGCAAAATCCTTTGTGATCATTTTGGAACATCATTTTGTTTTAAATTATGCCTCATCCACTATGATCACTTTTGGAACGTAATTTTTTTTTATTATGCAAAATCCTTTGTGATCATTTTGGAAAATCATTTTTTTTTAAATATGCCTCATCCACAATGATCATTTTGGAACGTCAATTTCTTTTTTTTTATTATGCAACATCCACTGTGATAATTTTGAACATCAATTTTTTTTAATTATGCCTCATCCGCAATGATCATTTTGGAACGTCAATTTTTTTTTAAATTATGCCTCATCCACAATGATCACTTTTGGAACGTCAATTTTTTTTTATTATGCAACATCCACTGTGATCATTTTGGAACATCAATTTTTTTTTATTTATGCCTCATCCACTATGATCATTTTGGAACGTCAATTTTTTTTTATTATGCGACATCCACTATTCGAATATTCTCTTTGATTGCTTGTTACACTTCGTCATCCTCTTTTATTGTTTCTTCCGCCTCCACATCTTCTATTTTTGCATGTTCCACTTCGTTATCCTTTTAAAATGCTTCTTCTACTTCATATCCTCTTTAATTGCTTCAGTTACTTCATTATGCGCTCTACAAAATTGTGGTGTTTCATACAAAACTTCAATCGCTCATATCTTCTAAACGGGAAGAGATAGCCCTAGCAAACTTGTACAAAATATTGGTATAAACTTTTGGTGGAACTGTTTTTTTATTGTCATCCTTGACATCCTTTTTGAATGCTTCTCTCACTTCGTCATCTTCTTAGAATATTTTTTCCACTTCGACATCATCTTTGACTGCTTCTTTAACTTCGATATCCTCTTTGATTGCTTCTCCCACTTCGATATCGTCTTTGATTGCTTTTTCACTTCGTCATCTTCTTTGAATGCTTCTACCACCTTGGTGTCCTCTTTGATTGCTTACTCAACTTCAATTTCCGCTTTGATTGTTTCTGCCACTTCGATATCCTATTTGATTGCTTCTTCCACTTCCACTTCAACATTCTCTTTGATAGTTTCTTCCACTTCGATATCCAATCAACAAATTTATGATTTTTCTTACAAAACTTTAATCGCTCGTATCTTCTAAACGGGAAGAGATAGCACTAGCAAACTTTGACAAAATATTAGTACAAATTTTTGATCATTATCATTTTACAACATACATTTATATTATGCAACGTCAATCCTGATCATTTTGGAACGTCCAGATTTTTTTTATGCAACGTTCATCATGATCTTTTTTGCAACGTTCAATTTTTTTTATACAACTATTATCATGATTATTTTGGAACATCCAATTTTTTTCTCTTTGATTGCTTGTTCCACTTCGATATCCTTTTTGATTGCTTCTTCCACATTGATATCCAATTTGATTGCTTCTTTAACTTTGATATCCTCTACGATTGCTTGTTCCACTTCGATATCCTCTTTTATTCCTTCTTCATCTTCAATATCCATTGGATTGCTTCTTCATCTTTGATATCCTCTTTGATGGCATTTTCACTTCGGTATCCTCTGTAAGGGCTCCTTCCTCTTTGATTTCCGTTTGATTGCTTCTTGCACTGCAATATTTTCTTTGATTGCGTCTTCATATTCGATATCGTTTTGATTGCATTTTTACTTCGATATCCTGTGATGGCTTCTTCCACTTTGATATCCTCTTTGATTGCTTCTTCCACTTCGATATCCGCTTTGATTGCTTGTTCCATTTTGATATCGTCTTTGACTATTTCTTTCACTTCGATATCGTCTTTGATTGCTTTTTTCACTTCGTCATCCTCTTTGAATACTTCTACCAACTCGGTATCCTCTTTGATTCCTTAGTCAACTTCAATTTCCTCTTTGATTGTTTTTGCTACTTCGATATCCTATTTGATTGCTTCTCCCACTTCAATATCCTCTTTGTTTACTCCTTCCACTTCGATATCATCTTCGATTTCCTTTTGATTGCTTCTTGCACTGCATTATTCTCTTTGATTGCGTCTTCATCTTCGATATCGTCTTTGATAGCATTTTCACTTCGATATCCTCTGTGATGGCTTCTTCCACTTCGATACCCTCTTTGATTGCTTCTTCCACTTCGATATCCTTTTTGATTGTTTCTTCCGCCTCGACATCTTCTATTTTTGCATGTTCCACTTCGTTATCCCTTTAAAATGCTTCTTCTACTTTCATATCCTCTTTAATTGCTTCAGTTATTTCATTATGCTCTCTACAAAATTGTGGTCTTTCATACAAAACTTCAATCGCTCGTATCTTCTAAACGGGAAGAGATAGCCCTAGCAAACTTGTACAAAATATTGGTTTAAATTTTTGGTGCAACTGTTTTTTTATTGTCATCCTTGACATCCTTTTTGAATGCTTCTCTCACTTCGTCATCTTCTTTGAATGTTTTTTCCACTTTGACATCATCTTTGACTGCTTCTTTAACTTCGATATCCTCTTTGATTGCTTCTCCCACTTCGATATCGTCTTTGACTGCTTCTTCCATTTCGATATCGTCTTTGATTGCTTTTTCACTTCGTCATCTTCTTTGAATGCTTCTACCACCTTGGTATCCTCTTTGATTGCTTACTCAACTTCAATTTCCGCTTTGATTGTTTCTGCCACTTCGATATCCTATTTGATTGCTTCTTCCACTTCAACATTCTCTTTGATAGTTTCTTCCACTTCGATATCCAATCAACAAATTTATGATTTTTCTTACAAAACTTTAATCGCTCGTATCTTCTAAACGGGAAGAGATAGCACTAGCAAACTTTGACAAAATATTAGTACAAATTTTTGATCATTATCATTTTGCAACATACATTTATATTATGCAACGTCAATCATGATCATTTTGGAACGTCCAGATTTTTTTTATGCAACGTTCATCATGATCTTTTTTGCAACGTTCAATTTTTTTTTATACAACCATTATCATGATCATTTTGGAACATCCAATTTTTTTCTCTTTGATTGCTTGTTCCACTTCGATATCCTCTTTGATTGCTTCTTCCACATTGGTAATCCTTTGATTGCTTCTTTAACTTTGATATCCTCTACGATTGCTTGTTCCGCTTCGATATCCTCTTTTATTCCTTCTTCATCTTCAATATCCATTGGATTGCTTCTTCCACTTCGATATCGTCTTTGATTGCTTTTTTTACTTCGTCATCCTCTTAGAATGCTTCTACCACCTTGGTATCCTCTTTTATTTCTTCCTCAACTTTAATTTCCTCTTTGATTGTTTCTGCTACTTCGATATCCTATTTGATTGCTTCTTTCACTTCAATATCCTCTTTGATTGCTTCTTCCACTTCGATATCATCTTTGATTGCTGCTTCCACTTGGAAATCCTCTTTGATTTGATTGCTTCTTCCATTTCGATATCGTCTTTGACTGCTTCTTACACATGGATATCCTCTTTGATGGCTTTTAACAGCTCGATATCCTCTTTAATTACTTCTTCGACTAAAAGAAAAACACGCGAGCTGCGAGCAGCTCGCGCACAACGCAACCTCTAGTTATATTATATAAAGCTCGATTACCACTCACTGACTGACTGACTCATTGACATGTTTGTTCTCCCAGATGCCACCTCGTAGGGTGAAAATGTTTGGTGGGATCGTATAGAGGGAGTTCCGATGAGTTGGGAATAAATCCTAAAGTACCCCTTTTGTCCCCCATTCGCTCCCATCGACCTCGTATCTCGGAAAGTATAGGTCTTAGAGCGTTGGTGCAAAAACTAATGTTGCAGAGGACATTTTTTTATATCCGGTTCCATGAAAAAAAAATTGTCTTTCATACAAAAAAAAAATTGTCCCATACAAAATATTTCTGTATGAATACCGTAAACCGTATATTTCGTTTGCCGTAATTTTCATACTGTTTTTGTAGGGAGCCCATGGCTTGTGTGTACTATAAAATTACTGTAAATTTGCTTGATTCTATATAATGTTGGTGGAGGGGCATGAGACAACTTTCATAGTTTTTGCAAAGGTCATCATCATCATTTTGGAACATCCAATTTTTTTTTTTTTTTAGTATGCAACGTTCATCATGTTTATTTTGGAACATCCACATTTTTTTAATTATGCCTCATCCACAATGATCACTTTGGAACGTCAATTTTTTTTTTTATTATGCAACATCCACAATGATCATTTTGGTACATCATTTTTTTTAATTATGCCTCATCCACAATGATCACTTTGGAACGTCAATTATTTTTTTTTTATTATGCAACATCCACTGTGTTCATTTTGGTACATCATTTTTTTTAATCATGCCTCATCCACAATGATCACTTTGGAACGTCAATTTTTTTTTTATTATGCATCATCCACTGTGATCATTTTGGAACATCATTTTTTTTTCAATTATGCCTCATCCACTATGATCACTTTGGAACGTCAATTTTTTTTTATTATGCAACATCCACTGTGATATTTTGGTACATCATTTTTTTTAATTATGCCTCATCCACAATGATCACTTTGGAACGTCAATTTTTTTTTATTTTTATTATGCAACATCCACTGTGATCATTTTGGTACATCATTTTTTTAATTACGCCTCATCCACAATGATCACTTTGGAACGTCAATTATTTTTTATTTTTTTATTATGCATCATCCACTGTGATCATTTTGGAACATCCAATTTTTTTTTTTTTTAGTATGCAACGTTCATCATGTTTATTTTGGAACATCAATTTTTTTTAATTATGCCTCATCCACTATGATCACTTTTGGAACGTTATTTTTTTTTTTATTCTGCAAAATCCTTTGTGATCATTTTGGAACACCAATTTTTTTTAATTATGCCTTATCCACAATGATCACTTTTAGAAAAGTCTATTTTTTTTTTAATATGCAAAATCCTTTGTGATCATTTTAGAAAATCAATTTTTTTTAATTATGCCTCATCCACAATGATCACTTTTGGAACGTCATTTTTTTTTTTTATTCTGCAAAATCCTTTGTGATCATTTTGGAACACCAATTTTTTTTTAATTATGCCTTATCCACAATGATCACTTTTAGAAAAGTCTATTTTTTTTTTAATATGCAAAATCCTTTGTGATCATTTTAGAAAATCAATTTTTTTTAATTATGCCTCATCCACAATGATCACTTTTGGAACGTCAATTTTTTTTTTATTATGCAAAATCCTTTGTGATCATTTTGGAACATCAATTTTTTTTAATTATGCCTCATCCGCAATGATCATTTTGGAACGTCAATTTTTTTAAAATTATGCCTCATCCACAATGATCACTTTTGGAACGTCAATTTTTTTTTATTATGCAACATCCACTGTGATCATTTTGGAACATCAATTTTTTTTTATTTATGCCTCATACACTATGATCATTTTGGAACGTCAATTTTTTTTTATTATGCGACATCCACTATTCGAATATTCTCTTTGATTGCGTGTTACACTTCGTCATCCTCTTTTATTGTTTCTTCCGCCTCCACATCTTCTATTTTTGCATGTTCCACTTCGTTATCCTTTTAAAATGCTTCTTCTACTTCATATCCTCTTTAATTGCTTCAGTTACTTCATTATGCGCTCTACAAAATTGTGGTGTTTCATACAAAACTTCAATCGCTCATATCTTCTAAACGGGAAGAGATAGCCCTAGCAAACTTGTACAAAATATTGGTATAAACTTTTGGTGGAACTGTTTTTTTATTGTCATCCTTGACATCCTTTTTGAATGCTTCTCTCACTTCGTCATCTTCTTTGAATGTTTTTTCCACTTCGACATCATCTTTGACTGCTTCTTTAACTTCGATATCCTCTTTGATTGCTTCTCCCACTTCGATATCGTCTTTGACTGCTTCTTCCATTTCGATATCGTCTTTGATTGCTTTTTCACTTCGTCATCTTCTTTGAATGCTTCTACCACCTTGGTATCCTCTTTGATTGCTTACTCAACTTCAATTTCCTCTTTGATTGTTTCTGCCACTTCGATATCCTATTTGATTGCTTCTCCCACTTCAATATTCTCTTTGATAGTTTCTTCCACTTCGATATCCAATCAACAAATTTATGATTTTTCTTACAAAACTTTAATCGCTCGTATCTTCTAAACGGGAAGAGATAGCACTAGCAAACTTTGACAAAATATTAGTACAAATTTTTGATCATTATCATTTTACAACATACATTTATATTATGCAACGTCAATCCTGATCATTTTGGAACGTCCAGATTTTTTTTATGCAACGTTCATCATGATCTTTTTTGCAACGTTCAATTTTTTTTATACAACTATTATCATGATCATTTTGGAACATCCAATTTTTTTCTCTTTGATTGCTTGTTCCACTTCGATATCCTCTTTGATTGCTTCTTCCACATTGATATCCTATTTGATTGCTTCTTTAACTTTGGTATCCTCTACGATTGCTTCTTCCACTTCGATATCCTCTTTTATTCCTTCTTCATCTTCAATATCCATTGGATTGCTTCTTCATCTTTGATATCCTCTTTGATGGCATTTTCACTTCGGTATCCTCTGTAAGGGCTCCTTCCTCTTTGATTTCCGTTTGATTGCTTCTTGCACTGCAATATTTTCTTTGATTGCGTCTTCATATTCGATATCGTTTTTGATTGCATTTTTACTTCGATATCCTGTGATGGCTTCTTCCACTTTGATATCCTCTTTGATTGCTTCTTCCACTTCGATATCCGCTTTGATTGCTTGTTCCATTTTGATATCGTCTTTGACTATTTCTTTCACTTCGATATCGTCTTTGATTGCTTTTTTCAGTTCGTCATCCTCTTTGAATACTTCTACCAACTCGGTATCCTCTTTGATTCCTTAGTCAACTTCAATTTCCTCTTTGATTGTTTTTGCTACTTCGATATCCTATTTGATTGCTTCTCCCACTTCAATATCCTCTTTGTTTACTCCTTCCACTTCGATATCATCTTCGATTTCCTTTTGATTGCTTCTTGCACTGCATTATTCTCTTTGATTGCGTCTTCATCTTCGATATCGTCTTTGATAGCATTTTCACTTCGATATCCTCTGTGATGGCTTCTTCCACTTCGATACCCTCTTTGATTGCTTCTTCCACTTCGATATCCTCTTTGATTGTTTCTTCCGCCTCGACATCTTCTATTTTTGCATGTTCCACTTCGTTATCCCTTTAAAATGCTTCTTCTACTTTCATATCCTCTTTAATTGCTTCAGTTACTTCATTATGCTCTCTACAAAATTGTGGTCTTTCATACAAAACTTCAATCGCTCGTATCTTCTAAACGGGAAGAGATAGCCCTAGCAAACTTGTACAAAATATTGGTATAAATTTTTGGTGCAACTGTTTTTTTATTGTCATCCTTGACATCCTTTTTGAATGCTTCTCTCACTTCGTCATCTTCTTTGAATGTTTTTTCCACTTCGACATCATCTTTGACTGCTTCTTTAACTTCGATATCCTCTTTGATTGCTTCTCCCACTTCGATATCGTCTTTGACTGCTTCTTCCATTTCGATATCGTCTTTGATTGCTTTTTTCACTTCGTCATCTTCTTTGAATGCTTCTACCACCTCGGTATCCTCGTTGATTGCTTACTCAACTTCGATTTCCTCTTTGATTGTTTCTACCTCTTCGATATCGTCTTTGACTGCTTCTTCCATTTCGATATCGTCTTTGATTGCTTTTTTCACTTCGTCATCTTCTTTGAATGCTTCTACCGCCTCGGTATCCTCTTTGATTGCTTACTCAACTTCAATTTCCTCTTTGATTGTTTCTGCCACTTCGATATCCTATTTGATTGCTTCTTCCACTTCAACATTCTCTTTGATAGTTTCTTCCACTTCGATATCCAATCAACAAATTTATGATTTTTCTTACAAAACTTTAATCGCTCGTATCTTCTAAACGGGAAGAGATAGCACTAGCAAACTTTGACAAAATATTAGTACAAATTTTTGATCATTATCATTTTGCAACATACATTTATATTATGCAACGTCAATCATGATCATTTTGGAACGTCCAGATTTTTTTTTATGCAACGTTCATCATGATCTTTTTTGCAACGTTCAATTTTTTTTTATACAACCATTATCATGATCATTTTGGAACATCCAATTTTTTTCTCTTTGATTGCTTGTTTATCTTTGATTGCTTCTTTAACTTTGATATCCTCTACGATTGCTTGTTCCGCTTCGATATCCTCTTTTATTCCTTCTTCATCTTCAATATCCATTGGATTGCTTCTTCCACTTCGATATCGTCTTTGATTGCTTTTTTTACTTCGTCATCCTCTTAGAATGCTTCTACCACCTTGGTATCCTCTTTGATTTCTTCCTCAACTTTAATTTCCTCTTTGATTGTTTCTGCTACTTCGATATCCTATTTGATTGCTTCTTTCACTTCAATATCCTCTTTGATTGCTTCTTCCACTTCGATATCATCTTTGATTGCTTCTTCCACTTCGATATCCTCTAAGATTGCTTCTTCCACTTCGATACCTTCTTTGATTGCTTCTTCCACTTCGATATCGTCTTTGATTGCTTTTTTCACTTCGTCATCTTAGAATGCTTCTACCACCTCGGTATCCTCTTTGATTGCTTACTCAACTTCAATTTCCTCTTTAATAGTTTCTGCTAATTCGATATCCTATTTGATTGCTGCTTTCACTTCAATATCCTGTTTGATTGCTTCTTGCACTTCGAAATCATATTTGATTGCTGCTTCCATTTGGATATCTTCTTTGATTTGATTGCTTCTTCCATTTCGATATCGTCTTTGACTGCTTCTTACACATGGATATCCTTTTTGATCGCTTTTAACAGCTCGAAATCCTCTTTGATTGCTTCTTCGACAAAAACAATAACACGCGAGTTGCGTGCAACTCGCGCACTACGCAACCTCTAGTTATATTATATAAAGCTCGATTACCACTGACTGACTGACTGACTGACTCATTGACATGTTTGTTCTCCCAGATGCCACCTCGTAGGGTGAAAATGTTTGGTGGGATCGTATAGAGGGAGTTTCGATGAGTTGGGAATAAATCCTAAAGTCCCCCTTTTGTCCCCCATTCGCTCCCATCCACCTCGTATCTCGGAAAGTATAGGTCTTACAGCGTTGGTGCAAAAACTAATGTTGCAGAGGACATTTTTTTATATCCGGTTTCATGAAAAAAAAATTGTCTTTCATACAAAAAAAAAATTGTCCCATACAAAATATTTCTGTATGAATACCGTAAACCGTATATTTCGTTTGCCGTAATTTTCATACTGTTTTTGTAGGGAGCCCATGGCTTGTGTGTACTATAAAATTACTGTAAATTTGCTTGATTCTATATAATGGTGGTGGAGGGGCATGAGACAACTTTCATAGTTTTTGCAAAGGTCATCATCATCATTTTGGAACATCCAATTTTTTTTTTTTTTTTTAGTATGCAACGTTCATCATGTTTATTTTGGAACATCCACATTTTTTTAATTATGCCTCATCCACAATGATCACTTTGGAACGTCAATTATTTTTTTTTTATTATGCAACATCCACTGTGATCATTTTGGTACATCATTTTTTTTAATTATGCCTCATCCACAATGATCACTTTGGAACGTCAATTATTTTTTTTTTATTATGCATCATCCACTGTGATATTTTGGTACATCATTTTTTTTAATTATGCCTCATCCACAATGATCACTTTGGAACGTCAATTTTTTTTTTTTATTATGCAAAATACTTTGTGATCATTTTGGAAAATCAATTTTTTTTAAATTATGCCTCATCCACAATGATCATTTTGGAACGTCAATTTTTTTTTTTTTTTTTTTATTATGCAAAATCCACTGTGATCATTTTGGAACATCAATTTTTTTTAATTATGCCTCATCCACAATGATCTCTTTTGGAACGTCATTTTTTTTTATTATGCAAAATCCTTTGTGATCATTTTGGAAATACAATTTTTTTTTAATTATGCCTCATCCACAATGATCATTTTGGAACGTCAATTTTTTTTTTATTATGCAAAATCCTTTGTGATCATTTTGGAAAATCAATTTTTTTTTTAATTATGCCTCATCCACAATGATCACTTTTGGAACGTCAGTTTTTTTTTACTATGCAAAATCCTTTGTGATCATTTTGGAACATCATTTTGTTTTAAATTATGCCTCATCCACAATGATCACTTTTGGAACGTCATTTTTTTTTATTATGCAAAATCCTTTGTGATCATTTTGGAAAATCATTTTTTTTAAATTATGCCTCATCCACAATGATCATTTTGGAACGTCAATTTCTTTTTTTTTATTATGCAACATCCACTGTGATAATTTTGGAACATCAATTTTTTTTAATTATGCCTCATCCGCAATGATCATTTTGGAACGTCAATTTTTTTTTTAATTATGCCTCATCCACAATGATCACTTTTGGAACGTCAATTTTTTTTTTATTATGCAACATCCACTGTGATCATTTTGGAACATCATTTTTTTTTTATTTATGCTCATCCACTATGATCATTTTGGAACGTCAATTTTTTTTTATTATGCGACATCCACTATTCGAATATTCTCTTTGATTGCTTGTTACACTTCGTCATCCTCTTTTATTGTTTCTTCCGCCTCCACATCTTCTATTTTTGCATGTTCCACTTCGTTATCCTTTTAAAATGCTTCTTCTACTTCATATCCTCTTTAATTGCTTCAGTTACTTCATTATGCGCTCTACAAAATTGTGGTGTTTCATACAAAACTTCAATCGCTCATATCTTCTAAACGGGAAGAGATAGCCCTAGCAAACTTGTACAAAATATTGGTATAAACTTTTGGTGGAACTGTTTTTTTATTGTCATCCTTGACATCCTTTTTGAATGCTTCTCTCACTTCGTCATCTTCTTTGAATGTTTTTTCCACTTCGACATCATCTTTGACTGCTTCTTTAACTTCGATATCCTCTTTGATTGCTTCTCCCACTTCGATATCCTATTTGATTGCTTCTTCCACTTCAATATCCTCTTTGTTTACTCCTTCCACTTCGATATCATCTTCGATTTCCTTTTGATTGCTTCTTGCACTGCATTATTCTCTTTGATTGCGTCTTCATCTTCGATATCGTCTTTGATAGCATTTTCACTTCGATATCCTCTGTGATGGCTTCTTCCACTTCGATACCCTCTTTGATTGCTTCTTCCACTTCGATATCCTCTTTGATTGTTTCTTCCGCCTCGACATCTTCTATTTTTGCATGTTCCACTTCGTTATCCCTTTAAAATGCTTCTTCTACTTTCATATCCTCTATAATTGCTTCAGTTACTTCATTATGCTCTCTACAAAATTGTGGTCTTTCATACAAAACTTCAATCGCTCGTATCTTCTAAACGGGAAGAGATAGCCCTAGCAAACTTGTACAAAATATTGGTATAAATTTTTGGTGCAACTGTTTTTTTATTGTCATCCTTGACATCCTTTTTGAATGCTTCTCTCACTTCGTCATCTTCTTTGAATGTTTTTTCCACTTCGACATCATCTTTGACTGCTTCTTTAACTTCGATATCCTCTTTGATTGCTTCTCCCACTTCGATATCGTCTTTGACTGCTTCTTCCATTTCGATATCGTCTTTGATTGCTTTATCACTTCGTCATCTTCTTTGAATGCTTCTACCACCTTGGTATCCTCTTTGATTGCTTACTCAACTTCAATTTCCGCTTTGATAGTTTCTTCCACTTCGATATCCAATCAACAAATTTATGATTTTTCTTACAAAACTTTAATCGCTCGTATCTTCTAAACGGGAAGAGATAGCACTAGCAAACTTGTACAAAATATTGGTATAAATTTTTGGTGCAACTGTTTTTTTATTGTCATCCTTGACATCCTTTTTGAATGCTTCTCTCACTTCGTCATCTTCTTTGAATGTTTTTTCCACTTCGACATCATCTTTGACTGCTTCTTTAACTTCGATATCCTCTTTGATTGCTTCTCCCACTTCGATATCGTCTTTGACTGCTTCTTCCACATTGGTATCCTCTTTGATTGCTTCTTTAACTTTGATATCCTCTACGATTGCTTGTTCCGCTTCGATATCCTCTTTTATTCCTTCTTCATCTTCAATATCCATTGGATTGCTTCTTCCACTTCGATATCGTCTTTGATTGCTTTTTTTACTTCGTCATCCTCTTAGAATGCTTCTACCACCTTGGTATCCTCTTTGATTTCTTCCTCAACTTTAATTTCCTCTTTGATTGTTTCTGCTACTTCGATATCCTATTTGATTGCTTCTTTCACTTCAATATCCTCTTTGATTGCTTCTTCCACTTCGATATCATCTTTGATTGCTGCTTCCACTTGGAAATCCTCTTTGATTTGATTGCTTCTTCCATTTCGATATCGTCTTTGACTGCTTCTTACACATGGATATCCTCTTTGATGGCTTTTAACAGCTCGATATCCTCTTTAATTACTTCTTCGACTAAAAGAAAAACACGCGAGCTGCGAGCAGCTCGCGCACAACGCAACCTCTAGTCAATATTATAAGATTTAACTTTCAGGTTAAAAGAGTATCATAACCATTCCAAATTTCATGATGTGGTGGTGACACTAAGACCCAAATAAATTTTAACGTGTATAATGCTAGAACAACTAATACTTCTACCAAAGAGTGGAACCTCTTTCCTGATAATTCCAAACTGGGTGTCTTCAAGTGAACAGATTTCTTTTAGGCAAGCGTGGTTCATCGTAGACTGCATCATTGCTCACCATCAGGCGAGATTATGGTGAAACGCGAGGCAGTCCGGTGTCCATACTAATATTATAAATTTGAAAGTAATTCTGTCTCAGTAGATAGATATAGATCTGAATGTTTTCATCTACTACCATTTCCATCACCTTTGCTTTTCTCATATTTCAGAAAACACATTGAACATTAAAGCAATAATGAACAAAGAGCAGGACATGGCGGACTACGACTTTATTCAGCAAATGATGGTAAACATCAGCACATCTACAATCCAGGATGATAACGTGCAGAAGTTGCTGAGGGATCCAACCAAGAGCTTTGACTTGGTGCTAGGAGAATGGATGTTTTCAGAGATCTATGCAACGTGCGTGAGTCACCGTCCTAGTTTCTTATAATGCTAAAACTAAGAATATTTCTTGGCGTAACAGGCCCCCTATTTTTAGAAGCTTTTATGTAACTTGTAGTGTTAGTATGTGGTAAAATCTTGTAACTAAATTTTATACCAGCAAGCAATTAAGTTGAAATTTAAAATACTACTTCGGTAACGTTGATGACAACACAATAATATGGAACCATGGAGGTGGTCTCATGATAGAGTCGGATGCTAGACAACATAACTTCTAAATGGACTATAGTAGGCTACTAGTGTTTGAGCTCATTTAAATCTGCTGGCGGTTCCAATAATGAATTTTATAAATGCTTCTTTTGAAAAAGTATTTTCCAACAAAAAAACTTATTTATGTTAAAAATCACTCAACAACTACATTCACTATTTTTCATAGTATTTGATAATTATAATTTTATGATCGTTTTACATGACAAATGTTGGTCACCGGATAATTTCAAAACACAAGTAAAAGGGGACTCAAGCGTTCTCGCGAACATTATTTAATCGAGTCTATTTACGTGTGCTTCAGATGGAATCTAGATGTGCCTAAGGTGGTGCGGTTTCTATACAAACAATCACTTGACATTCACTAGATAACTGAACAGCAGAAATGTCTGAATATTATGATTATCAAATAGGTTACATGTTATTATTCCCGCAAAATCAATATAATTGCACACTTAAATTTATGTATACATATTAATATATCGACGGCAGAAAGCGGAAATGGCGTATCTCAAAAATTTCCGCTGTTCGATATTGAAACATCAATTGCTGTAACTAGTTAAAAATCAATGAAGCAGTAACTTTAGGACATTCCAATTAACGGTATCAAACAAATATTTTCCAAATTTCAACGTTCTATCTTTATTAATGTACGAGTTATGATTTTTTTAAATAGTTTTTTGGCTCTGGTGTACAATTAGATATTTTGAGATACGCCATTTCCGCTTTCTGCCGTCGATATATACCTACTAGCTGACCCGCCCGCGGCTTCGCACGCGTGGTTCGTCAATAAAAATATTACCCTCTTGCGCAGTCGGGTATGAATTTTCAGATCCCTAACTTGAGGAAGTATGAATTGCCCATACAAACTTTCTACCCCTATTTCACACCCCTTTCAACATTATTTTTAAGACAAAAGAGCCTATGTCTTTCTCTAGGATATAATCTCCTTGCCAAAAATTACGATTCGTTTAGACGTTTAGTCGTGAAAAGGTAACAAACAAATAGAGTTACATTTGCGTTTATAATATTAGTATGGATACAGGCCGTCCCTTTCACACATACAGTACATATCTTATGTGGGTGGACTAGGGATGGACTAACTCGAACGAAAGGCGGGCGACAGCGACCGGCTTGCGTAATAAGGCTACCGAAGCTGGGATACAATCCACTATTTAGTATGCTAATACGGCTCCTATTCTTTTGATTTATCCGGGTACTAACTAGCGAAGCCATGAGCATTATTATCTACACATAGGATACTCTAAATCAACTTGGGCAAATCGGCGTTGCATGTATGTATGAATCCAAGGATAACTTTCGAAGCGTTATCCGATCATCGTGAAATTTGGTATATCGGTAGGTAGTGATGGCACACAATTTCGGTGTGACTAAATGAACTAAAAATGTGTGTGTGGGGAGGGAAGAGGGGGGAGGGGAGGGGGTTAATATTGGGATTAAAAAGGGGTAAAACAAATGTGACTATCTGGTCAAATGGCACGTCTAATAAAACGTCTGTGTGAATACATTTCGTCTTTGTAGTTTTTAAGTTATTAGCCATAATAAAAATTTAACTGACAAAATTCGCAGGGTACCCCAGTGACCCCACAATGCTGAAATTTGATATGCGTGTAGCTTTAGCTTATTTATTTCGGGACACTATTTTGAGAGTCAAAGATTACGAGTAATTTTTTTTTGTTTTATGGGAGACTCGCGAGATCTCAGTTCGGGACGAACCACTAGTTAATCATTGCATACACACAAAACCCACACACTGAGTTAAGACTCTAAGCAAGCAAGTTGTGCAAGCGTATTGTTGATAAGTTGACGTATTTGTATGATTTGACAACTCTCTAAAATATGCCTAAACAACGATGCCTATACGTAATTAGCTATTAAATATATATGAATTTGACGTATTTGTATGATTTGACAATTTTCTTAACACTTCTTAGTCACTAAATACGTTTAGGAATGGTTGTACATGTCGACCTAAATCATATTTAGCGACTAAAAACGTTTAGGCATCATCATTGTGCAAGTCGCCTTTAATGAACACACTTGAGTAGGAAGTGTTTGTAGATATTACAATTTTACAAACTAATTACCTACTATATATTAAAACACTACAACCAAATATTTGCAGAGGCTGGAAAGTGCAAAGCAAATATGTGTGATATATATGTGTTATTTTATATGCTTACTTTTTATACAAACTCCAATCATTTTTCGGCGAATGAATAATTATTTTTTCTCCATACTAACTTAAATACTAAGTCTCTGTCTGTTTGTTATGTTTTTACGACTAAACGGTTGGACCGATTACGATGAAATTTGATGTATACATAGATTATGACTGGGGTTAAGACGTAGGTTACTTTTTACTTGACTGCGCAGAAGGTGCGTAATGTTTTTATTGATAAACCACGCGTGCGAAGCCGCGGGCGGGTCAGCTTATAATTTTTAGTTTAATTATATTTAATTTTCATTTCTTATCAAACAGACTAGCAGCAATATACGATTGTCCATTCATCTGGTTCTCGACAATAGAACCTCATTGGCAGATCATGAGGCTGATAGGTGGTGATATGAACCCAGCTTACAACGGCGATATCCTGTCTCATTCAACACCACCCTTCTCATTCTTGGAAAGAGTCAATCAGTTATGGATGCAGATCAAAGGCATTTTGAGATATAAGTAAGTCCTTTTAAAACCATCTCAAAAATGTTGAAGCCTAACCGGGACTTGAACCCGCAACCTTCCTCTTGATACGAGGATGCACTACCAATTGTGCTACCGGGCTCTGTCACGTCAGGGTCAAAATTAGTGAGTTAACGGCGCTTTAGCCGTAATCTGAAACATTTCACTCAATAAAACAATAGTATTTTTCAAACTTTCGCGATCACTGTACATAATTATTGATTAAAACGGGTATTTATCACGTATGTACCTTTTTTATTTATTATCCCGATGTTTCAGCTGTTTTGTGTGTTGCGCAAACAAAACAGCTGAAACGTCGGGAAACGCGATAAATACTCGTTTTAATCAATAATTATCTATAAAAGAACTAAAGAAACAGTAGCATCATCTAAAGATCTTTGCCAAAAATCTAAAGCTTCTCCAGGTCACCTGGTGGAAGTTTCCCCAAGACACTGGCTGCATTGCTCCGCTGAACTGCAAATATAATAATGCTTATACGTTGCCCCAATTAAGCGAGACGATAAAATACATACCTACATACTTTAGTAGGGAAGTCTAGTAGATATAATCTAGTACCTATATAAATTGTATTGGTTTTTAACCGTCTTCAAAATTGAACGAGTTTTTTTAAATATCTGTTATCTCAGAAGTCCGTCTTTATCGATTTTACCGATTTGGAAAATTCGAGTTTTATTGGATACTTTCAGATTGGTCTAATAGAAATTTCATAAAAATCGGTTCCGTGGTTGGGGTTTTAAACCAAAATAACTGGTTTCAATTGTCTGTTTTCCTAAATCGGTCATTTTTAGGGTTGCGTACCTCAAAAGGTAAAAAAGGAACCCTTATAAGATCACTCTCTTGTCCGTCTGTCCCCACCGATTTTTATACCAGCTACTGAGATCTATAGTCCCTATTAGGTATATACAAATCAAGGCCCTGAGTCAACACAATAAAAAGATATGGGCAACAAATAAGGCAAATAAATAAAATTGTGCTATTGTGTGAAAGAAAATAATACAACATATTTATTATAGATAATAGTACGGAGCCCTTCGTGCGCGAGTCCGACTCGCACTTGGCCGGATTTATTATTTTAAAGTAATATGTTGTAGTATCACGATATCTGTAACGTTAAAATTATCTTATAACACACCTACTGCGCATGAATCAGAAGTAGGTAATATTAATTCATAACACAATGATATTTGCTAGTCACCTAATTGACAAAATAACACTTCTTCAGCAATCTGGAGATATGATGAAATAAAGTAGTTGTATTTAATGATGATGATGATTAGGCGGTTCAGTTCAGCAGACCAGGAAGCTGTATGTTATTTAATGCGTGTTTATTACGTACATAATCAAATAGACAGTGACATAAGATAACATGACCCGTTCATTTGACCCTATGCGTGCGAGTCGAAACACTCTGGTGACAGTTTAACGAACACGTGTCGATTGTAACACCGATATAACGTTTTGTGATTATTCAATTATTTATAATAACAACTACAACGTCAACACTACTTAAGCCGTGACGTCACTATTTTGAAAATAGCCACTTAGAAGATTTAAACTTTAGCACATGCGTGGAAGCACCACCAGCTTCCTGATCATTGTTGCCGGGAACATGAGCTCATCAATCATGAGGCTCTGGACGGCTTTGCCGATCACATGCCTGATGTCTCAGTAGATGATCTCAAGCTCCAATATTACCTCATTTTATAATATTTTTGTGTAGTTACTAACAATAATTTAAGAATTTGCTGTGTTTGCTAACAAAAATATGGATCCCTGTCTGGTCTGAAATAAACGTTTTTTTTTATTTATATATTATTAAAATTTGTAGAGTACCTTTGATGGGTACCTACCATAAATAAACAGGTAAGTATTTTTTATTTTCAATTACCTTATATACAACCTGTTTTGTTATGCACGACATTAATTTAAAACATACATCCGGAATCGTAATAATTGATTATAAAAGTGGGTTTAATACCGCTTGTAACGTTAGCTTGAATACTCGTAGTTATCCAGTATTCGATACAATTTCTAACGTCAATCGGTGGCGTCAGTGACGATACTGCTTAGTCAGTTTATCAGGTAACTTAAATGATGAATAAATATGATTTGTTTACCTATTTTATACCGGCTGTTTCATTGATATTTTATGACTTGATTTTAATGTTGCTTGAAAATTTAAAACTTTTAATTTAAACTTTTATGGTTTTAATATGAAAAAAAACCGATTTTACAACAATTCTATTATTATTATTTTTTATTAGCTTTTATTAACTTGAAAAAAAGTACATTCAGCCTAGAAAAAACATATCTAAAAAAAACAACTCTTTTTCCCTCCAGTCACAAGTAACTTACCAAATCAATAAGGTAGTAAGATTTAGTAAAAATAATATGAAAGATCTCCTTTCTAGGCTTACAGTAATTTTTTTGAATCTCAAAATGCAGTTTTTTACAAAATAAACCTATAGTTTTCTAAGAACAAAACCTTCTAACTACAAAAAAAAGTAGCTGCCCTCAATGGGGTAAAATTTTGCCCCTACACTGTATTGTATTCCTACGTCGCGATTTGATGCAGCCCATATATAACAGGGCTACCATGCCAGGAAACACCGAGGTCCCTATTTTGTATTCCAAAGATATAAGATATGCAGATGACAAGATAAATATTTGAATTATTGCATGTGAATGAGCGTGTGGCAAGCGAACAAAACGTTCAATGTAAATTAACCTGTCGATCCGTCTTACGATAAAAAGGACTGACATGCCATCCTGACAAGTTCCGAAAAGAATAAAATGTTGTAGCGAGTTGGTGATGATGGAGACGAAGGATGGACAGCGCAGTTTCTCGATAGATTCTAACGAACAGAATTTTAGTTAATTTTCATCAGTTTTGTCTTATTTATATAACAAAAACTTTAGTTAAATTCTAATCACCTTAAGATTTCATTGTCCTCTTGATAATAAAATATTGTCTCTAGGTTTGACTATGGGAATTGACCTTTTTGGTTACAAAAAGCTGTGCAAACTGTTATTTATGGTTTAAACTGAAATGAAATATAAACCTAAATTGCTTTTATTGAAGATCTATATATAGCTATACTGCTCCAGATCACTACCAGGCGAAACTGTCCCCAAGACGTTGGCTGCATTGCCCCGCTGAACTGCAATGGTCTTTAGATGATTCAATTGTTTCTTCTGTATGTTAATCATGTAAATACTTGTATATTATTTCTGTTAAGGCTTTGCCATTTTATTGAGGTGTTACATTCAAATAACAAGGTCTGGTTGATTTGTGGTATATCAAATGCCATTGCTGAAAAACTATTATTTTATTTATATATAAGTATTACTCAATTATTTATATTTTCAGTCGATTTAGGGAAATAGAAAAAAAAGTCTACGAGAACAACGTAGTTCCAATTCTTCAAGCGAGAGGAAAGGTGGTCCCGGCCTTCGAAGACTTAATGACGAACATTTCACTGATACTGGGCAATTCTCATGTCTCGATGGGTCTGGCCCCAACCTTGCCACAGAGCTATAAACCTGTTGGCGGCTACCATATTGATTCGAAGCCTAGCCCCTTGCCAGCAGTAAGTACTTTAAAGTCTTATTTTTTTTCCAACACACACAAATCAGAGTGCCTTCTATGCGGTCGGTCCTGGCCTTTAAGCCTTAATCTTAATCCTCAGATTGCTTACAGCTCAAACCAAAGTTCAAATAAAAGTTTGCTACTATGAACTTACGGTTCATTTTATATTTTTAGGACCTCCAAAAGATGCTAGACAACGCAAAACACGGAGTCATCTACTTCAGCATGGGATCAAATCTAAAAAGTAAAGACATTCCGCAGAATCTCAAGACCGGAATCCTCAAGGTCTTTAGCGAGTTGAAGCAGACGGTCCTATGGAAATTTGAAGAGGTTCTGCCTAATCTGCCTAAGAACGTTCATATTGTAACTTGGGCTCCTCAGCAAAGCATTTTAGGTAAAGTTTATTACAAGTGACAATCGGGAATAACTTTACTCTCTTTTAATGAAAAAACGAGTACCTATAAGAAGCAAATAGCAAAGAATACCAACGATTACTACGCGTGTATAGACAGAGTATAACTATTATTTAACTATCAAATTGCTTATAAACGCCGCCGTCCTTAATTGTTCACATAGATCCTGTCCATCTAAAGGTTGCCTGGAAGAGATCGCTTTTAGCGATAAGGCCGCCCATTATACCTATGATTTAAGTGTATTTTCTTTTGTTTATATTTAATGGTGTGCAATAAAGAAATTATCTATTTATCTATAAATGTCCAACGATACGAAATTCGGCTTTTTTAACAACATTTGAGAAATTAGGGCCTGGTGTCCTGAAATGGTGGTCACATAATTAACAAGCGTTTCAATTCTTAAGTTTTATCTGCCTCTTCCAGCTCATCCAAACTGCGTCCTTTTCATTACTCATGGCGGTCTACTTTCAACCACTGAAGCAGTCCACTTCGGAAAGCCTACTATAGGAATCCCGGTCTTTGCAGACCAGTTTGCTAACGTCCAGAAAGCCATGGAGAAAGGATTTGGAAAAAGGGTAGAGCTGAGCTATACAATGGATGCTGATCTGAGGGTCCAGATTAAGGATATACTTGGAGATCCAAAGTAAGTTTAACTTTATTCTTGAACTCTGACAAAAACCTCTAGGTTTGCTATTAAATTATTTTCATGTGGTAATTCTACATACGTTTCATGTGTACTAGGAAATCAATTTGTCTTAGTATGAGTTATCTTTTCATGCACTTTTACAGTTTTATTATTAGTGACGTTTTTGTTGCAGATACGCTAAAAAAGCAAAGGAATGGTCTCTTATCTATCATGATAGACTGACCAAACCTGGTCAGGAGTTAGTCTACTGGACAGAACACGTTATCAGAACTGGTGGAGCGCTTCATTTACGTTCTCCGTCACTTCTGGCGTCCTGGTACCAAAAAATGTATCTCGACCTTATGGCTCTAGTTATACTGGCTATTGTTGCAGTGAGCATAGTACTAGTTAAAATAGTACATAGATTTACGCAGACAAGCAAAGGTATTAAGAAGAAAAAATCGTAATCTTGTGATGTTTATCTTGTGATCTTGTGATTAGAGATTGCTGGGTTATTTACTTAACATAATGTACTATTACTTGAATATGTTTAATTAAACAAGTGTGTGTGTTGATAAAAATGTGGAATATATTGGTTTTATTTCTCGCTAACAGGAACAGTAGCAATGAAACAATAGGATGAAAAACAGATTATCTAAAAAAATACTTATTTTATTTACATACAGTATGGCTTCACATTTATATACTTACCTACTTCTTTTTCTTCTTCTTTTCAACTGTTTTAACCATTTTTAAAGTTCCTTTCTTCATTGAGCTAAGAATTAAAAATACTGCAATAATTATCAATGCTAAATAGTCTACGTAGAGCTTCTGATACCAGGGTAGCAGAAGTGCCGGGGAGCGTAGATGTGGTGCTCCTTTTGTCTTCACAACGTGTTCGGTCCAGTGGACGATCTCTGCGCCGGGCGAGACCGGACGGTCGTGATAGATTGACGACAAATACTTGGCTGTGGTTGTGTACCTGAAAGCATAACAAGTCAGATTTGAGAAAACTTATATTCAAGCTTAAATAATTGTCATCATCAGCTAAAATACGTCAACTTAAGTCTACTGACAACACTCTTTCAGAACGGAAACCTGCTAAGCTGTAATTTGCCTTTACCACTGTATCATCTTTAAGTGAAAAGTCATTGATAGGAATATCCTGAATTTCGAAATAAATGAAATAAAAGAGAAAATAGGGTTCCCTACGATACCTTCTCAATAGATATCTTTAATATCTAATTAGGTATGTACTTACGTTGGATCTTTTAACATTGTATCTATAGCCACGCTCAAATCATCAGCCAACTCTTCTCTTATCCGCACCATTATACCAAAGCCTTTCTTCTGCACGGCTTTCATATTTACATACTGGTCTCCCAACATTGGAACTCCGATCACTGGCACTCCAAAATGTATGGCTTCTGTCGTAGACAATTGACCTCCGTGGGTGATGAAGAATTTTAATTTGGGATGGGCTGGAAAAAATAAATACTTAAGTCATTCAACAAAACTATC
The DNA here is from genome assembly GCA_963924445.1 of Philereme transversata. Lineage (NCBI taxonomy): Eukaryota > Metazoa > Arthropoda > Insecta > Lepidoptera > Geometridae > Philereme > Philereme transversata. Next base: position 12,781,871 of record OZ004338.1, on the reverse strand, counting down.
AGTACCTGGATACCTGGGTAATTTAAAGCGGGTTGGATGCCGCCTTGTGAGGATTTTATACATTGTTTTGATGTTAAAGAATGTAATGGCACATTTTTTATGAACACACGTATAATGAATGTATTAGTATTCGTTGAATCGGAGATCTCAATTTCTAAATGCTGATAAATATTGGGTGGAAAATATCACAGGCCGATTTTCGTTTCCCCTTTTCATAGGTGTGTCTTTTAGTAAATATAGTAAATTTATAACAATCTGCCCAACGGTTTGACAGACTTGCCGCTTATCAAGTACATAAAGCCGAGCTACATAGACGGCTTTCATTGAAGTGCTTCTATTCAGTTAGTGTGTTTATAGAAATTAAATATTAAATAATCGCCATGGTAAACAGTGAAATCTATAATTACATCTGAGTTTGAAATGCACAATTTGACTTTTTCTTAGCTGACAGTTTGTATTTTATTACATAATGTTTTTGACATGTGATATCTGAACAATTATTTTTTATTATTATTCATAGTTAAAACTAGATTTATTTTGATTATGTATTGCCAATATTCGCATCCCAATATTGGTTGAATTGCTGGAACGAGAAATATTCTAATAGCAACTACTGTACACCCATTTTCTGCGAATAAATAATTCATTCATTCATTCATAAAGTTTTGGTCCACCTTAGGATGATGAGCAATATTGTTCTATTTTGTATCTGCGTTCCGTTCAAAAATTTTTTTTTTTTTAATAACCTATACTGTCCCACTGCTGGGCAAAGGTCTCCCCCATTTGCTTCCATTCCTTGCGTTCTCCAGAAATCTCCTGCCAGTCAGAATGGAACCCATCCAGATCGTCGCGCCAACGTTTTCGCGGTCTGCCTCGTTGCCGTCGTCCTGTAGGTTGCCAGTCGGTGGAGATCTTCGTCCACCTTTCAGGGTGCATTCGAGTGACATGACCCGCCCAGTCCCGTTTGAGTCTTGCAGCCTTGTATCCCACGTCGATGATTCCGGTCATAGAGCGTAGAGTAGTGTTGCGGATTCTATCGGTCCGCTTAACACCTAAAATGCTACGCTCCATCGCTCGTTGGCATACCCCGAGTTTGAACTTTTTTGAGTCCGTCAATGACCAAGTCTGAGCACCGTAGGTTAGAATGGGTAAGATACACATGTCGATGAGTTTTCGCTTAAGTGACAGTGGAAGGTTGCCCTTCATTAGCTCTTTCATGGACCAGTAGCTCTTCCAAGCGTTATCGACACGACGGTCTACTTCTCGATCTTGTCTGTTCTTGAAAGAGACTATCTGGCCCAGATAAATATACTCATCGACATAGTGTATCTCTTGCCCATCTACCTTGACCCTATGTTTCTTGCTATTGGTCATAACTTGGGTCTTTGACTGGTTCATCATCAGTCCAACCTCGAGGCTTGCCTTGCTCAGGTCTTGGAGCATTTGTTCTAATTGGGGGGCACTGGTGGCAAAGAGAACTATGTCGTCAGCGAACCTAAGGTTTGTAAGTTTTTGGTCGCCGATTCCAATGCCTGCATTTGTCCATGAGGCTGGCAATTGTCTAAAAACCTCTTCTAGAATGCTCGTAAACAATTTGGGAGAGAGCGGGTCACCCTGTTTGACTCCCTTTTCTATTAAAAACTTTGCTCCTGATGTATTTAATTTAATGTTAGCGTAGCTATTGCTGTAAATGCTTTTAATTAGGTCTATATAGGTTTTTTCAACATTTTGTTTCTCTAAAGCCAAGAAGATTGCTGAGTGGTTGATGTTATCGAAAGCTTTTGTGTAATCCACAAAAGCCAGATATAGTGGATTGTGGAATTCATTAAATTTTTCTATAACCTGATTTAGCGTATGGAGATGGTCTGTGGTGGAAAAATGAGGTCGGAATCCAGCTTGTTCCGGTGGTTGGTGCTGGTCCAGTATACCTTCTATGCGCTTCTGAATAACTTTGGTAAAGGCTTTGTAGAGATGTGACACTAAACTGATAGGACGGTAATTATTTATGTTACTTTTGTCTCCTTTCTTGTGAAGAAGAATTATGTTTGAGTGGCACATCTCCACTGGTAGCTGACCTGTATCTAGAATGGTGTTGAAGAGATTTGTGATATGGGGTAGTAAAACAGTGGCTCCAGTTTTTAAAACCTCGGTCGTGACACCGTCCTCTCCAGGGCTCTTATCATAATGCATGGCTTTTAAGACATCATGGACTTCGCGTCCTGTTATGAATGGTACAGCATCTGATCGAGCATACTCTATAGTTGTTGTCATCTTTGAAGAATCGGAGTAAGTTCAAAAATATAAATAATATGAAATACTTAAAAATTATGCAATTTTTTACCTAGAATACTTTGCTGAGGTGCCCATTTCACTAGGTGAACATTGTTTGGTATATTCTCCAGGTCTCCTTCAAACTTCCATAGCACAGTTTGTTTGACCTTTCCAAACATCGTAAGCAAGGATTCTTTCATCTCTGGTGTCATATCGTTGCTTAGTAGATTTGAACCCATGCTGAAATATATCACCCCTTGTTTTGATTTTTCAAACAGTTTTTGAAGATCCTAAAAATAAAACAATTACTACTTAAGCACTCCTGCCATATATGACAATATTTTTACCGTCATTACTGGATTTTCTGGCGGGAGATAATTGTTAATTGTCTGATCTATTCTGTGGACTGCATAAAATAAGACTTGATTCTTTGGATAGATACTCATTTAGTTCATCATTTTTCATCACACTAATATTAGAAATGCGAAAGTTTGGATGTTGGTTTATTTATTTGTTAGTTTGTTACTCATAAATAAAGGTCATAAAGGCTGAATCGATTTCAATGAAATTTAGTATGTATGTAGGTTAGGGTGTCCCTTATTTTTCAAAGTTTATATTTTTTAACGCATAGGTCTTAGTTTTGTTCATTAGTACCTAAAACACTCGGGAATTAATTTTTACCTTATTTGGAGAACTGAAACCCGTGCCGACTTGCATCGAATCATGTTCATACAAGTTACGCGGAAATAGCGGCGCGTACTCGCCGTATTTGTCATTTGTTATTAGTTAATCTCGTGATGAACACATATTGTTTTACGTTAAAAAATGGTAGTGGAATTAAGAAGCAATAAAAAAGTATTTTCTTAGTAGGTGACTTGAACTATCAAATAACTGGGGCAAAGTTACCGTCTAACCGTCAAGTTCTTGCAGTCCTCTTTTTTAACATTCGTGAAGTTAAATTGAGTGTTAGTGAAAGCGCAAATCTCGTCGTTCGAGAGTGTATTATAGTCTGGGAAAAAGCTAGAATCCCTACCAGAGCTATTCCTAACTGCGTAAAGAAACTTGTGGATCTTCACCATGCTTGGAGAGAGTTGCAAAAAAATTCCAAAAAACACAAGATATTTACAAGCACCGTGAGAAGGACTTTCAGAACAATTTAGATAATTTATTCGACATAGCACACGCTAATGCTTTGGAATGGATGAAAATAGAAGAAGATAAAATCTTTTTACAAAAGCAAAGAGAACCAGGGCGTCCAGGATGTTTAGCCGGTGTAGATAAAAAGTTAGCTGAGAAAGAAGAAAGATCCAGACAGAGAAAATTAAAAGAAGAGAAAAAAAGACATGATCAAATCTGTTCCGAGAGTTTATCTTTATCTTTAACTACACAAGATCTTATTGAGACACCAGGATATCCCGATCAACCTACCAGCTCTGATGAAAGCATCGACAAACCCTTACCGTCGACATCTCAAACGGTAAGTTCTGGAAGTATTACAAAAAGGGGAAGGAAAGATTTCATCACTCCTAAATTAGTTGCAGCTTTGGATAGATGTCAATTAAGCATAAGAGATTCCGTATATATACTTCAGGCTGTAGTGGAAGCCCTAGATCTTAGTAGTGATGATTTCTCGATAAACAAGTCGTCTATTCAACGCATTCGTACAAAGACTAGAAAAGATAGAGCGGAATCTATAAAATCAGATTTTCAGAATAATTTACCTGAAAGTGTGACCGTTCATTGGGATGAAAAATTATTACCTGGACTGGACGTAAGAAGTTCTAAAGAAGAACGCCTGCCAATCCTTATATCATTTGAAGAAAAGGAACAACTTTTGGCTGTGCCTAAGCTGGAGAGCTCTTCTGGTCAAGATCAAGCTAAAGCTGTGTTAAACGCACTTTATGACTGGAACCTCGAGGACAAAGTACAAATAATGTGCTGTGATACAACTGCATCTAATACAGGGCGATTGAAAGGAGCTTGTGTACTTTTGGAACAAAAGCTAGACAGGGAATTATTACTCTTTGCTTGCCGCCATCACGTTTACGAACTGGTTTTAAAGTGTGTATTTGAAACAAAAATCCACCAAATAACAAATAGCCCTGATATCCCGATGTTTAAAAAGTTTAGAGACAGCTGGAATACTATTAATTCTGCTGCTATTGAAACACACAGCCACATCGTCACACAACATTTTTGTAATACAAAAATTAAAGAACTGTTGACATTTTATAATGAAGAACTGCAAAAATCTATTGTACGTGACGATTATCGAGAACTGATTGAACTGTCTATTATTTTCTTAGGAGGCGATAGTGAGAAAAAAATTAAAATAAGACCTCCTGGAGCAATGCATCAAGCAAGGTGGATGGCAAGAGCTATTTACTGTTTGAAAATATGTTTGCTGCAATCTCAATTCAAAATTAGCGCCAAAGATAAACGAGCACTCCAAGACATTTGTTTATTCATTGCAGTTGTATATGTGAAATCATGGCTGGGATGTAGTCTGGCGGTGAAGGCACCAAATCAAGATTTGTCCTTTTTAAAAAGGCTTAAGGAATACGAAACTATTAACAAAGAGATCTCCCAAGCAGCTTTGAAAAAGTTTAGTCAACATCTTTGGTACTTGTCAGAAGAAATTACTGTTTTGTCACTCTTTGATGATGAAGTTGATGAAGCAACCAAGAGAAGTATCGTAGAGAACTTACAAAGAGAGAGTTTGTATGATTCTGGGAAGAGATACATTCCATCGAAGGAAGATATGTCTGATTATTTGCATGGTAAGTGGGAATACTTAATTTTATGATAAAGTTAGCTATTAATCATTAATTAAAAAAAAACATGTAAAAGGATCTAACGCTAAGCTTACTTTACTATGTCTTAAATTGTTTTAATAAACTGATAATAATACTGTCTTGTCTATTGTTACAGGAAAATCATTGAGTGATTTTGTGTCTATCAAGAGCAGAAAATTATTTTCTCGTTTAAAAATTGATGATAACTTCTTGGAGAAACCTGTTTCTACGTGGGAAGAAGATGTTGCCTATTTACAGGCAAAAAGAAAGGTTTTTTCTCTAAGGGCAGTGAATGATACAGCTGAAAGAGCTGTAAAACTTATGCAAGATTTTCATGGTTTAATTACTGCAAAGGAAAAACAGAAACAATTTTTACTACGCTGTGTACAAGAGCACAGAAATCTTTATCCAGACTGTAACAAAGAGACCCTTAAAAGAAAATATCCTTGCTAATCTGTAATTTTATGTTCTTTTAATAAATAAATACCTATTTTCTTACTAAATTTTTATTATTGTTTTTATAAAATATAAATATTTCATTTTGTGTAGTTGAATATCGAAAAGGGTCAAAGGCAGCTATTTTCAAAATCTTTACGGCCTTGTCGGCACGGGTTAATGTTGACATAGGAAGATAAAATTTTGTATTTAAGTAGATCTGGGTAGTTTAAAAAGAATTACGGGGTATGCATTTCGATATCCGAAAAAAAATTTTTTTCACGTATATAAGGGACACCCTAATGTAGGTACATAGTTTATAACCTGGATTAACACATAGGCTACTTTTTGTTAAGAAACAACGCGTCTGAAGCCGCTGGCGTAAGCTAGTAATTAAAATAAACCGCACTCGTGAAATAAACGCATCCTGAGAACATGTTGATCATCGATGGCGAAATGTATTTTCTCAGTATAAATTTGGTATTACCGCAGTTTATTAATCTTTGTCGTACCTCGGGCAACGGCTGAACCTCCTTATCAATATGGTATCCACCTACGTACTTCACACTCTGGGGTAATCTGAATGGAGTACCCACTGAGGGATGGGAGTTCAAGAACATAAAAGATGCATTGTATGCTGTTTCTTCATACGAGGGCATGGTGATACCGCGTTTGGCTGCGATGGGAGAGAAAGCGCTGTTGTATGTTGCTTTCTCCATAGGAATTACGTTGAAACTGCAAAGGTAAACAAATAATAAATTCCTTTGCGTGACCCGATCGCAAACGCTTAGCATACGCATTAGCATTGCCATTCAGCGGGACAATGCAGTCTTGGAGACAAGTTCGTCTGGTAGTGATTTGAATCAGCTAAGTAACTAACAATATTATATCAATTGCAAAGGTCCTTGTTAGGTTAGACCTTTATAATTGTTTTTGTGAACTTTGACACTTATTATCTCGTAATATCTGAATGTATTTATACTATTTTATGTAATGGAATCAGTAGAACAAACTTCTGTCATGCATGCTTTAAATTGAGCATCAAATATCCTTACTTGATTTCCCAATAACGTTTTATTATCGACCACAACTCCACGCCCCTTTCCCAAAATGTAAAAGGAGGTGTGCTGGAAGAAAACAAGTCGGCGTTGTAAGCCGGGCTGGAGATCTCGTCGATTATCCTGAGGATCTGACCGTGAGCCTCCGTGGTGCCCATCCAGATCAGTGGGCATTGGAACAAAGCTGGGATCCTGGGAAAAATAATGCACGTTTGAAGATGGTACAAATTTAAAGGTGTTATAAATAGTGCATTTAAGAGGTTTGAAATTGTATCATCGAATGTGCCGTAAAGAAAACCTTAGGATGTTATTGTGAACTGGCGAGGACCAATGTTTCAAAGGTATGTATATTAACTAAGATACAAGATATTTGTTTGCACAAATACGAGTAAGTAAGTATATAAAGGTCTTCAAAATTAGGTAATTCCTTTGAAATTCCTTTTAAATGGCATGATACCATTTTGAACCTTGCCGTAAATCCTGACCTGCAAGTTATGTTTGGTATCATTCACTTACATTAACACTATATTTTAATAGGCATGCTAGATGGAAGTACATACGTGGGCTCACTCAATGAGGCCTTACTCCCTTTCTTCTCCTTTTATTACTTATCGCACTCTAGTGGCTATTATTCTGGGAGTCTAATGTGACTTATCATGAATCGTTAAATGGTACTCGAAAGTACTTTTTTAGGTTTCATAAATATGTAGCTCTATTAAGTAGATCATATTGTATTCCTCTACTATTCGTAAAACGGGCATAAATTTTAGAGGAATTAGTGGTCAAGCGCTTGACCACTAACCTCACCTGATGGTAAATGATTGTATGGCCGAAGATGGAGCACGCTTGCTTAGGAAGAACCTGTTCACTCTCTTCTAGATTTAATTTTTTTCTAGATTAGATTCTTTCCAGATTTAAAGATTTCATATCTGCAGATGGATAGTACTTGGGCACCCTACAATGAGGGTTAAAATATGAAGAAATGTGCTTTAAGTATGCAATAAGAAGCGGAAAGTGACTTGATTAGAATATAATAGAAAAACGTTTATTTTGCATCACAAGTGTACAATGGCGCGGTGTGGTTATATCCTCTGTTTTGCGTTTTCTCTTACCCAGCTAAGGTTTCAGAGAAAAACCACTCTATTATAGCGACATCAAACTTCTCTTTGGGATCGCTAAGAACTTGCTTCACGTTGTTATGTTCTAGGAATCTTAGATGCATGTCATGCACAAAGAACATGAAGTCAGAAGATGTACCGATGTTGGGTTTACCGATGAGGTTCTTTAGCTTGAAAGATTCAACTGAAAATATATATATTAAAATATATTATAATTAAATATATAAAGATATTACATAGTGGTGAGTATTAGATTAGATTACATTAGATAATGTCTTTATTGCACACCATCAAAAAAAAACAAATAAAAGTTAATACACTTTTATAGCCTAGGTACTATGGGCGGCCTTATCGCTTTAGCAGGAGCGTTAGCAGGACGGGCCCAAAGACAAGCTGTGTGCCCGCTCACTTCTACTTTAATTTCCTAATAATCTGTGAGTTTGTGGTGATTTTTTTAAATCAAGCAGCTCATCCTTTGGCGTCATTGAATAAGAACCTGTAACCTTCTGCGTCTCAGCCGGCTATTCGCCCACTGCCACTCTGAGGTCATAAACCAAGTATTTCTCTTGACTTAAGATAGTTGTCACTGTAGGTAGAAAACCTTTCGTATGAAAAACGTAAGTCCTCAGGTAGGCACAAAGTCTAAAAGACAGACAAGTCAAAAAAAAAAAAAAAATTCTTTTTTAATAAAATAATGCTACTTACGACTTTTTTTTAAAACTTAGAATAAAGTTTTTTCTTCAGTGGTATCAAGCTTGTTGTACGTGGCTTTAGGCACAAATTAGATAGGAACGGATGTAAAGTTTAGTACAACGAGAAAAAACAGCCGTAAGGTTGGATCTCGGATTTTGTTCGAAGCTTCGATCGCCTTGACGAGTATGAATCAAAGCGTGCACTTTTATTGATTTACAGACGTACCTATCTGATTTGATATGTATGTATATGTTTAGACATTTGTACTGTTCAGTTATCTAGTGAATAACTGTTTTTTGTATAGGAATCGAACCACCTGGTCTCAGAGGAGAGTAAGGTTCGGTCGTGAGTTGAAGAAGTGTTGGTGTTGGGGTCGGGAGTGGTAAATTACTAAAACTTACATCTTTTAGACTCCTTCTTCTTCATTTCATCTATTATTGAAGAAACATCAATCTCTCTCAGTTTTGAAGGTATGTTCGGCCTGGGGTATGGAGTTATATACACTACCTGTGAAAAGTTTAAAGTCGGTAAGGTATTGTTAAATAGTATTTTTTTTAAATCAACTTGGACGAGTCGGTGTTGTATGTATGTTTATTTGTCCGAGGGTAACTTTCAAAGCGTTGATCGTAAAATTATATAAATTATAAATAAATTAATATAAATAAATTTTTTTTTTCTATCTCGCCTGATGGTAAGCGATGATGCAGTCTACGATGGTACACGCTTGCCTAGAAGAAACCTATTCACTCGTGACTTGAAGATCCCTAGGTTGTAGTTATCAGGAAACACAGACTCAGGCAAGGCGTTCCACTCCTTGGCGGTGCGCATAATAAAGGTGGATAAATATTATTATAAATTATACCGCTTACAATCAGGTGCGCCGTATGCTTGTTTGCCACCTTAGTGGCATAAAAAAAAATAGGCAAATTAAATGATGCAATTCGGCCAAGTGGGACATCTAATAAAACATTTCAACCCCTTATTTATTTTTAGTTTAGGTTTTAAAATTTTTGAGTTATAAGGTAAAATAAAAATTATAATTCACTGGAATAATTCACGAAATTCACAGGATAACGAAGTTTGGTATAGTTACACAAATATAGAAAAAAGTCTGAAATCTAGAATAACTGCTATTTCTACCCCAAAAAAGGATATCCAATTAAATGATCTCCAACGCCCGTCACTTGTAATTTTAATGAAATTGTAGGTTAAGTTAGTTTGTCGTGCATTTCATCGATACATTACATTAAATACTATACATATTATAATTTTACACACACATTTTACATTACATATTATAATAGTCAAAGATTATAAATTATATATTTTTTAGTTATTATGGAAAACTCGCGAGATCTCAGTTGGGGCGAAGTACTAGTTATAAAAAAACTATTCTATCCTCACCTCATGGCCAGCATCTAGCAAATGTCTGACCACTCCCTGACCCAGTATGTTGTGACTTTTGGATGCTATCGGAAACACCACTAGTATCCTTAGACCCTCCGTGGCAGATAGCAGTCCACATACAAACAAGATGCAGATCTTGCAGTCCATCTGTAAAAACAAAATGATAATTAAATAATTGCTCAAGCACGTGTAGGACTTCGCACATTAAATGGTTCAGCGTGGCTGTATTTTAGTCGTGTTAAATAATTAAAATAAAAAAATAATGTTGTATTATAATTTCGCAATAATCGATAAAGTGCAGTTCGATAAAATATTAGAGAACTAGCGTATTGTGCAACAGATTACTAAAAAGTTACTACGAGCCGTTCAATGACCTCACTCGTTCAATGACCCTGCTCAGTCAATGTACCTGACCGGTAAGGTGCGTACAGGGTGCCTACGGCGCGTAGTATATAAAAGTACCTACCTACATGTTAGGTACCTACGCATAAACTTAAAAATAAAGTTGTTTTTAAATAGCATTTAGAACAAGTTTATTTGATTTAAAAATAACATTTATTATTTATGGTCTCAAAAATAATAATCTGTCATTATTTGGATTTTACATTGCAAGACTTCATAATAATTATCAGAACTAATAATTAACTAGTGGCTCAATGGAGCGGACTTATTATTGAAGCAAAACAATATTTTCTTACCTAATTCTCTTTGGTATATTTCGTCTACTACTATTTTACTTTTTTTACTTTGGTATTACGTACTATTTTATCACAAGTGTATTAATTCTCTCTTATCGCTGTTTTAAAAATTAAGTGTTTTGTGTGCTTAAATTGTGAATTATAATTCTATGTCTAATTTCCTTAAGATTGCGGGGGCTATGACTAAAGTGTACTTCAGATAAGCACTTATGTTAACTGCAAAACATGGTATAATGGACTAAACCGATAACCGTAATTAAGACCGCGTCTAAGCAGATGTATATCATCATCTTTATTGATCTATAGCATTCCGCTACAGGACAGACATAGAGCCCAATCTGCAGTTCTTCTCATCCAATCTCTACCACCGCACGCAAATCGTTGCTTTGTCTAGCTGACAAGCGTCCTAGGCGCTTAGATAAGTGCAGGCACTACGCTTACCTAAGCGTGGTCTCAGTCTAAGCACGTGAACGTGCTTCTTCAGCAGATAACATCGGCTCACTGCCACTCATACTTGCTAATCCTCTGTGTCGATCAAATTGATTCTCTGTGTGATAACCTTTTGTATTCATAGTAACTTCAAACATAGCCCTGATCGAGTTATTTTATTAAAATAATTGTACCTCCTTTATTTTTAAGTAGATAAATGTATATCGATCCACTCCTTGGTAAATAGCAAAGTAATCAAGAGAGAAAGTCCTTCAAAACTTATCTCGTCCGAACAAATTGCAGGCTTTGTTAAGCACTGAATGAATGCAGTGAGACAGAACGGAACAGAGTAATGCAGAGAAACAGAGAGTATTAATTTGCCTGTCTTTTTATCATTTTGTCATGATGTGGTTAATGAATAAATAAAAACTTTGTACTTAAAATAGTTATTGATCCAAAGTTAGGAATCTCAAAACACGAATTAAAAAAAATATTTACCTTTTGTATGCATTTGGTAGACAATCTTAGATAGTAAGGCACCACAATCTTAAAAAAAAATTGTGTGTTCCTTGACGGATTAAAAGCCCGCGTCCGAATCGGTCCATTCGTTCGGGGACTACGATACCACAGACACACAGACGTAGACGCAGGCAGTCACAGGCGCCTCTTTTTATGTCGCTGAAGGCCTAGCTAGCTTATTACAACTCTGTGAATAAAACCTTTGTTGTAAAAACTTCATAGGGCTTGTTAATCTTGAAAATCCGTTTGTAACATCAACGTCTACAGCAGAAACCTTTGGTTTTTATTTATTTTCTTGTAAATTCTAGCCATTATTTTACTGTTCATAAAAGTACCTTACCTTATAAAGTGGAAAACCTTTTGCTCGCGGCTTTGGATACGTGTATTAACAATAAAAAGTAGCCTACTTCTTAATCGAGGTCATCATCTATATATCTACCAAATTTTATGGAAATCGGAATACCTGCTTAGTCGTGAAAACGTAATAAACAGACAGAAAGGGATAGAGTTACTTTCAAAAGTTTCAGAGATTTAAAATTTTACGACCTCTGTGGCGCAGTGGGCATATAGCCGGCTGCGACGCAGGAGGTAGCGAGTTCGATTCCCGCCGCGGGACAAATGTTTGCATGATTTACAAATATTTGTTCCGGGTCTGGATGTTATTCTATATATATAAAAATATATTTACACAAAAAAAAGTATATAAGTATTTTATCTGTTATCTGGTTCACATAGGACAAGCTCTACATAGTTTGGGGCTAGATAGCGCTGTGTGAAATGTCCACCAATAATTATTATTTATTTTTTAGCATAGTGCTGATCGGTCGACGACCTCCGTGGCGTAGTCTTGGGTAACTCAGCACGTGTTGTACCACGATTATAGCCGCACACTTTCACAAAAATAGTCACTCACTCTTCTGTGATCTATCACAGAAGAGTGAGTGAGAGAGAGTATCTCACTCACAGATGAGCTACCACACAGCACAAACAGTACAATTTCTATCACGGAAAACAAACACCTCTCAATGACTCGTGCTTCGAGCAAGTTGAGTCTGTTAAAGTCGTGGAGGTGTGCGTGTTATTCTGTTTAGTCTGTGCTACTTATGCACTCCTCCATCTTCCATGTTACTCTACCACTCAATACTCAATACATCTATTGCTTTCAGGTTACAGAGTTGTTATCAGGTGGTATGTAAGTAGATAGTTTCACGACATGACAAATACCATGTTTTTGTATCTAAATAGGTAGGCATGCTGTTTAAATTAGGTAGGTGTTGGATATTTTAATTGATCGAGCGAAGCGAGATCTCCATATCAACTTGGGCAAGTCGGCGTTGTATGTATGTATGTTTGTTTTCCCGAGGATAACTTTCCTAGCGTTTATCCGATCATCATGAAATTTGGTATACAGATAGGTGATGACACAATTTTGGTGTGACTCAATGAGCTAAAAATATTGGGGGGTTGTTGAGATATTGGGGGTCAAGAGGGGTAAAAAAAAAATGAGACTATTAGGTCAAATAGGACGTCAAATGAAAGGTCTCTTCATTAGTACATTTGAACCCCGTTTTTATTTTAAGTTTAATTTTTTTAGTTTTTGAGTTATTAGCCATAATAAAAACAAAACTTTGACAAAATTCACAGGGTACACCAGTGACCCCACACTGCTGAAATTTGGTATTCGTGTAGCTTTAGTGACACAAATATAGGCAAAAGTCTGAAATCTAGAATAACTGCCATTTGTACCCCAAAAAAATATAACCAGTGACAAGAACCCCCGTTACATCTAATTTGAATGAAACCGTAGGTCAAGTAGGTTGGTTAAGTCATTTCGTGGCACCAATTTATGAGTCAAAGATTAAAGCCGGCATGTACAAAGATCACTAAACGTATTTAGAGACTAAACATGTTTAAATTTGAAGTATTTGTATGATTTGACAACACCTTAAATCATATTTAGCCACTAAATACGTTATACAGGAGATTCGCGAGATCTCAGTTCGGGGCGAACCTCTAGTATTTTATATTTGGCGTCATTTTTAGTTTCAGGTAGACTTCAGTAAGTACCTAGGTAGATAGATAGATAATACTTTAAACAAGGTACCTAGTACTTACTTAATTATTAATGCAAATAAAATACCCGTCCCAAATCACAATAATCACTTCAGTACGATATTCTTTTACCATTGTCATATCCTGAAAACGCCTGGAAGAGCTATTGGGCCACGAAGGATTTAATGAAGGGCAACCTTCCCCTCTGCCTCAAAAAAACAGCTCAATGCATTCTTATCTACAGTGCACAAACCTGATCTTTGACGGCACTCCAAAAGTCCAAAAAATTGGGAGTTAGACTCACATACCGCATAAAAACACCATACTGTGCTGTAAGACAAAAATCGCCGATGTCACGCAAAGGACAGCTAAATTGAAGTGGGACTGGGCGGGACACGTGTGTCGAATGCGCGATGACTACCGAGTGGGTCACATAAGGCGCGAGACCGCGCGGCCGGCCCAGGCGGAGATGGCGGGACGAACTTGACGCACATAGTGCGAACTGGTCGATAGAAGTCCTAGACCGGGGTGAATGGAAGAAGGGAAATGAAGCCTTTGCCCAGCAGTGGGATCCAGCGGGCTCTTTAGATGAGATTAGATTGTCATATCACTAAGCTAATTGCAGTACTAAAAAGTTCAAATCAATCAGACCCATATTCAAACGATTTTTTTAGCAAAAGATCGATTCATAACAGTGTAATATTTTTGCTAGCCAATTTTCGATTTTAATCTAACGAGAAAAGTTTATTCTAAACCAAAACGTTTTTACTTTTCAAAAACAGAGTAAGATTCATTGTTACCATACCAACCCATTTGCGACTTTATTTATGCGACATAAGATCCAATATATATTGTGCATACAATGTGCGGCGGAGTCATTTCAATTTCAATATACAGGATTGTAGCACCAGTGAGGCGAGGCATCACGCTTACACGCGCGCCTCTTCCTACTCGACCGCACACACCACACAGTACACACTGCTACCACAATTGTGGTACCACAGCGTGGTGCCACAATTTTCAATAAGAGTAGCTCGCCTCTTCCTCGTTTTAAATTGGTGTGCCACCCATGTCTACCGTGGCGCCGTGGGCGATGTGCCGGCTGAGACGCAAGAGGTTGCGGGTTCGATTCCCGTCGCGCAACAAATGTTTGTATGATCTACAGAAATTTGTTCCGGGTCTGGGTGTTCTATATATTACTAGTGGTTCGCCCCGAACTGAGACCTCGCGAGAATCCAATAAAAACCAAAAAATATTATTCGTAATCTTCGACTATCAAAATAGTGCCACGAAATGAACCCAATTGAATGAATGACCTACAGTTTCATTCAAATTACAGGTAACGGGAGTTCATGTTAATTGGTTATACATTTTTAGGGTAGAAATTGCAGTTGTTCTGGATTACATACATACATACATACAACGACGATTTGCCCAAGTTGATTATTTATATAACAACTGCTTAACACGCGTTAAAAAATTGTTTAACTTTTTTGTGGTAACAAGGTTATGGTTTTATAACTTCCTCGCAGGTATGTATTATTATTTGTAATCATATACTTATAAGTATTGTGATATTAGAAGTACACGTGTGTTTACACATTGTGAAATGTTTACACTTCTGTTGCATTTCCTGTTTGTCCTGTTATCACACTTATATACTTTGTAACAACGTAACGGGGCTAGATAAGTACCTAGGTTAATATAAAAATAATAAGTATCTTACGTTTATACTGAGCCGGTATTCTGATACGGTTTAGCCGTACTTATACGGAAATTACAAGTGTTCACATCATACATTTATTTAAAAAACCTAAATTACTTAGGATGTTATAATAAGTTATGACGCAGGTACGTCTGTAGTCAAAACTAGTTTAGACTGTTTTTTGCAGTTTTGACTGTAACATAAATTTTTCTTCTACTTGTCGAGTTGAAAATCAAAAGTGGTTTGTTGATGAGGCCACAAAAAAAATGTGCTGCGTTAGCGCTTTGTGTCGTACGCTATGTACCTATCAAACATTTTGATAGTAAAGGGCAGTATAGCTCAATGTTGAATCTATGTGATACGTGATGATACTATAAGCGATACTATGGCTAAGCCTTTATTAGCAGCTTCAAAAAACTATTGAAATGTATCCCAAAAATTACGAATAAGCCCGCAACCAAGCCCTTGCAATATTTGGGACAAATTTTTAAATCTAGATTTTCGTGTGTCAGATATGTAACAGTTTTTTTGACCTCCGTGGTGCAGTGGGCGAATAGCTGGCTGAGACGCAGGAGGTAGCGGGTTCGATTCCCGCCGCGGAACAAATGTTTGCATGACATACAAATATTTGTTCCTGGTCTGGTTGTTTCTCTATATATTATAAGTAAGTATTCACAAAAAAAAAATGTATTTATGTATCAGTTATCTGGTACCCATAGTACTCTGCTTAGTTTGGGGCTAGGTAGCGCTGTGTGAAATGTCCAGCAATATTTATTTATTTATTATTTGGTTTTAAATAAAAACAGCTATTTATAATTTATTGAAAGACTTACCTCTGTTCAATTATGTATACACTAACACAAACCAACCATTTGAGGTGAGTAACGGAATGCAACTGCAGCTACATCACTGACCGCCGATAAACTATCGCGCGTCATTACGCATATTGAACATCTATATCACATTTGTCTAATTACCGATTTATTCAATGAAATTTAATTAATTATTATTAGGTATATTTAAAGGGTGTCTTGCGCAACGATATCTAAACGTATTTAGTGGCTAAATATGATTTAGAGAGTGGTCGAATCATACAAATACGTAACATTTAAATATGTTTAGCCGCTAAATACGTATAGGGATCGTTGCGAAAGTCGCACTCAATGTTTTAAAATATTCTTAATACTAAATTTGGTATTTGGTTTGGCTTTGCTAACAAATATAGGGAAAAGTCTGAAATCCAGAATAACTGCAATTTCGCCACCTAAAAAGAGTAACCAATGTACATGAACCCCCGTTACCTCTAATTTGAATGAAACTGTAGGTCAAGTAGTTGGATCTACATTTCGTGGCACTAATTAATTAGTCAAAGATTAAGGCTTGCACAAAGATCACTAAACGTATTTAGCGACTATTTTTTTTTATTTGACGTATTTTTATGATTTGACAACTCTTTAAATCATATTTAGGCACTAAATACGTTTAGGTATCGTTGTGCAAGTGCTAAGAATAATATTTATTTTGTTTTTGCGAGATCTTAGTTTGGGGCGAACCACTAGTATTGTAAGTTTAGCTCGGAATAGTTTATTATTAGAATCCAGAAATAAAAATATACTCTCTCTCCAGATCTCCAGCTAACATACCTACCCGAAAACAGCAGGTATTTTTTCAATTAAATTAATTAAATATTAAAGAATTACAAATTCACTTATAGAGAAAATTACAATTTATCTTAAAAAATAAAGAGGATGTGCCATTTGGCGTAGCAAATTATTGTATACATAATTACCTATCCTAATTACCTAATTACTTATCCTAACCACCTAATTACCTATCCTGCAGCTTTCTGTAGACATTCTTAACCCTTTATGGCGCTGAATAGCAGATCTGCATCATACCATTCGAACAAGCAAAGTCGTTCAAAGAAACGAAAAATATACCTTTTAACGCAGCAATGCATATCTACAGCAAAGCATTCTATCGAATTATGTTCCCAAATTTCTACTAGATGGCGCTTTTTGTAATTTATGACTACTCGAAGTCACGAATCTACCAGAACCGGTTTGTGTAGTTAGCGCGCGAATTTCATTACTGTTTTTGTGTGGTTAAATTGAAAATATCGACGTGAAACTGCTATGGAGTAACGGTAAGTTATTGATTTTCACTAATAACATGTAATTCAAAGGTTTTATCAAGTTTTTACAGAGATAGTTTAGATTTTTGTTTTGAAGCAGTAATGCATCATTGCGCTAAAGTGTTATATTTTATTGCTTTTTTGCTCATACGAATACTTTCCTATTTCAGGCCCAATATGAGTTCGAGGTTTCCACGTTCGGGTCCTAGGCTTCCAAATTTGTCGGCCGAGGACTTGGAAAACGTTCTTGACCAATGGCAAGATAGTGAGGATGGCTTGGACTTTTCAGACGACGACGATGTAGGTGATCCGTCGTACGTGTTGGAATTGAATAATCAGAATTTATGTCAAGACTCGGATGAGGAGACGGAAGTACCCTACCCAGAAGATCAGGACAATAACATCTTACAAACAAACTCTGAGACTAATACCAGCGCTTCAGTTCATCCATGTGAGTCACCGCCTGCTGTTCCAGTACCCAGTACCAGTTCCGAGATTGAAACCACATCACGAAGCACACGTGCTCCTAAAACGAATACCATATGGAAAACTAAAAACCTAGAGCTGAATGAAGACCAGATGAGGTTTAGGGGATCTTCCAAGTTACCAAATGAAACACTAGAATTGCAGACGCCTTATCAGGTTTTTTCTTATTTATTCACTGCTGACATTGTGGATCTCATAAGAGACGAAACAAACCTGTACAGCGTCCAAAAAGATGCCAGTAAACCAATAAACGTCACAAGCCAGGAAATAAGACAGTTTATTGGAATCACTTACTTCATGTCCATAGTTCATCTGCCTAATGTGCGAATGTACTGGTCAGAAAAGTATGGCTATGCCTACGTACGCGAGACGATGTCGCTAAAACGGTTCGAGTTTCTGAGGCAAGTACTGCACTTCAATGATAACTGTAAAATGTTACCATATGGTCAGCCAAATTCTGATCGACTGTATAAAATTAGACCCATGATTGAAAAACTGAACCATAACTTTGGAAAAGTGCCATTAGAACAACATTTGTCTGTTGATGAACAAATGTGTTCCACCAAAGCACGAAGTGCTCTAAAGCAATATTTGCCAGACAAACCCCACAAGTGGGGCTTCAAGCTGTTCGTGATTTGTGGTGTGAGTGGATATGGTTACAAGTTTGAAGTTTATAGTGGCCAGGAGAATATATGCGCAGATGGCGAGCCTCAATTAGGTGCCTCATCCAATATAGTTGTCCGACTTGCCAGAGAGATTCCTGTCAACCAAAACTATAGGCTGTTTTTTGACAACTACTATACATCCCTACCCTTGATGGAGTTCTTATCGCGCCGTGGCATATTAGCTTTAGGTACCGTTAGAAGAAACCGTATCCCTAACTGTAAACTCCCAGATGAAAAACAGCTGAAAAAAGGACCTAGAGGCACGTCAGTCGAACAAGTTGCAAGCTATAACGGTATCGACATATCAGTGGTGGCCTGGAGGGACAATAAAATTGTGAACCTTCTTTCTAACTTTGCTGGCAAAAATCCCACGTCTGTCGTAAGTAGATTCGATAAGTCGCAAAAGAAACACATCAATGTGGAACGACCTTTTATTGTGGCCGAATATAATCGTCACATGGGAGGTGTAGACCTCATGGACTGTGTAATGGGTCACTATAAAATCAGACTTCGCAGCAAACGTTGCTTTATTAGACTCTTTTATCATTTCCTGGACATGACCATGACTAATTCCTGGCTATTATATAGAAGAATTCATGCTGACACCGAATATACTGGAAAATTGCTAAATTCTGCTGATTTTCGACTAGAAATTGCTGAAACTTTAGTCAAATATAAAAAGGCGAACCGGCTGAAGCGCACTAGCGACGTGGAAGCACTCATCCAGGACAAAAAGAAAAAAGGGCCCTGTCAGCATATCCCACCAAAAGACGTAAGACTAGATCAGTTAGGGCACTGGCCTGTTTGGACCGACAAAAGGCTTCGGTGCAAATATCCAGGATGTACTGGAACAGCCCAAACAGAATGTGAAAAGTGTGGCGTAGCCTTATGTTTCAACCGAAATAACAACTGTTTCCGTTCCTTCCACAATTCGTAATTTTTATGTTTTCACACCATGATGCACATCTGCATCGTCTAGTTTTTTTTCAAAAATAAATACTTTTTCGTACATATAATTTTTTATATTATTTTTCCCAACATTAAATAGGTCGTCTTAACCTATTTTCAACAAAAATAATCAAAAACATGTTCTTGCGCCGTAAAGGGTTAATTTCTTATAAAATGGTAGCCCGATCCGATACAATACTCTCTAAGACCATGTACAACTGAGCGAACAAAGGCCAGCGACCAAGCGAAAAAGCGTTCGTTGGGTCGGGCGAGCAAACCCACAACATTTTTGTTACAGTCACGTGAGCACATTGCGTAATATTAAATATTAAGCAGAACGTAGGAGTCATGTACAGTTTGCTTGACTCATCTAAGAAACGATTGAGGAAAACATTGTAAAACGAAACCTATGTGTCAGACGCTATTGTTAATGATCAATCTATTCAAGTAAGTAGCTATAGTACCTACCTAATAGGTAAAGTACCCGGATCACGCCCAATAAATACGACTGTTCGTACAACTCGGTCAAGTTAACTGGGTACCTGGCTCGAATTACAGTTCTGTTAAATACGGTAAGCAACGTGCAAGCAGTGATAAAAAAAATAATTACGTCATTATGAAAATGAATAAAAATAGCAATAATTTCCATGCCTTGTGTGCCAACGTCCCCCTTATACATAGCATTTGTTGACTATACAAAAGCTTTTGATAGTCTGTCACATTCATCCATATTCTCAGCCTTAAGTAATCAAGAAATAGAAAAAACATATATAGACCTTCTAAAATACATTTATAACAACAGCACAGCCACCATCAAGCTAGATAATTGCGGACCATCTTTTAAAATTGAAAAAGGTGTAAAACAGGGTGATCCTCTATCGCCTAAGCTTTTCACAAGTACGCTTGAGGAAATTTTTAAAAAGTTGGCAATTTCCTGGAACATGAGAGGGATCAGCATCGGTGAAAAAAGACTCACAAACTTACGTTTTGCTGACGACATCGTTCTCTTCGCTCCATCCGCACAAGAACTTCAACAAATGCTCCAAGACCTGAGCACAGCAAGTCTTGAGGTGGGACTGGCCATGAATAGATCAAAGACTCAAGTCATGACCAACAGTATAAAACGTAGGGTCGAAGTCGATGGGCAGGTCATGCAATATGTCGATGAGTATATTTACCTGGGCCAGCTAGTCTCCTTCCAAAACCGCCAAGACACAGAAATCAATCGCCGCATTGAAAACGCTCGGAGGAGCTACTGGTCCATGAAGCAGCTTATGAAGGGTTCCCTTCCACTGACACTGAAGCGAAAACTCATCGACATGTGTATCCTGCCCATATTGACCTACGGAGCTCAGACTTGGTCCTTGACAGAAGCACAAAAGTCCCAACTCAAGATTTGCCAGAGAGCGATGGAGAGAAGCATCCTTGGAGTGAAGCGAATCGATCGAGTCAGAAATACCGACCTACGAGCCAAAACCGGCATAGCCGATGTAGGCATTAAGACCGCCCGCTTAAAATGGGATTGGGCAGGCCATGTGGTTCGAATGCATCCAGAACGATGGGCGAATCTAGTCACCCAGTGGATACCGAACGGACGACGCAGCCGTGGTAGGCCCAGAAAAAGATGGAGAGACGACCTGGATGCATTCAAACCAGATTGGTCCGATTTGGCTGTGGACCGTGATGGAAGGAGGGGAGATGGGGAGACCTTTGCCCAGCAGTGGGACAATATAGGTTAGTAAAAAAAAAAAAAAAAGTGTGCCAACGCTACTGGCGGGAGCAGGGGAACGGGAGAGGGCTCGAGTTTCGAGCCAGTTACCGAGTTAAGTTGACCGAGTTATAGTTGCAATTTTAAGCAAACGCACCCGTTTTAACGATGTCATTTGATCCCTTATCCTAGTACAATATTACATCGATGATTGTATCGTTTAAAAATAATATTCCATGCTCACACCTAAGCTGATTATGGAGGATCTGAATTTTATGTTTTTTTATCATTTGTTGATTACTACTGTACCCATTTTCACAATGAATAAACATTTAACTTTATATACTGTATACTGAACTGATGTTGATGAAATTTCTATGAGACCAATATGAACCCGTATCCTTTCAAATAAAAAAATAATTTTCCAAATCAGTCGAGGTAATAACACCGATTGCACATTGAAAACCGAATTGCGTCTCTATCAAAGAGGGTTGCCCTCGATTTTTTTAGGATACTATCATCAGACCCTGACTTGGTGTCTATGACCCTGGGAAGCCGTTTTAAACAAAAACTTAATTTCTCGAATCGGTCCATGCGTCTTGGACTAATCGGAACATACATTCCGACGAATATAGAACCTCCTCCTTATTTTGAAGTCAGTTAATGAAATAAATAAATATCGCTGGACATTTCACACAGCGCTATCTAGCCCCAAACTAAGCAAAGCTTGTACTATGGGAACCAGATAACTGATAGAATACTTATATACTTTTTTTTGTAAATACATACTTATAATATATAGAAAAACACCCAGACACGGAACAAATATCTGTAGATCATGCAAACATTTGTTCCGCGGCGGGAATCGAACCCGCTACCTCCTGCGTCTCAGCCGGCTACACGCCCACTGCGCCACGGAGGCAGTCAATATGAAATGAAATAATAGGCAAATAGTTTACCAATCGGGATTCAATGTATGAAGACTTAAAATGTTTACGAAACGCAACTTTCGGGTAGGTATATTTTAAGGTTTATCAAACGGGAAGTAAAGTTTTGGGATAACCAAAGTACCTACCTAGTTAAGAATACCTATACCATGAAAGTTCGAAGGCGAATAGGTCAACCTATATCGGAGCGTAGAAGCCTCTGACTCTATAGCCTTTCAAGTGCCTCACGAGGTACAGAAGCCTGCAAATGAAAATGCAATGTTGTAAAAATTCACAACACATGATCTTTTCACATATCACAAATTCACAAATCTTTAGATCGGCTAACATAGATAAGAATTTAAAAATTCGCCTCCGATACAGTTCATCCGTTTGGGAATTACCATCACACTAATATTATAAATGCGAAAGTTTAGATGTTTGTTTGTTTGTTACTCAATCACGTCGTAACGACTTAACCGATTTTGATGAAATTTAATATATAGATAGATTATGACCTATATTAAAATATAGGCTATTTTTATTGACAAACCATGCGTGTGAAGTCGCGGGTGGAAGGTAGTAATATATAAAATGAATAATACCGCTGCAAACCATTTTTGATCTTTAAATATCCATCAATGAGGGGGTTTCTGATGAGTTAATTAGCACTATAGTGCATGGTTCATGATTTTTAGGGTTCCGTAGTCAAACTAGGAACCCTAACAGTTTCGCTATGTCTGTCTGTCTGTCTGTCCGACCAGTTATAGTCGTTTTATTCATAGACCATTCGTTTAACCCGTCAAGGATCTCGTCAATACATTTTTGTATGGTCGTGAGGCCTGAGCAATGAAGAAATATAAAGCATTATAGTGATAATTTTCGTAACAGTCGTGTATCCCACTCCTACCAGCTAAATCGCAATTTGTGTTTAATAATTAGACTACTTACGCCTACCTCACTCATACCCTAACACGCAATAAGTATAATTGTCACTTCGCTTACCTTGCAAGTGAATGAAAAAGCAATACGTCTAATTCTCATTACGCCTTCCTCGCCTTTGGTCTAGACTGAAAAGTTATTAAAGCTGAGTAGAATCCGTGCAGTTTACGAACAGAAATCGACCAACTTATATCTGATAGTTGGGTATATACAGTTAATTGAATGTTCATACAAAAATACGAAAAACAACTCCAAAATTTATTTTAGACTTCAAAATGACTAAGATACAAACGCACTGACTCTGGAACCCATCACTGTGCGTGGTTCGACACGCAATGTGTCGCAGCTTGTAGTTTTTCAATAAAAACATTAGGTACCTACCCTCTTGCGCACTCCGGGATAATGTAGCATTTAGCATGGGTGAAAGAATTTTTTAAATAGAACCGGTATTTTTTGTGTTTATTCGTTACAAACATACAAATCTTTCCTGTTTAAAATATTAGTATAGATTTTGGATAGAGTGGCTCACGCTGCACCTGTATCAACTTCTCAGTTAAGTTAGTCACTACAGAATAGACAATGAACGTATTCAATACGAGCTGGCTATTTTTACTGTAAGCGATAATCCACTAGTATCAAAACAAATTGCAGATCGGAATTGAGTTGCTGAGATCCTCATTTCAATTTGCATCTAAAGACAGGCGATGACGGCGCTATTTGTACGTTCATTTAGTACTGGAAGCAATTTTAACGCCTGATGTCTCGCTCGTAGCAATTTGCACTCCTACCATCGTTTTCGACAAAATATTGTTGTCACACTTTTTACCGATATTCCATTAATTCAGCTGGTGTTTTAACTTGCCACTAATTTGAAAACTTTTGAAACAAAAAACACTGTTCTACTACTTACCACAGACCAGAAATATATAGGGTGTTTGGTAATACCCACAAAAATGAAAGGGGTTATTTTGATGAGCATAATAAATAAATTTGTGAAATGTTTACATACCATAGAAATTGTGAAATTTATTTTGGCATGTAAAATCAAACACTTTTATAAACTTATGTTGTGGTATTGCATAATGCTTGCCATCTAACCACAGATACTGTATTGGTGACGTCTCGAGATATCTCTTGTTGTCCCTTTCTAACCCAAAACCCGCAGCCATTTCCGAAAGAGATATCAAATCGGCCTTTATTTTTGGATGTAAAGCAAGAGTAGGTAGTAAGTTTTACATCGAATTAATCACCTTAACTTAGTCGATTTTCTTAAAAAAAAAATTTCGAGAAGTCTTGTTTTATATTTTGAGAAACCGTCAATTACAATATCGTCATTATATTACCAAACAACCTGAAAATATATATATATAGGTATATATAGCATTATACTGGTCTGTGTACTTACTTAGAGACTTCGTTTTATTTTTCCTGTAATTTTTACATACATTTCTATCAATCATATTCTTTTCAGATGTCTTGCATCGCAAACTTTGGAAAAAGAGGGGGTGTTGACAACAAAAAATTATAATATTTAGGGCAAATTAGGCTCTTTTATTTGTTACCCCCCGTAACTTGACCTCGTAAACCTATTTGGAATTTGAACCACTATAATTTTGATTTGTTGATTGATTGAGACTTATATTATTAAACTAATTAAGTAGGTATTCCAATGACAGGACAACATGAATACCAAAGATGATAAATCGGTGTTAAGACGTACTTTTTTATACTATCTGAAGATGGAACAAGCATATAGCAGACCTGATGTTAAGTGGTAACCATCGCCTATATCAAAGTATTGCCTCGTAGGCCATGCACCTTAGAAACGTTCCCTACGATGCACTGCCCTGTGTTCATCAACTTGAGGCATACCTACAGGTGTGCCTGTAATTTAACCGGAAACCGTACTATGCTCGGCGGCAGAAATAGGTATGGTGGAAGTACTTCCCCTTTCACAAGGAATTCTACTACTCTTAAAACTAGTTCTTAAATGGTGTTTATAAAGCACGCTAAGAATTGGCATAAACAACATTCAGTCTATATTAGTAGTAGGGGAAAGCATGGTCTGCAAACCATTTCCACTCGCTTTATATACCGTAGAATCGCTAAAGCTATTCTCAAAGAACGAAAGAAAAGAGGAAAGCTTTGGAAAATACTTTTTGACTTACAAAGAATGTCTACCAATGGTATAGTGGTACGATGAATAAGAAGGTAAGGTGAATTGGATAGATAGATCACGCTTAAATTAGAAAAAAAAAACAATATGACTAGTGACTCGCCCCGAACTGAGATTTAGCGAGTCACCCAAAAAAAAACAAAAATATTGTACCTACATAATCTTTGACTAATAAAATAGTGCCACGAAATGCACAACCAACTTACTTGACC
This sequence comes from Philereme transversata, assembly GCA_963924445.1. Lineage (NCBI taxonomy): Eukaryota > Metazoa > Arthropoda > Insecta > Lepidoptera > Geometridae > Philereme > Philereme transversata. The sequence continues at coordinate 12,756,494 of OZ004338.1, read as the reverse complement.
TCCAGTTTCATTCAAATTACAAGTAGAGTAGTACAAGAGTTCATGTCGATTGGTTACTCGTTTTAGGGATAGAACTTGCAGTTATACTGGATTTCAGACTTTTCCCTATATTAGTGTCACTAAAGCTACATGTATACCAAATGTCAGCACTGGTCGCTGGTGTACCCTGTGAATTTCGTCAAAGTTCAGTTTTTATTATGGCTAATAACTTAAAAACTACAAGGTTTAAATTAAAAATAAATACGGCGTCGAAATGTACTGTTAAAGACCATTCATTAGACGTGCCATTTGAATAGCCCCATTTTTATTTACACACCTCTTGAACCCCAATATCTCACAAACTCTACCTCTTAGTCACACCAGGATCGTGCCATCACTACCAGGGGCATGCCCACTCTCCCTTGTAAAAAATGCTGTCACTGCACACACTTGGAACTAATTGCTAATTATTCTAGGCTTAGTTAGTAATAAAAGAGCTAAGAAGTTAGTTATAAAAAAGTTTACTATAATGAGAAAAATCAGTTTTTATTTTTCACAACCAGTTTTACATCACTGTATTCAACTACAACTTAAATAGTTTATTATTGTAATTATAACGATTCCTAGATAAATTATGCTATTGATAATTACTATCAATTTAATCGTTTAAGCTTTAAGTCAGCAAACAAACAAAAATACGCGAGAAAACAAAAGAAACGGCCACAGACACAGATCACAGGAAACGGCTTGTGTAGGTACTTGTTTGTGAATGACGTACGCGCACAGTCATAGGGATTGGTATATCGACCATCGACTATTATCCGAAATATCGATTTATCGGCGCAAAATAATCGGTCAAATGGAGCAATCGATTATATTTAATCTCAAGGCGCGCGCGCACAGAAGTGCCATTTTTGACATCGCGCTCCTATAAAATCAACAGACGGGGGCAATTATTCCAGTAAATCAACATTCAATATTTTAATGCAAAGAAATAATAATCATCTGATTCTGTTGAGCAAATGTTGAATCGAAGTAAAATCGAGTTTATTTCGATTCAACACGAGCGCCACAGATAAATACAAAAATATACCTACCTATTTACTTCTGAAAATCAGATATTTAGTGTGTCAGGGGTAGTAATAAGGTAATAAAATGTACGAAAAATGTAAGTACCAATTGTACCCAAGCGAAAAAAAAATGTACTTATTTGCCTTTGGAGATGTTTAATAGAATTCATTATGTATTTCTGTGTTGATTTTGTAAACTTGGATTGAATAGGTAGTCGATATCGATCGATATCGACTATCGTTTGAGTTAGTTCTTAATTCGATGATTTGGGAGGAATAACGAGTGATAGGTGCCTAACTAAAAAATATCTCATGTCTGTGACATTAACTCGTCTCTGCATGGCCTTATGCAAAAATCGTGCGAAGCTTTAACCTCTCATCTGTTGGTCGAATTAAAATCGAGATAATGCTACAGATAAGCCGAGTTATTTTTTTCCGCTTTTTTTCTCTCCACTGGTTAATCCTAAAGCCATCTAGAAGGTGGCGCTGAGATTAACGGCCCGCCGATTATGATCAAGGTTAGCTGAGGGCGAGAGGATTTAGATCAATTGCGGTGCGTCAACAGCTGAGCGCAAATTCAGCGCGCACTGCGATTGGCTGAGATTATCTCGCTCGGGCGCTCGCTACCAGCGCGAGTCAAGCATAATACCACCCCCGGGTTAATTAAAGACAAAAAAAAAAGATTTACAAAACGCTCATTGGGAAACAAATATCGTTTTGGTTTCGTACTTCTGAAATCGATGACCGATTTTTCGTGTCAGTGAAAATACAGTCAAATAAAATCGATTGTTTTATTTATGGTCTTTTATCAACAATCGATTATTGTCTCAGAACAACTCTGGCTCAACACTAATGTTTGCAACTGGAGGCAACTTGCTACCATTTCATTTCCTGTCGTTTTCATATCGCAGAATATCAGAGACACGCAGAAATATCAGTGACAGCCTTATCGCTAAAAGCAATATCTTCCAGGCAACCTTTGGATTAACTGGATCCTGATCATGTAAAAACAGGTTGTTCTAATTAAAATACCTGACTGAAGCTCATGTTTACATAACATAGATTTTGGAAAATACCTTATTGATAACTAGATATTTTATTACCCTTAAAAAACATAGAAACTTGCGGTACGTTAATACAATGGGCGCCGGCGCATACTGGAAATATATAAGTTTTTTGTTGAAAAATTACTTTTTCAAAACAAGCTTTTCTAAAATTCATAATCGGAACCGCAAGCAGATTCAAATGAGCTCAAACACTAGTAGCCTACTATAATCCATTTAGAAGTTCCGTTGTCTAGCATCCGTTTCCATCATGATACCACCTCCATGGTACCATATTATTGCATTGTCACCGAAGTATTCCAAATTTCAGTGCAATCGGTTGAGGGGAACGGGTTTAATATTCAGTTGTAAGATTCCACCCGGACAAACATACATACATTGCAAGTTAATAAAAAGCTTGTAAAATCACAATTTTGTGCATAGAATAGCGTTGACCAGGAAGATCACAATGCGCCAAAAGCACAACAAATGCTGAGTTGGACCGCGGGTATCAAGCCTCCACCCTCAATCGAAGCTGAGGTTCTAGTTCTTTGAACATCGTCAACTCCAAGGTATAGGATCCATTAACATACGTGGTTTTTATAGGTAGGTACCTACCATTTTCATAATCAGTGTTGTTTTTAATGTCTTTTTTCAATGTATGTTTTAATTTATTACCGTCTGTTTGTCTGTGATGTACTATCCCAAATAAATCTCTTTTACTTTACTTTACATTCATAATTGTAAGGTCTGGTAAGTATACATATTTTATTCATAGCTCAAAACGGGCCATTTCACAATAAACTATGATCCGAATATTTACTTCAACAAAGACTGAAATCTAGATTTTAAATTGATATCTCATGTTCAATATCTACCTTGTGATTCCGGAAGTAGCTTTGAGTTACTTCATATGACCTTATATCGTAATGGTCACGAGTTGCGTGACCACTATGTCTGTATATCGTTGCGTAGGTTCTTTACTGTTTATCCAATCTTAACAATTGTAAAATTATGTTATATCCTGGGGTTGGCGAGTTAATGTTGCACACCAAAATTTATCTACGCAAGATGTTCGTGATATAAAGAGTAAAGGAGTTTTGTGTTTGTGAAAGTTTGGGGCCTCTGTCAGTTTGTTGTAAATTTTATGCCTAAAGAATTTTAGACATAAACATTCATTTATTTATTCCATTATGTACCATACAATATACATAATATTATTTTTACAAATAACTAAAAACCGGCTTCAAAGTTACACTGAAAACTCATATAGGTTTTATTGTGCACCGCACCACCTCCGGCGGCAGAAAATAAAATGCCAAAATCTTGCAACCCCTTTAGCGCACGTGCTGCGCACACATTTTTTCCAATAGAAAAATACATTTGTGCACCCGACTATTAGATTAAAAGTTGGGTAGTTTAGTTTTTTCTTTTCTTTTTCCCATTGCGATGGTAACCGATATGTACCTCAACCTTGCCTGTGATCTCCAATATATCGCATTACATATAGACCAGAGGGCTTAGCCAAGTTTACCACGTGATGTAGCGACAGCAAATGTTTGTAGAAATCGAATCGATTCGGAGCTACGGGCCCAAGGCCTTTGAAAATGTTAAAAAGTAAAAAATAAATAGTGTCATGAAATACATTGGAAAAAGAAAAAAATATAACAAAAATAAAGGACAAATAATTTACGAGTGATCTGAGGTCGGGAAGTGGAAGGGGGTGAGTTTTTAAGGGTAAAAAACGGCTTATCTCATATTTCCAGAAAAACTACAAGTCCTATGGAAAAAAGCTCAACTGCAAAGTTCTAGGTTTTAAAAAGATCTACAATTTTTGAATATACGCATTTTTCACATAACCTCAAAATTTATATGAAAAATTCAAATAACCAAGTTTTTGGTTTTTGATTTTTATCCTTTACAAAAAAAAATTTTTATCAACGAAATTTGGTGAAAACTTACCTTTTTGTGTTCCAAACACACTGTAATTTTTCTGATATTTATTTTTCACCTCATTTTGACTTAATATTGAAAAAGCTTCCTAATTTTTAATCAGAAATTCTCCCGTCAAAATATTGTCTAAAAAGCTATTGATGTGATCCTGTTTTGAAGTCGGTAGCAAATACAATTACATTTTGAAACTTTACGGTATGCAAGATGCAGTAGACATACACAACACTACCACACGTCGTAAGGTCATCGTGAAGTAACTTGCGGTGACTTCCCGAATCGCCATGCTGGATTATGCCGATTTATGCAGACCGTAGGAGGCTCACCGTATAATCGGCCTTTGTGTTTGTAGAATATTGCCGGAAAGGTATTGAAATTATCAGCTATAAAAAGGAAATGAATAATGAATTTTTTGATATGCCTCGAGATGATTATCTGATGCCTTATGAAGTTACGAAGGCCTTTGTCAGGTCTTTGAACTATTTTAATGTAAAATCGTGCAATCATACTTTCTACTGATATCAAGGAACCATTTTCCTGAATGGACGAAGGTTGTTTGTGGAAAATTAAATATTATTCATACTAAAGAATATATGCAAAAGTGAATTTGTTTATATGTTTGTTACGCTTTCAAGTCATAACGGCTGAATCGATTTCGATGAATTTGGTATATTGTGACCTGTATTTAAACATAGGCTACTTTTTAGTGACAAAACACTAGTGCAAAGCCACAGGCAGAAGCTAGTGAGATATATGTAGTTCTACATTATTTGGCATATAGTATTAGGTCACAAAAATAAAATTATTCGCTTCTAAGGGCGACTTGCGCAACGATACCTAAACTTATTTAGTGGGTAAATATCAAATCATAAAAATACGTCAAATTTAAACATGTTTAGTCGCTAAATACGTTTAGGGATCGTATGATGTAAGCCGGCCTAATCCTTCTAATGACTGCCTCCGTGGTGCAGTGGGCGTATAGCCGGCTGAGACGCAGGAGGTAGCGGGTTCGATTCCCGCCGCGGAACCAATGTTTGCATTATCTACAGATATTTGTTCCAGGTCTGGTTGTTTCTCTATATATTATAAGTATGTATTTACAAAAAAAAATGTATATAAGTATTATGTCAGGTATCTGGTTCCCATAATACAAGCTCTGCTTAATTTGGGGCTAGATAGCGCTGTGTGAAATGTCCAGCAATATTTATTTATTTATTTATTTATTTATTTCTAAAATTTACCAACATGATAAATGCTTACAAAGCTGCTAATAAAACGTAATTAGTTGCTACTATAGATCTCCAGGAAAGCATTTCAAAATAATCTTTATGTTGAAATGCAGATATCTACAAATGCACGAAAGCTAAATCTTGGCCCATGTAGATAAAAATAAATGTTACGTTATATGCATTTTCCTTTTCTCCGTCTCGATGCAAACATGTGCATCGTATAGGAGTTTTATAAACGATTCGTGCTCCGTGCTCACTGAACAAATAGCGGGTAACAGGATACATACACATAAACGTGATGGAGACGCAACAGCTACACAATACAAAACAATCGTTATTTGCAAGAATACCCGGTAGAGCATCATGGGTAATATAGTACCCAGTCCAAATTTCCGTAGAAACACCCTGGGTAGTTTATTACCCAATATTGAATTTTGGCGCCGCGCGGTACTAATATGTCTGTTCTGCTTTTACTAATGGGATTAGCCGTAAGAAACGAATACCATCCTTTTCTCACGGAATTAAGCTTTAATTCTATGTAAACCAAACGTTCCGACTCGACCTGGTACAAAAATAAACAAACCAGTCGATGTGTTTGCGCCGTGTCCGCGCCATTTTTCTGTCGCGGAATTGATGAATTTTGCTATAATAAGCTGAAATAAGCTATTTTTAATACAAATATTATAAGTATACATGTCGGATTTGCTTAGAAATAAATCAATGTGTCAGCAGAAAACCCCGCACAAACAAATATTTTACGTAAAAACTTGTAAATCAATATTTTAGTACTAGGGAATGTTTTGTTTTGTTTTGTTGTCCTTCAGATTGAATGTAATAATAATACCACTTATTAACCATAAAAAATATATATTATCCCTTCATTTTTATAAAAATACCATTTTAAAAGTTCGTGGTATTATTTTTTCGTAATTTTTGGTAATATTTCGAATATGCCATCACTCTTATACAAACTTTATATGTCATTCGAAGCGCTAATTCAACTTGAATAGAAAATACACATGTACACAATTAAATTCCAATAAGTGTGTCTTAAGAGGCCAATAACCCCCAGATGTCGACCCGCCGCTACCGTCCCGCCATACACAGTTTTAGCGCCGGCGAATAGGCCATTTTTTTTGAGCGCGGGGGTATCGCCACCGGATACACAATAATTACAATAAAAGGTCTTAAATATATTGTACTGCGTTCGACACTCGACCAAATATGGCACAAATAAGCGAAACCTCCAAATCAACTGGTATGTATGTATGTGTATTATTGTAATTTTGTTTGTCCGAGGATAACTTTTGAAGCATTAATCAAATCATCGTGTAATTTGGTATATAGGTAGGTAGTGATAGCACAATCCCCGTCTGGGGGGGGGGGGGGATAGTTTGATTGTGATAGTTTTAGTACCGTTTTGTACCAAACTACTAAGAGATCTTAAATTACGAACTTAAAATGATCCTTACAAAAGACTGAGTCGATTGGAATAAAAAAAAAATTACCAACTTGATTCATTTTAAGACGCTACTCACGCTTGATCAAAAAAATTTTAATGCGAAAAGAGCTGATGTTTCTACAGAAACTGCACCTCTATCTCCTCTGGTTATGGGTGCCCCCGTACTGTCCCAGTTAAACAAAACATTCTGTATACTTTTATATTTATTTTTTTCGTTCTTTGCTTTCTTTGTAAATAGGTACATACTTATAATATATAGAAAAACATCCAGACCTGGAACAAATATTTGTAAATCATGCAAACATTTGTCGCGCGGCGTTAATCGAACCGCTACCTTTTGCGTCACAGCCGGCTATACGCCCACTACTTATACTTATATAATATAACTAGAGGTTGCGTTGTGCGCGAGCTGCTCGCAGCTCGCGTGTTTTTCTTTTAGTCAAAGAAGTAATTGAAGAGGATATCGAGCTGTTAAAAGCCATCAAAGAGGATATCCATGTGTAAGAAGCAGTCAAAGACGATATCGAAAAGGAAGAAGCAATCAAATCAAAGAGGATTTCCAAGTGGAAGCAGCAATTAAAGAGGATATTGAAGTGAAAGAAGCAAATGAAGAAAATAGGATATCGAAGCAGCAGAAACAATCAAAGAGGAAATTAAAGTTGAGTAAGCATTCAAAGGGGATACCGAGGTGGTAAGAGCATTCTAAGAGGATGACGTAGTAAAAAAAGCAATCAAAGACGATATCGAAGTGGAAGAAACAGTCAAAAACGATATCGAAGTGGAAGAAGCAATCAAAGAGGATATTGAAGTGAAAGAAGCAATCAAATAGGATATCGAAGTAGCAGAAACAATCAAAGAGGAAATTAAAGTTGAGTAAGCAATCAAAGAGGATACCGAGGTGGTAGAAGCGTTCTAAGAGGATGACGAAGTGAAACAAGCAATCAAAGACGATATCGAAGTGGAAGAAACAGTCAAAAACGATATCGAAGTGGAAGAAGCAATCAAAGAGGATATTGAAGTGAAAGAAGCAATCAAATAGGATATCGAAGTAGCAGAAACAATCAAAGAGGAAATTAAAGTTGAGTAAGCAATCAAAGAGGATACCGAGGTGGTAGAAGCGTTCTAAGAGGATGACGAAGTGAAAAAAGCAATCAAAGACGATATCGAAGTGGAAGAAACAGTCAAAGACGATATCGAAGTGGAAGAAGCAATCAAAGAGGATATCGAAGTGGAAGAAGCAATCAAAGAGGATATCGAAGTGGAAGAAGCAATCAAAGAGGGTATCGAAGTGGAAGAAGCCATCACAGAGGATATCAAAGTGAAAATGCAATCAAAAACGATATCGAAGATGAAGACGCAATCAAAGAGAATATTGCAGTCCAAGAAGCAATCAAAAGGAAATCGAAGATGATATCGAATTAGTAGAAGCAATAAAAGAGGATATCAAAGTGGAAGAAGCAATCAAAGAGGATATCGAGCTGTTTAAAATTATCGAAGAGGATATCCATGTGTAAGAAGCAGTCAAAGACAATCGAAATGGAAGAAGCAATCAAATCAAAGCGGATATCCAAGTGGAAGCAGCAATCAAAGATGATATCGAAGTGGAAGAAGCAATCAAAGAGGATATTGAAGTGAAAGAAGCAATCAAATAGGATATCGAAGTAGCAGAAACAATTAAAGAGGAAATTGAAATTGAGTAAAAGACGTCGAGGACAAGGATAAAAATAAAAAACGGTTTCACCAAAACTTATACTAATATTTTGTAAAAGTTTCCTCGAGCTATCTCTTCCCGTTTAAAAGATACGAGCGATTTAAGTTTTGTATGAAAACCCATAATTTTGTGGAGTGGAAATTGAAGTAAAAGAAGCAATTGAAGAAGACATATAAGTAGAAAAAGACATTAAAAGGGATATCAAAGTGGAAGAAGCAAAAATAGAGGATATCGAGGTGAAAGAAGCATTCAAGGAGGAAGACCAAGTGAGAGAAGCATTCAAAAAGGATGTCAAGAGCAATGATGGTAATAAAAAAACTATTCGACCAAAAATTTGAACCAATATTTTGTAAAAGTTTGCTAGGCGTAACTGTTCCCGTTTAGAAGATACGAGCGATTTAAGATTTGTATTAAAACCCATAACTTTGTAGAGTGGGAATTGAAGTAAAAGAAGCAATTGAAGAAAATACATAATTAGTAGATAAAGCAATTAAAAAGGATATCAAAGTGGAAGAAGCAAAAATAGAGGATATCGAGGTGAAAGAAGCATTTAAAGTGGAAGACGAAGTAAGAGAAGCATTCAAAACGGATTTCAAGGGCAATGATGGTATTAAAAAAACTATTCCACCAAAAATTTGTACCAATATTTTGTAAAAGATTGCTAGGCGTAACTGTTCCCGTTTAGAAGATACGAGCGATTTAAGATTTGTATTAAAACCCATAATTTTGTAGAGTGGAAATTGTAGTAAAAGAAGCAATTAAGAAAATATATAAGTAGAAAAAGCAATTAAAACGGATATCAAAGTGGAAGAAGCAAAAATAGAGGATATCGAGGTGAAAGAAGCATTCAAAAAGGATGTCAAGATCAATGATGGTAATAAAAAAATATTCGACCAAAAGTTTGTACCAATATTTTGTAAAAGTTTGCTAGGCGTAACTGTTCCCGTTTAGAAGATACGAGCGATTTAAGATTTGTATTAAAACCCATAATTTTGTAGAGTGGGAATTGAAGTGAAAGAAGCAATTGAAGAAAATATATAAGTAGATAAAGCAATTAAAAAGGATCTCAAAGCGGAAGAAGCAAAAATAGAGGATATCGAGGTGAAAGAAGCATTCAAAGCGGAAGACGAAGTAAGAGAAGCATTCAAAAAGGATCTCAAGGGCAATGATGGTATTAAAAAAACTATTCCACCAAAAATTAGTACCAATATTTTGTAAAAGTTTGCTGGGGGTAACTTTTCCCGTTTAGAAGATACGAGCGATTTAAGATTTGTATTTAAACCCATAATTTTGTAGAGTCGATATTGAAGTAAGAGAAGTAATTGAAGAAAATATAAAAATAGAAAAAACAATTCAAAAGTATATTGAAGTAAAAATGCCATCAAAGAGGATTTCGAAGTTATAAAAACAATTAAAGAGGATATCAATGTGGAAGAAACATTCGAAAACGAAAAGGAAGTGAGAGAAGAATTCAAAATGATGGCAAGGGCGATGATGACCGTAAAATAACGATTCCACCAAAAATTTGTGCTACAAAAAAAAATTTATTTTCCAAAATGATCACAGTGGATGTTGCATAATAAAAAAAATTGACGTTCCAAAATGATCATGTGGATGAGGCATAATTAAAAAAAAATGATGTTCCAAAATGATCACAGTGGATGAAGCATAATAAAAAAAAATTGACGTTCCAAAGTGATCATTGTGGATGAGGCATAATTAAAAAAAATGATGTACCAAAATATCACAGTGAATGTTGCATAATAAAAAAAAAATTGACGTTCCAAAGTGATCATAGTGGATGAGGCATAATTGAAAAAAAAATGATGTTTAAAAATGATCACAGTGGATGATGCATAATAAAAAAAAAAAAATTGACGTTCCAAAGTGATCATTGTGGATGAGGCATAATTAAAAAAAATGATGTACCAAAATGATCACAGTGGATGTTGCATAATAAAAAAAAAAATAATTGACGTTCCAAAGTGATCATTGTGGATGAGGCATAATTAAAAAAAATGATGTACCAAAATGATCACAGTGGATGTTGCATAATACAAAAAAAATAATAATAATTGACGTTCCAAAGTGATCATTGTGGATGAGGCGTAGTTAAAAAAATGATGTACCAAAATGATCACAGTGGATGTTGCATAATACAAAAAAAAAATAATAATTGACGTTTCAAAGTGATCATTGTGGATGAGGCGTAGTTAAAAAATTGATGTACCAAAATATCACAGTGGATGTTGCATAATAAAAAAAAATTGACGTTCCAAAGTGATCATAGTGGATGAGGCATAATTGAAAAAAAAATGATGTTACAAAATGATCACAGTGGATGATGCATAATAAAAAAAAATAATAATTGACGTTCCAAAGTGATCATTGTGGATGAGGCATAATTAAAAAAAATGATGTTCCAAAATGATCACAGTGGATGTTGCATATTAAAAAAAAATAATTGACGTTCCAAAGTGATCATTGTGGATGAGGCATAATTAAACAAAGTTATGTACCAAAATGATTACAGTGGATGTTGCATAATAAAAAAAATAATTGACGTTCCAAAGTGATCATTGTGGATGAGGCATAATTTAAAAAAATGATGTACCAAAATGATCACAGTGGATGTTGCATAATACAAAAAAAAAATAATAATTGACGTTCTAAAGTGATCATTGTGGATGAGGAATATTTAAAAAAGATGATGTTCCAAAATGATCACAGTGGATGATGCATAATAAAAAAAAACAATTGACGTTCCAAAGTGATCATTGTGGATGAGGCTTGATTAAAAAAATGATGTACCAAAATGATCACAGTGGATGTTGCATAATAAAAAAAAATAATTGACGTTCCAAAGTGATCATTGTGGATGAGGCGTAATTAAAAAAATTATGTACCAAAATGATCACAGTGGATGTTGCATAATAAAAAAAATAATAATTGACGTTCCAAAGTGATCATTGTGGATGAGGCATAATTAAAAAAAATGATGTACCAAAATGATCACAGTGGATGTTGCATAATAAAAAAAAAAATTGACGTTCCAAAGTGATCATTGTGGATGAGGCATGATTAAAAAAATGTGGATGTTCCAAAATAAACATGATGAACGTTGCATACTAAAAAAAAAAAAAAAATTGGATGTTCCAAAATGATGATGATGACCTTTGCAAAAACTATGAAAGTTGTCTCATGCCCCTCCACAACCATTATATAGAATCAAGCAAATTTTACAGTAATTTTATAGTACACACAAGCCGTGGGCTCCCAACAAAAACAGTATGAAAATTACGGCAAACGAAATATACGGTTTACGGTATTCATACAGAAATATTTTGTATGGGACAATTTTTTTTTTGTATGAAAGTCAAATTTTTTTTCATGGAACCGGATATAAAAAAATGTCCTAAGCAACATTAGTTTTTGCACCAACGCTGTAAGACCTATACTTTCCGAGATACGATGTCGATGGGAGCGAATGGGGGACAAAAGGGGTACTTTAGGATTTATTCCCAACTCACCGGAACTCCCTCTATACGATCCCACCAAACATTTTCACCCTACGAGGTGGCATCTGGGAGAACAAACATGTCAATGAGTCAGTCAGTCAGTCAGTGGTAATCGAGCTTTATATAATATAACTAGAGGTTGCGTTGTGCGCGAGCTGCTCGCAGCTCGCGTGTTTTTCTTTTAGTCGAAAAAGTAATTAAAGAGGATATCGAGCTGGTAAAAGCCATCAAAGAGGATATCCATGTGTAAGAAGTAATCAAAGAGAGTATCGAAGTGGAAGCAGCCATCACAGAGGATATCGAAGTGAAAATGCTATCAAAAACGATATCGAAGATGAAGACGCAATCAAAGAGAATATTGCAGTGCAAGAAGCAATCTAAAAGAAATCGAAGATGACATCGAATTGGTAGAAGCAATAAAAGAGGATATCAAAGAAGAAGAAGCAATCAAAGAGGATATCGAGCTGTTTAAAGTTATCGAAGAGGATATCCATGTGTAAGAAGCAGTCAAAGACGATCGAAATGGAAGAAGCAATCAAATCAAAGAGGATATCCAAGTGGAAGCAGCAATCAAAGATGATATCGAAGTGGAAGAAGCAACCAAAGAGGATATTGAAGTGAAAGAAGCAATCAAATAGGATATCGAAGTAGCAGAAACAATTAAAGAGGAAATTGAAATTGAGTAAAAGACGTCGAGGACAATGATAAAAATAAAAAAAGGTTTCACCAAAAACTTATACTAATATTTTGTAAAAGTTTCCTCGAACTATCTCTTCCCGTTTAAAAGATATGAGCGATTTAAGTTTTGTATGAAAATCCATAATTTTGTGGAGTGGAAATTGAAGTAAAAGAAGCAATTGAAGAAGACATATAAGTAGAAAAAGACATTAAAAAGGATATCAAAGTGGAAGAAGCAAAAATAGAGGATATCGAGGTGAAAGAAGCATTCAAGGAGGAAGACCAAGTGAGAGAAGCATTCAAAAAGGATGTCAAGAGCAATGATGGTAATAAAAAAACTATTCGACCAAAAATTTGAACCAATATTTTGTAAAAGTTTGCTAGGCGTAACTGTTCCCGTTTAGAAGATACGAGCGATATAAGATTTGCATTAAAACCCATAATTTTGTAGAGTGGGAATTGAAGTAAAAGAAGCAATTGAAGAAAATATATAAGTAGATAAAGCAATTAAAAAGGATATCAAAGTGGAAGAAGCAAAAATAGAGGATATCGAGGTGAAAAAAGCATTTAAAGTGGAAGACGAAGTAAGAGAAGCACTCAAAACGGATGTCAAGGGCAATGATTTTTTGTATGAAAACCCATAATTTTGTGGAGTGGAAATTGAAGTAAAAGAAGCAATTGAAGAAGACATATAAGTAGAAAAAGACATTAAAAAGGATATCAAAGTGGAAGAAGCAAAAATAGAGGATATCGAGGTGAAAGAAGCATTCAAGGAGGAAGACTAAGTGAGAGAAGCATGCAAAAAGGATGTCAAGAGCAATAATGGTATTAAAAAAACTATTCCACCAAAAATTAGTACCAATATTTTGTAAAAGTTTGCTAGGCGTAACTGTTCCCGTTTAGAAGATACGAGCGATTTAAGATTTGTATTAAAACCCATAATTTTGTAGAGTGGAAATTGTAGTAAAAGAAGCAATTGAAGAAAATATATAAGTAGAAAAAGCAATTAAAAAGGATATCAAAGTGGAAGAAGCAAAAATAGAGGATATCGAGGTGAAAGAAGCATTCAAAAAGGATTTCAAGATCAATGATGGTAATAAAAAAAATATTCGACCAAAAATGTGTACCAATATTTTGTAAAAGTTTGCTAGGCGTAACTGTTCCTGTTTAGAAGATACGAGCGATTTAAGATTTGTATTAAAACCCATAATTTTGCAGAGTGGGAATTGATGTAAAAGAAGCAATTGAAGAAAATGTATAAGTAGATAAAGCAATTAAAAAGGATATCAAAGTGGAAGAAGCAAAAATAGAGGATATCGAGGCGAAAGAAGCATTTAAAGTGGAAGACGAAGTAAGAGAAGCATTCAAAATGGATGTCAAGGGCAATGATGGTATCAAAAAAACTATTCCACCAAAAATTTGTACCAATATTTTGTAAAAGTTTGCTAGGCGTAACTGTTCCCGTTTAGAAGATACGAGCGATTTAAGATTTGTATTAAAACCCATAATTTTGTAGAGTGGGAATTGAAGTAAAAGAAGCAATTGAAGAAAACATATAAGTAGAAAAAGCAATTAACAAGGATATCAAAGTGGAAGAAGCAAAAATAGAGGATATCGAGGTGAAAGAAGCATTTAAAGTGGAAGACGAAGTAAGAGAAGCATTCAAAACGGATGTCAAGGGCAATGATGGTATTAAAAAAACTATTCCACCAAAAATTAGTACCAATATTTTGTAAAAGTTTGCTAGGCGTAACTCTTCCCATTTAGAAGATACGAGCGATTTAAGATTTGTATTAAAACCCATAATTTTGTAGAGTGGGAATTGAAGTAAAAGAAGCAATTGAAGAAAATATATAAGTAGATAAAGCAATTAAAAAGGATATCAAAGTGGAAGAAGCAAAAATAGAGGATATCGAGGCGAAAGAAGCATTTAAAGTGGAAGACGTAGTAAGAGAAGCATTCAAAACGGATGTCAAGGGCAGTGATGGTATTAAAAAAACTATTCCACCAAAAATTTGTACCAATATTTTGTAAAAGTTTGCTAGGCGTAACTGTTCCCGTTTAGAAGATACGAGCGATTTAAGATTTGTATTAAAACCCATAATTTAGTAGAGTGGAAATTGTAGTAAAAGAAGCAATTGAAGAAAAGATACAAGTAGAAAAAGCAATTAAAAAGGATATCAAAGTGGAAGAAGCCAAAATAGAGGATATCGAGGTGAAAGAAGCATTTAAAGTGGAAGACGAAGTAAGAGAAGCATTCAAAACGGATGTCAAGGGCAATGATGGTATTAAAAAAACTATTCCACCTAAAATTAGTACCAATATTTTGTAAAAGTTTGCTAGGCGTAACTCTTCCCATTTAGAAGATACGAGCGATTTAAGATTTGTATTAAAACCCATAATTTTGTAGAGTGGAAATTGTAGTAAAAGAAGCAATTGAAGAAAATATATAAGTAGATAAAGCAATTAAAAAGGATATCAAAGTGGAAGAAGCAAAAATAGAGGATATCGAGGTGAAAGAAGCATTCAAAGCGGAAGACGAAGTAAGAGAAGCATTCAAAAAGGATCTCAAGGGCAATGATGGTATTAAAAAACTATTCCACCAAAAATTAGTACCAATATTTTGTAAAAGTTTGCTAGGCGTAACTCTTCCCGTTTAGAAGATACGAGCGATTTAAGATTTGTATTAAAACCCATAATTTTGTAGAGTCGATATTGAAGTAAGAGAAGTAATTGAAGAAAATAGAAAAAACAATTCAAAAGTATATTGAATTAAAAATGCCATCAAAGAGGATTTCGAAGTTATAGAAACAATTAAAGAGGATATCAATGTGAAAGAAACATTCGAAAACGAAAAGGAACTGAGAGAAGAATTCAAAATGATGGCAAGGGCGATGATGACCGTAATATAACGATTCCACCAAAAATTTGTTCTACAAAAAAAATTGATTTTCCAAAATGATCATGTGGATGAGGCATAATTTAAAAAAAATGATGTTCCAAAATGATCACAGTGGATGATGCATAATAAAAAAAAAATTGACGTTCCAAAGTGATCATTGTGGATGAGGCGTAATTAAAAAAATGATGTACCAAAATGATCACAGTGGATGTTCCAAAATAAAAATGATGAACATAGCATACTAAAAAAAAAAAAAAAAATTGGGTGTTCCAAAATGATGATGATGACCTTTGCTAAAACTATGAAAGTTGTCTCATGCCCCTCCACAACCATTATATAGAATCAAGCAAATTTTACAGTAATTTTATAGTACACACAAGCAGTGGGCTCCCTACAAAAACAGTATGAAAATTACGGCAAACGAAATATACGGTTTACGGTGTTCATACAGAAATATTTTGTATGGGACAATTTTTTTTGTATGAACGACAATTTTTTTTTCATGGATCCGGATATAAAAAAATGTCCTCAGCAACATTAGTTTTTGCACCAACGCTCTAAGACCTATACTTTCCGAGATACGAGGTCGATGGGAGCGAATGGGGGACAAAAGGGGTACTTTAGGATTTATTCCCAACTCATCGGAACTCCCTCTATACGATCCCACCAAACATTTTCCCCCTACGAGGTGGCATCTGGGAGAACAAACATGTCAATGAGTCAGTCAGTCAGTCAGTGGTAATCGAGCTTTATATAATATAATATTTATATATTATAAGAATACTTATATACTTTGGTTTGTAAATACATACATATAATACGAGTAAGTATATAGAAAACATCCAGAATCGGAACAAATATCTGTAGATCATGCAAAAAAAAAAATATCCGCGGCGGGAATCGAATCCGCTAACTCCTGCAGTTGTTGGAATATTGGGTTCAAGATGGGTAAAAAAAAAATAGGACCATTAGGTCAAGTGGGACGTCTAATGAAAGATCTTTATTAGTGCGTTTCAATCCCAATATTATTTTGAGTTTAATCTTTGTAGTTTTTGAGTTATTAGCCATAATAAAACTGAACTTTGACGAAGTTCACAGGCTACACCAGTGACCCCACAATGCTGAAATTTGGTATGCTTTTAGCTTTCGTGACACAAATTTAGAGAAAAATCTAAAATCCAGAATAATTGCAATTTGTACCCCAAAATTTTTTAATGTAACTGTAGGTCAAGATCTGTGGTTATGAATTTTGTGGCACTATTTTGATAGTAAAAGATTACAAATAATATTTCTTTTTGTTCTTATTTTAGAATATTTTCTTATTCAAGAAGTTCGGGGCGAAACACTAGTGTAATTCTTGTTTGTTTTTTTGTGAATTACCTATTTAAATTTTTGGACGTTTGAAGCACTAAAATACTGCTTAAATTATTTTCACATGTAAGCTAAATGTATTTTTTTTTTGAGAATATAACATTAAATCTATGCTTGTCAATGTATTCAACCTGCACGCAGGCAATGTGGTGCAAATATTTATCAGTACGTGTTACCGCCTTATTTAAACTTGCCACTTATAGGCTATTTTGCCGTTAAAATTTTGGCTATGGATATTGGACTCCTTTATCCCTCCTATTTCTCCCTTAACAGCGTCCGCCAGAAACATGAGCGGAAGGAGCTTAAATAGCCAATTCAAAAAGACATCTGCCATTGAGATCACCTTTGACCAACGTTGTGAGAGGACGAAATATACAAAATATATTACAATTGCTTAACTGTTGGTGTTTTAAGACTATAAAGGTGCTATCGATTGTGAATACGAACAGTGAAGACCAAACTAGGTGTGATTTGTGGTGTTATAGTGGCTGGCCGGCCAAGCCGAAGAAACCGCGTGGTCCAAAGTCTTGAAGTCTTGAAGACTTCGGCACCTGGATTGGACCATCTGAAAGTGTTCCATCATCGCCATATTGGAAAAAGGTAGGACGATGCCCACACATTTCAACTCCTACAACATCCTTGTTTCATTCCTTTTTCCAGGTTATCCATAACCAACCTTTCAGATAAAACATTTTCATAAAGCTGAACCGCAGACTCGCATAACCTCGGTTTCCGAGTCACCGCTACAAGCCCTTAGAGATCTGGACGGGCTGAAAATTATTTTAGCAGCCGGATACTTTCATGGTCAATTTCCACTAAGATGCATAAGCGCTAAGTTATTTTTTTAAGCTCCCTGGTGCTAACAGTAGGTATTTATTTAGCAATGCCAATAACTAATATTATTATAAAAAAATACTATAAAAACAATTGTCTCAAAGCCACAGTCTCAGTTTTTTCTTAAATATTTTTGTAATTTTTTTCTTCCTATAACAATTACAGGCCTTATCAACAAGTCTTTATCAGTCCTTACCTGTCTCTTATCAACAAGTAACACGTAGTTGGGAAATATGTGCCTAACAAAGAAAAACGTAGACCTTCTCCATATTTATAAACAAATTAATTAAACCTATTAATAAACAAAGGGGTAAAATGCCTTTAATAACAGAATGAATGTACATGACTGATCAGAAGAAACAGTTGAATCATCTAGAGACCGTTGCAAACGATCTATAGATAGCTCAACTGCTCCAGATCACTACCAGGCGGAAGTATCCCCAAGACACTGGCTGCATTGCCCTGTTGAATCGCAATGTGTTGAACCAGATAAGCGCCAGCTCTCGGATCATGCATTGTTTCGAACAGACGCCCAGAAATAATTTCGAAAACACGATGGGTCCCGGTACCCCATGGACCCAGGGTCTAGACCAAAAATGGCTCAAATACGTAAGCTCTGTCGAGACTCCCACATTTACGCCGCTTGAGATCTTCGGCTGAATTTGCCGCCGCACCGGCCCCAACTGCTGTACCAGACAAATGAAATGGCGCAAGGGTATCGACGCGTGGCGTCATTAATAAACTATATGGCCCCCTTGGCCCAAACTCTTTGATTATTGATTTTTTGGGCTAGCTGAACCAAATTCCACCAAACAGCTAAAAGCATTTCGTAAATACGTCCTTTCATTAAGGAGCTACCATGGACAGCTACACAGACAGAACTGATCCAATCTTAATTCTCAACATGTTGACATATTTAACGATAGTCTAAGTTCTATTTATGTATTTTTGACCTTTCTTTGACACTAAAGCACAAACTCATCGACTCGTATATCCTGCCCGTGCTAACCTACAGTGCACAGACGTGGGCATTGGCTGAGTTACAGAAGTCACAACTCAAGATTTGATTAGGGCTATATTTCCTTTTAACGAATCTCTGTGTTCGTCATAGCATGATAGCATATTCATGAAACTACAGACCCGTATGACATGATGTATGTCCTCCGACATGACGATACACGTCAGCATTCGTTTACAGTTGAAGGCGTTTACGTAGTCTACAGATACGTGTGGTATAGGTACGTACCTAAATAGCTTCGACTGAACGAACATGACTCAACATCAAACGTAGGTATTGTTTTGTTGTGTTGTGTCTGAAGTTCTTTTTTATTTATATCTATCAATTATTGAAGACCATTTCCCATTTTTTTTTGATCATGGAACATTATAGTTTACGTGATCTACAGACGTTCCTGGTGTTGTAGTTTCTCAATACATAGGTATTAATTAATCGAGCGAAGCGAGATCTCCAAGTCAACTGGGACAAATCGGCGTTGTTTGTATGTATGTATGTTTGTCCGAGGATAACTTTTGAAGCGTTTATCCAATCATCGTGAAATTCGGTATATAGGTAGGTACTGTCGGCAAAATCGTGGTGTGACTACATGAGCTAAAGAAATTTGGAGGGGTTGTTTATATATTGGGGTTCAAGAAGGATAAAAAAATAAAATGTGACTATTAGGTCAAATGGGACATCTTATGGAAGGTATTCATTAGTAAATTTTGCCCCGGGTTTTATTTTTGGTAAAGTCCTTGTAGTTTTTGAGTTATTAGCCATAATAAAAACTGAACTTTAATGAAATTCACAGTTTACACCAGTGACCCCCCCAGTGCTGAAATTTGGTATTCGTGTAGCTTTAATGACACAAATATAGGGGAAAGTCTGAAATCCAGTATAACTGAAATTTCTACCCATAAAAATATACCACAATACATGAACTCCCGTTACCTGTAATTTGAATGAAACTGTAGGTGAAGTTAGTTGGTTATCATTTCGTGGCACTATTTTAATAGTCAAACATGCCAAAATAAATTTTCCATTTCTGTCGTAAACATTTCAAAAACTTATTTATTATGCTCATCATAAAACTTACTGCCTACTCTTGCAATCGACATCCAAAAATAAAGGCCGATTTGATATCTCTTTCGGAAATGGCTGCGGGTTTTGGTTTAGAAAGGACAAGAGATATCTCGAGACGTCACCAATACAGTATCTGTGGTTAGATGGCAAGCATTATGCATTAGCACAACATAAGTTTATTAAAGTGTTTGTTTTAACATGCCAAATTATATTTAATATTTCTATGGTAAACATTTCACAAGTTTATTTATTATGCTCATCAAAATAACCCCTTTAATTTTTGTGCGTATATAGGGTGTATGTACGCACAAAAATGATAGGATGAGGTGGAGAAAGACCTCCATGTTCTCCACGTTCGGTTGTCTGAGAGAATTCGCTTCAAAGCGATAAAACCGCCTATTGTACTATAAAGTGTTTTAATTCATTAATTCTTCAAAAAATGGCGCATAACAGGGAGAATTAGTGTTGCAGGCTCGAAGCGAGTCTTGATGATAAGCAAACAATTATTTAAAAATATTTTATTTTTGATAGTATTTATTTATTTATTCATTAAAAATCTTAAGTAGCTATATCAGCCATAGGGCGCCCACTGCTGAACATAGGCCTCCTCCATAAATTTCCAGAGCGACCAATCTTGTGCGGCCTGAAGCCAACGGCTCCCAGCAACCTTTACCAGACCGTCTTTTCAAGTGGGGAGGCGACCTACTCTGCGCTTTCCAGTGCGTGGTCTCCACTTAGGAACCTTCCAGCACAACAAGGATCAGTTAGGCACTTCAGAATGCTAATTATTATTCATTGTGATATTGCAGCGAATTTTGTTTGTCTACGAATCTCCTCATTTCAGATTTGAAATATCAATCGCGGAAATAGACCCTTCATTTCTAGTCATGTTTTATTTATGCATACTGCCCGCACACTGGAACAATTGGCCAAATCTCCCGCAAACCGGCAATCTCGTTTGATTTAAAACATTCGATCGTTGCGATCTCTGCTATTCAAATTAGGACGAGCTTACTCACATTGTGCATTGTGTTCTAGGCCAAGACAAGACATAGCGAAACTCGCACCATATTAAAGAACCACTTTCATTGCATGATCTGCAAGTACACAGTTAACATAAATCGGTTTGCCTCCGAATACCTGTAGTAAATAATTACTGATTTAAACGGGTATTTATCGCGTATGCACCTTTTTTATTTGTCATCCCGACGTTTCGACTGTAATTTTTATTAGGTATTTTCCATTCCTATAAAATCTTTTGATAATGCCAATTGACCAAGCGCGTGTCGGACCACGCACAGAGAAGGATCACGTAGTCAGTACGGCTGTATCTTATTTTAAAATGCTTAAAAGTAAATTTTGCTGTCAATTTTTGACAACTTATTCAACAATACCCTACACTGGTGTTTTTCAACCTTCTTAAATTCACGACTGCTTTACAAGTAAATGATAATCTAGCTAACCCCATTCCATTATGCAAAATTAGCCCTGTTACCACAATAAAGTTAAACAACTGTTTGTCGTGTGTTTAATAAATACCTTTGCAATTTTTGTATAGGATTTTTGTAAACACGCGGTAAATTGTGTTTAGTTTTTTTGTAGTAAGACTCGAGGTGTTTTGAACGAAACAGAAGCAAGACTATCAGCGAGCAGAGCGAGCCGCAAAAAATGAAGTGTTTTGTGCTCTAAATGTAGACTGTAAAAATGCAGCAAGACTATCGGTGAGCGGAGCGAACCGCGAATATTATTTTGTTTTGAGCCTTATTGGTGCATATATGGCGATCGGGGCACTATTTACACTTAAAAAAAACATCCTTTTTGATGTGTGACCTTATTAAATTTAGAAACTTTTATAAATTTTCCGTTTATCTGCTTAGTTTTTGTTATAGGTGTAAGAACCTTTGTGAAGAGAAAATAAATGTACCTACTTATTATTAATATCTACACCATTCTTCGCCCTCATCCATTCAGACCTTGTGGTAATGCGGCCTAGATGCGATTTTAATCTTTTACAAATTTATTTCAGAGCTTTCAAAAAAACAGGTTCTCAAATTACATAAACAAAAGAAAACCAATTATTTGGTTGCACCCCCAGCTTAAGGATGATTTATACGGGCCGTGACGGGAACGAACAGGCCTGGTATAAATCAAGGCAAGGATGCAAATAACGAATATTTTGCATGAAATTGCGAACTTGTATACCGATGGGCCGATGACATCATCAACATCATATAAGAGAAGTAGGCAAGGCGTGGATGAGGGCGAAGGACAACCTCCGTGACGCAGTGGGCGAATAGCCGGCTTAGTCTCAGGAGATTGCGGGTTCAATCCCCGCTCCGGAATAAATGTTTGCATGATCTACAGATATTTGTGCCGTGTCTAGATGTTTTTCTATATATTATAAGTATTTACAAAAAAAATAGTATTTAAGTATTCTATCAGATAACTGGTTCCCATAGTACAAGCTCTGCTTAGTTTGGGGCTAGATAGCAATGTGTGAAATTGCCAGCAATATTTATTTCTTTAATTATTGTTATACCATGGACAGGGTGTTAAATAGAGTATGCCCAGCATATAACCCACAATAACCGAGACGTTGTCTAATTTCAAATTTATATGGGACCACCTATATAAATTTGGTCAAGACCTGATGATGGGATCTATGATAAGATCATGAACCACTTTAATTTGAAGTCGGTTATAAGGTTACTTGTTCAAGTTGGCATAAGGAAGGTACCTACTTGTCTGACAAATGGCGGGTTTCTATATCCGTCGGTATCCGACTACGACCCGACTACGACTACGATCTTCTTGAAAAAGTGTAAGCGATTCGTAGCTGGTTACCGACGGATATAAAATGATCGTGTCATCTCCTAGGCCCGCCAGAAAACCAGCGCTGCATCATATCCACCGTGGTACGCAGCAGCTTATTTTGTGACAGGGACCTTTTTGTCCCCACACAACACCAATATTGTATGGGTGGGTTTCCTGCTTGCTCAAGGGGTATTTACGAGTTTAGAACTGCTTGGGTTGGTAGGCTACCTACTATACGGCAATAAAAACACGGAATGGTAGCTACTAATCTATTTTGTGATAAGTGAGTACTATTCTGAAGTAACTATCTACTTCTCTGTTTATTTCTTACTTTGTTTTTATGAGGAACCCGCCATAAATCAATCTAAAAGCGCTTGGAGTCGGTCCGGATTCAATTCAGTATAACGTAAACGTACCAACCAGGCTACTTGCCAATTCCGTTTCGCTTGCGGTCGACGACTGCGTGAAACGTGTTTGCAGCAAACCAATCGGTAGCATACACCACAATCACCAGGCTCCTTTAAATTCCGTTAGATTTACTGCCATTGCCTAGTTTCGGACCACGGATTCTGATTAAGATTTACATACTTAGATAGGTAGGTATTATGGACTAAATACGGGGAACCCACGCGAAGGATTTTTCAGTTTATAATTTTAATTATATAGTATTTATTTTTATAGTGTTATGAGTTATCTGAACGGAATATTAATACGGAATTCATAATAATAATCATAATAGTAATTTATTTATAATAATTATTATACGTCAACATATTATTTTTTACGTATCTACATACAAAAAATAAAAATCAAATAAATTATAATTTAGTCCATTAATAAATAAAAATACAATAATAACAATTAATTTATACATAATAAATAATCAATCATTTATGAGCAATAAACGCGTCGTATAAAAGTATTGCTCAATAAGCCAGCGTTATATTCTTTTTTGAAAAAAAAAATATCATTAAAACCATCACAAAATTTTTAAAGCCTAGAGACGGGACTTGAACCCGCAACCTTCTTCTTAATACGAGGATGCACTGCCAATTGTGCTACTACTGCTACTAAAAGGCTCTTGTCACGTTAGGGTCGAAATAAGTGAGACAATTCAGATTACGACTAAAGCGCTGTTAGCTACTGGAAAACTTATACAGTTTTTGACCTGCTTAATGCCAAACGTTGCAGTTTACACTGACAACCATTAATTTTAATTTGTGGAAAAAAGGGTAAATATTGGTTAGATAGTTAACTATGCCATTGCGCATTACAATAATAAAATATGTTTTCGCGGTAAAAGCTTGTTCTGACATGACCGGCGTTCGACCATAGAGATTCACCCTAATAGAGATGTGCTCTCAAGCTCTAGAGATGGGAAAATGAATTGAAAATCTAGCTATCAGTATGTAGGTACATTTTTATGTTTTATCACTTTGATGATTTTAACTTTAAAATATTAGAATTAAAGATTAACCATTTTGGAAAAGTGTGACTAAACCCTTTTCTATCATCTCAAACACCAAACACCTTGCACCATATTAAAAAATTATTAAAAAAGCTTGTGTTATCTCTACATATTTAAAATAGTATGAAGATATTAGATCATCCAACCAAACGTTATGTATGAGATACCTATATTATGGCCTCATTCCTAAAATCCATACAAATATTATAAATTCGATGGTAACACTGTCTGTATGTTTGTTACGATAACACGACTGAGCTGATTTAGATGAATTTGGTATATAGATGATTATGAATTGGATAGTTACATAGGCTACTTTTATTGACAAGCCACGTATGCGAAGCCGCGGCAGAAGCTTGAGAATAAATAAAAAAAAACATAATTTGCCAGGCAAACATATACCATAGATCTAATGGTAGAAAATACTTTATTGCACAATTTAAACAACATAACAATGAAAATAAGCACAATTTAAATATATGTATGCAATAGGCGGTCTTATCGCTAAGTAGAAATCACTACCAGACAACCTTTGGATGGAATGGATAATGTGGGGTTTAAATATCTATATACATATCAGAATATCGCGAAATCTCAACTATTAATTTACCTTACTATAATTCATCTAGCATCCATAATCGGCTGTTGAGCAAATATTTCTGATACTATTTGTCTCCGTAAGTTTCAAACTAACTCTGTTATAGTAAAAGAGCTGAAGGTAAATAAAACACCGACTCTTGTAATTCCAAGTCCGCGGAAATGCGTCAGAGAGTGCTGCGAGTGTCAACACTGGACTAATTAAATAGCTGCCTGGGACAGCTGTGTAGTCGCAGAGCAAATGGCGAGAAATCTACCCCATTTATAGACCGTTTGGCGGAAATGGAACCAAGGAAATTGAGAGATCTAGCAAACAATTAAGTATACAGTGCCGTTGTAAATGTTTTATGAACAATGCCGTTTTATAAAAAATGGTGCTTCCTAGGATGTCTTTTTTTGAAAAATCATTCGGGATTTTCTGTCAAAAGTAAAATATAAAAAAAAAGTTATTATTTTCTTATAAATCAAGGGCATAACTTCTTTCACGGCTTTTCTCTAACTCTCGTTCTTTAGGACTTAGCCATCACCGCCCTTCTCAAAAAGCCACCAAAGCTCAATAAGTATTCTATCAGTTATCTAGTTCCCATAGTACAAGCTCTGCTTAGTTTGGTGCTAGATAGCGCTGTGTTAAAAGTTTGGAAATCACGTCCTCAACTTCCTGCGTCGGCTATTCGCCCACTGCGCCACGGAGGTAGTCGTATAACTGCTATGATGAAGACCATTAACCAAAGATATGAAGTTTTAGAGAATGAATTGTGTAGAGCGGTGCAATTACAAGTATCATCACTACACTAATTAGATATACCAACCTCGACTGGCTAGTCCAGGAGATAGAAGTGTGTAAACGCCGTATCATACAGTATACATCGTTGAGCGTATACTGTACGTAGGCATATATGCTCTAACACACCTTGTCGTGTCTATGGTAATGCAAGGGGGCAGCACGGCAGTGTCAACACTTGACTAATTAAATAGCTCTGGGAGGGCAGGCTCTGTTTGGACCAGGAGCTCGCAGCTAAAAAGGTACGAGATTTTTTAATCCCCGACGCAAAAGTAGTGGTGTTATAAGGTGATTTGCCTAAGTCTGTCTGTCTGTCTGAGTATGTGTGTGTCTGTGGCATCGAGTTCCGAAACGAGTGGATCGATTCGAACGCGGTTTTTTTAATAAAAACTAGTTGACTTGGTTGGTTCTTGGTTCATTTTAGTGAAGGGATCTGAGCTGTAAAATGTGTTTTTAGTATGATCTGGCTATCTTTACTATCCAATTACAACTAAACAAAATAGTATTTATCAGAGATAAAACACAATTATAAATCAGAAAATATTGAATCAATCATCAACTCACCCGCTTAAAACTCTAAGTCTTATTTTTTATGTTACTTTTACCCGTTTTAGCTAATATCCTACTGTATATGCTAATTGTATTTTTCAAACTTACGCGATCACTGTACATAATTACTGATTAAAACGGGTATTTATCGCGTATGAACCTCACCGTGACCACGGCTGTTGCAACAGAGTCGAATCGTCAGGATATTAAATAAAAAAGGTACATACACATAAATACCCATATTAATCAGTAATTATTCAGCTAATTTACCATTTATTGAAATTATGAAATACTAACTGATCGAGCGAAACGAGATCTCCAAATCAACTTGTGCAAGTCGGAGTTGTATGTATGTATGTTTGTTTGTCCGAGGAAAAATACAACCAAAATGGAACTACCCGGTCAAGTGGCACGTCTAATAAAAGGTCTTTGTGAGTACATTTCGACCCTGTTTTTATTTTTAGTTTCAACCTTGTTGTTTATTTAAGTTATAGCCATAATAAAAACTGAACTTTGACAAATTCACAGGGTACACCAGTGACCCCACAATGCTGAAATTTGGTATGCGGTAGCTTTAGTGACACGAATATAGGGAAAAGTCTGAAATCCAGAATAACTGCAATTTCATCCCTAAAAAGAATGATCACATAACATGAACTCCCGTTCCGAACTCCGTAATTTGAATAAAACAGTAGGTCAAGTTAATTGGTTAAGTTTCGTGATACTATTTTGATAGTCAAAGATTGCAAATAGTATTTTTTTGTTTTTATAGGAGACTTGCGAGATCTCAGTTCAGGGCGAACCACTAGTTATAACTAGTCTTTTTGTACCTGTTTAGACGATGGCTTGTTTAAGTACTATCTATTATCATCATATCAGGACGTCTACTGCTTAACATAGGCCTCATAACTATGTTTGGTTAAAATTTGCTTTCAAAGCACTGCCGTCTTTTTATCCGACTACGGCGAAGCCAAAAGGAAGGGTTATGTATTTAGCAGTCTATGTATGTTTGTATTTACCTACGATCCACGGTAATGCTTGAACTACTCATTCGATTTTGATGAATGAGGCGTCAATCGATTCGTTATTATAGTCCGGCTGATATAGGCTATATTATTACCCGACTTATGCAAAGCCAAAACGAAGGGTTATGTTTTAACAGTCTATGGATGTATGTTCCACCGTAGCATCTAAACTACAAATCCAATTTTGTTGAAAAATGGTGTCAATCGATTCGTTATTATGGTCCGGGTGACATAGGTTTGTAGTTGAGTTTCAGTTTTTAAACTTATATAGCTGGTTGTAAATAAAATATGACCGCAAGCTCTTGCTCTACAATCACTTGAGAGCTAGTTGAACAAGTCTTACACTAGAAATGCGCGCCGCAGTTTAGCACCTTTCATTTTACGAACCACTTCTAAACTTACACTGCAAACACTACTAGAAGCTACGTGTACACTATAAATATATACAATATAGGTGAATAATAAAATGCCTGACTATTTAAAAAACGAGGAAGTACATACAATATTTTATAGGAATTAGAAATCATTTTTAATAAAAAAAATCATACTATTCAGTTGACTAATACCTATCGGACAACATAATTAACAAACAAAGTGACGACCTTAGCTAACATTAACAGGTAGGTACTTAGGTAGTATGTAAGCATGCTTAGATATAATAGGTTGGGGAAAAAGTCTTTTCGCATTATAGTATGTATGAACTTGTAATAAAATCTCTTTGGCTATACTATTTGTATCTGGCTGGTTTTGGTATAATTCAAAGTTTAAATTTTAAAGAAGATAATTCTGAATACAAATTAGGAAAATGTGTGATTTTTATTTGTTTTTCGTACTGTAAAGATGAGTGAATCTAATGAAGAAATTCGATACATTTTAAAATTTTACTACAAAAAAGGTAAAAATGTAACGCAAGCCGCGAAAAAAATTTGCAATGTTTATGGACCTAGTGCAGTATCTGTGAGAGTAGCACAAATTTGGTTTAAACGTTTAGAATGCGGAAATTTTGATGTCAAAGATGCACGTCGCTCTGGTCGCCCTATTACGGATAAAATTGATGACATTTTTGAAAAAGTGGAGCAAGATCGCCATGTCAGTAGTTACAACGTAGCTGAAGAACAGGGAACTGACCACAAAACAGTTTTGACGCATTTGAAAAAAACTGGGTACACAAAAAAAGCTCGATATTTGGGTACCCCACGAGCTCACTGAAAGAAACCTAATGAACCGTGTACTTATTTGTGATTCTTTATTACGACGTAATGAAACCGAACCATTTTTGAAGAAGCTGATAACTGGTGATGAAAAGTGGATCACGTACGACAAGAACGTGCGAAAAAGGTCGTGGTCAAAAACCGGTCAGGCTTCACAGACTGTGGCGAAACCCGGGTTAACTCGCAACAAGGTGATGCTGTGTGTGTGGTGGGATTGAAAGGGATTGGATTCATTATGAGCTGTTACCACCAGGCAGGACCATCGATTCTGAACTCTACTGCGAACAACTGATGAGATTAAAGCAAGAAGTTGAGAGAAAGTGGCCGGAATTAATCAATAGAAGGGGTGTGGTTTTTCATCATGATAACGCTAGACCTCACACATCTTTAGCCACTCTGCAAAAATTAAGAGAGTTTGGCTGGGGCGTGTTAATGCATCCGCCGTATAGTCCTGACCTTGCACCTTCAGATTTCCACCTGTTTCGGTCTCTTCAGAATTTTTTAGGCAGTGTCAGGTTAACATCACGAGAGGACTGCCAAAACTACTTGTCGTGGTATTTTGATCAGAAGCCCCAAAATTTCTATAGCAATGGGATCATGTCCCTACCTACAAGATGGCAAAAAGTTATCGAACAAAATGGTACCTACATACTTTAGTTAAATGAAAATAAACTATATTAAAAACCCCAACCTAATATTTCCTCGACTAGTGAAGTACAATTACTTATTTGGCATTACTATGTTTTTTGTAGACGGAACAAGCAAATGGCCGTATTTGCTTCGAAAGTACATTGTAAGGTATAAGAATGTGAATTGTGAATTTATTGAGACAATATACTTCGTTCCTCAAAACATTTTACACTCTATAAATCTTCAATTTACTCGAATCTTCCGCCAGTGTATTTATTATTTGATTTATTTATTTATTTATTTATTTATTAATACTTAGATTCACAGTCAAATTACCGTATATTATAAACTAATTAACATAGTGCTGGACTTAAACCAAATTGAATCTACATTATGTAATACTAAACTTATAAAGACGCGGCAAAGTAGCTCGCCTGTTAACTTTAACATACTTACTTACCTATATATATATTTAAATTAAATATTTACATGAAAAATACTAACAAGAAATAGTTTGCAAGAAAAAGTGAATATTAACATATTTTAGAATATAAATTAATGAAAAAAGTGCCTCTTGATCTACAATGTTTGATTGATCGCATTTGAAGTGTGTGTGTGTGTGTGTGTGTGTTTATGTGTGTATAGTGTACCTTGTGTGTGTGGTGTAGGATGTATTTTACAGTGTTATGTTATGTTTTAAAGTGTTAATTATCCGCTCATTTGGAAATTGCAACAAAAAAGAAGGTAGTTAACTAAAGTGCAGTTGAACCAGCTCAGAAAAATAAAAACTAATAATGACTACAAACTGTTTACACAGTGAGTTTACACGCAAGGGTTACATGGCGGCAGTTTTTATACGAATAATTTTAAGACTGATGCTAAAATGTTAAAGTTAATGTTTATAAAAGTTAAGTTTTCCAGGTTTAGTAATTGGAATTCAGTATCTATAACAATAAAGAGTTATCTATTCATCCATCCTATTTCCTAGCTATTTATCGGTCTGTCAAGCGGTGTCTGTTGAGACAGTTGACGGGATACCCTTGCGGCATTAAGGCTTCTAAGTTATAATAAAATAAGATGAAAATCTTATTTATATTCTGGCGATTGTTATAGTATTTATCAAACTTTCGCGAGCACTGTACATAATTATTGATTAAAATGGGTATTTATCGCGTATGTACCTTTTTTATTTGTTATCCCTACGTTTTGACTGTGTTGCAACAGTCGTGGTCACGGGTTGACTGGAGTACTTGGAGCTACCATCGAGAAGTATGGGTAGTTGCAGCAACTACCCTCACTTGGTCTTCAAAATTAGAAATGCCCTCGTTCATATTACGACACACTACACTAACCGTATCGACACACTGAGACTCATACGAATGTTTTAATATTTCAAAATCATATATTTATTTCAAGTGGCAATACACTCATATTAAATTTATAAAGAACATACTGTTAGCGATTATTTGTACTAAATTTATAATTTTATGATTAGTTTAGCAATATTTACTATTTTATTATTCATTTTATAAAACAGAAGTCGCCATTTTTGAGCAACCGCCGTCATTGTGTTGTTTGTTATCTTGCGCCAAGTCACGCCACCATTGCGCGACTATTTAAAGCGTTGGTCTGTTGGTCAGAGTCAGAGCACAGTCGTTCTCCGGCAATTATCCTGTACATATATTATGTAAGTACGTTGGTAGTAAATTCAATTACAGTAACCATTGTGTTTATGCTGTTCTTATCTGTGTATAAAATTGTTGATTAAGTAATAAATTCGTGTAGAACAAGATTGATTTTATAAAATAATGAGAAATGAACACGATAACCCCATAGAAGTTGTTGTTTTTTTATAATACACACAAATATTAAAAATTAAACACAATTAACACAAAATTATCATAAGTCATATCATATATCATCATATAGTCGTGTACTCATAAATACCCACAATGCTCTTTGGAAGGGCTTGTGTGGCACATGGAGCTTACAGCATTGGTTCAGATTCATTTGAAGATAATGCCTTAGTTTTTATGTTTTCGTCTCAACACCCACGGTTTTAAATAAAATACAAGCAATATAGTTACATAAATAAATATAAATATTGCTGGACATTTCACACAGCGCTATCTAGCCCCAAACTAAGTAGAGCTTGTACTATGGGAACCAGATAACTTATAGAATACTTATATACTTTTTTTTTGTTATGATCCAGCATTATATCCAATTTTATCAAGACCTTGGTGGCAAGCTAACGGACCACCAGATGGTAAGTGGTTATCGTAGCCTATGGCCGTTTGTATTACACCTTTAAAAACTTTGAAACGCCCTTTTTGAAGAGCCCCATAGTGTACAGATATACTGTAACTCTATATTATCTTAACTTCTAACTTAACTATGCGTTAGAATACATAATAAAAAACACAACTTATAATTTAGTCTTTTAATTGTTTTAATAATGCATTTGCAGCCAAAAACTTATCAATAAAATTACTCTGAAGACAATTTTTGTAATTAACCTA
Source organism: Philereme transversata (assembly GCA_963924445.1). Taxonomy (NCBI): domain Eukaryota; kingdom Metazoa; phylum Arthropoda; class Insecta; order Lepidoptera; family Geometridae; genus Philereme; species Philereme transversata. The sequence continues at coordinate 12,725,070 of OZ004338.1, read as the reverse complement.
AGATATCTGGTACAATAGCAATAAACATGATTAAACAAAGCTTGAGGCAGAAAGCACTACCAACGATCACAGTTTATGCAGCGGCCTTCACACTAGGCAAGTCTGTATGGTGAAGACCAGTCAGATGGATTGGCATTTTTGATTAGTGACCTCGGACATAACAAAATTTCACCAATAACTAAAACTAATTTTACAGATATTCTGCATGCATTATTTATTATTAATTGACAGAACTTGCGTATTTAAGCCATTTGGGTTCGCAAATTTTTAAGGGCGCTTTACGTAAGTTACTATTTTATTTTATAGGTACTGTAACTGTTTTATTTATTCGATCCCTTAGATTCAGGTACACCAATTCCATCATATTCTTTATTATCAGTATCTTTACATAGTTTGAATGAGAAAATTGGTATTTACGTAAAACCCAGACGCATATTCAATTAGATAATATTTACAGACTCTTTCAACTTTTGACAAGGTTAACTTGGCTAAGCAAATGTAATAAAAATGTCTTTCAGTATTCCATATTATTTAGCTTTAAGTCCAGGAGGCAACCGTTAGCAAGCCTACCCATAGATAACAAGGATGGGATTTAAAAGGAAAATATATATTTGAAAAGGTCTATGCTAGTGTTATGTACAGCCATTAAATGCATTTATTTACCAAAAAAATTATGCATAGAATTATTTCTAGAGATCCCAGCACTAAGTCTTAAGTTTAAGCCTGAAGTATCGCGCAGAGACCGTATGTTAAATTATACATGTTACAGTAAAAAATTACATAATTAATAAAATAATGATGATAGCTAAATTGTTTCGAAGCGGGTATTATTTGCTGGGCGCTAATAATAAAAAGTCAAGAAAAATATGTTAATAGAAACCAGCCCACCTGCGACCCCATTTTTTATCTTTAAAAATTATTTAACCAACATTTGCCATGTAAAGGTTGCTTCCCTTCCCGCGGTCTATGATAGTGCAGACGGACGCGGACAAGCGATCACCGTCACTGAGGAAAGGGTCTTGTTCGTGGTAGCGCAGATACGTTTGTAGCCGTGACGTGTCTATACCTCTTGTCACAGTTGTCGTCTGAGCGTGGTATCATCCGTAAAATCACAAACCGTGGGTAGTCACCTTAAACCTCTTAACAACTACCCAAAGCTACCTACTCAATTTACAATTCTTGTGTCAACTATGTTAGTCACTGGGTGAATACACATAATGTAAGTCTTTTTTGACCTTTTTCACTCCCCGTATCACTTCATTCTAGTACTTTATGAAGAAGGTTAGCTAACAGATGCCACCTGGATTATTCTTTCAATTTGTAATAACGTCGGCAAATATGTTTATTTTCTTGCTATTGAGGCTTCCTTTGAGGACAAGTAACAGTATCAAATATCAATTTCATTCTATAATAAATACAATTTATGCTTAAAGAAAGTAATCTTTACAACATACAAAATATTCAAAATTTCTATCTAAGTTAATATGCGATGCTGATTACTCTTTTGTTGACTAAACTTTTTATTAAAATTGCTTGTGGGCCCAGATGACCACACTAGAATAATATTTTTTGTAGGGTGGTGATGGGGACCGTAGACTTAAATTACTCATATCCCGTATGCTGCTATAGACTATACTCATGTCCTAGAGTGTAATAGCGCCCGTCTGGTAGCCATCAGAGCTACGATTAGCGGGCGTTCTATTATTATATTCTCGGTGTATATGCCAACCAACTCGCTGGATAATTTGCCAATTTTTTCTGAGGTACTGGGTGAAATTAGTGCAGTTGTAGCGAGCGGAGATGTCGAAAGTATATATATATTAGGGGATTTTAACGCTCACCCCTATGAATTATTTTATGACGAATTGTGTAATTTCTGCATGGATCAGTCTTGGATCTGTGCTGATTTTGAAAAGCTAGGCCTACAGTCAGATACCTACTCTTTTGTCAGTGAGGCCCACGGTTGTAGGAGATGGCTAGATCACTGTGTTGTTTCACTGTCGGCCTGGCAAACTGTTGTCGAGGTAGGTATCATAGAGGATGTTTTCGCATCGGATCATCTACCTATATTTGTTAAATGTAATTTAAATATTGTGAGACCTAAAATAGTAACGCACGCCTCGCCCCGTAGCTCAATAATATGGGGAGAGAGAAATGAGTCTCAAATAAGTAAATACCAGGAGATGTGCCACAACAGACTTCGTGACATTGACTTTCCTATTGAGTTTCTGGAGTGCAGTCGTGGGTCATGCGGTCTGTTGGAACATACGCCTGTGCTGGACAAAATGTATAATAATATTGTAGATATTCTGTGTAGCGCGGCCGTGAGTACAAGTAGGAAGGCAAATAATAGACATACTAAGAAGAGACAACTGTGTGGATGGAATGGGCATGTTGGTGAGGCACATCGTGAGGCCAGGCTTAAGTTTAAAATGTGGTTATTATATAACCGACCTGCTACAGGATTGATTTATAAAGAAATGGTCGAGTCAAGAAAAATTTTCAAAAGTCGCCTAAGTTGGTGTCAGAAAAACCAGGAGCAACTAAAGATGGATATTTTGGCTAAACACAGAAAGGCAAATAACTTTAGTAAGTTTTGGAAAACTACTGGAAAGCAGGAGATTAAGCCAGGTCTCCCGGTGAGTGTGGGTGGAATGAGTGAGGCTGTAGACATATCCAATATGTTCATGGAGCACTTCAAGGTGCGCTCACCGCTAGGACCCTCATCTGCGTCGATGGATGTGTCTGGGTGTGAGGGCGATGAGCCGCTTCTTTTTACTGCAGGACAGGTTCGGAAGATCCTGAGAAAAATGAGCGGCGGCAAGTCTCCCGGGCATGACGGGCTCAGTGTTGAGCATTTGAGGCATGCGGGAGTACACCTTCCGAGCGTTCTGGCCATGTTCTTCACAATGTGCATTAGTCACTCTTACTTACCACCTGACTTAATGAAAACTATCGTGGTGCCCATTGTGAAGAACAGGACTGGGGATGTCGCTGACATTAAAAACTATCGCCCAATCTCGCTGGCAACTATAATTGCTAAAATACTGGACGGTTTGCTTGATTCTTGCTTAGAAAAACATTTAAATCTCCATGACGCTCAGTTCGGGTTTCGGCCCGGACTTTCTACTGAAAGTGCGATTATAAGTCTCAAGCATACCGTCCAGTATTATACAGACCGTAGGACGCCTATATACGCCTGCTTCCTTGACCTCTCCAAGGCCTTTGACCTTGTGTCTTATGATGTGCTCTGGAGAAAGTTGAGGGACCAGGGTATACCGGCTAAAATCCAAAATATATTTAAATTTTGGTATGCCAATCAGACCAACTATGTGAGATGGGCCAATTCTCTCTCGGATGCATATAGGTTGGAGAGCGAGAGCGGGGTGAGACAGGGGGGCTTGAGTTCTCCCAAGCTCTTCAATCTCTATGTAAACGACCTCATCGTCGGGCTGAGCAGCATGCGTGTCGGCTGCCGAATGAACGGCGTTAGCATTAACAACATTAGTTACGCCGATGACATGGTGCTGCTGAGCCCGACGGTGGGGGGTCTCAGGGAATTGTTGGGGGTCTGCGAGGCCTATGCTGTTGAGCACGGGCTTATTTATAATGCGAAAAAAGCGAGTACATGGTTTTTAGGGCCGTCGGTAAATGTCCCGGGTATACACTGAATATAACCCTAAACGGCTTGAACTTAAATCGTGTTACGAAATTTAAATATCTGGGACATTATCTTGCCGATGACCTTAAAGACGATGAAGATATTGAGAGGGAGCGTAGGGCATTGGCGGTCCGAGGTAACATGTTGGCCCGCAGATTTTCCCGTTGTTCTGAACAAGTTAAAGTTACGCTTTTTAAAGCCTACTGTCAGAGCTTGTACACGGGAAGTCTGTGGGTCCGACATACCAAAAGATCATTGGATGTCCTACGCATCCAATATAATAACATCTTCCGGATGATGTTGCGGTTGCCCCGATACTGCAGTGCATCGGGGATGTTTGCGCATTATCACACAGATGGCTTTCACGCCATCATGCGCAAAAAAAAAACGGCATCGCTGATGAGCAGAGTTCGGGACAGCCGCAACAGCATCCTGAGGACGGTGGCTGAGTGCTGCACATCTCCGCTCTGGAGGTGCTTTGTGCGAAGGGTGATTAATGAAAGAAGTAATTTCCTCAATTAGTCACCCTTGGCAGAAAAGAAATGGCAGATTCTATTTTCACCCAGTCCCTATTTTATACTTGTTTCATTTTTGTTTCATTTATGTTTTATTTTCTGTGTTCTAGAAACCAACATAGATTTTTAAATTTAATTTCATTTCATTTAATTTTGATATAATTTCAATTTAATTTTAGTTTAATTTTAATATAATTTTGATTTAGTTTTAAATTAACTTTAATTTTAATATCATTATAATTTAATGTAATTTTTCACTTTAATTTACTAACATAGTTTATAAGAACCTTTATACTATTAACATATGGATCATGGATATCTGAAATAAATGACTATTTAATTTAATTTAATTTAATTTATAGGCCCCGAGGTAGGACGACCCTCTTCTGGAAATATGAACTAATAAAGGTGGCTGGGAGCCGTTTGGTGCAAGATAGATCAATAAAAATGTATCCCTTTATTGTTACACTAAAATAAAATAAAATAACAATAGACTGTTAAAACCTAGAAAACTTAGACTAATACGCAGTGGTACATATCGACGCAAAAAAGCATAATTGCTGTAACCCACACCAAACTCAATTTTTTTTTATTGCAGATTCGTAATCAGATTTTTTTTCTGCGTCGAACGGTGCAATTCTCGTGGCTCTACGATCAATAGAAAATTTTGTACAGCGTTATGATTTACCCTAATAATTTAAAATATTGCTCGAACATTTGCTGTAAATAGCGTAAAAACAGCATTATTTCGATAATTTTCCATTTACACCAATTTCACTTTTGCCAATAATAAGGCCGCGGTAGTTACAGCGCTGTTGAAATGTCAAACATTGTGGGTAACAGCGTTTTTGCTAATCGAAATTTTGTGACGCACCACATTTACTACATTTTAGAGTTATGAAATTGATAGTCATCGTGATTTACTCCAGTTCATACATACACTATAATATAGACAATGAATAGTTACGCTAGTTTACAATGTGTTTGATATTCGAATTTTCCCATTTATGCCCTTTGTAACTATTTGTCAAATGTTGATCAAGAAGACTTACTGCTGTTGCTACCCGCGCTCGCGCCTATTTGGCTTGCGGCTTACCGCGTCGATCAGTTACTGCGCAACTGTCGAGAGGGAGTGTTGTGTTTGTGGTAACCGAATTTGGCTGTGTATCTGGAGTAGTATTGAAAAGTAAGTAGCATTGATTATTGTTTTTATTATTTGTTTTGGACCCCTGAGGCAAAAAAATGTTAAGTAGGTATAAGTTTGTTGTGTCTGTCTGTCTGTGGAACACCATCATAATGACACTCCGCAAAGAATGAAGCCATTACGATTTAGTTTTTATCTGGTGTAAAAAGACGTTTACCGAAAACGAGGAAGTGGGGTAGAACTCCAAAATTTTACCAAATAAAACATCCGTAGACCTACCTCCCTAATAAAAAAATCTAGCCTACTAATAATTCACCTTTTATTAAAATATTTTAAGTAGGTACCAATATAATGTTATTTAATATAATAATAATCAAGGTTTCGATTCTCGCCTTAAACATTGTACCTATACACTGGCCAAACTCCATATAGAATGTTATAGTATGTATGTGTATAGTAAATTAATTACTGCAACTTCTTTCCAGATGTCTTAACGCCGCCGAGAGAGGAAAGAATTGCTCGAGCAAGATATTAGAACTCAAACATCTCCTAAAAAAAAGAAAAAAATAATAAATTTTACAAGATGAAACCTACCAAAATGTCGATGGGAAAATATATCTTGTATCTACACAAATTCATAAAAAAGATATAAATCATCCTTTTCAAGATTGCAATGACACACTACAACTGGAAACGAATACGTCTCAAGATTGCAAAAAAGGAAGGACCCCTCTACAATCACCAGCATCACAGTTTCGTGTAGAAAATTTAACGCCAACGTTCCGAAAACCAAAAATGTTCTTAAATTAAACCAAAGAAGTAATGAAAAGCCTTACACCTGTTAAGTTATTCCCCGTACCTTCTGCGACTCAGTAAAAAGAATCTTTTACATGTATCCCTCTATACCACACTGAACGAGATCAAGAAAACGTTGGTTATTTTAGTCATTTAAATAATATACAACGAATGTTGAGTGTATACGATATTGAAGCTGAGGGTCGTGCAAAGACAGTTTCCCCAAATTCTGAAGAGCGTAAACATGAAAACAGTTATTCATTCAAAATTGACATACAAGGAGAACACAGCAATAGCCTGGAAGAAATTTAAAATAGTATTGACTTCTCAGAATTAATAAGTCTAAAAAATAACGAAAATGTGGCAACCAATAATAAAAATACTGCTTCTAAAAAACAAACTATAGATGAAATAGAAATTTCTGAAAGTCATAATTATATAAATAAAGGTTAATATTACTTTATAATAAAATTTATTTCTAACTAGCTCCTGCGGCAACATCGCCCGCTAATGATGATAGACATAGACATAGATATACATTTATTTGCTACCATAGCACACACAAATTCACACAATACATTAATAAGGTATAACATCAAAGAGAAAGAACAAGTAGGAGAAAACAGAAAATTACATACAACAAATATAGGAACAATATAATGAAATAATAAATACACAATGTAATCAGGGGAAAACTAAAAAGTGGGAAGTACGTATGATGATGAAAAGTAGCCTTTATTACTCAGGGATAATGTAGCATTCTAATGGTGAAAGGACTTTTTAAATCGGTCCAGTAGTTTGAGATTATTTGTTGCAAACATACAAAATAAAAAAATTAAATCGTCTTTATAATATTAGTATAGAAGTATAACTTTTTAGCAGTCATGATTATACATATATATATATATATTAAAATATTGCTGGACATTTCACACAGCGCTATCTAGCCTCAAACTAAGCAGAGCTTGTACTATGGGAACCAGATAACTGATAGAATACGTATATACTTTTTTTTTGTAAATACATACTTATAATATATAGAAAAACACCCAAACACGGAACAAATATCTGTAGATCATGCAAACATTTGTTCCGCGGCGGGAATCGAACCCGCTACCTCCTGCGTCTCAGCCGGCTATACGCCCACTGCGCCACGGAGGCAGTCAAAAACATCTTTTTTTTTTAACCTATACTTTCCCACTGCTGGGCAAAGGTCTCCCCCATGTTCCTCCACATCTCACGATCACTCGCCACGTCCCACCAGCCATCTTGGAATGCATCGATGTCGTCACGCCAACGCTTCCTCGGCCTGCCACGGCTTCGACGCCCATCTGCAGGCACCCACTGTGTGGCGACTGTTGCCCATTTGTCTGTGACCATACGACTGACGTGACCCGCCCAGTCCCACTTCAGCCTGGCAGTCTTGTCGCCAACATCTGCGATGCCGGTCTTCGCGCGCAGTGTGGTATTGCGGATCCTGTCGATTCTTTTTACCCCTAGCACGCTGCGTTCCATAGCTCTTTGGCAAACCTTGAGTTTAGACTTTTGAGATTCCCACAGTGACCAAGTTTGGGCACCATAGGTAAGGACGGGCAGAATACACATGTCGATGAGTTTACGCTTAAGTGACAATGGAAGGTTTCCCTTCATTAGCGTCTTCATGGACCAGAAGCTCCTCCAGGCATTTTCGACGCGGCGGACGACCTCTTTATCTTGCCTGTTTTCGAAGGAGACAATCTGGCCCAAGTAAATGTACTCATCAACGTAGTATAATTCTTGCCCGTCTACCACAATTGTTGTTTGTTGGTGTTGGTCATTAGTTGTGTTTTTGACCGATTCATCATTAGTCCAACCTCAAGGTTTGCAGTGCTCAGGTCTTGGAGCATATTTTGGAGTTCTTGTGCTGTGGGGGCAAAAAGAACAATATCATCGGCGAAGCGCAGGTTCGTAAGCTTCTTATCTCCGATGGATACACCTTTTTGTTTCCATATCCATTCCATTATACATCTTATTATATTTTTTTTTCAGAAACTGAGACTAAAGAAAAAAATACAAAGATTTGTACAATCTTGTTGTCAAAAATGATTCCCTTCAAGATTTGCTACAGAATATAAAAACATGAAAAAAACAACAAATTGTAAGATACTTTAATAGACACAGATGAAGAAGATGTGATTGAAGAGAAAGATGATGGCGAAATTGTGAACTGAACCTAATTAATTATTTCTTAATAAATATCATTCCATCATGACATCGTTTTAATTTTTTTATACCATCTAACCTTTTGTCAGTAAAGTCAATTCAATGATCTGGTACACATGGATGTTTTGTATTTATGCTAATATATTGCATATAAATTGAATCTTATAAGTAGTTACATCAATTTCGCTTTACAGGAAAACATTTGATTTGGATTTGTCCATACATTTTTATGTTTCATTTATAGCGTTTTGTCGTTCCAAAAAAATAAGTGACATTGCTGTAACCCACAAAATTATAGATCAAAAGTAACTTTTAGTAAATTTTAGGTATCTATCTTGATAGATAATCCAAAAATACTTTTTGGTTCTAAAAATTACGTCCTGGGATTTAACAGTTAAAATGTTATTGATTTTTTTCTGAATTCTCAAAAGTTATTTGGCTCTCCTGAACATTTTCCTATTTGTGGGTTACAGCAATTATGCTTTTTTGCGTCGATATAATAAGCTTCAATGGGGCCCTCACATTGATAAGTTGTCGAAGAGACTTAGTTCTGCGGCATACGCAGTCAAAAAGATCCGTCTCTTTACAGACGTAGACACACTAGACTTCAGCTACTTCCACAGCATTATGTCATACGGTATACTGCTGTGGGGAAGTGCTGCAGATATAAATACCGTTTTTGTGCTGCAGAAGAGGGCTGTTCGTGCAATTTATAATATGGGCCCCAGAGAATCATTACGCAATAAGTTAAAGAAATAAATGTTATGACATTCCCTTGTCAATACAGCTATGAAAATCTGATGTATGTTCACAAGAATATTAATTTGTTTAATTATTAGAAATAAAGACTCGCTGTTGCCACTTGTAGACTCCATAAAGTTAGTAAATCGTTTAAAGGGCAAGGTGTACGCTTTTATAACAAAATCCCAAGGGATGTACAAAAATTGATAATTAATTTAAAAACGTAATTTAACTAAATCTTTATAAAAAACCTACTATAAAATATCAGATTATTTAGATGATAGAGAAGCTTGGGATTGAAATTGCTCCAACTCGTTCAAAATGTTACAATTTAGACGTAATTTATTTTCTGTATTATATTGTAAAAGGGTCATTAAAAAAAAACAACCAGCCTTGTTTCTTGCCTTTCTTTCCTGGCTTGGTCGCGTAGGAACAGGCAGTAAAATTTACGTTTCAGAGTGATCCTTGTGATTATAATTAATAAAAATATTTGACTTTGATTTTGACTTTTACAATGGGTAGTCTTATAGCTTGAAGTGCTCTCTTCCAGGCAACCTTTGGATGGACTGAAGCTGCCAAGATCACTCTGGAAATTTATAGGAGATACCTGTGTTCAGCTGTGGACTTCTTAAGGCTGATGATGATGATGGAAGAAGAAATGAAAACCCGTCCATATCAATATACAAAAGTTGTTCTTTTAGTAGAAAAGGTAGACACGCCATTGCAGTGACATCAATGTAAGATTGAAGCAGATTGTTTTTCCCGCCCTCGAGCCGTGGATATCGACTTTTTACGAGAACTTACGCAAATATTATTGACAGAGAGGTATAATTAGCTATAGGACGTGAACACCTGTCAGATCGTCATCACCGTACCAGCCATACGTTCACGTCCACTGCTGAACATAGGGATTTGCAGAGCTACTGATTTTTTGTGGCCTGTACAAAACGACGACGCCCGCAGCTACTTTTTTTTTAAACTGGGTAGATCTTATTTTGACTACAATCCCACCTGATGGTAAGCGATGATGTGGTCTAAGATAAAGCGCGAAGATCTAGAAGAAACCTATTCACTCTTACCTTAAAGATTACGTGATTTTTTTGCAGATTGTATTCTTTAATAAAAACAGACGACGGCAAAGTGTTCCACATCTTAGAGATATAAACACGTGGTTTGTCAATAAAAACATTACCCTCCTTCTGCCCGGTCGGATAAAAAGTAGCCTAAGACTTAATCTTGGTCATAATCTATCAACACATCAAATTTAATCGAAAACCTGGTATGGTTTCATCGAAATCGGTCCAGCCGTTTAGTCGTGAAAACGTAAGAAACATACACAGAGATAGAGACAGAGGAACAGAGTTCCTTTCAAATTAATATTATTAGTATGGAGACAAAATTACTTAAAAGCTGATACGGTTGGTGGTGCGGTATTCCCCCTGGCGGCTGTCATTGCCAGGACGGAAGCGTAGGTTTCTGGTTATTACTCTGATGCGAAGCTCCAGTCTACTGGGAAATATGAGAGACAGGGAACTTTATTTGCCTAAAAGACTGATGGCAAATACTTTGAAGTAAGTTTTGCGTAGGTGTCATTTTAACAACAATACATTACTTAGATATGTTTGGAAATCGCAAGATATTTTCATTCGGTAAGTATTTAGGGTATATTTAGGGTTTCGTATTTAAAGGGTAAAACGGGACCCTATTACTAAGACTCCGCTGTCTGTCTCTCTGTCCGTCTGTCTGTCTGTTTGTCCGTCTGTCACCAGGTTATATCTCATGAACCGTGATAGTTAGACAGTTGAAATTTTCACAGATGATGTATTTTTGTTGCCGCCCATACAACAAACGTGCTGTTTTTGCTCGTTTTTGCTCAATATTGATAACGACAACAGGTAGACGCTTGAAATATTCACAGAATATTCAGTTATATATTTACTTTAAAAATAAATAATTAAATTAAAATGAAACAAATATTTAAAGGGGGCTCCCATACAACAAACGTGATTTTTTTGCCGTTTTTATAGATAATGGTACGGAACCCTTCGTGCGCGAGTCCGACTCGCACTTGGCCGGGTTTTTTTATGCTATATGGAGATGGAACAAGCTTATAGCCCACCTGATGTTAAGTGGCAATCATCGCCTATAACAGAGAACTGCCAAAGCAGTTCACGCACCTTGGAAATGTGTCCTACGATGCACTGCTCTGCGTCCATCAATTTAAGGCATACAGGTGTAAAGCCTCATGTGCCTGTAATTTCACCGGCAACCATACCCTTCAAACAGAAACACAGCAATGCTGTAATGCTATGGTGTTTTTCTTGTACCTGCAGAGGTAAATGTAATGACAACACGATGATCATCATTATATCTAGGACATCCACTGCGGAACATAAGATTCCCTATTTTCAGAGCCATCTTGTGTGGCCAACGGCTCCCAGCAACCTTTATAAGATCGTTTTTGACTTACTTGTACGCTATTATTAACACAACCGCATACATATGACTAAACACAGCTATGAACTTTAAGGAATAGGAAAATAGGCACTCTAATTCACTATATTTGACGACCTCCGTGGTGCAGTGGGCGAATCGTCGGCTGAGACGCAGGAGGTAGCGGGTTCGATTCCCGCCGCGGAACAACTGTTCCGCAAATGAGTGCAATGTTTGCATGATCTACAGATATTTGTTCCAGGTCTGGTTGTTTCCGTATATTTTATCATTATGTGTTTATAAAAAAATAAAATTATTATAATTTTTTTTATTTCTACAAATACTAATTTTATTTTAGACCAGAAGACTTTAAAACTAACGGCGCTTTATTCGTAATCTGAATCATTTCACTAATTTCGACCCTGACGGGACAGAGCCCGGTAGCACAATTGGTAGTGCATCCTCTTATCAAGATGAAGGTTGCGGGTTCAAGTCCCGTCTAGGCTTGAACATTTTTGAGATGGTATTTTTAAAATCATCGCAATATTTAATAGTTGGACGGGACTTGAATCCGCAACAAGAACAGACCTAAGAAGTCTAGTCCGTTGGCGCGGTGGGTCGACAACATAAAGAAAGTTGCGGGCAACTCCTGGATGCGCGAAGCACAGGACCGGGAAGGGTGGCGTTTACAAAGGGAGACCTACAGCCAGCAGTGGGTGCTAATTGGCTGTGGATGATGATGATCATAAAGACTTTCTTTCTTCTTTTTATATTTTCCTTTCGATATATATATTGTTAAAGTATATATATATATATATATATATATTTGTATGTATTTTACATTTATTTATTTATTTATGTAAGTATATGTAGGTATATTTTAGGTTTAGGTATTTATTTATTTTTATCCTACATAAATAGGTATTTATTGTAACACCGCTGCACCGCCTCCTCACATATTTTTTCAATCCAGTCCATCCAAAGGTTGCCTGGAAGAGATTGCTTTGAGCGACAAGGCCGCCCATTATACCACTATGTATTCGTCTTTAAGTTTTCTAGGTTAAGTTCTAGTTAGTTATGTAAATTGGTGTAACAATAAAAATGATCTATCTATCTATCTTAATTCAGTCGGTCTTACCCCTAAGGCTTGCTAATATATGTTTTTAAAATACTAGTGGTTCGCTCCGAACTGAGATCTCGCGAATCTCACAAAATAAGTAGTATTCTTAGGGCGATTTGCACAACGATTCCTAAACGTATTTATTGGCTAAATATGATTTAAGGCGTTGTCATATCATGCAAATACGTCAAATTGAAACATGTTTAGTCGCTAAATACGTTTAGTGATCTATGTGCATGCCAGCCTTAATCTTTAACGAACAAATTAATGTCACAAAATGAATAACCAATCTACTTGGCCTACAGTTTCATTCAAATTAGAGGTAACGGGGGTTCTTGTTAGTTGGTTAGTTGGGGTACAAATTGCAGTTATTCTGGATTTCAGACTTTTACCTATGTTTGTGTTACTAAAGCCACACGAATACCAAATTTCAGCATTGTGGGTTCACTGGTGTACCCTGTGAGTTTTGTCAAAGTTTTGTTTTTATTATGGCTAATAACTCAAAAACTACAAGAATTAAACTAAAAATATAAACGGGGTTCAAATTTCACAATGAAGACCTTTCATTTGACGTCCTATTTGACCTAATAGTCTCATTTTAATTTTTTTTTACCCCCCCTTGAACCCCAATATCTCAACAACCCACCCACATTTTTAGCTCATTTAGTCACACCAAAATTATGCCATCACTCCCTACCTATGTATCAAATTTCATGATGATCGGATCAACGCTTCGAAAGTACATACATAGATACAACGCCGATTTGCCCAAGTTGATTTGGAGATCTCGCTTCGCTCGATCAATAAAAGAAAATTATGATAACGTAAATGTTGGAATTCAGTTTTATCTCTTAGTAACAATTAAAAAAACAATCTTTAGCATTCTTAGAACTCTTGGAAGAGATTCCTAGAAGGAAGAAAAGTTAGGACCGCGATAACCTTAGCATAATAGAGTAGAGGGTTAAGACAATATTAGGTTAAACTACGCTTAGCTGGATAACTGTATTAAAAGTTAAGGTAACATTTATTGAAATTAACTTCCACTTTAGTTACTTTAGTTAAATAAGTCCTAGTTTTCTATCTATACTAACAGTAGCTTCCACAAACAGCTTCCCACGCGTGGATTGTGAATAAAAAGTAGCCTGTCTCAATCTGCTCATAATCTATTTTTATGAAATTTTTTTTTAATTGATGATAGCCCAGCGCTTAACCACTACTTCACTTGATGGTAAGTGATGGTGTGATCGAAGATGGAGCTCGCTTGCCTAGAAAGAACCTTGCATAGGTTCTGGCTCTGGGCTTGAATACGCCGAGATTATATTGGTCCGAAAAAACATACACCGGAAGTGAGTTCCACTCCTTACTTGTGCTAACAAGAAAAGTTGAAACAAATCGTTTGCAAAAAAATTCGAAATCGGTTTAACGTCGTTACGACGCGGCGACGTGACAAACAAATAAATAAACAAACTCAGATTAGATTAGATAATGTTTGATCATTATCAGGTCAGCCGGTCTGAAGACTCAGCACTTTTCCGTTTTGGTGAAGGGATCTCAACTGTAATTGTTTTTAACGAGGTTTTTACGAGTATACATTGCCATTACCTAGTTTTAATTTTACCTAGTTTAACTATCTTGTATCTTAAGGTTTTAAAGAGTTTTTATGAGTCAGGAATTTATTAATTATTGAAAAATTTAACTTGCTTCTGTGGTAATTCAATAAAGAATTATTTATCTCAATCTATTTTCCATTTTCTTCGATAGTTCTAGCATTTACAGAATAAACAAAACAGTAAAAGCTAGCCATCCATTTTGTAAAGCCAGATCAAAGGACGGCCTTTTGAACAACCTAGCAATAAACCAGTTTTATATGAGCACCGCCTACGTCTAGTCGATAGGGACGAATGGGGTTTTATGTAGAGCTATATCGACCGCCAAGAAACCTGCAAATTATCTAGCTAGAGCCCGAGAAGTTAAGTACATTGTTACGATCTGTTTATCGTGACCTCGTTCGACGTCGATGTTCGAAATTATAACAGCGCCAATTATCGAAAATCGCATAGGTACATCCGAAAACGGCGTCTGCCCATTCGGGTAAAGATAGTCATAGTTAAACCAAAATGTCTTTATTTGCAGAACAGTTTGGTTAAACTTGAACGTCGCACACCCAGTCTGACGCGACCATTAAGAAAGTTTTTACCTAAAAAACTTTTTACTTGCACGCGACGATGTGCCCACTACTATTTACTAATCTATTGCACAGTGCAAGTATTCAAATACTAGTGGCTCGCCCCGAACTGAGATCTCGCGAGTCTCCGACAAAAACAAAAAAATATATTTGTAATATTTGACTATCAAAATAGTGCCACAAAAAAAATAACCCGATAACTTGACCTGCAGTTTAATTCAAATTACATGTAAGTAACGGGAGTTAATGTAAATTGGTATTTTTTTTGGGTAGAAATTGCACTTATTCTGGATATCAGACTACCACGCTAATATACATACATGTGAAAGTTTGGATGTTTGTTTGTTACTCAATCGCGTCGTAACGGCTGAACTGATTTCGATGAAATTTGGTATATATGTAGATTAGGACCTGGATTACCACATATATGCACATATGGGATAAAAATGGGGTGTCAAGTCAAGTTGCAACAGCGAGTTTCGCTTTATTTTTAGGTTACCTACATATTTAGTAGTGTAACGCGTACGAAGTCGCGGGCAACAGCTAGTTACTTATATTTGTGTCACTAAAGTTACACGCATACCAAATTTCAGCACACTGGGGTGCCCTGTGAATTTTGTCAAAGTTCAGTTTTTATTATGGCTAATAACTTGAAAACTACAAAGTTTAAGCTAAAAATAAAAACGGGGTCCAAATATACTCACGATTACCTTTCATGAAACTTGCCACTTGACCGGATAGTCTAATTTTGTTTGGTTTTACCTCTCTTGAACCCCAATATCTCAACAACAACCCCCCCCCCCCACTCATTTTTAGCTCATTTAGTCACACCAGAATTGTGCCATCACTACCTATGTACCTATGTACTTCGAAAGTAATCCTCGGACAAACAAACATACATACAACGCCGATTTGCCCAAGTTGCTTTGGAGATCTCGCTTTGCTCGATCAATCATTCATTGATCATTGTGATTTTCCATTTAACTCGCCTTACTAAATTATTCGCTATATTTGTTAATCCTAATAGCAGTCTGGCATTCGTCAGTCTATCGATAAACGCTTGATAATAAGTTTATACTGGATACTTCTTTTCTTAGCAAACTGGGAAACGGCAAAATCAATTTATTTTAGAGCTATGTGTTTAATAGTTTTAACAACAAATTAATTCATGTCAAATTCTCATCATGTTGTCATTAACTATTATGAAACTTAGTTTAATTATCACTTAAGTTTGCTATTATTGTTTCTATTTTTATGTTGGTGCTCATATAAATAAATATAACAAAATAAAATCCTGAACAAAATAAACCAAAAATATGCGATTCTCAAAATCCAAATCTGATTACTGGAATCTAGTATTTTCAGTTTCAAAAAAGCCTCAACGAAATCCGCCTAGTGGCAAGCCTTTTCGTAATAGATGTAAATTCATATCCGGTTCTATTTGTATAAATCTAGAGCTCGGGGCTAGCTTATGAAGCTTTATAGAGATAGGGAACGGGACTAGGAATAAATATTACCGCGTAGGCAGTGAGAGGTAGTGTTTACATTTTAACAGAAAAGTAGATTTATATTTTTATTTAGGTACTTTAGTCAAAGTCCAGTTTATTGCACAACAGGGAAAATGTAATGTGCGCTGCTTACCCTTTTTTTCCTATCTATACTGTTCCACTGCTGGACAAGGGTCCCCTCCAATTCTTTCCACTCCTCTTGGTCCCTGGCCAACTCTACCCTATCCCTGTTAAAGATATCTAGTTCATCGCGCCAGCGTTTTCTCGGGCCACCGCTTCGTTGCGTTTGCCGTCTACGGCTAACAATCCTGTGATTTTTTTGGCCCATCTATCTTGTTCTATGCGGGTTACGTGGCCCGCCCATTCCCATTCATTCCCATTTCAGCTTACCGCCATACCAGGCGATACCAGTCTTCGAGCTTAGTGTGGTATTTCGAACTTGGTCTGTTCTTTTAATTCACAAAATACTGCGTTCCATCGCTCTCTGGCAAACTCCAAGCTAGGTCTTCTGTGTGACTACCCGTGATATTTTGTCATCGGCCACTTTGATTACTATATCTTAACATAATCACGAAAACAAAAAACAGAAGGCAAGAAGAGAAAAAACAAAGGCTAGATTAATTCCATCGAATGTATTCTAAGGTTATCCCCATAGGTACCTAATTTGAGGAATAAACTTTTTTTCTTAACCTATACTTTCCCACTGCTGGGCACAGGACTCCCCATGTTCTTCCATATCTCACGATCACTCGCCACGTCCCACCAGCCATCTTGGAATGCATCGAGGTCGTCACGCTAACGCTTCCTCGGCCTGCCCCGGCATCAACGCCCATCTGCAGGCACCCATTGTGTGACGATTGTGCCCATTTGTCTGTAATCATACAACTGACGTGACCCGCTTCAGCCTGACAGTCTTGTCACCAACATCTGCGATGCCGGTCTTCGCGCGCAGTGTGGTATCGCGGATCGAGTCGATTCTCTTGACCCCTGACACCATGGCTCTTTGGCCGATGGAAATTCTTTAATTTCTAAATTCTTTAATAAATTGGATAATGTGATATTATAATGTAACAAAGAAATATTCTTAGGTAATATTATGTAACTAATCTGAGAAATGTAATTTAATTTTTACTTTTTAAGGTAGGTACGTATGACGTACAGGTATAGGTAGATTTATATAGGTTTATATAAGTACAATATTAATTTTGCCACGTCCTAACCCTGCATGTCATTTAGATTACTTAATCATAAGATGTAACTAATTTCGTGTCGCAAAAATATGAAAATAAATAAATAAAATAAATAAATGAATTCTGTCAATGACTAAGTTTGGGCACCGTAGATAAGAACGAGCAGAATACATATGTCAATGAGTTTACGCTTAAGTCACAATGGAAGGTATTTCCTTCATTAGCGTCTTTATGGACCAGAAGTTCCTCCAGGCATTTCACTGGCATTTCCACAGGCACTCACGGAACATGGGCTTATCTAAATTTATGCCCTCTTTACTACCTATGTAATGCGAGCATAGTGACTGCTTGACACTATGCTTGTGTATTTATCATGCTATATTACGACCGTATTATTAAAACAATTGCACAGAAAACTTAGTTTTCTTGACATTCTAGCGTGAACCATCAAAACAATTTAATTTGCATACTGATTTTGGTTCAATCTCGACAATTAGTCAGACATTCTCATTATGACTCGAATGCCCAAGTGGCCATTATTGCTACTACCGCATACTACTGTACTGTGACAAGGTTAATATACGCATACTTAGAAATATAATAAGCAAGCTATAACTTGATTACACCTACATAGTAATGTGACAGCACTGGGGCAGAAGCCAAGCGGACTCGAGATTGTACCACGAGCCATCCAGCTTTTAGTAAGATGCTGGTTGGGCCTTCGTAAAAACTTAATAGGTATTTATTGCAGCTATCAAAAATCATAGTGCCAAAAACTTGAAGGTTTAGACTTATAGTATAGCTATATAAGTTCAGTGACCTTACCAAACACATTGGAAATTAATAAACAAGTGATTGGTTAAGAGTCAACAATAGCGTTCAATCGGCAGAATAAATCCAACTAGACGTATAAGGGGCTTTTGAGTGAATTCTACCCAGAAACCTACTACATAATAATAATTATTATTATTATCAGCCATTCGTGTCCCTCTGCTGGGCAAAGGCCTCCCCCCAATTCTTTCCAGACTTTTTTTTTTTTTTTAATTGGATAGAACTTCGTTTGACCACAATCTCACCTGATGGTAAGTGATGATGTGGTCTAAGATGAAGCACGAAGATCTAGAAGAAACCTATTTACTCTCACCTTAAAGAGGCCCGGATTGTATTCTTTAGGAAAAACAGACGACGGCAAAGTGTTCCATACCTTAGCTGTACGCATCAAGAACGTAGAACCAAAACGGTGTGTGCGAATGGGTGGTATATTGACTAGGTACGGGTGGTACTGAGCCGTGCGCCTGCTTGTCCTTTGATGGAAAGGAGATGGCGGGATCAGATCGTATAGTTCCTGGGCACATTCCCCAAAATGTATTCTGTAAAAGATCGATAGGCTTGCAACTTTACGGCGGTGTTCGAGACTTTGGATCTTAGTCACCGCCATATATTGCTCACCTATAAGCCTAAAAGACCTACGTTCTATCGAGTCTAAGGTAGGAGACTTCGCGGTCCTGAGCTGATTGTGGCCAATCAATTGCGAGTGGCGTCCTGATCCAGCGAGAAGGCGACGCGGCAGACCGAAACGTAGATGGCGGGACGAGCTGGATAAATTCCTAACTACATAATTAAACAATAAAAAACAATTAAGCAAGGATTAGTTTACCTACATGGTTTTGTGGTGGGGATATATCTGTACCCCAATTTTCGAGAACTTTAATTTACAACTTCGACCAATAATACCTTCAGTTACAAGATTTATTTACGTGAATAGACCATATGATACTCCTTCATACCATACTCATACCACCATAAGATTTATCCCTCTTAAGATGCATCATCGTCGTTAATATTGGCAATATCTGGGACTAACGAGACAATGTCGTTTCATGCATTAGCAATTGATATTCGGTGTTTGCTATAATGGATTATAGTGGAAACGTTTTGACAAGATACATAATTCTAATTTGGTCAATTTGCTTGGTGAAAGAAGCTATGAAAAATCTTTGAAGGAGGCCTTCACCTCTCGTAGGGTTCTTGCAAATAAAATAACATTTATGTGATATAAGCACTTATTATACAAACATTCTTAATTAAATACAAATACCTAATATAAATAATTAAATATACACAAAAATTTAAATCTAATGACTTACATTGTACATACTTTGTATTAAAATAAGATTACAAAAGTATATATACGAGACAAAACTAATGTAAATTAAATAGTATAATGTAGCCTACATAATATTTATAAGCAAAAACTAATGGCAAAATACAATTTAGTATAATATAGCCTCTACACCATGGGCCATGATGGACAATCACAGAATGCGCAATGATTGCTACCATGATTGCGCAGCTGTCTACACTATGGGCCATGATGGCCTAGCACAGAATGCGCAATGATTGCCATCATGATTTCACAGCTGTCTACACTATGGGCCATGATGGACAAACACAGAATGCGCAATGATTGCCACCATGATTGCGCAACTGTCTACACTATGGGCCATGATAGACAATCACAGAATGCACAATGATTGCCACCATGATTGCGCAGCTGTCTATACTATGGGCCACGATGGATAATCACAGAATGTGCAATGATTGCCAACATGATTGCGCAGCTACATTGTTTAATTATGGACGTCGAAACAGTAGTAGCTGTCGCTATTTATTTATTTAGTGTATATAACCATTATTTAACACATTATATACAACGCACGCGTCCGCACCGTACCGTAAACAAATACGAACTGAGTCGTCGTCGATCATGACACGCTTACAATCATGGCCGCAAACTCCTTTGATGTTTGTCCGAAAAACCGACGTAGCGGCAATTATGCTCGATCGTCACCGATCATGGGCGATTAAAGGCAATTATGCCCTCTAAGTACACGATGGTGATCATCTATGATCGCCCATCATGGCCCATCGTGTAGAGGCGCTATAAAACGCATAAAATATAGTATTTCATACTAACACCTACTAAATAAACTAAACTATTAAAATTTTATAAATACGTATAATATAAAATATGATTAAAACACAATTAAAAATTAAAACAACTAACGAAAATAATGTTGTATAAATTAAAACTAAATGCTAATTAAATGAGTTTTTTGCATGTTTAAAAATAACTTAAAATAATTATTATATCTAAATATTGTACCACAAAATGATTCCTAGGCTAGATTTTGCACAACTTCCACCTGTACTTTTTAATGGAACACACGTAGCTATTAGTAAGACGGTAAAAAACTTGGGAATTATCATGGACACCAAGCTATCATGGGTGCCGCGTATTGCTGAGATCAGCCGCAAAATGTTTGCTTCTTCAGCTTCGTTACGTAGACTTCGTAACTTTTTACCGATCGCCACCAAAATTGCGCTTGCACAGTCCCTTTTACTGCCTATCTTAGATTACACCAACGCCAGCTACCTCGACATTTCCGAAGTCCAAATGAGCAAACTTGAGCGCCTTCAAAACCTTTGTATTCGGTTCATATTCGGATTGCGCAAGTATGATCATGTCTCAGAATTCCGCGCAGAACTCAAGTGACTCCCTATCCGTCTTCGTCGGAATGCACATATTCTATCACTTCTTTATAACATTTTCTTCAATCCCACTTCACCTTCTTATCTAAAGGAGCGTTTCGAGTGTTTGTATCAGGCACACTCTCGAAACCTTCGTTCTTCCGAAGCTCTACAGCTTCGTACCTACTCACGTCCATATTTCACAATTTTATGGTGACTCCTTCAAAGTACAAGCTGTGCGACTGTGGAACGCCTTACCTCTGTCCGGTCGTCCAAATCTCTTCCTATTTTCAAAGTCAAGGTATACAACCATTTTCTTTCGTGGTCTCGTAACTGCTAGTTAGTGTTTATGTTATTTATCCTCCATATTATGTAGTGTAGTTTATTTATATATTATTTGTATGTATTTAAATTTATGTTTATTACTATGGATAGATAATACTTTATTGCACACCACGAAACAAATACATATAAAAAACAACTACGTAAATCTATGGATACAATTGGCGGTCTTATAGCTAATTAGCGATCTCTACCAGACAACCTTTGGATGGAATGGACTGTGTAGACATTACCTGGGGTGTACCTAACATATTACATGTACATACATAGGTACTAATACTAATTATATTTAAAAAAAAATTAAAACTTACATAAATGAAAATTACACGAATCTAAATAATAACTACTCATAATAATTTAAAGATACATACTTAGACTTATTTAAGAAACAAATAATTAATAATAAATACATATATATTTAGCGACAAATACTCAGATAGTGTTCTCTGAGCGTACATACGTTTAAAAATGGCAAGTGACTTGGCACATCTGACTATACTACACACAATCAATAGGTACATACTATTTTATGGGTTCTGTTTATGTATGCTTAAAGGTACTCTTACACCGCCGTCTTTTGATTTTTGTTTATCCTGTCCATCCAAAGGTTGTCTAGAAGAGATCGCTTTTAGCGATAAGACCGCCCATTGTACCGTTATTTATTGTTTATTTCCTTTGTTACTATATTTTTGTTTGGTGTGCAATAAAGAGTATTTCACTCATTCATTCATTGTAAGAAATAATGGGCTTTTTATTTATTTATTTATATTCGGTGTTTGCTATAATGGATTATAGTTGAAACGTTTTGACAAGATACATTCTAATTTGGTCGATACAATATATAACTAAGGTTTCCTCACTACGTTTTCCTTTAACGTTACAAGCACGAGCAAATACAAGCTCTCTAATAACCACGCTGTTTGAGACCCCCATAGATAATAGTAGTAAATTAATGTACCTGCCTTGGCCCTCCTTATCGCAGTTCTTACTTAATCATTATGATAATGAATTCCTTTACAGGGGTGCGTATGTCCCAATCAATTTATTGAAGCGAGCCGTAACCCGTTTAAGATAAAGGAGCATAGATCCGTCTCAATTGCCGCCGACATCCAGCCCCTTTGAGCTCGTTACGTCTAATTTACATAGTAGAACATAGTAGGTACCCGGGTCAGAATTATAGAATAATTTGGACTCAAGATCCGAATCATAATGGGGTATCGTTTCGCACCCTTTAAACGACGCATTGAAGAAGTAATTGTTACCGAAAGCTCATAATAATATAAACACACGCATATAAACACCTATAAGCTTTCGTCCTTGTAAATTGTGAATTCCGTAATAGATATAGGCTGTATACTGCGGGATTAGGCTCATGTTCAATGAGACACATAACACGAACTTTCCCCGAATCTCGATAATGTAGTCACGGCATTAGACTTAGCAAATTTAAGTGTCACTAAGTAGGCCATATTGCTCACAGGACCGACAAATGCTAAGAAGTACCTGGAGGTTCTAGAGTGGTGACCAAGCACTTTAAAAAGTAAGTAAGTTCGTTAAAGCTAGTTGTATGCCGCGTGATGGTCTCCAAAATAACTTGACGGCTTTTTGTAGCCTGAATGGAAGGGCTCACTAGATAATATCACCAGCGGCCACTCACCGAAGGTTAAAAACCGAGCATTACTATTGATTCTCACAATGTAACTTCTACAAAACCCCACTTGGCTGACTGATTGTCATAACTATCGCAAGATGACGGTTAACAGATAACCGCTGCCTTGTCGGCAGCGGGTATTTTTCGATGACTAAGGCACTTGTCTCACCGTCGGCGATGAGCGAGAAGCCAGTGGAGCTAGAAACTAGAAGCTAGTTGGTGAGTGGCGAGAAGCGTGTGTAGTTCCTATAGTTGTGTCGCTGGGCTATAATGCGAGTGAGCGAGTGCGGCGGGCGATACTCATCATCTCACGGCGTGTGTTTTGACCGCCAAGCGAGCATCGCTGAGCGCGTATCGCTGAGCGAGTGTTGTAGTCATTGCGACAAAATAGTGGAGAGCGAGTTCTCGCCGACAGTGTGAACGGCCAGTGATCAACTATTAATATTCGTGTCTCTTTTACTGGCACGGAATCTATATCTTTTGTTCGTTTTAGCGAGAAAATAGTTGATAGCTAATCGCTTACTCGCCGGCGGTAAGACAAGTGCCTAAGGCCTGTAAGATCGATAGCAGTTTAAACAAAAATTCTAAGCTTAAACTAAAACTTTTTATTGTCAGTGATGGTTTAAGCTTAGAATTTTAGCTTAAACTGCTATTGATCTTATGGGCCTAATGATTAAGTGGAGAATTAACGAGTTGCAATTGCAAGTTGTTGGAGTAGAAAGCGATATCCCACTAGTTTATAAGACTACCTAACACATGTAGTTGGTTACTGTTGGATCTAGGGAGCATAATAGCGGTCGCTCTAGTAATCTATGTAGGATTTCATAGGGATTTCTTATGTTGAAGAATGATCATAAAAATTCTAAACCGGCTTCAAAACAGCAACGAACTATACGGATGCAACAAAGACGGTTTACACTTGAGAAGTTAGAATGCATCTTATTTCTCTTAGAGATTATGCGAATCAGAAACTTTGTGTGAAGAAAGCTGATATTTGGCAGGCCGGCTGAATTCTAGAGACCATTGTGCTAGGATTTAGGATAGAATTGTATGTTAAGTCCCACATTAAGTTGCGAGGGCAATAATAGATGTTCTGGCTTCGTCTGCCAATTTGGCTGCGACAGGCCATTCATTAGGATACAGTGGGAATAACGTGTACGTATGTATAGCACTGAATCCCTAAGGTCAGCGTCTGATTAGCGTACCACTGATTAAGTTGTTTGATGAGTGATTTAATGTGGAGGACCTATGCTGATGCCTTTGCTTAAATCTAAGCTTTATAGTTTTGGGCTAGCCCTGTTAGTAGTTGGAGGGATCGCATTGAAATTAAACACCCTTAACTTACATAAATGTAATAAACTAGTGGTTCGCCCCGGACTGAGATCTCGCGAGTCTCCCATAATAACAAAACAATATTATTTGTAATCTTTGACATCAAAATAGTGCCACGAAATAATTAACCAAATAATTTGACCTACAGTTTCATTCAAATTACGGGTAACAGGAGTTCATGTTAATTGGTTACTTTTTTTTGGGGTAGAAATTGCAGTTATCCCGGATATCTGATTTTTGCCTATATTTGTGTCCTTAAAAAAACTAAAGCTAAAGGCATACCAAATTTCAACACTATGGGGTTACTGGTGTACCCTGTGAATTTTGTCAAAGTTCAGTTTTTATTATAGGTAATTAAAACTTAAAAACTAAAAGGTTTAAACTAAAAATAAAAACGGAGTGGAAATGTATTCACAAATACCTTTCATTAGACGTACCACTTGACTATTTTAGTTTTTTTTTACCTCTTTTGAACCCCAATACCTCAACAACCCCCCCACATTTTTAGCTCATTTAGTCACAACAAAATTGTTCCATCACCTATATAAGAAATTGCACGATGATCGGATACATACATACATACATACAACGTCGATTTGCCCAAGTTGATTTAGAGATCTCGCTTCGCTCGATCAATAATCAAAGGCAAACCTATGGTAATCAGCGAATCAGCCATTATCTACGAAAGTGCAATAAAACGGTAATTTTAGCAGCGCCATCTAGTCATGTTTTCGGTACTAAATATATTATTTAATGTGCATTGAGTAGGATTGAATTAAAGTTTGTGATCCTGTAGATCTGCGTTAGCATCTTAGTAGTATGTGATCATAATTGTCTATGAATTAACGTTTTCTACCTTTTTTAAAACATTGAACTGTAAAAGTTGGCTTTTCATACTAAAAATTAAAATTTTCTCGAAATAATGTAAAAATAATTTTTCAGCATATTATAGTATCTTGCAAGTAGAACTCAAAATGAAAATCCCCTAAAAGCCGGCAGGTAATCATAACTACCACGATGAAAAGAGCAGTATTCTATATAATCTAAAAGTAAATATGAGATGTGTTGTGTGTTTGAACGGCGTACAAGTCAAACAATTTCCTGCATCATGGAAGCAGCGTTGGCACATCCTGTTGGCTCGTTATATTTACTACTTTATTTGTAGAGTATGTAGGTTCACTTCACAGCTGTTTACACTACAATCATTATTAAAGACTAGCTAGGAAACAATGTATGCATCTTTTCAAAGGGATTCATTTTCCATCAAAAATTTCGTTAAACTGTAACGGTTTTTCTTGGACTTTGGGGAATAAAACAGTGCGGAAAACATCAAGAACTGAATCAAATTCATTATTGATCAAGTTGATCAAATCGAATTGTGAAGTATATATTAAAAAAACTTGTGTAGGGTTTTTTTTTTTATAAATTATAGGCTAGTGTTTGACCACTATCTCGCATGATGGTAAGCGATGATGCAGTCTACGATGGTACACGCTTGCCAAGAAGAAACCTATTTACTCGTGACTTGAAGATCCCTAGGTTGTAGTAATCAGGAAACACAGACACAAGCGAGGCGTTCCACTCCATCGCGGTGCGCATAATAAAGGTATAAGAGTACCGCTTTATGCGTATGGGAGGTATGTCTACCATGTAGCGGTGGCGCATCACGGATCGTCTGGTTGTCCGATCATAGAATGGGGATGGTGGGATCAGGTTGAAAAGCTCTGCAGCACACTCTCCGAAATGTATCCGATAAAAAACAACCGAGAGGCTTGCAACCTTTGCTCAAGGCCGTGGAGCCTTGCATTTGCTAACTCGTTATTGCAAATGAGCTTCTTGGCTCTTCTCTCAATTGAATCTAGAGCCTCTAGCTGGTACTTCGCTGATCCGTCCCAGAGGTGAGAACAGTACTCCAGACATGATCGGACTTGTGCTTGGTAAAAGTTGAGCAACTGTCCCGGTGTGAAGTATTGCCTCACCTTTGCAAGTATTCCAAGATTCTTAGCGGCCAGCTGGGCTTTCGACTCCATGTAGGAGCCGAAATTGAGAGTGAGTGTTAATGAGATACCAAGAAGCTCGAGGTGGTCACACGTTATTCACGTTGAAAAAGTTTTTCTAAAACACTATGAGGTTTCATCAACACTTTAGATACAGGAGTTATACAGTGTAAGTTCTACTATTGTGGATACTTTTGAAGTAGCTATAAGAAGAATGATCTAAGCTGAGTAGAGTCTATTAGAAGTCGACCAACGTATGTCTTTAGTTGGGTTTGTAGGCAATTCACAAAATGTTGATAGAAATAAACTGAGAAAATGTATTGACATTTTTAAAAGATTATGATACAGCCTTATTAGTTACGGAACCATTAACTGTGCGTTGTCCAACACGCGCATAACCAAATTGTCTCAGGTTCCTAAAGTTGCTCGACATAGAATGGTCCTTAAGTGTACACAATGTTATGTAATGTGTGTAATAATGTTAAAGTTGGTTATGTTCAGTCAAATGGAAGAATATGATGATAACTCTATTAAATACACGGTACGATGCCATAAAAAAGGCAGTACAAAACGCCGCCAAGGCACAGGAGAGCACGGAATCCAGTAATTCCCACGTTCCGGACGTGCCCAGAATACTCGCCACGCCGATAAACTCATTACTGGACCGGCTAATTGTATAACTTGACTTTGTCAGGGAAATCTTGTAGTTTCGATTGTAAATGGTAGAGGTTCTGGAACTTTCCAGGCTGACCCTGATTATGGTGATTAAAGTTCAGTTAACTTCTGATTCATTACGATTTTAAAGGCAACAACATTGTCAAATATTGCATTGGTTGGAATTCATTGGATTTTTTAATCTACATAAATTAATTAAAATAATAAAGGTTACAAAAAAGATACGAAGGTACAAAATCAAGCTTAACCATAACAAGGAAACTTTTGAGACCCTTTATCCCTTTTTTTAACATAGCCAATAGATTTGAAAATCCAAATCAGAACGTATAAACTGATATCTTGTACTTAGCATTTATAAGTAGGTATTACTACGATCCAGGAGACCACATAAGTACCAAAAAAACATCAAAAACGATCATGCCGTCTTAGAGACCGTTATGGAGGAGAAGAATTACGAAAACACACACACCGAAGTTTTATTTAAAATGTTTGACTTGCTGACCATTGCAGATTTTTTTATGTTAGGTATTCGTATGCGCCAGTGGTCACCTCGGGTGTCGGAGTATAAAAGGCCCAAAGGCCTTCGACATGACTGAATGAACTCGTGGTCTCCGATAATACGTAGTCACAAAGTGCCACGAGTTGTCTTTACACTAAATTAAAGTAATAGAACGGCCACCCTTCAAATTATTACTCGTGATTTTTTCAAGCTATTGAAATGAAAAAAACCTTTTTTATAATTTTTATAAGGTTATGCTTATCAAACCTGATCCTATTCCTACAACGAGTATTCGATTTTTAAATTAATTCTTGTTATGAATATAAATTAATGTATTTTATACATAAAACGTCTGGAAAACGAACAGAAATGGTAAAAACTGAATATAAAAACTTTTTCAGACCAAGATCGTGCTCGAACTAATCGGTCAAAATTTAATTAGCTATCAGCTATTCTGAAGACTTGTAAGCTCGCTGGATAATATCCTTTCAAATGCTACGGTGAAAGTTGAAAAGTAAAAGGTTAAATCGTTAATTACAATATTACATAATAAGTATAATGTCGAAACGCACGTGCTTGCTTAGTCGATCTTAACATATCAACTGGATTAGCGATTTGATTGCCTTTCTCGCATTTAAAATCTTAAAGGCCTATTAATTCGCATTATATTAAGTCGTATTAAGTCACATTATATTTGGTATAGTAAGATCAGTTAGGTATATAGTGGCATTTTCTGAGCACTTCCTTTCTTCCATTGCGTTCTAGTTTTTTGAGCTTCTGCGAGCTAATAGCCAAAATGCTGCAGCAATCGAGACGAATACGAATCTTAACGGAATGTCTCTCAGATTCCAGCCATAATCTACATGAAAAATAAAAAGATGTTCAATACGTGCAGATTTAACAAGCTTAGAAGATCTCAAGCGGCGCAAATATGGAAGTCTCGACAGAGCTTACGTATTTGAGACATTTGGGGTCGAGAGCCTGGGTCCATGGGGTACCGGTGCCCATCGCGTTTCTTTCTTTCGGGTTTCTGTCGCAAATCTTTCGGGGCGTCTGGTCGAAGCGACGCTTGATCCGAGAGCTGGCGCTTATCTGGGTCAACGCATACGCATTGCAATTCAGCGGGCAATGCAGCCCGTGTATTAGGAACACTTCCACCTGGTAGTGATCTGGAGCAGTTAAGCTATCTATAGATCGTTTGCAACGATCTTTAGATGATTCAACGGTTTCTTCTGTATTTTAGGCATGTAAATATTTATTTTTTTACTGCGCTCTAAGACACAAATCGCCGATGTCACGCAAAAGACAGCTAAATTGAAGTGGGACTGGGCGGGACACGTATGTCAAATGCGCGATGACTTGTGGGCTAAGATAACCACCGAGTGGGTCCAACAGGGCGCGAGACCGCGTGGCCGGCCCAGGCGGAGATGGCGGGACGAACTTCACGCGCATAGTGTGATAGAAGCTTTAGACCGGGATGATTGGAAAAAGGGAAGGGAGGCCTTTGCCCAGCAGTGGGATCCAGTGAGCTCTTAAGATTAGATTAGAAATACTTATTGTTAAGCATTTTGCCCCCCATATGTCACAAGCTTAGTATTTTGATAACAATGTGATTATTAACTACAGTTAGTCTCACCGCCTGCATTGTATTAGAAAAAACTTTTCTTGTTATAACTTCTCTCGTTTAGTCGAAGTTCTGAGTCCATAATTCTTGCAACTGGCTACTTCTGATTAGTGTTATCAATACAATTATAATAAGAAAAATAACTTTCTCTTTTGAATAATGTACTGAAAAGGTTTAATCGAAAAGGAATTTTACCTAAAGGTTTGTTTGCTTGCCTTAAATGCGCCTAAGAAATCTATACTATTTTAAATGCGAAAGTAAAGCGTGACCTGTGTGACATAACTTTGTTATAAGCGATGGTTACCACTTATTATCAGGTTGGCCATAGGCTAGCTCCATCACCAGGTCATATAAAATAAAATAAAATTTAAACTGAAAACAAAATACGCATTTAGTTCAATAGGCGGTCTTATCGCTTAAAAGCAACCTCGATTAATATTCCGTAGTATCCTCGCGTATACAGTTATGGCTATTCAGCTTTCAAAAACCGAGGCTAGTTATAACGAACACTGAGAACTTACGTCTAAAATTGCAATGTTAATTTAGTAAATCAATAGAGGGTTTAGCCTAAAATACATAATATAATAATTATGTATTTTAGGCTCAGGTGGCTCTTTACGGCCCGTAGAATAAGTTATTTACTATCATGTAACATTTTTATTGTTGCCTGAATTAAATGATTCATTACTATTAATCACACTTCCCACTAATATTATAAACGCGAAAGTTTGTATTTATGTATGGATGTTTATTACTCTTTCACGTCGGAACGGCTGAATCGATTTCGATGTAATTTGGTACTTTTTATGGGCAAACCACGAGTGAAAAGCCGCGGGCGGAAGCTTGTATACTATAAATGCGAAAGTTTGGACGTTTTGTTTATTTATTTATTTGTTTGTTACTCCATCACGTCGTAACGGCGGAACCAATTTCGATGAAATTTAGTATGTACGTAGATTATACCCTGGATTAGCTCATAGGATACTTTTTATCTCATAAATCAGGTCCCATGGGATAAAAAGGCAGGTGTCAAGTCAAGTTGCAACAGCTAGTTTAGCTTTATTGTAACGCGTATGAAGTCGCGGGCAACAGCTAGTTATTAATAATGGCGGGTCTTAATCCACGTAAGTCGAATATTCATGAAAAAACTTAGTAAAGTTATAAAATCCTCAGTCAGTGAAACTAGCCCACCGGGTCTCTGTATTATCAAATCCTGTGTGAAAATGAGCTGAGTGTTCCGAGGGAAGGTAGCGAGAGCAGTAAAAAGAGAAGTGGTTCAGCTCGTTATCAAGCTCTTAAACTTAACTGGGAGGTACCTTTGGAACTCGATTTTGTTTCACTTAGTACTTACTTACCCAAATTCTTGTAATCATAACTTCATTAGTTATAGAAAGAAAAAAAAAGAAAGAAAGTAAAAGATTTCATTGGACATACACAGGTTTTTTTAAAGAAAACACTAATAAAATAAGATAATAATAACACAATATGAAATACACAGCACTATGGTTTGGAAGAACCGATTTTTAGCAATTTGACCATCCATTTAGTGTTTGATTCATTGTTTATTATGTCTAACTAGCCCCTGCCAGCGGATTCAAACGCGTGTTTTTTCAATGTTAAGTATCGAAATCGAGAAACGGTTCAACCGTTGTGATGTGATCGAGTAACAAACAAACAAACATTCGCATTTGTAATATTAGTGTGATTTTTTGTTTAAAGGTCAACAATAAATAATTTTCATTCACCCGTCGCACTTGCACACTCGTTCATAGTCCAGCGACAAAACTACCCTATTTACACACTCGCTAATTGTTGCTCGCAAACTCGTCTCTGCTTTCTAGCTCAACTTGCTTCTCGCTAATGATCGGCGGTTTGACAAGTGCCTAATTCAATTTGTTTAAATTTATTTATTTCGGCATTATTATTACAATTTACAGCCATATAAATTAAACACTAAAACAAAATGAAACACATAAACAAAATGAATGAGTGCACTTATGTCCAGTACTTCATAAAAACACAATCGCTGTTCATCCCGTCGGCTATAACTGCCAGGTAGCTGTTATTCCTAAATAAACTGGAAACGTAATCGAGACTCATGCATAGAATTTTGAAAGTTAAAACTTGAACTTAAAACTTGTTCTAAATTATGGGTCTTCAAGTTAGGGCCATGGCAAACTGGACGACTTGTCGCCGCGTCTAGTCGCCACGACAAGACGCGGCATTGTCGTTTACATCTGGCGTCTTGTCGCTGCGACTAGACGCGGAGCTGTAGCTTGCGTCGGCGACCAGTCGTTACGACAGACGTCCTGCTGGAAGCGATCATTAGTAGATAGTAGAGTATTCGAGAGAGACAGCCGTTTTGTTCATCTTGTGAGTGAATATGGAACCTCTAGTTGCACTTGCCTAAATGCTTATCTTGCGAATGCGAAGGCGCAGAGTACGACGAATCCATCGCCATTATGGCGAAGTATAAGTAATAGTATTGACTAATCTCTCGACAAGAAAGCACCATGAACATTTTTTCAAATACTTCAGGATGAGCGTGAATTCATTTAATGACTTATTTTCCATACTATATGATGAATTGAAACATGAAGCTTCCTTCCTCACATTCTTCATAATGCACCTTCCTCAGCGCTCACAGCGAGACTGACGCTGCGCTGTCGCGCGACTGTCATCGTGAGTGCGCATTCACAGCGCGACTGGACGCGGCGACAAGTAGTGAACGCGCGCAACCCCCCTGCTTGTCGTCGCGACTCTGCGACTCTGACGCCAAGTGTGCGGAGCTTTGAACAAAATATATGAAAATTGTCGTCCGCAGCCTATCGTCGCGTCTAGTCGCCGAGCTGTCGCTGTCGCGTGTCGCCTAGTGTGTGCCTGCCCTAAAAGTGTAACAGAATTTTTCAAACTTTCACGATCACTGTACATAATTACTGATTAAAACGGGTATTTATTTATCACGTAAGTACATATCTTTTTTTTTGTTATCCCGACGTTTCATTTGTGTTGCCCGTTTTAATCTGTAGTTATGTAAAAGTGTACCATCTTAATTTCATACGAGTACACCTCGTACCAAGCTAGATTTACCTACACATTTTAGAGTCCTCATTATACACAAAATCGATAGATAAAACATAAAATCACCATTCAAGACAAAACTGAACATTACGTCAAACTCTCAGAATCTTGAGAGTAAAAAAGTCAGAATAATTCACATTTATCTCGAATAATTTCATAGACAACAAGAAACAAAGGTAAGGGCTAAGTAAATAGCATCAGTGCGGATAGCAAGTTTGCGAGGTAAGCAGGAACACGGAATGCTTTATATCACGTCACCTGCTCTACATTGATAGGTGTTCTGTGACCGGCTTACTCCTGCACTATAGGTAGCGGATGCTTCTATATGTAAATATTCTATGAATCTAAGCTAAGCTAAGTTATTGATAAATCAGATCCACTTACTACTACTTATAGCTACATGTAGTTCAATGTCCGTAACCTTCGGTACATTTGTATTTGTTATCTTTGACTTTAGGAATTTTGTGTACATAATTATCTTATCTGATGTATGTTCACAAAAACATTAATTTGTATAAGAAAAGTAGCCGATAATCATAATTTTAATACTAGAAATAAAGATCCCACCAAAAACATAAATGTGAAATGAGAGCCAAGTTCAATATGATATATGCGTTGCTTGTTGACTTCAGCGACAAAAGAAGTGAGATCTAAATGGGTGCCAAGTTCAAGGTCAGTCCTGAAATTTATTTATAACAACATAAAATATTTTATAACAACTTAAAATATCATTTCTTCATAGAACTTAGGATAATATATTGAAGCCTAAAGTCTGACTTGGCTAGTTTTCATATATCAACTTGGACAAATCGGCGTTGTATGTATGTATGTATGTATGTTTGTTTGTTTGTCCAAGGATAACTTTCGAAGTGTTTATCCGATCATCGTGAAATTTGGTATATAGTTACCTAAGTAGTGTTACGCCAAGGCTGTTATAGAATAAGTAATGATCGGCATATCTCGAAGTTATACCTACTGTGTCACAGAATAGGTAATACCAGGTGTGGTGTATACATATTACGTTTTTACCTACAGTTGTACAGAATAAGAAATAGTAGTCCTGTGAAATACATACACTTTTCTGGTTGCCAATGGAACCATCGAGAAAGTTCGAGTGTTATGTACTGTGCGCGGTATAAATAGGCCAGAGAGACGCCCGAAGGAGTCAGTTAGGTTTTGGCGATACGTGTGAATATTTCGGTGAGTTTTAGTGGTTTATTGTGCAACAGTGGTGAGACATGAGACATGGTCAAGTGGCACGTCTAATAAAAAGTCTTAGGTTAATTAATTCCAAAACAATTGCTTAGCATATTATGGTATGCATGAATGCATTTTGGCGTGAAAAGTACATTTGTTTGGTCTGCCGTAGAAATGTTTCTACATTCTTATTTTACTCTATTCATCATTAGAGATAACTTATTTTGAAATCATTTACGTACCTACTAAGTATGTATTAACGCACCTCATCATTAATCACCGTAAAAATGTATATGTAAGATTATTAATTAATCTTATAGAATACATCAAACTAACGTTGTTTTGTTCTACTTTTATCCAAGTTACTGTTTCGATGGGAATGGAGCAAAGATACAGAGGCTTTTAAAAAACATTTCGAAAAATCTTCAGCCTGTCTGCATCCACTGCTGGGTAATACATAAAACTGAACACAGAACAACAGAATTAGAGACTCAGATAGGTACATTACACAATTTGCATTGGGGTTGGTTAATTTTCACAAAAATCGCGTGTAAAACCGTATACGATACACAACATTAAAAATAAAACAGAGCGCGGGCGGTTACACGAAAATTCAAATCAATCTAAATATCTTTATGATCGTTTACAACCTGTTTTGTTATCTACGACATTAATTTAGAACACACATCCGGAATCGTATTGACAGATTTTAGAGGTGGGTTTAATATTTACCCAGTACTCGATGCATTTCTAATAAATAATTTTTAATGTTAATCTGCGGTGCCTTTGCGACGATGACGATTAGTCGATTTAACAGGTACTTACCTACTTACATGATGAATGAATATGATTTGTATACATATTTTATAGAGGCTGTTTCATTGATATTTTAAAGCCTGATAATAATATAATTTAAAATTTTAAAATTTTCTGTGGTATTAAAAAACCTATTTTTTAACAATACTAGCCATTACCTCTACCCGTGTTTTAATTTAATGTCGCACATAAAAAAACACGTAGTATAGCGAATAGAGTACAAAACTCCAATACTTACAGCTCATTTAACAAAGCTCTTTCGTTATTCTGATTTTATAAGCCATTGAGCACAACGCGAATTTGTCATTTTTTTCGATGATAAGTATTTCGAGGACTCTTAAAATTATTTTTTGCTGCTTTTACTGAATTGTAAGCCTAATACTGTTATAGCAAAGTTGACAGTTAGCTAGCAGATTTGAGAAGTATTATAAATGGTTGTCGTTATAGTAATACGCTGCACGATTTGAATGACCCTAAAGGTTGAGTCTAAAAAAAGGCCAAAGAATGTTCGTCTGTGTAGTCCCTTCTGGAATACAAATATCTTTATCGGAGATGTCAAGAAAACGAGACGTGTGTCCGTTTTCAATCAACCTATTTGCAGATACGCGCGGTATTGATTTTTTAGGGTTACTTTACTCCGGCATCCACGGCAAATAGAGTCCCATTTTGTTGAAGTATAAACGATACACTTTGTAGTATTTAATAAACTTCTGAGGGATTTTACGTGTGAAATATTCTTGATTTATTTGTGGAATTGTTGGTCTGGCAACATAAATTATGCTTTTTTTATTATGTAATTGTATTTTCATTAAGTCTTGAGGTGTATAGATCAAGAATTTAAGTCATGCATGACCAAAAGTATAAAACGTAGGGTTGAAGTAGATGGGCAGGTGATAAAATGTCAATGAGTATATTTACCTGTCTCCTTCCAAAACCAGCAAGACAGAAATCAATCGCCACCTTGAAAACGCTTGGAGGAGCTACTGGTCCATGAAGCAGCTTGTGAAGGGTTCCCTTCCACTAATACTGAAGCGAAAACTCATCTACATCTGTATCCCTATATTGACCTTCGGAGCTCAGACTTGGTCCTTGATAGAAGCACAAAGTCCC
Organism: Philereme transversata; assembly: GCA_963924445.1. NCBI lineage: Eukaryota > Metazoa > Arthropoda > Insecta > Lepidoptera > Geometridae > Philereme > Philereme transversata. Next base: position 12,689,721 of record OZ004338.1, on the reverse strand, counting down.
AACTCAAGATTTGCCCGAGAATTGATAGAGTCAGATATACCGACCTACGAGCCAAAACCGGCACAACCGATGTAGGCATTAAGACCGCCCGCTTAAAATGGGATTAGGCAGGTCATGTGGTCGAATGCATCCAGAACGATGAGCGAATCTAGTCACCCAGTGGATACCGAACGGACGACGCAGCCGTGGTAGGCCCGGAAAAAGATGGAGAGATGTCATGGATGCATTCAAACCAAATTGATCAGGTTTGGCTGTGGAACGTGATGTATGGAGGGGAGATAGGGAGACCTTTGCCCAGCAGAGTCACAATAAAAGTTAGGAAAAAAAAAGTATTTGCAAATTTGCAGCAAAAAAAGAAAAGCAGGTGGTACAATAACGGATTTTTTTTTGAGTTATAAAAATAACATGTAGAATCAGATTATCCGGTACTGAATTTAGGAACCGGCGGAAGACCAGCGCGCTGCGTACTCGTATTTACTAGTGCGTGGCGCATAATGCTGAGCCGGATCCTAGTTTGCGGACGCTCATAACTTGGACGTACCTACTACTTATTTATATTCAATATTTTTATTTCAATTTTTTGTATGTTATACTTATTGTCGTGTTATTTTTGTAACTGTGTATGTCTTTGTTTTGTAATGTCTGTAAATAAATGTATTTTCTTTCTTTCTTTTCTAATCAAAAATAATACACAATTATTAACATGTATTTATTTTTATAAATACATGTAAATAATTGTGTATTATTTTATTATTTTGCAAAAGAAACAGTTGAATCATCTCAAGACCGATAGGAACGATCAACAGATAGCTCAACTACTCTAGATCACTACCAGGCGTAAGTGTCCTCAAGACACTAGTTGCATTGCCCCGCTGAATTGCAATGCTTATATTCGAGACAGACGTTCAGAGACGTGGCCTACGTAGCGCAGTGGGCGAATAGCCGGCTGAGACGCAGGAGGAAGCGGGTTCGATTCCCGCCACGGAACAAATGTTTGCATGGTCTACAGATATTTGTTCCGGGTCTGGTTGTTTCTTTATATATTATAGAGTAAGTAAGAGAGAGAGTAGAGTTATTAAGTATGTATGTACAAAAAAAATGTATATAAGTATTCTATCAGTTATCTGGTTCCATAGTACAAGCTCTGCTTGGTTTGGGGCTAGATAGCGCTGTGTGAAATTTCCCGCAATATTTATTTATTTAATTATGAAAACGTGATGAGCCCCGTTACCCCTTGGAGTTGTTAATTAACTCTGCTTGTATAAGTTTATTAGCTTGTAGTTTAAACCTTTCACGGATAATTATAATTCAATCTACTTAAAGTGAAAAGACTACATAAAAGATTGCAATGACAAAGTTCAACAAAGACGAATTCTACAAAAAAGGTTCGTATAAAATGTTCAAAGGCAAACCCATTAACATGAACTTCTCAAAGGGCTTAGAACAGATAACGATCGAACTCTCATCAAACAGGATCTGATAGTGTAAAGCGGTTCAATTAATTATGATCTTATCGGACATTTTTGAATCAGGTTCATTCATAGCCCTATTTGAGTAAAAATCAAAGCGATGATTCGACTGTATTTATACAATACTAGCTTCTGCGCGCGACTATGTTTGTCGATAGGTTTGTTTTATTTAATCATAAAAACGAGAAAAAAATTCAGATGTGCTAACTTTTTCTGTGGTCGGTCAAACGGTGTGGAAGTTTATTAATTTCAGATATATAAATACCCTTACAAACATACATTTTTATATATTACTAACCAGAAAACTTTATAAAACTTCTTCTGTAGATGGAGCTACCGGCGCTTACAACCAAATCAAATTGCGTAGTTGAATAAAATACATGAACGAAGATGTACTGGACAAGAAGCGAGTCCGTGACGAAATTGGTATCATCCCGCAACGAGGGAAAGGTTGCAGGTTCAAATCCCGCCTGTTGACAATATGTCATCCATTTATCTGGCTATCAACCTTCCAACGCTTATGCAACCACTCGTCAGAAAGGGCTCGTCCGGTGAAGTACTACCACCATACCTATTTCTGCTGCCAACCAGCATTGCTGTATTTCGGTTTGAAGGTGTGGTTGAAAGGCACATGAGGCTTTTCATCTGTATGCCTCAAGATTATGGACGCAGGGCAGTGCATCATAGGGCACGTTTCTAAGGTGCGTGACCTACGAGGTAATACTTTGTTATAGGCGATGGTTACCACTTAACATCAGGTGGGTTATAGGCTTGTTCCATCTCCAATTGGTTTTAGAAACAAAAAAACACTCCTAGACCATCATTCACACGGCCACGTGTCCCACCTAGCTTTATTTTATTTATGTTTTATTAGATTTTGTTCCATTAGGCGGTTTCCCACGTCTTGGATCTGTTTTTGTCTAGTTTCAAGCCAAAATGTTATCTAGCTACTTAGGTCTCCTCATTATTGAGAGTTCTGCAAACTCTCCGGTTCTGTGCCAAGCGCATCACAGCCTTCCCCCAACTCACGATGTTTGTCAGATGTCCTTCACGTGGTCACTACTCGGTTTCTGCCATCGTCCATCTTCAATCTTCTTCCTTGATTAGTTAAACAAATCAATTAAGTATATCTTTGTAAGTTGTGGTGCAACATAGATTAAACTCCATAACTTGAGAGCTAAGATAAACTTGGCGAGGTTTACAATAGTTGCAAGCTTTGAACCAACTGTCAACAGTATTATATTAATTTAGAACTTTTTGAGCTGGATTTTATGACTATCAAGCGGATAATCCGCTGAGGAGGATTAATTTCTCTCAAATACAGGTAAGTTACTTTGAGAAATAAAGGTGCATTTGGTTTTTTGTGAATTTAATTAATTGGACGAAGAATGCAGTGGGCGAGTATCCAACTGAATCAAGAGGTTACGGGTTCGATTCCCGCTTAGCGACAAATGGGTGTTAAAATAATAATAATAATAACAACTTTTATTGAGTACATGACACAATAATAATATACTATAGCTAAGCTAAACATGCTAAAAGAAATCATAAAACTAATGAAATAATTATACAGGTTTTTAACATTATGATAAAGAGTAAAGTTAAGTAAGGAGTAAGTTAAGTTTTTCTTTTAAATTTTTTATAGATGGAGGGACGAGCTCACTAACTTCCGAGCAGATTGGACCATTTTGGCTCTGGAAAGAAGTGACTGGAAAGAATGTGGGGAGGCCCAGCAGTGGGACACAGAGGGCTAATAATAATAATAATTAAAAAAAAAAAAAAACAAATGTCACCGCTCCTGTCAGTCGAAATTTTCTCTGAGATTTTTTACAAATATGTTTTTTATTAACATTTTACAATTCAAAGTGATATTTTTACTGCAGAATACATTTAAATTTTTTATCCTACAATGCAAACCATAAAAATCACAATATCTCAATAATGATCACAAGATCTCAGACGAAAGTACTACGAGCGGATACGAGAAGGAACGCACAACCACCACCACCGCCGCCCGCCTCGTCGAGCTCCGCGGCGTCGTCATCCGGGGATGAGGCGTATGGGACCCCCCCGGACACCAGCTGTGTGTCGAGTGATGAGAGCGGACTGCCGTCGCCTCCGCCGTCGCGATCACCTGTACTGCGAGGGCGGCCTCCGCTGTCGGTCGGCTTGGGGCCTGTGGGACACTCAGTCCCGCGTCCGGCTCCCGCCTCCAGCAGCATAGTGCGTCGCATGAAGTGGACAAACCAAATGAATGTGAACGTCATGCGCGCATTTTATAGAGCTACAGTGGGAGGAACCTACCTGACCGTGTACCGGGTTCGGATGCTTCCTCTGTTTCAGGCCCTTGAACCAACCGTGTCCGTCACCGCACAACGACTGTCGGATCAAGTACGTGCCATCCAACGGTTGAAATTGTTGGACGACAATGTACTTGATTGGCTTCGATCAGAAGCGCTGAGAGATCAAGTGGTTGACCACTCGCAACGGGGCCCGACTGTTACGCCGCCGGTTTCGGCACCTCTGATATCGGTGGCAACGCAGGCGGGCCCCGTAGCTGAAGACGTCGACTTCGGATATAGCAGCGTGAGTACCCAAGAAAATGAGCTTTTGAGGAGGGCTTTGGACGATGCGATCTTGTCATATCGGTCCACACCTTTCCAAACTAGACCACGGCTTCCTCGCTTCCCTACGCACAGACGAAATTTGGCGATAGTCCGGGCCCTGAACCCATTGCTAGTTCCGCACTTATTAACTAGCAAAGATCTTGCTGATACAAATGCGATCCTGTACTGCGGAGCTGTTGCAGCGTGTCGCGTTGCTCGTGTCAAGTTACCGGATACTGAGCGAGCACCGCGGCCTGCTGGCGGTATCCCTTCTTGGCAAGTGCGGATCGAACGGCGTATCAGTGGGTTTAGGACTCTTATTGCGAAACTAATCTGTTTTAGAGGGGGTAACCATCGCCCGCGTGTAATGCGCTTTGTGACACAGGCATTTGCTGGAACCGAAACCCGGCCCCAGGACTGCATGGCTAGTGTCACAGAGCGTATTGACTTTTTGAAGCAGAAAGTATCTGCATGGGCTAGCCGTATTCGTCGCTATAGAGAACGTGTGGATAGATACTGGCAGAATCGCAACTTTCAAAGCGACCAAATGAAGGTGTATAGAAACTGGGAGAAACCCGATAACAGTGTTCATGATGGGCGTGTAGCGGAACTACCAGATGTTGAAACTGCAAATAACTTTTGGCGAAACATCTGGTCTGCACCTATCGAACACACGGAGGGCGACTGGATGAGTGTTGTGAGGGGCGAGTGTGAGTCGATTGAAGATATGGAAGATTTTACCATCTGCCCTTTGGACGTTAGTTGTGCTATCCGTTCGGCTCAGAACTGGAAAAGTCCTGGGCCGGATGGACTGCACAACTTCTGGCTGAAGTGGTTCCGATGCTCACATTCGGTTCTTGCCACACAATTCCAGGAAGCCCTCGTACTTGGATCTCTCCCAATGTTTCTAACCACAGGTGTCACCTTCCTGCTCCATAAGTCCGGTAGTACCGCCGAAGCCAAAAACTATAGACCCATCACGTGCTTGCCTACCATCTACAAGCTCCTTACATCCATTCTGACTCGGCAAAAATTAACTCGCATATTGTTGAGAACAATATTTTGGCACCTGCACAGAATGGATGTAGGGTTGGGTCCCGTGGTACTAAGGAGCTTCTCCTCATTGACATGGCCATTAGCCAGCAGATCAGGCGCAGCAGAGGAAACCTCTCAGTTGCTTGGATTGACTATAAGAAGGCATATGATTCGGTGCCTCATACATGGCTAGAGAGGGTCTTAGAGTTGTATAAAGTAAATGCAACTTTGAGACTCTTTTTAGGATCGTGTATGAGACAGTGGAATACAATTCTTCATCATCCAGGTAGCAGATGGGATTCCTCTATTCCGCATGATCTCATAAGGATTGAGCGGGGTATATTCCAGGGAGATAGTCTGAGTCCTTTGTGGTTTTGCCTGGCACTGAATCCTCTTAGCACTTTGCTAAAGGATTCAGGTCTAGGCCATCGACTTCGGAGAGAGGGGGAAATCATTTCTCATCTGCTGTACATGGATGACCTCAAGGTTTTTGCATCTAAGAGTTCGGAGTTGGAGACATTGCTTAATATCACACAGGTATTTAGCAACGCCTTCAGCATGGAATTCGGTGTTGAGAAGTGCGCGGTCATGCAAGTACGGCGTGGGAGAGTTGTAAATTCTTCAAATGTGCAGCTTTCCGAGACGATATCTCTCAGATCTCTCTCTGAAGTCGAGACATACAAATATCTCGGTATGTCGGAGTCGTTGGGTATTATAGATAGGGAGATAAAACAGTCGGTGCGGGAACGTTTCTTTTGCCGCTTGACAAAAGTTCTTAACAGTCTTTTGTCAGGTGGCAACAAGGTCCGTGCCTTCAACGGCTGGGTTATGCCCCTACTCATATACACCTTTGGCATACTGAGATGGACTCAGACAGAATTAGAAGCCCTGGATTGTAGAGTTCGCAAACAGCTCACGACCCATCGTATGCGGCACCCACGCTCTTCGGTAATGAGAATGTACATCCCGCGGAAATGTGGTGGTCGGGGCTTTTTAAATGCCAAAACCCTTCATAACCGCGAGGTGTACAATCTCAGGGAGTATTTCCTTAATAATGTGTGTGGGATGCATCGGGATGTCGTTGCAGTTGACAAAAACTTTACCCCGCTCTCTTTGGCAAACGAGAACTGGCATAAACCATCGGTGCTGACCACTCAGGATCGCGAGGCCATATGGAAGAGTAAGGAGCTTCATGGGCGGTTCTACAAAGCCCTAACAGGACCAGATGTAGACCCGCTCGACTCATTAATCTGGTTACGCTTCGGTGATCTCTTCGGAGAAACTGAAGGTTTTGTCTGTGCAATTATGGATGAGGTTATCAAGACGAACAATTACCGAAAGTATATTATGAAGGATGGGACGGTCGACATCTGCAGAGCTTGTCACCAGCCCGGAGAGTCCCTTAGACATGTGCTTTCGGGTTGTTCGCACCTTGCTAACTCTGAGTATTTGCATAGACATAATCAAGTTGCCAGAATTATCCATCAGCAGCTTGCTCTTCAGTATGGCCTTGTTGGACCTGAGGTGCCATATTATAAATATGTGCCAGAGCCAGTTCTGGAAAATGGCCGTGCCACGCTCTATTGGGACCGGTCTATCATCACGGACAGGACTATTGTTGCCAATAAGCCAGATATCGTGCTGGTAGACCGGTCAGAGCGCCGAGCGATACTTGTTGATATTACTATCCCACATGATGCTAATCTCGTGAAGGCCGAGAAGGACAAGCTAAGCAAGTACCTTGACTTGGCTCATGAGATTACTGCCATGTGGGATGTGGAATCAACAATTATCGTTCCGATAGTTGTGTCGGTCAACGGACTGATAGCGAAGAGCCTCGACCAATACCTTAAGAGGCTCTCGCTAGGAAATTGGATCAAGGGTCAGATACAGAAGGCGGTACTCCTGGACTCGGCACGCATAGTCAGGAGGTTCCTCTCTCTGCAGCCCTAGCCACCGATCGCTTGGGCCTTGCTTCGCGGTCGGTGGTTTACCGTTTTTATAAATATATTTTTTACTATAATGTTTGTTTTTTGTAAGATACTTTGTAGTGAAAAATGTATTTTTTATAAACGAGTTTTAAAATAAATATGTGTGAATAATAATTTATATTATATATTTTTTATATTATATATTTAACCTCATAAGGCCTGTTATGGTTCCAATGTACTCTTAATTTCCGATACCAACGATACAGGGTAGAGTTACACTACGTATGTAACTCCCCTATAGATTTACAGAGTATCCGAACTTTAGCGGCTTGTTCATATTGGCCCCCGGAACCTTTATAAAGACATATTTTTTTTTAATGGGTATAGGCTGCTCTTGCCAGTGCGTGGTCTGTCCCAACTGATCTCAACATTTTGAGGGTACCTAACAGCCCTCTATCTATCTATCCTACAGCAAGATAGGTAGATAGATATATAATACTTTATTGCACACCATAAACAACAATTAAAATTAAAACAATTTAAATAAAAATCGCTTATCGCTAAGAAGCGATCTCTACTGGCTAACTTTTGGATGGAATAGATCGTGTTAGTTTTACCTAGGGTATCAATTACCACATACAATACCTAAATAAAAAGTGTAAAAAAACAAGAAATCTAAAATATTTACAGTTTTTACAAAAACGTGTTTATTCATTAATTTATTTGGGTAAAATTAGTTTTCAGCACCTAATCTCCGCCGCTAGATGTGAACATTCAAATTATTCCTTGACGAAGAAAATTTAATTTTCCACTGAATTTTAGATGCATTTCTAGTGGCCTCTCTGTTGAAGTAATTAAGCGTGGCTCAGAAGTTTGAAACTCTATTAGCATAATTGCAGTTGTCCTAATTGACATTTAATAAAGTTTTTAATAAAAAACGGTCCTGGCAGTTTGAATTGGTGATTCACTGCATTAGTTCGATTGTTTTAAGTCGTAGACTAAGTTTTTAAAATCGGCTTAGAATAAATATTAAATCGATCTTTTTTCTTCATGCATTGGCCATTCTGGTTCTATCTCTTATCGTCGTTCAAATTTTACCATCGCACTTCTCAACAACGGAATAAAGCTCATCCACATATCGTCGACACTAGGGTATCGCGCACCACACGCTTCACGCGATCTTTTCTACCCCATACTTGCAAGATGTGGAATGAGCTACCATCTGAGGTTTTCCCATTAGGTTACATGGTACGTTTCTAGACAATACCCCGGGTGTTGCCGGTGTCAATAGGTGACGGTGACCGCTCACCATCAGGGCCGTAAGCCTCTTTTACCACAAATAACATAAAAAAAGGTTGACTCGTGTACTCATCATCATCATCACCATCATAATAGCCAAAGTTCATGCGATTCGTTCAACCTAAATTAGAGATCTTTGACCGAAAATTTGGTAGCAAGAAAATTAGTAACATTAAAGTTTCAAACGTCTTTATGACTATCGGTATACAACAGTTATATTATTATCCTGTACTAAGCTGTAAATTGAATTATCTTTTCATTATTGCGCAGGTTAATTTGATAATGCAAGTCCGAGTCCAATCTCGGTCAGTTACAGACTCCCTAGGTTTAGTGCAGGTGGCGTTATTGTCGTATGCCGCAAGACATTGCCTCTTTTAAATCTGTCTTATAAGTTCTAATGCCTTCCTTATCATTGATAATATTATTTATCTGTTTTCCAATATTTTGAGTACATACTTACCGCCTCATATTTTTTTATACAACCTTTGTGTTTGATTTTACTTTAATATATTATGTTTCGTTTTATGTTATCGTGTGTCAAATAAATCGTTTACTTTCTTACTAATTAATGTATTTATAATTAACAAATTTATGGGTCTGGTTTGTAGTTATGGAATATTTTTTAAGATTATAACATTTTTTTATATTTTTTTATCTAGCCTATACTGTCCCACTGCTGGGCAAAGGCCTCCCCCTCATCTATCCACTTATCTCGATTCTGTACCAAATCCCGCCACTCCCGATAAAAAGCGTCCAAATGATCGCGCCAACGCTTCTTAAGCCTTCCACGGTGTCGCTCCATCCACAGGAATCCATCCATCACGACCTTAGCCCACCTATTTGCTTGCATGCGGGAGACATGACCAGCCCAATCCCATTTTAACTTGGCAGCTTTGATACCGACGTCAGCGATGCCAGTCTTTGAGCGCAGCGACGTGTACCGAATCCTGTCTGTTATGATTTAAACATAAATAAATATAGTTAAAAATATTCAATAAACACAAAGAGTCCGTTGACCTTACACAAGGTTCCCTGTGATCGTCAGAACGCAATATCCAGACGGGGAACATATTATTTCTGGGTTAGCAAATATTTGGAAATGCCTAGAATAAAGGTCATAGAGGCCATCAGTGCATAGAGGCCTTATAACTGGACAATAGGTTTACACCAATTCCATTGCTACGCAGCTAAATTTATATATATCGTAGCACGTCGTAGACCCTCTACCAAGTCGTAACACCTTTGCCAAGTAGCGCCCGTCTTTGTATTCAGTTACCTTTGTATTTATATTGGGTTGTGTGTTGTGTTATTATGTTATTTGGTAAGTAGTGTTATCTGTAAAAACCTTTGTATGTCCAATATATCTATTTTTCTTTATTTCTTTCTTAATATAGGTTTTTGTTATACATCTGTGTATTTAGGCCTGGGTGATGTGGTAACATGATACTCGTAGTTTCTAATACTCACGGTACAAAAAGACCAGCGCTTTGGCAGAGCGAATCTGCCATAACAAATTATTTTTGTCACTAAGGGCAACTTGCGTAACGATGCCTTAACATATTTAACGGCTAATAATGATTTGAGGAGTTGTCAAATCATACAAATACGTCCACTTTAACCGTTTTTAGTAGCTAAATATGTTTAGGGATCATTGTGTAAGCCGGGTCAGGTATCTTTTAGCCTGCGCCTAATTTTATAATCTAAGATCTTGTTTATTTATTTTACACCTTTATTGCATAAAATACATATTTAATGTACAAAAGGTGGGATTTATGCTAAAAGCATTTTATATTTGCTAACCTAACAAGAGGTAACAAATAAAAAGTTTGGCTTGATAACAAAAAAAAAAACAATATTAACTAATTATCATAGGGTTTAATTTCATTGATACATTGGTGACGAAATAAACGTTTTTTAGCTTATCTTACAGGGAATATTGTATATAATATATTTCTATGTATCTATCTTCACAACTCTGCTTCCTATAACTTGCACCAGTAGAAATTATAATAGATAAGCTGTCAGGGGACAGTCTTGAGACCCAGAGGTTTGCGGGACGTTTACTAAGCACCCAGTATTATAATTAAGGTCCTAGTGAAATTCTGGAAATCTAGCCTCTAATACTGTCACAATGGTAGCACAAATATATTGAAGTCTATCAGGGGCTATCAGTTAAGGTGCTAAGCGGTGTTATATATCAAATAGCTCCTTTTCTAGCCATTGTTTTTAACTCGTGCATTGACAAAGGCATATTCCCTAGTCTTATGAAACAAAGTAAAGTCATACCTCTTTTTAAATCGGGCTGCAAAGAAGATCCATCAAATTATAGGCCTATATCTATTTTGCCGGCTTTGAGCAAAATATTTGAGAAAATGATCCTTAGTCAACTGCTGGTTCACTTTAACTTAAACAAATTGCTTCACGAACGCCAGTTTGGCTTTACAAACGGACTATCTAATCTCAATGCTGGGACTACCTTAATTTCTTACGTACTTAGGGCATTGGACGAGTCATATGACGCTTTAGGGATATTTTGCGACCTATCTAAAGCGTTTGATTGCGTTCATCATGCCACCCTTGTTATGAAACTCAAACACTATGGTGTAACGGATAAAGCCTTAAGCCTAATCACATCCTATCTTTCAAACAGAAGCCAAAGGGTTGCAGTCTCAAATGTGAAATCTTCGGGTTCAATAGTAGAGCTGGGGGTTCCACAGGGATTTATACTGGGTCCTTTCTTGTTCCTAGTATATATTAATGACTTGCCCTGTATGATACAAAAGCAAACGAAAGGCGAAGTTGTATTGTTTGCTGATGATACATCCTTACTTTTTAAAACTAAAAGAGGGATCTCGGACTTAGGCGAAGTCAATAATATTCTAGCCATGATTTCAAAATGGTTTTCTGTAAATAATCTGGTGCTGAATCCTACAAAAACAAATTTTATTAAGTTTACTCTGCCTAATGTATATCATGTACCAATAAAGATAAAATTAATGGATGATACAATTGAACCTGTGGATTCCACAAAATTTTTGGGAATCATATTAGATACTAAGCTACAGTGGGGACCTCATATTGCTAAACTAGGAGATAAGCTGAGTTCAGCAGTTTATGCAATTCGAGAGGTTAGAAAACTGACGGATGTATCTACTGCTAGACTTGTATATTTTGCGTATTTTCATAGCCATCCATCATGAGCAACGGAATTTTATTATGGGGTGCTGGTGCTGACAGCAATGCAATCTTCATCCTCCAGAAACGGGCCATTCGGGCTATATATAATCTAAAATATAGAGATTCCCTCAGAGAGGTTTTTAAAAATATTAAAATAATAACCCTACCTTCGTTGTATATTTATGAGAGCATAATGTACACTCGCAAAAATATCACACTTTATAAAAAGCGTTGTGATGAGCACAATCACAACACACGTAATAAGGACAAATTAATAAACACTACCAAATCTACATTATCTAAGATTACAAAAATCTAACAAAAGCTTTGTTGGCCATGCGGTGCGTTTTTATAATAAATTACCCAAACATGTCATAGAATTGAATGAAAATGCATTCAAGAAATACATAAAAAATCACTTACGAAAAAAGCATATTATAACATCAATGACTTTCTCTTAGACTCAGAAATTTGGAATTAATAGTTTTAGTTTTGACAAAGCCCTGTACAGCTGCAAAATTTGTATTTTATTGGACAAGGCCTTTTTACAGCCGCTCTAATTTTAATTATTTTTTAAGGTTTTTTTTATATTTATAATAGTTGACAAAGCCCCTATACAGCAGCATCTTTCACTTTTTGTTTTTATGTTTGCATTTATTTGTAAGATGACGTAACTAAGCGTTCCTAGGGATCCTAAAGTTTGAATAAATGAATGTCTAATGTCTAAAGTAAAATTCTTTGTCTTTCTTTGTCTTTTGTCTTTAATGAGGGGTTTTCATTCGCGATTTAAAAAGATAAAACTAGTTTCAACTAACGTAATGACTAACGATGACGCTGTCTAGAGATGCGCTGCCATACAATATGGTTTATATGCATAAATATCACAATGACACAAGTTCAAAATTTGTCTAAATCATACTTCGTCAGATAAACAAACACAAATGTTTGTTTTCTTATTTCAAGTTTCTCGGAGAATGTTGATACGGCAATTGACATTGACAATTCACTTTCTTTTATTATTCATACCATGACAGAGCAAAGGCATCTGTTAGCAGTTAAAAAAAATTGGCCCCGAAAACCCCTCATTACCTACGCTAGAGTGTAGCGCCCTAACTAGCACAATACTCTGCAACCACATTACACCACAACTTTGATAAGAAAGTGTATTCATTGTAGATGCATGAAAGTGTGCAATTTAATTGATTTGCCGACAGTAATAAATTTAACAAAATATAATATTGCTGGAAATTTCACACAGCGCTTTCTAGCCCTAATCTAAGCAAAACTTGTTCTACGGAAACTAGATGCCGGGTAAAATACTTATATACTTTTTTTTGTATAAATATACATACTTATGATATCTAGGAAAACATCCAGACCGGGAACAAATATCTGTAGATCATGCAAATATTTGTTCTGCGGTCAGAATCGAACCCGTTACCTCCAGCGTCTCAGCCGGCTATTCGCCCACCGCGCCACGGAGGTAGAATAAGACGTAACTAATTCGATACGCATATGTTTAGACATTTGTACTGTTTAGTTATCTAGTGAATTTGCTTTAATTGTTTGTATAGGAATCCAACCACCTTAACTGAGTTAACTTATTGATTTATTAATCCCCAACGCAAAAAGAGTTGTTATAAGATTAACTCATATGTCTGTCTGTGTGTCTGTCTATTGTCTGTGTATTCAAATCATATTATGCCCTCGCAGGCATAATATGATTAGAATTCGGAACCACATCTGTAATCAAATTTGAATCGAAGAAACCCACAAAAGAACTTATTCGTAAATCGAACTAACCTCTGAACAGAATGCACCAACCTAGATGTGGTTTTTATTGCCTCGCAGAAAATGTGAAAAGTAGAGTTTTCTCCTCGTGATTATAGGTGTCTAGATCTTGGGCGTGCTTATATCCCTCTCTGCACTTAGGATTCTAGTAACTCCCTCGTTCAGCTCGTGAGTTAACTCTAGAATCCTTCGTTACGTTCGGGATTCAATATAGCGCCCGTGACGCAAGACACTGCTTTATTCCCTCGTCTATCTACTTTTTTGCTCCGACTTTCGCAAATAATGAAAAACATAATATTTTCAAATGACTACTTTGAATACAACTGTGTACAAAGGCAGTAACATTTTTTATGTTCGTCTTTAACAAAATATTCTTACTAATGTTAGGTTATAACTATTTAACTGCTTATAACGTGACAAAATGTACTCATAAGTATCCGTAAATGACGTATATAGGTACCTACAGTGCGTAGCAGCTGCTATGACACATCAAGAAGTAGACAAAGCAATTCAAATTAATCACACTAATTCCACTTCCCACTATTAATGTTATGCCGAGGCTGTTACACAATAGGAAATAGTCGAAATTTCTCGATAGCTCTCGACTTACCTGCTGTGTCACGGAATACGTAATACTTGGTATGGAATATACCTGCATACTGTGTTTTTGTCTGCGGTTGCGCAGAATAGGGAGTGGTAATTCTGTCGAAACACTGACCCTTTCCTGGAACGTTCAAGATCGTTCAAGAAGTAGTCAATTGTGCGTGATATAAATAGGCCAGAGAGATGGCCGGACAGTCAGTCTGGATTTTGCTATACGAGCGAACATTTCGGTGACTTTAAGTGGTGCAACAGTGGTGTGAATTAGTGTGTTGTGATTACGTGTGACCAAGTTCGTGCATTCATCGTTTTAGTGTTGAATAAAAGTGTTATTTTGGTTAGACTGATTATCATTATTTTATCCCGAACCCACAGCTCGTAACATTAATATAAACGCGAAAGTTTGTATGTGTGGATGTTTGTTACTCATTCACGCCGTAACGGCTTAACTGAGTTCGATGAAACTTGGTACACACGTAGATTATTACCTGGATTAACATATAGGTTACTTTATATTGACAAACAACGCGTGCAAAGCCACTGGCAGAAGCTAGTATTACATATACGAAATGTTGACTGGTAGAGAGGTTTTCATTGTTGTGTTGTTTATGTTGTGCCTAAAACGTCTAAATTAAAGTAATGACTTGTTGCTATCTCACTATAATGTCCAGAAGTGCGTTATGAATTGCCGAACACTGCAATTCATGTTGAATCTCAAGCCACGTCACCTCGTAAAAGATAATGAAATCCGTTATTAACTAGTTATGGGTGTCAACGTTATTAACGTGGTATATCCGTTTTAGTACAAGCTTTAATTCAGTGTGTGGATTTCAGTCTTAATCGCTTTAACCTACTTCTTTACGTCTAATTGAGTTTTTTACGGACCTATCTTTATATATACATATAGTAATTCTACTGTACGTGTGTATGTCACTGACCTCCTCCTAAGTGGCTGGACCGTAAATTTGAATGATATTTTTTGTATGTGTTTGTGTGGGTCTCTAGATGGTTTAGATTCACAATTGGACCCGGTAGGTGGCGCTGTTGTCGAGATCCAGAAAATTGCGGACGAAGTCGCGGGCATACAACTAGTATAAATATAAATAAATAAATATTGCTGGACATTTCACACAGCGCTATCTAGCCCCAAACTAAGCACAGTTTGTACTATGGGAACCAGATAACTGATAGAATACTTATATACTTTTTTTGTAAATACATACTTATTATATATAGAAAAACATCCAGAGCCGGAACAAATATCTGTAGATCATGCAAAACTTTGTTCTGCGGCGGGAATCGAACCCGCTACCTCCAGCGACTCAGCCGGCTAAAAGCCCACTGCGTCACGGAGTCTCTAAAATATGAAACTCAATAGTCACTTATATTATTTAAAGGAGTTATTAAGAATCATTAATCATCCTACCTATATGAAAAGCTTCAGTTCCAAATCATTATGTAAAACCGAGTAAATTATAACAAATAAAAAAATAGATAACTCAAATAACAAGAAAGCTAGGCCTTAAGGTACTGCTGCTTTATTCTCACGGTATTTATATGGTGTTTAGAGAGATAAGTTTACATACTTATATTATATAGAAAAATATCCAGAATTAATAGAATAGTAGGCATGATAACGAATGAATGAATGAATGTAAATTCTTTATTATTATACCTTACAAGCTAGATACAACAGTTAAAAAGAAATAAAAAAACAAATAAATGTAAGCTTAAAGGGCAGTCTTATTGCTTAACAAATCTCTTCCAGACAACCTTTGATTCACAAACGATTGTTTCATGTGCCTTTAAAAGAGAAAAAAATAACATTTTCATGGATAAATAATCCACTTTCTGATATAACATTTTTCAGAGCTACATACAATTAGTGAATAATAAGTATTTTCCATTAAAAGAAAGATTTTTTGAAACGCTTAATTTTTGTTTGATTCTAAATGAGCTCGCGTGTTCGTTATGAACGAGGCGAGAACAAATTAATTTCATAATGAATCTGGAAAGCGTACGCACTGGCTCATAAATACGCTGATTGTTTTTTTTATGTTGAGTCCAATCTAACTTATGTCATTCTTGTAATGAGTTTTGGATATAAGGATATAATTTGAAGTGAGTATCATCTTCTCGTTTTTTTTAGCAATTTTAGAATACTCTAATACTTTCTCTATCAAGGTTGTCTAAATATGATCGCTTTCAAGGAATAAGATATTGTATTTTTATCAGTAACTAGCTGACCCGGTAAACTTTGTACCAATGTACGTTGCCAGTAGAATTCTCAATCGGCCGTCATTAGCTGCATCTATGTATGAGAAAATAAATTTCCTTCATAATCATTTTTTTCCTGAACTTTTCTGATGTTTTTATAGTTATTTTGCTATTCGGGGCGAGGACAAATCAAAGATCATCAAAATCGGTCCTGCTGTTCTTGAGTTATAAATGATGTAACTAACCCGACTTGGTTTTATAATAGAAGATACATTTATGAGGGTGTACATATTATGGATCCAGGATATCCGAATAAGATACATATTAATTTTAATTTTGAATTAATTAAATTCATGAATATAAATAACTAATGCTGGACATTTCATACAACGCTATCTAGCCCCATACATACAAAGCGTGTATTCTATAATATTTTTATGTAAATGTAATATTCTTCTAATATATAGAAAAATACCCAAACCCAAAACAAATATCTGTAGATAATGCAAACATTTGTCAAATAGCGGGAATCGAACCCGTAACCTCCTACATTTCAGCCGGCTATTCACCCACTGTGCCACAGAGGTCGTCGAAATATAATTACTTAATTAATAATTGACATACAATTGCCGAGCAGGTGGTGTGTAAAGAAATATTCCTTACCAATTTTTTCTTCGTTGACATTTCTTAGTTTGATTTAGATCAGTGGCAAGGTTGACGAATGTGTAATTGTGTAATGGTATGACCAACCTTTAAAAGGGTGACCTGTAAAGCGATAAGACCCCCCCATTGTGTATTTCTTCTATGTTTAGTATTTCTTGGCCCCTAGGGAAACTACAATCCGTGCTACATCTAAAACCACATCATCGCTTACCATCAGGTGAGATTGTGCTCAAGCAAAGATAAAAAAACTCGTGACAAAAAAAACTTAGTAAAAAATGGCAAAATGCGTCACTGAATCAATGTGTTTCTACTTAGGACTAATAAAATCCCTATAAAACTATGTACGTCCGGTATACCCGCTCGTAGGTATTGTAGGTTGTAGCGTTACATGCAGACGTAGGACGGGTCTCTTGAGAGCGCTCGCTGCGTGCTTGAATACAATCTCAATTTTTCTCTTGGGAATCTTGTATTTACATTTGTTTAGGTAGAAAAAAAAATAAGGATCACTTTGTTTCTATTTGCTGTCAAGACCCTTTTCTTTTAACGGTTGAGGGCATTCAGATGTGTGCGCAATTATAAGGGGTATAAGCTGTAAAATCAGTTTCTTAGTCTGATAGTCGTAACTTTACTAAATTTTTCCACCCCCTATACTTACGGGAATAGTCTTTTTACACCATGTATACAACCTGTTTTGTCATGTACGACATTAATTAAAAACACATCCGGAATTGTGTTACTGATTTTAGATGTGGGGTTAATACCGGTAGCTTGAATATCCAATAATCGATACATTTCCAATAAACAATTTTTAACATTAATCGGTGGCGCCTTTGCGACGATGCCGCTAAGTCAGTTTAAAAGGGACCTACTTACATGATGAATGTTCTTAACCTATTTTATTTGTACAGGATGTTTCATTGATATTGTAGGACTAGATAATAAGGTTATATGAAATATTAATGATTTTGAAAAAACCTATTTTACCACAATACTAGCCATTAGCCTACCCGTGTTTTCATTTAATGTCATACATAACAAAACACTTATAGCTATATATTTGTTTCAAAAACTAAAAGAAATAGTTAAGCTTAACAATAAGTGTTTTTTAACATAATTTTAATATGAATAACAGAAAGTTGAATTTAAGATATAATATAACTTGTATGTTACCAGTATTTATCCATAACTTGCTATTTGCTGATTTTTTTTATTATCCATTTAGACACACAGCTGACGGGCCTTCTGATGTTGGTGTTAAAAAATATATTAATTTCTTAGTAAATTTACGTCAGTGACTGTACATAGCAGAGTAGCTACAAAAGGCTTCTGTTCCTCGTTCGGTAGTAACGAGGCTGTTTGTACGTGCCGAACAGATGAACTGGAGGGACGACCGTGATGTGGTCCGTTGGGGATATCCCCAATGTCCCATAACGGAAGATTTTTTAGCATGGTCAAGGTAAAAAATAATTTGAAGGTCGAATTGTTTGGTTAAAATAGTTTTAAAATGCTTTTATATGTTTTGTGCGTTTGTATTTGCCTAATTTATGATCCAAGGCCAATTCTAATCAATATGGCCTACCTGATGTTAAATGGTAACAATCGCTTATAACAAAGTACCTGTGGCCATCAACTTGAGGCATGTGAAGCCTCATGAGTATAATTACACATGAGTGTAATTTCACCAGCAACCATACCCTTCAAACCGAAACGTATCGATGCTGCTTGGTGGCAGAAATAGGTATAGTGGTGGTTCTCTCCCGGGCGATGCCTGTCGAAGCCACGTTTTACATAAGCGGTAAAGGTTTCTATGTTTATTCTGTTTATTCTACAAAAGAGATGTTTACGAATAATACATAACATAGATTCAATGGCAAGTTGCAAACCCTATTTCATGAATGGTAATGTTTTGACCATCACGGGTACACTAGAATTCTAGAAGATATACTAGAAGTAAGTTTGTTTGTAAAAAAGAATATAAACTTTTTTGATCAAAAAGCGAAACCTCCGACCGCATAATAGATATCAATACCTTTTTCAATACTACAAATATTTCACTCCGGCCCATATGCCATGTCAATTAAAGTCTTCAATAAAATTCCACAAGAAATACAAATTTTAAGTAATTTAAATAAATTTAAAATAATGCTAGAAATATATTTAGTTGCACGTAGTTTTTATTCGCTGCAAGAGTTTTTCGACGATAAATCCTACGGATTTAATTTTTATGTAGGAATAGTATTTAAGAAATTTATTTAATTTTAATACGTTAGAGAGATAAGTAGATTTTTACCAGCTAGCCTGATTTTATTTTTCATTTTTATTGATTTTCTTTTGTTTTTTATATCATTAACTTCTTGTAAACCTTTAATTAATGTACCTATTGTTTAAGTACACTTCGCCACCTGGCGAAAAATTGCAGTGCCCTTGCAGGGTTTATGTTTGAAACATAAATACCTAAATGACCTATGTAAAACAACATGTACGCAATAAATGTTTCACTTAGACTTTGACTTTATGATTGCAATTCGACTGAAAGTTAACACAATGTGTGTCGTATAGGTAGGTAGAATTTTACACCACGCTATTGATATGCTACGATCTCATAAAAAAACCCCACATAAAACGAGCAAATTACAAAAGATATGTAAATAAAATTGTATGATCACACGAACAAAGTGAAAAAAACAGTATAAACATTTTTTTTAAACATAACATGTAAGACGAATGCACCCGGACAGATAGGGAACGATCCTCACGCAGTGGGTTCCTGAAGACGGGCGACGGCGCCGAGGAAGGTCTAGTAGGCTGGCGTGATGATTTCGATGCCTTCGAGACAGATTGGTGTGATTTGGCATTTGAACGAAAGTCCTAGAAGCCAGAAGCCAGTGGGGAGACCTTTGCCCAGCAGTGGGATGACATAGGTTAAAAAAAAGGATTGTGTGGTTTTATGAAACCACGGTAAAAGTGAAACTTTGTTTCACATTATAGACATTTTTCCTCGTTGGCACAAATGAGAAATAGTCTATACACTACACGGTCAGCTGATGCGAACTATAGGCACCGCCATATTGGCCTCGGCTGCTCTGCCGAGCGCCTTTCACTTTATCCCTACTCCGCGGCCGACCGTCACGCGACATGCAACACACAGACGAAAAAGTTTGAGACGATGTAATAAAAGTTTCACTTTAAAAAACAAATAACACAACATACTCGTGTTTGAGGTTACTGTTTCGTGTCTAATATAGAGTGCAAAAAATATGTAGGAAACTAGAGCAGAGTTTACTCGATACCGCACCGTTTATCAGCACCAGTGCGTGTAATCGCTTTATTGGGACCGAGGAAGGTATTTTCAATTAACACTTTCTATGTGCTCGGCCGAATAGGTGTGACTTCATCTAGAAACCGTTTATTTTTACAGGCTTTTAATTTTACTTCGCTTTTCATTACACTTCGCTGTTCATTACATTTCGATTGAAATTAGCGTTTAATTTTTCAATTCAGACTTATAAGCATATGCCCGATAGTAATTATGGAACCTCCATAACACAAAGCTTTCTTTAAATTATAAGGAACATGATTTAATACGGTGACTCTTACATTTGACAAATTATGCCTCGTTTTGTTTGATGCAGAACCTTTTTCATTAGTTTTGGTCCTAAGCTAGTAAATTATAACAAAGAAAAATACGTTACTTTTTAATTTAAATTTCTTAACGCTTTGTAACCAAAAAAGAAGCAGTAGAATGAAAAGACCGGAACTATGTAAATATGGTAGGGGTCACATAAATCAGTCCTATGTAAATTAGCTCAGGCCACAAGTTAACGTGCACGGTCCGGTAGACCATTATAAAGTTAACTTGAACTTGTTAACCTTTAGCATAGTTGTAGATTGGATAGTACTAGTGGTTTGCCCTGAACTGAGATCTCGCGAGTCACCCATAAAACAAAAAAAATAATTATGAAATTATTTTAATTATTATCTTTATTATTTGACTATCAAAATAGTGACATGAACTGAAAAACCAAATAACTTGATCTACTTTAATTCAAATTATCAGCAACGAGAGTTTATGTTTTTGGTTATTCTTTTTTGGTGTAGAAATTGAAGTTATTTGGATTTCAGACTTTTCCCTATTTTGTGTCACTAAAGCTATACGCATACCAAATTTCAGCACTGTGGGGTCACTGGTGTACCCTGCGAATTTCGTCAAAGTTCAGTTTTTATTATGGCTAATAACCTAAAAGCTACACGGTTTAAACTGAAAATATAAACGGGGTTGAAATGTACCTACTATCGGGACTTTCATTAGACTTCACATTTGAACTAATAGACTCATTTTGATTTTTTTTACCCCTCTTGAACCCCAATATCTGAAGAACCCCACCACATTTTCGTCATTTAGTCACACCAGGACTGTGCCATCACTACCTAATTAAATACCAAATTTCACGATTTTCGATCAACGCTTCGAAAATTATCCTCAGACAAACAAACATACGAGTACATACATAGATACAACACCATTTCGCCCAAGTTGATTTGGATATATCGCTTCGCTCAATCAAATATGTACCAATAAATATTAAAATAAACTATTAAAATTGTTACGAAAGTATAAGTTTCCGTTCTATGTTACTTAACCAGTAATACAAAAGCTTAGTACACGATTATCTGGTTAATTAATTATGTGGGCAACGAAGCGTTTTAAATGAATTTGGGACAAGGGTGTGATAAGCGTACCTCCTTACCTGCTTACCGGGGTAGTAATGGTTAATCGTTTTACCACGGTAATGTTAAATTATCTATACAGTATTCTGTCTTCATACAAACGGCCGGAACCTGAGTCATACCTACGCTTCTCGTGTTCGGTACCCACTCGGTACCCAACCAGTCGCAAATGCACCGCAGTACGGGTAATGTCGTTGCCGCAGTGACGAACAGTGTGATTTGTTTTGTAAGCAGTAAGCTTGCGATTTGTGAATATTTTATTAAAATATGTACAAATACTATCTTAATATGGCAAAGAGCACGAATAGACTATATTGTTGTTTTTGGTTGTTTTGTGTTGCGAATTTTTTATACCATTAAATTTAACAATAAAGCTTTTCGTTTGCCTCAGTCGAGGCGCAAATATTTTACTGTATCAAGTTTATAAGGTGGATTTTTTATTAAATCTTCTAATTAAAGAAACACATATGTATTTTTATTGAACACTTCCTATTTCATTCACAACGAATTTAATTTTTTTTTGTATATGAAATATACAATCACAAAACTATAAAGAAATTGAAGTAGTTAGATGAAATTAAAATACTACAGGCGGTCAGCCCTATCGCGTGTTTACGTACCACACGGGTGTAGGTAAATAATTCAAGGACAGGGCCGAGTCACAATACTGTATAGTTATCATTACCGTGGTTTTACTTCGGATATTATTAATTTACCACTTATTTTAACTTGCAAGGCTATTTACATTACCCAGATAATTAGCGACGTTTAGAACGTTGATGTACATCACATGAGTGCGAACATACCTATTTCTGCCGCCAAGCAGCATTGCTGTGTTTTGGTTTGAAGGGTATGGTTGCTGGTGGTTACAGGCTTTACACCTGTATGCCTCAAGTTGATGGACGCAGGGTAGTGTATCGTAGGGCACGTTTCTAAGGTGCGTGACCTACGAGGTGGTTCTTTGTTATAGGCGATGGTTACCACTTAATATCAGGTCGACCATAAGCTTGTTATATCTCCATAAATTAAAAAAAAATACCTATATTACAAACCCAAACTAAATATTTATTTATTTAATGAGTTCTGATTTTTTTTCGTTTATAAATTATAGGCTAGCGTTTGACCACGATCTCGCCTGATGGTAAGCGATGATGCAGCCTACGATGGTACACGCTTGCCTAGAAGAAACCTATTTACTCACGACTTAAAGACTCCTAGGCATAGACATATATTCTACCGATAGACAAAAACATTCTTGAAAAAAGTTTGTTCAAATGCTGGTGAGTTAGAACTAAAGTTCGCTGCAGCGCTAATACATTATTTATGTAATATAACCAAACTATTAAACCAAGCAGCGCTAGATCGCTTATAGAGTTTATTTTACTCGTGACCCAAACGTTGTAAGCGCCATGAAATTCATGGCGCTTACGCGTTGAATTGTTTTTTATGTCATACTTTATGTATTTATTTCATACTTTGATTCGAATTCTCGTATTAATAGTGCCGCTCCGTACGCGTCCAAACTGCGTGAATGTCAATGCCGCACTAAAGTAAGGTGTACAGATTGCAGTACAGTTCAGTGGAAAAGAGTGAGTGTTCGGATCGTGATATCTAGTGCGTAGTACATATATATCGATGCTCCCAGGTTGTAGTTATCATTTACATTTTAATTTAGCTTGTTTCTCTGACCTAAGACTGGAGTTAATATGGGGGATGTTCTGTTGGCTAGGTAGACAGATAGACAACATAATCAAAGCACCACCTATCTAAGTGATGAGCTCCTTTGATCTCAGAGGAGTTCGTTGGATGACGGCCGCACAAGATCGGGCGCTCTAGACATAAATGGGGAGGTTTATCTTCAACAGTGGAAGTCCAATGGCCGATATGATAATGATGATAAACCAACACCAAGCTACAAGTCTAACATAATACTCTGAAACTTTACCAAAAAAATATCTATCATCGCTTAGGTTAGGATCCAATCAACACAAGATTGATGACACAAAAAATAGAGTAGACTTTTATTCCAAAGGTATTTGGTGTGACCTATTTTGGCATCACCAGGTTACAGAATAAATAGTTGAGCTATTACTCATATTATGGCACTTAGCTTACTTTGATTTTCACTATAATAATTAATAATAATAATAAATCTTTATTCCCGGCAACAATAGAAAAGTACAAGATGTTAAAACTTAATTTTATCGCCCATATATATATATACATACATCTTAGTGACTAAAATACATAATGTATGTAGCATCCGGGCAAGAATAGCGACCAAAAAACAGAATAACAGCGGTCGGTTGTGCTCGGAGTACATCGGAACGCAAGCGCCATTTTTCGGCGCTAGATAGAGCCTGCTACTTAAACGGCGAACGGGCAGAACCGCCGCATCTTCCCCCACCACCTCAGACTCCTCCTCCCCAGACAAATCTACCATCCTCCACAGAAACTCGCAAAACCCCACCAAAACCCAAACCCACACTAAGCGCGGACCGAGTACCGGACTGCCCATCTCAGGGCAAGTCCGTGATTAAGCCCCGCGCCCAGCAAAAAGAACGAGGCCCCCAGGGCCAAGCACAATGACCGCCCCGAATCAACGGGGTGCGACAATAACTCCGCAGGCAGGGGCCACAACACAAATCCTGCGCCCCACACGCCGGTTTCGCCGGCTCGTGAGAGGAAATCTCCGAGAGCGAACCAGAGATGTTTGTTGGTCAGCCGTACAGTAAAGTCGTAAGAACTGTCCGCGTTCTGTGTCATACCTACTTGTAGCCCTAGCTATCCGTACTTAGTTATACGGTGTGATTAGTGAAGTGTTATTTGAATAATTTTGTAATGTTTCGATTAGACGTTGATTCTTGTAAATTGCCTGCATATAATTTGATCAGACATAGGAAATAGGCTATCATGACTGATGGAGACTCCCCTGCTGTTCCTGCCTGCCCCTGACTCCGTCACATAATACATAAAACTGTTTGTTGACGCGTAAAGTGTGCGACGTGTGACACACTTACGCTGTGTCGTGTAGTCGCCCGCGAAAACTACGAAACAACACATTTTTCGGCCAAAACTCTTCCTTTGTTAGAACACGCAACACAAAAGATTTGAAATCATTTGAGAGGTTGACGTCATTGTTATTCTTAAGATATATTTATTAAAAAAAAAACCAATTTAATCTAATATCAAAGTAGGCAAGGCTTTCTAGGCAAGTATCTAAAATTTGTCATTAAAATATTCGTCAACTGTATTTCGATTTTAGTAGTTAGTATGTATTTTAGTTGTTTTTGTAAATTTTATGTTACTAGTCTTATTTTTCAACGCGTCAGGTACATACCTTCGTCGTAAGACCACGTTAACAACACGCCCTCTACCTTCGATTGTAATAAAATAAGGCTCACACTATTAATCCCCATGAAATATAAGTTAATTAATTAATAAATGGTATTTTACCTTCTGCTCGACAATGTCAAATGATATGTCATGTAAACCTCACCGAAAGCAGGTGATTAAATCCCTACGGCTGAACCGGGAATAAAGTTGTACTGAATTGTATTATGCCCTCGTGGGCATAATGTGATTTGAATTTGGAACCTCATCTGTATTAAAATTTGAACCAAAGAGACTCACACCATAAGAACTTATTCGTAAATCGAACTAACCTCTGCACAGAATGCACCAGCCTAGATTCGGTTTTTATTGTCTCGCAGAAAGTGTGAAAAGTAGAGCATCTTGGGCGTGCTTATATCCCTCTCTGCACTCAGGAACTCCCTCGCTCCGCTCGTGAGTGAACTCTAGAATCCTTCGTTACGTTCGGGATTCAATATAGCGCCCGTGATGTTAGACACTGCTCTATCACCTCGTTTAATAATCTACTATTATTTACACACACCTAATATGCTGTGCTAATAGGGTATGATGGACATCATCGGTTCTCTTACTTAGACTACGCACTCGTAAATATATGGCAAAAGGGGATTTTTTATACGACCTTCTAATGGAACAGGCTTATGGCCTACCTGATGTTAAGTGGTAATTGCTTATAACAAAGTATTGCCTCGTAGGTCACGCTTCTAGGGGTGGTCAGAGGCATCGATAAAACTTATGTTGACCATGTGTTGAAACTGTCCCTTCAATATAATTAGTTTAAAATGCAAGATAGGTAAGGTTTACATTAAGTTTTTGTACAATATGAAATCTTAAATCAGCACATTGGAGCTCATTTTTCATTAGAAACTGATTTTAAGTGACACGCCTGCTCAAGGTGATGAACAACGTATTATTTGATTGACTTCGCCTGTAATAAATCATTGTCAACAATACCTGAGCATCTTAAAAAGCCTTCAAAAGTCAGCTTTATATTTTTTCAATAAGATCTAAATTGTCAGCTTGTATTAACCTCGTTGACGACCTCCGTGGCGCAATGGGCGAATAGCCGGCTGAGATGCAGGAGGTAGCGGGTTCGATTCCTGCCGCAAGTGTTTGCATGGTCTACAGATATTTGTTTCGGGTCTGGATATTTTTCTATATATTATAAGTATGTATTTACAAAAAAAACAGTACATACTTATTCTATCAGTTATCTAGTTCCCAGAGTACAAGCTCTGCTTAGTTTGGGGCTAGATAGAACTGTCTGAAATGTCCAGCGATATTATTATTATTAGTACCACTTTTATTAAGATATCTACATATGACATTGCTCTGTTACAAATTATATTTAGAAATATATGAAAGTGTGCATGGAATAATTATGCAACTGCCCTTAATTTTATTTTGTAATTACAACAATTCGGTGTGTGCATTTTTTTTGTAAATTATTTTTAGACCTGCTAAATATTATTATAAATAAGGGATTTATCACGTACCGTTTATCGGTGTTTTGACCGATAATGTTTCAGTTCACTTCGTGAACCTTCATCAGGGTGAGTGCGATCCGCTCCGAATAACGGCTCGCCTCGCACTACGCACCGCAGCCCTGAGCGCGCAAGTAGACGGGCGCGGTGGTGGGGATTGCGTCAACTATGGCCCAACGTGTTGACAGGCTGCGTCATCATCAGTATTATTACTGCTGCTCTTTTCGGTAGTTTTTGGTACAGGAAAACATACAACACTATGTTTCTACCAGGTTCACTCACTCGCTTGCATCATGAAGACAGGGTCTCCAGGCTGGCGGTAGAACTTATCCTTTATCTTTGATAATACATATAATGATTGAAATCAATAACAAAAGTTTTCTAAGACCTTGTAATTGTGTACTTTTAGTTCTGTTTTTATTCTCATTTGTAGGTTGTTTTCACCTATTATTTTTAGTTGTAATTTTTATTAATGTTTCCTCAGTTCTCATGTCATATTCTTTAATGTTAAATTTATACTGGCTACCCATTGTCTGTATCACGAGAAACAGCAAAAATCCACAAAAAAGAAAATCTCCTAAGCCCGGCAAAGTTTTTATAACATAATTTTGAAGCCTTTGTAATCCGAGCAAAGTATTTAGAGTTGGTTTCTCTACACTTTCCTCTTATTAACTATACACATACAGTCGTAAAGTCGAGCGGCAAAGCCGACTTTAAAATCTTTGCAAGAATTCGCAGACAGTAAAGCGACACAGAATAGTTTTAAGAAACAGTAGCGACACTTGAGTATTTATCGTCTGGGGTGTACAATGGTGGTGATTCTGTTGTTTACGCTGACTTACTAAAATTGTGTAAGATACGAACTGTCTTATTTTGTTCACACTAAAGATAAAATTAGAATGACATTTAAAGTAACATTTCTAAATTTAAGTATTTTTAAATAAGAAGGCGTGTTTGCGGGATAGTTTCCGCAAGTCAACACCAATTTGATTGATCACTAAAACTAGCCTGCAAACATGCCATCATAACAAAAATAACTTAATTTTAGAAATGTCACTTCTTCTTCTTCTTAGCGTGCCAATAGCTCTACTAATATTGTGTTAGATAGGTACTTGGCTACATTGATGGCGTCAGGAGAAGCCATTTTTAAGTCTTCCATTGTGCAGGTGTTCGGGCACAAAGGGCACATCAGCAGGTGTTTCATCGACTGTGCAGGATCACCACAGTCGCATTGCATTTGGCTGGGATCTGCAGCGACCAACCTGTTTGCGAAGTCTATTTAAGGACTTCCACACTGGCCACGGCAGGTCGTGCCCTGGTGGAAGCTGTTCTTGAGGGGAAATGATGTCAGGTGGTGGGGGGTTACTATCTATCCACAGTGCGTGCCTAGCAACAGATGGTTCGTCGCTGGTGGCCTGCGTGGAACGCTGAAAACTCTTATGACTTTTCAGGCGGCCTTGTGGAATTTGATGGCTATATAGAGGATGTCGGCTGTCATGCTCCTTCTTATATTTTTCTATGGAGCAGGCCACATCCCGACGCACTCCGGAAGGTGGTATACCAGCCAAAGGGTAGATGAGGTTTAGAGGGGTTGGCTTCAGACATCCTGTTATAATACGGCATGTGTCATTCAGCGCAACATCGACGACCCTAGCGTGTGCGGACCGGTTCCAGACTGGGCAAGCATATTCGCCGGCTGAAAAGCACAATGCCAGGCCCATCGTGCGGAGAACCTCTGGAGCTGCTCCCCATTTAGTAGATGTTAATCGATGGAGGAGGTTGTTTCGTGCTCCCACTATCATTTTAGTTTTGTGGCAGTGAACCTTATAATTCAAAGACCGATCTAACGTTACCCCCAGGTATTTTGGGAGAAATGTCACTTAAAATTTCATTCTAATTTGATCTTTAGTGTGAACAAAATAAGACCGTTCGTATTTTACACAATTTTAGTTAGTCAGCGTACACACCAGAATTGCCACCAATAAGATGCAGAAATCATTGACCGGACACGAAAATTAGTACCTAAATAAGTCGCAAATCACAGCGCACGTAACTATAAAATTGTATCTGTGTTATCTGTTTTCAATAATACAGATTTGATTAAGAGTTTTAATTTTAAAAATATACAAATAATATATATGGTCTTTACCTATGAAATTGCCGTTTTGTATGGAATAAGTGAAAGTACATATTTTTTTATTTTTTATTTCTGTTATTCAAAGTAATCACCCATGCAATCGACGCATCTTTGCCAACGCATTGGCAGTTTATTGATGCCCTTCTTGTAAAAATCAGCTAGACGGGAGGCAACAAGCTCTTCAAAGACATTTTGTACTGCCTCTCGGGAATTGAATTGTTTACCCACTAAAAAGTTGTCTAAATTTTGGGAAAAGTAATAGTCGGTAGGTGCAAGGTCTGGTGAGTATGGCGGATGAGGGAGAGCTTCCAACCCCAGCTCTTACAGCTTGGAGACTGTCTATTGTGCAGTTTCGGGTCGCGCGTTGTCGTGAAGGAGCAGTGGGGACAACCGATTGACCAAAGCTGGTTGCCGATGTGCAAGCTTCTCCATCATTGTCTCCAGTTCTTCACAGTACGCATCTGCAGTAATGCTCATGCCGTTTTGCAAAAAGCTGTGGTGAATCACACCCGCACTAGACCACCAAACAGTGACCATCACCTTTTTAGGGGTAATTTTTGGTTTAGGGCATTGCTTTGGTGCTGAACCAGGATCTAACCAACTTGCTGAGCGCTTTCGATTGTCGAACAGAATCCATTTTTCATCGCACGATACAAGTCGGTTCGAAATGCCTACATTTCTTTGCCTACTGAGCAGCGCGAGGCAGGTCTCGACGCGTACGTTGCGCTGGCGATCGTTAAGTTCGTGGGGCATCCATCTATCAAGTTTTTTTACCTTGCCTTTTTGTCGCAAATGGATCAAAATTGTTTTGATGCTAACATCAAAAGCTGCTGCTAGCTCAGCTGTAGATTGAGTTTCGTCAGCTTCCACAATCACCTTTAATTCATCATTGTTGACCAAAGTCTCCGGACGACCACGAGCTTCATTTTTCAAGTCAACATTTCCAGAACGGAACCGGGAAAACCAATAACGGGTTGTGCGTTCGTTTGAACAGTTCTCTCCGTAAACGTTTTTGATGTTACGTGCTGTTTGTGTCGTGTTGGTGCCAAGACGGAACTCATATTCCATAATTACACGAATTTTTAAAGTATCCATTATGACGAAAAATGTTCAAATGTAATGAAAATACAACACTAATCAATAAACAAAAGACTGAGTTTGTAAAAAGAATGTCATGTTTTTAAAACAAAATTAATTGAATATAGAATACAAAGCCATTCCAAACTTTTTTCTATTTGAAATGACCAGTACTGAAGAACGGCAATTTCATAGGTAAAGACCTATTTTTAAATATTATATAGGGAGCAATATGTTGATCTGTAGGTTTGCAAAGTGCACAAAATAGTGTGAAGATCACTTTGTTTAGGGCTTACTGACAAGTTTTGCGTACTAAATGACTATATGACATGAATTTTGTATGATTAATTTAATTTAATACACTTAGCTTAAGTCTTACTAACAATTTATAGATTTTAATCTGAAAATAAATGACTTTTTATTATTTTCATAAAGCTATTTTTTGTCCAACTGTAAAATTTTGTAGGACAGTGCTACCAGCTTGGTCGCTTGTTCATCTAACTTGGTTGATGTGTGTGTTTGTGCGTATTTATTTATTTCTCCTTTTTATTGTCATATTTTAAGCCTTCTAAGTTTTTATATTAGTCTTTTCCGGGTGTGTGTGTGGGGCATTGATCTTTATTACTGTTTATAGACCTTACTGTGTCAAAGACTTACAAAATGGAAAGGCACAGACGAAACCACGAAGTACAAATCCCGCTGCGAATAAAGTAAAAGAAGATTCCTGAGAGTAATGTTTTATTTTTTTCCTCTTTGCTGAGACTCAGTTGCAAACTGTTTTGCATATTCCAACCACGCTAAGTCTACATTACAGTACCACGAAATAGATAGTCGAAGCTTTGAGCAAATTTATCCGAGATATAGACGTATATAAAGACATTTTTATTTATTGAGACCAACATATTGAACATAAAATTAAATATAAATTATGCATAATAGAGACTAAAAACCAAGTGGCATTACAATTATGGGTGTAGACAGTATGCAAATAGGTAGCGAGCGAGTAAAATTATAAACATTCGTTTATTCACTACATAGTTGATGGAGGCAGGGAAGTGCATCGTAGGGCACATTTCTAAGCAGCGTGACCTATAAGGCAAAACTTTGTTATAGGCGATGGTTACCACGTAACATCAGGTGGACTTGTTCACTCTCCAGTAGTAGGTAAATAAAAAAGCATACAATAAAATAACATTTAGAACCTACAGAGAAAAGGTACAATAAAAACCGGAAAAGTGAAAAACAAAACATATAAAACAAAAATAGAAGAGAATTTAGTACTGTATGCTTTAGCAGCAAATGAGCATGAACTCAGCATTATGCGAAAACTCAGTGTAGGTATTATTTACCCTACCCTAGATTAAGAATGAAATGTTACCATTATATTTTTTTGTATATGTTACGTTCGTACTCAAGCACGAATTATTAAAGCCTGTCCCCACGAACGTCCGCAAAAAATTTACAATATTTTCTGTTTGTTTAGCGGTAAAAAAGTCGTAAGGCTACCTAATAATCAAACATTATTATAAACATTTTTACAACAAAACAAATCATTAAGCGGCGTGCTATAGCAGTGTTATTGCTGCTGTAAGGTTGGTTTTAGGACGCCTCAGTAGTATTTTTTAAATCTACAATTCTAAGCATGCAGAATAAGCGTGGGCAGACTATAAGTCTCCTTTGGTAGATGGAAACAGCACAGAAAATATGGAAAAATGTAGGAGTTGATGCCACGTTTGATAACAACAATGCATTTTGCAACATTACTCTTCAGATAAGGCCTGTCATATTTTAGGAAGTAAGTTTAGCAAAAAAAAGGTTTGTAAGAAAAAGGCTCGATCGAAACACCGATAAAACGGTACGTGATAAATCCCGTATTTATAATTATGATTGAAATAAATCATTAAAGTTTTCTAAGTAAAAAAGAAAAAGGGTGTTGACAGACGGACAGACAGAGACACATTGACAGACAACGAACTGATTTTATAAGGGTTCTTTCTTTTGAGGTATGAAACCCTAAAATTGAATAAAATGGTAATGAAATTGGTTCATTAGATTAGGAGCTACCACGGAGACAGTAATCTAAGAATCGGGGGTAGATTAAGGGAGTGCGCCTGTTGTTAAAGAAGTGATGGCTTCTATTCTGTATCGCTGCAGGATTTGGCTAATAGTAAACATAAGAACATTTACATATTATATATAACATTTGAATAAGTTTAGTTGCATTCGATTTCAATTTAAAACCGGTAAGAACTGTAAATACGAGTATAATACGGTTGATTAAAATTGGTTTGTAGTACGTTTATAGACAGTTTCTACAAAAATACTTTGTTAATTGGACGGATTTTCTTCCGACTGATAGAAACTATTTATTGGAAGAGAGTTGGATAATTCTATGGCATGCCACAGTCAAGTACACCGATGTATTGACGACCTCCGTGGCGCAGTGGGAAAATAGCCGGCTGAGACGTCAAGACAAAAGACAAATGTCTGCATAATCTACAGATCCGGATCTGGATGTTTTTCTATATATAATAAGTATCAGTTGTCTAGTTCCCATAGTACAAGCTCTGCTTGGTTTCGGGCTAGGTAGTGTTTTGTGAAATGTGCAGCAATATTTATTATTTATATTTTTTTATGGAGCTTGAATCAATAAAATCTTTTCATTATCAAAATATGAACTGTTATTCTCTTAAATATTCTCATACATACCATATTAATTGATTATGCGGAAGGTTATATAATTTTAATTACCAACGGTACTTTACACCCATTTTCTGCGAATAAATCTTTCATTTATTCATTCAATCTGTCAAAGTTGGTAGAACGTTCTTGGCTCCGAAATGAATGAATGAATGAAATACTCTTTATTGCACACCAAACAAAAATACAGTAACAAAGGAAATAAACAATAAATAATGGTACAATGGGCGGTCTTATCGCTAAAAGCAACCTCTTCCAGACAACCTTTGGATGGACAGGGTAAACAAAAATCAAAAGACGGCGGCGGTGTAAGAGTACCTTTAAGCATACATAAAACATACATAAACAGAACCCATAAAATAATAGTATATACCTACATATTGATCATGTATAATAATAAACATAAACTTAAATACATACAAATAATATATAAATAATCTACCCTACATAATATGGAGGATAAATAACATAAACACTACGAGTAGCTAGCAGTTACGAGACAAAGAAAGAAAATGGTTGTATACCTTGACTTTGAAAATAGGAAGAGATTGGGACGACCTTATGGACAAAGGTAAGGCGTTCCACAGGCGCATAGCTTGTACTATGAAGGAGTCACCATAAAATTGTGAACTATAGACGGGATTACGAAGCTGTAGAGCTTCGGAAGAACGAAGGTTTCGAGAGTGTGCCTGATATAAAAACTCGAAACGCTCCTTTAGATAAGAAGGTGAAGTGGGATTAAAGATAATGTTATAAAGAAGTGATAGAATATGTGCAATCCGGCGAAGACGGATAGGGAGCCATTTAAGTTTTGCGCGGAATTCTGAGACATGGTTATACTTGCGCAAGCCGAATATGAACCGAATACAAAGGTTTTGAAGGCGCTCAAGTTTGCTCATTTGGACTTCGGAAATGTCGAGGTAGCTGGCGTCGGCGTAATCTAAGATAGGGCGTAGAAGGGATTGTGCAAGCGCAATTTTGGTGGCGGTCGGTAAAAAGTTACGAAGTCTACGTAACGAAGCTGAAGATGCAAACATTTTTCGGCTGATCTCAGCAATACGCGAAATGGCTCACCGAGATGGCCGGAACAAACATTACATAATGTTCCTTCTAAAGCGATCAGCTGAAAACGCTACTATCGTTCACCCCTATAAGTCGTAACAGCGAAGAACGCTACTTAGCCGATGACTTATGGACTTAGCAAACTACAACAGAGAATTAGCAAGTGGCAGTGGGTGGGCACATAGCTCGATGAACTAACGGCCATTCGGGCATAAAGGATCTCGAGTAGAAACCACGCACTAGAAAGCGCAGCGTAGGACAGCCCCTCACAAGATGGAAAGACCTGGTAAAGGTTGCTGGCAGCCGTTGGGAGATCACACAAGAACTGTTGCTCTATTAAAGGCCTATTTTCAGTGAACGTCCTATAGTTGATATGATGATGATGATGAAACAAGATCAAAAATCCCTTTTTCGATTTCATAGATGCAGAAAATGTCTCACGTTAAAATTCTTTCACGACGTCCAACGAGTAAAAGTTTAAAATTAAGTGAAAAGCGTTAACCACTCGTTTTCAATTACAAACATACAAATCAGAAAGGGGCTGTTTGTTTTGATTGTTTGTCTGTATGCTCTCGCTAATTAAGTTGGGACTTGGTACGGAATTGCTTCGAACAATCAGCGATTCGGCGCAAACTAATTTTGTTATTTGTAGGGTGAGTATGTGTCATGTGATTACCGCTGCCTGTTTTAAATAGGCAAATAAAAAATTGGGTTTGGCTGTGTCATGGATACGGCCGTGTACCAATACGTGTATGTATAATCATGTTTGAACACTAATAAGTCCTTCGGGTCATACTAAATGAAAATCTCGAACCGCAGCAAAATTACCTCAAAATGGCAGCGTTTTCTCCTCCAACGCGCGCGTTGCCTCAGTCTTCACTTAGCGTAACGAATTCTTTGATCCTTTAGCTACTTAGTGGTGTAATTAAATTTTGGATGGCGATGATAGATATGTAGCTGTAACATGAAATTGTATCCCCCGATTTTGTTATTATTCGTTTTTTGTATTGCCTCCCACTATGGATGCAATTTTAAAAAAACGTATTCTCCTCAAAAATGGCTTAAAAGACGTTAGTGCTGTCATTTAAACTAGTACAATCTTGTACCAGAGGTCTCTTACGTCCTGTAAGTTTGTACATAAGATTGTGTGTGTGTGTGTGTGTGTTTGTCACTTTACCGTCATCTATTTTTCTTGAAGATAACAATCCAAGTATCTTTAGTAACACTGGATATGTGTCTTCTAGATCTTCGTGCTCCATCTTAGACCACATCATCGCTTACCATCAGGTGAGATTATGGTTGAAACGAAGATCTATTCACGGTAAATAAACTTATTATTCTAAAACATGGTCACAATAGACAAGCATGCTAACGACCTAAGCAACAGATAACAGAATTTTCAGCCCGGAATCCGGATAGCCGGATAATAACCGGAGTTGGGCGCGTTGCAGTTGACAGCTATCGAAAACTCCCCAATTGCTTGTTTTGAACTTTGTCGACGCGTTTTATTAGGGTTTCGCGTTTTTCCGTGAGTTTTGGCATTTGTTTTTGTGGGTGGGCGTTTTAAAAGTTTAGATACTGTTTGTATATTTTCCATGATAACAACAAGAAGCATTATACGCTTATTAGTAAAACTTTTTTATTTTGGGTAGATATTATGTGCTTAGGGCGACTTGCCAAAGACGCCTAGTGCCTAGTGGCTTAATATGATATCAGTTAGTTGTCAAATCATCAAATACAGCAAATGTTATGTCGCTAAATACGTTTAGGGATCGTTGAGCAATCCGGGCTTGGTTTGTCTTTCAAACGATTTTTATTTTGTTTTAATTGTATGCAATGAAGTATTTTTACCTATCTGTTTTCATTAACGTTTAAATTTTATTTTTAGGGTTTGAGAAAACTAAATACACATCGGACAGAAACATAAAATCATTCAAATGTTTCATAAATTAAATTAACATAGGATAATTATTTTTAAAGTGAAACTTTTATTACATCGTCTCAAACATTTTCGTCTGTGTGTTGCATGTCGCGTGACGGTCGGCCGCGGAGTAGTGATAAAGCGGAAGGCGCTCGTCAGAGCAGCCGAGGCCAATATGGCGGCGCCTATAGTTCGCATGAGCTGACCGTGTCGTGTATAGACTATTACTCATTTGTGCCAACGAAAATTTTTAGTTAAATGTCTATAATGTGAAACAAAGTTTCACTTTTACCGTGGTTTCATAAAACCACACAATCCTTTTTTTATTTAACCTGATATCCCTCAAGTTGGGCGCCTTTGAGAAAGGATGGCGGAAGATAGCATAGAACAGAGATGATTGGAAGAATTTGCGACAGACTTTTGCACAGCAGTGGGATGATACAGAATCATTTAGAGAAAATAAATATTGGCCTCTTAAATAACGATGGTGAGGGACATTGTCTTATGAAGACCGAGAATGCATCATCATCACCAACCTGTGGAAGTCCACTGTTTAACGTAGATCTTTCCCAAGTTAGGTATTTGTTAAACAAATAAGCTATTATAAACATCAATTTAACCGGCTAAGCTGTATAAGCGATGGTGAACTTCTGTATAACAAGAGTGTGTCGTGTAACATTGACAGCTATTGAAAATTCTCCAATAGGTTGTTTAAACTTTCAGGCGGTTGCTTTGAGAACAAAAGCTTTTATTGGAGTTTCCTGTTTGGAAGCTTTTGAGAACGATGTTTTTGTAACTTCCGGTTTGGTGGAGTTAAAAAAACAATCATTTTGTATAAAATATTAAGGCAATTAATTATAAAAGTTTTTTGCGATATTATGCCAAAGGAAGGCCGCTTTTATTTGACACAAATTTCTTTGCACCTACACAACGCGCTTGTGGAGCGGCGTGCGTCAGAGATCAATGTTAGAGCAAAAACGTTTTAAATTGAATGAGCAATAAAACAATGCTAAGCAATTTTGTACTGACTGGAACCGGTGCGGGCGGTTTGGCTTTCGAGAAATGATGCCATAGTTCTAAGATAAATAAATAAATGTTATGGGACATTTCCCACAGCGCTATCTAACCTCAAACTAAGCAGAGCTTGTACTATGGGACCACCAGATAACTGATAGAATACGTATAATATGCTTATAATATATAGAAACGCATCCAGACCCGGAACAAATATCTGTAGATCATGCAAAAATTTGTTCCGCGGCGGGAATCGAACCCGCTACCTCCCACGTCTCAGCCGGCTATCGCCCACCGCACCACGGAGGTCACCAAAAAGATTTTTTGTATTAGTAACTAAATAAATGCATTTTATCTTTATTTATCTACTAGCTGACCCGCCGAACTTCGTACCGCCTTGTCATGCATATGAAGCGGGCTGCCAATGTACGTTGCCGGTAGAATTGTTAATCGGCCATCAGTAGCTGCATATATTATGTATGAGAAAATGAATTTTCTTCATAATTTCTTTTTGCGTGGATTTTCCGATATTTTAAGTTCTTCTGCTATTCGGGGCGGAGACAAAACCAACAAATCAAAGATCATCAAAATCGGTCCAGGCGTTCTTGAGATATAAAGGGTGTAACTAACCCGACTTTATTTTATTTAAATAGATATTTAGTAAAAAGAATTCACTAGCCATTCACGAACATAAGAGAGCAGCTACCGCGCGGCGGCCGTACGAAAGTTTTCGCGTAATTTGACCTCTAAGTAACCATGCCTGCTATTAGGTTAAAAAAAAACTTAAACATGACACATATATGACATTAATTATTTAAGCTATATTATTATCACTACTGAAAATTCTCTGGAAAGCACAGCACAGCATAGGACTTATTAGAAGGCAAGATGCCCAAATAAAGGTTTTTGGGATCCGCTGGGTGCGGGCCACATAAGATCGATCACTCTGGAAATCTATAGGGGAGGTTAGTGTTCAGCGATAGAAGTCCAATGGATGATGATGATTGTCAAAGCTGTGTGTACGTCGTCCTTAAACCTTATCTAACCAAGACAATTCATGTGAGTAAGATAAATGTCTAAAAAGTCGGGTTTTTAGTAGAAAGCCGTCTCGGCTAAGAATAAAGTCTTTTAATCCCTTTAAACCTAAGGCTGACCCCAGATTTTAGGTAGATTCTCTTTATACCTATATACCTTCCTGGGATTTGACAGTCTCTGGACCTCAAAGACGTCGAAGTGCCTTTCAACCGGAGATATGCAAAGTGGCTAAGCGGTGATCGAGGAAAAAGTCACTAATAGGATTGCTTCATTTACCTAGACTCGAATAGCGCAGCGATTATGTTCGAGGATTATTTTCTCGTACCACTTAGCTTCCTTGCACAGCTCTGGTGGACACACTTATGGAAATCCGTATAGGAGTCAATCACAGCAGCGTTCAAATCACAAACGCTGATATCATTGGCTTACATTCTTTATTCGTTTTCGAACGATATCTGTGTGTTCCCTATACCGCTTTTTACCATTTATAATTGATGTATGATTCCTTCAGTGGCAATAAAACAGATTCATTTAGTAATAATTGATCACTGACTGTTTACACTGTATGCGAGAACTCTCTCTCCATTAGTTTATCGCGGCGACAAGAGCTATCCAAGAAAAAAAAAGTGGCTCCGGGAGTGCCGACGGAAGTGAAGATTTAGATTTAAAAATTTCAAACCAGCTGTTTGACATTTTTGGGTTACATTTTAAATTTGATTTTTAATTATTGATGAACGATCTATCATAAAAATGGAACTACTTTCAAAATAATTAAAATAAAAACAGCGATGTCAAAATATGAAATAAAAATAGGGTTATTTGTGGAGTCCAGACAGCGATAAGTCTTTTCTCTCAGTGCCTCAGGTGCGTCGTTTTGTAATAGCAATTTGTACGTGGCTATCTAACCTTTTTCAATAAAAAAGGGACTGTAAAAGGATCATTACCGCCTATAAAACCTAACTAAGGGTAAGTGCTGTAAAACTCACAAAATTGTATTACCTTTGAAAATTAAAAATTGATGGGTAAACGATATTATCTGAAAGAGGAATGAAGCAATTCACTTTTTCTGATAAGAATTTATTTTATTTACAGCAGCGCAAAGTAGCAGGTCCCGGGCCGAAGCAACGTGTGACCCAGAGCTGATGAAAATCTGGGTCAACACATAACCGTTTGCTATTCAAGCAATGCAGCCAGTTTCTAGGGACACATCTGCTTGGTAGTGATCTTTAGCAGTTGAACTATCTATGATTAGTAACATACTTTAAATAGCTTCCGCCTGCGGCTTTGTAAGCGTGGTTTATCAATAAAAAGTAGCCTTTGTCATAATCTATCTATACAGGGTGTTTGGTAATATACTGACGATATTCAAGTGACGGTTTCTCAAAACATAAAATAAGACTTCTCGAAAAAAAAACTACTAGTTATATTATCAAATTTTAAAGAAAATCAACTAAGTTTAGGTGATTAATTCGATGTAAAAATTACTGCCTACTCTTGCAATCGACATCCAAAAATAAAGGCCGTAATCCACAAAAGCGTAGATTTGCAGAGATGAGAATACCATGCGAAAATAACTAATAGCATATCGATATTCCAACATCTCTCCACTCAGCTTTAGTGGAAACGGTCAAGCGGCGATGTCTTATTTTATACAGCACATTCGCAGTGAAGTTGTAAGCAGAGATCGCGTAGAGAGAGGACATAAGTAGCAAATCTACGCTTTTGAGGATTATGTCCTTTATTTTTGGATGTCGATTGCAAGAGTAGGCAGTAATTTTTATATCGAGTTAATCACCTAAACTTAGTGGATTTTATTTAAAATTTGATAATATAAATAGTAGCTGTTTTTTTCGAGAAGTCTTATAATTATAATTATATATCCACTCTAATTTTATGCTTGTACTATATTATAATTGTATTTTATACACCTAAAGGCTATTTATGTGGATGTTCTATGGCAGATATGATTCAGCATCTTTACTTGTACTTATTATTCCTTCCTACCTGGGTCAGATAGAAGAGTATTGACTATATGGAATATCTGAAAGACCATTGCAAACGAGCTAGGTAGCGCTAACTGATCTAGTCCAGACGTCTTCAAGACACCGACTGCATTAACCCCCTGCAATTCTTTAAAGTTAACCTTGATAGTGACCATTTGTAGGGTCACGGCCGTTTTAACGCCCAATAAAGGCCGTAGAAAATATGAAAATCTAGTTAACGCGGACCGGAGTTAACTAGTGGTTCTGCATGAGAATAGTCGCGTCCCAAGTCCAAACAGAAATTTGCGCAACAAAATTAACGAAGAAAGTCCTATTTTAAATCGAATATCAGGTGCTTGAACTTTCCAATAACCTATGTAAGTACACTTTTGAGCAAAATATTAAGTTTTAGCGATTACTCGCGTTCCCGTGGTCTTTGGAGGTCTAATCTGTGTCTACGGATTTGTCTCGTGAAGGCGGCGAGGACTGCGTAGTCTGATTGGTATAGGTAGGTATAAATTTAGCAAAAAAAAAACAAAAATTTTTAATTCGTCCATATATAACGTTACAGCAAACTTTCCCCTTTTCTCCCTTCCACTCCCATCTTTTGTAAAAATTTTCACAACATCTTGTGTAGAAGGAAACCCTTAGTGTGCCTCTAAAATTTGAAATTCGTCGATAAATAACGCTACAACAAACTTCCCCATTTTCCCCCCTATTTCCTCCTCCATTTAAAAAAGGAGATAGTCTAAAAAAATATATATACTTATCAAGGAACTTGTGTGTTAATTTTCGTCGAAATCGATTGAAAAATGCGGCCGGGAGGCGAGAACAGATAGACAGCCGGACAAAAATATTTTTGGCCAATCTCGAAACTGAGACTGCTATTGGTTATTGCTACTGAAAGTGCTATTGGTAATAATTATGCTCTTTCATGTTTAATGTCCGGTAAGTTAGTTGAGGATAATAAGTTAAATATTATTGTTATCAACAAAGTGCTTCTGGCCTGACTTTAACAACCGTGATTCTTATTTATTTTTATTTATATAATACTTTCACACAAAACAAAATAGTGCTAGGAGGACTTAATGCTAAAAGCGTTATCTACCAGTCATCCTGGTCGTGCTAAAAGAAGGTAAGGCGTGACACAGGAAAAACAAATCTTCTGTAAGACTTGAAGATATATTTATTTTAGATTGACAAGCAATTTATTAAAATGAATATTATTGGGAGAGATAATATTAAAATCATAAATCAATCAATGTAAATAAAGTTCTAACTTTATCTAAAACCGACAATGGATGCCGAAGTAAAAATGTTTGTTCAAACTTTTCGCACATGGCGGCGCTAATGTAAGGAATAACGAGTATTGGTACCAAAACATCCACATCCAGAACAAATATTTGGAGTGTATGCAAAAATCTGTCCCGCAGACGAAGCGGTAATCAAACCCACAACATCTTTCAGTTCAGTCTACTTGCCCACTGTGCCAAAGAAGATCATCGTTATTAAGTAAAAAACCTAAATCTAAAAAAAAATCGGTCAGTGCCCACTAAGGTAAAAACTACATACTTTTTATTTATTTAGTTCTATGGAAGTAATGTTGACATAATGCGGAAAAAAGACGTAAATAAACGTATTCATACTAATAAATTTATCAGACTTCGCCCGCAATCATATGACACGCATTATAGAGCGCGAAAGGTATAGAAATTCCCAAGAAAACAATATTTTTAAAAGTAGCATACATAAATCTAAAATTAGCAGTGTTTTGAAAACAAAAACGTCGACGATTCGTGTTCCTCTGAAGTGTTTGGATTTGAAATACTTTATATTAGATGCACTCATATATTAAGAACACGTGATTCAACAGTTAAAAATAAACTATTAATATAGAACATTATTTCTGAATAAACTCGATGATAACACTCCCTATCCGTCTTCGCCGGAATGCACATATTCTGTCCCTTCTTTTTAACATTCTTTTCAATCCTTCTTCACCATCCTATCTAAAGAAGCGTTTTGTGTTCTTGCACCAGGCGCATGATCGAAATCTACGCTCATCTGAAGCTCTAAGTCTCCAAACCCCTGTCCACAGTTCTCAATTTTATGGTGACTCCTTTACAGTTCAAGCTGTGCGGCTGTGGAACGCTTTACCTTTCTCTATTAGATCATCTAAATCTCTTCCTATCTTTAAAGCTAAGGTATACAAAAATTTCCTTTCTCTGTGTACGCACTGCTAGTTTATCGTTATGTTTATCTCCTTTATTGTAGTTTATATATAAGTATCCCACACCACACACACTAGGTACACTTTACACACATAAACACACACACACACACTCCAAATGCGATCAAGCAAACATTGTAGCTCAAGGGGTACTTTTTTCATTAATTTATATTTAAAAAAATGTTAATACTCACTTTTTCTTGTAAACTATTTCTTGTTATTATTTTTTCATGTAAAATTTAATTGAAATATATATATAGGTAAGTAAGTATGTTAAAGTTAACAGGCGAGCTACTTTGCCGCGTCAAATTTACAGGTTTAGTATTACATAATGTAGATTCAATTTGGTTTAAGTTCAGCACTATGTTAATTAGTTTATAATATACGGTAATGTAACTGTGAATCTAAGTATTAATAAATAAAATATATAAGTATATAGTATTATATTTGTACGTACATGTATTTAGTTTATTAGTAAGTATAGGTAGTTTATGTAGATTTATAAATATACTCGTAGATACACCGCCGTCTTTCTGATTTTGTTTTGGCCTATCCATCCAAAGGTTGTCTGGAAGAGATCGCTTTTAGCGATAAGACCGCCCATTGTATTTACCTTAATTTTTGTGTATTTTTATTGTATTTTTAATTTTGTTGGTGTGCAATAAAGAGTATTCTATTCTATTCTATTCTATACCAATAATACATCTCAGCCTCTAATGTTGTCCTGACGACACACTAAAACCAGTTTTTCTGTGTTGTGGATACTAAGAACTGTGAATACCTTCCACAAATTCTAAAACTAGATACTTACAGATCAATATTTCTCTAAGATCGAGGAATGAAACCTTACTATCACAGCGGTCGTTATAATGTCAAACGGACTGAAATCACTTGAACTGTCCCGTTCGTTGTCAAAAACAGTAATAAATACGCCAATTTAACCCTGCAAAGCCTGTCTACAACTTCCTCGTGGCATATCAGGAAGACCAGAGTTTTCTCAACCCAATATAAATCACAGTGTCGTTTGTAGGCCCAGTTGAATTATTCTCTGGCGCGTCATGGTGTGTGACCCGAATTTCATGAATAATAGCTACTTGTGGCTGCCCAGCCCGGAAATATTTATGAGAATTAGGCAGAGGTTATCGTAGATACATCAATTTTGTATCAACTTTCTTTTTCTGTGTATGTTTACATCGTACGTACTCACGTATTCATAGTTATTTTAACATCTGGAAGAGACGATTAAGCATAGCCAGTTGTTAGGTAGGGAACGATAGCTATGACTGCATTTTCTCTAGATAAATGCCCCTTTAATGCAAAGGAAGAACAGCTCGTTGATGTCTTTAAATGCGCTTCGCAGTCAAGCTCGAACATAGGCTACTCAGAACTAAGTTATAATATGTATTAACTTTCTTTCGAAGCCGACTACGCTGAGAGGTTGATATTGGAGGCGGCTCTTGCTCATTTCGAGACATGCTTTTAAATCACTATATTAGACTGACCTAAATTTTCATGATTTACTAGATTGAATATTCAATTCAAAATTCAAATTCAAATTTATTTATTTGGAACATAAATAAAGTACAATATACAAATGAAAACGTTGACAACTGCAAAAGTTAAGAAAAAATTTAATTTTTTCTTAACTTAGTTACTTTAGTTAAGAATAAGAAATGAGGAAATCTGTAAACAAACCAAGGTCCCAGATATGGCTAAGAGGATCAACAAGCTGAAGTGGTAAAAGCGGGGAAAAAAGATCAATGAACTGACGGTCGTTGGAGCAGACAGGTTCTAGAGTGGAGACCACGCACTGGAAAGCGCAGCTTAGAACGGCACTTACTA
This sequence comes from Philereme transversata, assembly GCA_963924445.1. Taxonomy (NCBI): domain Eukaryota; kingdom Metazoa; phylum Arthropoda; class Insecta; order Lepidoptera; family Geometridae; genus Philereme; species Philereme transversata. Next base: position 12,646,349 of record OZ004338.1, on the reverse strand, counting down.
GATGGAAAGAAGACCTAATACAAGTTGCTGGGAGCCGTTGGGTGCAAGCCGCACAAGATCGGTCGCTTTGGAAACCTATGGGGGAGGCTTATATTCAACAGTAAACGTCTTATATAAATGTCTTATAATATGACGATACAATTTCCATGAATTTCTATAATCATAAAATCCGTAACAGTGAGTCTAGCAATTTATTTATGAAAATGAAATCAATTTTGCATTAGTTTCAAAGGTCGAATGAAATAACTTATAGGAGAGAAAAATAGAGTGAAATTCTATGGCAGCAAAGTTTTTCAATCGAATTCTATTTCCGTATTTTATTGTACAAAGACTTGCGTGCTGTGTTGAGTTTACTCAGAATTTTCTAAATTAAAACTTTACTATTTATAGAACAAAAGTACTGAGTCCTTCGAAATATGTAAAGAAAGTAGGATAAACTAGGAAAATTATTCTATTTAGCATTTATTTAAAAATATTGTTTTTCTGTCACGAAAATTCGCAGAATTTAAATTGTTTTCGTAAGTGAGCACAATTGTATCATGGGTTTAACATACATGTTCAAACTAAGTATGGTGTCGCATTGCTAAGCCAAATTTGAAACAATTAAACATCATCCTTAACAATCCTATCACACTATCACATATTATAAATGTTGTTTGGATGTTTGTTTATTTATTTGTTACTCAATCACGTCGTAACGGCTGAACCGATTTCGATGAAATTTGGCTATTTCTTATCCCATAAATCAGTTCCCATGGGATAAAAATGGGGTGTGAAGTCAAGTTGCGAGTTTAGCTTTATTTCTAGGTTACCTACACATTTAGTAGTGTAACGCGTACGAAGTCGTGGGCAACAGCTAGTAACGAATAAAAGAGACTGGAAAGTTAACATAGTATATTTGGTCACCAAAAAGCAACACATAGCCCGGCTTGCACAACGACCCCTAAACGTATTTAACCACTAAACATGTTTACATTTGACATATTTGTATGATTTAATAACTCTCTTAAACATATTTAGTCACTAAATACGTTTAGGCATCGTTGCGCAAGTCACCCGACACAATAAAGAAATCAAGACACAAATAAAACTGGAAACGCTGTGTCACTGTTATCACTAAAAGCTTCCAAGTCTAAAATATCCAAATTGAAAGATCGTTTTACAAACTATCTAGACGCTATTTTTAAGTCTGAGACATTCCTGAAAATAGTTGTAACACTTGCAGAACTTAAATCGGTCGGTTAAAATCGATGCCTTTTGCTATTGTCTCGTTTGCGGAGGCTTATAGAAAGAAAATACATTTGACATGATACACACAGAACAGACTACAAAAACACAAAATACTGAATATCGTCTTCGATGACACTAGGTTTTTTGCAGGTTTTTGTTCTTGAACTTGACGGTATAACTCTTGTACCTTGGGAGAAGGGTAGGCCTTTGGTGTAGGACACCAGGCGCGTCGACACCGAACCGACAACCGTTTTGGTTCAAACTTACGTCCGTGGTGTCAATGCGCCAGGTTTCATGGCTTAAAACCAGTGATATGGTTTTAAGTATGGTGGTATGAAAATATTATTTTATTTATTAATAATATTATTATTTATTAATAATATTTTCATACCACCTGCTCGACAATGTTAAATTACATGTCATGTAAACCTCACCGAAAGCAGGTGATTGAATCCCTACAGCTGAGCCGGGAGTAGCGCCCGTGACGCAAGACACTGCTTTCTCCCCTCGTTTAATAATCTACTATTTTTTGCTTCTATGTTTTGGACTGTGCTCGTAGTGACTAGGTATGTAATTGTTTTAATTTTCTGTATTATCCACCGTATGTAGTTTCTGTGTGTTTGTTACTTGTCTCGAAATACATTCTATAGTTATCTATCTTATCTGGGTCAACGCCTAAGCATTGCACTTCAGCGGGGCAATGCAGCTAGTGTCACACACAGTGACACTTCAGCCTGGTAGTGATCTGGAACAGTTGAGCTATCTATAGATCGTTTGCAACGACCTTTAGAGGATTCAACTATTCCTTCTGTATATTAAAGTCTTGTAAATAATTGTATATTCTTTCTGTTATTAAATGTATTTATTTATTACTTTATTACATACAATACACATTATATGTGCAAAAGGTGGGCTTAATGCTAATACCATTTTCTAACTGCTAATCTCAGAGGTAACAAAATAGGTTAGCGTGCTAACTTAAAAACAATATTAATTTATTAGTATATAAAAAACAAAAGAAACACACGTCATAACAACCATCTCCGATCTTCGATCCGATCCGACCGAAATAACTATGACCCCAGGAGCTGTGGTTCAAAATTACCCTTTATTAAAGGTAAAGTAGAAAGTTCATATTGGGATAGCATCCTAGTCTGATTTTAGATTATTTTCACAGTTCAATTGAAAGGGAGGTAAAGGTATATACATAAAAATATATTTAATAGCACCAGTCGGAGCAGTGAGGTCGTGCCGTTGTAATGTCTCGTCCATTCTTACTAGATAGTGATGTTCTATATATGATTTTTTATTATTATTGCCATGTCATTTTTATAAAACTCTAATAATCATTATTTTAAAAGAGACGCTGACGTGATGATTTCGATGCCTTCGAGAGTGATTGGTGGGATTGGGCAGGCGAGCGAAAGTCCTAGAAGTCAGCGGGAGACCTTTGCCCAGCAGTGGGATGACACAGGTTGAATAAAAAGAAAAACATTATAAATACGGGATTTATCACGTACCGTTTTAAAGGTGCGAAGAGGGCTGCGGCGCGTAGTGCGAGGCGAGACGCAGCCCGGAGCGATCCGCTCCGGACTGCGTGATAAATCCCGTATTTATAATAATGATTGTAATAAATTACAAATATTTCTAATTAAAACTCTAATAATATCCTGTTTATAATATTAACTAGTAGGTAAACTTTCATAATCTTATCAGCTATAGGACGCCCACTGCTAAACATACGCTTCCCCTATAGATTTCCAGAGCGACCGATCGTGTGTGGCCTGCACCCAACGGCTCCCAGCAACGTTTATCAGTTCGTCTTTCCAGGTACAGTATGTTTATATGGAACACTAAACGCTGTTGCTCTGTTCATCTGTTTCTGTTTCTCATCAACTATTTGACAAAACCGTTTCACTCAATGACTACATATAATCCTTCCTTCTATCTAGTCAAAGAGTGTCTTCTTCTCGCGAAAGTCTTCAAGTCGCGTGTGAAAAGGTGGCAAGCGTAGCCCGTCGTAGATTGTATCAAGGACAGGTAGTGGTCAAGCACTTGACCCTCAATAAAAAAATAAATCATTGCTTACTATCAGGCGAGATTGTGGTCAAACGCGAGCCTGTAATTTATATGGAAAAAGTCCTATTTATGTTTCGTTCTACATATTCCGATGCCTGTCAATTCAACAAATGAGTTGACGTCCTTTGTGAACATGACATCCATTGCTGAATAAATAAGTCTGGATGTCAGCATTATCTGCAGATATTTGGTCCGGGTCTGAGTGTTTTAAACTTTCCAAGTACTACTATCCATGTTTCATTTCTTTTGTCTCATCACTAGTAAGTACAAATGCAATGGTCGGACACGTTGGGTCGTTACGAGGGGTCGTCTACGTGTCTATGCTCAACGGACGCCGGACGTGAGGGTTTTTACGTAGATGTTACGGTAACGATTTTATCAGTGCGTATGAAATTGTAATTTAACGTATACTTAAATTATAATAAGTTTCTTCCATAATATATGCCCGAGATATTACCTATCCATTCGAAAGTAACTCTGTCTCTCTGTCTGTTTTTTACGTTTTTACGACTAAACGGTTGGACCTATTTCGATGAAACTATACAGATCCCTATTGATTTCCAGAGTTTCTTGGGCCAGATTTTGTGCGGCCTGCAACGAACGGCTCCCAGCGCCCCAATAAAACTAGTCTATGCCCTTCTATGACAGTGTCCGAATTGATCCTTCTGTTTGGAAGCTACAATGCTACAGACATACAGACATATATAAACATAGGCGACAAACTTATAACAAACTCTTTTTACTTAGGGGTTCAAAAAAAATATTCTTGTTCTGAATCAAACTGTTAACAATGTTACAATAACGCCAAAGACCAGGGTATACTTTCCTGTGTTGCTATTAAGGGGTAAGTGGTAGCCTAGAGTAGTATTTAACGTTTGGGTCAGGAACAAACAGGGAAAGTTTGCAATAGGGCTAATTTTGTTGTCCCTACTAATAATCGTTAAGTGTTTTTGTTACATTATTTTGGCATACTTATTATGGTATTGTTTTTACTTATTTTTTTAATGAGGGTGATATCTTTATTCATTAAATCAGTTATCTGGTTCCGATAGTACACGATTTTCTTAGTTTGGGGCTAGATGGTGCATCTGTGTGAAGTTTCCAGCTATATATAGGGTGCTTGGTAATACACGCACAAAAATAAAATGGGTTATTTTGATGAGCATAATAAATAAATTCGTGAAATGTTTACCATAGAAGTGTGATATTTATTTTGGCATGTAAAAACAAACAATTTATTAAAGTTTTGTTGTGCTATTGCTTATTGCTTGCTATCTAACCACAGATAATGTATTGGTGACGTCTCGAGATATCTCTTGACCTTTCTAACCCAAAACCCGCAGCCATTTCCGAAAGAGATCAAGTCTTTTTTATGTTTTGAGAAACCGTCACTTAAACATCGTCAGTATACATATTACCAAACACCCTGTATTAAAGGACAACGTTCTTTATGAACAGATAAATGAGTGCCTAAGGATTTTACGAGTATGCTTATGGAAAGTACTACATTAGATTTGAAATAAATATTATGCAAAATATAAAATTCATTTAATTTGTATTAAAATTACATGGTGCACAATATTTAATGAAGCATGCATCATGCAATTTTGCGTATGCAAACTCGTTCGTGGAAAAGAAAAAAACTATAAAATGAGATTGAGAATTTAATTATTTCAGTTAATTAAAACTCGTTATTGGGCAAGAAAGAATGATGACTATAATAAGAGATTGAGAATGGAGCAACAGATAAAAATACTTTTTGTTTTCAAGACTATTAGTACCCGCAGGAAAAATGTGTATAGATTCTAGGATTCAGTATTATTGAATAAATAAATACTATGTTGGTTTAGAAATTTAAGCAACAATTGATTTGGCTTTTTTTAGCTAACACTTCCGTTATTTCCTTTTCTTAAACCTTAAAAAAGTACCTGCATACTTGCAAGATGTGGAATGAGCTACCATCTGAGGTTTTCACGTTAGGCTACGACATGGTACGCTTCAAGAAAATGTAAAGAGGTTTTTATAGGGTAGGGAACGCATCGGCAATACCCCGGGTGTTGCCGGTGTCAATAGGCGACGGTGATCACTTACCATCAGGTGCGCCGTAAGCCTGTTTCCCCAAAAATAACAAAAAAAATATGTTTTTGCCAAGTATAATGCCCCAAATTTGCAATCAGAAAACCTGATTCAAAGAAATTGGCGAATTAACTGTTCATCACTGAACGATTTTAATATTTTTCTTCCTCTCGTTCGAGTTTTTTTATCGCAGTACCTTCTAAGTAAACAAAGGTAGTTTAACTTGTACGTAACTACGTACGTACTTACCCAATTTAATGTACTATGCAATATTGTTTGCAAGTAACTCTTAAACTGCTCAGTTATCTAACAGTTGAGCTATGTAAAGATCGTTGCAAAGGTAAGTGCTCTTAACCTGTTTTGCATAACGATCTCTAAGCGTAATTAGCGCTAAACATGTTCAAATTTGACGGCCCTCCACTAGATGGAAAGACGACCTGACAAAGGTTGCTGGGAGCTATTGGGTGTAGGTCGCACAAGATCGGTCGCTCTGGAAACATACGAGTATGTTCAGCAATGGATATAATGGTGAAGATGCGCGCGACGCAAACTGCTCCTAGTACCCAAGGCTCTCGCTGGACCTGATGAAGGAAGCGCCACTTCGCATAATGAACAAACTCTGTGAAGAAGAAGATTTTGATCTCTTGTATAATTATTTTGACGAAATTCACAGAAGGTAGGGTCAGCAAAACATGTCTTTTAATATTTATGGAACAAGCTTATACTCCACCTGATGTTAAGTGGTAACCATCGCCTATAACAAAGTATTGCCTCGTAAGTCACGTACCTTAGAAACGTGCCCTACGATGCACTGCTGCTTGGTGGCAGAAACACGTATGGTGTTAGTACTTCCCCGGGCGAGCCCTTTCACAAGCAACTCTACTATTCTTATCCTTTATTTTTCTTTACTTTTTCTTTCAACCTTTCTAGCAGTGGTCTTCAGTAGTCACTTTCTTATATAGTAATAAGTAAGCACTGAATAATACAAACATAAATTACGTTCAATTGTAGATTCAATCAATTAACCAAGTCTTTAATTAGTTAATCATTAACAGATACTGAATTATGTAAGGTAGATGTGGGTTCCGAGTTGTAACTCAGTACCTACAATCAGCCACTTTGAAAGCAAAGTCTTGGTTTCTTAAAAACGTTTACCTTAATACAACGTCAAGTGTGAAAGAAGTTCTTAATCAAAACAAAAAAATCGTAAGGAAACTCTTGGCATAGCTCAGCAAGTATTGACAATCTAATAAGCAAAGATATCGGTATCGGCATACTTATATTAAACGGTTATTTATCACGTGAACCTGTTTATTTAGCATCCCGACGTTTCGACTGTATTGCAACAGCCGTGGTCGCAGGCAGACTGGAGTACTTCGTACTACTGGAACTGCCGTCTAGAAGTGATGGCAGCTGCAGGGTCTACCCTCACTTGGTCTTCAGAATTAGATAAGTTCACGTTCATATGGCAACAAACTATACTAACTGTATCTACGCACTGAGATGAACGATTTACCTGGCAATTTTGACAGCTGCGATATGATTGAAAAACGGGTCAAATAGCATATCGTAGCTGTACATAATGTACAGTGATCACGAAAGTTCAAAAAGAGTAAACTTTATTAAAACTAATGGTTCATCCCAAACTGAGATCTCGCGAGTCTCCAGTAAAATCAAAAAAATATCATTCGTAATCTTCGACTATCAAAACAGTGCCACGAAATACTTCTCCACTGAACTTGACCTACAGTTTCATTCAAATTACAGGTAACGGGAGTTCATGTTAATTGGTTTAACTTTTTTGGGGTAGAAACTGCAGTTATTCTGGATTTCAGACTATTACCTATATTTGTGCCACTAAAGCTACACGCATACCAAATTTCAGCACTGTGCGACATTTTTAGCTCATTTAGTCACACCAAAATTTTGCCATCACTACCTACCTATTTATCAAATTTCACGATGATCGGATCAACGCTTCGAAAGTTATCAGACAAAAAAACATACATACATACATAATTACATACATACATACAACGCCGATTTCCCCAAGTTGATTTGGAGATCTCGCTTCGCTCGATCAACTATGCAGTATCAAGCAAGGTGTTGTGGCAGTCGGGGTGAGTTTAGATATAAGTAAATTTTTGTACTTAATATAGAAATATATAAAAAATTAAATAAAAAAAAACGTTTATTTCAGGCCAGACAGGGATCCATAATTTTTGTTTGTAAACACAGAAACAATCATACTTAAAAATATTGTTAGTAGGTACACAAAAAGCCAAGATAAAAAATAAATGCGGCAATATTGGAGCATGAGCGCATCTACTGGGACACCAGGCATGTAATCGGCTTAAGCAAAGCCATCCAGCGTCTCATGATAAATGAGCTCATGTTCCCGGCAACAACGGTCAGGAAGCTGTTGGTGCTTCCACGCATGTGGGTCTTTTTCGTATGATCCCGTTAAAATGATCGGCACGCGCGTCTGACAACATCCTTGATGCGCTACAGAACCTTGGCAGCCCCAACAACATCCTGAAGCCGTTATTGTATTGGATTCGTAAGGCGTTGTAGCATTTTTGCGTATATTGTGATATGTTTTCTATGTCAAATCCTAGCACGGGGCGTCGCGCGTCGGTATAACAAATAACTTCGGAGCCAAGTGGTTTATGTCTTGGTCGTCTAGATCAAACAGTAGCTACCTTATGTGCCCGAACACCTGCACGATGGAGGACCTAATAACCGCCTTACCTAATGCTATTGTTGTGGCCAAACACTAGTCCAACATACTATAAATTTAAACGTAGAACTAGTGATCACACAGTGAAGAGGGCATTAGACCTGCCGGAGAGGAGTAGTATTGCCAATCTTTTAAAAAAAGCCCATTTAGGCAACGCAACAACCCAGCACAGTGTTCTGGCGCACAAGAATTAGGAGAGCTGACCCCGCCTAACGTGGGAACAGGAATAGAAGAAGAAGAAGATTAGAACTCTTGACAAGCTAAGAAGATGAAATAGGTACAAATCTCATTCTGCCCACCCTAGCACTAGACTTACAGTATATTGCCGCCGTAATATGGTATTCACCGCTATTTGATAGATTAGAGCTTAACACAATAGCCGGAATACCACTAATCCAAATCACAAACAGACTCGCCCGATTGAACAGTGAATGAGCTCTCTATCTAGTAGATTGAGGTCATGGACCAGGTACAGTCACACGAAGAGATATCCTATAAAAATCGGAATCACTTTACTGTTTGATCATATAGCTAACTGACAAATAGCTAAACTTGTTGACATATTTATTGATAGTCTTAGTACTATTAATGTGTCCCTTAGGGTATATTCAAGTTTTATATAAATTTTGTTTTTGCCTATCTGTTAATTTGAATTCAGTTTGGGCTTTGATTAAATTTGTAAGCAACTAATTAATTAATTAATAATACTAAATTTAAATCAAAAATAATAAATCAAAATTAACATAATTTATTTTTAACAAAAAGCACACCTTACTTATGTTGGTACATGTTTCTACTGTCTACGCTAAAATGTCATTTTACTCTATTATTCATCACACTAATACGAGGGGCACACTAAAAGTTGCCGGAATCAAAAATAAAAAAATACTATTAATGGTCAAAAATGAAACAATTGTTGCCCAAAATATTCTTCCTTTGCGTCAATGCACTTTTTCATACGATTGAACCAATTTTAAAAACATTTGTGTCACTCCTTCGTGCTGACATCAGATACATGTTTTTCATACTCTTAGATAGCCTCTTCTGGTGATGAAAACCGTTGATCGCGTAATTGGTTCTTGATTTTCGGAGACAGAAGTCACACGGTGCCAGGTCAGGACTGTATGCTATACGCTGTATGCTGCTGTATGCTGTGTATGTGACTCATAAGTTGTACGTTTTTCGACTTCAAAAACTAATTTGTCTGTCTAGCCGTGTGGGAACTTGCATTGTCATGGTGCAAGATGATACGGCGTTTACCGTTATTTTCACAGAGTTTGTCAATAATTTCCGGTAAACAAATGATCATGTACCAGTCACTATTCACATTACGATGATTTTCTAAAGCAACAGTAGCCACGTGTCCAGTTTTATTAAAAAAAGAAGCAATTATCCGCCTCGAGGCACCTTTCACGCGCGCCACTTTGGTTGGTTTCGGCTCTTCTCGAAAGACCCATACGCTTGATTGCTGCTTCGTTTTGGGATCATAGCTATAAATACATGTTTCGTCACCTGTTATAATGTTCTACACCAAATTGGAAGCCCCTTCGTTATATCTGGCAAACATAGCATGGCACCGAGTGATGCGGTCCGTTTTTTGAGCATCAGTCAAATTATGTGGGATCCATCGAGAACACATCTTTCTCACACCTAAATGTTTCATGTACCCGGGCGTTTCTCTCCTATCCCCATCCCAGCAACAGCCCAAGCCGAGGTTCGTACCTAAGTGGTGCCCTTGCGCTAGTTGCCTAAAAAACTTACTGGGCTGAGTGCCATCTGCGCTCGCCAAAAGTTCGGTTAAGCTGTCACGGCATCAGAAGGCCAACAGCGAGTTTAGTCCATTCGAAAAAAAAAAAAAAAAAAAAAAGCTCCTTCGCCAAAAGCAGATTGAAGCCGAACGACGCTCTGCTGAGCTGTCAAATTACACTTAAAATCGTAAACAATCATGCAACGAAAATTTTCCCGAGTTAAATCCATTTTATTGTAATCACGCAATTTTTAAAATGACGCCAAAATGTGAAAACAATTCACAATCAGATGAAATACATTTTATTCTATGGCTAAAGAGTTCCATTTTCAAATGTAGTATAATATAATGTAGTAAAGTATAACTTTTTAAATATTGTTTATCAAAGTGGCCAATTCTGGAAACTTTTAGTGTGACCTATGTATTATAAATGTGAAAGTTTGGATATTTGTTTGTTACTCAATCACGTCGTAACGGCTGAACCGATTTCGATGAAATTTGGTGTCTTGATAGATTAAAACCTGGATTCAAACACAAGCTACTTTATATTGACAAACAAAGCGTGCGAAGCAGCTGGCGGAAGTAAGTTAGATATAAACTTTTCTACGGCGCTGTTAGTCTCGCTGTGTGCTAGAGGATAGATCATTGTGATAAAAAATCCATGCAAAGCCGGTGTGAGTCAGTTTGCCGTCAGTTATCAATCTGTGACTTCAATTTGCATAAAACGCCTTATTTGACCAATTACTACGCGGTATTTTCCCATGTAAATGTGCAACATATTTTTTTTCCTTAAATCTTCATTCTTTCTTTTCGTAAGTATCCCGTGGGAGTTACAGTGTGCCTCTTATTTTAGCTGTCATTGAGACTCGAGTGCGTATCCTTATTTTGTTTCTTTTTATTTGCTTCGTTCTGTCAACAAGTGTTAACATTTCATTTTGTTTATGATATTGTAATATCTTTCATTATACACCTTGTTTTTCTTGTGTAGAATCAAATAGAATAATCGTTTATTATGTACACACAATGATACATGAAACAATTTTAAAGGCCAGTAGGTATAAACGAATATATAGAAAGAAAGAAAGAAAGAAAAAATATTTATTTGTGAAGGTACAAAACACACACAGCACACAAGTAAGGTAAACACAAGAGAACATATACATACCTAGTCAGGTCATAAATTCTGTCACATGTTATAATAATATAAAATAATTTTACAAGTTTGTTAATTATGTAACCATTTATACATATACCAAAATGAACTTAACAAAACATAGATTCTTATGACACTAAAGTTTATTCAAAATGACCTACGTGATTTTGAATACAGGCCTTCAATCTGCGCGGCCAGTCGTCTATCGCAGCACGAACGAGGTCCATGTCAATATCGGCGGCTGCCTTAATCAAGGATGTCTTGAGTGACTCCAAATTGGGATGAGGCTTTGAGCACGTCTTTTCCTCCAAGTGTTGCCATATCTTGTAATCTAACGGATTAAAATCTGGACTGGAGGAGGACCAGTCTTCGTGCCGGATGAAGTCGATTTCACGCGCCGCCAGCCAGTCTTGTGTGCTCTTCGCTCTATGAGCTGGCGCCGAATCTTGTTGGAATACCCAGTGCCTGTTATTGAACATGGTATCAGAAACAGGTTCCACAAGGTTCGTCAGGACTGTATTATGACACACAACTGCATTCGTTTTTACACCTTTCTCACAAAAATGTACCTCTGTTAAGCCCCAATAAGAAACTCCCAACCATACCATGAGCGAGGATGGAAAATGACCTCGTTGGACACGCGGAATACGGTTGCTCGCTTCTTCACTACTGTGTGCGTACACCTTATCATTTTGTTTGTTGTAGCTCTCTTCTACGGTAAAAATTTTTTCATCCGAAAAAAGAATTTCCCGATATTTTTTTCCCGCGTAACGCTTCAACAAAGCGCGGCATCTCTTCAGTCTCAGGTCCATTAGACGAGCATTCAAACGATGTCCTATTTTTCTTCGATATGCCCGAAGCCCTAAGTCTTCATTTAACACCCTTTTCACCGTGGTTCTGCTTAACCCCATCTGAAGGGCCAACAGTTTCTGCTTACGTTTGGGATTTCTTTGAATTCGCGCCTTCACAGCTTTTATCACTGCTGGAGTCCTAACAGACCGAGGGCGACCACTTCTTGACCTGTCATCTACACTAGAGTCTTCATTGTATAGTTTGATGGTGCGATAAACGAATCTTTTGGTTATATTCAAATTTTTCAGTATGTCAAAAATTTGAATTGGCGCGTAACCGCAATGATGCAACGCAATAACTGCAACACGGTCTTCTCTAAGCGTCCACTCCATATTTAAAAATGAGTAAAATTCTAAAAAGTATACATTTTTATTTCCATGAACAATTCGAAATACGAATTCTATAAACTTTTTTGTGGCTAGCATTCTAAAAGAAAAGTTTTTACTGTGTGACAATACTTATGACCTGACTAGGTATTATATAGACAGTTCAACTCATGTGTCTGCGTACCAAAATGGCGTTCAGCTCAGCATAATATTGGATGTTATGCACCCAACGCTGATTTTCAGCTGAAAACACAACGGTTTAGAATTTCAGAGAGATGTTTATCTGCTTTGTGTTACTGTAAAATGCCAGCGGGGTTAGCATGGCCGCGGGCGATCACAATAGACCTCAATGGCCGTAGTGATACAAAAGCCGCAGAAGCTAATAAAAATAAAAAAAAGTATGGCTGCCCTGAAATAGTTTCTAACTAAGACGTAAGAAATTAAATTTAAGTGTGGAGGGTAGAACCATTTTTGTGTTCTCACGTAGACTTGTGGCACGTATACATCCTACACTCTACGCTAAAATTTCATTTTACTATATTCTTCATTGGTAGCGTATTTGGTAGCTGGCTGTTTCCGTCATAAAATTCAGATTTCTATAACAAATGCATCATTTCACGTAAGTTCTTAAAAGTGAGACTGCTGTACACCATAATGCGACTGAAGTTGAATTAAGATTACATTGCCTGAATTGGTTCATGTCAAATGAAATGATATGTAAAAGGTTCTAAAATATCAGAAAATAAACCTCATATTCTACTGGGTTAGCATGACCTAAAAACAGAAACTTTTAACAAGATGATAATGTTGGTGGGTTCCCAACGAGTTACACTGTTACAAGAGGTGTGGCTCGTTGGGACAAATTTATAAAATTATGTTGCAACGAGTAACAGTGTAACTCGACGGGAAGAAAAATCCTAACGTGTCACACCTATTTATTTGTCAAGAATAAAATAGAAAGAATAGAATAACGCTTTATTGTACAGCAAAAATACGTAAAGGACAAGTTTATGCTAAATATAGTAGGTGCAATAGGCGACCTTATCGCTGAAACATTTCTTCCAGGCAACTTTTGTATGGAAAGTAATAAGCGAAGTAGCAGCAGTACACAGAGTAAAATTATCAAAGTACCTATATAATAAAAAAAATAATAATATAAAACTGTACTTGTACTGCTAATACATAAAATAATACGTTATACCAGCTATATCAGAACAACAGAATAGTTTCAAGGTCAAGAAATTTCAAACAAATTTAAAGACTAACAAAACCTTTTAGAAAATTTCTAGTAATTATTTTCTAAACTCAAACTAGTTAGAAGTTTGTTTATGTAACAAAATAAACTATTGCCGTAATTACAGATAAGAAACTACAGTTAACTAGTGTAATGATAGGTAACATTATGCCAGCTATTTTAGTATTAAGACTTTCCACTATTACAAAAATGGTGAACCCATATAAAAAGTCTAATAATTATTTCCTAATAAATATATCCTAATAAGATAAAACTACGCAGTGTCTTTAAAATTCCCTTTTTTGGGTCAGGTTGAAAACATCTTCTAAAATACGAGTAAAACAAAAATCATTCATAAATTACGTGTAGAGGAAGTACCATCCTTTCAAACTAATTGTATTGTAGGTACAGTTACTGCTAAAAAAAATATTTATAACATTTTCTTGGTTTATTAATTAGATCTTGTAAAAATGGTGCTTGACGAAATGTTACAGCACTTTCGCATTGAGCCATTCAGACCATACAGTCACAGATTACAAAAAAGTTAATACGTAAATACAGCTGGGTGTGAGGCAAGCCGTACATTGACCCCGTCCGGTCAGCGTATTGGCTACATTATGCAAACAGGCTTCATCGGTTCAGTAAAAAAATAGTGTAAAGATAAATTAAGTGGATTTTTTAAAAATTTTTTATGAACTCTAAACACTTCCCCGGCAAAGCTAAAGCGGAAAAAGCTAAGTCAGCAGTAATAAAATGAAAAGCACAAAACAGAAAACGATAACACAAACAGTAATAAATGCGGAAGCGTAGCATGTCACTTTGATTGACAGTTTTTTTTTCTTTGGGGTTGCCACCAACAAATACTTTAAATGTACTAACGTTTTAATGTTTACAAGTTCAGTATTTTTACCACTTTTAAATAAATGTATTATAAAGCTGGTTAAATTTTTTTCGAAATAAAAAACCAACGTCCATACAAAAAGCGGACATGTCCTTTGTATGTCAGGAGAGGCAGGTACCATTTTACTTAATTTGTGCTTTAACTCTAGGTTATGAAAGAACCAGTGTGACGAAAGGGTTTATTGCGCTTCGCCAAGATTTATTTCATGCTCAGCTGAAGGGATGAATGACTGGGCCCACGCATGTTTGCGGAGCATAATCGTTCAAAAAGGTTGTACCAACATTTAAATTATAATGATGTGTGTTTAGGACTCTACTTGGGGAAAACAAATGGGGATATGAATATACCTACTTAAGCAATAACTATTAGCTTAGCAGGGCTTTCTCCTTTCACAATGAGTTTTTCATTAGAGTTAATGTGATGTTAGTGTTTGGTCTGAGACGTATACGTCTCAGACCAAACACTCTGTATCCGAAAAGTTACGTATAATATCGAAACGGAAAAACATAGCAGAATTAAAATTAAATTATGGTCTACTTACTTTGTGCTTAGGTTATTAATTTTCAAAGTTAAGAAAAAATTAGGTAAATTTTAAAATATTTGCTACTAGCTGTTGCCCGCGTCTTCGTACGCGTTACACTACTAAATGTGTAGGTAACCTAAAAATAAAGCTAAACTCGCTTTTACAACTTGACTTGACACCCCATTTTTATGTCATGTAAACTGATTTATAGGATAATAAGTAGCCTATGTGATAATCCAGGTTATAATCTACGTATATACCAAATTTCATCGAACTCTGTTATGATTGAGTAACAAATAAATAAACAAACATCCAAACTTTCACATTTATAATATTAGTGTGGTACTAAAAAGCAAAAAAAATAATTTAGTTATAAAAATATGTGGGTTTGCGTTAAATTAGGATGTTATATTGATAATGCTGAACTGAGCGTACATGAATAACCATTGTAGTAGCTTTCGCATAAAGATAATTCAAATAGTTAAAAATAAATAATACTGGACATTTTACACAGCGCTATCTAGCCCCAAACTAAGCAAAGCTACTATGAGAACCAGATAACTGATAGATTACTTATATACCTTTTTTTAACACATACTTATAGTAAACAAAAACACCCTGGAACAAATATCTGTAGATCATGCAAACATTTGTTCCGTGGCAGGAATTGAACCCGCAACCTCCTGGGACTCAGTCGGCTAGTGACTGCCGACCCACTGCGCCAGGATCAAACACTTATTTAATGTGTAGATAAACTTGTAAAGATTTTTTATCATGCGAGTGAAACTATAGGTTGAAGCTATTATTCAGGTCAAAATCATACTCCACTTTGCGCCCGACCACGACACTGCGAAAGCCCTTTTCGGCCACAAAATTTGCGGTCGAGTGGTGGTCTAATTAAACTGCATGGCGCTGTAATTGCGCCTAAAATCTATGAAAGGCAATGACCTAGCTGGTCTGTTATAACCCTACCTGATAGAGTTCCGGACTGATATGACTAAAAATATAAAGATCAAGCGAGCCTGAATCAATGCCAAATGCTCTAAGACGACGTCCGTGGCGCAGTGCACGAATAGCCGGCTGAGACGCAGTAGATTTACAGATATTTGTTCCGGGTCTGGATGCTTTTCTATTTATGATAAGTAAGTATGTATTTACAAAAAAACGTATATGTGTATTCTATCAGTTATCTGGTTCATGGGAACCTGATAGCTGATAGAATATACTGATAGCTATCTAAGGAGTACAAGCTATGCTTAGTTTGGGGCTAGGTAGCGCTGTGTGAAATGCCTAGCAATATTTATTTTATTTATTTATTTGATTATACTGTACCTGGCTTTGCGTTGGTGTTTCATGAGCTCATGTTTGGGGTACCGTAGTCCAACTATGTAAAGTCAGCGTCGGTAACTGGTAAACCCCTGCATGTTTAAAAATTGAAATAAAAACTTGTACAAGAATGATTTCCAAAGAACATAGTTTATTATGTATAATATACTACGTATTTTGTTATATACGACATTAAAATGAAAACACGGGCCGGGCTAATGGCTAGTATTGTTGTGAAATAGGTTTTTTCAAATTCATTACCATAGAAATTTTTAATTTTCAAACAACCTTAATTTCAAGTCCTATAAATATTAATGAAACAGCCTGTATAAAATAGGTTAACAAATCATATTCATTTATCATGTAAATAGGTACCTGTTAAATTGACTAAGCGGCATCGCCACCGATCTGATGATTAAAATCTAAAAAAAAAATATTGTAAATGTATCGACTACGGGGTAAATATTTATACTACCAGTATTAAACACACCTCTAAAATTAGTAAATACGGTTCCGATATGTGTTTTAAATTAATATCGTAAATAGCAAAACAGGTTGAATAGATTTTATCTAAATACACGACGTGTAAATAATTCTTCTTCATGTTTTTAGGGGCTACCAGTAAGCGACGCTGTTTGTCTGTTTCGCCATGCCCATTAGTTTATTCATCTGTAGTTACAGTCGCTTTATTCGCAGACTTTGAGGGCGCCTTGCGCAACGATACGTGAACGTATTTAGCGGCTAAATATGATTTAAGGAGTTATCAAATCATACAAATACGTCAAATTCAAACATGTTTAGTCATACGTGTAGGGATTGTTGTGCCAGCCGGCCTTAGTGTTGTAAAGCTAGTCTTTTTGTATGTGAGTAATATATAGTGTTCCGAACTGTCAACGTCACTTTGAAGAATGACAAGATGTCACATTGACATAACACGAAAACTGCGTAGACGCCACATTCCCTCCATTACTGTTCACTTGTATGAATTGCATTTTACCAAAAGAAATACGAAAGATTTGTAAATTCCTGATTAAAACATTAATACTGAAGAATAAAACGATTTATTTTCGCATCATCGACGTTCCTGCCCAAACAGATGGTCCTTCGAGCCGGATATAAGAAGAACCTGTACCGACAAGAAAACCGTGTGGTTGGGAGTTGCGTGCCATCACATCCGAACGGTCAGAAAATCCTATCTTTTACCCATCCTGTCCTCGAGCTGTGCTTGAACGTTGTGTTTTGTTGTATTTCCAGTGACGTGACCTAGCGGGAACCGAGTGAACGTGCCAGGCCGTGGTGATGCTTACACGTGCTGCGTGAGTAAACTTTCTGTTCTTTCATAGCCACCAATATGTCTCAGGAAAAGCCTAAACTCACTGTCCCTTCGCCATCTCATTCTCCTTCTAGGAAAGGTTCAAACGATGCTTATTTAACTGAATTAAAGAAACAAAGAGGTCATGTAAAAGGTCGGTTAACTCAATTTAAGAAATATGTTGATGCATTTGTTGGCGCTAGTTTGACTAACTTACAAGTTACGGAAATGAAATTGCGATTGCAGTCTGCTAGTGACTATTTCAGTAAATTTAATAGCATAGGAAGTGATATAGCATTGTATTCTGACAGTGAAGATATCCCCAGTCATTATGAGTACATTGAAACAGTAGAATCATTATATTTCAGCACAATGGCCTCGGCTAACTGTTTAATCGATAGTTCTGAGATTAGTAATGGTACAAAAATCGAAAAATGTAGTCACTCAGCCAAGGAAAGTTTAACACCAGCGCATGTTAAATTACCCATTATAAAGTTGGCCACATTCAGTGGATTGTTTGATGAGTGGTTGGAGTATAGAAATTCTTACATAACGATGATACACAACCGCACGGATCTGGATGCTACACATAAGTTTCATTATTTGAGAGCTTCGCTCAGTGGAAGTGCATTACAGGTGATAAGTGCGTTAGAGTTTAATGCGTCCAACTATGTACATGCGTGGGAATTACTGGAGAACCGATATCATAATGTTAGATTGCTCATACATAACCACATTAAATCTCTTTTCAATATAACGATAGTGAAACAGGAATCTGCAAGTCAACTTAGAAAGATAATAGACACAGTTTTGAGAAATTTGCGAGCGCTCAAAACTTTAAAAGAACCGACAGAATCATGGGACACGTTAATAATTTACTTAGTGGTTTCCAAATTGGATTCTTCTACTGAACGTGAGTGGGAGAATCACAAAGGGTCTCTTGATTTAAACTCACACGGCCTTATTCCAAAACGCAGACTATAAATAGACTAGGTTTAAATCAGGTTTAGACCAGAGACTAAAATAAACTTTATTACAAAACGAAGTTTAGCACTAAAACCATGGATCATCTATGGTCTAAAGATAAACTCCCGAGACCCCTAGTTTATCTTTGGTTTTTCTTGCTTTGAGGTTAACTTTGATGTTTACTTTGATTTTTGTGTTACATTTTGATAAATAATTTACCGAAATGGGTATTCACATGATCGGCTTGATTGATTTAGAAGATATAGACATGCTGGAGACGTTCCGGTGATCTGATAGACATCGTCTCCGAGTGAATCCTTTACCTATGTGAACCTATGTGATGAAGATTTTAGTAGATTTATTGCGTGAAGATTTGTCTCACGATCTTGAGCCCCGAAATCCAAGTGATTTGCGCGCTTCACAATAATAATTGGGTTCGCCATGAAGTAAGTGCTTATAACCTTGTAATACAAAGTTTTATAAAAACGAATTTAATTAATTTACCTACTAATACATTTTTTTTTTTTCATCCTAGATTCAAGACGATACTGCTGATTTACATGATGTATCTCAACCAGCTGTCAGCAAAACATGATTTATAAAAATGCCTGCAACTTTAGGGCATCAAGAGGAGAGCATAAGAAAATTCCGCACAATAGTGAATTGTGATGTTCTTCAATTAATGTACAGGTAATTTTGATTTTAGTTTGTTACTGTCTAATAAAACATACATACAATCACATCTATTTCATGAAGGGGGATTAAACTAATCTAGACAAATCTATAGAATATAGGGGACAAGATAAATCTTAAAAATTTTACAACTATGGTATAAAACAAAACATTATGGAAAGATTATAAGTAGGTAAGTACTAAAAAGTGTTAACTTTCCAGGTAGTTTGTGATGCTGATCTGAAAACTATGAAAATGGTGACCAGGTAGCGTGGCAGTGTGCATGACTCAAGAATATTCCGGGAATGCAGATTAAATCAAGAGGCTGGTGCATTCTTTGAAATATTACAGGGATACAGTGGTTATCCATGTACTTATTTACCATTGTGTGTATTTATTTACCATTGCTGAATCCCGGAAGTCCCAAAGATGAAAACTACAATAGGTGGCATATCCGTACCCGGAACACAGTGGAAAGTTTTGGTCTATCGAAGCAACAGTTCCGTTGTCCTTCACAATATTGCCACTGACATGAAAGAAAACCTGTTTCCTGGTGAGGATAGCAGTGAGCTGACTTTTTCAAGGGGAACCCGTACCAATACCAAGGTATATTCATAACACAGTACAGGGGAATACTAGGAGAATCCAGTTTATTGAAACTCATTTTTCATTTAATATAATTCATTAATATAATGTTCAAATTCATTTAATATAATGTCTTAAATAAATATGTATTTTATTTTTATTCTATGTATGGTAAATTTTTTAATGATGGTGTCATAATAATAGTCATTCATTCATAATAATAAAAATTATAACGTGTTTTTCTTACATTCTAATAAAGCTATTTCTAGTTCAAATGTTTTTCATTTCCAGCAATTCTGTTTTTTTTTAAGTCCCTTTGTACTGGCGCATTTCTTCAGTTCTGTAAAACAATAAAAAACATTATAGAAAATTGCAATATCTAGTTAAAAACGTATGAAGGGAAACAAAGTAATATAGGTACTTATTAGTTATCTAATGGTGCTCACAAGACTTACTTTCTCTTCAAAACTCCAGTTTTCACCCCTTTTTCTTCTTCATTTGTTCCATTTTTTTACCCCAACACGATCTCAACTTAGGTCAATTATGTACAAAATGTACAAATGGATATATTGGTGTATTTGTTCAAGCTCAAGGTGAATCGCCTAGGATTCCCCCGAGTGTTAAAAAAGTCTTCAAAACTTTCAAGTGGTTTCTCAACAAAGCTCCATCAGAAATATTGTTTTGATTGACATGGCCTGACTGATGGTCTCGAATTTTGCGTGCATGATGAAACTTCACTCCATTACACGCATGAGATATTCAAGAAATGATAACAACTCTTTTAAAAAAAACCTTTTGAACAATAAATCGCCCATGTTTGAGAGATTAAAACATATTTTAGTAACAAATAGATTAATAATCTATCATTAAACATATTTCTAATCCTTTTACATCTTAAAGAAAATATCACATTTATCGAAACGGAACGTTGCATCGAATGGTTGCAGAATGAATGAATGATGCATTATCAATATTTATAATATAATCTATGGATTTAGTTAAACCATGGACTATTTCTGGTACTAAGTGATCTTTGGTTGATCTACGTTTTGTAATAAGGACGCATTTTAATCCTGGTACCAACTTTAATACTGAAACAAACCTAGACTTCTTAGTTCTGGTTTAAACCTAGACTAATGTACTTTTTTGGAATAAGGCCGACAAGGTTTAAAGTTAGAACAGCTGCTTGAATTTCTTCGAAACAGAGCCGATATGCTGGAAATGATTCATGCGAATCATTCCAAGCCGTCTTCTTCAACTAAGTCTATAAGTACAAGCGATAATAAGAATGCACATCAAGTTCATAGTTATGTGTTAACGAATAATAACACTTCAAAGGTTACCCCTAAGGGCAAACCATCGTACAGAAGGGATAATAATTCGAAATTAAGTTGTATTAAGTGCGATGGTAATCATAAACTTTATACATGCGTTAAGTTTTTGAACTCATCTGTTAGTGATAGGATTCGGTTTGTTGACAAAAATAAGTTATGTCCGAATTGTTTACGGTCGGGACACGAAATAGCTAACTGTTCGTTTGGTCCCGGCATGCAATGCAGGTCAAAACATAATAGTTTACTACATGTAGACGA
Organism: Philereme transversata; assembly: GCA_963924445.1. NCBI lineage: Eukaryota > Metazoa > Arthropoda > Insecta > Lepidoptera > Geometridae > Philereme > Philereme transversata. Next base: position 12,625,035 of record OZ004338.1, on the reverse strand, counting down.
GCAAATCACTACTACTGAAGCGAATGTGTGTGTGTGGACATTGTTTCTTCATGCACTAGTAGTACATCGACCGCTTTACATGCATCCGCGACAGACTACGCGACGAACACGATTATAAACACGGGCGACGGCAGTCCGAACTTATCATTAAAACAGGTTTTGCTTTCGACTGCTACCATAGAGATAGCCGATCAGAACAATAAGTTTCATACGGCGCGGGCTCTTCTGGATGACGGTAGTCAGCATAGTTTTATCACGGAGAAATTTGCTAAACGATTAAATGCGCCTTTTTTACAGTCCACAATACGTATATCGGGTGTAGGCCGTAGTCTTACCCGGTCGAATAATTCATGCGATATTTTCATGCGCTCTAAAACAAGTAACTATAATACGCGATTGACTTGTTTAGTGTTGCCACTGATAACGCCTTGCTTGCCAACGACAAGCATTGCATTCGAACATTTATGTATACCTAATAATATACAACTCGCAGACCCTGACTTTGCCGTGCCAGCCGAAATCGATTTATTAATCGGCGCGGACAAATTTTGGGAACTTTTAGACGAAGCTAGGATTCGATTACCTAACTTCCCTAACCTTCTATTAACTCTATTCTATTCTATTCTATTCTATTCTATTCTATTCTATTCTATTCTATTCTATTCTATTCTATTCTATTCTATTCTATTCTATTACTTCTATTAACCATTCTTGCAAAATTCGAAGTTAGGTTGGTTGATTTCTGGTCCCATCAACACAAAAAACTCTATCCCAAGCGAAGTTCAGTGCCATTTTACTGAAGCATTAGACGGACAGCTTCGTAAATTTTGGGAAATCGAGAATTTACCTAATGATAAAATGGTGAATAGTGTTCTCACACAAGATGAACGAAAGTGTGAGGAACTATTTATCAATACGACAAAGCGAGAGGAAAATGGTAGATTTTCGGTTCGTATCCCGCTAAACGAATCAGCTGATGCGCTTGGTGATTCTTATACGATAGCTTATAAACGATTTTTAGCTCTGGAACGGAAACTCGAACGTTTACCTGTGTATAAAAAAATGTATTGTGATTTCATGCACGAGTATGAAGCGTTGGGTCACATGACTCGTATAGATACCTACAGCGATTCTAGTTTTTTCTTGCCTCATCATGGAGTTTATAGGGAAAGTAGTAGTACTACAAAACTACGCGTGGTATTCGACGGTAGTGCTAAAACGACTTCACAGAAGTCCCTAAACGACATTCAATTGCCAGGGCCCGCACTGCAAAATGATATATTTTCTATATTATTACGATTTAGGCAATATAAGTATGTAGCGTGCGCGGACGTTGAGAAACTTTTTAGGCAAGTGCTTATACAGCCAGACCAAAGATGACTGCAAAACGTACTCTGGCGTTCCAATCCTAACGACGCGATAGGCGTTTACCAGCTGAACACGGTTACCTACGGGACAGCTTCGGCTCCTTATCTCAGTATGCGCTGTATTAGACAATTAGCGCTGGAATGAAACGATGAAAATATAAAACGTATAATTATGAATGATGTTTTTGTTGATGATTTACTGACAGGTCATGACAATCACGAAACACTGTTGGACATTTGCGAAAAGACATCTAATGTTTTGAAGTCCGGCTGTTTTCCGCTGCGTAAATGGACCTTTAACTTTGATTCAAAACAAGTCTCAAAGGTACTTTTTGATGATGGACTTGAACAGAGTAAAACACTCGGATTAGGTTGGTATAACGACAGTGACCAACTACATTTCACATCAAAAATAGATACGAGCTGTGATTCGCCAACGTTAACTAAACGTGAAATGTTATCGGTAATCTCACAAATATATGATCCGTTAGGTATTCTTGCGCCAGCTGTAATAATCGCAAAAATTCTGTTACAAAAATTATGGCATTGTAAAATCGATTGGGACACTTCCGTGTCAAAAGATGTCGCTTTGACATGGAATCAATTAATTAAAACTTTAAGCAGTTTAAACGAATTACGAGTACCTCGTCAAATTAGGGGTCCTTATGACGACCATTTAGAGTTACATATTTTTTCTGATTCTAGTCAACACGCTTACGGGGCGTGCGCGTACGCACGTTCATATAACAGTGAATCGGAAATTACCGTTAGACTTATATGCGCTAAGAGTAAGGTAGCTCCTATAAAAACGATAAGCATTCCACGACTCGAGTTATGTGGTGCCCTAGTAGGAGCTAAGCTGTATAGCAAAATAACCAATTTATTACGGCTCACTTTTACTAAAACTTACTTTTGGACGGATTCCACTATAGTTATGGGGTGGATACGTATGTCACCTCATTTATTAAAAACTTTTGTTCAGAATCGGGTTACTGAAATAAACGAATTGACCGGCGATTCTGTATGGTTGCACGTAAATGGCAAGGATAACCCCGCGGACTTGTTGTCAAGAGGGCTAAACCTTGATTCATTAATAAAGTCTGAACTGTGGTGGACCGGACCTGGTTTCCTAAAACAACACGATTTTCCTGCTAAAATTGAGAATTACTCGAATGACATAAGTTCAAATTTACCCGACTTACGAAATGTAACGCTAAACCATGTTATTCATACTTCAACTGTGAGCGATGAATTGTTTATTTTCGAACGATATTCGACATTCGATAGGTTAAAACGTATAGGTGCGTATGTACTTCGTTTCATTCACAACTTACGAACGAAGCGCGAGCGCTTACCAAATATGAAAACCGGCTTGCTATCCGTAGAGGAACTCATCGATTCACAGCGCATGTTGCTTAGATTCGCACAAATACAATCTTTTCCGGACGTGCATTCTTGTTTACAGAACAATCTACATATAAAGGGTAAACAAACTAAACATATTTTGGGACTGAATATTTTCTTGGATGATAATCGTTTGATTCGAGTTAGTGGTCGTCTAAGTAATTCATCTAGTTTCAATTACGATAAGAAACACCCGATTTTATTGTGCGGGAAACATCATTTAACGCTTTTGATATTTAGACACGAACACAAAAGGTTGTTTCATGCTGGTCCGTTACTTCTTCTATCTAACATCCGTGAGAGTTGGTGGCCGTTGGGTGCAAGAAACTTAGCAAAGAAAGTAGTTTATCAGTGTATCACCTGCAACCGATATAAAGGTAAAACCTTATCACCTATAATGGGTAACTTACCTAGTGAGCGCTTAGACCCAGGTTTTCCATTCATACGTACCGGTGTAGATTATGCAGGGCCAGTATACATCTTAAATCGAAAAGGCAGAGGTGCTCAACTTTCCAAAGGCTATATTTCTTTATTCGTTTGTTTATTAACGCGTGCAATGCATTTGGAACTAGTTACTAGTCTCACAACAAACGATTATCTTCTCGCATTGAAACGTTTTATAAGTCGAAGGGGAAAACCTGAAGTTATCTTATCAGATAATGGAACAAATTTCGTTGGTTCTAAAAAAGAACTTTCCTCATTTTTAATTCAAAATACTCATCAAGTCACAGATTCCCTCGCTAATGATGGAATCAAATTATTATTTTCTCCTCCTTATTCTCCACATATTGGTGGTATGATGGAACGGGGGGTACGCTCCTGTAAGTTTCATCTCCGACGCATAATTGGTAACGCTAGGTTGACGTACGAGGAGTTCAGCACGGTTCTTGCACAAATCGAATCCGTCCTGAATTCCCGTCCCTTATCACCTATGTCCACAGACCCGAACGACCTGTCTCCACTTACCCCTGCACATTTTCTGATCGGACGACCGCTGGTGGCTCCTGCATGCGAAGACCTGACACCTAAGAAAACGACGACACTGACACGGTACCACCGAGTCGAACAACTGCGGCAGCATTTCTGGCAGCGCTGGTCCAAGGAGTATTTGGCGGAACTACAAATGAGAACTAAGTGGAAGACAAACAAAAGCGACATTGCAACGGACACACTAGTCCTGATCAAAGATGACAACTTGCCTCCCCTTAAATGGAAGCTGGGTAGGATTTCACAAGTCTTCCCGGGCAAGGACGGCGTTTCCCGAGTGGCAGACATTCGAACAGCCACTGGAATCATTCGGCGGTCATTCGCGAAGATCTGTCCGCTGCCGCTGGAATTAGAAGATCCCCCGGTCGACCCGACTATTGCTGCTACGACTACTGTATTGGAACCCTGCGCTTCCAAGGCCGGCGGTATGTTCCGAACTGTCAACGTCACTTTGAAGAATGACAAGATGTCACATTGACATAACACGAAAACTGCGTAGACGCCACATTCCCTCCATTACTGTTCTATATACTGAATTATACCAAAACCAGCCAGATACAAATAGTAGAGCCAAAGAGATTTTATTACAAGTTCATACATACCATAATGCGAAAAGACTTTTTCCCCAACCTATTATTAGATAATTCTTTATTGCACACCACGAAACAAATACATATAAAAACAACCACGTAAATCTATGGATACAATTGGAGGTCTTATCGCAAAATAGCGACCATACAACCTTTACCCGACAACCTTTGGATGGAATGGACTGTGTGGACATTATCTGGGGTGTAATGGTGTACTTAACATACTACATGTACATACATACTAATACTAATGAAATAAAAAAAAATTACATTATAAAATAAGTAATCAAGGCAAATGTGTAGTTATGAATTATAATTTCACTAAAAACAAGATATTTAGTATTTTATTTGAGAAAGAGGGTAGATATTCAACAAAGACTTCAGTTTACCCGTGATCTAGGTGCCTGAACTCTGCCTTTATATTAATGGTATAATATTCTGTTTTTAGCGAAAATAGTGTAGGTACATTAATATAATTGTTTCGAGGAAATTTAAAAAATTGTGTATAACTGAATTTTATGGCCGGTCCCGAAATAATGACGCTACAAACTGCAGTTTTAGAAGGTTATTTAGAGGATGACGTCTTGTACAAAATATACATCCGTACTCTTATAACGTAAACCAGTTGCTGTCGCTTACCTGTCGTTCGCCCAGGCCGACAATATCACACCTATATTGCGTATCTTACGTGTGAAGGACAGCGTTGAAATAATACTGGCTTACGTATTAAAGGTACTGGTAAGTATTAAAATAATATAGTTCACAAAACACTAATCGCGGACGTTGGGTACCAAGTAGGCAAGTTAAAGTGCTGGGCGGGCCACGTCTGCCGCATGTTGGATGAGTTATGGGCAAAATACACCACCGAGTGGATCTCAAGTCGCAAAACTGACACGCGGCCGACCACAACGCCGATGGGAAGATGAACCCTACTTTATGGAAGACTGGACCCCACACTTGATCGTAGTACATTAGAAAGAAGGAAGAGCTTTGCCCTACAGTGGGACAGTACGGGCTCCAAATCTTTCCTGTCTTCTATAAGTCTTCCTTCTTATAGTAGTTTGAAAATTTTTTTTATAATTATATAATAGTTCCATATTTATGAATTCTTGCTATTTGTTATACAAATATATAAGTACCCATTTTATCTGTAGTATTTGGATATTAATTACAATTCATTCTAGTTTGTTTTATTAAATTTGTATTCGTGTACGTGTTTTGTTATGTACGACATTAAATAAAAAGACGGATAGGACTAATGTTGTAAATAAGATTTTTTAAATTCACTACCTTAGAAATTCAATTCAATTCATTTATTCCTTGTAAATCTAAATACAATGTTAGGTGGTAGGGGTTCTATGTAAGTGCTAGATTTTGCCTTGCGGCGGCGTAATACAAGCATTTTATAATTAATAATAAACATATCATGCAAATACAAACACATTAAAATGACATAATTGGTTAAATTCAGAAAAACAATATGTCAAAAAATAATAATTAGTATAATAAAATGTCAATAAATAGTAATAATGATTTAAATGAGGGTCCATGTCAATTTAATGTGATAATTATATAATATTTTAGTCGCTTAAAAACTCATTCCATTACAAAATTTAAACATTTTAAACTACCATGATATCAAGTTCTAAAATATCAATGAAACAGGTAATAAATCAAAACAGGTTGTATAAGCAGCAAGTCTGTGACGCACCTGGTTCCGGCAAAAGATTAGCGTTCTGTTTGTTTATCTAAACACAGCATTGCTGAGGCGGACATCATTTTGTGACGTCATTACGGCACTGACAGTCACTATAGAATGTAACGATAGTTTTTTATATATTTTATATTAATTTTCAATATTTTCCTAGGTTTGGACTAATGTGTAAATACATTTTTTTCTATATTTCTTTAAAATTATAATAATATTAACTCACAACTAAACGGGAAGATATCTCACAGGAGGGTAAGAGACGATTCCAAACATTACATTCAAAACACGCGCACTTTTTGCACAGAAGTTAATCATTCACGTGACAGGTTGCAAGCTCATCGCCGCTTATTAGAATCCTATGCCGTTAGTACATGCGTTTGAATTTATGTTTTTGAAGTGAAACTTCTTTAGCATCGTTGTGATTTGAAAGTCGATGAAACGAAAAAGCGACAGTAAAAAGAGACAGACACATAAATTCATAAGATTTAACGTGGGAGAAAATGAGATAGGAAGCATTATACAGTGTTTCTTATGTTTGTGGTTATCATTACTAAAACCTACAATTCTCATCTTCCCTAAAATTTTACATTCGTTTCATTATCTTGAAGCCAAAATTTTTGAAGGTTTCACTTCTACCACGTGTGAATTGCACACATGCTTTTTTTTTATTACGTGATGTTGTTTTTAACGTTTCGAGCACGTGTAATTAAGGTATTTTTTTTTAACTTTATGGTAACAAACAAGCGTACGGCCTACCTGATGGTAAGCGGTTACCGTAGCTATGGACTTTTGTAATACCAAAAGTATCACTCGCGCATTGTCGACCCTTTAATATTTTCAAAGCGCCCTTTTTGAAGAACCCCATACTGTAGTCCCTAGGGAAAACCTCCTAAGCCATACCTATGATTTTTTTGTGTTTTTGATATCAGAATGTTTTTTTAACGTTTTTACCATTGGTCTAAAATTCTAACCGTTTTCAATTGTTAAACGCAAGTCGGTGTACATCCAGCTAGGCCACAGCATAATATTAAAAAAGAAATTCCCCCACATCATTGTCTATGGTCCTCATTATAAACTTCCTGTAGAGAATAATTTATCAACTTTTCGGTAATCACGCGCCAGATCTGATCATTTTACTGCAGAATTTATGGAACCAATTAATTTTCTGGTAGGTCTTATTTAATTTTTTTATGAGGCAGTGAGAAAGTATTGCTAGTATTTCCAGAACTTGGCACAACTAGTTGTGCCAAGTTGTGTCATTAGGAACGAATATTTTGGATGGTACAAATAGTTGTTCTATTTGTTTTTACCGGCTAAGAAAACGTTTGTGATTTGTTAATGATGAAGGTTTACGAATTGTACCTAAACATTGTACATCATAAGATTTATTTTTGTTATCAACAGTAGGCTTAAACATATTTCTTAAATTTATAAAAAAAAAACTATTAACATATTTACATGAGCTCAAAACGGTAAAGGAAACCATCCTGGGAAAACCGGCATGCCCTAGAACCAAAAATTCCTCCAAGGATCTAAGGGGAATTAATAAAGTGGTGACTTTATATTGCCTATTTATATTTAGCCTACTTTCCCTCCTCCTATTACTAAAGATGTTACGTACGTATACATATGAATAATTATAATATAGATAAGTTTGATACAAAGTCAGGCAAATTTCAGGTGATAATATCTCTACGTCATCTTTTACTGTATGGAAGGTAGTGTGACCCCCCCCCCCCCTACTGAAAAGCCCGCCCATGATGAATTTTACCCAGATTCTAACCCAGTCTACAATCTAATTTACCTTTCTACCATATAGTCATGATCTACCTACTTCGTAAATTATTCGACCCTATTAACATCTACCTTAAGAGTGTATTGTGATTAATATTTTTGGCCTTGTGATTTATCTAGTATTGCGGTAGAAACCCACACGTTGCAATATCCGTAATAACTCAGTTTCTTTTAAGGAATTTGAGTGTAGTACCAAAGATCATGCTACCTACTTTATGAGAGAATTACACCTATCTAAACACATTGACATACCCATAGACTTTTAGTTAGTGATAATTGTGATCTACCTATTGTAAGCTTGGTGCCAAAGTTACAGCTTACCCACTGGGAACGTATCGATCCACCTACAAACCGATTATCGACAATTATAATTGTGGCTAAGTAACTTGTTAAAATATCTTAGGTTTGCAGCCCCACTACCGCTGAAGACAATGAGACTCGACTACCAGACTGGACATCTCTCTTCCACAAATCAAAAGTATTATTAGGTATACTTAACCTTATATTTTAGACAACATAAAAATTGTATGTAAGTACTCGTAGTCTGTTGTTCCTACTCATTATTAAGGGAATTAGAGGTCATAATCTTTTTCAAGGTGTAGATTCTTTTTGGTTATCTTGCGAATTAGTAAAGTTCTTATTTTTAGAACTAAACCTATTTGATTTTGGTTCTTCGTAGCCTATTCAAGAACCCAACTCTTTTCGATTCCAATCCTAAGAATAGCCGCCCCCTACTACTACTATCTGCCACTCAGTCTTTAAACATACCTAGGCAAGCTATTAATTAACCCATTCTTAAATTTACAATCAGAATGCACTAAAATGTAGAACTTCGTAAAACCCCATAATGATGCAATGTGTTGCAACTTAGTACTTTTCCGAACGGCTATTTTGCATGAAATAGATAAGTCTGCTTTAATAAGCTATCAAAGTCTTTAGTTTACTGTAGTTTGACCATGAATATTACTTCAATTCATGTTTCTATTACATTTTCAGTTAACAATGCTGATTAATCTTAACGGAATTTAATTTCCTTGGCTCCGTAGACTAGAAAACAGACCCTTTTCATGCATCTGTTTCTAATTAAGCCCAGCATTTTAAGCCAATTAAATAAACACCCCGCAATTCAAAACAATTATTCCCAAATCAATATATGGAATCCAAATTCCACTTACTGTAATTCAGGAACAATCACTTTAACCGTCTCTAATTTATCCTACCCTCAAAATAAAATAAATCACGGCTTCTAAAATTTTCCATCCGAAATTCACGCCATTTAAACTTCAATGTAAATAACACGGATATCCAATAATTACATTTAAATTAACACAAACAATTTACTCTGTTAGGATCCACTTCAATACATTCCTGCACGAATCCGATTACCAAACATTACCACAAAAACAATAATTAAAAATGGCAGTAAGTAAAAATTCCTACCCTCAAAATAAAATAAATCACGGCTTCCAAAATTTTTCATGCAAAATTCACCCCATTTAAACTTCAATGTAAATAACACGGATATCCAACAATTACATTTAAATGAACACAAATAATTTACTCTGTTTGGATCCACTTCACTACATTCCTGCACGAATCCGGTTACCAAACATTAACACAAGAACAATTATTAAAAATGACAGTAAGTAAAAATTAGCAAGCACGTAAGGTACGTGCTTGTTAATTTTTACTGGTATTCTCTGGGTGTCTCAGCAGGCTGCTAGTGAGAGAAAAGCGACGAGAAAAATGACCACGAGCCAAGAGATCCCATGAGCAAAGAGCGTGACGAAAGAGCGACGAGAAATGACCTCGAGCGTCGTAGTCATCATCTCATCCCCTGTCGAGGGATGGGGAAGGAGTTCAAGGGCTCTGCCCTCCTACTCCGGCTTGTCTTCGCCCATTGCGATGGGCGTGTCTTTTGGGTTGATTTTGATCTCATATACGGTTAGTAGGTAATAATTAAGAATTCTGGCACAAGGTCATTCACTTCACTCGTGAATGGACCTTTTGCCAGAATTCTTAATTATTCCATGAATATTGGTATATTCAATTATTCCATCGAATATTGGTATATTCAATTATTCTATTGAATATTGGTATATTCAATTATTCCATTGAATATTGATATATTCAATTATTCCATTGAATATACATCTTATTATAATAAAGATTTACTCTTCAATTAAAATTTTGGTAAGTAGTATACTCTTTTTTGAAATAGAATCAAAATTCACTTTACTAATGAATTATATATCGATTCACCAGTGTTTTACATACTACCTTACACACATTACTACCTACTTGGAGTATTTAGTATTGAAATGAAACACCAAGTTATGTTTAAATTGTAGATAGCTTACTTTATTCGAAGTTCATGATCATAATCATTTATTTTTCTGATGAAATTTACATAGATGCCTAGACACAGAAATCATCTAGAAATTAAATTTAAGTAGAAGTGTATAGAGACATCATTATCGAAGATCAATTCAAACAATCATTTAAATTATGTCTAACTATTGATTAAATGTACATACTTAGGAAGATATTATTTATAAAATATCTCACACACTTGATGAATAGGCATTATTTGATATTGAATGCTGTATTTTTGAAATAATTTCCCTTGTGCTGGTATAAATTTCATCGAATAGTACACCTCTGACGATGTGTTGAGCGCATAACTCAGCTTTGCATTTACAAAAGGTATCTTCTGTGTTTTCAAAATTTCTTGCATCATGAATTTCAATACGTATGATTTTGTATCCATATGCGGGTTTCTTCACAAATGAATAGTTGGTGGTAATGGGGCCCTCATTAATAACTCTCTTACGCTGTTCTGCTGCATTCCTGTTAATAGCAGAGTCGTCGACAACAAAGTTGAATAAGTCTTCAGAATCCTGAAACATAAAATAATATCTTTTACTTATGAATATAGGTAGGTAGGCACATAACAAAATTACGAAATGGCATTCACACAATCGATTCGACTGATTAGCCTATATATTAAAATAATTTATTTAATAGGTACATACTTACTGACATGTCTTTCAGTTAGTTTATTTGGAGAGGACGGAGATGCAGGCTTTTCAAACGCAAAGTGAACGTAGAATATTTTTATTTCTTAATTTATACTTTTTTAGAAGTTGTCTAATTCTTCAGCATAAGATTTGAAATGATATAACAATTTAAAATGCATGTTAATGCTGAACTAGGTAGGTACACACTTCCCTACCATAAAAGTAACATTGACATACTACACCGCCTGACCACATTCCTGGCATACATGCACGTGCCTCACTCTCAGTACCTACCTAGAGACATAGTGCATTATTTAACTGCACCCGTTTATAACTATCTATTACAAATTTCATCGAAAGCATGGGCTATGGCCCAATTAATCAAATACCTACCTAAATCAATAGGTAGGCCTCAGTAAGAAAGTTTAATGTTATAATAGTTAGATGTTCTCTATGGTGTGGTAAGTAAATAGCCGGCTGAGATGCAAGAGGTGCGGGTTCAATTCCCGCTGCGGGCCATGGTTGAGTGATTCGCTCACTGAGCCACCGAGGTCATCGAAATATCAAACCTATAAGCAGTATTTGTCTGTCTGTTGATACATTTATTACTTTCGATGTAAGTAAAACCAGCAAGCAAAGTCATGGTAATAAGATTGTATTATTCTTACTAAGACGAATTAAACTGCAGAGGTTTATAAGTTACTATCTAAATAAATAGGTATGCTCCACTAAGAAAGTTTAATCTTATAATAGTGAGATGTTCTCTATGGTGTGGTGAGTAAATAGCCGGCTGAGATGCAAGAGGTGCGGGTTCAATCCCCGCTGCGGGCCATGGTTGAGTGATCCGCTCACTGAGCCACCGAGGTCATCGAAATATCAAACCTATAAACAGTATTTGTCTGTCTGTTGATACATTTATTACTTTCGATATAAGTAAAACAAGCAAGTAAAGTCATGGTAATGAGATTGTATTATTCTTACTAAGATGAATTAAACTGTAGAGGTTTGTAAGTTGATAACGTTTAATTGATTGTGTGCAGTATCCCAGTAAGCATTTTTCTTAGTGTGTATCTGTGTTCACCAAAAATGGGCAAGAGTCACATGAATAGGATACTATAAAAGCTCCCTATTTCTTGATCAAACCACATACCACTTTCCTGGACGATACGCAACGCCTCTCATCAACAGTGATTACCGAGCGAGCTGACAATCAAATAAAAATGTAAGTACCTACCTACCTACCTACCTACCCTAACATTTAGAGTAATCGATCGAATCACGATTCAATTCAATTTCGATTCACACATTCATTCGCTAGATTCAGACAATCGTCGAATTTATATAATTCAATGGTAATCATTAAATTGATACTTAATTCAATCATTATTCAATTCATATACTCATAGATTAAACTTGAATCAAATCTTTCAATACTTATTTCACTATTCCAATAGTTTTAAATATGTATGCTCAGGTACCATACTAATCAATTATTTTTTGACAGGTCCAAGCAACCGTGCAACACTACCGCGGATACCCTGTTCCCGTCAGAAGATGAATCTGCTAGTGGTGGCTGCTCAGACGTAGAAATTCAAAAAGTGGATAAGCCGAAGAAGCGATCATCAGCTGCGGTACCTGAACCGGGGCCGTCCAAGAAGGCCAAAAAGCTGAAAATCAGCCCGGTAACTATCAACAAGCCCAGTGCTCACGACTTGTTCGGCTCGGACAGTGAGGAGGAGCAGGTGACGCCTGAATCAGTTAAGAAAGGTAAAAAGGCGGCTCCTGTGTATTCTTATTTCACGAGAAGGCTGGCGAACGGTTATTCACGCCAGAGTAATGAAACTAAAAGCGGTTCACATTATGTGGAGGTTAAAATTTACAAAACTAACGAAATCGAGAACATTTTGCCGGTGAATAGGTGGCGGCACTCAATTATAACTATAAAAAATCAGGTAGATGATGGGAGCGACACGTGGAGAGTATTAGGAGAGCTCGTAGCTGCTACACGCAAAGATTTTAAAAAGTGCCCACCTACATTCATTAGTCAGTATTATTGATTATTATCAATACATATAGTATACCTATAACATAATACTTATGTTAATCAATGTTTAATCACTTATTCCATTATTAATATTGTTAGTAGTATCCTTATAATCATAGAATTAGTAATAATAGAAAATAGGGTTCCTATTAGCTAATAAAATGTTCTATTGTATCATTATTATTTTTGTTTTTTTTCAGTCCCAATTTCAAATGGAGTCGCACACTGTAAACAATGTAATATTAAATTACCGAGTAATTATTATCGATATCATATCAGAACTAATATGCACAAATCAAATTGCTTGCTCAAGTCTGGCTATGAAAATATTGATATAGTTGCTACTGCATTCATGAATCGAATAATGACATATCGTTTGAATGCCTCGCAGGAAGTCGAGTACCTCTCAGCTGAGGCGTTCCTGCAGGATAATAAACGAGTCATCACAAAACTGATCAATGAATCTTTAATGAAAAATCATTGTATTAAAATGAATTGTGAAATGTTTGCTTATTTTGTACTGTTTAAATCAAATGAGCAACAATTGAAATCATTTAATACTAAATACGAAGTTATTTACCACAGTACAAACTTTGATGAACTGTTTATAAATATTATAGAGAAATTTAAACAGAAATTGACAGAGTTTACACAATGTGGGTCTGGGTGGTCTTTTCTTTCGATAAGCCACTTAGAGATAAATATCAATAAATATTCTCCTATGAGAGGTGGAAGTTATATTGAATTACCTCCAATCATAAAGAATACTAAAAGTTGCTTAAATGTGAAAAACTCTGATGATAACTGTTTTTTATAGAATATTGTTGCGGGCATGTTTCCTGCCAAAAAAAGTGTATGCAGAACTACATCGTATCCGCATTACTCAATGGGTTTAAAAACAAATGGGTTATCTTTTCCACCTACATATAAAGATATATCATTATTTGAAAGAAATAATTGTCATATAAGTGTAAATGTATATGGTTTGGACGATAGACATGTTGTAACAGGTCCTCTATATAAAACACTTTGTAAGAAGCCAAACCATTTTAATTTACTATATTTTGAAAGAAATGGTACGGCCCACTATTGCTTGATCAAAGACTTGGTACGATTAGTTCGTAGGCAAGTATCACGGAACAATAATAAAATGTATTTATGTGATACATGTTTACAATTTTTCGCAAATGAAACCAAACGTAATTTACATGATTGCTCTAATGTTTTAACAATTTTACCAGATAAAAATAAATTTCTCAAATTTATGCACTATGAAAGACAACAAAAAATTAGTTTTGTGATTTATGCTGATTTTGAGTGCTTATTGATGGATTATAATGAAATTAAAACAAAAAATACTGAGACAAATAAAGTACACGAACCTTCATGTTTTGCATATTATATTTGTTGTTCTCACGATGAGTCTTTGAACAAACTTGTATCTTATAGAGGGAAAGATTGTGTTAAAGTATTTATTAAATATTTATTGAATGAAGTTAAATACATCAACAAGATCTTGTGCACTATAAAAGATATGAACCCATTGACTGAAGAACAAGAAAATTGTTATCAGTTTGCTAAGACATGTCATATTTGTAAACAAATGTTATTCGCTGATAAAGTTCGTGACCATGACCATATCGCTGGCGAGTACGAGTATAAAGGGCCAGCTCACTCTCACTGTAATTTGATGCATAGATTGTGCCCATTCATACCTGTCGTATTTCACAATCTCTCTGGTTATGATTCACATATATTTATCACTGAGTTGGCTAAAAATGCAGGAGCAATTACAGTTATACCAAAAACTAAAGAGACGTACCTAACTTTCACAAAAGTGATTAAAACAAGTGATGGTACACGCCCAATTCAGATAAAGTTTATTGATTCATTTCAATTCTTAAGTACAAGTCTGGACACGTTGAGTAATAATTTAGGTGACAAAGATTTTGTACATTTGAAATCAGAACTTGTTAGTAAACTTAAATGTGATTTATTGCGAAAAAAGGGCATTTATCCATACGAATACATGGATTCTTGGCCAAAGTATGATGAACCACAGCTTCCATCGAAAGAAAATTTTTATAGTAGTTTGAAAATGACCAACATTTCCAACGATGACTATGCTCATGCAAAAACTGTATGGAAATGTTTTAATATTCAGTCACTTGGAGAATATACCGATTTATACGTGAAATGTGATGTGTTGCTGTTATGCGATGTATTTGAAAACTTTAGAAAATTGTGTTTACAATATTATAATCTCGACTGTGCGTATTACATAACATCACCTAGTTTGAGTTGGGATGCTATGCTGCTTTACACTGGCGTAGAACTAGAATTGATTCACGATTTGGAAATTTATGAAATGTTGGAAAAAGGCATACGTGGGGGCTTAGCACAATGTGCAATACGACATGCTAAGGCCAATAATAAGTATGTACCTGCTTATGATGACACAAAACCGTCACAGTATTTGATATATCTTGATTGTAATAATCTTTATGGTCACGCAATGACAAAAAAAATGCCCATTTCTGATTTCAAGTTTATGTCAGCGGATGAAATGAACCGTTTCAATGTGATGAGCATATCAGATGATGCTTATTACGGATACATTTTGGAAGTTGATTTAGCTTATCCTGATCACTTGCATGATTCACATAGTGATTTGCCATTTGCTGCTCAAAAACTGATTCCTCCTGGAGGAAGAGCACCAAAACTCGTAGCAAACTTATATGATAAAAACAATTATGTTATACATTATGTTCATTTAAAAGAATGCTTAAAAAATGGGCTTGTGCTGTTGAAAACACATCGAGTATTAATTTTTCGACAAGATAATTTCTTACAAAATTATATCGATTTAAATACTCAGTTACGTCAACAGTCAACATCAGCATTCCAAAAAGATTTTTTCAAGCTTTTAAATAATGCTATATTTGGAAAAACTATTGAAAACAGACGAAAGCAAGTCGATGTAAAATTGATAAGTTACTGGAATGATAATGCTAACAGAACAAATAATCATCTGAGTGCTGAAAAATTGATTACGAAACCGAATTTAAAAAGCATTTCCATTTTTAATGAAAATTTCATTGCTGTTCAGTTAAACCGCGAAAAGATTGTTCTTGATAGACCAATATACATCGGTTTCACTGTATTGGAATATGCTAAACAACATTTGTATCAATTTCACTACGACTTTATGAAAAAGAAGTATGGTGATCAAATTAAACTGTGCTATACAGATACTGATAGTCTTCTTTATTTAGTACAGACTGATGATTTTTACTCAGATATGAAAGACGATATTGCTAAGTATAATACTAGTAATTTTTCTGAGGATAATCCTTATGCGATGCCTAATGTTAATGCGAAGGTACCAGGCTTATTTAAAGACGAACTTTGTGGTGATGTTATTACAGAGTTCATTGGTTTAAGAGCTAAATTATACTGTTTACATTCCGTAAAAACAAAAATAATGAAAGCTAAAGGAGTATCCAAATCTGTAACATCAAGATTAAAATTGTCACAGTATGCAGAAACATTATATTATAACAAAAACTTGACATGTAAAATGAATATGATCAAATCAATCAAACACAAATTGTATTCACAACAGTTAAATAAACTTGTGCTAAACAGAAATGATGACAAACGGCAAATACTTTCAAATCAGATAGAAACTTTGCCCTGGGGTCACTACAGTTCTGTACACCAAATGTTATAATTGTTATGTAGAACAGATTATCAAAAATGTGTAATTCTATAATAAATTTAAACGATACTTAATAAGTTACATAAACATTTAAGTTTGATGTTGTGTTCATTTATATTTATGAACTTAAATTGTAATAACCTAATTAAATTATTTTAACATGTAAAATAAATTATTTATGTAGAATACGTGTTTTATTTTTTTCCATTGTTATGTTATTATAACAAGATGACATTTTGGCTATTTCATAATAATGCTATTGCATGTAGTAAGGGATTATTCAAAAATTACTCATGTAATTAGACATGTGAATTAGCACAACCGTATAAATGTATATAATACTAGTTTATGATATGAAAAAACAAATGTATGGGGTGCATAATACACAGGAGCCTCCCCGAGTGGCGTAAGCAAATCAATCCCTATGATTATAAAAACGTCCGGCGCACCCTGGACAGTTAGACTGTTTCTTTGCAGTTTTGCTGGCTAATCCTGTCATCACAATCTTCCAACTAACTAGTGGTCCTATAGTGGTAGAAGCATTCACAAACATAGAAAGCTAATGAAATGCAAACTTATATAAATACAAGAGCGATTACCTTTTCGTGACAGTTATCAACATGAAGGTGGTAAAGCAATCAGTATCTTTAGAAGTAGAAGACATTGCAATAAAAGAAAATGCCACGCATATAAAACATAGTATCCTGTTTCCTAACAATATTCGATGTATTATATGTGGTCCCTCTAATTGTGGTAAAATAAATACTATGATCAGTCTGTTAGTTCATAAAAATGGTTTAAAGTTTAAAAACGTGTACTTATATTCCAAAACTAGTTTTCAACCAAAATATTGGTATTTAAAACAAATGTTACAATGTGTTCCAGAAGTAATTTTTTTTATTTTTCATTCTGATGAAGATGTTATTCATCCTAATGATGCGTTACCAAATTCTGTTATCATTTTTGATGATATTGTTGGTGAAAAGTAGTCAAATATACGTAACTACTATACGATGGGAAGGCATAAAGAAATAGATTGTTTTTATTTATCACAAACATATTCAAAAGTCCCGAAGCAGCTGTTACGTGATAATGCGAATTTCTTAATTATTTACAAGCAAGATCTTAAACATATTTATGATGAGCATGTCTGTTCCGATATGGAACAGTCTAAATTTAAAGAACTATGTTCAAATATTTGGATTAAGCCTTATGATTTCGTAACAATTAACAAGGATTGCGAACTAAACAAAGGAAGATATAGACAGTCGTTGCACAACTATATAACACTCGAGTAATTATATAATGTGATGTTATTGGTAAGTTAATCATTTCTCCATACGTCTCCACATAAGTCGTACTATGGAGCACAGCATTACAAATCAGTTGGTGAACTCTGCGGACGTCATCAAAAGCAAAGTAAAGCAAATGAAAGATGACGAGTTTGATGCAAGCACCCGTCTTAATTATTTTTTTAAACCGATCGCAGGTCCCCTAAATGAAATTTTAACAACCAATAAACATGCACCTGCCTTAAAAAATGAAGAGTTTTGTGTTGATCAATTCAATAATCTGCAAAATGTTCCTAATATTTTAATGAGCGAGAAATATTCTGATATTAAAAAGTCTAACTCCGATACTACACTTAATTCACCAGATCAATTTTACTCGGATTGTGAATATGAACATGAATCTGGCGCTGAAGATACTAATGACGTATCTCTAAATAAGGAAGACCTCGTTGAAATATATGAGGATATGAATATCCCTTTTGGTATACGTAGTGAAAATAACAAGTTGATGATAGGAAATACAGTTGTTAAACTTTCCTCATCTACAAATTTTGGTGAAAAAACTTATTTCATAACCGTTGCTGATAACAGATACGAATTGACTCCTGGTTTGAAAGAATTATTACTGCGTAAGAAACCAGACTTAAAAATGATCAATCGAGATGATAATCTTAACTATAAAAATATCCTTGAAACTACAAATGCTCATAAGAGGGATTATGATTCTTCTGCACAAATTAGGGGCGATAAGGGACCGAAGTATCGGGAAATAATCAAACCATTATTTATTACTAACTACTTAATATATAACCAACTATTTAATATCCAAATTAATACTCCAAGTAGGTAGTAATGTGTGTAAGGTAGTATGTAAAACACTGGTGAATCGATATATAATTCATTAGTAAAGTGAATTTTGATTCTATTTCAAAAAAGAGTATACTACCAAAATTTTAATTGAAGAGTAAATCGTTATTATAACAAGATGTATATTCAATGGAATAAATGAATATATCAATATTCAATGGAATAATTGAATATATCAATATTCAATGGAATAATTGAATATATCAATATTCAATGGAATAATTGAATATATCAATATTCAATGGAATAATTGAATATATCAATATTCAATGGAATAATTGAATATACCAATATTCAATAGAATAATTGAATATACCAATATTCGATGGAATAATTGAATATACCAATATTCATGGAATAATTAAGAATTCTGGCAAAAGGTCCATTCACGAGTGAAGTGAATGACCTTGTGCCAGAATTCTTAATTATTACCTACTACGGTTCTGCTCGCCCCGACGCCACTCACTTGTTCGGGCGATCAGGCCTTGCCGGGTGAGATCCCTGGTTCCCCAGGGAAGGCCCAGCAGAGCGATCTGCGGCGAACGAGTGACCGCCGAGGCGGGCGTTCCCGTAGACCCCGAGCGTAGCCGCTCCGTCGTATTTAAGGCGTTCCGTCCCTTTCTCCCGTTCCTCACCCATCGAACCGCCGTCTGCGACCTCTAGCGGCGAGTAGCGAAAACTATCTCCAATAGACGATAAATCATTTTGTACAATCTCCACGTCACTTCATTTAACAGCTGCCGTCGTCTAGCGTCATGATAGTATTGTTACGCTGTTACACAATAAGAAAAAGTCGAAATTTCTCGAAGGCTCTCGTCTTACCTACTGTGTCACGGAATACATAATACTTTGTATGGAATATACCTGCATGCGGCGTTTACCTGCAGTTGCGCAGAATGGGGAGTGGTCATTCTGTCGAAACACCGACCCTTTCCTGGAACGATCGAGATCGTTCTAGTGTAGTGAAATGTGCGCGATATAAATAGGCCGGAGAGATGGCCGGACAGTCAGTCTGGATTTGGCTATACGTGCGAACATTTCGGTGACTTTAAGTGGTGCAACAGTGGTGTGAATTAGTGTGTTGTGATTACGTGTGACCAAGTTCGTGTATTCATTGTTTAGTGTTGAATAAAAGTGTGTAGTTAGATTGATTCCCATTATTTTATCCCGAACCCTCAGCTCGTAACAGTATCCCAACTTACAATTTATCTAGATCAGTCACCTCATACAATAGATGAGTAATTCAAGAGATGGCGCTAGGCGTTATAATATATTGAAGCTTTTTCTAAATCTTCGATTGATTTAAATATGTAATGACTGAATGAACAAATATGTGCTATTCAATAATATTAATATATTATAATATTACGAAAACGAATGTTTATTTCTGAATTTGTTACTGTAGAGGAACCATTCACATCCGGCCAGTTACAGTAGTACATAAAGTAAGTGTTAAGTAGCTATACAATTTCTTACATTAAGTTCTTTTCATGTTTTATAAATCTTTAGTAGCGTAAATTGTCTTCGATTTTTCAAAAGAGTTAATTAAGACGACCTCTGTAGCGCAGTGGGCGAATACGCAACTGAGAGGCAGGAGGTTGCGGTTTCGATTCCTGCCGCAGAATAAATGTTTGCGCAATCTACAATATTTTATGATTTACAGACTCTGATAATAGTATCTTTTTTCCAAAAATAATATAAGTATAATCTGATAACTACTCGCTTATTACACGCTTTGCTTAGTTTATGACTAAATAGCAGTGTGTGAAATCATCATAAAAAGCAACATATATTTATTTATTAATAAAGTCTATCCTCAAACGAGCTCATAACCTTTTTAAACAAGTGCTAAAAAATAAAATAGTATTAATTTTATTCATGTATGATGTTGCCACAGATTTACGGGCTTTTGGCCCAAAGCGCTGCCAGTGATATATTACTATCTCAAATAAATTTTAAAGTTTAAGTGGAAAAGAGCTAACAATTATATTGTCTTTAACTATAATACCCGTTTATAAAAACGGAATTTGTATGGAATTATATTGACATTACCAATTTACAAACTTGAGGTGGGAGTGTTCAGCTCACAGAACTGACGGCCTTTGGGGCAGAAATGTTTTCATAAGGACAGCGCAGCATAAAATGGTCTACACTATATGGAAGGACGACCTCATAAATAATGCTAGCCTTTGGATGTAGGCTGTGCAAGATAGGTCTAGATCTAGATTCTCTGTGGCCCTCATAAATTGTAAGAACATACCTCATCCGAAGCGGTTTTTTTTTCATTAAAGGCCAGCGTTTGAGCACGATCTCGCCTGATAAGCGATGATGCAGTCTAAGATGGTACAAGCTTGCCTAGAAGAAACCTATATTATTTACTTGCGACAAGGCTCCTTACATTATTTACGATTTAGCATTGACATTGATTGATTGATTGACTTATTTGACATTGTTTTGTTCTGTGTTTTATTGATTTTTATTTTTATTATTTTAAGTTATTATTCTTTAATATAGTAACTTAATTAATCCCGATACCTCTCTGTTTGAACTACTATAATGTTAATTTTATTGATATATTCGAAATATGACGTAACTTAGTGTTCTATAATGTAGGTACATTATAGAACTGTAGGTACAGTGGAAAACAAATGAAATGATAAATGAACTTAAATACCCCTAGGTTGTAGTTATCAGGAAACACAGACTCAGGCAAGGCGTTCCATTCCTTGGCGGTCCGCATAATAAAGGTGGAAGAGTACCGCTTTCTGCGTATGGGAGGTAAGTCTACCATGTAACGGTGGCGCATCGCAGAGAGTCTGGTTGTCCAATGATAGAATGGGGATGGTGGGATGTATCCGATACCGATATCCGGATAAAACCGAGAGGCTTTTTTAAACGAGTTACTCTGATGACGAGATAAACAACAATTTTTTTGAGTCAAAATCATTTTAATATTCTCCAACAATCAACACTCTATTATTAGTTATTTTTAAAAGAGATTTTACACGATACAGGGGTTAGAGATCTGAATACGGCCGTCCATCTCAGCGAAGACCGGAGACTGGTGTCTGATGTAGTTCATGACGAGATCATAGTCCACGCCTACTACTTCTACGTTTTGCCGGTTATTTGATATCATCTGAAAAAGATGTGAAAAAAATCAGACTACTTAAAACAGCATCTAAAACTAAAACACACATAAAAATAAAAAAAAAACATGTGTGCAATTCACACGTGGTAGAAGTGGAACCTTCAAATACCACGTGCATGTGCTTGGCATCTACCGACTCACTCTCTTTCTCTCTTCTACTTTTTAACTTTGTGTATCTCTCTTTCTCTCTCCCTCTTGCGTTGGAATATTGGGTGCTACTCGTTGCTAACGCTCGCGCTGGCCTGTAACAGGTATACTACGTGCATGCGTTCGAGTGCCACGCATTCACTCTCGCTCTGTCTCTTTCTATTCCCCCTCCCCAGGAGCGTTGAATGTTTAACGCAACAGTGCTTTCATACCCCCTCCATAGTAGCGTTAAACGTTTAACGCAACCTCGTTGGAAGTCGCATTAGAAGTTTCGCTTAAAAAAAAACAAGAATTAATTATAAATAAACAAGAATAAAATAAGGGCAGGGTGAAAAATAGAAACTACCATTTTATGCCCAGGGTGACTAATTGAGGAAATTATTTCCTTCATGAATCACATCATTATTTCCATCGCACAAGGCACTTCCAGAGCAGAGATATGCAACACTCAGCCACCGTCTGTCAATAAAGCATTTTACTTTTATAAAAGGATTGTTCTTGATATCCCCGCCGTTACATCCGCTACGTCATTAAAATATAAAAAGTTCATCATTCATTATCTGTGTCATTTATGGTGTTTGTATGTGGCATCATTACTTCCAAACGGATATTAGAGCTATTGTGTTTCAAAGTTGGTTTAGTTTCATTTGGTTTAAAATAATGGATGAGGAAAGCCGAAGACAGGGTTCAGTGGCGTGTTTTGGGAGAGAGAGAGACAGTGAGAGAGATAATTCTTTATTATATTGAATTTCTATAATGAATACTAATACATGGTGGTACAATGGGTGGCCTTATCGCTCAAAGCGATATTACGGCAGCAGTGGACTAATGTGGGCTGATGATGATTATAACTACAAAATATAAAATTGGTCAAAGCATTTATCAATTTTACTTTTTACTTAGAATTTTCTACGACTTGTTTTAATTTTAAAACGAATGCTCAAAATTCTGAGCAAATTTATTTCAGAAAATCGTTAACCTTCAGACAAAAACCTATAGATGGCGCTTCCAAAAATCTAGAGATTAAAATTGTTTTATTTCATCAACTTACAGTATAATCCCCTCCTCCATTTCCTATGAAATCTGTGGTCATAATCTTATAGTACTTGTCTAGTACAATCGGCTCATATCTCGGTACGCTACATTCTATACACCGTACTGTGACGTTTAGTACTCTTTCCCCTAAGGGCCGGGACCCGTCGAACACTGATCGAATTCCTGAAAAGTACGGATTATTTCACAGAGGCTCTATTACACCTATTTGACGACTTCTGTGGCGCAGTGGGCGAACAGCCTGCTGAGAGCAGGTTCGATTCCCGCTGCGGGACAAATGTTTGCATGGTCTACAGATATTTGTTCTGGGTTTGGGTATTTTTCTATATATTATAAGTTACATACTTACGTTTTACAAAAAATAACGTTATACCTACAAGCATTGCTTCTTATGAATACGGGATTTATCACGTAACGTTTTATCGGTGTTTCGACCGACAATGTTTCGGTTTAATTCGTGAACATTATCAGGGTGAGTGCGATCCGTTCCGAATAACGTCTCGCCTCGAAACATTGTCGGTCGAAGCACCGATAAAATGGTACGTGATAAATCCCGTACTCATAATAATGATTGAAATCAATCACGAAAGTTTTATAAGTAAAAAAGCATTGCTTAGTTAGAATCTGTCGCAAACGACCCAAGTCCGTCAAACGTTCCATGCGACCGTCGTAACGTAAATGTCCACTTTAAATCACATTCAATAATTAAATAAATAATGCTGGACATTTTTCACATCACTATTTTCACTGATCATATAGCATGATTTATGATTTTTTAGTCTAATCGATATTATCTTCCAATAAACAACTTCAAATTACCAGTGATGTTAACGCACTCACTTATGGGGACACTCAAAAACTCACAAATCATGGTTAATGTCCCGGTTTTAGTGAAAATAGTGTTGTATGAAATAGTTTTTTGCATCCCACTGGATAAAGGTTTTCCCAATTGTCCTTATCTTTGGCGATCTCCCAAAGAAAAGGAAAATAGAATGTTTTGATAACAAAGGTTGTTTAAAATTTTCAACAAAAAACTTATTATGCATTATTTTTCTGATGTGTTCTCGCATTTTATTTTTATATTGAATCATAAATTGATACTAATGTTATAAATTCTAAAATAACTGTCTCTCTCTCTCTCTTTGTTACGTTTTTACGACTTGTTACTGGGCCGATTTTGATCTAATTTGGTATACAGATAAATTATGACCAGGATAGGAATTAATCTACTTTTTACCCAACTGCACAACAGAAGGGTAATGTTTTATGGAAAAACCGCGCGTGGGAAGCCGTGGGCGGGTCAGCTAGTGTATATAAGTTTTGGATACCACCTAGCTCTCACTCTGCCTGGACGATCACTGAACTTAGGTACGTGCTTAGGACAATTACTGAACTTAGATACAGCTTAACCTAGCTCTCGCTCTGCCTGGACGATCACTGAACTTAGATACGTGCTTATTATTATTATTATTATAACCTTATATTTCCCAATTACATATAACACAAAGACAATTACATATAAAATTTCAAATCTATAAAATAATTAAAAATAATTACAAATGGTATCATATTGAATTAAGTGTATCACATTGTTCATTAAATGTCATTATTATTAATATTATTTATTTTGATATGTCCAATTTTGGACAAAGGCTTCCTCCATCTTTTTCCATTCGTCTCTGTTCTGGGCTAGGCGCATCCGCGAGGCCCCAGCGGTGGTTACGATGTCGTCCGCCCAGCGGCGGCACGGGCGCCCTGGCGGGCGGAGTTCGCATCGCGGGTACCAGTGCAGCAGCCTGTCGCTCCACCGGTTGTCTGTAGTTCTTGCTATATGTCCGGCCTATCGCCACTTAAGACGACATATCATTTTTGGGGCGTCTATGAATTTTGTTGTCTTACGAATATCTATACATCTCTCTCTATCGCTTAATTTTAATCCCAGCAGATACGTGCTTAGGTATACTGAATATTCAAAAGTTTATTCATATTCATTATTACAGTCACACCTGACTACACAAATTCTCTAAAGTATGACTGTAATTATGAACGTGACCGTACAAACTGTTTAAAACACAATTTTTAGAATGGCTGGCCCGGTCCCAACTTCATAATGCCCAAAGATATTTGCTCGGTCGATATTGAGGACATTATGGATACAATATTATGCTAATGCCGGTCGTAGGTGCCGATATTACTTTATTAAAGGGCTTCAAGGTAGTTTCAAACAACATTCTCCTAGATTGACAATGTGTTTATGTAAATAAGGTTGTTTTTCGATAATATTGGTTTTATGGACCAAGTTATCTCAATATAAAAATCCGTTAGGGTAGTACTGTTAAAGTCTGAGTTGTTTTAAGGGAATGCTTTGATCAATTTTATTATTCGACTGTCCTAACTATACTTTAATAAATGTATGAAAAATAAGTTTCAAAAATTACTCGTTTAGTTTTGAGTAGGACATAAGTTTTAATATAAAACGCTATCGATTTAAGATACCAGCAATTTTCTACTATTTTAACCATTTACATATAAAATCTAAAGTAACTGCAACCAAATTTTGACGAAAATCGGAATAATTAAAGCTTTTAATTTGAATGTGTTACGGCGTTCGGATCAAAATCAAATCAAACTTTCAACATAGCTTTAAATGACCAAAGTAAATCCCGTAGGCAGAATCTAGTATTCGATTTGTATGTGCGCAACAAAAAGTAACCAATTTTCCGATCGGGAATAAAAATAAAATTTGCTAGGGTTATCACTCACAGTGTATCCATCGCCTCCCTCGCCTATGAACGATTGCGAGATTACTTTGTAATAGCGGTCGAGCTGCAGCGGCTGGTACCGAGGGATGTCGCAGTCGATGCATCGCACTGTCGCGTTGACAACCCTGGAGTATACGGGCCGAGAGCCATCGAATACAGCGTGCAGCCCTGGGTTTAAAATGTCCAATTGATGAATGAATGCCTTTGTGTTGCTTTTGTATTGGCAATTTAGTGTGGCAATTTTTAACAGAGTTCAAAAAACGGAGAGTAGGACGATACGAATATTATTTATTTATTCGATAAAAGTTATCTATCAGTATAACATGGGATTGACACTGTCTACACTGTAAACCCTTAGGTTTGTCTAAGGAGTGGTTAAAGACAATTGAGCTGCTACATATGATTTTAAGGAACATAACTGAAATTAAGATAACTAGTGGTTCGCCCCGAACTGAAATCTCGCGAGTCGCCCAAAATACAAAAAAAATATTCTTAGGGCGACTCGCGCAACGATACCTAAACATATTTAGTGGCTAAATATGATTTAAGGAGTTGATAAAACATACAAATACGTAAAATTTAAACATGTTTAGTCGCTAAATATGTTTAGGTATCGTTGTGCAAGACAGCCTTAATTTTTGACCAACTTACTTTACCTACACTTTAATTCAAATTACAGGTAACGGGAGTTCATGTTTTTTGGTTACTCTTTTTTGGGGTAAAACTTGCAGTTATTCTGTATTTCAGACTTTTCCTTATATTTGTGTCACTAAAGCTACACACAAACCAAATTTAAGCACTGTGGGGTCACTGGTGTACCTATGAATTTTGTCAAAGTTCAGTTTTTATTATGGCTAATAACATAACAACTACAAAGTTTAAACTAAAAATAAAATCGGGGTCGGAACGTACTCACAAATACCTTTTATTAAACGTGCCACTTGACCGGATAGGTCATTTTGTTTTTTTTATCCCTCTTGAACCCATCTCAACAACCCCCTCACATTTTTAGCTCAGTTAGTTACACCAAAATTGTTTCATACACCAAATTTCACAATGATCGGGTAAACGCCTCGAAGTTATTCTCGGACAAACAAACATACATACATACAACGCCGATTTGCCCAAGTTGATTTAGAGATCTCGCTTCGCTCGATCAAATATATCGCGTATACCAAGTGGACAAATGCATTATGTTGCAATTAATATCTTACTTTTTACGTTTATGTTACTGAGGATCGCGATGGTAAATTGCGATAAACTGAAAATGATTTTCAAAGCCACAAATCGATCAACATCGCAGATTATTGCTCAATTGAAGTTGCTCGCTTATGATCATCTCTACTCTATAACATGCATGGCTGAATACCTAAGATAAAGGGTAATAGTGAAAAAATGCCTCAGCAATGTCAATAATTTTAGCATGTTTTTAAAATTCAATTATATTCTTCGGGAGCTCAGAGATAATAAATAAATATACAATGAACGTGCAAATTGCGATACCAAATATAATAAGTTTTATGTTGAAAAAAAAAATATTTAAAACATGAAAGCTTGATGCAATTGCTCTGCTGGAAGGTGGCAGTAATAAAATTAACCGGAACGGTAAAGGAAAACATGAGGAAACTAGCATGCCCTAAGACAAAAAAAATTAAATCATAATTGATAATAATGTGGCATCGGTTAATTACACTAATATTATAAATGCGAAAGTTTGGATGTTTGTTTGTTTGTTACTCAATCCCGTCGTAACAGCTAAACCAATTTGGATGAAATTTGGTATAGGTATACATAAATTATAGCCTGGATTAACACATAGGGTACTTTTTGTTGACAACCAATGCGTGCGAAGCCGCTGGCGGAAGCTAGTACCTAATATAAAGCAAAAAGTGGACTGATCTCATTTATTCGTCGTGAGTCGCAAAAGGTTGCGGGTACGATTCCCACCACAGAAAAAGTGTTTGTCTGATCTACAGATATTTGTTCCGGGTCTGGTTGTTTCTCTATATATTATAAGTATTTATACACAAAAAAAAGCATATAAGCATTCTATCAGTTAACTGGTTCCCATAGCTTTGCTTAGTTTGGGGCTAGATGTGAAATGTGAAATTTGTGAAATGTTCAGTCCATTATTTATTTATTTATTCAACAATCTTTGAGATAGCGCCTTTCTGGTATTACCACTCTTAATCTTTATACGACCTAATGATGTCTGCAGTTAATATTACTAGAATTAAGCGCGTCACAAAATATGAAGATGTGATATTTTATCACAATAATCACACTAATATTATAAATGTGTAAGTTTGGACTTTGTATCGTCGTATCAAATTCGTATTTAATAATACGATACGATAAATATCGCTCGCCATACAATCCAATGTAAGATGAAAATATACATATATTATCTTCGCCGTGTGTGATGTTCTATGTGATGGTAATTTATCTTTACATAAAATATTATAGCATCTTCATCGTGTGTGATTCAAGGTCATCTTTGCTCTTATGATACATCTAAATATGATTTTCACACTACCTGCTCGACGATGTCAAATTACATGTCATGTAAACCTCACCGAAAGCAGGTGATTAAATCCCTACGGCTGAGCCGGGAGTAAAGTTGTACTGAATTTCATTATGCCTACGCGGGCATAATGTGATTTGAATTTGGAACTTCAAATGTATTAAAATGTAAACTAAAGAAACCCACACAATAAGAACGTATTCGTCAATCGAACTAACCCCTGCACAGAATGCACCAACGTAGATTTGGTTTTTATTGTCTCGCAGAAAGTGTGAAAAGTAGAATATTCTCCTCGCGGTTAAAGGTGTCTGCATCTTGGGCGTGCTTATATCCCTCTCTGCAATCGGGATTCTAGTACTCGTAACTTCCTCACTCCGCTTGTGAGTTTACTCTGGGATCCTTCGTTACGTTCGGGATCCAATATAGCGCCCGTGACGTAAGACACTGCTTTATCCCCTCGTTTATTAATCTACTACTTATTTATAAAATAGGATGATATAATATTTCATACCTGCGACTTGAAGCATCCTTGCTCCGGGGTAATGGTGGTTAGCGACTGAATATTCCAGTAAATCTAGAATGTAGTCGCCTCTCAGATCGAACACTTCTACATTGTTTTCAAATGGCACAGCTTGGATTGCCGAGCCAAAGGTTAATACTGAATAAAATTCAAAGATTAAAACTCAATATTAGATTATTTAACCTGAAATATTTACCATGATTTTTGAGTTTTGAGTGATATTTTGTTGCATATATCTGTGTCACTGGAATGTTGTTAACACTAAATTGGATGAGCGAAATATTACAAAACTACCCACACTTAACTTTTATTTTGTACAAACTTTTGTATCACTTTCAACTTTGTTATTAGTATGATTACAACAAATTTATAAACTAATATTTTTAAGTTTCTCTATAAGTGAATTTAACTCTTTGAGAAATAAATTTCTTAAACCTGATTTTGGCAGCTATCCTGTTATCATAGCACGTGCCTGTTGCATCACGGCGTATCTCAAAAACTCACAAATAATGGTAAATTAAGTGAAATAATGTTTAGGACCAATTAAACAATTTTGTGAAATAATAGGCAAAGGAGTTTTGAGTGGAGACAACGCCCTAGAAAGCGCAGCTTAGGACGGTCCCACACTAGATGAAGGGACGACCTAATAAAGGTTGCTGGGAGCCGTTGGGTCCATGTGGCACAAGATCATTGCTTTGGTAGTTATACAAGTTAAAAGATACTTTATAGATTCTACAAATTAAGGATCTTTACCCCCAGGCTCAATCGAAGCTCTGATTCCTCCCTGGTTGATAACGCAGAAGTGAGCGTAGTGCCAATTGCCTTCGTCAGCCCAATCCATAACCTGGTACAATTGGAGAAAAGTCATATTTATTTATTATTATTATTTATTTTTAACCTGTGTTGTCCCACTGCAGGGCAAAGGCCTCCCTTCCCTCTTTCCAGTTTTTTCTGTCCCTTGCTGTAGTGGGCCAGTCGGTAAATGCACATCTATGTCGTCACGCCATCTCCGTGGTGGTCTGCCGCGTGGGCGTGTTGCGTTAGGGACCCAATCAGTTGTGATCTTTGCCCATAGATCTTCGGGCATGCGGCAGACGTGGCCGGCCCAATCCCACTTGAGCTGTGCTGATTTTTGAGAAAAGTCATAGTCTTCTAAATATATATTTTACAGTATATAAAACAAAGTCGGGTTAGTTACACCATTTATAACTCAAGAACGACTGGACCGATTTTAATGATCTTTGATTTGATGAGTTTGTCTCCGACTTGAATAGCAGAATAACTATTAAATAATCGGAATAATTCACGGAAAAAAGATGGAGATACTGATGGCCGATTGACAATTCTACCGGCAACGTACATTGGCAGCCCGCGTCATATGCATGAATATACGCAAGATGCCATGGCTTTACTCTTTCTTTATTCTTTACTAGCCCGCGGCTTCACTCGTGTAGTTTATTTGACAAATAAGTAGGGGCATATGTTCAACAGTGGACGTCCTATTATACTACGTGTTTGTTATGTATGACATTAAATGAAGACACGCGTAGAGCTATTGGCTAGTATTATTGTAAAATACGTGTTTTTTCAAATACATAAGACAATTTAAAATTTTCAAACAAACTTAATATCAACTCCTAAAATATCAATGACAACAGCTTTTATAAAATAGGTAAACAAACCACATTAATTCATCAGGTACCTGTTAAACTGACTAAGCGGCATCGTTGCAAAGGCGCCGCCGATTACATGTATCGATTACTGGATAAATATTCAAACTACCTTTAAAATCAATTAATACGATTCCAGATATGTGTTTTAAATAAATGTCGTACATAACAAAACAAATTGTATAAATTAGTTTAAAATACATACGCTATGCATCATAGCATCGCAGAGGAAGCTGCCCAGGTTGCACTCACTGCAAGCACAGTTGGATGACAGTCCCACCATGGAATATCCAATCTCTTCAGAGGCAAGCTCATCGATCATCGGCAGGTACTTGTCTATTTTTGCAAGAATGTCAGCCGCTGAAACATAAAAGTAGTTGGACACTGGGACACTTAGGTACATCTATAGGGTGTTTGATAATATGCACACAAAAATGAAAGGGGCTATTTTGATGAGCATAATAAATAAATTTGTGAAATGTTTACCATAGAAATATGAAATTTGTTTTGGCATGTAAAAACAAGCACTTTATTAAACTTATGTTGTGCTATTGCATAATTCTTACCATCTAACCACAGATACTGCATTGCTGACGTCTCAAGACTCGAAATATCTCTTGTTGTCCCTTTCTAACCCAAAACCCGCAGCCATTTCAGAAAGGGATATCAAATCAGCCTTTATTTTTGGATGTCGATTGCAGGAGTAGGCAGTAAGTTTTATATCGAATTTAATCACCTGAACTTAGAAGATTTTCTTTAAAATTTGATAATATAACTAGTCGTTTTTTTTTCGCGAATTCTTTTTTTATGTTTTGAGAAACGGTCACTTGAATATCGCCAGTATATTATCAAACACCCTGTTTATAAAAAAATGGTTTATAATCATCATCATCTTCATCTCAGCCCACATCCACCCACTGCTGGGAATGGGCCTCCTCCTCCGCCTCCTGATTTATAATAATAATAATAAATAAATCAATAATACTGGACATTTCACACAGCACCATCTAGCCCCAAACTAATCATAGCTTTTACTATAAGAACTGATAGAATACTTATAAATAAATAAATATAAATATTGCTGGACATTTCACACAGCGCTATCTAGCCTCAAATTAAGCAGAGCTTGTACTATGAGAACCAGATAACTGATAGAATACGTATATACTTTTTTTTTATAAATACATACTTATAATATATAGAAAAACATCCAGACCCGAAACAAATATCTGTAGATCATGCAAACATTTGTTCCGCGGTGGGAATCGAACCCGCTACCTCCTGCGTCACAGCTGGCTATTCGCCCACTGCACCACAGAGGTCGTCTTATATACTTTTTTGTTGTTAAAACATACTTATAATATATAGAGAAACAACTAGACCTCCTGCATCTCAGCCGGCTATTTGCTTACTGCGGTACGGAGGTCGTCAAATTCGTCGTCGTTATACAGCATCTTGTGAAAATTGCAGCATCAATTGGGCAAAGGACGAAAGGACGCTACTGTGTAGCCGCTGCAGTACATGTGACTGATAGCGTCTATCATTACGGCGGGCATAATGCTGAGTCGAGGCCCATTTGCTGCTGTAGCACACAGTACTAAAATCTCTTCTGTTTTTTAAGTTATGTTTTTCACTTTTCCACTTCTTATATATTATAATAAAAAGATAGTTAATGTAGGTTTATGATCTCCATGTTTTGGGATTGATTTGTTATTTCCATCCAAAGGTTGTTTGAGCGATAAGATAATTTTTGTGTATTTCTTTGTATATTTAATTTTGTTTTGTGTGCAATAAAGAGTATATCTATCTATCTCTTCTCAGTATCTTCTAAATGTCATTTTATTGTGTGCTTATGTAGTAAATAAATGAATGTCTATGTATATGCCTATATAAATAAATAAAAGGCATTTATTTACACACACACACCTGTTATGCTAACAGAAGTAGGTAGGTATAATAAGTACTAAATAAAGCTAGATAAGTTTAACAGTAGGCCTAATTCTAAGAAAAATTAGTACATTATCGTAGGTAGCACTAAGGTAGAAGGTGAATAGGTGAATAGCTCGAGGGCTCAGCTACGCTGGTTTTCAGCCTCGCCTTGGCAAAAACATTTGCTGCTACCGCCGCCACAGATATGAAGTAGGTTTGACCAGTTCTCTCTGCTTAGTCCGTATAATCCACATTCACCACACATAATCAGCAAAGACATCTATCGTAGGCTAACACGAGTTTTTCCTCTGTTCTATTTGTTTGCTGTAAGGTAGCGGTAAGTCGTCTCGTCACTAAGCAGTCTCGGCAGAATAACAGCGTCAACTGCTAACCCAGTTGACATAATGCTGAGTTGAGCCCCTTTTGCTGCTTTTGCCACACAACATACCTACCTCATGTTTAAAATTAAAAGTTATATTATATTGTTTGTTTGTTTTGCATGTAGGTACTGTATAATGGTTATTTTTATGTTAATTCTTTTAAATCATCTTTTGTAAATGTGTTATGTGTGCTATTTAGCAAATAAATGAATGTCTATGTTGGATCTGGCGCTGCCTTAAAAATATAAACACGAACATCTTGTAACATTTTAACCAAGATCCACAAACAATAAAGATTTATGATTTACTGGCTGTTGCCTGCGACTTCGTACACGTGACACTAATAAATGTGTAAACCTAGAAATAAAGTTAAACTCGCTGTTTCAACTTGACTTGACACCCCATTTTATACCATGGGACCTGATTTATGAAATAAAAAGTAGCCTATGTGTTAATCCAGATTATAATCTACGAACATACTAAATTTTATCGAAATTGGTTCAGCTGTTACGACATGATTAAGTAACAAATAAATAAACAAACATCCAAACTTTCGCATTTATAATATTAAGTGTGATGATTTATGACCAGAACTAGCTAAGCTTCAGTTTTCGTCACAATCCCATACCTTGTTCAATTTCAGTTCCAATATAATGAGGATGTCCTTCCCAGTCCAGGAGGTTTCCAGCTTCATCGAAAAACAGCTTGATTTCTCCAAGATATTGGGTGTGTGCTGCAGCTTGAACAATCAGAACCTGGAATCATTTAATATCAGAATAATTAAGTAAAATTTTCTCATCTTGTTTATATAAAAAATACAATAATTAGGCGTAGATAATTCTATTCTCAGTGATTTTTGGAAGAAAAAACAAATGAATCACAAACAACAAATTAATGTTCTTGTTCATGTACACCATTTTATTAACATTCAGACGATCAGTCTCACTTAATCATAATAATTTGAATGCATCGAATTGTTGAAGCACTTCACAACTACAAATATGCGTAATTCTCCTTCATATACTTTTATCATTCCAGCCAGAAATTACCCATTGCTGGAATAGGCCTACCATGTTTTCTGCCAGCCTTCTCTATTTTTTTCGTCTCTCATCCCGCGATTTTTACGATGTCGTCTACCCATCTCGCCTTCGGATAACACGGGTTTCTCTTTTTTTTTCATATCACTAAGGTGGCAAACAAGCATACGGCCCACCTGATGGTAAGTGATTACCGTAGCCTATGGACGTTTGTAACGCCAAAGGTACTCGCAGGTTGCCGACTCTTTAAAATTTTCAAAACGCCCTTTTTGAAGAAGCCCATACTGTAGTCCCTAGGGAAAACCTCAGCAGGGAGACCATTCCACAAGTGAAGTGTTCGCGGGAGGAAATTCCTCTGGAAACTCACTATACGCGACCAGATCGTCTCCAAGGTGTATGGATGGATTCCCTGCCGATAGCGAGCGGTACGATGATAGAACGTACTTGCAGTCACCATAGCAAACAACTCCTCAGAACACAACCCATTATACATGCGGTAGAACACACACAGGGAGGCAAAATCTCTCCTGAGACTTAAGGGCTCAATACCGTTTGTGAGAATGGGATCGTCAACAATTTTCACAGCTCGTCTTTGAACAGAGTCAAGTGGCCTTAGTTGATATCCAGGCCTATAAATGACAGCAATACTCCATGTGGGGCCGGATTTGCGCCTTATATAGAAGCAGTCTTTGCCCCGTACTGAAGTACTGCTTTGCCCTATTGAGCACACCGAGCTTTTTGGATGCCAACTTTGCCTTGTCTTCTAAGTGACTTCGGAACTGCACGTCACTGGAGATGTCGACACCCAGGATCCCAATGCTCTTAGAGATAGTTAAGGGTGTGTTCTGGAATTGCGGACCTATAGTAAATGGGGGGTTTTTAGCGGTGAACGCACAAACCTGTGTCTTAGTGGGGTTGAACTGAACCAGGTTTAATTATTCCCAATCGGAAACTCTGGCTAATATGCCCTCGATATTAGACACAAGTTGTCTTCGGCTTTCCTCCACAACAGAACGAGGGATGTTGGCACGGCCAGTATAAAAACTATTATATCTCTCTATCTATTTTATTATATCTATATCTCTGACCTGACTATGCCCACCACTCGGTCAAGGCTTAGCTCCATCTGCCATCATCAATTAGTTCTCCGTAGTCACGCAATATGAAGTCAAAAATCTTACCTGTCTTTCAGGTTGGTTCACCACTACTGGATAAGGGCCTTGAGACACAAACGCACTGTGTATTGGTACTTCATCGTTGTAGAGAAGTGTGTGGCTGTGGCCTCCGACAATTATATCTATATACGGACCTCCATGGAGGGCAATTTCTCTGAAAACAGATAAAACATTATCTTCTGAAACAGAGTATGGTATTTTTTTGTTTTTGCATTTTGATTTTGTAATCGCAATCTTAGGCCAATAAAAATCCGAAGATCGAACAAGGCAAGCCCATCCTCTATCTCTGTCAGATCACTTCGCTTAGGTTCAATATTTATAGTTTATTGTTAACGTATTGCAGTATTGAATAAAAGAAACAATATCCAAATTGGATTGCAAGTGGACCACACAACTAAACAATCATAATCAAAGCGTTAATACAACGAAGGTGAATTAAGATGTGGTGATGTCGATGTGGTAAATACATAGATAATAAATTTGTATTGTTTGTGGATCTGAGTTACAATGGATATACAAGATGTTCGTGTTTATATTTTTAAGAGAGCGTCAGCCTTACAGCAAACAAACAGAACAAACCTTAACATACCTATCAATTTCCAATCCACAGTGAGATAATACGATGATAATGTTAACTCCTTGAGAGTTCAGTCTCTCAGCTTCAGCCCTTACAGTTTCTACTTCATCTGTAAACCTCAGATCACCAGTGGCAGCAAGTGTCTAACGAAAAAAATGTATGTTTAGTTTCACGAAAATTTATAACATCTGCGGATCAGCATAGCTCAAATCTATAATGCAAAGAAATATTAATTTAAAACATGTAATAATATTCCATACAAGAAAGCTGCGTCCTTTGGCAAGCAAGAAAAAAATGGAATGCGATCCTACTTTGCCAAAGGCCATAATTATATCCAATACTACGTTTGAATTTACCTTTGACCACATTAAGCCTCAAACATATCTTCATATCATTATCATCATCTTCACCGGATTATGTATTTTTTTAACGTACCTATATTCTTTGACTTACATCTGTGCTAGCAATAATGACCCCGATGATACCAATCTGTCTCCCCTCTCTCTTTACCACAATACTATGGTTATACAACCCTCGGATAGTTGGTTCATCATCATCAATGATGTTGGCTGTGACCACGGGTGCTTCCAAATGCTGCAAGTACGGCACTACGCCTTCGATGCCGTTGTCAAATTCATGGTTACCCAACACCTGAAAAATAAAGGTTTTCGTTTTGTAGTTACAAAGTAGACACAAAGTCACACAAGCTGACGGGCCTCCTGATTTGATTAATTTGAAAGCGCGTATTTAAAGATCAGGAGGCTATTTGGACATGCCCGATATTTTTCATGGAACTTCTGTACTTAGGCTTGGTTGGCGTGCAGTACACGGACCTCCCACAACCAACTGATCATAATGAGTGACGAATCGTTGGGTCAAGATTCAGAAGGCTGCGTTGCCTTATTCTAAGACACCCATCGATTAGCTTGCATGATAGGTTCAATTACAATACTAGGCATTAGTTCCGCAATCGGCACAGGTGTTGCAAATATTTGTTTGCAATGTTTTGTGTCTACAAGTGGGTCAATACATTTTGTAATTCTTACATGAGCATCATGTGGGATCATATTCATGAACTCCTGCGTCACATTCCACCTCAGAATGTTATACCAGAGTGTACCCTGAAAGCTGTCTCCTCCGTTTAGGAGTAGGGACTGGGGTTCTTCCACCAGCCTCTCCCTGACCACGGTAGTTAGACGGGCGAAGCCACCTATGCATGGTGCAGCTGCTGGATTGCAGACTCCACCTGAAGGACTGGTTTCCACGAACCTGGTGGTGCACAACTGTGGTATTAAATATAAAGCTTTTGGTATCAATAAAATCAAAATAATATTCTATCATATCCAAGAGGTTGAAGCAACACATGAAAGGTGAAAGAACACATGATAGGCGACCTTCCAATTACACTAAAACGCCAACTCGCAGTGTATCTTGCCCGTCCTTACCTACGGTGTGCAGACATGGTCACACATGCAAACACACACAACACACACACACACACAACCTATACACACCCCTACATATCCTCACAAACACACCCATGCATGTATATATACACATGACTGTAGAATAGAGAAATAAATGTAAGTTAGCCAGCGGAGTTGGGCACTGCAGCCCTGTATCACAGGTTTTCTAAATCTATCACAGGCACCAGTCTCTCGAAAAACAGGTGTACATCAGAATCAGCACCTTTAGCTAAAAGTGATATTTGTACCTTTTGTCGAGGGAAATAAATGATTTAAGGTCGCTGACCGAGTTACAGAAGTTCAAACTCAAGATTTTTCAAAAGGCTATTGAAAGAAGTATTTTGGGTTACAGAAGAACTGACTGAATTAAGAACACCACGCTGTATAGTAAGGGAACGCCCTTACTGTATTGCCGATGATGGAATTGGTAGGTGGTACCTATCTTTT
This sequence comes from Philereme transversata, assembly GCA_963924445.1. NCBI lineage: Eukaryota > Metazoa > Arthropoda > Insecta > Lepidoptera > Geometridae > Philereme > Philereme transversata. The sequence continues at coordinate 12,587,400 of OZ004338.1, read as the reverse complement.
ATTATCGCGACACTTAATAGTTTTATGACTTCAATCAATCACTTCAATATGTTGTAATAATTGATAACATCTTCGTGTTGTCAATGTAAAATACAAATAAAACCGGACAAGTGCGAGTCAGACTCGACCACCGAGGGTTCTATACAATTATGACCGCGCATACCGTTGCTTAACCTCGGTGATTGATTACGTACTTTAAATAAAGACTATATTTTTATGATTTAATTACAATGTTTTCATTGTACTAGGTCAACAGAAAAAAATAATTTTGATTCCCTTGAGTGTCGAAATATATGTTTTTTGCGACTTAAACGGCCGTATCGTTTTTTACGTTAACTTAGAAGTTTGATTTTTTCACAGATTCAAGGACTTGGTATATGGTTCTAATTTCAATCAAATCAAATCAACTTTATATTTCCACGCGTTTCCGAGCTAAAGGGTCTTGACAGACAGACAGACGGACCACAAAGTGATCCAAAAGTATTCTGTTTTTTCCTTTTGAGGTACGGAACCCTAACAAAAAAGTATTTCATTTACAATATAGTACAGAATTTTTTTTATATTAAGCAATCTTTTGACCACTAGGTCGCCTGTGGTAAGTGATGGTGTGTTTCTAGACTTGAAGAGTCATAGATTATAATGGTTTTATTAAACTGAAACTTTTAAATCCGTTAATTATTTAAAAGCATAATAATAAGTATGCATAATTAATTATTTTACATAAAAAGCAAAGCATTAACAAAGTTTCGTATTTTGATTAGTTCGGTACAAATTAATTAAATTAGCACTTAAAACACTTACTTATTATTTTCCCAGCATTAAAAAGAGGAATTTAGACGAGTCTAATAAGATTGTAGTAAAACAAGCCAGTCCGGTACTGCCTTTCTTCTGAGTTTAAGTACTACCGCCGCTGAACCAAGCAGTAGTCATCATCATCAGCCACAGGAGGTCCACTGCTGAACATAAACATATGCCTCCCCAATATATTTCTATAGCGACTGATCTTATGCGGCCTGCACACAACGGCTCCCAGCAACCTTATTAGGTCGTTTTCCATCAAGTAACGGTGGGTGGGGGGGGGGGGGGGACGTCCTACGCTGCGCTTTCCAGTGCGACTCTAGAACCTTTCTGCCCCACGGCCGTCAGTTCTTCGAGCTATGTGCTTCGCCCACTGCCACGTCAGCTTTCTAATCCGTATATTCTATCAGTTATCTGGTGTCCTTTATTACAAGCTTTTCTTAGTTTGGGACTAGATAGCGCTTTGTGAAATGTCCAGCATTATTATTTATAAGATCTGAAGATGCCATAACTAATGCCGGGGTTACAAAGTACTTCAGATATAGTGATGAGAATTTTTGTTCAATAAATATACAAGTAATGAATGTATATAGGATGGTGAGAATCTGCTAAGGATCGCGATAAGTGGAAGGAGTTGGGGGAGGCCTTTGCCCAGCAGTCGGAAAATGTAGGCTGATAAAAAAAATATACACAAGTAAAATAAAAAAAACCTATTTAAAAAAATCACGTCCAAATTGGTCCATCCGCTTACGACGCCATAAACACAAACATAGGCGTCAAACTTCTAATACCACTCTTCGCGTCAATGGTTTTAAAACTAGTAAATATCGTGGGCCTATTCACTTATTTTAGTTTAGATTTATACGTGTTAAACTTACCTAGCATGAAAATCATTATAGTGCAATATATTCACTGGAAATCGTTCTTGTCCACTAGACAAAGACAATACACTTACAATTAACAGAAATTGTAGCATTTTTACCACTTAGTCCTAAAACACGTGTCTGAGGTGAACTTCAAAATAATACTGAAATTGTACCTGATAACTGATAAGATATCGGTAAGATACAGATAATAAGTAGGTGCATGCATTATTGTAATTTTGTTACTGTCTTATATTATACATTGTTTAAGATAAAGGCCGATTAGTTATCTATGCTGTTAATATTATGTAGAACATGCAGTAGATATGAGTAGGTACAATATAGACTTGACATAATATTCTTCTATATCTTTATAAGCACGTGCAGAATAGTAGATTATTAAACGAGGGGATAAAGCAGTGTATTGTGTCACGGGCGCTATATTGAATCCCGAACGTAACGAAGGATTCTAGAGTTAACTGACGAGCGGACCGAGGGAGATACTAGAATCCTGAGTGCAGAGAGGAATATAAGCACGCCCAAGATACAGACAGCTTTATCTATGAGAATACTCAACTTTTCACACTTTCTGCGAGACAATAAAAACCAAATCTAGGTTCGTGCTTTCTGTGCAGAGTTTAGTTCGATTTACGAATAAGTTCTTATTGCCTGTCTCTTTTGTCAAATTTAATTTTAATTTATATGAACAAACCACAAATACAATTAAAAACCAACACAGATAAAATACAATAATAGTTTTTTATAGTGGTCGGTTATTTACCAACAAATTAATAAATTTTTATACAGATGAGGTTCCAAATTCAAATCAATGATCATCAAATGAAATTTAGTATATCTTTACTCCCGGCTCAGCCATAGTTGATTTAATCACCTGCTTTCGGTGAGGTTTATAACACATATAATTTGACATAATCAAGCAGTTGGTGTGAAAAATACTTTGTACCCGTTTTTGAGCTTATTGCTCGCACGGATGCGTGTGAGATTTGGCATAGTTAAAGTTTATATGGAGAAAGTGCTAACATTAAAAAATATATATATTAAATGAATTTTGACCACCGTGCACTGCAACTAGTTTATAATAAAATGGATGTTGGTATACAAAGTGTAAGGTTAGTTACGGCATTAATTGAAAACACACATCTGAAATCGTCTTAAGCGATTGTAGATCTGGGCCCGTAGCCAAATGTCATTCGCCACGAATCTATTCGATTTCTACATACATTTGTTGTCGCTGAATGACGTAATATTTCTATAGCATGTGTCAAATCCCATACATTTGCGGACGTATCGACTAGCGTCATCGCTAATCGACTGTAACTTGGCTAAGCCCTCCTGGGTTTACAGTAGCTTGAATATTTATCCCGTAATTGATACATTACTTTGCAATTTTTTTAAACAGAAAAGAAATTATTTAGCTTGTCGTCTGAATTATGTTGAAGAAAACACTTTATCATTTTCCCTCACTTTGAATTACAGATTTATTTTCGCCAAAATGTATTAAAGGTACTTCTAAGCTCGTTTCGCCACCTGGCCCATCCATCTTTGCTAAACCTAATTTGAGATTATAACTCCATTAGCTAGGACATAAAATGCATTAAATACTGAATTTTAGACCATTGACATTTAAGTCTCGTTTGGGAACTTATAAGATAAATCCCGTATATTTTCATTGTACTGGTTTTCCAATATTTTATATAAAGGAATAGTTATAAACGAAGATACCGTAACGGGACAACTTTAACCGGAATAGTGGGAATACAACGTAGTTTCAAATATACAATGGTTCAAACTACCTACTTAGTAAACAGCAGTGTACAGTTTATCATATTTTTACAAACATCATTCGCCATCGAAGGACTGGCACCATCGATTTTACTGATCTATGGGGCAACGAGATAACTTAAAACTTTTATTTTTCGAGTCTGTTCATTTAGAATAACAATCAAGTTTATTTATCTCTTCATGTGTCAGTATTACGAACTTACCCTATGTTTCTCGGCATGCAAGTCGCGGCATTTACTTGTATATTCAAACAGGTCGTCAGTGGATCTGAATCGGATCGCCCAGTAATTTTGTCCACTGCTGAATTGCATACCTATTGTTTGCTCCCTAATGAGATTTCGTGGTGTTGTTTGTAAGATTACTGAATTGCTGGGAGCCGTTGGGTGCTTTCAGCACGGCTCCCGGCAATCTTCCAGCCAAAATTACTATCATCATAATTTCTTCGTACAGGACTAGACATACGCCTCCCCTAAGCACGAAACGGCTTTAAAAACAGCTTTATCACTCATAAATTAACAAACAATATTCAAATAAATAACTAGACATGCAAATATAAAATTGGCGGTCTTATCGGGCACTTCTAGAGAACTACATGGACTGGATTTCACAAGAACTTAGAAGGTCATATTTATATATGAAACGATATTCGCGCATAATTGCAGTTTAGAAGATCATTGCTCGATATAATATACAAAGATTGCAAAAGGTGTGTGACCAAAATCTAAGAAAATTCAGACTGGCCACATTTCATCATCATCGCCATATCAGCCGTAGAACATCCACTAACTATCATGTGCGGCCTGCATACAACGGCTTCCAGCAACCTTTATTAGGCCATCCTTCTATCTAGTAGTAGTATTCTATCTTATTAAGTAGATCAGTGGTTCCTAACCTTTTCGATCTTGTCACCCCTATGAGAATGAAGTCACTTCTAGAGAATCTGATTTACCTCTCCCGCTCTCCCTCATGTTACCAATGAACACAAAACAAAACGACATACATTAATACAAATTGACTTTATTATACATATAAAAATTGCACAAAAATATTGAGTACGTTCTTACAAATCTTTATTATACAATATTACTGGCTTATTACCCCCGCAGAATACCAGTTTTACCCCCGCAAGGGTAATTACCCCCAAGTTAGGAACCGATGAAGTAGACCAATATAACCAACTACAACACAACTTGGAATCGACCTGGTTAACTTAACCGATTCATTGCGGATGGCACGGCAGCCGTGTCATCATTTTCTTTTGCGTGTGGCGTTAGGCACGTGAGCCGTGCCATTTTGAAATCGATGGTAATTCCTTCAAATTAAGTTTTAGGGAGATCTACCCCAGAACAAAACTTTTTTATTTTTAACGTTAATCAAGCTTGTAGCATTCGTTTCTGGATATTGTATTGTTTTTTAAAAAATAGGGGTCACCAACCTTTTTGAAAATTTTAATGATGAGGATTTTTGTATAATAATATAATTGAAATAAATAATATTAAAAAATTGCTTATTTTTATATCAGAAATGTGAACGATTTGAGAGAACATTTTTTTAACATTTTAGGAGAATCTTAGCGCAAAAGACAATTACCGCTACCGAAATAGGATGTCAGAAACTAATCAGAATATTGGAATATCGGAACCAGTGGTATATTGTCGCCACATGATGTACACGTCCAAAGTCCTTTGGACTATTTCGTTTTATTTTTGAATGCCCAATTCATGAATTTAATATTGGATTGTACAAATAAGTACGGCAACAGACTGAAAGCAGCAGCGACTACTTCTCGAGCTCGATTTAGACAATGGACCGATGTAAGTGTCACCGAATTTAAAACATTTCTAGGCATACTGTTGCTGATGGGAACAATAAAACTCAATAGAATGGTAGATTATTGGTCCACTCATTATCTGTTCCGCTTAAGTCCACATATATTTATGTCGAGGGACAGGTTTTTTTTAATTTTAAGAGCCTTAAATGTTCAGAATAATGAAAGACCAGAGAGTATATTTAAAATTAAATCTTTAATTGATTTATTCAACGACACGGTTAATTCAGTATATTATCCATTAAGAGAGCTAACAATCGATGAGTCTCTTATTCTGTGGAAAGGAAGACTTTTCTTCCGTCAATACAATAAAGGAAAAACACATAAATACGGAATTAAATTATACATTTTAGCCGATGCCAACGGAATTATTTTAAATATTCACGTGTACGCAGGCTCCCAGGATGTGCAAGTCGGCGGTAGAAATCATATTAAAAAAGTGGTTCATTTGCTTATGCAAAAGTATATTGAAAAAGGCCATTCCTTGTATGTAGATAACTTTTATACCAGCGTGGGTTTAACTGAGGAGCTATTATGTAAACACACATACGTTGGCCAAAACTAACTGGCCAAAATATTTACATCCATGTATATCCAATACAGCGTCATGTTCCAAACATGACGCTCATCATCCTTAGTTTTTTCTATGCACTTTGAACTGTCCACCATATTATTTTCTAAACACGTTGATCTGTCCACCATCTGTTTTTTTATGCACGTTGAAGTATCATCATGTATAGATTTCAAGTGTTCTGAGTTTTCCCAGTGTTGTGAATATGTTTGCGAATTTTGCTCTAATATTTGGTCATCGTCGTCGCGTTGAGTTTCAATCTCGGGAATATATTTTCTTTTACGCCGTAATTCTTAAACAATAAATAGGCAATAATTTACTTTAAAATACTTGAAATTTCTTATCAGGAAAACCAAAACAATAATTTTAGAACTAATGTAAGTAGAAAAGGTTTATCACACCTGTATTAAAAAAGCCACTTACCATCCATTTCCAAAAATACACTTATTTTTACACTTTTTATCACTTGAAACTACGTTCCTGACCGTTCACGTTAGATTTCGAATGTAAACTAAAAGTTTAACGCTTAGAACCACGTAAAAATGGTAAAAAACACTGTTTTCTTTTCCGCATGGCTGAAGACACAGGAGCCATGTCATTTAATCGTATGGCGCTTGGCACGGCAGCCGTGTCACGGTAATTTTGTTCAACGCTACAGTTAGAAGTTTGCAAAATTAGACATCGCAACGAATCGGTTAACAAGCCATATAAGTTTAAAAACTGAAACCCGACTACGTAATACCTATGTCGATGAAAGCCTATGTCACCCGGACCATTGTTACGTTGGAAAGTACATCCATAGACTGCTAAAGACATAATCCTCCATACTCAATCGTTTATTGTACTCCACAATGTAATAATAGGTGGTAACTGATAGATATATGATCATTATCGACCCTGTTGAGCTCAACAATATTTTGGCGAGAGGAGCACGTCATTGTTCTTGTAAGGTTATATTAATTTTAATTTAAAAAGAAAACATTCTAATCGAATGTCAAAGTAGTTACTAGGTAAGTATCTAAAATGTGTCATTAAAATATTCGTGCATAATAATGTAGGTTTTCGTAGTTCGTATTTTAATTGTTTAAGAAATGTTGTGTCTCATTTTTCAATGCGTGTAGTTTATTAAATATTTTGATCGACGTTACGTACGGGCTTGAATAGTGTAGTTTGAGTCGGGAAGTAGGCATTATAAGCTGGTTTTTGTACCGCAATGAGCATGTCGTATGCATTTTTTCACTTGTTGTGTAGAATCACTTGTATTTCTTAGCAATTTTAAATACTTCCATAATATAAATACATGGTAGAGTAAGAATTTTTTGTTTTTGTACATGGGTTTTGCAACTATCTGTTTGTTCTATGTTAGCTAATATTCGGATAAGTTTCTTTTGTAGTGTAAAGAGCGTCGATGCATTTGTACTATTCCCCCATAAGATAACGGAACATAAGATCCTTCCTTAGGCAAAGCCATGCCGTAGTGGGGTAAAAATGTAGCTTAAGTCACCCAGAGCATAATAAAGAATCGGTTGACACCACATACATCAAAATCGGATGAGTAGTGTTACGAGCTGAGGGTTCGGGATAAAATAATGGGAATCGATCTAACCAAAATAACACTTTTATTCAACACTAAAACGATGAATACACGAACTTGGTCACACGTAATCACAACACACTAATTCACACCACTGTTGCACCACTTAAAGTCACCGAAATGTTCGCACGTATAGCTAAATCCAGACTGACTCGCGAGACCCTTTTTCACGTCAGTCCTCCAGGGCCTCGCTGAGACTCCTGACTGGCCATCCCTCAGACTGACTGACTGTCCGGCCATCTCTCCGGCCTATTTATATCGCACACATTTCGATTGTTCGAGAACGATCTCGATCCTTCCAGGAAAGGGTCGGTGTTTCGATAGAACGACCAATCCCCATTGTGCGTAACAGCAGACAATAACAACAATAACACAGCAAGACAAAAGCGCTCGAGAAGTTTCGATTATTACTCATTGTTTAACAGCCTCGGCGTAACAGTAGTTTAGGCGCTAAGGTGAATACATACATACATACTTACTTATAACATAACCTTCCTTTTGGCTTTGCCGTAGTTGGGTAAAAAAGACGGTAATGCTATCACTGTTGAACCGATTTTACTCATCAAATTTTATAGGATCTTGAAACAAAGGTTGAAAATTGGCGAATATTTAGCTTTGGAGTGCAAGTGGCTTCAGGTAAGGTCCTTGGAAAATAATTGAGCCAACAACGTAAGTATGGGGATATAAGGCAATGGGATAGCAGGATAACCCTGTGATAAAATATATATCCGTAAACTTGAGACCAAAATCACTGACCCAGTGCAAACTTGATATCTGAGTACACCTATGATCAAAAGACCTCTCGCGTAAACTGTATTCCTGATTTTACATGACTGAATTTACTATGTACAGTGAAGATCAAAAGTCACAAAATCGGGTCTTATGACCTGGTGTACCTTAAACCAAAGGAGAAAGTAAAAGTACAACGAATTGAAGAGTAAAAAACGTTCGCAGCACAAAAAACTAGCATCTTGCAAAACCAATACACGCGATAACTGATTTGAATGGTTCACACTCGCCATTTACACCCACGATACAGATTACTATCTTGTGTGGGGAAGGATGATACTTTTCAACAACAAATTCAAAAATTCAAGTACCTACCTACTTATCATTTATCTACAAATTATATATTTCATATTATTTTTAATCTCACCTTTTGGTATCTGGACGCAGAGCACAATCTTTTAGAAAACCATCTTCAAGAGCGTTTTGTTTCAAGTTTGTAGCAACATTACTTCGATTTGAACCACAAAACTTTTAAACATTACTGTTATAATCCTAATAATGTTGTATATTTAGTGCTTTCTAGTGATTACACCACGTTCAGTGTAAAACATTCCGAAAATAAACACGATTTACTTACTTTTTAGGATAATTTTACGCTTTATTTGAGCTCTAATGAGAAATTTTTGAGTGAACGATTTATGGTGACGTCACGAAAACTGCTTCGCCTTTACAATAATAATGTCCTTACTAATTGAGGGTCATTGTACGAAATGTCACTGTAATATTATTTTAATGTTGCTGTAAGAGATTGAGTTTAGCCGCCGGTCTTTATTAAAAGGATATAAGTTTAAGTCTATTATCTGATAGGACTAAACTAAATTGTTTGATCTAGAGCAGTTCAGCTATCTACAGATCGTTTGCAACGGTTTTTAAATGTTTCAATTGTGTCTTAGTATATTAAAATTTTATAAATAATTATATATTTTATTTAATAAATGTATTACCAACTGTTTGATTTTGTTTCAACTAATATTTTCCATTTTAATTTTATCCGTAGGAAATGGCGTATTATAGAGAAGGCATGTACTAACAGTGGGTGCAAACAGTCTGAAATGATGATGATGATTACTTTAAAATGTGGTGGCATTATTTTAAACCGCGACGCCGGTGGAAAGACGAACTCGACTCGTATAGAGAAAACTGAACCACACACTCGCATGATAGAGTGGAGTGGAAGGAAGGAAGCGAAGCTTTAGCTCTGCAGTGGGACAGTAGGTACAGGCTCCAAATATAAATAAATAAAATAATAATTATTATTTTAAAAACTGTCAGTGCACCCCGACAATGCAGAAAAACACTTGCTTTACTTGATTATACAATTTTCTCTTAAAGTTTCTCCAAACATCTTGTAATACCAGTTTTTAAATAAAAACTCTGTCGATCCATTTGTGAGATACTTTACCACGAACAGAAGCAGCTTGGCTTTTACATACAGGCTTTTAGCGTCGGTTTGATGAAAACAGCAACTACAACTATTTTGGCACATACTTTATTTCATTATATTCTAGGAACACTAAGCGCCGGCTTAAAGTATTGTTTAGGACTGAGCCCAACTGGACTCTGTTGATAAGTCCGACTAACAAAATCGCAGCAAAATGTGACCGACTAAACTGCTTAACTTAGCTTATAAATGCAGTAAACAACTTGAAGAGAAATGAATAATAAGAAGACAATCTTTTTTGCTAATAAAAAACACACTGCATGTGGCCCACCTGATGTTAAGTAGTAACCATCGCCTATAGCAAAGTATTGCCTCGTAAGTCACACACCTTAGAAACGTGCCCTACGATACACTGCCCTGCGTCCACCAAGAAACACAGCAATGCTGCTTGGCGGCAGAAATAGGTATGGTAATAGTACTTCCTCGGGCTAGCCCTTTCACAAGGAACTCTACTCTTAAAAAAAGATTGAGGCATTCCACGAAAAGCAACGATTTAAGAGCACTTATTTTATGAGCACCGATTGTTAGGTACAGTTGGCGACTTTTTATGATTTATTTAAATACTAGCTGTTACCCGCGACTTCGTCTGCGTAGAACTACTACTTCGTGTAAATTTGTTTGGACTGAATAGGCTCTGAAACTATAATGAAACGATTCTAATGAAGCCGGCACATTGAATTATTGAGATTAACATAGGTAGACTTTTCCTGACCCTGATCCATGACTTAACTTAGTTTAATACGTTTTTGTATACGACATTTTTTGTTTTTCCTTCTTTGGTCAAAACATGTAGGTTTTGTGGACTCGATACTCGTGAGCACGCCACATACAGTTGCCCATGGGAGAAACAGTTTTTTTTCTAAATGAACACCAGCTACTTTGAGTGTCTGTCCTTGAGCTTTGTTTATCGTCATAGCGAATGCTGCTTTCAGGGGAAATTGTACTCTTTTGAATTGGAATGGCAAATCGGTAGGGATTATTGGAATACGGGGAATTAACACTTCTTCTCCCTTTGCTGTTCCTGTCATAATTATTGCTCTCACAATATTGCGTCCCAGGTGTGTAATTTGTAGACGTGTGCCATTACACATTCTTGGTGCGTCAAGATTTCGCATCAACAGGACCGGGACACCTACTTTTAGCCTCAACTTATGGGAAGGCACCCCGATAATTCTAAGGAGTTAAGAAATTCTACAGGGAACGATGTCACTTGCTCAGTGTCCATGACATTGTCTACGGACAGATACTCAACAAAATCACCTTCCACATCTGACATGATTTGTTCGTTGATCTGCCCCACTACTTCGTTTGTCGGTGCTAAAATTGCCCTTTCGCACAGCCATTGTCTGTTCTTCATATTGGTTGCAAGATCGGGATAGACGTTGTTCTTTAAGTCATCCATGTTACAGACAACATTACAAAATTCACGATTCAATGTAATCATTCCGTCACTATTTGTTTCCATACGGTCTTCTCCGATTTTCAGAAGAGCATCCGCATATTGCACCAATTGTGTATCACTGTGCAGTTGTACTCGCATATTTGTAGTCAGACAAAAATTTTTTACATGCACCCATAATGGAGACGCTTTTAAACATGCATTTATTTCATCTGCCGGCGTGCCTCTAGTAATTACCGGCAGAGTCTGTCTAAAATCGCCAGCTAAAAGTACCACCATACCACCCATGATACTTTGGTTACTCTTAATATCTTTTATGGTCCGATCTAGTGCTTCTATCGCTCTTTTGTGGGACATGGTACATTCATCCCAAACCAACAGCTTACATTGCTGTAACATTCGTCCACGGTCACTATTTTTAGTAATGTTACAAACTGGCATTTCCTCATGAGCTAAGTTCAATGGCAGTTTAAGTACTGAATGTGCCGTTCGGCCACCATTAAGTAACGTAGCTGCTATTCCAGAAGAAGCTACAGCAACAGCAACTCCTTTATCTTTACGAATTTGGGCTAAAAGTAAATTTAAAAGAAATGTTTTACCCGTGCCTCCTGGCGCATCCAAAAAGAATAAACCACCTTCGCCACTTTCGATTTTTTGCACAACATTCTCAAAAACTAATCTTTGTTCTCGGTTTAGACGCGGAACAGACTCAGTTATTTGTTGTTGTAAAGAAGCAGCATCGTAACTCAATTCTCTTATTATATCACTGCAAACTTCCCCAGTTCTTTGCGGCCTGCTCAACCCAAAATCTGACAAATCTTTCCCAGTTATAGTTATGACTTGGTCTTCTATCTTTGTTAGGGCTTCATTAAAAATGAAATCATTGTATGTAACGTTTGGATTATGATGTTGTACTCTGTGTAAAATATCGTCGGCCATTTGAATTTTGTACCTTTCCCACAGTTGTTGAGGGTTTGAAAGCCCACATGTCGCTATTAGTATAGCAAAAAGCATTCTCACCTTGGCCGCTGATCTACATTGTGCAGCCTCTTCCAGTGTTATATTCCAATGATTGTCATCCTCCAATAATCCTCTTGCCTCACATGCCTCTCGAAATGTTGAAAATTCTTGATTGTTGTATTTTTTGAGATCATTGAAAGAGGTTGGCCCACGCACATGGTGTAGAAGCATCCTTAAACAAAAACATTCCATGTTAGTAACATGGACTGTGTAAACCCGTCCTAAGGCATCTCCAGATTTGACACCAGGCCAGTTCTGAACCGAAGTTCCTTGAATTCGGCGTTTCCAAGTTTTTCTGGTTGCGTCCCATGTGTAATATCTCGGTACCTCAGCATACATAAGAGTTCTGGCAAACTCATCTCTTATGCAAAGTTCAAAAAAAGCTGTAAGGGTGGTTTTTGGTCGAGTAGATAGTCGCTCGTGGAAATTATCTTCTGTAAAATAAACTCGTTCACCGTTCTCTAAGTGTACACTTAGATGTGTAACGGTGGGGTGCCTTTCGTGCAACGGGAACCCTAATAACCGCCACATGGCTTCGTTGCTGCTAACATAACGACCAGATTGATATGTATGTACTTCATTTACGCGATTTGCAAGCTCTGTGCTCCTAAAATTGAAATTAGCTTGGTCACTGCCTTTGTTAATATATTTGCAGATATATTTGATAGCGCGCACTGAACTGCAAGCCTCAACATTTATATGGGCGTTAAATATTTTTAATAGAATAGCGGAATAAGGGACCACCCAACTATTATCAATAGTGACGTAACTCCCATTTCGTAGTTTCACAGATGCCGTTCGACCTCCGTCTGCTGGTGCTCTTCTACGATAGAGTGGGTATCAGTTTTCACTGTGGACAGTGTCTTTGTGTAATTTGCGAGGAAATTTCTTTGTGCATTTTCCATCTTTCATGCAAGGGCACTGAGGATTTTCAGGTCCACATGGACCATGAATCATGTTTTTAACTATAATATCATGAAGTGTCTTGTCAGTGCTTGGATCGGGTATTTCTGCGCTGATAATATTATCAATTTGATCGGGTCTCAACTTGTCTTTTAACCACAATAATATGTGGACATGTGGTAGGCCACGCTTCTGCCACTCTATGGAATACATAAAGCAGATCACTTCTCCAAATATTCTGCCTTTGGAAATAACAGACATAAGTTTTTTAACTTTCAACCTAAAAACTCTTGCGACTACATCAGGGGTCGGCAACCTTATGCTATAGCCGGGCCACATATGTTGCCAGAGTATCAGTGCGGGCCGCACTTATATTTATATGTTCGGGCATGTATTTTTAACATTTGAAATAAAACGCATATATATTCATACAATTATCTCTTTTTTAATTGAACTACTATACTAACATAAAAGTAAGAACTAGTGAGATTTTTGAGGCTGCATTTGACTTGCAAGTTTTTTAACGTCTGCTTTCATTTTAGTAGTAGACACGCGCAGTATCGCGTCTAAATGTTCATCCGTTAACCGCGAACAATTCTTATTTTTGCGTAGTTGAGAATTGAAAAAGTCTGCTCACACAAATATGTACTACCAAACATAGTTATTATCTGCTGAGCAAACTTTTTCAATTCTTTGAAGTTTTCAGAACTCAAACCTCCGTAGAACTGTATCAAGTCAGTGCTTTCCTTAAATGCCGTTTTAAGTGTGCTATTACTTTGCAAATCTACTATGTTCATTTGCAAATTGCTTGGTATCTCACTAATATCAATTGCAAAAGGGTTTTGGAATATTTCCATGTTAAGGGAGCTCTTTTTAAAGTCGGTGAATCGATTTACAAACTCAGTTTGTAGTTGTGTTAACACGTTTCTCATTGTAATATTTTGCCACACAAAATTATCTCCAGCTTCTTCCACGGCTTTCTTGCAATTAGGAAAATGGTCAAGCTTTTTTTCATCAATATGCTTGATAAACAGTTTCAGTTTCATTTCAAATGACTTTACATCTGTATACATATCGCAAATCAATTTATTTTTTCCCTGCAAGCGTTTGTTGAGCTGATTCAGGTCCTTAGTCAAATCAGTCAAAAAACCAAGATCGATAATCCACTGTTTGTTAGTAAGCTCTTCTACTGGCTTTCCTTTCATCTCCATGAAGTTGCCAATTTCTTTCCTCAAATCAAAAAACCGTTCCAAAACGGCACCTCGACTGAGCCACCTCACTTCACAGTAGTAAACCACGTCACCATGTTCAGCTTCCAGATCTTCCAAAAACTTTTGGAACTGCGGTGTGTGAGCCCATTTCTTCTTATAAAATTAACAGTGGATGTTACAGTATCCATTATTTCTTTCCAGGATATAACTTTGGAGCACAATGCCTCTTGATGGACAATACAGTGAAAAATCAATGGCACAGTAGATCCAGAATCTTTCACTTTGCTGATGATTCTCCCAACAACACCTTTGTTTTGACCGCTCATGTTCTTGCCTCCATCGGTAGTGACACTTGTTAACTTTTCCCAGCTTAATTGCAATGAATCCAGAGCTTGTTCCACATGGTGAAATAAATCTTCTCCCGTAGTTGTACCTTTCAAACTGCACATTTTCACAAGCTCTTCGTAAACAGTAAAGTTTTCGTCAATGCCGCGTACAAATATGAGTAACTGTGCTGTATCCGACACGTCCGTACTTTCATCCATCGCTAAAGAGAAGCAGTCGAAAGACTGCGCCTTATCCCTGAGTTGTTCACACAAATTAGCACCCAAGTCTTCAGTACGTCGGGTGCAAGTTCTTGCAGAGAGACTAAGACTTTCAAACATTTTTTTCTGCTCTGGGCATATTTCTTCTGCGATAGCTAAGACACACTCTTTTACTAATTCACTATCGGTAAACGGACGTCCACTTTTTGCAAGAATCTCTGCTACCCTGTAACTGGCCCGAACATTCGATTCGCTGTTGTCTGCCACAACCTTAAATATGTTTTGTTGATTTTGTAATGACGATTTCAAAGTGGAAATTTTCCTTTTCCGTATTTCTCCTTCAAGACAGTCAAATTTAGCTTTGTGCTCGGTGTCGTAATGTCGCTTCAGGTTATATTCCTTTACTACAGAAATACTCTTTTGACAAATCAAGCATAACGGTTTTCCTTTAAACTCGATAAAAAAGTATAATTCTGTCCATAATTCGTTAAAAACTCTTTTTTCTTCTTCTATCTTCCTTTTTCTTGAAGCCATGTTTATATAATTATTCTGTAACAATAATGAAAAAAATTAAATTCGTTGTAAAATTATATGTTCCAGTTAGCACCTACAAATTCAACTCCACATTCAAATAATAATTAAAACATGACACACTCGTAACTAACTTCATGTCATGTAACTACTATCCCCGTCCTTATAACATTTACCCATCAATCTGAAGGTTCACATTAACAAGCAGTAAATAAAATAAAACAAAATGCTCGCGAGTGCATACAACTTACCTCATACGTCGTGCGTGAGAAGCTATCAGCGAAGGGAAGAAAGGTGAAACGAAACGCGTAGCTAGCAACCAGATGAGACGTGAGTTTCCAGCGAATTTCCACAACCGAATGTGGCGAGAGCTGCGCGCGGCTGTGATTTTAACTAAAACCGGTCGCTTTGAATTTTTTCGCCGCCGCACACCTGCGTCTAATCAAAGACTGCCGCCCCGCCTATTGTCTCAAAGGAGCCGCCCGCCGCCGCACGTGCGGCGGATAAACGCAAAAGAAATTGCCAAGAATTGAATAAGTACAGCAAATATTTATTTTCGGTAGAAACAATACATAACATCACAGTCTTGATAAACAGTTCTTAAGAAATGAAATAGAGGTACATTTTTATCACCCCGCGTGGGAGCGAGCTTTCAAGAATACTCTCATGGCCCAGCAGCATGGCCGTATAAATTCTAGTGAATTTATATGGCCTTTTGCTTCGGTATTTTTTTCTTACGGACCTCAGTGTTGCGGGCCGCACCGAGATAGTCTACGGGCCGCATGCGGCCCGCGGGCCGCCGGTTGCCGACCCCTGGACTACATCATGCCTATCAATCGCGCTTTGACCCGGCATTAATTCATTTACTATTTCCGGCCATGCTGGGTTGCAAGTAAACGTAACGAATAAGTCAGGGCGACCATATGTACGTACATAAGCAAACGCATCCTGAGTATATTCGTGTAAGTACCTCGGACTATTTACAAATGAAGACGGTAAAATTATCATTCTACCAATATCATTTGGATTTAGATTAGCGTCATTCGCTACTGCGTCTTGAAGGTGGATATAATTTTCTGCTCTTAATTTAGTTTGATTTAATGTTATGTATCGTAATCGTTCACTTTCTACCTTAACGTACATATCAACATAAAACTGATTGGCCAGTTGCCTGCATCGTGATATAATATTAAAATCATTTTCTCTAATCATGATATGAAAGGCATAAAAGTCCATACATGATACCTTTTTGTTAGGCAAGGGCAGGCCAGTTACAGGATCGACTTGTGGAATTTGAAAGTGATACCCTTCTTGCCCTTTGCTAAATATTAGCGGATATTGTAACGCATCGTAAAATTTATGTGTATCCGGCACCCTAGTTAGTGTGTTATCACGGGCATGTAAAACTATATCACGGGAAGCAAACTGTTCACCACAAACCATGGCTGCGACTTCATTTATTAAAGGTGCATTATATCGTCTTTCGTGTTCCCCACTTGGTGTACGATCTGGGTGAATCACCAACTTATAATCATCTCCCGGCATTCTTTCTAAGGCTGTTGTGAAAGTGTTTATTAGGCGGTTATGTTCATGCAACATTCTCTGAATCTTTAAGACAATATCCTTTTCTACTAATTGAATGTTTTGACACCTGCGGTCAACCTCGTCATTTTCATTTCCCATAAAATAAATCTGTAAAAATTTTGGTTGCTCATTATTTGTAGGAAGCAAAGAACCAATCCTATGATAGATTTGACCTTGGATTGTAAAAGTAGATGAAAACCCAGGCATAACCACCTCATTTTCTACACCAAATGACGTCATTTGAAAGCATGAATTATATTTCCTTATTTTGATTAAAAAACGCCGCGATTCGTTGTTATCACCTAAAAGTAAAGACTTCAATGGTTCCTCTGGTTCTCCAAGTATTGGAATTGAAACCTTGCCACCAGAACAACACATACCCGGAGTTTCTTCTTTCCACTTGAGTGCTTCACAATGTATACATTTTTTATCCATTCCACCTATGAGAAGTAATCGATGGTTATTATACTCAATCGATGGGTCATAATCAAAAGCAGCATTGTGGAATGCTCCCCATGTATACATTGTAAACGCATTTCTCCTTTCTGACTGCCGTTCAGCATTTAACACACGTCGTCTTTGGGATTCTTCTGGCATCTCTGCAGCTATCAATGATGCGTGTCGCTCAGCATCTAAAATCTGCCGGGCCTGAGTCTGTTCATAGGTCTCGGCAGCTCTTTGCGTTGCGTGTCGCTCAGCATCTATAATCTGCCGGGCCTGAGTCTGTTCATAGGTTTCGGCAGCTCTTTGCGTTGCGTGTCGCTCAGCATCTAAAATCTGCCGGGCCTGAGTCTGTTCATAGGTCTCGGCAACTCTTTGCGTTGCGTGTCGCTCAGCATCTAAAATCTGCCGGGCCTGAGTTTGTTCATAGGTCTCGGCAGCTCTTTGCGTTGCGTGTCGCTCAGCATCTAAAATCTGCCGGGCCTGAGTCTGTTCATAGGTCTCGGCAACTCTTTGCGTTGCGTGTCGCTCAGCATCTAAAATCTGCCGGGCCTGAGTTTGTTCATAGGTCTCGGCAGCTCTTTGCGTTGCGTGTCGCTCAGCATCTAAAATCTGCCGGGCCTGAGTCTGTTCATAGGTTTCGGCAGCTCTTTGCGTTGCGTGTCGCTCAGCATCTAAAATCTGCCGGGCCTGAGTTTGTTCATAGGTCTCGGCAGCTCTTTGCGTTGCGTGTCGCTCAGCATCTAAAATCTGCCGGGCCTGAGTCTGCTCCTCAGATTCTTGGGATCTAGCTACTTGCGCAGTTCGAGCTCTTTTAGAGCTACGCGCTAAATTAGATTTACGCTTGCGAGGCATATTACTTAACCAGTTACCTACCTAAAGTAATAAAAACAGGTAAGTACTTATGCAAAAAAAAATTCTTTAGCTGACAAAAAAATTTAGTTAAAGGTACTGAGTACGAAACTATACTTAAGGTAGGTACTTATACACATTGCATGAAATAAAACAAAAACAAAACGAATTGCTAAACTAAAACTAAATGTTAAAAAAAATATACTATCCACATGGAATAAAAACAAAATGAATCGATAAAATTATATGCGAAACTACTGGAACTATTTTATTCACAAAACAACATTACTTACCTATTAATACTCAATAAAAACTATGCTGACCTTCTTAGGTACCGTAACTACTTACTAAATGTGAAAAAACTTAAAAAAACCTGCCTACTAATCTACTACAATTTTATACCTATCCTAAAAAATGAATTAAAGTATTTATTTTACCTATTAACTATAATTCTACCTACTACTAACTTATGCTAAACTAATAATAACAACCAAAACAACTAAGTAAATAACACAAAATGCTTATCCAAGAAACCCTAAACACCAATGAAAACGTAAAGAAAGTGAATACGTTGCAGCTCAAAATTGTAGATATCGCATGCGTCCGCCAACGACGTCTGCCCTCACGTGTCTGCCCGTTCGGGTAAGCATACTTTGTGATCTACACTCCTCCCACCGAGCCATCCGCGTCCCCCGCACGTCTTTGCCGCCGCGCCGCGCAGCGCGCCCGCGCCCGCCAGCCCCGCCACACCACACCATGCATCGTCACACTC
This sequence comes from Philereme transversata, assembly GCA_963924445.1. NCBI lineage: Eukaryota > Metazoa > Arthropoda > Insecta > Lepidoptera > Geometridae > Philereme > Philereme transversata. The sequence goes on along the minus strand of OZ004338.1, from coordinate 12,568,455 downwards.
ACACATTCATAGTGTATAGGCCGATGGGCCTGATGGACATGTCAGGCAGAAAGTATTCTAAAAGCTGGCTAGGAGTATTTGAATTATGCGATACATAACTGCACCCCGCGTTTTCACCCGCATAATTCCGGGATCGGGATCGGGATAAAAAGTAAAGATGTCCTTTCCCAAGGTTCCATCTATCTCTATACCAAAATTCATCAAAATCGGTTCAGCGGTTTAGGCGTGAAAACGAAACAGACAGACTGTCTATGTCTTTCCCCAAGGTTCCATCTATCTCTATACCAAAATTCATTTAGTAGGCATATACGATACATAACTGCACCCTGCGTTATCTATCACTCGCATAATTACGGGATCGGGATCGGGATCGGGATAAAAGGTTGCCTTTGTCCTTTTCCAAGGTTCCATCTATCTCTTACCAAAATTCATTTAGTAGGGATATACGATACACAACTGCACTCTGCGTTTCCACCCGTATAATTCCGGGATCGGGATCGGGATCTGGATAAAAAGTACCCTATGTCCTTTCCCAAGGTTCCATCTATCTCTATACCAAAATTCATCAAAATCGGTTCAGCGGTTTAGGCGTGAAAAGGTAACAGACAGACAGACAGACAGACAGAGTTACTTTCGCATTTATAATATTAGTAGGGATATTTTTCCGTGATAATAATTGGAGTATTTTGTTGTTGATTCAATATTCTTTTTTCTAAGATATGTAAGCTCACATAAAAAGGTTTTTAATTATTGTTTAACATACATAAAATAGAACATTAGTGGTTATTACCGCTTCAGTAGGTATGTATGGGCATTAGGATTCACTAATAAATCCACAAATGTCACTAATTCGTTGCACTAGAAAGATGCAAAGATCTATCTTTAAAAAAACTATTAAAATACATAAACTGCTAGGAATCCTAATTCGCACCATAGGTCGATAGGTCGATAGGTGGATAGGTGGATAGGTCGATAGGTGGATAGGTGGATAGGTGGATAAGTGGATAGGTGGATAGGTGGCTAGGTGGATAGATGGATAGGTGGATAAGTGGATAGGTGGATAGGTGGATAGATGGATAGGTGGGTAGGTCGATAGGTCGATAGGTGGATAGGTGGATAGGTGGATAGGTGGATAGGTCGATAGGTGAATAGGTGGATAGGTCGATAGGTCGATAGGTCGATAGGTCGATAGGTGGATAAGTGGATAGGTGGATAGGTGGATAGGTCGATAGGTCGATAGGTCGATTGGTCGATAGGTAGATAAGTAGATACGTGGATAGGTGGATAGGTGAATAGGTGGATAGGTGGATAGATGGATAGGTGGATACGTCGATAGGTCGATAGGTCGATAGGTGGATAGGTCGATAGGTCAATAGGTCGATAGGTCGATAGGTCGATAGGTGGATAGGTCGGTAGGTCGATAGGTCAATAGTTCGATAGGTCGATAGGTCGATAGGTCGATAGGTCGAAAGGTTGATAGGTGGATAGGTGGATGGGTGGATAGATAGATAGATCGATAGATAGATAGATCGGTAGATTGCTAGATCGATAGATAGATCGATAGATTGGTAGATCGATAGATCGGTAGATCGATAGATCGGTAGATCGATAGATCGGTAGATCGATAGATCGATAGATCGATAGATCGATAGATAGATCGATAGAGCGATAGATAGATCGGTAGATCGATAGATCGACAGGTCGATAGGTCGATAGGTCGATAGGTCGATAGGTCGATAGGTGGATAGGTGGATAGGTGGATAAGTCGATAGGTGGATAGATGGATAGGTGGATAGGTCGATAGGTGGATAGGTCGATAGGTCGATAGATCGATATGTCAAAAGTTCGATAGGTCGATAGGTCGATAGGTCGATAGGTCAATAGGTCGATAGGTCAATAGGTCGATAGGTCGATAGGTCGATAGGTGGATAGGTGGATAGGTGGATAGGTGGATAGGTCAACAGGTCGATAGGTCAATAGGTCGATAGGTCGATAGGTCAATAGGTGGATAGGTGGATAGGTGGATAGGTCGATAGGTCGATAGGTCGATAGATCGATAGGTCGATAGGTCGATATGTCGATAGGTCGATAGGTCGATAGGTCGATAGGTCGATAGGTCAATAGGTCGATAGGTCGATAGGTCGATAGGTGGATAGGTCGATAGGTCGATAGTTTGATAGGTGGATAGGTCGATAGGTCAATAGGTCGATAAGTTGATAGGTCGATAGGTCGATATGTCGATAGGTCGATAGGTCGATAGGTCAATAGTTCGATAGGTCGATAGGTCGATAGGTCGATAGGTCGATAGGTCGATAGGTAGATAGGTGGATAGGTGGATAGATAGATAGATCGATAGATAGATAGATAGATAGATAGATCGGTAGATTGATAGATCGATAGATAGTTCAATAGATTGGTAGATCGATAGATCGGTAGATCGATAGGTCGATAGGTCGATAGATCAATAGATAGATCGATAGAGCGATAGATAGATCGGTAGATCGATAGATCGACAGGTCGATAGGTCGATAGGTGGATAGGTTGATAGGTCGATAGGTGGATAGGTGGATAGGTGGATAGGTGGATAGGTCGATAGGTGGATAGGTGGATAGGTCGATAGGTCGATATGTCGATAGGTCGATAGGTCAATAATTCGATAGGTCGATAGGTCGATAGGTGGATAGGTCGATAGGTCGATAGGTGGATAGGTGGATAGGTGGATAGGTGGACAGGTGGATAGGAGGATAGGTCGATAGGTCGATAGGTCGATAGGGGGATAGGTGGATAGGTGGATAGGTGGATAGGTGGATAGGTCGATAGGTGAATAGGTGGATAGGTCGATAGGTCGATAGGTCGATAGGTGGATAAGTGGATAGGTGGATAGGTGGATAGGTCGATAGGTCGATAGGTCGATAGGTCGATAGGTGGATAAGTGGATAGGTGGATAGGTGGATAGGTGGATAGGTGGATAGGTGGATAGGTCCATAGGTCGATAGGTCGATAGGTCGATAGGTCGATAAGTCGATAGGTCGATAAGTCGATAGGTGGATAGGTCGGTAGGTTGATAGGTCGATAGGTCGATAGGTCAATAGGTCGATAGGTGGATAGGTTGATAGGTCGATAGGTCGATAGGTGGATAGGTGGATAGGTGGATAGGTGGATAGGTGGATAGGTTGACAGGTCGATAGGTGGATAGGTGGATAGGTCGATAGGTCGATAGGTCGATAGGTCAATAGGTCAATAGTTCGATAGGTCGATAGGTCGATAGGTCGATAGGTCGATAGGTCGATAGGTCGATAGGTCGATAGGTGGACAGGTGGATAGGTGGATAGGTGGATAGGTGGATAGGTCGATAGGTCGATAGGTCGATAGGTCGATAGGTGGATAGGTGGATAGGTGGATAGATAGATAGATCGATAGATAGATAGATAGATAGATAGATCGGTAGATTGATAGATCGATAGATAGATCGAGAGATTGGTAGATCGATAGATCGGTAGATCGATAGATCGATAGATCGATAGATCGATAGATCGGTAGATCGATAGATCGGTAGATCGGTAGATCGGTAGATCGATAGGTCGATAGGTCGATAGGTCGATAGGTCGATAGGTCAATAGGTGGATAGGTGGATAGGTGAAAAGGTCGATAGGTTGATAGGTCGATAGGTCGATATGTCGATAGGTCGATAGGTCGATTGGTCGATAGGTGGATAGGTGGATAGGTGGATAGGTGGATAAGTCGATAGGTTGATAGGTCGATAGGTGGATAGATGGATAGGTGGATAGGTGGATAGGTGGATAGGTTGATAGGTCGATAGGTCGATAGGTCGATAGGTCGATAGGTCGATAGGTCGATAGGTCAATAGGTCGATAGGCCGATAGATAGATCTATAGAGCGATAAATAGGTCGATAGGTCGATATGTGGATAGGTCGATAGGTCGATAGGTCGATAGGTGGATAGGTGGATAGGTCGATAGGTGGATAGGTGGATAGGTCGATAGGTGGATAGGTGGATAGGTGGATAGGTGGATAGGTGGATAGGTCGATAGGTGAATAGGTGGATAGGTCGATAGGTCGATAGATCGATAGGTAGATAGGTCGATAGGTAGATAGGTCGATAGTTCGATAGGTCGATAGGTGGATAGGTGGATAGGTGGATAGGTGGATAAGTCGATAGGTTAATAGGTCGATAGGTGGATAGATGGATAGGTGGATAGATAGATAGATCGTTAGAAAGATAGATAGATAGATCGATCGATAGATCGGTAGGTCGATAGATCGGTAGATCGGTAGATCGGTAGATCGATAAGTCGATAGGTCGATATGTCGATAGGTGGATAGGTCGAGAGGTTGATAGGTCGATAGGTCGATTATTGGATAGGTGGATAGGTGGATAGGTCGATAGGTCGATAGGTCGATAGGTCGATAGGTTGATAGGTGGATAGGTCGATAGGTCGATAGGTCGATAGGTGGATAGGTGGATAGGTGGATAGGTCGATAGGTTGATAGGTCGATAGGTCGATAGGTCGATAGGTCGATAGGTGGATAGGTCGATAGGTCGATAGGTCGATAGGTGGACAGGTGGATAGGTGGATAGGTGGATAGGTGGATAGGTCGATAGGTCGATAGGTCGATAGGTGAATAGGTGGATAGGTGGATAGGTGGATAGATAGATAGATCAATAGATAGATAGATAGATAGATAGATCGGTAGATTGATAGATCAGTAGATCGGTAGATCGGTAGATCGATAGGTTGATAGGTCGATAGGTTGATAGGTCGATAGGTCGATAGGTCGATAGGGCGACAGGTGGATAGGTGGATAGGTGGATAGGTGGATAGATAGATAGATCGATAGATAGATAAATAGATAGATCGGTAGATTGATAGATCGATAGATAGATCGATAGATTGGTAGATCGATAGATCGGTAGATCGATAGGTCGATAGGTCGATAGGTCGATAGATCGATAGATCGATAGATAGATGGATAGAGCGATAGATAGATCGGTAGATTGATAGATCGACAGGTCGATAGGTCGATAGGTCGATAGGTCGATAGGTGGATAGGTGGATAGGTGGATAGGTCGATAGGTGGATAGATGGATAGGTGGATAGGTCGATAGGTGGATAGGTCGATAGGTCGATAGATCGATAGGTCAATAGTTCGATAGGTCGATAGGTCGATAGGTCGATAGGTCGATAGGTCGATAGGTCAATAGGTCGATAGGTCGATAGGTCGAGATAGGTGGATAGGTGGATAGGTCAACAGGTCGATAGGTCAATAGGTCGATAGGTCGATAGGTCAATAGGTGGATAGGTGGATAGGTGGATAGGTCGATAGGTCGATAGGTCGATAGATCGATAGGTCGATAGGTCGATATGTCGATAGGTCGATAGGTCGATAGGTCAATAGGTCGATAGGTCGATAGGTCGATAGATCGATAGGTAGATAGGTCGATAGGTAGATAGGTCGATAGTTCGATAGGTCGATAGGTGGATAGGTGGATAGGTGGATAGGTGGATAAGTCGATAGGTTAATAGGTCGATAGGTGGATAGATGGATAGGTGGATAGATAGATAGATCGTTAGAAAGATAGATAGATAGATCGATCGATAGATCGGTAGGTCGATAGATCGGTAGATCGGTAGATCGATAGATCGATAAGTCGATAGGTCGATATGTCGATAGGTGGATAGGTCGAGAGGTTGATAGGTCGATAGGTCGATTATTGGATAGGTGGATAGGTGGATAGGTCGATAGGTCGATAGGTCGATAGGTCGATAGGTTGATAGGTGGATAGGTCGATAGGTCGATAGGTCGATAGGTGGATAGGTGGATAGGTGGATAGGTCGATAGGTTGATAGGTCGATAGGTCGATAGGTCGATAGGTCGATAGGTGGATAGGTCGATAGGTCGATAGGTCGATAGGTGGACAGGTGGATAGGTGGATAGGTGGATAGGTGGATAGGTCGATAGGTCGATAGGTCGATAGGTGAATAGGTGGATAGGTGGATAGGTGGATAAATAGATAGATCAATAGATAGATAGATAGATAGATAGATCGGTAGATTGATAGATCAGTAGATCGGTAGATCGGTAGATCGATAGGTTGATAGGTCGATAGGTTGATAGGTCGATAGGTCGATAGGTCGATAGGGCGACAGGTGGATAGGTGGATAGGTGGATAGGTGGATAGATAGATAGATCGATAGATAGATAAATAGATAGATCGGTAGATTGATAGATCGATAGATAGATCGATAGATTGGTAGATCGATAGATCGGTAGATCGATAGGTCGATAGGTCGATAGGTCGATAGATCGATAGATCGATAGATAGATGGATAGAGCGATAGATAGATCGGTAGATTGATAGATCGACAGGTCGATAGGTCGATAGGTCGATAGGTCGATAGGTGGATAGGTGGATAGGTGGATAGGTCGATAGGTGGATAGATGGATAGGTGGATAGGTCGATAGGTCGATAGATCGATAGGTCAATAGTTCGATAGGTCGATAGGTCGATAGGTCGATAGGTCGATAGGTCGATAGGTCAATAGGTCGATAGGTCGATAGGTCGAGATAGGTGGATAGGTGGATAGGTCAACAGGTCGATAGGTCAATAGGTCGATAGGTCGATAGGTCAATAGGTGGATAGGTGGATAGGTGGATAGGTCGATAGGTCGATAGGTCGATAGATCGATAGGTCGATAGGTCGATATGTCGATAGGTCGATAGGTCGATAGGTCAATAGGTCGATAGGTCGATAGGTCGATAGGTGGATAGGTCGATAGGTCGATAGTTTGATAGGTGGATAGGTCGATAGGTCAATAGGTCGATAAGTTGATAGGTCGATAGGTCGATATGTCGATAGGTCGATAGGTCGATAGGTCAATAGTTCGATAGGTCGATAGGTCGATAGGTCGATAGGTCGATAGGTCGATAGGTCGATAGGTAGATAGGTGGATAGGTGGATAGATAGATAGATCGATAGATAGATAGATAGATAGATAGATCGGTAGATAGTTCAATAGATTGGTAGATCGATAGATCGGTAGATCGATAGGTCGATAGGTCGATAGATCAATAGATAGATCGATAGAGCGATAGATAGATCGGTAGATCGATAGATCGACAGGTCGATAGGTCGATAGGTGGATAGGTTGATAGGTCGATAGGTGGATAGGTGGATAGGTGGATAGGTGGATAGGTCGATAGGTGGATAGGTGGATAGGTCGATAGGTCGATATGTCGATAGGTCGATAGGTCAATAATTCGATAGGTCGATAGGTCGATAGGTGGATAGGTCGATAGGTCGATAGGTGGATAGGTGGATAGGTGGACAGGTGGATAGGAGGATAGGTCGATAGGTCGATAGGTCGATAGGGGGATAGGTGGATAGGTGGATAGGTGGATAGGTGGATAGGTCGATAGGTGAATAGGTGGATAGGTCGATAGGTCGATAGGTCGATAGGTCGATAGGTGGATAAGTGGATAGGTGGATAGGTGGATAGGTGGATAGGTGGATAGGTCGATAGGTCGATAGGTCGATAGGTCGATAGGTGGATAAGTGGATAGGTGGATAGGTGGATAGGTGGATAGGTCCATAGGTCGATAGGTCGATAGGTCGATAGGTCGATAAGTCGATAGGTCGATAGGTCGATAGGTGGATAGGTCGGTAGGTTGATAGGTCGATAGGTCGATAGGTCGATAGGTCGATAGGTAGATAGGTTGATAGGTCGATAGGTCGATAGGTGGATAGGTGGATAGGTGGATAGGTGGATAGGTGGATAGGTGGATAGGTTGACAGGTCGATAGGTGGATAGGTGGATAGGTCGATAGGTCGATAGGTCGATAGGTCGATAGGTCGAAAGGTCGATAGATCGATAGATAGATCTATAGAGCGATAGATAGGTCGAGAGGTGGATAGGTCGATAGGTCGATAGGTCGATAGGTGGATAGGTGGATAGGTGGATAGGTCGACAGGTCGATAGGTGGATAGGTTGATAAGTCGATAGGTGGATAGGTGGATAGGTGGATAGGTGGATAGGTCGATAGGTCGATAGGTCAATAGTTCGATAGGTCGATAGGTCGATGGGTCGATAGGTCGATAGGTCGATAGGTCAATAGGTCAATAGTTCGATAGGTCGATAGGTCGATAGGTCGATAGGTCGATAGGTCAATAGGTCGATAGGTGGACAGGTGGATAGGTGGATAGGTGGATAGGTGGATAGGTCGATAGGTCGATAGGTCGATAGGTCGATAGGTGGATAGGTGGATAGGTGGATAGATAGATAGATCGATAGATAGATAGATAGATAGATCGGTAGATTGATAGATCGATAGATAGATCGAGAGATTGGTAGATCGATAGATCGGTAGATCGATAGATCGATAGATCGTAGATCGATAGATCGGTAGATCGATAGATCGGTAGATCGGTAGATCGGTAGATGGATAGGTCGATAGGTCGATAGGTCGATAGGTCGATAGGTCGATAGGTCAATAGGTGGATAGGTGGATAGGTGAAAAGGTCGATAGGTTGATAGGTCGATAGGTCGATATGTCGATAGGTCGATAGGTCGATTGGTCGATAGGTGGATAGGTGGATAGGTGGATAGGTGGATTAGTCGATAGGTTGATAGGTCGATAGGTGGATAGATGGATAGGTGGATAGGTGGATAGGTGGATAGGTTGATAGGTCGATAGGTCGATAGGTCGATAGGTCGATAGGTCGATAGGTCGATAGGTCAATAGGTCGATAGGTCGATAGATAGATCTATAGAGCGATAAATAGGTCGATAGGTCGATATGTGGATAGGTCGATAGGTCGATAGGTCGATAGGTGGATAGGTGGATAGGTCGATAGGTGGATAGGTGGATAGGTGGATAGGTGGATAGGTCGATAGGTGAATAGGTGGATAGGTCGATAGGTCGATAGATCGATAGGTAGATAGGTCGATAGGTAGATAGGTCGATAGTTCGATAGGTCGATAGGTGGATAGGTGGATAGGTGGATAGGTGGATAAGTCGATAGGTTAATAGGTCGATAGGTGGATAGATGGATAGGTGGATAGATAGATAGATCGTTAGAAAGATAGATAGATAGATCGATCGATAGATCGGTAGGTCGATAGATCGGTAGATCGGTAGATCGGTAGATCGATAGGTCGATAGGTGGATAGGTGGATAGGTGGATAGGTCGAGAGGTTGATAGGTCGATAGGTCGATTATTGGATAGGTGGATAGGTGGATAGGTCGATAGGTCGATAGGTCGATAGGTTGATAGGTGGATAGGTGGATAGGTGGATAGGTGGATAGGTCGATAGGTCGATAGGTCGATAGGTGAATAGGTGGATAGGTGGATAGGTGGATAGATAGATAGATCAATAGATAGATAGATAGATAGATAGATCGGTAGATTGATAGATCAGTAGATCGGTAGATCGGTAGATCGATAGGTTGATAGGTCGATAGGTTGATAGGTCGATAGGTCGATAGGTCGATAGGGCGACAGGTGGATAGGTGGATAGGTGGATAGGTGGATAGATAGATAGATCGATAGATAGATAAATAGATAGATCGGTAGATTGATAGATCGATAGATAGATCGATAGATTGGTAGATCGATAGATCGGTAGATCGATAGGTCGATAGGTCGATAGGTCGATAGGTCGATAGATCGATAGATCGATAGATAGATGGATAGAGCGATAGATAGATCGGTAGATCGATAGATCGACAGGTCGATAGGTCGATAGGTGGATAGGTCGATAGGTCGATAGGTGTATGGGTAGGTGTGGTGTATCCTAGTGTGTTGTGTGGCTAGATAGGTATCTGTCTGTAGCCGGAATAATAAGATAAAGTTCACAAGACACTGATTGTTTATTAACCACAAACACCACATATAAAAAATAGAAGGAGTATAACAGAAAGAAGAAGAAACAATAGTTTAAGCATAAGCATAAGGGTTCCTTGTCAATAAAAATAACAAAATATCTAAGCGCGTAATAAAGCTTCGAGCGGAGCACAAAGTGACGCGGGCTTCGCGGCTAAAGGTAGATCGGGACTGGCCGGGGCCGGCACAGATTAGGCGATAGTTATTATGGCCGCTGGAACCAGTTTTCGTTTTCATACTACACACTGATGGCGAGCGAACGGTAACAATATAAAATTGAAATATTTTATATAATAAATAGATAAATAGTATGTAGTGTTTTATTTATAAAGTAAGTAATATATTTGTTAAATATTATATAGCTGTATTCTTAATTATGTAAGTGTTAACTGTAATAAAATATGTATTTATTTATGTATATAATTATTGATATATAAAAATAAATAAATAATATGTAGGTTCACCACATCACTCCCCCCCAGAGACCGCGTTTAGCGGGCGATAATAGTCCGGGAATCGAACTTGACGCCCAGAACGAGTTGTATTCTTGATTGGTATTTGAGTAGGAATGGAAGATTGATTGGGATCAGGATCTGGAATAGTGGGATTAGAGTGTGACAGTATGTAGGCTGGTTTAAGTCGGTCTACCGATACCGTCATCACTTTGCCTTTCACTTTAATTTTAAATGTTTTGGCATTTCTCTCGACCACTTCATGAGGGCCAGTGTATGCCGGTTGTAATGCACCTCTCAATGCGTCTTCTCTCAGAAATACGTGAGAGCAAGACGAAAGATCTTTGTATATAAAGATTTTATTATTTGAGTGGTGTGAAGTTGGGACAGGCTGTAAATTGTTGGCAAATGATCTGATACGTGCTGAAAAATCAGTAATATCAGTCGTGCATTTGTCAACTTTATGGCCTAAGAATTCACCTGGAAGGCGCAACGGCTCACCGTATACTAACTCGGCCGAGGAAGATTGAAGATCTTCTTTGAAAGAACTTCTTATGCCAAGTAGCACGAGAGGTAATGTTTCGGTCCAGGTACTGTCGGCATGGCACATGATTGCTCCCTTTAACTGCCGATGAAACCTTTCTATGAGACCGTTGCATTGAGGGTGGTAGCTGGTGGTCTTACGATGCTTAAAACTTATAAATTTTGATAGCTGCTCGAATAACGCTGATTCGAATTGCCTACCGCGGTCAGTAACAATGTCGGTAGGACAACCAAATCGAGCGATCCATCCTGACAGAAACGCTTTGGCCACTGATTCCGCGGTGATATTGGTGAGTGGGACAACCTCAGTCCATCGCGTGAAGCGATCGATTGCTGTCAGACAGTACCGAAAATCACCAGACGGAGGTAACGGTCCGATAAGGTCTAAATGAACGTATTTGAATCGCGCTTTAGGTAAATCGTGGGTGCCTAACGGCGACGATACGTGACGATTTACCTTTGTGCGCTGGCAAGCCAAACACGCCCTAGACCATTCGCGACAATCTTTCCTCATCAGGGGCCAAACAAAGCGTTCTGCCACTAATTTAGCGCTTGCGTTAGCACCAGGATGGCATAGTGAGTGCAAACTATCAAAAACTTGTTTGCGCAAGGTCTTGGGTATTAAAGGCCTGGGAGTCGTTGTACTGACATCGCAGTACAGTTGATTGCGACTTCCAGGTATATTCAACCTTTTAATGTGCAAACTAGTTTCTTGTTTAAGAAAATCCGCTATTTCGGAATCGGAGTCTTGGGCTTTGGCTATCACTTCTAGATCTACAGGACTCTGCAGTTCCTCGACCCGGGAAAGCGTGTCAGCAACGACATTATCTTTTCCGGCGATGTGCTGTATATCGGTTGAGAACTGTGATATATAGTCTAGATGTCTATACTGACGTGGGCTACTGTGTGCCTTCCTTTCATGGAATGCGAAGCACAGTGGCTTGTGGTCGGTATAGATAGTGAAAACTGTAGCCTCTAGCCAATGACGGAAATACTTTATACTCTCATAGATAGCAAGGAGCTCTCTATCATATGGTGAGTATTTTTGTTGTGTAGGGCTCAACTTGCGTGAGAAAAAGGCTAGAGGTTGCCAATTGTCGTCCACAAGTTGTTGCACGACTCCACCGATAGCAAAATCAGAAGCATCAGTAACAAGACCTAACTTAGCTTTTGACTCAGGATGAGCCAACATTGCTGCATTACAAAGGCTTTCCTTGCATGCTTCAAAAGCCTTTAACGAGTCCCCGCTTACATCAACAGGATGCGATGCTTTTATGGAGCCGGTCAGTAAAGCGTTCAAAGGTGCTTGGATTTGGGCTGCTTGGGGGATAAATCTCCTATAAAAGTTTAACATGCCCAAGAACCTTCTGAGCTGTTTGGCCGTTTTAGGAACAGGAAATTCCTTGATAGCCGTAACCTTACCTTCCAGAGGTTTCGTTCCGTGTTGAGAGATATGGTAGCCTAGAAATGCTACCTCTGACTTACCGAAGACGCATTTAGCAGTGTTGATGAGCATGCCGTAATCTTTCATCCGAGTAAAAAGTTGGCGAAGGTGATCTTCATGCTCAGACTCACTGCGGCTAAAGATTAAAAAGTCATCGAGATAAGGGTAACAGAAATCTAGGCCACGAGTCATCTCATCAACGAACCTCTGGAACGTCTGACCTGCGTTGCGCAATCCAAAATTCATGAAAGGGAACTCAAAAAGCCCAAATGGCGTCGAAATGGCGCATTTTGGGATGTCTTCTTCAAAGACAGGAATCTGGTTGAAGGCCTTAACGAGGTCAATTGTTGAAAAAACCTTACAACCAGATAAGCTATGGGCAAAATCATGAATGTGACGGATAGGGTACTTATCTGGAATCGTCCTAGCGTTGAGCATACGGTAGTCACCGCACGGTCTCCAACCATTATCCTTTTTAGGAGCTAGGTGTAGTGGTGACGACCATGGACTCTCCGAAGGACGAGCGGTACCTGTCGCTAGCATTGCCTCGAACTCAGACTTGGCAATTTTTAACTTGTCTGGTGCCAGTCTACGAGGTGTGCACGATACTGGAGGGCCTGGTGTGGTGCGAATGTGGTGGACTGTATTGTGTTTAGGGGTGCGATGAGCGCCTGCCGGTCGTGTCAAGTCTGGAAACTCAGAAAGTAAATTATGATATTTCGAATCACCAGTCACGACCTTTACACTAGAAATAAGGCTATCGTTTACCTGTACAATGGTAGCTACGGTTGACAAATTAGTGATGGCATCAATTAAACGCTGATTACGAACATCTACAATTAAATTAAAATAGGACAAAAAATCTACGCCTATAATAGGTTTTGTTACATCAGCTACAATGAAACGCCTCACAAAGTCCCTACGGAGACCTAAGTTGAGGTTCATCTCAACCCAGCCGTAAGTTTTTATGGATGAACCGTTCGCTGCACACAATTCATAGTCCAACTTCACACGTTGTCGGAACGCAGAATGTGGTACGACGCATAAGTCGCTCCCCGTGTCCACAAGAAACTGGACAGCCGATCTGCGGTCTGTGACAAATAGGCGACCAGTAGTGAGAGGGCAATCTTCAGTCGCCATTATCGACTGCCCTTCTCGTTTCCCGACTTGTAGTCGCAGGGCTGGATACAGTTGTCCGCTTGGCTGCCGAATCTAAAGTGGTACCAACAATTAGGGAACTTCCTATAGTTCGACTGGGACCTTCTCGCAGGTGTACGGCTTCGTTCGCCTCGTCTTCCTTTTGGCATCTGTCGGCTGTGGGAACGGCCACGTTCATGGACTTCTGCTGTGAGGGCGCTGACCTGCCTGGTCAGCTCCGTGATCTGCCGCGCCATGATGTCCAACGCCGAATCAGTACTGGAACTGGATGCCGCTGCCACTTGGGGTGAGGCAGGAGCGATGTCGTGAACGCGATCAGCCAAATCAGCAAGTTCACTGAGGGAAAGGCTCATCTGAGAAGCGATGATTGTCTGCAAGTTGTTCGGCAGTCGGCTCGTCCAAATGGAACTTAGAAAATCTTCCGGAATATCGGGGCCGGCCAAATGCTGCAAGTGCCTCAGGAACTGCGAAGGTTTGCGATCACCCAACTCTTCAGACTGCAGGAGCTGTTTGACCTTCTTCTCTTTGGAGACGGAAAGACGCTTGATGAGCTCACTCTTTAGCTTCTCGTACTTGCCAGTGGTGGGGGGTGAAATAATAACATCTTCTACCTCCACTGAATACTGTCTGTCTAAGTGCGAGAGGACATAGTTGAACTTAGTCAAGTCATCTGTGATCCGCGCCATACTGAACTGACCTTCAATTTGGGAGAACCATATTGTGGGTTTTTCGGGCCAGAATGGTGGTATCTTCACGCCAACACGAAAAAGTTCAGGTGAATATCCGGGCGGGTCAATGGAAACGCACTCTCGCTCCGTCCGCGACGTACCGCTGCTACCGTCTTTGCTCATTTTTCTGGAATGTTCTTCTCGGGGTCACCAGTTATGGGTAGGTGTGGTGTATCCTAGTGTGTTGTGTGGCTAGATAGGTATCTGTCTGTAGCCAAAATAATAAGATAAAGTTCACAAGACACTGATTGTTTATTAACCACAAACACCACATATAAAAAATAGAAGGAGTATAACAGAAAGAAGAAGAAACAATAGTTTAAGCATAAGCATAAGGGTTCCTTGTCAATAAAAATAACAAAATATCTAAGCGCGTAATAAAGCTTCGAGCGGAGCACAAAGTGACGCGGGCTTCGCGGCTAAAGGTAGATCGGGACTGGCCGGGGCCGGCACAGATTAGGCGATAGTTATTATGGCCGCTGGAACCAGTTTTCGTTTCCATACTACACACTGATGGCGAGCGCTCGGTAACAATATAAAATTGAAATATTTTATATAATAAATAGATAAATAGTATGTAGTGTTTTATTTATAAAGTAAGTAATATATTTGTTAAATATTATATAGCTGTATTCTTATTTATGTAAGTGTTAACTGTAATAAAATATGTATTTATTTATGTATATAATTATTGATATATAAAAATAAATAAATAATATGTAGGTTCACCACAGGTGGATAGGTGGATAGGTGGATAGGTCGATAGGTGGATAGGTCGATAGGTCGATATGTCGATAGATAGATAGATAGATCGGTAGATTGATAGATCGATAGATAGATCGATAGATTGGTAGATCGATAGATCGGTAGATCGATAGATCGGTAGATCGATAGATCGATAGATCGATAGATCGGTAGATCGATAGATCGATAGATCGATAGATCGGTAGATCGATAGATCGGTAGATCGATAGATCGGTAGATCGGTAGATCGATAGATCGGTAGATCGATAGATCGGTAGATCGGTAGATTGATAGGTTGATAGGTCGATAGGTCGATAGGTCGATAGGTCGATAGGTCGATAGGTCGACAGGTGGATAGGTGGATAGGTGGATAGATGGATGGATAGATAGATCGATAGATAGATAGATAGGTCGATAGGTCGATAGGTCGATAGGTGGATAGATCAATAGATCGATAGGTCCATAGGTCGATAGGTCGATAGATCAATAGATCGATAGATAGATCGATAGAGCGATAGATAGATAGATCGATAGAGCGATAGATAGATCGGTAGATCGATAGATCGAAAGGTCGATAGGCAGATAAGTCGATAGGTTGATAGGTCGATAGGTCGATAGGTCGATAGGTCGATAGATCGATAGATAGATCTATAGAGCGATAGATAGGTCGATAGGTGGATAGGTCGATAGGTCGATAGGTCGATAGGTGGATAGGTGGATAGGTCGATAGGTGAATAGGTGGATAGGTCGATAGGTCGATAGGTTGATAGGTCGATAGGTAGATAGGTCGATAGGTAGATAGGTCGATAGGTCGATAGGTCGATAGGTCGATAGGTGGATAGGTCGATATGTCGATAGGTCGATAGGTGGATAGGTGGATAGGTGGATAGGTGAATAGGTGGATAGGTGGATAGGTGGATAGATAGATAGATCGATAGATAGATCGATAGATTGGTAGATCGATAGATCGGCAGATCGATAGATCGATAGATCGGTAGATCGATAGATCGGTAGATCAATAGATCGGTAGATCGGTAGATCGGTATATCGATAGGTCGATAGGTCGATAGGTCGATAGGTCGATAGGTCGATAAGTCGATAGGTCGACAGGTGGATAGGTCGATAGGTCGATAGGTGGATAGGTGGATAGGTGGATAGGTCGATAGGTGGATAGGTGGATAGGTGGATAGGTGGATAGGTGGATAGGTGGATAGGTGGATAGATGGATAGGTGGATAGATCGATAGGTGGATAGGTGGATAGGTCGATAGGTCTATAGGTCGATAGGTCGATAGGTCGATAGGTCGATAGGTGGATAGGTGGATAGGTGGATAGGTGGATAGTTGGATAGGTGGATAGGTGGATAGGTGGATAGGTGGATAGGTGGATAGGTGGATAGGTGGATAGGTCGATAAGTCGATAAATCGATAGATTGATAGGTCGATAGGTCGATAGGTCGATAGGTGGATAGGTGGATAGGTGGAAAGGTCGATAGGTCGATAGGTCGATAGGTGGATAGGTGGATAGGTGGATAGGTGGATAGGTGGATAGGTGGATAGATAGATAGATCGATAGATAGATAGATAGATAGATAGATCGGTAGATTGATAGATCGATAGATAGATCGAGAGATTGGTAGATCGATAGATCAGTAGATCGGTAGATCGATAGGTCGATAGGTCGATAAGTCGATAGGTCGATAGGTCGATAGGTCGATAGGTCGACAGGTGGATAGGTGGATAGGTGGATAGGTGGATAGGTGGATAGATAGATAGATCGATAGATAGATCGATAGATAGATAGATAGATAGATAGATAAATCGGTAGATTGATAGATCGATAGATAGATCGATAGATTGGTAGATCGATATATCGGTAGATCGATAGGTCGATAGGTCGATAGGTCGGTAGATCGATAGATCGAAAGATAGATGGATAGAGCGATAGATAGATCGATAGATCGACAGGTCGATAGGTTGATAGGTGGATAGGTCGATAGGTCGATAGGTGGATAGGTGGATAGGTGGATAGGTGGATAGGTGGATAGGTGGATAGGTGGATAGGTGGATAGGTGGATAGGTGGATAGGTCGATAGGTTGATAGGTCGATAGGTCGATATGTCGATAGGTCGATAGGTCGATAGGTCGATAGGTGGATAGGTGGATAGGTGGATAGGTGGATAGGTGGATAGATAGATAGATCGATAGATAGATAGATAGATAGATAGATCGGTAGATTGATAGATCGATAGATAGATCGAGAGATTGGTAGATCGATAGATCGGTAGATCGATAGATCGATAGATCGATAGATCGGTAGATCGATAGATCGGTAGATCGGTAGATCGGTAGATTGATAGGTCGATAGGTCGATAGGTCGATAGGTCGAAAGGTCGATAGGTCGATAGGTCGATAGGTGGATAGGTGGATAGATGAAAAGGTCGATAGGTTGATAGGTCGATAGGTCGATATGTCGATAGGTCGATAGGTCGATTGGTCGATAGGTGGATAGGTCGAGAGGTCGATAGGTCGATAGGTCGATTATTGGATAGGTGGATAGGTGGATAGGTCGATAGGTCGATAGGTCGATAGGTTGATAGGTGGATAGGTCGATAGGTCAATAGGTCGATAGGTCGATAGGTCGATAGGTGGATAGGTGGATAGGTGGATAGGTCGATAGGTGGATAGGTGGATAGATGAAAAGGTCGACAGGTTGATAGGTCGATAGGTCGATATGTCGATAAGTCGATAGGTCGATATGTCGATAGGTGGATAGGTCGAGAGGTCGATAGGTCGATAGGTCGATTATTGGATAGGTGGATAGGTGGATAGGTCGATAGGTCGATAGGTCGATAGGTTGATAGGTGGATAGGTCGATAGGTCAATAGGTCGATAGGTCGATAGGTCGATAGGTGGATAGGTGGATAGGTGGATAGGTCGATAGGTTGATAGGTCGATAGGTCGATAGGTCGATAGGTCGATAGGTGGATAGGTCGATAGGTCGATAGGTCGATAGGTGGACAGGTGGATAGGTGGATAGGTGGATAGGTGGATAGGTCGATAGGTCGATAGGTCGATAGGTGGATAGGTGGATAGGTGGATAGGTGGAAAGGTCGATAGGTCGATAGGTCGATAGGTCGATAGGTGGATAGGTGGATAGGTGGATAGGTGGATAGGTGGATAGATAGATAGATCGATAGATAGATAGATAGATAGATAGATCGGTAGATTGATAGATCGATAGATAGATCGAGAGATTGGTAGATCGATAGATCGGTAGATCGATAGATCGATAGATCGATAGATCGGTAGATCGATAGATCGGTAGATCGGTAGATCGGTAGATCGATAGGTCGATAGGTCGATAAGTCGATAGGTCGATAGGTCGATAGGTCGATAGGTCGACAGGTGGATAGGTGGATAGGTGGATAGGTGGATAGGTGGATAGATAGATAGATCGATAGATAGATCGATAGATAGATAGATAGATAGATAGATAAATCGGTAGATTGATAGATCGATAGATAGATCGATAGATTGGTAGATCGATATATCGGTAGATCGATAGGTCGATAGGTCGATAGGTCGGTAGATCGATAGATCGATAGATAGATGGATAGAGCGATAGATAGATCGATAGATCGACAGGTCGATAGGTCGATAGGTGGATAGGTCGATAGGTCGATAGGTGGATAGGTGGATAGGTGGATAGGTGGATAGGTGGATAGGTGGATAGGTGGATAGGTGGATAGGTCGATAGGTTGATAGGTCGATAGGTCGATATGTCGATAGGTCGATAGGTGGATAGGTGGATAGGTGGATAGGTGGATAGATAGATAGATCGATAGATAGATAGATAGATAGATAGATCGGTAGATTGATAGATCGATAGATAGATCGAGAGATTGGTAGATCGATAGATCGGTAGATCGATAGATCGATAGATCGATAGATCGGTAGATCGATAGATCGGTAGATCGGTAGATCGGTAGATTGATAGGTCGATAGGTCGATAGGTCGATAGGTCGAAAGGTCGATAGGTCGATAGGTCGATAGGTGGATAGGTGGATAGATGAAAAGGTCGATAGGTTGATAGGTCGATAGGTCGATATGTCGATAGGTCGATAGGTCGATTGGTCGATAGGTGGATAGGTGGATAGGTGGATAAGTCGATAGGTTGATAGGTCGATAGTTGGATAGATGGATAGGTGGATAGGTGGATAGGTGGATAGGTTGATAGGTCGATAGGTCGATAGGTCGATAGGTCGATAGGTCGATAGGTCGATAGGTCGATAGGTCAATAGGTCGATAGGTCGATAGATAGATCTATAGAGCGATAGATAGGTCGATAGGTCGATATGTGGATAGGTCGATAGGTCGATAGGTGGATAGGTGGATAGGTCGATAGGTGGATAGGTGGATAGGTGGATAGGTGGATAAGTCGATAGGTTAATAGGTCGATAGGTGGATAGATGGATAGGTGGATAGATAGATAGATCGTTAGAAAGATAGATAGAAAGATCGATCGATAGATCGGTAGATCGATAGATCGGTAGATCGGTAGATCGGTAGATCGGTAGATCGATAAGTCGATAGGTCGATATGTCGATAGGTGGATAGGTCGAGAGGTCGATAGGTCGATAGGTCGATTATTGGATAGGTGGATAGGTGGATAGGTCGATAGGTCGATAGGTCGATAGGTCGATAGGTTGATAGGTGGATAGGTCGATAGGTCAATAGGTCGATAGGTCTATAGGTCGATAGGTGGATAGGTGGATAGGTGGATAGGTCGATAGGTTGATAGGTCGATAGGTCGATAGGTCGATAGGTCGATAGGTGGATAGGTCGATAGGTCGATAGGTCGATAGGTGGACAGGTGGATAGGTGGATAGGTGGATAGGTGGATAGGTGGATAGGTCGATAGGTCGATAGGTCGATAGGTCGATAGGTGGATAGGTGGATAGGTGGATAGGTGGATAGATAGATAGATCGGTAGATTGATAGATCGATAGATAGATCGATAGATTGGTAGATTGATAGATCGGTAGATCGATAAATCGATAGGTCGATAGGTCGATAGGTCGATAGATCGATAGATCGATAGATAGATGGATAGAGCGATAGATAGATCGGTAGATCGATAGATCGACAGGTCGATAGGTCGATAGGTGGATAGGTCGATAGGTGGATAGGTGGATAGGTGGATAGGTGGATAGGTGGATAGGTGGATAGGTGGATAGGTGGATAGGTGGATAGGTGGATAGATGGATAGGTGGATAGGTAGATAGGTGGATAGGTCGATAGGTGGATAGGTCGATAGGTCGATATGTCGATAGATAGATAGATAGATCGGTAGATTGATAGATCGATAGATAGATCGGTAGATCGATAGATCGATAGATCGATAGATCGGTAGATCGATAGATCGATAGATCGGTAGATCGATAGATCGGTAGATCGGTAGATTCATAGGTTGATAGGTCGATAGGTCGATAGGTCGGTAGGTCGATAGGTCGATAGGTCGACAGGTGGATAGGTGGATAGGTGGATAGATGGATGGATAGATAGATTGATAGATAGATAGATAGGTGGATAGGAGTGTTCTCACGAACGTAGTAAGAGCATTACACGGTGCCAATATTTTAAAAAGTTAAAATACTTCTACGCCGTAACTAGAAACGCGCTTGTTGAATTTCTGTTGTGTTGTGGGCAATTGACCTGTGTGAGTGTTTGTGAGGCTATGTGTTGTGCGATATAGCTTGTAATCTGTGAACAAAGTCTAGACTATCATCATTATTTTTTTTTTATCTGAGGGTAGGCCTCGTCAGCTTATCACATGACCGACTCATAGATTGCACGGAACCGCATAGTACAAATTTGTTGTTAGCGCCATCTAGCAAATCCATTGCGAACTATTACGTCAACGCTATGCCGCTGGAGAACCCTAGGAAATCGAAATGTGCGGCGTGCGGAAAGTTCCTCTCGTCGACAGGTGCCGCCACTTGCACCATTTGTCCTGCCATATACCACCGCGCTTGCGTGTCGGTCGCCGAAACAGCGCCACTCGGCAAGGACTGGACTTGCCCGGAGTGTAAAAATAAAAAAACGCGCAAGGGTGACAACAGCAGCACACCCGTCAGGGGAGTCTGCGGAGGCTACGTGCAGGATCCTACTCCTGTCCTTGCCCCCGTTGCCGCCACCCCTGGCGCGCCGGAGTCGCCCGCCGCGTCGCTGGCCGGCATGGCATCTGATGCGGCTGCGGCAGCGCACGGTGTGGAGATGCTGCGTCGGGAGCTCGCCGAGTACGCGGCCGAGATACGCGACTTCCGGAGGGAGATGGCGGAGCAGCGCATCATGGTCGCGGGCGTTAACGCGCGCATCGAGGGCATGGAGAGGAGGCTGGAGGAGGTTGAGCGTCGCGAGGCGGCGCCCCAACCGGACGTTGCCGATCTGGAGCGCACCGTGGGTCTACTGGGGCGGGAGCTGGACGACCGGGACCAAGACGCCCTCCTATCGGACCTCGACATAGGGCACTTGCCCGAAGAGAGGGGCGAGAACGTGGGGCACGCCGTCACCGTGCTCGCCACCAGGCTGGGAGTAAAGCTGGACGAGCGCGACATCGTGTTCGCGGAGCGCGTAGGCGCTGCGTCGCCACCACCGGGCCGCGAGCCGAGTGAGGGCGTGGCACCGCGCATACGTCGTGTTGTGGTGCGGCTAGCGCGCCGCTCCGTGCGTGACGAGCTGCTGCGCGCGGCGCGCGTTCGCCGCACGCTGACTGCCGCCGACGCCGGCGGCTCGGATGCCGCGCCGGGCGGGCGCATCTTCGTGAACGAGAGGCTGACTCGCAACAACCGGCAGCTGTTTCACCGCGTTCGCGAGGAGTGCCGCAGGCTTAGATGGCGTTACTCCTGGACGAGGCGAGGCCGCATTTATGTGAGGCGTAGTGACGGCGAGCCCGCGCATCTTATACGGTCTGAGGTTGACGTTGGACGGGTTTTTGGGCCTGGTCCAGTTTGATGTGTAATTCGCCTGCAATTAGAGCAAACAAGCTGTTTATTGATAACACTTTCAATACAACTAATGCACAATTATACATTTGTTCATTAAGGTCACCTATTTCTAGTATGGTAAAGGCTTGTTATTCTCTACCTTTTTATGTTTTTATTCTAGTTATGGAGGTGGATCTTCTCTGCTGTGTGGTAACTTTATATTTCTGCCAAATTTTATTATTTAATAACTTTAACCAAACTGCAAATCATGAATCCCAGCACTTTTATTATTTTATACTATATTATGCACTTTATTTATATATTAATTTCATAGCCACATATAAAAATTACCCTAATTATATTTATACAATACCGCCAAATCATACTATAAAATACACCACAACTAATGCACTATTTTTACATAAAGATCCTTATGTTTACAATGTTTGTGAGATACTGCTTAGATATAAATTTAATGCAAATCATAATGGTTAACTTAACCCACATAAAAGTTGGTCTTTTCAATTCAGGCTCACTCAACACAGGTCAGGGTGAATTTATTGCAGCCGTGGCGGAACGAAACCCTGACATTTTAGCAATAAATGAAACCTGGATGCAGGCGGGACAAGATGACAAGGCACCTAAAATAGCAGGGCACCGTTTAATGTATACTCCTAGACCTGCGTGTATCAAAAGAGGGCGTGGTGGTGGCGTTGGTTTTTATGTACGAAAAGGTATAAATGTGCGAATCTGTCCCTTCCCCATAGTGCCTGAAGTAGAGCAGATGTGGTTGCGTTTAACTGTACTTGGTAAAAGTGTTATTGTTGGAACCGCCTACCGGGCACCATGGCAAAATGTCATCACATTTTTTGATGCTTTGACAGATTCTATTGCTTCCTTCCCTAGGTGTGACCATCTTATCCTGTTGGGAGATTTCAATATAGATATGCTTGACCCAGGAAATAACAAACTACCTTTACTTCTACAATTCTTGGAATCCCTAAACCTAAATCAAGTTGTCGCTGAGCCAACACACTTCACTGATCACACTCAGACTTTGATCGATGTAGTCTGCACTGATACAAGGGTACGGAAGGTGTCTGTGAAACAGACTCCAGATCTGGGGCACCATGCCATGATAGTGGTTGAATTTAATATAAAAAAGGAAAAGATATCTCCTCGGTTAGTAACTTACAGGCCCCTGAAGAGTATAATTTTGGAATTGTTTTCTTCTGACCTGAATGCTATTGACTGGGATTATTTTCAATCAGCACGTGACGTAAATGAGTTAGCGTCAGCACTAACTTGTACAATCTTGAATTTATTCGACCTACATGCACCAATTAAAACAACGAAATTCAAAGGTCCATCCCACCCTTGGATTACAGACACTGTAAAAACAATGATTAAAATCAGGGATGACTGTCATGATAGGTATAAGATACTTAAAACAGAGGCACTTAAAAATTGTTACAAAGACATGAAACAAATCGTTATTGCAGCTATAGAGAGTGAAAAAGTGGCTTTTTTTAAAGAGAATATTAATAAAAATATAAGTAACTCAAAACAACTTTGGAAGAATTTAAAGAATAATATCTTATCAAATAAAAAGCAGGTTTCTGAACTCCCTACTCATTTTGACAATCCTGATCATATCAACTCCCATTTTCTTAATGTGCCTGGTAGCAGCCGTGTAAAAATTTCACTGCTAACTTACTACGAATACAACAGATTTGGCTCCGATGCCTTCTCTTTTCATTCAGTGAGTGATTACACAGTGCTTAAGGTCATTCAAAGCTTTAAATCTAATGCGCAAGGTATTGACGGCATCACTTTGGATATGCTGTTTATGACCTTACCTCAATCTCTACCGGCCATCACCAACATAATTAATGTGTCAATGTCTAGTGGGTTGTTTCCGGAATGCTGGAAAGTCTCAGTGATCAAGCCAATACCAAAAAATAGTCAGCCTTCCACTATGGGTGACTTGAGGCCTATTAGTCTTCTGCCATGTCTCTCTAAAATATTAGAAAAGATAGTTTGCATGCAGCTGATTAAGTTTCTGGAAGAGAGCCATATCCTCCCTCAATTTCAATCAGGATTTCGCCGAAATCACAGTACATCAACTGCTCTAATAGATATTGTGGACAACCTGCTGGCAGCCCAGGATAACGGAAGATGCAGTATCCTGGTTCTTCTTGACTTCTCTCGTGCTTTTGACTCATTAAATATTTCCCTTCTTCTTTCAAAGCTTGCTTTTTATGGATTCAATCCTAATGCCATTAAATGGTTCTCTAGTTACCTTACAGGCAGACAGCAGTGTGTAGAACTTCGATTGTCTAATGGAATTACCTCAAGATCTTCTTTTTGTCCTGTTCCTAGAGGTGTCCCCCAGGGATCTATACTCGGGCCCATTCTTTTCATTCTTTTAAGTGCGGACATAGTCAAGGACATTTCACACTGCCAGTTTCATCTATATGCGGATGACTTGCAGCTGTACTATTCTTTTCTACCTACGGACTGTGCCAACGCGGTAAATATGATAAATGATGATTTAGCCCAGGTATATCAATGGTCAGAGTCTAACTCCTTAGTTCTTAACCCTAAAAAATCTAAATACATATTGACTGGTACTAAGGCTAATTTGCTAAAACTCTCAGATTGTCAAATTAATATTTCGGTTAACGGGGAATCCGTTGAATATGTCAAGGAAGCAAAAAGTCTTGGACTGACTCTTGACAGTCATCTCCGTTTTGAAAGTCATGTGGCTGATGGGGTGCGAAATAGTTTTTACAGATTAAAGCTTCTCTACAAAATAAGACCATATTTAAGTGAGGATGTTAGGGTCACCTTATGTGAATCTTTAGTGCTTTCTAGATTGAATTATTGTGACGTGGTTTATGGGACGTGCTTGTTGGCTCGGACTGAAAGGTTAATACAGCGGATTCAAAACGCCTGTGCGCGTTTTTGTTTCCACATTCCCCCCCGCACACATGTCACTCCTTACCTAAATTCCTCAAACATGCTTAAAATGAAAGCTCGCAGGCTCTTGCACCTCGCATCTCTGCTCTTTGGTATTGTTGCTAATAAAATACCCGTTTACCTTTACAATAAGCTCAGCTGGGTTCAAGATTGGTCTCGCTACCAAAGGCGAGCCTGTACTCACGTGTTTTTGACACCTAGACACAAGTCTGTCGCATTTCGTGGGTCTTTTAGGTTTGCAGCTTCTCGTTGCTGGAACGATCTGCCACCACCTTTACGTGCCCTGAAAACAGTAACATCTTTTAAATTTGCACTGAAGAAGGAACTTCTAATGCTGCAAAAGCGCTCATAGCTTGCCGAACTTCACGTGGACAAAGATGCTGCGACACAGGAGCCATCGCGGCTTTCTGTCACGCAGGAAACCGTCTAGTATTTTTCTCCTTCTTGTTACACTGCCCACAAACACTACTCCACACTCTCTTTTCTTTAGGTCTTTAGACAAATCTTTCTAGAAATCATTCATATCTTTTTATCTCCTCCTCCTCCTCCTCCTCCTCCTCTTCATTGTCTCATGTCCTTCCTTGCTATACATCGCAACTTAGTCACAGTAATTGATCTTTACTTCCCTAGCGCAATCTTTACCCACATAACACTATGTTTTTATCTCAAACTCTCAAAGTTTATTTTTTAAGTATATGTAGCTATGTATGTGTATGTATGTATCTGTGTATGTGTATGTATCTGTTTACTTTTCTATTCATTTTTCTGCGTTCGTGAGGCTACCCATGGGTCCCATCTGAAAACCAGCGCCGCTTACTATCCTCGGATGGTTAGCAGCAACACGCTGAGACGGGGCCTGTTTGACCCACACAGCACGGAAGACCATATTATTTGTAATTACCTACCTATATTATATGTACTTAATTTTTATCTTGTGTGTTTCCTGTTTCTTTGTATAATTTTTCTTTGTTAATAAAATCTGTTTGTAAGTAGGTATGTTCGTTCTGTATATGTTCCGTTTTCAATAGTCTGTCCTGTGTGTGTGTCAAATAAATGTATTTTCTTTCTTTCTTTCTTTCTTTCTTTATAGGTCGATAGGTCGATAGGTGGATAGATCAATAGATCGATAGGTCCATAGGTCGATAGGTCGATAGGTCGATAGATCAATAGATCGATAGATAGATCGATAGAGCGATAGATAGATAGATCGATAGAGCGATAGATAGATCGGTAGATCGATAGATCGAAAGGTCGATAGGTAGATAAGTCGATAGGTTGATAGGTCGATAGGTCGATAGATCGATAGATAGATCTATAGAGCGATAGATAGGTCGATAGGTCGATAGGTGGATAGGTCCATAGGTCGATAGGTCGATAGGTGGATAGGTGGATAGGTCGATAGGTGAATAGGTGGATAGGTTGATAGGTCGATAGGTAGATAGGTCGATAGGTATATAGGTCGATAGGTCGATAGGTCGATAGGTGGATAGGTCGATATGTCGATAGGTCGATAGGTGGATAGGTGGATAGGTGGATAGGTGGATAGGTGGATAGGTGGATAGGTGAATAGGTAGATAGGTGGATAGGTGGATAGATAGATAGATCGATAGATAGATCTATAGATTGGTAGATCGATAGATCGGCAGATCGATAGATCGATAGATCGGTAGATCGATAGATCGGTAGATCGATAGATCGGTAGATCGATAGATCGGTAGATCGGTAGATCGGTAGATCGATAGGTCGATAGGTCTATAGGTCGATAGGTCGATAGGTCGATAAGTCGATAGGTCGACAGGTGGATAGGTCGATAGGTCGATAGGTGGATAGGTGGATAGGTCGATAGGTCGATAGGTGGATAGGTGGATAGGTCGATAGAAGGATAGGTGGATAGGTGGATAGGTGGATAGGTGGATACATCGATAGGTGGATAGGTGGATAGGTCGATAGGTCTATAGGTCGATAGGTCGATAGGTCGATAGGTCGATAGGTGGATAGGTGGATAGGTGGATAGGTGGATAGTTGGATAGGTGGATAGGTGGATAGGTGGATAGGTGGATAGGTGGATAGGTGGATAGGTGGATAGGTCGATAAGTCGATAGATCGATAGATCGATAGGTCGATAGGTCGATAGGTCGATAGGTGGATAGGTAGAAAGGTGGATAGGTCGATAGGTCGATAGGTCGATAGGTCGATAGGTCGATAGGTGGATAGGTGGATAGGTGGATAGGTGGATAGGTGGATAGATAGATAGATCGATAGATAGATAGATAGATAGATAGATCGGTAGATTGATAGATCGATAGATAGATCGAGAGATTAGTAGATCGATAGATCGGTAGATCGATATATCGGTAGATCGATAGGTCGATAGGTCGATAGGTCGATAGGTCGGTAGATCGATAGATCGATAGATAGATGGATAGAGCGATAGATCGACAGGTCGATAGGTCGATAGGTGGATAAGTCGATAGGTCGATAGGTGGATAGGTGGATAGGTGGATAGGTGGATAGGTGGATAGGTGGATAGGTGGACAGGTGGATAGGTCGATAGGTTGATAGGTCGATAGGTCGATATGTCGATAGGTCGATAGGTCGATAGGTCGATAGGTGGATAGGTGGATAGGTGGATAGATAGATAGATCGATAGATAGATAGATAGATAGATAGATCGGTAGATTGATAGATCGATAGATAGATCGAGAGATTGGTAGATCGATAGATCGGTAGATCGATAGATCGATAGATCGATAGATCGGTAGATTGATAGATCGGTAGTTCGGTAGATCGGTAGATTGATAGGTCGATAGGTCGATAGGTCGATAGGTCGATAGGTCGATAGGTCGATAGGTCGATAGGTCGATAGGTGGATAGGTGGATAGGTGGAAAGGTCGATAGGTTGATAGGTCGATAGGTCGATATGTCGATAGGTCGATAGGTCGATTGGTCGATAGGTGGATAGGTGGATAGGTGGATAAGTCGATAGGTTGATAGGTCGATAGGTGGATAGATGGATAGGTGGATAGGTGGATAGGTGGATAGGTTGATAGCTCGATAGGTCGATAGGTCGATAGGTCGATAGGTCGATAGGTCGATAGGTCAATAGGTCGATAGGTGGACAGGTGGATAGGTGGATATGTGGATAGGTCGATAGGTCGATAGGTGGATAGGTGGATAGGTGGATAGGTGGATAGGTGGATAGATAGATAGATCGATAGATAGATAGATAGATAGATCGGTAGATTGATAGATCGATAGATAGATCGATAGATTGGTAGATCGATAGATCGGTAGATCGATAGGTCGATAGGTCGATAGGTCGATAGGTCGATAGATTGATAGATCGATAGATAGA
The DNA here is from genome assembly GCA_963924445.1 of Philereme transversata. Taxonomy (NCBI): domain Eukaryota; kingdom Metazoa; phylum Arthropoda; class Insecta; order Lepidoptera; family Geometridae; genus Philereme; species Philereme transversata. The sequence goes on along the minus strand of OZ004338.1, from coordinate 12,540,158 downwards.
TCTATAGAGCGATAGATAGATAGATCGATAGAGCGATAGATAGATCGGTAGACCAATAGATCGACAGGTCGATAGGTCGATAGGTGGATAGGTGGATAGGTGGATAGGTGGATAGGTCGAGAGGTCGATAGGTCGATAGGTCGATTATTAGATAGGTGGATAGGTGGATAGGTCGATAGGTCGATAGGTCGATAGGTCGATAGGTTGATAGGTGGATAGGTCGATAGGTCAATAGGTCGATAGGTCGATAGGTGGATAGGTGGATAGGTGGATAGGTCGATAGGTTGATAGGTCGATAGGTCGATAGGTCGATAGGTGGATAGGTCGATAGGTCGATAGGTCGATAGGTGGACAGGTGGATAGGTGGATAGGTGGATAGGTGGATAGGTCGATAGGTCGATAGGTCGATAGGTGAATAGGTGGATAGGTGGATAGGTGGATAGATAGATAGATCAATAGATAGATAGATAGATAGATAGATCGGTAGATTGATAGATCGATAGATAGATCGAGAGATTGGTAGATCGATAGATCAGTAGATCGATAGATCAAAAGATCGGTAGATCGATAGATCGGTAGATCGGTAGATCGGTAGATCGAAAGGTTGATAGGTCGATAGGTTGATAGGTCGATAGGTCGATAGGTCGATAGGGCGACAGGTGGATAGGTGGATAGGTGGATAGGTGGATAGATAGATAGATCGATAGATAGATAGATAGATAGATCGGTAGATTGATAGATCGATAGATAGATCGATAGATTGGTAGATCGATAGATCGGTATATCGATAGGTCGATAGGTCGATAGGTCGATAGATCGATAGATCGATAGATAGATGGATAGAGCGATAGATAGATCGGTAGATCGATAGATCGACAGGTCGATAGGTCGATAGGTGGATAGGTCGATAGGTCGATAGGTGGATAGGTGGATAGGTGGATAGATGGATAGGTGGATAGGTGGATAGGTGGATAGGTGGATAGATGGATAGGTGGATAGGTAGATAGGTGGATAGGTCGATAGGTGGATAGGTCGATAGGTCGATATGTCGATAGATAGATAGATAGATCGGTAGATTGATAGATCGATAGATAGATCGATAGATTGGTAGATCGATAGATCGGTAGATCGATAGATCGATAGATCGGTAGATCGATAGATCGATAGATCGATAGATCGGTAGATCGATAGATCGGTAGATCGATAGATCGGTAGATCGATAGATCGGTAGATCGGTAGATTGATAGGTTGATAGGTCGATAGGTCGATAGATCGATAGGTCGATAGGTCGATAGGTCGATAGGTCGATAGGTCGACAGGTGGATAGGTGGATAGGTGGATAGATGGATGGATAGGTAGATCGATAGATAGATAGATAGGTCGATAGGTCGATAGGTCGATAGGTGGATAGATCAATAGATCGATAGGTCCATAGGTCGATAGGTCGATAGGTCGATAGGTCGATAGATCAATAGATCGATAGATAGATCGATAGAGCGATAGATAGATAGATCGATAGAGCGATAGATAGATCGGTAGATCGATAGATCGAAAGGTCGATAGGTAGATAAGTCGATAGGTTGATAGGTCGATAGGTCGATAGGTCGATAGGTCGATAGATCGATAGATAGATCAATAGAGCGATAGATAGGTCGATAGGTCGATAGGTGGATAGGTCGATAGGTCGATAGGTGGATAGGTGGATAGGTCGATAGGTGAATAGGTGGATAGGTCGATAGGTCGATAGGTTGATAGGTCGATAGGTAGATAGGTCGATAGGTAGATAGGTCGATAGGTCGATAGGTCGATAGGTGGATAGGTCGATATGTCGATAGGTCGATAGGTGGATAGGTGGATAGGTGGATAGGTGAATAGGTGGATAGGTGGATAGATAGATAGATCGATAGATAGATCGATAGATTGGTAGATCGATAGATCGGCAGATCGATAGATCGATAGATCGGTAGATCGATAGATCGGTAGATCGATAGATCGGTAGATCGGTAGATCGGTAGATCGATAGGTCGATAGGTCGATAGGTCGATAGGTCGATAAGTCGATAGGTCGACAGGTGGATAGGTCGATAGGTCGATAGGTAGATAGGTGGATAGGTGGATAGGTCGATAGGTGGATAGATGGATAGGTGGATAGATCGATAGGTGGATAGGTGGATAGGTCGATAGGTCTATAGGTCGATAGGTCGATAGGTCGATAGGTCGATAGGTGGATAGGTGGATAGGTGGATAGGTGGATAGTTGGATAGGTGGATAGGTGGATAGGTGGATAGGTGGATAGGTGGATAGGTGGATAGGTGGATAGGTGGACAGGTGGATAGGTGGATAGGTGGATAGGTGGATAGGTCGATAGGTCGATAGGTGGATAGGTGGATAGGTGGATAGGTGGATAGATAGATAGATCGATAGATAGATAGATAGATAGATAGATCGGTAGATTGATAGATCGATAGATAGATCGAGAGATTGGTAGATCGATAGATCAGTAGATTGATAGATCGATAGATCAGTAGATCGGTAGATCGATAGATCGGTAGATCGGTAGATCGGTAGATCGAAAGGTTGATAGGTCGATAGGTCGATAGGGCGACAGGTGGATAGGTGGATAGGTGGATAGGTGGATAGATAGATAGATCGATAGATTGGTAGATCGATAGATCGGTAGATCGATAGGTCGATAGGTCGATAGGTCGATAGGTCGATAGATCGATAGATCGATAGATAGATGGATAGAGCGATAGATAGATCGGTAGATCGATAGATCGACAGGTCGATAGGTCGATAGGTGGATAGGTCTGTAACGAACTTTTATTTGAGGCCTGATTTAATACGCGGTAAATTATTGGCTTGCTAATATTTTAAAGTAACATCTGATAACGATTAAGTATTACACTTGAGAGAGGACTTGTGAACTTAATTCTTTAGTTTAGAATGATTAAAAATACAAGTTGAGAATATAGTTCTTTCTGTACTCGCTGAAAGGCTGAGATTTACGTGTTTTTTATTTTAAAACGAAAACACTTGAAGATAGAAATTAGAGAATGCTTTTAAAATTCTCAACGCAATAAATTAGTATTTTTTTTATGATGTCAGTCAATAAATTTTAGCTAAAATGGGTTTGAAACAAGTGGGCGCCTCTCTTCTAGGAATTCTAACACTTAACTTTTTTGTACGTCTGTGCTAACGTGGGAAAGACACACCTTGTAACGAATTTCAAAATATTGAATATTGATTGGTTGTTTGTAGAAATAGAGGCGTGACCACCTTAAATTGTGGTAAGGGATTTTTCGTAAGAGATTGGAAATGCGAAATCACTCGGGACAGACGGTCAGGGGTCGAGTCCGAAGGTGGTCGAGAGGTTTCAGGGTGCGGATATCTTGAGACTTGATGAATCAAGGTCTAGTAGAATCAGTGTTGACTTAGTTATTTTATAGATTCAGTTTTAGATTAGTGAGTAAACTCAGTGAATATCTGGTAACGCTAGCACATAAGACAATTTAAACCTTTTAGCAAATATTAATCTTAATATTTGGGAGCCTTTTCAACGATCGCTAAATTAATCCTTATGTTTTGGTTAGAAATCTCTTTGGTTAAGGTCCAATAATGATATAGGACGACGGATACATATAACTATATAATATTCTTACGGAATAATAAGTTTTCAAAAGGATATATGCTAATGTCATCGGAGGCAGTTAGTAAATTAGGTAGATGTAATATTAACCTTATTTTCAGCATTTACAGGTTCATACAGATTCGTATAATGATAAAAATGTAATCTATGTTTAGTACTAAGTATTGCGATAATTATCAAATTCTCCCAAATAGATTGTACGAGGGAAGCGGTTTGAACGTGAAACTTGTCTAACCAATTTATGCATGGTATTTTTTATAGTCATTCACAGCTTAGCCGGGAAGGAGTCGCTTTTGCCGTCATAACCAATCAAACTTCCTTCCATGTTCCTATAATTATTTCGTGATAGTTCTATTATTTTATTCAACAAGGGACTATATTGCGAACACATTTTCAATTCATCTACTTTATACTCTGAAATCAATCGATCTAATAAAATTCAGTGGAAACTCCTGGGTTCACGTGGCTGCCGTCCGCGGAGGGGCGAAGCCCCGCCATAAATTGTCTATCAGGTTCTGTAAGACGAGGCCTGTGTCTGACCCCCTCCAACCCGTACGCTCAACCTCTGTCCTGGATGTTTGATACTGCTTTTTATTAAATCACGTAGCTTAGCTAGTTAGTTATCATGGGGTTTGAGGGTAAATAGGCGCCTTTCCCATTTCCTTACCTGATCCCTCCTGCTTTGCAAGACTAGAAATTTTCCCCATCCCTAAGTTCTCTCCTAGAACAAGACATTTCTAGCCATACACCGCATGCAGGGTGTATGTGGGTAGGGGCCCTTCACAAAATAAATCAAAATATTATAATTACTACTTACACAAAATAACATAAACCTTTTCTTTTCTTTTCAGCTATTTCGAGACTTTATTCCCGGGGCTTAGCTTTAAGATAATATTAAGAACAGTACTAATTTAGAATTATTAATCCATTGAAGTCTTGTCATAATTAAATCCATTATATTTTAAATGAATATTAGCACTCTGGTGATATTTAAATTCAATTCACAAATAACATTTAATTCGTGTTATTTTATTTGTGTCATTTATTAAAGCCAAATTACATCAGTATTACTATTTCATTTATTTCTCCAAATCATTTACACAACGTAGAATAAATTCAATTCTAGACGATCACACTTAGGATGGCCAAAATCACAGATAGGTTTATTTTCGATTCAAGATAGCTTTAAGTCTAGACCATAGGCTCAGGTAGAATTCTATTTTATATAGGGAGGTCAGGTTTTGTTACAGTGTTGCCGTGACCATTGGATATTGTGCCATTAAATATTGAATTAATTAATTTTAATCCAATAGCCTATAAAAAGAACTTGGGCTACTCAAATGTTAATCACAACGTAAGAAATTTATTTTAGTTTTACGAGTTAAACAATTATGACAAGACTAATAAATAAAAATACCGGCGCTTTCTTTGCACGTGTTTGGTAACAGAAAAGATGGGTTTAAATAAATGACTGGTTGTAAAAATTCTGTCAATAGGTGGGTCGGTTTTATGGCTTAGAAAAACAATGACTCGGGTTTCGAATTTATCATTTCCGGATATGCCGCATCTGCAACTATTGTTTTGGGTATTTCTTTTGAAATATATTATTGTTTAACTGCAGATGCATAATGGGTCTTAGGGGCGCATTTCTTTAACTTTGAAAGGTATGAGAATCGAAGGGGCGTAGAGTAAAAACATGTTTTATCCGATGTATTTGCTTGTGTTTCTTTATTTTTCAGAAGTTGCCTGAGACAAAGGTAAATGCAATTATGAAGGAAGACCAGTTTCACACGAAAATATTGCGAGGAGCGTTTGGGTATCCTGATTTTAGAACTATAGCAGATTAAATCTCCGGCACACACAGACTTCCTTATAATGTCCTGAGCTAAGTATTCTTACTGATTATTTATTGCAGTTGTTTCTAGAAAAGTTGTATGTTCGTTGGTTATATGTGGTTGGACAGCAAAGTCATTTTGATTCAAAATGTTATGTCAAATAGAGTAAATTGATTCTGGGTTCGATTCCTAGATGAAATTAAATATTTTTTTTTTGTTGGCTTAATCACTAACAGACATCTAGTGTTATTTTAAAAATTTACGTCTAAAGCGATTGTGGTTCATGAGATTGAGAAAATTGCGTTTAGGTTCGACCCCTAGACAATAAGTGTTTTGAGCTGTGAATTGGAGGCGTGTGTGGGCACTTGGTCTTTGAGTTCGATTCTCATAGATTTTTATGGAGACTAAGTCTAGGTTCGTTTCCTAGACAATTTGCATTTTGAATTGCGAATTGGACAAAATTGTATGACATTGCAGGATATTAAATCTTTGAGTTCGAATCTCATAGGTCTATCGATTAATAATGTGTTAAAATAATATTCAAGAATGAGTATTATTTCTTGAAGATTCAGGTTCTTAAGACCAAGGTTATTATTTTAATTTTATAATTTTAATTAATGGCTCTTAGGATCTAAGGTTCGATACCCTAGATAAAATAATAAGTTAATTAATAAGAATTAATTAGGAAAGCGCTTTCCAGCATGAAAGAGTTGGTTGATGAAATACTGTCCGTTTAATCGATAATTATGTTTGTAATTATACTTGGGTTCGATCCCCAAAGTTCGAATTATATCTGGATGAAAAATAAAATCAAATGATTGCGGAATTTAGATATATGAATATTTGATAATTAAGTAAGCAATTCGAAGAATTTAAGCACTCATTAAATATATATGAAATATCCAACTTAATAGTTTAATAAATTCGTTTACTTAGTTAATATTTAATCAGGACGATTAAGATTTATGAAAAAATTTCGGGTATAAACTTTAGTAGTTTTACTTTTAGAGAAATGATAAAAGTAATTTCTGAAGAACATTGCTTCAAAGCTTATAATCTATGTTCTTATTGGAAACTGAGATGAGTTCTATTTCTTATAAGAGACTAGATGTAAATAAGATCAAATTATTTAGCAAATAACAATTAAAAATTTTAGCAGTGAATTTCTTTCATTTTCCTGACTCTGTCCAGGAAAATTTCAATAAATTCAAGGGGCGACTGTAACGAACTTTTATTTGAGGCCTGATTTAATACGCGGTAAATTATTGGCTTGCTAATATTTTAAAGTAACATCTGATAACGATTAAGTATTACACTTGAGAGAGGACTTGTGAACTTAATTCTTTAGTTTAGAATGATTAAAAATACAAGTTGAGAATATAGTTCTTTCTGTACTCGCTGAAAGGCTGAGATTTACGTGTTTTTTATTTTAAAACGAAAACACTTGAAGATAGAAATTAGAGAATGCTTTTAAAATTCTCAACGCAATAAATTAGTATTTTTTTTATGATGTCAGTCAATAAATTTTAGCTAAAATGGGTTTGAAACAAGTGGGCGCCTCTCTTCTAGGAATTCTAACACTTAACTTTTTTGTACGTCTGTGCTAACGTGGGAAAGACACACCTTGTAACGAATTTCAAAATATTGAATATTGATTGGTTGTTTGTAGAAATAGAGGCGTGACCACCTTAAATTGTGGTAAGGGATTTTTCGTAAGAGATTGGAAATGCGAAATCACTCGGGACAGACGGTCAGGGGTCGAGTCCGAAGGTGGTCGAGAGGTTTCAGGGTGCGGATATCTTGAGACTTGATGAATCAAGGTCTAGTAGAATCAGTGTTGACTTAGTTATTTTATAGATTCAGTTTTAGATTAGTGAGTAAACTCAGTGAATATCTGGTAACGCTAGCACATAAGACAATTTAAACCTTTTAGCAAATATTAATCTTAATATTTGGGAGCCTTTTCAACGATCGCTAAATTAATCCTTATGTTTTGGTTAGAAATCTCTTTGGTTAAGGTCCAATAATGATATAGGACGACGGATACATATAACTATATAATATTCTTACGGAATAATAAGTTTTCAAAAGGATATATGCTAATGTCATCGGAGGCAGTTAGTAAATTAGGTAGATGTAATATTAACCTTATTTTCAGCATTTACAGGTTCATACAGATTCGTATAATGATAAAAATGTAATCTATGTTTAGTACTAAGTATTGCGATAATTATCAAATTCTCCCAAATAGATTGTACGAGGGAAGCGGTTTGAACGTGAAACTTGTCTAACCAATTTATGCATGGTATTTTTTATAGTCATTCACAGCTTAGCCGGGAAGGAGTCGCTTTTGCCGTCATAACCAATCAAACTTCCTTCCATGTTCCTATAATTATTTCGTGATAGTTCTATTATTTTATTCAACAAGGGACTATATTGCGAACACATTTTCAATTCATCTACTTTATACTCTGAAATCAATCGATCTAATAAAATTCAGTGGAAACTCCTGGGTTCACGTGGCTGCCGTCCGCGGAGGGGCGAAGCCCCGCCATAAATTGTCTATCAGGTTCTGTAAGACGAGGCCTGTGTCTGACCCCCTCCAACCCGTACGCTCAACCTCTGTCCTGGATGTTTGATACTGCTTTTTATTAAATCACGTAGCTTAGCTAGTTAGTTATCATGGGGTTTGAGGGTAAATAGGCGCCTTTCCCATTTCCTTACCTGATCCCTCCTGCTTTGCAAGACTAGAAATTTTCCCCATCCCTAAGTTCTCTCCTAGAACAAGACATTTCTAGCCATACACCGCATGCAGGGTGTATGTGGGTAGGGGCCCTTCACAAAATAAATCAAAATATTATAATTACTACTTACACAAAATAACATAAACCTTTTCTTTTCTTTTCAGCTATTTCGAGACTTTATTCCCGGGGCTTAGCTTTAAGATAATATTAAGAACAGTACTAATTTAGAATTATTAATCCATTGAAGTCTTGTCATAATTAAATCCATTATATTTTAAATGAATATTAGCACTCTGGTGATATTTAAATTCAATTCACAAATAACATTTAATTCGTGTTATTTTATTTGTGTCATTTATTAAAGCCAAATTACATCAGTATTACTATTTCATTTATTTCTCCAAATCATTTACACAACGTAGAATAAATTCAATTCTAGACGATCACACTTAGGATGGCCAAAATCACAGATAGGTTTATTTTCGATTCAAGATAGCTTTAAGTCTAGACCATAGGCTCAGGTAGAATTCTATTTTATATAGGGAGGTCAGGTTTTGTTACAGGTCGATAGGTCGATAGGTGGATAGGTGGATAGGTCGATATGTCGATAGGTCGATAGGTCGATTGGTCGATAGGTGGATAGGTGGATAGGTGGATAAGTCGATAGGTTGATAGGTCGATAGGTGGATAGGTGGATAGGTGGATAGGTGGATAGGTGGATAGGTGGATAGGTTGATAGGTCGATAGGTCGATAGGTCGATAGGTCGATAGGTCGATAGGTCGATAGATAGATCTATAGAGCGATAGATAGGTCGATAGGTCGATATGTGGATAGGTTTATAGGTCGATAGGTCGATAGGTCGATAGGGCGACAGGTGGATAGGTGGATAGGTGGATAGGTGGATAGATAGATAGATCGATAGATTGGTAGATCGATAGATCGGTAGATCGATAGGTCGATAGGTCGATAGGTCGATAGGTCGATAGATCGATAGATCGATAGATAGATGGATAGAGCGATAGATAGATCGGTAGATCGATAGATCGACAGGTCGATAGGTCGATAGGTGGATAGGTCGATAGGTCGATAGGTGGATAGGTGGATAGGTCGATATGTCGATAGGTCGATAGGTCGATTGGTCGATAGGTGGATAGGTGGATAGGTGGATAAGTCGATAGGTTGATAGGTCGATAGGTGGATAGGTGGATAGGTGGATAGGTGGATAGGTGGATAGGTGGATAGGTTGATAGGTCGATAGGTCGATAGGTCGATAGGTCGATAGGTCGATAGGTCGATAGGTCGATAGGTCAATAGGTCGATAGGTCGATAGATAGATCTATAGAGCGATAGATAGGTCGATAGGTCGATATGTGGATAGGTCGATAGGTCGATAGGTCGATAGGTGGATAGGTGGATAGGTCGATAGGTGGATAGGTGGATAGGTGGATAGGTGGATAGGTCGATAGGTGAATAGGTGGATAGGTCGATAGGTCGATAGGTCGATAGGTAGATAGGTCGATAGGTAGATAGGTCGATAGGTCGATAGGTCGATAGGTGGATAGGTGGATAGGTGGATAGGTGGATAAGTCGATAGGTTAATAGGTCGATAGGTGGATAGATGGATAGGTGGATAGATAGATAGATCGTTAGAAAGATAGATAGAAAGATCGATCGATAGATCGGTAGATCGATAGATCGGTAGATCGGTAGATCGGTAGATCGATAAGTCGATAGGTCGATATGTCGATAGGTGGATAGGTCGAGAGGTCGATAGGTCGATAGGTCGATTATTGGATAGGTGGATAGGTGGATAGGTCGATAGGTCGATAGGTCGATAGGTTGATAGGTGGATAGGTCGATAGGTCAATAGGTCGATAGGTCGATAGGTGGATAGGTGGATAGGTGGATAGGTCGATAGGTTGATAGGTCGATAGGTCGATAGGTCGATAGGTCGATAGGTGGATATGTCGATAGGTCGATAGGTCGATAGGTGGACAGGTGGATAGGTGGATAGGTGGATAGGTGGATAGGTCGATAGGTCGATAGGTCGATAGGTGGATAGGTGGATAGGTGGATAGGTGGATAGATAGATAGATCGATAGATAGATAGATAGATAGATAGATCGGTAGATTGATAGATCGATAGATAGATCGAGAGATTGGTAGATCGATAGATCAGTAGATCGATAGATCGATAGATCAGTAGATCGGTAGATCGATAGATCGGTAGATCGGTAGATCGGTAGATCGAAAGGTTGATAGGTCGATAGGTTGATAGGTCGATAGGTCGATAGGGCGACAGGTGGATAGGTGGATAGGTGGATAGGTGGATAGATAGATAGATCGATAGATAGATAGATAGATAGATCGGTAGATTGATAGATCGATAGATAGATCGATAGATTGGTAGATCGATAGATCGGTAGATCGATAGGTCGATAGGTCGATAGGTCGATAGGTCGATAGGTCGATAGATCGATAGATCGATAGATAGATGGATAGAGCGATAGATAGATCGGTAGATCGATAGATCGACAGGTCGATAGGTCGATAGGTGGATAGGTCGATAGGTCGATAGGTGGATAGGTGGATAGGTGGATAGGTGGATAGGTGGATAGGTGGATAGGTGGATAGGTGGATAGGTGGATAGATGGATAGGTGGATAGGTAGATAGGTGGATAGGTCGATAGGTGGATAGGTCGATAGGTCGATATGTCGATAGATAGATAGATAGATCGGTAGATTGATAGATCGATAGATAGATCGAGAGATTGGTAGATCGATAGATCGGTAGATCGATAGATCGATAGATCGATAGATCGGTAGATCGAAAGATCGATAGATCGGTAGATCGATAGATCGGTAGATCGGTAGATTGATAGGTTGATAGGTCGATAGGTCGATAGGTCGATAGGTCGGTAGGTCGATAGGTCGATAGGTCGACAGGTGGATAGGTGGATAGGTGGATAGATGGATGGATAGATAGATCGATAGATAGATAGATAGGTCGATAGGTCGATAGGTGGATAGATCAATAGATCGATAGGTCCATAGGTCGATAGGTCGATAGGTCGATAGGTCGATAGATCAATAGATCGATAGATAGATCGATAGAGCGATAGATAGATAGATCGATAGAGCGATAGATAGATCGGTAGATCGATAGATCGAAAGGTCGATAGGTAGATAAGTCGATAGGTTGATAGGTCGATAGGTCGATAGATCGATAGATAGATCTATAGAGCGATAGATAGGTCGATAGGTGGATAGGTCGATAGGTCGATAGGTCGATAGGTGGATAGGTGGATAGGTCGATAGGTGAATAGGTGGATAGGTTGATAGGTCGATAGGTAGATAGGTCGATAGGTATATAGGTCGATAGGTCGATAGGTCGATAGGTGGATAGGTCGATATGTCGATAGGTCGATAGGTGGATAGGTGGATAGGTGAATAGGTGGATAGGTGGATAGGTGAATAGGTGGATAGGTGGATAGGTGGATAGATATTCCACTGCAGTTCTGCAAGGAGGTTAAGAATTTAGGCCTTTTCATTACCCATAATTTGTCATGGGACCACCATATTACCCAGATTAGTAGGAGGATGTATGGTAGCATGCATACTCTGAAACGCCTAAAAAATTTCTTGCCCCAATCTACGAGGTCCACACTGGTTAATGCGTTACTCTTACCCATCCTAGATTATGCAGATGTATGCTATCCCGATGCTACGGAAGAGCAACTGAACAGGTTGGAGCGTCTGCAGAATCTTTGCATTCGCTATATCTACGGCCTACGAAAATATGATCATGTCTCGGTATTTCGTCAGCAGCTAAAATGGCTTGACATCAGAGCTCGTCGAGATGCGCACATGCTATCCCTCTTATATAATATTCTTCGCAACCCTCTATCTCCCAGCTACCTCAGAGAGCGATTTGGATCCGTATCAACTGAGGACAGACCTGTGCGATCGTCTCGTCGTTTCCAACTAATTACTCCACAGCATAACACGGCTACTTACTCTGACTCTTACACCATAACCGCTACTCGTCTCTGGAATAATATGCCACCAAACTATTTCGAGGCTACTTCAGTGGAAGCATTCAGATTGAGAATCTATAGGCACCTTCTCGGTCAAACCGACCAAAAATGAGCAACTTAATATTTCCATAACACTTCTCTTCTATTGTTATGTATGTATTTTAATACGATATTGGTATAGTTTAGTCTATCATATAAAGTATTTAAGTAGGTTTATTTAAGTAGTATGTACCTATATTATGCTATATTTATTAGTCCTGTGCAAATTTTCTTTTTTACCTTTTCTGTGCACTACCTACACATCTTTGTCTACAATACACAAAGGTTATCTGGAAGAGAATGCTCTTTAGCATTAAGTTCGCCTTTGTACTAGTTTTATAAGTGCAATAAAGTATTTTCAATCAATCAATCAATAGATAGATAGATCGATAGATAGATCGATAGATTGGTAGATCGATAGATCGGCAGATCGATAGATCGATAGATCGGTAGATCGATAGATCGGTAGATCGATAGATCGGTAGATCGGTAGATCGGTAGATCGATAGGTCGATAGGTCGATAGGTCGATAGGTCGATAGGTCGATAAGTCGATAGGTCGACAGGTGTATAGGTCGATAGGTCGATAGGTGGATAGGTGGATAGGTGGATAGGTCGATAGGTGGATAGGTGGATAGGTGGATAGGTAGATAGGTGGATAGGTGGATAGGTGGATAGGTGGATAGATCGATAGGTGGATAGGTGGATAGGTCGATAGGTCTATAGGTCGATAGGTGGATAGGTGGATAGGTGGATAGGTGGATAGTTGGATAGGTGGATAGGTGGATAGGTGGATAGGTGGATAGGTGGATAGGTGGATAGGTGGATAGGTGGATAGGTCGATAAGTCGATAGATCGATAGATCGATAGGTCGATAGGTCGATAGGTCGATAGGTGGATAGGTGGATAGGTCGATAGGTGGATAGGTGGATAGGTGGATAGGTAGATAGGTGGATAAGTGGATAGGTGGATAGGTGGATAGGTGGATAGGTGGATAGGTGGATAGATAGATAGATCGATAGATATATAGATAGATAGATAGATCGGTAGATTGATAGATCGATAGATAGATCGAGAGATTGGTAGATCGATAGATCGGTAGATCGATAGATCGATAGATCGATAGATCGATAGATCGGTAGATCGATAGATCGGTAGATCGGTAGATCGGTAGATCGATAGGTCGACAGGTCGATAAGTCGATAGGTCGATAGGTCGATAGGTCGATAGGTCGACAGGTGGATAGGTGGATAGGTGGATAGGTGGATAGATAGATAGATCGATAGATAGATAGATAGATAGATAGATAAATCGGTAGATCGATAGGTCGATAGGTCGATAGGTCGATAGATCGATAGATCGATAGATAGATGGATAGAGCGATAGATAGATCGGTAGATCGATAGATCGACAGGTCGATAGGTCGATAGGTGGATAGGTCGATAGGTCGATAGGTGGATAGGTGGATAGGTGGATAGGTGGATAGGTGGATAGGTGGATAGGTCGATAGGTTGATAGGTCGATAGGTCGATATGTCGATAGGTCGATAGGTCGATAGGTCGATAGGTGGATAGGTGGATAAGTCGATAGGTTGATAGGTCAATAGTTCGATAGGTCGATAGGTCGATAGGTCGATAGGTCGATAGGTGGATAGGTGGATAGGTCGATAGGTCGATAGGTCGATAGGTCGATAGGTCGATAGTTCGATAGGTCGATAGGTCGATAGGTCGATAGGTCGATAGGTCGATAGGTGGATAGGTGGATAGGTGGATATGTTAATAGGTCGATAGGTCAATAGGTGGATAGGTGGATAGGTGGATAGATAGATAGGTCGATAGGTCAATAGGTGGATAGGTGGATAGGTTGATAGGTCGATAGTTCGATAGGTCGATAGGTCGATAGGTCGATAGGTGGATAGGTCGATAGGTCAATAGGTGGATAGGTGGATAGGTGGATAGGTGGATAGGTGGATAGATAGATAGATAGATAGGTCGATAGGTCAATAGGTCGATAGTTGGATAGTTCGATAGGTGGATAGGTCGATAGGTCGATAGGTGGATAGGTGGATAGGTGGATAGGTGGATAGGTGGATAGATAGATAGATCGATAGATAGATAGATAGATAGATCGGTAGATTGATAGATCGATAGATAGATCGATAGATTGGTAGATCGATAGATCGGTAGATCGATAGATCGGCAGATCGATAGATCGATAGATCGGTAGATCGATAGATCGGTAGATCGATAGATCGGTAGATCGGTAGATCGGTAGATCGATAGGTCGATAGGTCGATAGGTCGATAGGTCGATAGGTCGATAGGTCGATAAGTCGATAGGTCGACAGGTGTATAGGTCGATAGGTCGATAGGTCGATAGGTCGATAGGTGGATAGGTGGATAGGTCGATAGGTCGATAGGTCGATAGGTCGATAGGTCGATAGTTCGATAGGTCGATAGGTCGATAGGTCGATAGGTCGATAGGTCGATAGGTGGATAGGTGGATAGGTGGATATGTTAATAGGTCGATAGGTCAATAGGTGGATAGGTGGATAGGTGGATAGATAGATAGGTCGATAGGTCAATAGGTGGATAGGTGGATAGGTTGATAGGTCGATAGGTCGATAGGTCGATAGGTCGATAGGTCGATAGGTGGATAGGTCGATAGGTCAATAGGTGGATAGGTGGATAGGTGGATAGGTGGATAGGTGGATAGATAGATAGATAGATAGGTCGATAGGTCAATAGGTCGATAGTTGGATAGTTCGATAGGTGGATAGGTCGATAGGTCGATAGGTGGATAGGTGGATAGGTGGATAGGTGGATAGGTGGATAGATAGATAGATCGATAGATAGATAGATAGATAGATCGGTAGATTGATAGATCGATAGATAGATCGATAGATTGGTAGATCGATAGATCGGTAGATCGATAGGTCGATAGGTCGATAGGTCGATAGGTCGATAGATTGATAGATCGATAGATAGATCTATAGAGCGATAGATAGATAGATCGATAGAGCGATAGATAGATCGGTAGACCAATAGATCGACAGGTCGATAGGTCGATAGGTGGATAGGTGGATAGGTGGATAGGTGGATAGGTCGATAGGTCGATAGGTCGATAGGTGCATAGGTGGATAGGTGGATAGGTCGATAGGTCAATAGGTCGATAGGTCGATAGGTGGATAGGTGGATAGGTGGATAGGTCGAGAGGTCGATAGGTCGATAGGACGATTATTGGATAGGTGGATAGGTGGATAGGTCGATAGGTCGATAGGTCGATAGGTCGATAGGTTGATAGGTGGATAGGTCGATAGGTCAATAGGTCGATAGGTCGATAGGTGGATAGGTGGATAGGTGGATAGGTCGATAGGTTGATAGGTCGATAGGTCGATAGGTCGATAGGTGGATAGGTCGATAGGTCGATAGGTCGATAGGTGGACAGGTGGATAGGTGGATAGGTGGATAGGTGGATAGGTCGATAGGTCGATAGGTCGATAGGTGAATAGGTGGATAGGTGGATAGGTGGATAGATAGATAGATCGATAGATAGATAGATAGATAGATAGATCGGTAGATTGATAGATCGATAGATAGATCGAGAGATTGGTAGATCGATAGATCAGTAGATCGATAGATCGATAGATCAGTAGATCGGTAGATCGATAGATCGGTAGATCGGTAGATCGGTAGATCGAAAGGCTGATAGGTCGATAGGTTGATAGGTCGATAGGTCGATAGGTCGATAGGGCGACAGGTGGATAGGTGGATAGGTGGATAGGTGGATAGATTGATAGATCGATAGATAGATAGATAGATAGATCGGTAGATTGATAGATCGATAGATAGATCGATAGATTGGTAGATCGATAGATCGGTATATCGATAGGTCGATAGGTCGATAGGTCGATAGGTCGATAGATCGATAGATCGATAGATAGATGGATAGAGCGATAGATAGATCGGTAGATCGATAGATCGACAGGTCGATAGGTCGATAGGTGGATAGGTCGATAGGTCGATAGGTGGATAGGTGGATAGGTGGATAGGTGGATAGGTGGATAGATGGATAGGTGGATAGGTGGATAGGTGGATAGGTGGATAGGTGGATAGGTGGATAGATGGATAGGTGGATAGGTAGATAGGTGGATAGGTCGATAGGTGGATAGGTCGATAGGTCGATATGTCGATAGATAGATAGATAGATCGGTAGATTGATAGATCGATAGATAGATCGAGAGATTGGTAGATCGATAGATCGGTAGATCGATAGATCGATAGATCGATAGATCGGTAGATCGAAAGATCGATAGATCGGTAGATCTATAGATCGGTAGATCGGTAGATTGATAGGTTGATAGGTCGATAGGTCGATAGGTCGATAGGTCGGTAGGTCGATAGGTCGATAGGTCGACAGGTGGATAGGTGGATAGGTGGATAGATGGATGGATAGATAGATCGATAGATAGATAGATAGGTCGATAGGTCGATAGGTGGATAAATCAATAGATCGATAGGTCCATAGGTCGATAGGTCGATAGGTCGATAGGTCGATAGATCAATAGATCGATAGATAGATCGATAGAGCGATAGATAGATAGATCGATAGAGCGATAGATAGATCGGTAGATCGATAGATCGAAAGGTCGATAGGTAGATAAGTCGATAGGTTGATAGGTCGATAGGTCGATAGATCGATAGATAGATCTATAGAGCGATAGATAGGTCGATAGGTGGATAGGTCGATAGGTCGATAGGTCGATAGGTGGATAGGTGGATAGGTCGATAGGTGAATAGGTGGATAGGTTGATAGGTCGATAGGTAGATAGGTCGATAGGTATATAGGTCGATAGGTCGATAGGTCGATAGGTGGATAGGTCGATATGTCGATAGGTCGATAGGTGGATAGGTGGATAGGTGAATAGGTGGATAGGTGGATAGGTGAATAGGTGGATAGGTGGATAGGTGGATAGATAGATAGATCGATAGATAGATCGATAGATTGGTAGATCGATAGATCGGCAGATCGATAGATCGATAGATCGGTAGATCGATAGATCGGTAGATCGATAGATCGGTAGATCGGTAGATCGAAAGGTCGATAGGTCGATAGGTCGATAGGTCGATAGGTCGATAGGTCGATAAGTCGATAGGTCGACAGGTGGATAGGTCGATAGGTCGATAGGTGGATAGGTGGATAGGTGGATAGGTCGATAGGTGGATAGGTGGATAGGTGGATAGGTAGATAGGTGGATAGGTGGATAGGTCGATAGGTGGATAGATCGATAGGTGGATAGGTGGATAGGTCGATAGGTCTATAGGTCGATAGGTGGATAGGTGGATAGGTGGATAGGTGGATAGTTGGATAGGTGGATAGGTGGATAGGTGGATAGGTGGATAGGTGGAAAGGTGGATAGGTGGATAGGTCGATAAGTCGATAGATCGATAGATCGATAGGTCGATAGGTCGATAGGTCGATAGGTGGATAGGTAGATAGGTGGATAGGTCGATAGGTCGATAGGTCGATAGGTCGATAGGTGGATAGGTGGATAGGTGGATAGGTGGATAGGTGGATAGGTGGATAGGTGGATAGATAGATAGATCGATAGATAGATAGATAGATAGATAGATCGGTAGATTGATAGATCGATAGATAGATCGAGAGATTGGTAGATCGATAGATCGGTAGATCGATAGATCGATAGATCGATAGATCGGTAGATCGATAGATCGGTAGATCGGTAGATCGGTAGATCGATAGGTCGACAGGTCGATAAGTCGATAGGTCGATAGGTCGATAGGTCGATAGGTCGACAGGTGGATAGGTGGATAGGTGGATAGGTGGATAGATAGATAGATCGATAGATAGATAGATAGATAGATAGATAAATCGGTAGATCGATAGGTCGATAGGTCGATAGGTCGATAGGTCGATAGATCGATAGATAGATGGATAGAGCGATAGATAGATCGGTAGATCGATAGATCGACAGGTCGATAGGTCGATAGGTGGATAGGTCGATAGGTCGATAGGTGGATAGGTGGATAGGTGGATAGGTGGATAGGTGGATAGGTGGATAGGTGGATAGGTCGATAGGTTGATAGGTCGATAGGTCGATATGTCGATAGGTCGATAGGTCGATAGGTCAATAGGTGGATAGGTGGATAAGTCGATAGGTTGATAGGTCGATAGGTCAATAGTTCGATAGGTCGATAGGTCGATAGGTCGATAGGTCGATAGGTCGATAGATCAATAGATCGATAGATAGATCGATAGAGCGATAGATAGATAGATCGATAGAGCGATAGATAGATCGGTAGATCGATAGATCGAAAGGTCGATAGGTAGATAAGTCGATAGGTTGATAGGTCGATAGGTCGATAGATCGATAGATAGATCTATAGAGCGATAGATAGGTCGATAGGTGGATAGGTCGATAGGTCGATAGGTCGATAGGTGGATAGGTGGATAGGTCGATAGGTGAATAGGTGGATAGGTTGATAGGTCGATAGGTAGATAGGTCGATAGGTATATAGGTCGATAGGTCGATAGGTCGATAGGTGGATAGGTCGATATGTCGATAGGTCGATAGGTGGATAGGTGGATAGGTGAATAGGTGGATAGGTGGATAGGTGAATAGGTGGATAGGTGGATAGGTGGATAGATATTCCACTGCAGTTCTGCAAGGAGGTTAAGAATTTAGGCCTTTTCATTACCCATAATTTGTCATGGGACCACCATATTACCCAGATTAGTAGGAGGATGTATGGTAGCATGCATACTCTGAAACGCCTAAAAAATTTCTTGCCCCAATCTACGAGGTCCACACTGGTTAATGCGTTACTCTTACCCATCCTAGATTATGCAGATGTATGCTATCCCGATGCTACGGAAGAGCAACTGAACAGGTTGGAGCGTCTGCAGAATCTTTGCATTCGCTATATCTACGGCCTACGAAAATATGATCATGTCTCGGTATTTCGTCAGCAGCTAAAATGGCTTGACATCAGAGCTCGTCGAGATGCGCACATGCTATCCCTCTTATATAATATTCTTCGCAACCCTCTATCTCCCAGCTACCTCAGAGAGCGATTTGGATCCGTATCAACTGAGGACAGACCTGTGCGATCGTCTCGTCGTTTCCAACTAATTACTCCACAGCATAACACGGCTACTTACTCTGACTCTTACACCATAACCGCTACTCGTCTCTGGAATAATATGCCACCAAACTATTTCGAGGCTACTTCAGTGGAAGCATTCAGATTGAGAATCTATAGGCACCTTCTCGGTCAAACCGACCAAAAATGAGCAACTTAATATTTCCATAACACTTCTCTTCTATTGTTATGTATGTATTTTAATACGATATTGGTATAGTTTAGTCTATCATATAAAGTATTTAAGTAGGTTTATTTAAGTAGTATGTACCTATATTATGCTATATTTATTAGTCCTGTGCAAATTTTCTTTTTTACCTTTTCTGTGCACTACCTACACATCTTTGTCTACAATACACAAAGGTTATCTGGAAGAGAATGCTCTTTAGCATTAAGTTCGCCTTTGTACTAGTTTTATAAGTGCAATAAAGTATTTTCAATCAATCAATCAATAGATAGATAGATCGATAGATAGATCGATAGATTGGTAGATCGATAGATCGGCAGATCGATAGATCGATAGATCGGTAGATCGATAGATCGGTAGATCGATAGATCGGTAGATCGGTAGATCGGTAGATCGATAGGTCGATAGGTCGATAGGTCGATAGGTCGATAGGTCGATAAGTCGATAGGTCGACAGGTGTATAGGTCGATAGGTCGATAGGTGGATAGGTGGATAGGTGGATAGGTCGATAGGTGGATAGGTGGATAGGTGGATAGGTAGATAGGTGGATAGGTGGATAGGTGGATAGGTGGATAGATCGATAGGTGGATAGGTGGATAGGTCGATAGGTCTATAGGTCGATAGGTGGATAGGTGGATAGGTGGATAGGTGGATAGTTGGATAGGTGGATAGGTGGATAGGTGGATAGGTGGATAGGTGGATAGGTGGATAGGTGGATAGGTGGATAGGTCGATAAGTCGATAGATCGATAGATCGATAAGTCGATAGGTCGATAGGTCGATAGGTCGATAGGTGGATAGGTAGATAGGTCGATAGGTCGATAGGTCGATAGGTCGATAGGTCGATAGGTGGATAAGTGGATAGGTGGATAGGTGGATAGGTGGATAGGTGGATAGGTGGATAGATAGATAGATCGATAGATATATAGATAGATAGATAGATCGGTAGATTGATAGATCGATAGATAGATCGAGAGATTGGTAGATCGATAGATCGGTAGATCGATAGATCGATAGATGGATAGATCGATAGATCGGTAGATCGATAGATCGGTAGATCGGTAGATCGGTAGATCGATAGGTCGACAGGTCGATAAGTCGATAGGTCGATAGGTCGATAGGTCGATAGGTCGACAGGTGGATAGGTGGATAGGTGGATAGGTGGATAGATAGATAGATCGATAGATAGATAGATAGATAGATAGATAAATCGGTAGATCGATAGGTCGATAGGTCGATAGGTCGATAGATCGATAGATCGATAGATAGATGGATAGAGCGATAGATAGATCGGTAGATCGATAGATCGAAAGGTCGATAGGTCGATAGGTGGATAGGTCGATAGGTCGATAGGTGGATAGGTGGATAGGTGGATAGGTGGATAGGTGGATAGGTGGATAGGTGGATAGGTCGATAGGTTGATAGGTCGATAGGTCGATTTGTCGATAGGTCGATAGGTCGATAGGTCGATAGGTGGATAGGTGGATAAGTCGATAGGTTAATAGGTCAATAGTTCGATAGGTCGATAGGTCGATAGGTCGATAGGTCGATAGGTGGATAGGTGGATAGGTCGATAGGTCGATAGGTCGATAGGTCGATAGGTCGATAGTTCGATAGGTCGATAGGTCGATAGGTCGATAGGTCGATAGGTCGATAGGTGGATAGGTGGATAGGTGGATATGTTAATAGGTCGATAGGTCAATAGGTGGATAGGTGGATAGGTGGATAGGTGGATAGATAGATAGGTCGATAGGTCAATAGGTGGATAGGTGGATAGGTTGATAGGTCGATAGGTCGATAGGTCGATAGGTCGATAGGTCGATAGGTGGATAGGTCGATAGGTCAATAGGTGGATAGGTGGATAGGTGGATAGGTGGATAGGTGGATAGATAGATAGATAGATAGGTCGATAGGTCAATAGGTCGATAGTTGGATAGTTCGATAGGTGGATAGGTCGATAGGTCGATAGGTGGATAGGTGGATAGGTGGATAGGTGGATAGGTGGATAGATAGATAGATCGATAGATAGATAGAATGATAGATAGATCGGTAGATTGATAGATCGATAGATAGATCGATAGATTGGTAGATCGATAGATCGGTAGATCGATAGGTCGATAGGTCGATAGGTCGATAGGTCGATAGGTCGACAGGTCGATAGGTCGATAGGTCGATAGGTGGATAGGTGGATAGGTGGATAGATAGATAGATCGATAGATAGATAGATAGATAGATAGATAGATAAATCGGTAGATCGATAGGTCGATAGGTCGATAGGTCGATAGATCGATAGATCGATAGATAGATGGATAGAGCGATAGATAGATCGGTAGATCGATAGATCGACAGGTCGATAGGTCGATAGGTGGATAGGTCGATAGGTCGATAGGTGGATAGGTGGATAGGTGGATAGGTGGATAGGTGGATAGGTGGATAGGTGGATAGGTCGATAGGTTGATAGGTCGATAGGTCGATTTGTCGATAGGTCGATAGGTCGATAGGTCGATAGGTGGATAGGTGGATAAGTCGATAGGTTGATAGGTCAATAGTTCGATAGGTCGATAGGTCGATAGGTCGATAGGTCGATAGGTGGATAGGTGGATAGGTCGATAGGTCGATAGGTCGATAGGTCGATAGGTCGATAGTTCGATAGGTCGATAGGTCGATAGGTCGATAGGTCGATAGGTCGATAGGTGGATAGGTGGATAGGTGGATATGTTAATAGGTCGATAGGTCAATAGGTGGATAGGTGGATAGGTGGATAGGTGGATAGATAGATAGGTCGATAGGTCAATAGGTGGATAGGTGGATAGGTTGATAGGTCTATACGATAGGTGGATAGGTGGATAGATAGGTGGATATGTGGATAGGTCGATAGGTCGATAGGTGGATAGGTGGATAGGTGGATAGGTGGATAGGTGGATAGATAGATAGATCGATAGATAGATAGATAGATCGGTAGATTGATAGATCGATAGATAGATCGATAGATTGGTAGATCGATAGATCGGTAGATCGATAGGTCGATAGGTCGATAGGTCGATAGGTCGATAGATTGATAGATCGATAGATAGATCTATAGAGCGATAGATAGATAGATCGATAGAGCGATAGATAGATCGGTAGACCAATAGATCGACAGGTCGATAGGTCGATAGGTGGATAGGTGGATAGGTGGATAGGTGGATAGGTCGATAGGTCGATAGGTCGATAGGTGCATAGGTGGATAGGTGGATAGTTCGATAGGTCAATAGGTCGATAGGTCGATAGGTGGATAGGTGGATAGGTGGATAGGTCGAGAGGTCGATAGGTCGATAGGACGATTATTGGATAGGTGGATAGGTGGATAGGTCGATAGGTCGATAGGTCGATAGGTTGATAGGTGGATAGGTCGATAGGTCAATAGGTCGATAGGTCGATAGGTGGATAGGTGGATAGGTGGATAGGTCGATAGGTTGATAGGTCGATAGGTCGATAGGTCGATAGGTGGATAGGTCGATAGGTCGATAGGTCGATAGGTGGACAGGTGGATAGGTGGATAGGTGGATAGGTGGATAGGTCGATAGGTCGATAGGTCGATAGGTGAATAGGTGGATAGGTGGATAGGTGGATAGATAGATAGATCGATAGATAGATAGATAGATAGATAGATCGGTAGATTGATAGATCGATAGATAGATCGAGAGATTGGTAGATCGATAGATCAGTAGATCGATAGATCGATAGATCAGTAGATCGGTAGATCGATAGATCGGTAGATCGGTAGATCGGTAGATCGAAAGGCTGATAGGTCGATAGGTTGATAGGTCGATAGGTCGATAGGTCGATAGGGCGACAGGTGGATAGGTGGATAGGTGGATAGGTGGATAGATTGATAGATCGATAGATAGATAGATAGATAGATCGGTAGATTGATAGATCGATAGATAGATCGATAGATTGGTAGATCGATAGATCGGTATATCGATAGGTCGATAGGTCGATAGGTCGATAGGTCGATAGATCGATAGATCGATAGATAGATGGATAGAGCGATAGATAGATCGGTAGATCGATAGATCGACAGGTCGATAGGTCGATAGGTGGATAGGTCGATAGGTCGATAGGTGGATAGGTGGATAGGTGGATAGGTGGATAGGTGGATAGGTGGATAGATGGATAGGTGGATAGGTAGATAGGTGGATAGGTCGATAGGTGGATAGGTCGATAGGTCGATATGTCGATAGATAGATAGATAGATCGGTAGATTGATAGATCGATAGATAGATCGAAAGATTGGTAGATCGATAGATCGGTAGATCGATAGATCGATAGATCGGTAGATCGAAAGATCGATAGATCGGTAGATCTATAGATCGGTAGATCGGTAGATTGATAGGTTGATAGGTCGATAGGTCGATAGGTCGATAGGTCGGTAGGTCGATAGGTCGATAGGTCGACAGGTGGATAGGTGGATAGGTGGATAGATGGATGGATAGATAGATCGATAGATAGATAGATAGGTCGATAGGTCGATAGGTGGATAGATCAATAGATCGATAGGTCCATAGGTCGATAGGTCGATAGGTCGATAGATCAATAGATCGATAGATAGATCGATAGAGCGATAGATAGATAGATCGATAGAGCGATAGATAGATCGGTAGATCGATAGATCGAAACGTCGATAGGTAGATAAGTCGATAGGTTGATAGGTCGATAGGTCGATAGATCGATAGATAGATCTATAGAGCGATAGATAGGTCGATAGGTGGATAGGTCGATAGGTCGATAGGTCGATAGGTGGATAGGTGGATAGGTCGATAGGTGAATAGGGGGATAGGTTGATAGGTCGATAGGTAGATAGGTCGATAGGTATATAGGTCGATAGGTCGATAGGTCGATAGGTGGATAGGTCGATATGTCGATAGGTGGATAGGTAGATAGGTGGATAGGTGGATAGGTCGATAGGTGGATAGATCGATAGGTGGATAGGTGGATAGGTCAATAGGTCTATAGGTCGATAGGTGGATAGGTGGATAGGTGGATAGGTGGATAGTTGGATAGGTGGATAGGTGGATAGGTGGATAGGTGGATAGGTGGATAGGTGGATAGGTGGATAGGTCGATAAGTCGATAGATCGATAGATCGATAGGTCGATAGGTCGATAGGTCGATAGGTGGATAGGTAGATAGGTGGATAGGTCGATAGGTCGATAGGTCGATAGGTCGATAGGTGGATAGGTGGATAGGTGGATAGGTGGATAGGTGGATAGGTGGATAGATAGATAGATCGATAGATAGATAGATAGATAGATAGATCGGTAGATTGATAGATCGATAGATAGATCGAGAGATTGGTAGATCGATAGATCGGTAGATCGATAGATCGATAGATCGATAGATCGGTAGATCGATAGATCGGTAGATCGGTAGATCGGTAGATCGGTAGATCGGTAGATCGATAGGTCGACAGGTCGATAAGTCGATAGGTCGATAGGTCGATAGGTCGATAGGTCGACAGGTGGATAGGTGGATAGGTGGATAGGTGGATAGATAGATAGATCGATAGATAGATAGATAGATAAATCGGTAGATCGATAGGTCGATAGGTCGATAGGTCGATAGGTCGATAGATCGATAGATAGATGGATAGAGCGATAGATAGATCGGTAGATCGATAGATCGACAGGTCGATAGGTCGATAGGTGGATAGGTCGATAGGTCGATAGGTGGATAGGTGGATAGGTGGATAGGTGGATAGGTGGATAGGTGGATAGGTGGATAGGTCGATAGGTTGATAGGTCGATAGGTCGATATGTCGATAGGTCGATAGGTCGATAGGTCGATAGGTGGATAGGTGGATAAGTCGATAGGTTGATAGGTCGATAGGTCAATAGTTCGATAGGTCGATAGGTCGATAGGTCGATAGGTCGATAGGTGGATAGGTGGATAGTTCGATAGGTCGATAGGTCGATAGGTCGATAGGTCGATAGTTCGATAGGTCGATAGGTCGATAGGTCGATAGGTCGATAGGTCGATAGGTCGATAGGTGGATAGGTGGATAGGTGGATATGTTAATAGGTCGATAGGTCAATAGGTGGATAGGTGGATAGGTGGATAGGTGGATAGATAGATAGGTCGATAGGTCAATAGGTGGATAGGTGGATAGGTTGATAGGTCGATAGGTCGATAGGTCGATAGGTCGATAGGTCGATAGGTGGATAGGTCGATAGGTCAATAGGTGGATAGGTGGATAGGTGGATAGGTGGATAGGTGGATAGATAGATAGATCGATAGATAGATAGGTCGATAGGTCAATAGGTCGATAGTTGGATAGTTCGATAGGTGGATAGGTGGATAGGTCGATAGGTGGATAGGTCGATAGGTCGATAGGTGGATAGGTGGATAGGTGGATAGGTGGATAGGTGGATAGATAGATAGATCGATAGATAGATAGATAGATAGATAGATCGGTAGATTGATAGATCGATAGATAGATCGATAGATTGGTAGATCGATAGATCGGTAGATCGATAGGTCGATAGGTCGATAGGTCGATAGGTCGATAGGTCGACAGGTCGATAGGTCGATAGGTCGATAGGTGGATAGGTGGATAGGTGGATATGTGGATAGGTCGATAGGTCGATAGGTGGATAGGTGGATAGGTGGATAGGTGGATAGGTGGATAGATAGATAGATCGATAGATAGATAGATAGATAGATCGGTAGATTGATAGATCGATAGATAGATCGATAGATTGGTAGATCGATAGATCGGTAGATCGATAGGTCGATAGGTCGATAGGTCGATAGGTCGATAGATTGATAGAGCGATAGATAGATAGATCGATAGAGCGATAGATAGATCGGTAGATCAATAGATCGACAGGTCGATAGGTCGATAGGTGGATAGGTGGATAGGTGGATAGGTGGATAGGTCGATAGGTCGATAGGTCGATAGGTGCATAGGTGGATAGGTGGATAGGTGGATAGGTCGATAAGTCGATAGATCGATAGATCGATAGGTCGATAGGTCGATAGGTCGATAGGTGGATAGGTGGATAGGTGGATAGGTCGATAGGTCGATAGGTCGATAGGTCGATAGGTGGATAGGTGGATAGGTGGATAGATAGATAGATCGATAGATAGATAGATAGATAGATAGATCGGTAGATTGATAGATCGATAGATAGATCGAGAGATTGGTAGATCGATAGATCGGTAGATCGATAGATCGATAGATCGATAGATCGATAGATCGATAGATCGATAGATCGATAGATCGGTAGATCGATAGATCGGTAGATCGGTAGATCGGTAGATCGATAGGTCGACAGGTCGATAAGTCGATAGGTCGATAGGTCGATAGGTCGATAGGTCGACAGGTGGATAGGTGGATAGGTGGATAAGTGGATAGGTGGATATGTGATTATTAGGAGATAGATTGATAGATAGATAGATAGATAAATCGGTAGATCGATAGGTCGATAGGTCGATAGGTCGATAGGTCGATAGATCGATAGATCGATAATTAGATGGATAGAGCGATAGATAGATCGGTTGATCGATAGATCGACAGGTCGATAGGTCGATAGGTGGATAGGTCGATAGGTCGATAGGTGGATAGGTGGATAGGTGGATAGATGGATAGGTGGATAGGTGGATAGGTGGATAGGTGGATAGGTCGATAGGTGTATAGGTCGATAGGTCGATATGTCGATAGGTCGATAGGTGGATAGGTGGATAGGTGGATAGGTGGATAAGTCGATAGGTTGATAGGTCGATAGGTCAATAGTTCGATAGGTCGATAGGTCGATAGGTCGATAGGTCGATAGGTCGATAGTTCGATAGGTCGATAAGTCGATAGGTCGATAGGTCGATAGGTCGATAGGTGGATAGGTGGATAGGTGGATATGTTAATAGGTCGATAGGTTGATAGGTCAATAGTTCGATAGGTCGATAGGTCGAAAGGTCGATAGGTCGATAGGTGGATAGGTGGATAGGTCGATAGGTCGATAGGTCGATAGGTCGATAGGTCGATAGTTCGATAGGTCGATAGGTCGATAGGTCGATAGGTCGATAGGTCGATAGGTCAATAGGTGGATAGGTGGATAGGTTGATAGGTCGATAGGTCGATAGGTCGATAGGTCGATAGGTTGATAGGTCGATAGGTAGATAGGTCGATAAGTCGATAGGTGGATAGGTGGATAGGTGGATAGGTTGATAGGTCGATAGATAGATAGATCGATAGATAGATAGGTCGATAGGTCAATAGGTCGATAGTTGGATAGGTCGATAGGTGGATAGGTGGATAGGTCGATAGGTGGATAGGTCGATAGGTCGATAGGTGGATAGGTGGATAGGTGGATAGGTGGATAGGTGGATAGATAGATAGATCGATAGATAGATAGATAGATAGATAGATAGATAAATCGGTAGATCGATAGGTCGATAGGTCGATAGGTCGATAGATCGATAGATCGATAGATAGATGGATAGAGCGATAGATAGATCGGTAGATCGATAGATCGACAGGTCGATAGGTCGATAGGTGGATAGGTCGATAGGTCGATAGGTGGATAGGTGGATAGGTGGATAGGTGGATAGGTGGATAGGTGGATAGGTGGATAGGTCGATAGGTTGATAGGTCGATAGGTCGATTTGTCGATAGGTCGATAGGTCGATAGGTCGATAGGTGGATAGGTGGATAAGTCGATAGGTTGATAGGTCAATAGTTCGATAGGTCGATAGGTCGATAGGTCGATAGGTCGATAGGTGGATAGGTGGATAGGTCGATAGGTCGATAGGTCGATAGGTCGATAGGTCGATAGTTCGATAGGTCGATAGGTCGATAGGTCGATAGGTCGATAGGTCGATAGGTGGATAGGTGGATAGGTGGATATGTTAATAGGTCGATAGGTCAATAGGTGGATAGGTGGATAGGTGGATAGGTGGATAGATAGATAGGTCGATAGGTCAATAGGTGGATAGGTGGATAGGTTGATAGGTCTATACGATAGGTGGATAGGTGGATAGATAGGTGGATATGTGGATAGGTCGATAGGTCGATAGGTGGATAGGTGGATAGGTGGATAGGTGGATAGGTGGATAGATAGATAGATCGATAGATAGATAGATAGATCGGTAGATTGATAGATCGATAGATAGATCGATAGATTGGTAGATCGATAGATCGGTAGATCGATAGGTCGATAGGTCGATAGGTCGATAGGTCGATAGATTGATAGATCGATAGATAGATCTATAGAGCGATAGATAGATAGATCGATAGAGCGATAGATAGATCGGTAGACCAATAGATCGACAGGTCGATAGGTCGATAGGTGGATAGGTGGATAGGTGGATAGGTGGATAGGTCGATAGGTCGATAGGTCGATAGGTGCATAGGTGGATAGGTGGATAGTTCGATAGGTCAATAGGTCGATAGGTCGATAGGTGGATAGGTGGATAGGTGGATAGGTCGAGAGGTCGATAGGTCGATAGGACGATTATTGGATAGGTGGATAGGTGGATAGGTCGATAGGTCGATAGGTCGATAGGTTGATAGGTGGATAGGTCGATAGGTCAATAGGTCGATAGGTCGATAGGTGGATAGGTGGATAGGTGGATAGGTCGATAGGTTGATAGGTCGATAGGTCGATAGGTCGATAGGTGGATAGGTCGATAGGTCGATAGGTCGATAGGTGGACAGGTGGATAGGTGGATAGGTGGATAGGTGGATAGGTGGATAGGTCGATAGGTCGATAGGTCGATAGGTGAATAGGTGGATAGGTGGATAGGTGGATAGATAGATAGATCGATAGATAGATAGATAGATAGATAGATCGGTAGATTGATAGATCGATAGATAGATCGAGAGATTGGTAGATCGATAGATCAGTAGATCGATAGATCGATAGATCAGTAGATCGGTAGATCGATAGATCGGTAGATCGGTAGATCGGTAGATCGAAAGGCTGATAGGTCGATAGGTTGATAGGTCGATAGGTCGATAGGTCGATAGGGCGACAGGTGGATAGGTGGATAGGTGGATAGGTGGATAGATTGATAGATCGATAGATAGATAGATAGATAGATCGGTAGATTGATAGATCGATAGATAGATCGATAGATTGGTAGATCGATAGATCGGTATATCGATAGGTCGATAGGTCGATAGGTCGATAGGTCGATAGATCGATAGATCGATAGATAGATGGATAGAGCGATAGATAGATCGGTAGATCGATAGATCGACAGGTCGATAGGTCGATAGGTGGATAGGTCGATAGGTCGATAGGTCGATAGGTCGATAGTTCGATAGGTCGATAAGTCGATAGGTCGATAGGTCGATAGGTCGATAGGTGGATAGGTGGATAGGTGGATATGTTAATAGGTCGATAGGTGGATAGGTGGATAGGTGGATAGATAGATAGGTCGATAGGTCAATAGGTGGATAGGTGGATAGGTTGATAGGTCGATAGGTCGATAGGTCGATAGGTCGATAGGTTGATAGGTCGATAGGTAGATAGGTCGATAAGTCGATAGGTGGATAGGTGGATAGGTGGATAGGTTGATAGGTCGATAGATAGATAGATCGATAGATAGATAGGTCGATAGGTCAATAGGTCGATAGTTGGATAGGTCGATAGGTGGATAGGTGGATAGGTCGATAGGTGGATAGGTCGATAGGTCGATAGGTGGATAGGTGGATAGGTGGATAGGTGGATAGATAGATAGATCGATAGATAGATAGATAGATAGATAGATCGGTAGATTGATAGATCGATAGATAGATCGATATATTGGTAGATCGATAGATCGGTAGATCGATAGGTCGATAGGTCGATAGGTCGATAGGTCGACAGGTCGATGGGTCGATAGGTCGATAGGTGGATAGGTGGATAGGTGGATAGGTGGATATGTGGATAGGTCGATAGGTGGATAGGTGGATAGGTGGATAGGTGGATAGGTGGATAGGTGGATAGGTCGATAGGTGAATAGGTGGATAGGTCGATAGGTCGATAGGTTGATAGGTCGATAGGTATATAGGTCGATAGGTAGATAGGTCGATAGGTCGATAGATCGGTAGATCGATAGATCGATAGATCGATAGATCGGTAGATCGATAGATCGGTAGATCGGTAGATTGATAGGTTGATAGGTCGATAGGTCGATAGGTTGGTAGGTCGATAGGTCGATAGGTCGACAGGTGGATAGGTGGATAGGTGGATAGATGGATGGATAGATAGATCGATAGATAGATAGATAGGTCGATAGTTCGATAGGTCGATAGGTGGATAGATCAATAGATCGATAGGTCCATAGGTCGATAGGTCGATAGGTCGATAGGTCAATAGGTCGATAGATCAATAGATCGATAGATAGATCGATAGAGCGATTGATAGATAGATCGATAGAGCGATAGATAGATCGGTAGATCTATAGATCGAAAGGTCGATAGGTAGATAAGTCGATAGGTTGATAGGTCGATAGGTCGATAGATCGATAGATAGATCTATAGAGCGATAGATATGTCGATAGGTCGATAGGTGGATAGGTCGATAGGTCGATAGGTCGATAGGTGGATAGGTGGATAGGTCGATAGGTGAATAGGTGGATAGGTCGATAGGTCGATAGGTTGATAGGTCGATAGGTAGATAGGTCGATAGGTAGATAGGTCGATAGGTCGATAGGTCGATAGGTGGATAGGTCGATATGTCGATAGGTCGATAGGTGGATAGGTGGATAGGTGGATAGGTGAATAGGTGGATAGGTGGATAGGTGGATAGATAGATAGATCGATAGATAGATCGATAGATTGGTAGATCGATAGATCGGCAGATCGATAGATCGATAGATCGGTAGATCGATAGATCGGTAGATCGATAGATCGGTAGATCGATAGATCGGTAGATCGGTAGATCGGTAGATCGATAGGTCGATAGGTCGATAGGTCGATAGGTCGATAAGTCGATAGGTCGACAGGTGGATAGGTCGATAGGTCGATAGGTGGATAGGTGGATAGGTGGATAGGTCGATAGGTGGATTGGTGGATAGGTGGATAGGTGGATAGGTGGATAGATGGATAGGTGGATAGATCGATAGGTGGATAGGTCGATATGTCTATAGGTCGATAGGTCGATAGGTCGATAGGTCGATAGGTGGATAGGTGGATAGGTGGATAGGTGTGTAACAAAACCTGACCTCCCTATATAAAATAGAAGTCTACCTGTGCCTAAGGTCTAGAGGTTAAAGCTATCTTGAATCGAAAATAAACCTATCTGTGATTTTGGCCATCCTAAGTGTGATCGTCTAGAATTGAATTTATTCTACGTTGTGTAAATGATTTGGAGAAATAAATGAAATAGTAATACTGATGTAATTTGGCTTTAATAAATGACACAAATAAAATAACACGAATTAAATGTTATTTGTGAATTGAATTTAAATATCACCAGAGTGCTAATATTCATTTAAAATATAATGGATTTAATTATGACAAGACTTCAATGGATTAATAATTCTAAATTAGTACTGTTCTTAATATTATCTTAAAGCTAAGCCCCGGGAATAAAGTCTCGAAATAGCTGAAAAGAAAAGAAAAGGTTTATGTTATTTTGTGTAAGTAGTAATTATAATATTTTGATTTATTTTGTGAAGAGCCCCTACCCACATACACCCTGCATGCGATGTATGGCTAGAAATGTCTTGTTCTAGGAGAGAACTTAGGGATGGGGAAAATTTCTAGTCTTGCGAAGCAGGAGGGATCAGGTAAGGAAATGGGAAAGGCGCCTATTTACCCTCAAACCCCCAATATGTTGAAATCCTATTGATTTCAGACATATTTCTAACATAGATTTATTAAATTCAGAGGAATACTCAAGATAAATCTAGAATATTACAATGAATTAAATAGATCTCTAGCAAAGCTACCCCATGATAACTAAACTAGCTAAGCTACGTGATTTAATAAAAGGCAGTATCAAACATCCAGGACAGAGGCTGAGCGTACGGGTTGGAGGGGGTCAGACACAGGCCTCGTCTTACAGAACCTGATAGACAATTTATGGCGGGGCTTCGCCCCTCCGCGGACGGCAGCCACGTGAACCCAGGAGTTTCCACTGAATTTTATTAGATCGATTGATTTCAGAGTATAAAGTAGATGAATTGAAAATGTGTTCGCAATATAGTCCCTTGTTGAATAAAATAATAGAACTATCACGAAATAATTATAGGAACATGGAAGGAAGTTTGATTGGTTATGACGGCAAAAGCGACTCCTTCTCTGCTAAGCTGTGAATGACTATAAAAAATACCATGCATAAATTGGTTAGACAAGTTTCACGTTCGAACCGCTTCCCTCGTACAATCTATTTGGGAGAATTTGATAATTATCGCAATACTTAGTCCTAAACATAGATTACATTTTTATCATTATACGAATCTGTATGGACCTGTAAATGCTGAAAATAAGGTTAATATTACATCTACCTAATTTACTAACTGCCTCCGATGACATTAGCATATATCCTTTTGAAAACTTATTATTCCGTAAGAATATTATATAGTTATATGTATCCGTCATCCTATATCATTATTGGACCTTAACCAAAGAGATTTCTAACCAAAACATAAGGATCAATTTAGCGATCGTTGAAAAGGCTCCCAAATATTAAGATTAATATTCGCTAAAAAAGGTTTAAATTGTCTTATGTGCTAGCGTTACCTGATATTCACTGAGTTTACTCACTAATCTAAAACTGAATCTATAAAATAACTAAGTCAACACTGATTCTACTAGACCTTGATTCATCAAGTCTCAAGATATCCGCTCCCCCTGAAACCTCTCGACTGCCTTCGGACTCGACCCCTGACCGTCTGCCCAGAGTGATTTTGCATTTTCAATCTCTTACGAAAAATCCCTACCCAGAATTTAAGGTGGTCACGCCTCTATTTCTACAACCAACCAATAAATATTCAATATTTTGAAATTCGCCAAAAGGTGTGTCTTTCCCACGTTAGCACAGACGTACAAAAAGTTAAGTGTTAGAATTCCTAGAAGAGAGGCGCCCACTTGTTTCAAACCCATTTTAGCTAAAATTTATTGACTGACATCATTAAAAAAATACTAATTTATTGCGTTGAGAATTTTAAAAGCATTCTCTAATTTCTATCTTCAAGTGTTTTCGTTTTAAAATAAGAAACACGTAAAACTCAACCTTTCAGCGAGTACGGAAGAACTATATTCTCAACTTTGTATTTTTAATCATTCTAAACTAAAGAAATTACGTTCACAAGTCCTCTCTCAAGTGTAATACTTAAATATTAGCAAGACAATAATTTACCGCGTATTAAATCAGGCCTCAAATAAAAGTTCGTTACAGGTGGATAGTTGGATAGGTGGATAGGTCGATAAGTCGATAGATCGATAGATCGATAGGTCGATAGGTCGATAGGTCGATAGGTGGATAGGTGGATAGGTGGATAGGTCGATAGGTCGATAGGTCGATAGGTCGATAGGTGGATAGGTGGATAGGTGGACAGGTGGATAGGTTGATAGGTGGATAGATAGATAGATCGATAGATAGATAGATAGATAGATAGATCGGTAGATTGATAGATCGATAGATAGATCGAGAGATTGGTAGATCGATAGATCGGTAGATCGATAGATCGATAGATCGATAGATCGATAGATCGGTAGATCGATAGATCGGTAGATCGGTAGATCGAAAGGCTGATAGGTCGATAGGTTGATAGGTCGATAGGTCGATAGGTCGATAGGGCGACAGGTGGATAGGTGGATAGGTGGATAGGTGGATAGATTGATAGATCGATAGATAGATAGATAGATAGATCGGTAGATTGATAGATCGATAGATAGATCGATAGATTGGTAGATCGATAGATCGGTATATCGATAGGTCGATAGGTCGATAGGTCGATAGGTCGATAGATCGATAGATCGATAGATAGATGGATAGAGCGATAGATAGATCGGTAGATCGATAGATCGACAGGTCGATAGGTCGATAGGTGGATAGGTCGATAGGTCGATAGGTGGATAGGTGGATAGGTGGATAGGTGGATAGGTGGATAGATGGATAGGTGGATAGGTGGATAGGTGGATAGGTGGATAGGTGGATAGGT
The DNA here is from genome assembly GCA_963924445.1 of Philereme transversata. Lineage (NCBI taxonomy): Eukaryota > Metazoa > Arthropoda > Insecta > Lepidoptera > Geometridae > Philereme > Philereme transversata. Next base: position 12,505,373 of record OZ004338.1, on the reverse strand, counting down.
GGATAGATGGATAGGTGGATAGGTAGATAGGTGGATAGGTCGATAGGTGGATAGGTCGATAGGTCGATATGTCGATAGATAGATAGATAGATCGGTAGATTGATAGATCGATAGATAGATCGAGAGATTGGTAGATCGATAGATCGGTAGATCGATAGATCGATAGATCGGTAGATCGAAAGATCGATAGATCGGTAGATCTATAGATCGGTAGATCGGTAGATTGATAGGTTGATAGGTCGATAGGTCGATAGGTCGATAGGTCGGTAGGTCGATAGGTCGATAGGTCGACAGGTGGATAGGTGGATAGGTGGATAGATGGATGGATAGATAGATCGATAGATAGATAGATAGGTCGATAGGTCGATAGGTGGATAGATCAATAGATCGATAGGTCCATAGGTCGATAGGTCGATAGGTCGATAGGTCGATAGATCAATAGATCGATAGATAGATCGATAGAGCGATAGATAGATAGATCGATAGAGCGATAGATAGATCGGTAGATCGATAGATCGAAAGGTCGATTGGTAGATAAGTCGATAGGTTGATAGGTCGATAGGTCGATAGATCGATAGATAGATCTATAGAGCGATAGATAGGTCGATAGGTGGATAGGTCGATAGGTCGATAGGTCGATAGGTGGATAGGTGGATAGGTCGATAGGTGAATAGGTGGATAGGTTGATAGGTCGATAGGTAGATAGGTCGATAGGTATATAGGTCGATAGGTCGATAGGTCGATAGGTGGATAGGTCGATATGTCGATAGGTCGATAGGTGGATAGGTGGATAGGTGAATAGGTGGATAGGTGGATAGGTGAATAGGTGGATAGGTGGATAGGTGGATAGATAGATAGATCGATAGATAGATCGATAGATTGGTAGATCGATAGATCGGCAGATCGATAGATCGATAGATCGGTAGATCGATAGATCGGTAGATCGATAGATCGGTAGATCGGTAGATCGAAAGGTCGATAGGTCGATAGGTCGATAGGTCGATAGGTCGATAGGTCGATAGGTCGATAGGTCGATAGGTCGATAAGTCGATAGGTCGACAGGTGGATAGGTCGATAGGTCGATAGGTGGATAGGTGGATAGGTGGATAGGTCGATAGGTGGATAGGTAGATAGGTGGATAGGTGGATAGGTCGATAGGTGGATAGATCGATAGGTGGATAGGTGGATAGGTCAATAGGTCTATAGGTCGATAGGTGGATAGGTGGATAGGTGGATAGGTGGATAGTTGGATAGGTGGATAGGTGGATAGGTGGATAGGTGGATAGGTGGATAGGTGGATAGGTGGATAGGTCGATAAGTCGATAGATCGATAGATCGATAGGTCGATAGGTCGATAGGTCGATAGGTGGATAGGTAGATAGGTGGATAGGTCGATAGGTCGATAGGTCGATAGGTCGATAGGTGGATAGGTGGATAGGTGGATAGGTGGATAGGTGGATAGATAGATAGATCGATAGATAGATAGATAGATAGATAGATCGGTAGATTGATAGATCGATAGATAGATCGAGAGATTGGTAGATCGATAGATCGGTAGATCGATAGATCGATAGATCGATAGATCGGTAGATCGATAGATCGGTAGATCGGTAGATCGGTAGAACGGTAGATCGGTAGATCGATAGGTCGACAGGTCGATAAGTCGATAGGTCGATAGGTCGATAGGTCGATAGGTCGACAGGTGGATAGGTGGATAGGTGGATAGGTGGATAGATAGATAGATCGATAGATAGATAGATAGATAAATCGGTAGATCGATAGGTCGATAGGTCGATAGGTCGATAGGTCGATAGATCGATAGATAGATGGATAGAGCGATAGATAGATCGGTAGATCGATAGATCGACAGGTCGATAGGTCGATAGGTGGATAGGTCGATAGGTCGATAGGTGGATAGGTGGATAGGTGGATAGGTGGATAGGTGGATAGGTGGATAGGTGGATAGGTCGATAGGTTGATAGGTCGATAGGTCGATATGTCGATAGGTCGATAGGTCGATAGGTCGATAGGTGGATAGGTGGATAAGTCGATAGGTTGATAGGTCGATAGGTCAATAGTTCGATAGGTCGATAGGTCGATAGGTCGATAGGTCGATAGGTGGATAGGTGGATAGTTCGATAGGTCGATAGGTCGATAGGTCGATAGGTCGATAGTTCGATAGGTCGATAGGTCGATAGGTCGATAGGTCGATAGGTCGATAGGTCGATAGGTGGATAGGTGGATATGTTAATAGGTCGATAGGTCAATAGGTGGATAGGTGGATAGGTGGATAGGTGGATAGATAGATAGGTCGATAGGTCAATAGGTGGATAGGTGGATAGGTTGATAGGTCGATAGGTCGATAGGTCGATAGGTCGATAGGTCGATAGGTGGATAGGTCGATAGGTCAATAGGTGGATAGGTGGATAGGTGGATAGGTGGATAGGTGGATAGGTGGATAGATAGATAGATCGATAGATATATAGGTCGATAGGTCAATAGGTCGATAGTTGGATAGTTCGATAGGTGGATAGGTGGATAGGTCGATAGGTGGATAGGTCGATAGGTCGATAGGTGGATAGGTGGATAGGTGGATAGGTGGATAGGTGGATAGATAGATAGATCGATAGATAGATAGATAGATAGATAGATCGGTAGATTGATAGATCGATAGATAGATCGATAGATTGGTAGATCGATAGATCGGTAGATCGATAGGTCGATAGGTCGATAGGTCGATAGGTCGATAGGTCGACAGGTCGATAGGTCGATAGGTCGATAGGTGGATAGGTGGATAGGTGGATATGTGGATAGGTCGATAGGTCGATAGGTGGATAGGTGGATAGGTGGATAGGTGGATAGATAGATAGATCGATAGATAGATAGATAGATAGATCGGTAGATTGATAGATCGATAGATAGATCGATAGATTGGTAGATCGATAGATCGGTAGATCGATAGGTCGATAGGTCGATAGGTCGATAGGTCGATAGATTGATAGAGCGATATATAGATAGATCGATAGAGCGATAGATAGATCGGTAGATCAATAGATCGACAGGTCGATAGGTCGATAGGTGGATAGGTGGATAGGTGGATAGGTGGATAGGTCGATAGGTCGATAGGTCGATAGGTGCATAGGTGGATAGGTGGATAGGTGGATAGGTCGATAAGTCGATAGATCGATAGATCGATAGGTCGATAGGTCGATAGGTCGATAGGTGGATAGGTGGATAGGTGGATAGGTCGATAGGTCGATAGGTCGATAGGTCGATAGGTGGATAGGTGGATAGGTGGATAGATAGATAGATCGATAGATAGATAGATAGATAGATAGATCGGTAGATTGATAGATCGATAGATAGATCGAGAGATTGGTAGATCGATAGATTGGTAGATCGATAGATCGATAGATCGATAGATCGATAGATCGATAGATCGATAGATCGATAGATCGATAGATCGATAGATCGATAGATCGATAGATCGATAGATCGGTAGATCGATAGATCGGTAGATCGGTAGATCGGTAGATCGATAGGTCGACAGGTCGATAAGTCGATAGGTCGATAGGTCGATAGGTCGATAGGTCGACAGGTGGATAGGTGGATAGGTGGATAAGTGGATAGGTGGATATGTGATTATTAGGAGATAGATTGATAGATAGATAGATAGATAAATCGGTAGATCGATAGGTCGATAGGTCGATAGGTCGATAGGTCGATAGATCGATAGATCGATAGTTAGATGGATAGAGCGATAGATAGATCGGTTGATCGATAGATCGACAGGTCGATAGGTCGATAGGTGGATAGGTCGATAGGTCGATAGGTGGATAGGTGGATAGGTGGATAGATGGATAGGTGGATAGGTGGATAGGTGGATAGGTGGATAGGTCGATAGGTTGATAGGTCGATAGGTCGATATGTCGATAGGTCGATAGGTGGATAGGTGGATAGGTGGATAGGTGGATAAGTCGATAGGTTGATAGGTCGATAGGTCAATAGTTCGATAGGTCGATAGGTCGATAGGTCGATAGGTCGATAGGTCGATAGTTCGATAGGTCGATAAGTCGATAGGTCGATAGGTCGATAGGTCGATAGGTGGATAGGTGGATAGGTGGATATGTTAATAGGTCGATAGGTGGATAGGTGGATAGGTGGATAGATAGATAGGTCGATAGGTCAATAGGTGGATAGGTGGATAGGTTGATAGGTCGATAGGTCGATAGGTCGATAGGTCGATAGGTTGATAGGTCGATAGGTAGATAGGTCGATAAGTCGATAGGTGGATAGGTGGATAGGTGGATAGGTTGATAGGTCGATAGATAGATAGATCGATAGATAGATAGGTCGATAGGTCAATAGGTCGATAGTTGGATAGGTCGATAGGTGGATAGGTGGATAGGTCGATAGGTGGATAGGTCGATAGGTCGATAGGTGGATAGGTGGATAGGTGGATAGGTGGATAGATAGATAGATCGATAGATAGATAGATAGATAGATAGATCGGTAGATTGATAGATCGATAGATAGATCGATATATTGGTAGATCGATAGATCGGTAGATCGATAGGTCGATAGGTCGATAGGTCGATAGGTCGACAGGTCGATGGGTCGATAGGTCGATAGGTGGATAGGTGGATAGGTGGATAGGTGGATATGTGGATAGGTCGATAGGTCGATAGGTGGATAGGTGGATAGGTGGATAGGTGGATAGGTGGATAGGTCGATAGGTGAATAGGTGGATAGGTCGATAGGTCGATAGGTTGATAGGTCGATAGGTATATAGGTCGATAGGTAGATAGGTCGATAGGTCGATAGATCGGTAGATCGATAGATCGATAGATCGATAGATCGGTAGATCGATAGATCGGTAGATCGGTAGATTGATAGGTTGATAGGTCGATAGGTCGATAGGTTGGTAGGTCGATAGGTCGATAGGTCGACAGGTGGATAGGTGGATAGGTGGATAGATGGATGGATAGATAGATCGATAGATAGATAGATAGGTCGATAGTTCGATAGGTCGATAGGTAGATAGATCAATAGATCGATAGGTCCATAGGTCGATAGGTCGATAGGTCGATAGGTCAATAGGTCGATAGATCAATAGATCGATAGATAGATCGATAGAGCGATTGATAGATAGATCGATAGAGCGATAGATAGATCGGTAGATCTATAGATCGAAAGGTCGATAGGTAGATAAGTCGATAGGTTGATAGGTCGATAGGTCGATAGATCGATAGATAGGTCTATAGAGCGATAGATATGTCGATAGGTCGATAGGTGGATAGGTCGATAGGTCGATAGGTCGATAGGTGGATAGGTGGATAGGTCGATAGGTGAATAGGTGGATAGGTCGATAGGTCGATAGGTTGATAGGTCGATAGGTAGATAGGTCGATAGGTAGATAGGTCGATAGGTCGATAGGTCGATAGGTGGATAGGTCGATATGTCGATAGGTCGATAGGTGGATAGGTGGATAGGTGGATAGGTGAATAGGTGGATAGGTGGATAGGTGGATAGATAGATAGATCGATAGATAGATCGATAGATTGGTAGATCGATAGATCGGCAGATCGATAGATCGATAGATCGGTAGATCGATAGATCGGTAGATCGATAGATCGGTAGATCGATAGATCGGTAGATCGGTAGATCGGTAGATCGATAGGTCGATAGGTCGATAGGTCGATAGGTCGATAAGTCGATAGGTCGACAGGTGGATAGGTCGATAGGTCGATAGGTGGATAGGTGGATAGGTGGATAGGTCGATAGGTGGATTGGTGGATAGGTGGATAGGTGGATAGGTGGATAGATGGATAGGTGGATAGATCGATAGGTGGATAGGTCGATATGTCTATAGGTCGATAGGTCGATAGGTCGATAGGTCGATAGGTGGATAGGTGGATAGGTGGATAGGTGTGTAACAAAACCTGACCTCCCTATATAAAATAGAAGTCTACCTGTGCCTAAGGTCTAGAGGTTAAAGCTATCTTGAATCGAAAATAAACCTATCTGTGATTTTGGCCATCCTAAGTGTGATCGTCTAGAATTGAATTTATTCTACGTTGTGTAAATGATTTGGAGAAATAAATGAAATAGTAATACTGATGTAATTTGGCTTTAATAAATGACACAAATAAAATAACACGAATTAAATGTTATTTGTGAATTGAATTTAAATATCACCAGAGTGCTAATATTCATTTAAAATATAATGGATTTAATTATGACAAGACTTCAATGGATTAATAATTCTAAATTAGTACTGTTCTTAATATTATCTTAAAGCTAAGCCCCGGGAATAAAGTCTCGAAATAGCTGAAAAGAAAAGAAAAGGTTTATGTTATTTTGTGTAAGTAGTAATTATAATATTTTGATTTATTTTGTGAAGAGCCCCTACCCACATACACCCTGCATGCGATGTATGGCTAGAAATGTCTTGTTCTAGGAGAGAACTTAGGGATGGGGAAAATTTCTAGTCTTGCGAAGCAGGAGGGATCAGGTAAGGAAATGGGAAAGGCGCCTATTTACCCTCAAACCCCCAATATGTTGAAATCCTATTGATTTCAGACATATTTCTAACATAGATTTATTAAATTCAGAGGAATACTCAAGATAAATCTAGAATATTACAATGAATTAAATAGATCTCTAGCAAAGCTACCCCATGATAACTAAACTAGCTAAGCTACGTGATTTAATAAAAGGCAGTATCAAACATCCAGGACAGAGGCTGAGCGTACGGGTTGGAGGGGGTCAGACACAGGCCTCGTCTTACAGAACCTGATAGACAATTTATGGCGGGGCTTCGCCCCTCCGCGGACGGCAGCCACGTGAACCCAGGAGTTTCCACTGAATTTTATTAGATCGATTGATTTCAGAGTATAAAGTAGATGAATTGAAAATGTGTTCGCAATATAGTCCCTTGTTGAATAAAATAATAGAACTATCACGAAATAATTATAGGAACATGGAAGGAAGTTTGATTGGTTATGACGGCAAAAGCGACTCCTTCTCTGCTAAGCTGTGAATGACTATAAAAAATACCATGCATAAATTGGTTAGACAAGTTTCACGTTCGAACCGCTTCCCTCGTACAATCTATTTGGGAGAATTTGATAATTATCGCAATACTTAGTACTAAACATAGATTACATTTTTATCATTATACGAATCTGTATGGACCTGTAAATGCTGAAAATAAGGTTAATATTACATCTACCTAATTTACTAACTGCCTCCGATGACATTAGCATATATCCTTTTGAAAACTTGTTATTCCGTAAGAATATTATATAGTTATATGTATCCGTCATCCTATATCATTATTGGACCTTAACCAAAGAGATTTCTAACCAAAACATAAGGATCAATTTAGCGATCGTTGAAAAGGCTCCCAAATATTAAGATTAATATTCGCTAAAAAAGGTTTAAATTGTCTTATGTGCTAGCGTTACCTGATATTCACTGAGTTTACTCACTAATCTAAAACTGAATCTATAAAATAACTAAGTCAACACTGATTCTACTAGACCTTGATTCATCAAGTCTCAAGATATCCGCTCCCCCTGAAACCTCTCGACTGCCTTCGGACTCGACCCCTGACCGTCTGCCCAGAGTGATTTTGCATTTTCAATCTCTTACGAAAAATCCCTACCCAGAATTTAAGGTGGTCACGCCTCTATTTCTACAACCAACCAATAAATATTCAATATTTTGAAATTCGCCAAAAGGTGTGTCTTTCCCACGTTAGCACAGACGTACAAAAAGTTAAGTGTTAGAATTCCTAGAAGAGAGGCGCCCACTTGTTTCAAACCCATTTTAGCTAAAATTTATTGACTGACATCATTAAAAAAATACTAATTTATTGCGTTGAGAATTTTAAAAGCATTCTCTAATTTCTATCTTCAAGTGTTTTCGTTTTAAAATAAGAAACACGTAAAACTCAACCTTTCAGCGAGTACGGAAGAACTATATTCTCAACTTTGTATTTTTAATCATTCTAAACTAAAGAAATTACGTTCACAAGTCCTCTCTCAAGTGTAATACTTAAATATTAGCAAGACAATAATTTACCGCGTATTAAATCAGGCCTCAAATAAAAGTTCGTTACAGGTGGATAGTTGGATAGGTGGATAGGTCGATAAGTCGATAGATCGATAGATCGATAGGTCGATAGGTCGATAGGTCGATAGGTGGATAGGTGGATAGGTGGATAGGTCGATAGGTCGATAGGTCGATAGGTCGATAGGTGGATAGGTGGATAGGTGGACAGGTGGATAGGTTGATACGTGGATAGATAGATAGATCGATAGATAGATAGATAGATAGATAGATCGGTAGATTGATAGATCGATAGATAGATCGAGAGATTGGTAGATCGATAGATCGGTAGATCGATAGATCGATAGATCGATAGATCGATAGATCGGTAGATCGATAGATCGGTAGATCGGTAGATCGGTAGATCGATAGGTCGACAGGTCGATAGGTCGATAGGTGGATAGGTAGATAGGTGCATAGGTGGATATGTGGATAGTTGGATAGGTGGATAGGTGGATAGGTGGATAGGTGGACAGGTGGATAGGTGGATAGGTCGATAGGTCGATAGATTGATAGATCGATAGGTCGATAGGTCGATAGGTCGATAGGTGGATAGGTGGATAGGTCGATAGGTGGATAGGTGGATAGGTGGATAGGTGGATAGGTGGATAGGTCGATAGGTGAATAAGTGGATAGGTCGATAGGTCGATAGGTCGATAGGTCGATAGGTGGATAGGTGGATAGGTCGATAGGTCGATAGGTGGATAGGTGGATAGGTGGATAGGTGGATAGGTGGATAGGTGGATATGTGGATAGGTGGATAGGTCGATAGGTCTATAGGTCGATAGGTCGATAGGTCGATAGGTCGATAGGTTGATAGGTCGATAGGTGGATAGGTCGATAGGTGGATAGGTGGATAGGTCGATAGGTGGATAGGTCGATAGGTCGATAGGTGGATAGATAGATAGATCGATAGATAGATAGATAGATAGATAGATCGGTAGATTGATAGATCGATAGATAGATCGATAGATTGGTAGATCGATAGATCGGTAGATCGATAGGTCGATAGGTCGATAGGTCGATAGGTCGATAGGTCGACAGGTCGATAGGTCGATAGGTCGATAGGTGGATAGGTCGATAGGTGGATAGGTGGATAGGTGGATATGTGGATAGGTCGATAGGTCGATAGGTGGATAGGTGGATAGGTGGATAGGTGGATAGGTGGATAGGTGGATAGGTGGATAGATAGATAGATCGATAGATAGATAGATAGATAGATCGGTAGATTGATAGATCGATAGAAAGATCGATAGATTGGTAGATCGATAGATCGGTAGATCGATAGGTCGATAGGTCGATAGGTCGATAGATCGATAGATCGATAGATAGATCTATAGACCGATAGATAGATAGATCGATAGAGCGATAGATAGATCGGTAGATCAATAGATCGACAGGTCGATAGGTCGATAGGTGGATAGGTGGATAGGTGGATAGGTCGATAGGTCGATAGGTCGATAGGTGCATAGGTGGATAGGTGGATAGGTGAATAGGTGGATAGGTCGATAGGTGGATAGGTAGATAGGTCGATAGGTCTATAGGTCGATAGGTCGATAGGTCGATAGGTCGAGAGGTCGATAGGTGGATAGGTGGATAGGTGGATAGGTGGATAGTTGGATAGGTGGATAGGTGGATAGGTGGATAGGTGGATAGGTCGATAGGTCGATAGATTGATAGATCGATAGGTCGATAGGTCGATAGGTCGATAGGTGGATAGGTGGATAGGTCGATAGGTGGATAGGTGGATAGGTGGATAGGTGGATAGGTGAATAAGTGGATAGGTCGATAGATCGATAGGTCGATAGGTCGATAGGTGGATAGGTGGATAGGTCGATAGGTCGATAGGTGGATAGGTGGATAGGTGCATAGGTGGATAGGTGGATAGGTGGATAGGTGGATAGGTGGATAGGTCGATAGGTCTATAGGTCGATAGGTCGATAGGTCGATAGGTCGATAGGTCGATAGGTCGATAGGTCGATAGGTGGATAGGTCGATAGGTGGATAGGTCGATAGGTGGATAGGTCGATAGGTGGATAGGTCGATAGGTCGATATGTCGATAGGTCGATAGGTCAATAATTCGATAAGTCGATAGGTGGATAGGTCGATAGGTGGATAGGTGGATAGGTGGATAGGTGGATAGGTGGATAGGTCGATAGGTCGATAGGTCGATAGGTCGATAGGTGGATAGGTGGATAGGTGGATAGGTGGATAGGTGTATAGATAGATAGATCGATAGATAGATAGATCGGTAGATCGATAGATCGGTAGATCGATAGATCGATAGATCAATAGATCGATAGATCGGTAGATCGATAGATCGGTAGATCGGTAGATCGGTAGATCGATAGGTCGATAGGTCGATATGTCGATAGGTCGATAGGCCGATAGGTCGATATATCGATAGGTCGACAGGTGGATAGGTCGATAGGTCGATAGGTGGATAGGTGGATAGGTGGATAGGTCGATAGGTCGATAGGTGGATAGGTGGATAGGTGCATAGGTGGATAGGTGGATAGTTAGATAGGTGGATAGGTGGATAGGTGGATAGGTGGATAGGTGGACAGGTGGATAGGTGGATAGGTCGATAGGTCGATAGATTGATAGATCGATAGGTCGATAGGTCGATAGGTCGATAGGTGGATAGGTGGATAGGTCGATAGGTGGATAGGTGGATAGGTGGATAGGTGGATAGGTGGATAGGTCGATAGGTGAATAAGTGGATAGGTCGATAGGTCGATAGGTCGATAGGTGGATAGGTGGATAGGTCGATAGGTCGATAGGTCGATAGGTGGATAGGTGGATAGGTGCATAGGTGGATAGGTGGATAGGTGGATATGTGGATAGGTGGATAGGTCGATAGGTCTATAGGTCGATAGGTCGATAGGTCGATAGGTCGATAGGTCGATAGGTCGATAGGTGGATAGGTCGATAGGTGGATAGGTCGATAGGTGGATAGGTGGATAGGTCGATAGGTGGATAGGTGGATAGGTGGATAGGTGGATAGGTGGATAGGTCGATAGGTCAATAGGTCGATAGGTGGATAGGTGGATAGGTGGATAGGTGGATAGGTTGATAGGTCGATAGGTCGATAGGTCGATAGGTCGATAGGTCGATAGGTGGATAGGTCGATAGGTGGATAGGTCGATAGGTGGATAGGTGGATAGGTGGATAGGTGGATAGGTGGATAGGTCGATAGGTCGATAGGTCGATAGGTGGATAGGTGGATAGGTGGATAGGTGGATAGATAGATAGATCGATAGATAGATAGATAGATAGATCGGTAGATTGATAGATCGATAGATAGATCGATAGATTGGTAGATAGATAGATCGGTAGATCGATAGGTCGATAGGTCGGTAGGTCGATAGGTCGATAGATCGATAGATCGATAGATAGATGGATAGAGCGATAGATAGATCGGTAGATCGATAGATCGACAGGTCGATAGGTCGATAGGTGGATAGGTGGATAGGTGGATAGGTGGATAGGTGGATAGGTGGATAGGTGGATAGGTGGATAGGTGGATAGGTGGATAGGTGGATAGATGGATAGGTGGATAGGTCGATAGGTGGATAGGTCGATAGGTGGATAGGTCGATAGGTGGATAGGTCGATAGGTCGATATGTCGATAGATAGATAGATAGATCGGTAGATTGATAGATCGATAGATAGATCGATAGATTGGTAGAACGATAGATCGGTAGATCGATAGATCGGTAGATCGATAGATCGATAGATCGATTGATCGGTAGATCGATAGATCGATACATCGATAGATCGGTAGATCGATAGATCGGTAGATCGGTAGATTGATAGGTTGATAGGTCGATAGTTCGATAGGTCGATAGGTCGATAGGTCGATAGGTCGACAGGTGGATAGGTGGATAGGTGGATAGATGGATAGATAGATAAATCGATAGATAGATAGATAGATAGATCGATCGATAGATCGGTAGATCGATAGATCGGTAGATCGGTAGATCGGTAGATCGGTAGATTGGTAGATCGATAAGTCGATAGGTCGATAGGTCGATAGGTCGATAGGTCGATAGGTCGATAGGTCGATAGGTCGATAGGTCGATATGTCGATAGGTGGATAGGTCGAGAGGTCGATAGGTCGATAGGTCGATTATTGTATAGGTGGATAGGTCGATAGGTCGATAGGTCGATAGGTTGATAGGTGGATAGGTGGATAGGTCGATAGGTTGATAGGTCGATAGGTCGGTATGTCGATAGGTCGATGGGTCGATAGGTCGATAGGTGGATAGGTGGATAGGTGGATAAGTCGATAGGTTGATAGGTCGATAGGTGGATAGATGGATAGGTGGATAGGTCGATAGGTCGATAGGTCGATAGGTCGATAGTTCGATAGGTCGATAGGTCGATAGGTCGATAGGTTGATAGGTCGATAGGTCGATAGGTGGATAGGTGGATAGGTCGATAGGTCGATAGGTCGATAGGTCGATAGGTCGATAGGTCGATAGGTGGATAGGTGGATAGGTAGATAGGTGGATAGATAGATAGGTTGATAGGTCAATAGGTGGATAGGTGGATAGGTTGATAGGTCGATAGGTCGATAGGTCGATAGGTCGATAGGTCGATAGGTCGATAGGTGGATAGGTCGATAGGTGGATAGGTGGATAGGTGGATAGGTCGATAGGTCGATAGGTCGATAGGTGGATAGGTCGATAGGTGGATAGGTGGTGTAACGAACTTTTATTTGAGGCCTGATTTAATACGCTGTAAATTATTGGCTTGCTAATATTTTAAAGTAACATCTGATAACGATTAAGTATTACACTTGAGAGAGGACTTGTGAACTTAATTCCTTAGTTTAGAATGATTAAAAATATGTACAGAGTTGAGAATATAGTTTTATGTACTCGCTGAAAGGCTGAGATTTACGTGTTTCTTATTTTAAAACGAAAACACTTGAAGATAGAAATTAGAGAATGCTTTTAAAATTCTCAACGCAATAAATTAGTATTTTTTTTATGATGTCAGTCAATAAATTTTAGCTAAAATGGGTTTGAAACAAGTGGGCGCCTCTCTTCTAGAAATTCTAACACTTAACTTTTTTGTACGTCTGTGCTAGCGTGGGAAAGACACACCTTTTAACAAATTTCAAAATATTGAATACTTATTGGTTGTTTGTAGAAATAGAGGCGTGACCACCCTAAATTGTGGTAAGGGATTTTTCGTAAGAGATTGGAAATGCGAAATGACTCTGGACAGACGATCGGGGGTCGAGTCAGGAGGAGGCCGGAAGGCGGATATCGTGAGATTTGATAATCCTAGTAGAATCAGTGTTGAATTAGAGTTAATTGTATCAAGTTAGACTTGCTGTTATTATTTACATTAAATTCAGTGTGTATATTGGTAACGTATCTAATTATAGGGGTATAGAATTGCAATATTTTAGGTACTTAGGTATTTACGAATTTGAAATTCGTGAAATAAGCAGAGAATAGATATTTATATGCGAGGCGTATTTATGCAGAAGTGCTGTTGATGAACACGTTAGATATATTTAATTCATTTTCGGTTAAACTAGGAGATGTGGTTTTAACCTTATTTTTCAGCATTCACAGGTTCATACAGACTTATTATAATGATAAAAATGTAGTCTATGTTTAGTACTAAGTATTGCGATAATTATCAAATTCTCCCAAATAGATTGTACGAAGGAAGCGGTTCGAACGTGAAACTTGTCTAACCAATTTATGCATGGTATTTTTTTATAGTCATTCACAGCTTAGCCGAGAAGGAGTCGCTTTTGCCGTCATAACCAATCAAACTTCCTTCCATGTTCCTAAAATTATTTCGTGATAGTTCTATTATTTTATTCAACAAGGGACTATATTGCGAACACATTTTCAATTCATCTACTTTATACTCTGAAATCAATCGATCTAATAAAATTCAGTGGAAACTCCTGGGTCACGTGGTTGCTGTCCGCGGAGGGGCGAAGCCCCGCCATAAATTGTCTATCAGGTTCTGTAAGACGAGGCCTGTGTCTGACCCCCTCCAACCCGTACGCTCGACCTCTGTCCGGGATGTTTGATACTGCTTTTTATTAAATCACGTAGCTTAGCTAGTTTAGTTATCATGGGGTAGCTTAGCTAGAGATCTATTTAATTCATTGTAATATTCTAGATTTATCTTGAGTATTCCTCTGAATTTAATAAATCTATGTTAGAAATATGTCTGAAATCAATAGGATTTCAACATATTGGGGGTTTGAGGGTAAATAGGCGCCTTTCCCATTTCCTTACCTGATCCCTCCTGCTTCGCAAGACTAGAAATTTTCCCCATCCCTAAGTTCTCTCCTAGAACAAGACATTTCTAGCCATACATCGCATGCAGGGTGTATGTGGGTAGGGGCCCTTCACAAAATAAATCAAAATATTATAATTACTACTTACACAAAACTAACATAAACCTTTTCTTTTCTTTTCAGCTATTTCGAGACCTTATCCCCGGGCTTAGCTTTAAGATAATATTAAGAACAGTACTAATTTAGAATTATTAATCCATTGAAGTCTTGTCATAATTAAACCCATTATATTTTAAATGAATATTAGCACTCTGGTGATATTTAAATTCAATTCACAAATAACATATAATTCGTGTTATTTTATTTGTGTCATTTATTAAAGCCAAATTACATCAGTATTACTATTTCATTTATTTCTCCAAATCATTTACACAACGTAGAATAAATTCAATTCTAGACGATCACACTTAGGATGGCCAAAATCACAGATAGGTTTATTTTCGATTCAAGATAGCTTTAACCTCTAGACCTTAGGCTCAGGTAGACTTCTATTTTATATAGGGAGGTCAGGTTTTGTTACAGTGGGTAGGTCGATAGGTGGATAGGTCGATAGGTCGATAGGTGGATAGGTGGATAGGTGGATAGGTGGATAGGTGGATAGGTGGATAGATAGATAGATAGATAGATAGATAGATAGATCGGTAGATTGATAGATCGATAGATAGATCGATAGATTGGTAGATCGATAGATCGGTAGATCGATAGGTCGATAGGTGGATAGGTGGATAGGTGGATAGGTCGATAGGTCGATAGGTGGATAGGTGGATAGGTGGATAGGTGGATAGGTGGATAGGTGGATAGGTGGATAGGTGGATAGGTGGATAGATAGATAGATAGATCGGTAGATTGATAGATCGATAGGTAGATCGATAGATCGGTAGATCGATAGGTCGATAGGTCGATAGGTCGATAGGTCGATAGATCGATAGATAGATCTATAGAGCGATAGATAGATAGATCGGTAGAGCGATAGATAGATCGGTAGATCAATAGATCGACAGGTCGATAGGTCGATAGGTGGATAGGTGGATAGGTGGATAGGTGGATAGGATCCATCGATAGCTGGATAGGTGGATAGGTGGATAGATGGATAGGTGGATAGGTCGATAGGTGGATAGGTCGATAGGTGGATAGGTCGATAGGTCGATATGTCGATAGGTCGATAGGTCAATAATTCGATAAGTCGATAGGTGGATAGGTCGATAGGTGGATAGGTCGATAGGTCGATAGGTCGATAGGTCAATAGGTGGATAGGTGGATAGGTGGATAGGTGGATAGGTGTATAGATAGATAGATCGATAGATAGATAGATCGGTAGATCGATAGATCGGTAGATCGATAGATCGATAGATCGATAGATCGGTAGATCGATAGATCGGTAGATCGGTAGATCGATAGGTCGATAGGTCGATAGGTAGATAAGTCGATAGGTTGATAGGTCGATAGGTCGATAGGTCGATAGGTCGATAGATAGATCTTTAGAGCGATAGATAGGTCGATAGGTCGATAGGTCGATAGTTCGATAGGTCGATAGGTCGATAGGTCGATAGGTCGATAGGTCGATAGGTCAATAGTTCGATAGGTCGATAGGTCGATAGGTTGATAGGTCGATAGGTGGATAGGTGGATAGGTCGATAGGTCGATAGGTCGGTAGGTCGATAGGTCGATAGGTGGATAGGTCGATAGGCCGATAGGTCGATAGGTCGATAGGTCGATAGGTGGATAGGTGGATAGGTGGATAGGTTGATAGGTCGATAGGTGGATAGGTGGATAGGTGGATAGGTGGATAGATAGATAGGTCGATAGGTCAATAGGTGGATAGGTGTATAGGTTGATAGGTCGATAGGTCGATAGGTCGATAGGTCGATAGGTCGATAGGTCGATAGGTCGATAGGTCGATAGGTGGATAGGTGGAGAGGTTGATAGGTCGATAGGTCGATAGGTCGATAGGTCGATAGGTGGATAGGTGGTGTAACGAACTTTTATTTGAGGCCTGATTTAATACGCTGTAAATTATTGGCTTGCTAATATTTTAAAGTAACATCTGATAACGATTAAGTATTACACTTGAGAGAGGACTTGTGAACTTAATTCCTTAGTTTAGAATGATTAAAAATATGTACAGAGTTGAGAATATAGTTTTATGTACTCGCTGAAAGGCTGAGATTTACGTGTTTCTTATTTTAAAACGAAAACACTTGAAGATAGAAATTAGAGAATGCTTTTAAAATTCTCAACGCAATAAATTAGTATTTTTTTTATGATGTCAGTCAATAAATTTTAGCTAAAATGGGTTTGAAACAAGTGGGCGCCTCTCTTCTAGAAATTCTAACACTTAACTTTTTTGTACGTCTGTGCTAGCGTGGGAAAGACACACCTTTTAACAAATTTCAAAATATTGAATACTTATTGGTTGTTTGTAGAAATAGAGGCGTGACCACCCTAAATTGTGGTAAGGGATTTTTCGTAAGAGATTGGAAATGCGAAATGACTCTGGACAGACGATCGGGGGTCGAGTCAGGAGGAGGCCGGAAGGCGGATATCGTGAGATTTGATAATCCTAGTAGAATCAGTGTTGAATTAGAGTTAATTGTATCAAGTTAGACTTGCTGTTATTATTTACATTAAATTCAGTGTGTATATTGGTAACGTATCTAATTATAGGGGTATAGAATTGCAATATTTTAGGTACTTAGGTATTTACGAATTTGAAATTCGTGAAATAAGCAGAGAATAGATATTTATATGCGAGGCGTATTTATGCAGAAGTGCTGTTGATGAACACGTTAGATATATTTAATTCATTTTCGGTTAAACTAGGAGATGTGGTTTTAACCTTATTTTTCAGCATTCACAGGTTCATACAGACTTATTATAATGATAAAAATGTAGTCTATGTTTAGTACTAAGTATTGCGATAATTATCAAATTCTCCCAAATAGATTGTACGAAGGAAGCGGTTCGAACGTGAAACTTGTCTAACCAATTTATGCATGGTATTTTTTTATAGTCATTCACAGCTTAGCCGAGAAGGAGTCGCTTTTGCCGTCATAACCAATCAAACTTCCTTCCATGTTCCTAAAATTATTTCGTGATAGTTCTATTATTTTATTCAACAAGGGACTATATTGCGAACACATTTTCAATTCATCTACTTTATACTCTGAAATCAATCGATCTAATAAAATTCAGTGGAAACTCCTGGGTCACGTGGTTGCTGTCCGCGGAGGGGCGAAGCCCCGCCATAAATTGTCTATCAGGTTTTGTAAGACGAGGCCTGTGTCTGACCCCCTCCAACCCGTACGCTCGACCTCTGTCCGGGATGTTTGATACTGCTTTTTATTAAATCACGTAGCTTAGCTAGTTTAGTTATCATGGGGTAGCTTAGCTAGAGATCTATTTAATTCATTGTAATATTCTAGATTTATCTTGAGTATTCCTCTGAATTTAATAAATCTATGTTAGAAATATGTCTGAAATCAATAGGATTTCAACATATTGGGGGTTTGAGGGTAAATAGGCGCCTTTCCCATTTCCTTACCTGATCCCTCCTGCTTCGCAAGACTAGAAATTTTCCCCATCCCTAAGTTCTCTCCTAGAACAAGACATTTCTAGCCATACATCGCATGCAGGGTGTATGTGGGTAGGGGCCCTTCACAAAATAAATCAAAATATTATAATTACTACTTACACAAAACTAACATAAACCTTTTCTTTTCTTTTCAGCTATTTCGAGACCTTATCCCCGGGCTTAGCTTTAAGATAATATTAAGAACAGTACTAATTTAGAATTATTAATCCATTGAAGTCTTGTCATAATTAAACCCATTATATTTTAAATGAATATTAGCACTCTGGTGATATTTAAATTCAATTCACAAATAACATATAATTCGTGTTATTTTATTTGTGTCATTTATTAAAGCCAAATTACATCAGTATTACTATTTCATTTATTTCTCCAAATCATTTACACAACGTAGAATAAATTCAATTCTAGACGATCACACTTAGGATGGCCAAAATCACAGATAGGTTTATTTTCGATTCAAGATAGCTTTAACCTCTAGACCTTAGGCTCAGGTAGACTTCTATTTTATATAGGGAGGTCAGGTTTTGTTACAGTGGGTAGGTCGATAGGTGGATAGGTCGATAGGTCGATAGGTGGATAGGTGGATAGGTCGATAGGCCGATAGGTCGATAGGTCGATAGGTCGATAGGTGGATAGGTGGATAGGTGGATAGGTTGATAGGTCGATAGGTGGATAGGTGGATAGGTGGATAGGTGGATAGATAGATAGGTCGATAGGTCAATAGGTGGATAGGTGTATAGGTTGATAGGTCGATAGGTCGATAGGTCGATAGGTCGATAGGTCGATAGGTCGATAGGTCGATAGGTCGATAGGTGGATAGGTGGAGAGGTCAATAGGTCGATAGGTCGATAGGTGGATAGGTCAATAGGTGGATAGGTGGATAGGTCGATAGGTGGATAGGTGGATAGGTGGATAGGTGGATAGGTGGATAGGTGGATAGGTGGATAGGTGGATAGGTGGATAGGTGGATAGGTGGATAGGTGGATAGATGGATAGGTGGATAGATCGATAGGTGGATAGGTGGATAGGTCGATAGGTCTATAGGTCGATAGGTCGATAGGTCGATAGGTCGAGAGGTCGATAGGTCGAGAGGTCGATAGGTGGATAGGTGGATAGGTGGATAGTTGGATAGGTGGATAGGTGGATAGGTGGATAGGTCGAGAGGTCGATAGATCGATAGATCGATAGGTCGATAGGTCGATAGGTCGATAGGTGGATAGGTGGATAGGTCGATAGGTCGATAGGTCGATAGGTCGATAGGTCGATAGGTCGATAGGTCGATAGGTGGATAGGTGGATAGCTGGATAGGTCGATAGGTCGATAGGTTGATAGGTCAATAGTTCGATAGGTCAATAGGTCGATAGGTCGATAGGTGGATAGGTCTATAGGTGGATAGGTGGATAGGTAGATAGTTCGATAGGTCCATAGGTCGATAGGTGTATGGGTGGATAGGTGGATAGGTGGATAGGTGGATAGGTGGATAGGTGGATAGGTAGATAGGTAGATAGGTGGATAGGTCGACAGGTCGATAGGTCGATAGGTCAAGAGTTCGATAGGTCGATAGGTTGATAGGTCGATAGGGGGATAGGTCGATAGGTCGATAGGTGGATAGGTGGATAGGTGGATAGGTGGATAGGTGGATAGATGGATAGGTGGATAGGTGGATAGGTGGAAAGGTGCATAGGTGGATAGGTCGATAGGTCGATAGGTCAATAGTTCGATAGGTCAATAGGTTGATAGGTCGATAGGTGGATAGGTCGATAGGTCGTTAGGTCGATAGGTGGATAGGTGAATAGGTGGATAGGTAGATAGGTCGATATATAATTTTTTTTTTAATTTATTCAACAACCAACTTATAAATTTCACAAACAAAAATTACAATGGTTTACTAGGTATAATACAATTCAGGATGGAAAACATAGGTACCCAAACTAGGATTGACCTGTATGATGGCATACCTATACCTCCCTCCGGACTATGGTTCATAATGGAATGATCAGTGAATGTATGTGTGAGTGTGGGAATATGTTAGTTGTGAGATTTGAATGTGTGTGTGTGTGTGGGTGATAGGTCGATAGGTGGATGGGTGGATAGGTGGATAGGTGGATAGGTGGATAGTCGGATAGGTGGATAGGTGGATAGGTGGATAGGTGGATAGGTTGATAGGACATTCCCCTATCGCACTCCTCTACGCAACTGGATGGGATTAGATTGCTGGTCCGGTACCTGTACACTCATGGTGGCTGATTCGTAGAGACGTCTGAGCACGTCGATATAACGATAGTCTACTTGGCATCGAGCATAAAAAGCAATTGCTTTGTTTTAAATCAATGTTTAAAAGAAAGTTCTCAAGTCAGCGGCTGTCAGCGCGACTCTTTTTAGAAGTTTCACGACATGTTAAAATAAATAATAACCCAATCAAATCGAAATCAAAAAACAACAAATAGCAACGCGGAATACAGCCTAGTTTGATCAAGCAATGTGGTTTCGTTGATTTATCATGTGCATCCGAAATGTACAATTGTGGTACATTAATTTAGACTTGGCAGAATACAAATCATGTAAAAACAGTCATTAATTATGAACTAACCTGAATGTGGCTTATCGTCATTATAATATCAGACGTCCATTGTGAAACAAAGACCTTTTCTATAGATTTCTTGAGCGACCGATTTTGCTCCTGGCTCGAGCCAGCAGGTTTTATAACTGGGAAGCGAAGTCTGAGTTCTGAAGACTGGAAGGTTAAGAACTTTTTCTGCCTCGATGGCTGTCAGTTCTTCAATGTATGATCCAATCTGCCTGTCAAAGCAAAAGGACATGTCAAGTGTGAGCTTTAACACCTGAGTGCTTCTTCTACTGTTATCCAATAAGGAGTTATGTTGATTCATTTCTGGCTCCATTATCAGACCCTGGTTGTCATATATTATATCATCAAATATTTCATAAAAATAATTTCAAAGAACACAAACGATGTGGTTATGTATATTCAAATTAAACTAACTAACATGAGATTGGTTTTGTTTTGTAAAAATATACTTTTTGAATATGTTTTTTTCACTATCCTGAGAATAAAGAGCTTTACTAGGGTTTAACTAGCAAACTAATGCAACAAAGAAGCCAGGCAAATTGAAAAACTTTTCTACCAATATGAAAGAACTTAGTTTTTAAGTTGCGGAAAATAAATTTAAAACACCTTTATGAACAACCAACTTACCTTTTCAAAGTCAGAGTGCAAAAAAAAAGTTCTTAACCATTTTTATTAAACCTCGAGGAAAATAATATTTCCTTCCCTTTGATGATGGCCTGATTACAATATATAATTTCTTGTTTGAAAGCTGGTTATACCAGTTGTTAGAACTATTTTTTCAAAAGTGTGTAGCAGTTTCATAAGTGGCGATGGGCTTCCAACCCATTCACCTAGGTTCAGGGCTAATTTTTAAGATCCATAAGAATAAATATATTTATTAACAGAATTATTATACAATTATTCACAAACACAGAAGAAACAGTTGAACCAGGCGGAAGTGTCCCCAAGACACTGGCTGCATTGCACCGCTGAATTGCAATGCTTATGCGTTGACCCAGATAAGTGCCAGAAAGAAAAAAATTTAAATATGTTAGTGCAGAGTTTTTTGTGAAAGGGCTCAGCCGGGATAGTACTTTGGCTACTTTTGCCGCCAAACAGCATCAGCAGCGGTTTAAAGGAAATCGGATATAAATGCATGAAAATTCTTTATTATAAATAATAATAAATAAATATTGCTGGACATTTCACACATACTTTTTTTTTGTAAATACATACTTATAATATATAGAATATAGAAAAACACCCAGACACGCATCAAATATCTGTAGATCATGCAAACATTTGTTCCGCGGCGGGAATCGAACCCGCTACCTCCTGCGTCTCAGCCGGCTATACGTCCACTGCGCCACGGAGGTCGTCATATTATACCTTACAAGCAAAAAAAGACAAGACACAACAGATATAAAAATAAAAAGAGAACAAATAAATGTAAGCATAATGCAGTCTTATCGCTTAACAAAGCGATCTCTTCTAAACAACCTTTGGATGGAGAGGATCATTGCGTAATGGAAGATTGGCCGAGGTGTAAAAAGAATAAACTTAATAATAGTAAAGGAAAACTACCTAACCTGAAATAAATACATATTAGATACATAAATAATTATAAATAAATAAATATCATATATAAAATAAATAAATATGTACTTAAATACATATTAATAATATTATAGATCAGATGAATGAATCATTACTCCTTATGGAGATAGAAGTTTTTGAGTCTAGCTTTAAATACGGAAGGTGAGGGGGATTGTCTAATAGAGACCGGCAAGGCGTTTCATAATCGGACAGCTTGGACGGAAAGGGAGTTGATATGGTTTCTACTTGCCAGTGAAACTATAGACTTTACACCTATATGCCTCAAGTTGATGGACGCAGGCCAGTGTATCGTAGGGCACGTTACCTACAAATGTGACCTGCTAAGCATTGCTTTTTTATAGGGTATGGTTACAACTTATCATCAGGTGGGCCATGTGCTTGTTCCATCTCCATGTTAAAAATTTTTAAAAAAGCATTATAAAAGTTTTGATTCAAATAAAAATGGACAGGTTCCTAATACACATAAAATATGTATATTGTATTCATTCACAAAAACTTTCGCTTTAGATCAGAATACTTTGAGGTTTTTTTTAAATAAATAAATAAATATATACATATAAATATTGCTGGACTTTACACACAGCGCTATGTAGTATCAAACTAAGCAGAGAAGCGTGAATACTTATATATACATATATTTTTGTAAATACTTAAAATACACAGAAAAACATACAGACCCGGAACAAATATCTGTAGATAATACACACATTTGTTCTGCAACGGGAATCGAACCGGCTACCTTCTGCGTCTCAGCTGGCTATTCGCCCACTGCGCCACGGAGGTCGTCAAGGTACTCTTGAATCGATGATTATGAAAAACAAATCAATTCATACACCGTATAATCAATTTCAAGCTTCAATAGAGGCTGCTACCAATAATTAATAACCAATCGAACCCTATTAATCACTATCAAAGGTAGTCGGTGCTATTGATCCAATGTTAGTACAAACACTTACCTTTAGGTATCTATCCATATAATTATGTCCTTATTATTACTTACAAAACTTTCGTGATTGATTTCAACCATTATAATAAATGCGGGATTTATCACGTACCGTTTTATCGGTATTTCGACCGACAATGTTTTGGTTCAATTCGTGAACCTTCATCAGGGTGAGTTGACGCAATCCCCACCACCGCGTCCGTCACTCGCGCACAGAGGGTTGCAGCGCGTAGTGCGAGGCGAGACGTTATTCGGAGCGGAACGCACTCACCCTGATGAAGGTTCACGAATTGAACCGAAACATTGTCGGTCGAAACACCGATAAAACGGTACGTGATAAATCCCGTATTTATAATAATGATGTTCTTACTATTTGTTAATTAATTATCCACACTAATCAATTCTTCCATTCTAATATTATAAATTCGTAAGTGACTCATAGGCATAGGTTCCTTTTTACCAGACGGAGCAAAAAGAGGGTAATGCTATTGACAAACCACGCGTGCGAAGCTGCGGCCGGAAGTTGATAAATAGATAGATAACGCTTTAGTACGCGTCACGCTTAAATTAAAAAAAAATATTAAAATTAAAAATGACAATATAAAACAAATAATAAGACCCGTGGAAATAAAAGTGGCGGTCTTATCGCTAAAAGCTTCTTCTTATCTTAAGTAATAACTCTGTCTAAAGAAGTGTAGTGTGCAAATAAGTGAACATGTACCAAGTCTGTTATGGTTTCACGATTAACCGGCTAAACCAATTGCGATAAAATTTGGTATCTAGATAGATTATGGTAAACCACGCAAGCGAAGTTCTGGCTGAAGCTAATCACACTAATAATGAAAATGTGAAAGTTTGGATGTCAGTTAATTTACTTGTTTTTTTGTTACTCAATCGTAATGGCTGAACCGATTTTGATGAAATTTGGTATTTACGTCCTGGATATAGGCTACTTTTTATTGAAAAACCACGTGTGCGAAGCCACGGGCGGAAGCTAGTTCTTTTATATATTTTCTTACCTGTTAAATTATTGTGAATATAATTTTTAAGGAGATAGATAGCAATAAAATATTTTTATAGGGGTGGATAGAAAATCTAGGGCGGTTGGTCTCGGAGTTCTTCATCATCATCATCAGTAGGTAATAATTAAGAATTCTGGCACAAGGTCATTCACTTCACTCGTGAATGGACCTTTTGCCAGAATTCTTAATTATTCCATGAATATTGATATATTCAATTATTCCATCGAATATTGGTATATTCAATTATTCTATTGAATATTGGTATATTCAATTATTCCATTGAATATACATCTTATTATATTTGCCCTTTGCTGCTCAAAAACTGATTCCTCCTGGAGGAAGAGCACCAAAACTCGCACCTGCACCTTTTTTTTCAGCTGAGTGAGTTTCTTTGAGATCTCGTATAATATTGCAAGATTCAAATAATGGTTTGATTATTTCCCGATACTTTGGTCCCAGATTATCATCTCGATTGATCACTTTTAGGTCTGGTTTCTTACGCAGTAATAATTCTTTCAAACCAGGAGTCAATTCGTATCTGTTATCAGCAACGGTTATGAAATAAGTTTTTTCACCAAAATTTGTAGATGAGGAAAGTTTAACAACTGTATTTCCTATCATCAACTTGTTATTTTCACTACGTATACCAAAAGGGATATTCATATCCTCATATATTTCAACGAGGTCTTCCTTATTTAGAGATACGTCATTAGTATCTTCAGCGCCAGATTCATGTTCATATTCACAATCCGAGTAAAATTGATCTGGTGAATTAAGTGTAGTATCGGAGTTAGACTTTTTAATATCAGAATATTTCTCGCTCATTAAAATATTAGGAACATTTTGCAGATTATTGAATTGATCAACACAAAACTCTTCATTTTTTAAGGCAGGTGCATGTTTATTGGTTGTTAAAATTTCATTTAGGGGACCTGCGATCGGTTTAAAAAAATAATTAAGACTGCATCTGCTGCTTCAAACTCGTCATCTTTCATTTGCTTTACTTTGCTTTTGATGACGTCCGCAGATTTCACCAACTGATTTGTAATGCTGTGCTCCATAGTACGACTTATGTGGAGACGTATGTAGAAATGATTAACTTACCAATAACATCACATTATATAATTACTCGAGTGTTATATAGTTGTGCAACGACTGTCTATATCTTCCTTTGTTTAGTTCGCAATCCTTGTTAATTGTTACGAAATCATAAGGCTTAATCCAAATATTTGAACATAGTTCTTTAAATTTAGACCATTCCATATCGGAACAGACATGCTCATCATAAATATGTTTAAGATTAGTACTATCTTGCTTGTAAATAATTAAGAAATTCGCATTATCACGTAACAGCTGCTTCGGGACTTCTGAATATGTTTGTGATAAATAAAAACAATCTATTTCTTTATGCCTTCCCATCGTATAGTAGTTACGTATATTTGACTGCTTTTCACCAACAATATCATCAAAAATTATAACAGAATTTGGTAACGCATCATTAGGATGAATAACATCTTCATCAGAATGAAAAATAAAAAAATTTACTTCTGGAACACATTGTAACATTTGTTTTAAATACCAATATTTTGGTTGAAAACTAGTTTTGGAATATAAGTACACGTTTTTAAACTTTAAACCATTTTTATGAACTAACAGACTGATCATAGTATTTGTTTTACCACAATTAGAGGGACCACATATAATACATCGAATATTGTTAGGAAACAGGATACTATGTTTTATATGCGTGGCATTTTCTTTTATTGCAATGTCTTCTACTTCTAAAGATACTGATTGCTTTACCACCTTCATGTTGATAACTGTCACGAAAAGGTAATCGCTCTTGTATTTATATAAGTTTGCATTTCATTAGCTTTCTATGTTTGTGAATGCTTCTACCACTATAGGACCACTAGTTAGTTGGAAGATTGTGATGACAGGATTAGCCAGCAAAACTGCAAAGAAACAGTCTAACTGTCCAGGGTGCGCCGGACGTTTTTATAATCATAGGGATTGATTTGCTTACGCCACTCGGGGAGGCTCCTGTGTATTATGCACCCCATACATTTATTTTTTCATATCATAAACTAGTATTATATACATTTATACGGTTGTGCTAATTCACATGTCTAATTACATGAGTAATTTTTGAATAATCCCTTACTACATGCAATAGCATTATTATGAAATAGCCAAAATGTCATCTTGTTATAATAACATAACAATGGAAAAAAATAAAACACGTATTCAACATAAATAATTTATTTTACATTTTAAAATAATTTAATTAGGTTATTACAATTTAAGTTCATAAATATAAATGAATACAATATCAAACTTAAATGTTTATGTAACTTATTAAGTATCGTTTAAATTTATTATAGATTTACACATTTTTGATAATCTGTTCCACATAACAATTATAACATTTGGTGTACAGAACTGTAGTGACCCCAGGGCAAAGTTTCTATCTGATTTGAAAGTATTTGCCGTTTGTCATCATTTCTGTTTAGCACAAGTTTATTTAACTGTTGTGAATACAATTTGTGTTTGATTGATTTGATCATATTCATTTTACATGTCAAGTTTTTGTTATAATATAATGTTTCTGCATACTGTGACAGTTTTAATCTTGATGTTACAGATTTGGATACTCCTTTAGCTTTCATTATTTTTGTTTTTACGGAATGTAAACAGTATAATTTAGCTCTTAAACCAATGAACTCTGTAATAACATCACCACCAAGTTCGTCTTTAAATAAGCCTGGTACCTTCGCATTAACATTAGGCATCGCATAAGGATTATCCTCAGAAAAATTACTAGTATCGTACTTAGCAATATCGTCTTTCATATCTGAGTAAAAATCATCAGTCTGTACTAAATAAAGAAGACTATCAGTATCTGTATAGCACAGTTTAATTTGATCACCATACTTCTTTTTCATAAAGTCGTAGTGAAATTGATACAAATGTTGTTTAGCATATTCCAATACAGTGAAACCGATGTATATTGGTCTATCAAGAACAATCTTTTCGCGGTTTAACTGGACAGCAATGAAATTTTAATTAAAAATGGAAATGCTTTTTAAATTCGGTTTCGTAATCAATTTTTCAGCACTCAGATGCTTATTTGTTCTGTTAGCATTATCATTCCAGTAACTTATCAATTTTACATCGACTTGCTTTCGTCTGTTTTCAATAGTTTTTCCAAATATAGCATTATTTAAAAGCTTGAAAAAATCTTTTTGGAATGCTGATGTTGACTGTTGACGTAACTGAGTATTTAAATCGATATAATTTTGTAAGAAATTATCTTGTCGAAAAATTAATACTCGATGTGTTTTCAACAGCACAAGCCCATTTTTTAAGCATTCTTTTAAATGAACATAATGTATAACATAATTGTTTTTATCATATAAGTTTGCTACGAGTTTTGGTGCTCTTCCTCCAGGAGGAATCAGTTTTTGAGCAGCAAAGGGCAAATCACTGTGTGAATCATGCAAGTGATCAGGATAAGCTAAATCAACTTCCAAAATGTATCCGTAATAAGCATCATCTGATATGCTCATCACATTGAAACGGTTCATTTCATCCGCTGACATAAACTTGAAATCAGAAATGGGCATTTTTTTTTGTCATTGCGTGACCATAAAGATTATTACAATCAAGATATATCAAATACTGTGACGGTTTTGTGTCATCATAAGCAGGTACATACTTATTATTGGCCTTAGCATGTCGTATTGCACATTGTGCTAAGCCCCCACGTATGCCTTTTTCCAACATTTCATAAATTTCCAAATCGTGAATCAATTCTAGTTCTACGCCAGTGTAAAGCAGCATAGCATCCCAACTCAAACTAGGTGATGTTATGTAATACGCACAGTCGAGATTATAATATTGTAAACACAATTTTCTAAAGTTTTCAAATACATCGCATAACAGCAACACATCACATTTCACGTATAAATCGGTATATTCTCCAAGTGACTGAATATTAAAACATTTCCATACAGTTTTTGCACGAGCATATCGTTGGTCGTCATCGTTGGAAATGTTGGTCATTTTCAAACTACTATAAAAATTTTCTTTCGATGGAAGCTGTGGTTCATCATACTTTGGCCAAGAATCCATGTATTCGTATGGATAAATGCCCTTTTTTCGCAATAAATCACATTTAAGTTTACTAACAAATTCTGATTTCAAATGTACAAAATCTTTGTCACCTAAATTATTACTCAACGTGTCCAGACTTGTACTTAAGAATTGAAATGAATCAATAAACTTTATCTGAATTGGGCGTGTACCATCACTTGTTTTAATCACTTTTGTGAAAGTTAGGTACGTCTCTTTAGTTTTTGGTATAACTGTAATTGCTCCTGCATTTTTAGCCAACTCAGTGATAAATATATGTGAATCATAACCAGACAGATTGTGAAATACGACAGGTATGAATGGGCACACTCTATGCATCAAATTACAGTGAGAGTGAGCTGGCCCTTTATACTCGCCAGTGATATGGTCATGGTCATGAACTTTATCAGCGAATAACATTTGTTTACAAATATGACATGTCTTAGCAAATTGATAACTATTTTCTTGTTCTTCAGTCAATGGGTTCATATCTTTTATAGTGCACAAGATCTTGTTGATGTATTTAACTTCATTCAATAAATATTTAATAAATACTTTAACACAATCTTTCCCTCTATAAGATACAAGTTTGTTCAAAGACTCATCGTGAGAACAACAAATATAATATGCAAAACATGAAGGTTCATGTACTTTATTTGTCTCGGTATTTTTTGTTTTAATTTCATTATAATCCATCAATAAGCACTCAAAATCAGCATAAATCACAAAATTAATTTTTTGTTGTCTTTCATAGTGCATAAATTTGAGAATTTTATTTTTATCTGGTAAAATTGTTAAAACATTAGAGCAATCATGTAAATTACGTTTGGTTTCATTTGCGAAAAATTGTAAACATGTATCACATAAATACATTTTATTATTGTTCCGTGATACTTGCCTACGAACTAATCGTACCAAGTCTTTGATCAAACAATAGTGGGCCGTACCATTTCTTTCAAAATATAGTAAATTAAAATGGTTTGGCTTCTTACAAAGTGTTTTTTTTAAAGGACCTGTCACAACATGTCTATCGTCCAAACCATATACATTTACACTTATATGACAATTATTTCTTTCAAATAATGATATATCTTTATATGTAGGTGGAAAAGATAACCCATTTGTTTTTAAAACCATTGAGTAATGCGGATACGATGTAGTTCTGCATACAATTTTTTTGGCAGGAAACATGCCCGCAACAATACTCCATAAAAAACAGTTATCATCAGAGTTTTTCACATTTAAGCAACTTTTAGTATTCTTTATGATTGGAGGTAATTCAATATAACTTCCACCTCTCATAGGAGAATATTTATTGATATTTATCTCTAAGTGGCTTATCGAAAGAAAAGACCACCCAGACCCACATTGTGTAAACTCTGTCAATTTCTGTTTAAATTTCTCTATAATATTTATAAACAGTTCATCAAAGTTTGTACTGTGGTAAATAACTTCGTATTTAGTATAAAATGATTTCAATTGTTGCTCATTTGATTTAAACAGTACAAAATAAGCAAACAATTCACAATTCATTTTAATACAATGGTTTTTCATTAAAGATTCATTGATCAGTTTTGTAATGACTCGTTTATTATCCTGCAGGAACGCCTCAGCTGAGAGGTACTCGACTTCCTGCGAGGCATTCAAACGATATGTCATTATTCGATTCTTGAATGCAGTAGCAACTATATCAATATTTTCATAACCAGACTTGAGCAAGCAATTTGATTTGTGCATATTAGTTCTGATATGATATCGATAATAATTACTCGGTAATTCAATATTACATTGTTTACAGTGTGCGACTCCATTTGAATTTGGGACTGAAAAAAAACAAAAATAATAATGATACAATAGAACATTTTATTAGCTAATAGGAACCCTATTTTCTATGATTACTAATTCTATGATTATAAGGATACTACTAACAATATTAATAATGGAATAAGTGATTAAACATTGATTAACATAAGTATTATGTTATAGGTATACTATAGGTATTGATAATAATCAATAATACTGACTAATGAATGTAGGTGGGCACTTTTTAAAATCTTTGCGTGTAGCAGCTACGAGCTCTCCTAATACTCTCCACGTGTCGCTCCCATCATCTACCTGATTTTTTATAGTTATAATTGAGTGCCGCCACCTATTCACCGGCAAAATGTTCTCGATTTCGTTAGTTTTGTAAATTTTAACCTCCACATAATGTGAACCGCTTTTAGTTTCATTACTCTGGCGTGAATAACCGTTCGCCAGCCTTCTCGTGAAATAAGAATACACAGGAGCCGCCTTTTTACCTTTCTTAACTGATTCAGGCGTCACCTGCTCCTCCTCACTGTCCGAGCCGAACAAGTCGTGAGCACTGGGCTTGTTGATAGTTACCGGGCTGATTTTCAGCTTTTTGGCCTTCTTGGACGGCCCCGGTTCAGGTACCGCAGCTGATGATCGCTTCTTCGGCTTATCCACTTTTTGAATTTCTACGTCTGAGCAGCCACCACCAGCAGATTCATCTTCTGACGGGAACAGGGTATCCGCGGTAGTGTTGCACGGTTGCTTGGACCTGTCAAAAAATAATTGATTAGTATGGTACCTGAGCATACATATTTAAAACTATTGGAATAGTGAAATAAGTATTGAAAGATTTGATTCAAGTTTATTCTATGAGTAAATGAATTGAGTAATGATTGAATTAAGTATCAATTTAATGATTACCATTGAATTATATAAATTCGACGATTGTCTGAATCTAGCGAATGAATGTGTGAATCGAAATTGAATTGAATCGTGATTCGATCGATTACTCTAAATGTTAGGGTAGGTAGGTAGGTAGGTACTTACATTTTTATTTGATTGTCAGCTCGCTCGGTAATCACTGTTGATGAAGAGGCGTTGCGTATCGTCCAGGAAAGTGGTATGTGGTTTGATCAAGAAATAGGGAGCTTTTATAGTATCCTATTCATGTGACTCTTGCCCATTTTTGGTGAACACAGATACACACTAAGAAAAATGCTTACTGGGATACTGCACACAATCAATTAAACGTTATCAACTTACAAACCTCTACAGTTTAATTCATCTTAGTAAGAATAATACAATCTCATTACCATGACTTTGCTTGCTTGTTTTACTTACATCGAAAGTAATAAATGTATCAACAGACAGACAAATACTGTTTATAGGTTTGATATTTCGATGACCTCGGTGACTCAGTGAGCGGATCACTCAACCATGGCCCGCTGCGGGAATTGAACCCGCACCTCTTGCATCTCAGCCGACTATTTACTCACCACACCATAGAGAACATCTCACTATTATAACATTAAACTTTCTTAGTGGAGCATACCTATTTATTTAGATAGTAACTTATAAACCTCTGCAGTTTAATTCGTCTTAGTAAGAATAATACAATCTTATTACCATGACTTTGCTTGCTGGTTTTACTTACATCGAAAGTAATAAATGTATCAACAGACAGACAAATACTGCTTATAGGTTTGATATTTCGATGACCTCAGTGGCTCAGTGAGCGAATCACTCAACCATGGCCCGCAGCGGGAATTGAACCCGCACCTCTTGCATCTCAGCCGGCTATTTACTCACCCCACCATAGAGAACATCTCACTATTATAACATTAAACTTTCTTACTGAGGCCTACCTATTGATTTAGGTAGGTATTTGATTAATTGGGCCATAGCCCATGCTTTCGATGAAATTTGTAATAGATAGTTATAAACGGATGCAGTTAAATAATGCACTATGTCTCTAGGTAGGTACTGAGAGTGAGGCACGTGCATGTATCAGGAATGTGGTAAGGCGGTGTAGTATGTCAATGTTACTTTTATGGTAGGGAAGTGTGTACCTACCTAGTTCAGCATTAACATGCATTTTTAAATTGTTATATCATTTCAAATCTTATGCTGAAGAATTAGACAACTTCTAAAAAAGTATAAATTAAGAAATAAAAATATTCTACGTTCACTTTGCGTTTGGAAAGCCTGCATCTCCGTCCTCTCCAAATAAATTAACTGAAAGACATGTCGGTAAGTACGTACCTATTAAATAAATTATTTTAATATGTAGGCTAATCAGTCGAATCGATTGTGTGAATGCCATTTCGTAATTTTGTTATGTGCCTACCTACCTATATTCATAAGTAAAAGATATTATTTTTTGTTTCAGGATTCTGAAGACTTATTCAACTTTGTTGTCGACGAGTCTGCTATTAACAGGAATGCAGCAGAACAGCGTAAAGGAGTTATTAATGAGGGCCCCATTACCACCAACTATTCATTTGTGAAGAAACCCGCATATGGATACAAAATCATACGTATTGAAATTCATGATGCAAGAAATTTTGAAAACACAGAAGGTACCTTTTGTAAATGCAAAGCTGAGTTATGCGCTCAACACGTCGTCAGAGGTGTACTATTCGATGAAATTTATACCAGCACAAGGGAAATTATTTCAAAAATACAGCATTCAATATCAAATAATGCCTATTCATCTAGTGTGTGAGATATTTTATAAATAATATCTTCCTAAGTATGTACATTTAATCAATAGTTAGACATAATTTAAATGATTGTTTGAATTGATCTTCGATAATGATGTCTCTATACACTTCTACTTAAATTTAATTTCTAGATGTATCTGTAATTTCTGTGTCTAGGTATCTATGTAAATTTCATCAGAAAAATAAATGATTATGATTATGAACTTCGAATAAAGTAAGCTATCTAAAATTTAAACATAACTTGGTGTTTCATTTCAATACTAAATACTCCAAGTAGGTAGTAATCTGTGTAAGGTAGTATGTAAAACACTAGTGAATCGATATATAATTCATTAGTAAAGTGAATTTTGATTCTATTTCAAAAAAGAGTATACTACCAAAATTTTAATAGATGAGTAAATCGTTATTATAATAAGATGTATATTCAATGGAATAATTGAATATACCAATATTCAATAGAATAATTGAATATACCAATATTCGATGGAATAATTGAATATACCAATATTCATGGAATAATTAAGAATTCTGGCAAAAGGTCCATTCACGAGTGAAGTGAATGACCTTGTGCCAGAATTCTTAATTATTACCTACTATCATCAGTCCACATTAGTCGACTGTTGGACACATGCCTTGGAATACGCGCTACTGAGCCCGGCCTACGGCTCCTCTCATCTAGTTTCTGTCCGCCGGTTATCGCTCCACCTAGCCGGCACACCACACTACGTTTGCCAGAACAAATATATCCAATTTTAAAGTTTCAAAATGCACTAATTAGCTCCTCGTCTGGCATCAATAAATTCCTCTGTTTTTTTTTGTTAAAAATGTATAAAAACACAGATGCAACGACAGAAATTCCATTCCAAAAATTTCGCATCGAACATAAAATAATAAAAGTTGGAAAATTGATTTCTCTGCAATAGAAAATTCCGACGAAAAACTTTCATCCGAACATTTTGGCGCTAGAAAATCCAATTGAAAAGTTAAAAAACTCATTTCGAAGGCAACAACGGTGAAATAGATTTCTATTCAGCCTTCATAAGCCTGGATTAGCCACTCGAAAAGTCAGCTCATATCTTCACTAGCTAGGTGCTGGCTTTGGGCCAGTGTCCACAGCTAAATAACAGATAGTAGCTACTTCACTTATTTTAGTCACTTACATCATCATCATGGTGGCTTTTTTCGTGCTCCAATCTTGGATATAGGCCGATTCGGTTGTCAGCCTCATCCCCGTGTACCTGTTCTGGATCTCCAGTCTAGGACATTTCTGGTTCAGCAGTCTCTTATATAAATTAATGAAATGAACTTGAAATTGTAAATTAACTAATTTATATAATACTAACTTCCACCCAAGGCTTTGCAAGCATAGCTTTGTCTATAAAAAGTAGCTTATGTCTCAATTTAAGTCATTATCGACGTACCAAATTTCATCGAAATCGGTTAAGCCGTTTAGTCGTGAAAATAAACAGATAAACAGAGAGGTAGGTACTTTAGAATTTACAATATTACTAATTGAATGCCCGCGACTTCTTCCGCTAATTTTCTGGATCTTGACAACAGCGCCACCTAGTTATGCTGCAACATCCCTATTACAATGTGCTGTATAAATAAATAAAATGAAAATAAACAAATATTGCTGGACATTTAACACAGCGCTATCTAACCCCAAACTAAGCAGAGCTTGTAGGTACTATGGGAACCAGATAACTGATAGAATACTTATATACATTTTTTTTGTAAATACATACTTATAATATATAGAAAAAAAACCAGACTCGGAACAAATATCTGTAGATCATGCAAACATTTGTTCCGGGGCGGGAATCGAACCCGCTACCTCCGGCGTCGCAGCCGGCTATTCGCCCACTGCACCACGGAGGTCGTCATCATAAATATAAATCATCTTGAATATGTAGTGTTGACCGGTAACATTATTACGTAAGCCAGTCGCTATCGTCCGTATATCGTTAGGTCAAGCCAACCTTACACAGATGAGATACTGAAGGTATGAAAGGGATGGCTAGCACTGACGACCGACGGACGACAGCAACTGGCTTACGTATTAAAGCTACATGTATATAGGCAAATACTACACCCAACTCTAGAACTGCCAAAACCGCGTGGGTTGGCTGCCAATCGTTTTTGGAAAAGGTGGGAATCCGGAGATATACAGAGTAGAAAACGTCCAAAAAAAAAGAGGTTTACATTTCTATAGTCTAACAGTAGACATGGATAGGCGTCAGTTTTCCCCACTTGAAAGTGTCTAGGCATTTACATAGATTAACCCAGCGGTTCTCTGCTGGTGGTACATTCTCGTTCGCTCCATTGGGAGATATGACAGTATGTGCAATCCCTGGGTTAGTTAGTAGAGTCCATTTTAAATTACTCTTTATCGGTGGCCTGGAAAGATAAGGTTTGGATTTTATGGTTCGTGGCATAGAGAGAATGAATCAGATGAAAAATAGGAAATGTTCATTGTGACTTTTTCTCTAACCTCTAAAGATCCTTTGAACGGTCGGTACTAATGTAGGTAGTTGTGAAATCAAATGTTTATTTCATGCTAAATTACAACATGTGTTTTTTTAATGATCCTTTTACAATACATAATACAGAAAATATATTACATCTAAATTGTAACATTTTGAACGAGTTGGAGCAATTTCAATCCCAAGCTTCTCGATCATCTAAATAATCCGATATTTTATAATATGCTTTTTTATAAAGATTTAGTTTAATTACGATTTTAAATTATTAATTGTATATTTTTGTACATCCCTTGGGAGTTTGTTATAAAAGCGTACACCTTGCCTTTTAACCCGTGAGAAGGCGCGCCTAATGTTGTTACACGGATAGGCGCGCGTGAGCAAATTGCTCACACTACTTTAAATGCTTATATTTCTACAAAAATAGTATATTTTGGCTATAAATGGGTTCGTAATGAATAAAACAACATTTATTTAATACGTAAACAAGAGTTTTAATTATATCTTTGAAACAAAAATGTAACTTCTACCTTAAATAACAAATTAACTAATTTTGGATCTACTATCTTTGGCAGTCTTCAAAAAAATCACGATAAAAAAACTAAGTAATAATAAACTTAAAAATTTCACTCTTCCATGAGTTCAGGACAAGTGTGCCTCTCGAAACACGTTGTACACATATATGTTATGTGCTCGGTGCAGAGTAATTTCTTGCATGAAGTGCATGCTTTTTTCGATCGTCTGTTCTTACGTCTAGGACATATCGCACAGAATCCGCTTAGCCTAGGCTCTGCAGTAGCCGTAGGAATCGGCACAAATCGCTTCATAAGGAACTTTAGATCTGAAGATATGTTCTCCATGCAGATCCGTCGTAAAATATGTGGTTTTACCAGCCCTAATGCCACTTCTTTTAGGAATGTACGTCTTTGTATCAAATTGTTTGTATTCCCTTTGTATATTATTTGAGCATTGACCCCAGTTATATTCAAAATGGAAAAGAATAAACGCATTGGCCACCTGCAAGTGATTTTCGCAACGGAATAATCCTCTTTCTTTTGGTCTACAACATCCACTCCTCCTTTAGTAGAATTATAAAATGTTACAATCTCGGCTTTAGCTTCATTTCCACTTTCTTGATCTATTTTATCGTCATCGTGGAAAGATGATAACATCAGAACTATTTTCTTTGTTTTCTTTTTTGGCATATATGATAAGATCATCATATCTTCACCGAAACCAAATATGTTACTTGGCATTGGCCTTTCCTTCGTGGACACAAATAATGGCGGAATCTCTTTCTTATTTTTTCGAAGTGTTCCCACTGCTGTTGTTCTGTAGTTATTTTTCAATTCGTCAAACAATGGTATAGATGTAAAGTAATTGTCCATAGTTATATTTCTTCCCGTATTCAATATAGGACTTGCTATTCTTTTGACAACATCAGCAGCGGAATTGCTCAAATTGAAAGGCCCTGCAGGTTGTTTTCCAGCGTAAATCTCCAAATTGCTTGTGTAAAGGGTTTTGGCATCTACAAGCGCATAGATTTTGATTCCGTATTTTGCGGGTTTGTTGGCTATGTATACTTTAAACTTACAGCGTCCTGTGAATGATTCCAACATTTCATCGATGGTACAGTACTCTCCGGGTGTATAATTTTCATTACAATGAGCGATGAAGCTTTCAAATATTTCTCTGATTGGTGCAAGGTTATCAACTTCTTTTCTTTCATCGCGTGTATTGATATCATCAAAACGCAGTACCCGTAATAAAAACAAAAAGCGTTTTATTGACATCGTGGCTCTAAAGAAATCACATGCTGTACCATCATCAAGCCACATTTCTTTTACATTCAAATGGCAGATCTTTTTCAGACCAGCCATGTACAGTGCTCCGATCAGTGCGTTTATTTCAATTGTATCTGTAAGCTTACAATCCCGTTCACGAGAAAACTTTTCTCGTAACTTTATGATGTATGTATTTGTGTATATAACTATTTTATCTATCATTGAATCGTCAAAAAACAATGAAAAACATTGTAAGGGTTCCTTTGCATTCTTGGCTACACTTTTGACTCCTGGTAAATGGATAACGATGTTACAGCTCCTGGTACGTACATTACGTGAAGGCTTGTGCATAAGCCATTTCGTTGTGCGATCTTTCCCAATATAAAATGCGGTCCTACCTCTTGGTTGTTGTAGCGCAGGAGTTGAAATATCGGCATCAGTTTCATCCGAAGATTGTTCCGTCTCAGTTAGGTGAGGACTGCAAATGACAGAACCATCACTTTCTATACTGTCAGCACGATTTTCTTCCCCATTCTCAAGATCTGCTAGCAAATCATCATCAGAATCCTCTTCCAACCACGAAGAAATTCGAAGGTTCTGTGCATTATTTAGATCGTCCATTTTTTATGTGTCTTGTAGCTGAAAACAAAATAAAATAGCATTAAAATATGACTTCAGAGTACTCACGTTTATAATAATCAATTTAATACAAATCAACAGAATAAAACACAAGAAAAACATAATAACAATATTTTGGTATGAATAAAAAATACTTACGTGGATGGGCGCGCGATGAGCAAATTGCCGCGCGATGGTGCGGGCCCTCCACAAGTGCTTCACTGCGCAGTCGCAGCGGGACTGAGCAGCGCTTGAGTTACGCGAGGGGAGAGGGGTTGAATAGTTAGGAAGGTACCTGGAGGCTCAGGATGCTATGAAGTCAGGATCACAAAAAACGCATGCAATCAATTTTAGTGTGAGCAAATTGCTCATAGCGCGCCTTCTCACGGGTTAAACGATTTATTAACTTTATGGAGTTTAGAAGCGGCAACAGCGAGTTGAGTTTTATGTACGATACAGACTTAGCTTAGTTTATGTAGCGTTTCTTTACGAGATCGAATCCGATCCGTTAACGAACCAAAGTCACTGACATATCCTAGTAGATTATCAAACTGTAGTGGCGGGTGGTCAGGGCACGTAGCTGGAAGAAGTGAGGAGGTTAAGAACAAAAGTTGACATTTACATTTTTTAGTTTTTTCAATAAATTGAGATAATAAATAACTAACCACTACTATTTTCGAATGAAAATGTTGCTATTTGTTCCGGAAGCAGATATTAAAATTGATTTTGCTATGAAAAACGTAACTTTTTATACTTGATCTTTACATATAATGATAAATAAACAAATAAATAAATATTGCTGGACATTTCACACAGCGCTATGTAACCCCAAACTAAGCAGAGGTTGTACTATGGGAACCAGATAACTGATATAATACTTATATACATTTTTTTTTTGTAAATACATACTTATAATATATAGAGAAACAACCAGACCCGGACCAAATATCTGTAGATCATGCAAACATTTGTTCCGCGGCGGGAATCGAACCCGCTACCTCCTGCGTCTCAGCCGGCTATTCGCCCACTGCACCACAGAGGTCGTCAACTCAACCTAAATAAATAAATAAAACTCAACCTTTTGAATCGGATAAAAAAACGAAAATGACCAAACTCGTAAATGTCACTTTTTGTTTCTAATCTCCTCGAGTGTCGGCCGTTGGGGCAGAGATGTTCTTGAGAGAAGATAACGCACTAGAAAGTGCTCCTTGGGACGGCCCCTCACTACATCGAAAGACGACCTAATATAGATTGCTGGGAGGCGTTGGGCGCAGGCCGCATGAGATCGGCCCCTCTGGAAAATGATGGCGGCTGCTTATGTTTAGCAGTGACTAATATAGACTAATACTAGCTGAACGTCCGCGACTTCGTACGCGTTACATTACTAAATGTGTAGGTAGGTAACCTAGAAATAAAGCTAAGCTCGCTGTTGCAACTTGACTTGACACCCCATTTTTATCCAATGGGACCTGATTTATGGGATAAAAAGTAGCATATGTGTTAATCCAGGTTATAATATATGCACATACTAAATTTCATTTAAATCGGTGCAGCCGTTATGTTGAGTAACAAACAAACAAATAAACAAACATCCTTACCATTTCAAATGTCGAACTTTATGTCCATATGAGGTCATGCATGTCCTAAAAGTGCACAACATATTTAAGTTTAGAAACCTTTAAATGAGTACGGTGACTTTCGAGACATTCCTATTTTAAAGAGTATTTGCTTGTTTTTAAGTGAGTTCCAACTTTTTTGAATGAAATCGGATTGAGTTTTCAAACATGTGTCAAAATAAAATGTAATTTAAATCAAAAGAACTAAGGAGTATTGATATCAACTTGAAGCAAATCACCGCCAAAATAACTTTCTACCCCTTTTTATCCTTTTAGGGGATGAATTTCAATAAAATACGAAACACAAGACGTGTTCATAAATTCTGTTAAAAAAGGTTTATGCAAAATGTTAAGTAGATTGAACCAAAGAATCTCGTTGTCCCATACAAACTTTGCCCTCCTTTATTCTCGGATGCCTACGTCATACAAAGAATACACCCTCCAAGTTTCAGTTCTCTTCGATTAGCGGTTTATGCTGTGCGTTGATCCGTCAATCAGTCATTCAGGACAAATCATTGTATATGTATAGATGATGATGAGGTTTAGGTGTTTGGGATTGCGTAGGTGTAAAAATAAATAAAAATGTGACCGAAAAATGACTAATGATAGAATAACGAGAATCTTGCCTACATAGAAAGAAAGAAGACATTTATTCATAAAACTGTACATAAGACGCAGACGCGAACACACACACGAACATTTACAATCATCTATACTATTATGAAGAGGAACGATTTGATTGTTTGTTTGTTTACATTGAATAGGCTCCGAACCTAATGGATCGATTTAAAAAATCTTTCACCGTTGAGAAACCATACTATCCCCGGGTGACATAGGCTACTTTTTACTCAACTGCGCAGAAGGAGGGTAATGTTTTTATTGAAAAACTACGCGCGTGAAACTGCGGACTGGTCAGCTAGTACACAATAAAAACAAATAGACAGTAGGAAAGTAATACATATTATGACAATTAAAGTGGGTGCATGAAGAAATGCTGCCATGTATACATGCTTATATGAAATACATACTTCTACATTATCAGTCAAAATACATTATCAGATACCTACAGTTTTGAATATGGATATAGATATCCTTTTTATCTCTCCATAAAATATCGAATTATAAAAGTTAACTACAATTTAAGTACCTACTGATATTGCAAAAAGCCTGCAACTTCATTTAAATTACAGCATAATGCAACCATTAACGAGTTCTGTTGCATTAAAACTACAATTTATGCGATACCCAGCGTCGAAACTTTGCGTATTGCCCCAACGAATATTAAAGTTGGAAACGTGCTTGCAGACCCGAGCCAGTTATACTGGGTGGGCACTGAGGTTACCTTATTTGACCTTATATAGTCTACTAGCTGTTGCCCGCGGCTTCGTACGCGTTACACTGCTAAATATGTGGGTAACCTAGAAATAAAGCTACACTTGCTATTGCAACTTGACTTGAAACCCCATTTTTATCCCATGGGACCTGATTTATGGGATAAAAAGTAGCTTATGTGTAAATCCAGGTTATAATTTACGTACATACTAAATTTCATCGAAATCGGTTCAGCCGTTACCTGATTGAGTAAAAAACAAACAAACAAACAAATAAATAAATAAACAAACATCCAGACTTTTGTATTGATAATATTAGTCTGATGATTGTCAGTCCATTCATAGGTCATTTTAAAAGGCGTGAAAACATTCCGCGTTCTTTATATTACGTCACAATGATCGTACAAGCCTACTGCAATCTGACGAGGAAACTTTGAATAATCCTTTAAGCTTTTAAAATCATCGGAAACATTATGAACTAGCTGTTCTTTGGGCCATAAATAACATTCCAATAATTTAACGTAAGAAGAGAAGTGAGCCGACAAAATTGGTTTATCATCCTCATAAGAAGGTAAAGGTATATTCCAATTGTCTTAACCTTATCTGGAAGTCTTCAAGTCCAGAGTGAACAGTTCCTTTCTAAGCTAGCGTTCATCTAACACACCATTACTTACCATCAAGCGTTTTAATATTTCAATAAAAATAATCTGAACATACAAAGGTTATTTGAAAAATATCATTACTCAGAGCTCGACCAATTGCCTAACAAAATGTCAAACATAGTCTAGGATTAATAAAACGGTATAGAAGCGTAGTGTAGCACACTCGACATGCTTCACAGATCAATTCACATCAATTCACACTAAGCGAAAAGGCGGTTTATTACCAAACTTTTGGACTTATTTCATATTTATTTATTTCAAACCATAGGGACTTATAAAACACTAAGTTACGTCTTACTTAAAGTGTAGTTAGGTCAGAAAGGATTTTGAGTGGAGACCATATATTAAAAAGCACCGTACGGCCCCCACTAAATGAAAAGACGACTTGAGATTGATTTTTCTATGAAATAAGTCACTTTTTAACTTGGTCTTTACAGATAAAACGCAACATTTTGAATCGAATAAAAAAAAACGAAAATGACCAAATACGTAAATGTCATTTTTTGTTTCTAACCTCCTCGAGTGTCGGCCGTTGGGGCAGAGATGTTCTTGAGAGAAGACAACGCACTAGAAAGTGCTCCTTGGGACGGCCCCTCACTACATCGGAAGACGACCTAATATAGATTGCTGGGAGCCATTGGGTGCAGGCAGCACAAGATCTGTCGCTCTGGAAATCAATTGGGACTTTCTGGAACTATGTTCAGTAGAACGTATAGGACGTGATCTGAAATGATGGTTAGTCAGTGCCTGGTATAACGCTTTGAGGCAAGTGTATCACGGGCTTAAGCGACTTGGCAAGAGTCTCTATGCACCTTCAAAGTAGTAAACAGCAGTTTGCAACTTTTTCATAAAAACTTACTTTTTGCTTGGCCATGTTGCTAATGAATAACTCTGGAGTCTTTATACTTAGTTGTCTAACCTTATATACAATCTGCAAGTCAGAAGGTTTATTCAATGGACTATCACTTCTGTTTACTAAAATACATAAATCTTAAAATTCGTTTTGTAGGTGCGTGA
Organism: Philereme transversata; assembly: GCA_963924445.1. Classification (NCBI taxonomy): domain Eukaryota; kingdom Metazoa; phylum Arthropoda; class Insecta; order Lepidoptera; family Geometridae; genus Philereme; species Philereme transversata. The sequence continues at coordinate 12,463,015 of OZ004338.1, read as the reverse complement.
CCTACGAGCCAATACTTTATTATAAGAGATGGTTACCACTTAACATAAGGTGGGTTATAAGCTTGTTCCTTCGTATAAAAAAAATCACTCGACGTCGATATACCAAAGAAATAAACGCGAAAGTTTAAATGATTGTGTTTTTGTTACCCAATCGTCAAAACAGCTGAACCGATTTCAATCAAATTTGGTATGAACGTAGATTATAACTTGGATAACCACATAGTCTACTTTTTATCCCATAAATCAGTTTCCATGGGATCAAAATGGGATGTAAAAGTTTCTATATATATTATTGCACCTCCAAAACAACGCGGGCAAAGCCGCTGGCAACAGCTAGTTAAATAATTACAAGTTCTTTAGGTAACATATACTTGTTAACAATGTTATACAATTTTATTTCTGCCTTTGTTTTTCTATAAAGAAATGTAACATATCTTCCTCGTTATTTCTCTTGATACCATACAAAGTAAGGCCTGATCTTGTTAGTAATAGTAACAGAGAAGGCAGTGCCCGTAAAATTGCCCCCAGCGAAGCCTTTAAAAACTTACAACTGAGTGTATTAGATCTTTACAAAAATTGAAAATGAAAGTGGTCAAGTCTTGGAGTTTCTTCTTTGTAAGGATTCATGATTAAAAGGGGCTTTTTTGGACAATAGCTTTGTATATGCTTTTAGGGTGTGTTATTTGTGAATGATCTTTTGATCTTTTGAAAAGCAAATCCTTCTGAAATGCTAGTCATTATCAAAATATCTAGGTTAAATACCAGAGTCCATTTGCGTTTTTCTTTTATTTTTGGTGTCTGGTCGTAATGCCCGTTATTACTAACCTTAGAAGACGCCTAAAACAAATTAAAAATGTCGCCTACAATAAAAAGCGTTTCACCCACCTTTAGGTGATGAATATTTCTGTTTGTGTGGTAATTTAATAAAAAGTTATCTATCTATGATTAGAGACGTTAGGCGTTGCCTAAAGTTACGACACCGATTTGGGAATGCGTTGGGCTAGGCAACTTTCTAAACTGAACGATGTGTTTGTATCAGTCAAAGTCAGCCTTTTCACTTCTAAAATTGCGTCATAAAATGAAAGTCATAGAAAAAGGGTCTAAAATTTAGGCAACTCTAAAATCAATAAAGTTGCATCCATAAAAGACAGAATAATATAAAAACCACTTTTTAATATCATTTCAGATAGGTGAAAATAATGAATACATAGATATTTGATGGAGCGAAGCGAGATCTCCAAATCAACTTGGGATTTGGCCAAGTTGTATGTATGTATGTATGTATGTATGTATGTATGTAAGTATGTATGTATGTAAGTATGTATGTATGTAAGTATGTATGTATGTATATTTGTCCGGGGATAACTTTCGAAGCGTTGATCCGATCATCGTGAAATTTGATACATTGGCACAATTTTGGTGTGACTAAATGAGCTAGCGGGTTCAAGCGGGGTAAAAAAAATTGAAATGAGACTATTGGATTAAAATGAGACGTCAAATGAAAGGTCTTCATTAGTAAACTTTGACCCAGTTTTTATTTTTAGTAAAGTCTTTGCAGTTTTTAAGTTATTAGCCATAATAAAAACGGTATTTTGAGAAAATTCACAGGGTACACCAGTACCCCCCCCCCACACAGCTGAAATTTGGTATGCGTGTAGCTTTAGTGACACAAATATAGGCAAAAGTCTGAAATCTATAATAACTGCAATTTCTACCCCAAAAAAGTTAAACCAATTTACATGAACTCCCGTTTTTGAATGAGACTGTAGGTCAAGTTAATTGAAGATTACAAAAAATATTTTTTTGTTTTTATTGGGTACTCGCGAGGTCTCAGTTCGGGGCGAACCACTAGTTAAGTATAAAAGTGTGCAATTTTATTGATTTTTTCGACCAAAATAAGGCGTAAGTATTTCGATACGCATATGTTTAGATATTTTTGTTGTCCAGTTATCAAATGAAGCGCCACTAAATGTTTGTACAGGAATCGAACCGCCTTAACGCCTTAACACACAAGGGGATCTTTAAAATTCAAACGAAATTCGTTGATTCCTCATAACGCCTCATTCATTTGACGACCTCCGTGGCGCAGTGGGCGTATAGCCGGCTGAGACGCAGGAGGTAGCGGGTTCCAATCCTGCCGCGGAACAAATGTTTGCATGATCTACAGATATTTGTTCCGTGTGTGTTTTTCTATATATTATAAGTGTGTATTTATAAAAAAAAAAGCATATAAGTATTCTATCAGTTAACTGGTTCCCATAGTACAAGGTCTTCTTAGTTTGGGGCTAGATAGCGCTGTGTGAAATGTCCAGTAATATTTATTTATTTATAATAATCAACTGCTCTCCTCAAGAAATGATCTCAGATTCGTAGTCTTCCAAAGTAGGTTTACTGGAGCATTAAGGTGTGTTTTGCATCGAAGGAGACCGGACTGCCACCAGTGCCGTTCTAATTTTGGCGCTTCACCGAGCACTTTCTGCATGAACAAATTGTTATATTGAGCCATATGGTAAGAGGCAAGACTTGGATATTTTATCTGTGGGGTAGGTTGTAGTCCTTTACGAGTGAATTCATTTAGAAAATCATATAAGGGCTCAACCCTTTTATAAAGTCAGTCTAGCTAAAGCGTTTTCATACAAAAATAAAAACGTTTTTTCATACCTAAATCTTAATGTATCTCTCTTAAAAGTTTGTAGTAATCTATCTCCTTGATTGGCAGGATAATAGATTACAAAAAGAGCATTTACAAAGACGAATTTAGGACAAGTTTTATAAAATTCGTAACAGCATATAAATTAAGGGACTTGGGCTTTTGTTTTCAATTTAAATTAACTCACAGGAATAAAACGCGTATTTTAATTTATATAATCGGCTTTATTGATAAAATGCTTTATTATCTAGAATACATCCGTCATTCGCGATACAAAATATGTTAATGTTAAGTCCTTGATTTTAATCCATCGTATAAGGTATTATACTCGTACCAAGTTTCATCAAAATTGATCCAGTAGTTTTAGCGTGATACGCATATAAAGGGATAGACAGACAGTCACATTTTTTTACATAAAACTCGCTTCTGCCAGCGGCTTTGCACGCGTTGTTTGTCAAAAATAAAGTAGCCTATGTTTCAATCCAGGTCACAATCTATCAACACACCAAATTTTATTGAAATCGGTTCAGCCATTACGACGTGATTGAGTAACAAACAAACAAACGTCCAAACTTTCGCATTTATAATATTAGTGTGATTACGTTTTGGCCTAGCGGTTAGGACGAAAAACACAATTTAAATTTTCAAAAAATCTTTGTTTTCGCCAAATTACAGTTTAATAGTATAAATATACACACGTATCACTAAAATCATTCGGCAATCGGGCTACACATTACTATTGTGTCTACATTGAAAATTTAGCCATAGTTGTCGCTTTCGTATTTGCGTATACCTTGAGGTAAATAGGTAAGCAATGATCGTAAGTGCTTAGTTAACTAATAAACGGTATCGCTTAATCATCTCTCGCAGATATTAGAGGTCAATGATGATTAAGGGCTCGTTTTCACCAGAGCTGTCGAAGGAAAAAATCGCTGGGCGAGGCTAGGCAAATAAAGCAATCATATTAGTGATTTTTTTCGTTCACCAGTTAGTTAACTCGCACATGTGCTTGGAAACACTATGGTGGAAACGTACCCTTATGCGCTTCTTGGGCATAAGGGTACGCCACACAAGGTTATGCCATTCTTGGCCTTCTGCCCTTATTGACTTCCCCTATACGCACTCTCAACAGATACAAGCCGTTCATCTTAAACTTAAATATAACTCTTCTTGTTAGTTTGGTCACACCAATACCATTAGGTGAGGCGGTTAATAGGTCCTCCATCGTGCAGGTGTTCGTGCACAAAGGACTAACAAGTTTCTTTAACTCTGCCAGTTGATTCGAGCAGGTACTGTTAATTCATTCGCGATGTTCTTATATCATAATTACTAGTTGTTGCCCGCGACTTCGTACGCGTTACACTAATAAATGTGTAGGTAACCTAGTAATAAAGCTAAACTCGCTGTGGCAACTTGATTTGACACCCCATTTTTATCCCATACAAACCTATACATGGGATAAACGATAGCATATTTGGTGATCCAGGTTATAATTTACGTATATGCCAAATTTCATCAAAATCGGTCCAGCCGTTACGGTGTGATTGAGTAACAAACAAACATCCAAACTTTCACATTTATAATAATAGTATGATATGATGATATACATGAGTTACTCACGGCACCGCGTTTGATAAAATTGACTTCCATTTTATAACTCTGCTCTATAAGAGACGTATAGAATCAAAGAAAGAAGTTGGCAATCTGTCATTTTGAGTAAAAATTTTTATGAACAAAAAAATTGACGTTTCAAAGTGAACCTTGTGATTTTAATGCATGAATGAATTTTGATTTGACTTGAATACAATTTGAAGATAATCATTTGGTACGGAAGGTGACATTCTGTTTTGTTTTGTTTATTTAAAAGTTATTTTTTTTTCTAAATCTATATGTATAAAATCAAAGTCTGTTTAGTTACACCATTTATAACTCAAGAACGGCTGTACCGATTATGATGATCTTTGATTTGTTGGATTTGTCTCCGCCCCGAATAGCAGCATAACTATTAAAATATTGGAAAAATTCACGCAAAAAACTTATGAATAAAATTCATTTTCTCATAGACAGATGCAGCTAATGATGACGGATTGACAATAACCGGGGCGACATTAGTAGCCCGCGTCATATGAATTTCAAGGCGGTACGAAGTTAGTATTATACAAATCATAGTGAAATTCCTCACAAAAACATCCTCAATCGCAAGGGCAAGCCAGCTCTGATCATACAGTCAATAGAAGTAAAACTTTGCTTCTTATCTACTCTGTGGCTTCCCCTTTTAAACTTTCTAGGATTGTATTTACATTCGTTTAGTAGCTGGAATTCTGTTTCAAAAGAAGTATAGAAACTTGCGTATGCTTTGAAGAACCACTATAAAGTTAAAAGAAAATTCTGGTTTGAAACCGTTTATTTTTATTGAGCTAGTATTCGCCTGCGATTTAATTCCGTAATACATTAATTTATCATAACAGGATTTGGGACTAACAGCCCAGCTGCGGTTTGCAATTTGCAATTAGTTAATCGTTAGCAGTCAACATGTCAACATTGCGAAGTGTGCATTGATTTACTCTTCTTCTTCTTCCTGCCCTTTTCCCATAATTCGCGGGGTGGGCACACCATGTATTCCTCCTCCACATCTCTATATCAGCCGTCATCTAAGTTATCACTTCCTTCCTACACATATAATTCTTCACACAATCCATCCATCTCTTCTTTAGACTTCCTCTAATTCTATATCCATTCACACTCTTAACTAACTGTCTTTTAATCACATGATTTTCTTCCCTCCGCTTGACAGGCCCCTACGTTTTAGTACAGAGTTGCTATTTTTTAAACTTGCAGTACTCGTATATACTATATCTCTGGTATCGCAGAAAATATGGCACTCCTCTTGAATGCTAATATCTCAATAACCCGCACACATTTTCAGCTCATTTAATCACACCAGAATTCCGCCATACCTACCTATGTATCAAATTTCACGATGATCGGATCAACGCTTCAAAAGTTATCATCCGTCAAACAAACATACATACATACAACGCCGATTTGCCCAAGTTGATTTGGAGTTCTCGCTTCGCTTGTTCAATTAGTGTGATTCATTCGATCTAGGTTAACGCGAATAAGAAAACGTAAAATATACTGTGTCTCCAAATTAAAGTGAAATACTTCGTTTCTAATGGTGTCACGGGCCTGTAACAGTAGAATACCTTCAGGCTTAAACACCACTAATAAAAGTTATAAAATAATAATATGAAAAACAAAATAAAATAATAAATATTAATTAAAATAACCTCTGCTTTTTTGCGGTGTTACGTCGAGTAGACACGTCAACACGAGTGCTACATCTCGTAGCTATTTCAGCACACTGACGCATATCGTAGCATTATGCTACGCTGCATAGACACATCTACGGGAGTGATACACTTTTCGTAAAATTGTACTTCTATGGTATAAAATATTTATAATTTTAATTATAATGATAAAAGATAGTTAATAATAATAATAATAAATATTGCTGGACATTTCACACAGCGCTATCTAGCCCCAAACTAAGCAGAGCTTGTACTATGGGAACCAGATAACTGATAGAATACTTATATACATTTTTTTTTTGCAAATACATACTTATATTATATAGATAAACAACCAGACCCGGAACAAATATCTGTAGATCATGCAAACATTTGATCCGCGGCGGGAATCGAACCCGCTACCTCCTGCGTCACAGCCGGCTCTTCGCCCACTGCACCACGGAGGTAGTCATATAGTTCGTAAGAGCTTTAACTTTGGCATGGCCTCTTAAGACCGAGGACACCAACTTTAATTAAATAGTGCTCCTTGTAACACACTAAATGGACATAACTTCCTCAGTAACAGGGTGCTCCATTATTGGAACATAACAGAAACTGTTGTTTCTGCTACTTTGATAGACTTATAAAAAAAACTCGATAACTGGCTACGAAATAATAAGACATTACTATGAACTTTCAACACTGTGTGATGTAGAACCATCAGAAATAGTGCTGCTCTATAATCAAATAAATAATAATAATAATAAAAATTGCTGGACATTTCACACAGCGCCATCTAGCGCCAAACTAAGCAAAGCTTGTACTATGGGAACCAGATAACCGATAGAATACTTATATACGTTTTTTTTGTACATACATACTTATAATATATAGAGAAACAACCAGATCCGGAACAAATATCTGTAGATCATGCAAACATTTGTTCCGCGGCGGGAATTGAACCCGCAATCTCTTGCGTCTCAGCCGGCTTTTCGCCCACTGCGCCACGGAGGTCGTCAAAATATACCGGTATAACTTGTCAATCGACAAATAGACGTTTAATTCCCACAAAATAATTTTAATTTTAATGTTCCGTACCCAAAGGGTAAAACGGGATCCTATTACTAAGACTCCGCTGTCTGTTTGTCCGTCTGTCACCGTGATAGTTAGACAGTTTAAATTTTACAGATGATGTATTTCTATTGTTGCTATAACAACAAATACTAAAAACAGAATAAAATAAATATTTAAGGGGGCTCCCATACAACATACGTGATATTTTTTGCTCGTTTTTACTTGATAACGCTTGCTGTTGATAACGGGAACAGGTAGATGCTTGAAATATTCACAGAATATTGAGTTATATTTTTAATAATAAAGTAGGGCTCCCATACAACAGACATCATTTTTTGCCGTTTTTATAGGTAATGGTACGGAACTCTTCGTGCGCGATTCCGGCTCGCACTTGTTCGATTTTTTATTTGTTTTCATATCCCAACTTATTTTATTCATTTCGTCAATTTTATCGAATCTAAACGTCAGTTTGTCGAATCTTATGAATAAAATTATTGAGGAGACAATTATTACAAATAACATAAAATATCTAGTATTTTGGCAACGAGTATTATTACAGTTTGAGGCTTAATACATTACGATCACAGTGTATGCAGAGGCCTTAACACTAGGTAAGTCTTTATCGTGAAGACCAGTCAGATGTATATACATTTTTGATTTGTGACCCCGGTCAAACTTTTAACGTAAACTTAGCTTAGCTAGGCTACTATATACTTTTAACTGTTTAATACCATTTTTAATAAATTAATATATAGGTTGCTAATTATTATTATTTCATGTTTCTTTTTTTTGGGCAGAGCCTAGCTACCCACAACACAGGGAATCCTAGTGTGGGAGCTAGTGTTTATTAATATAATAAGTGCATGCCTAAATGTATATTTTAATATTTTTTTTAATATTTAATATTTATTTATTGTGAACTTTCTACATGTAACTAAAACAAAGTGAACACTGGAAACTGCATTAGTAAAATACTGTGTCGCAGTTTCCAGTGCCCGTGCATACAACTAAATGAGTTTGACGTTCCTTCCTGATTACGTAAGTATACCAATTAACCTAATTACAAAATTGATTTAAATAAAAAAAGTAAAGTATATAAAGAAGACTCAAATAAATAAATATGCTATGCCATGGTAAGTAAGTTGTGTGTAAGTATGTGTGTGTGAGTGTCTTTTAGAGTGTTAAGGCGCGTACAGACTATATAACATAACATGTTATACAACATTGCTATATAACATGTTTCAGATAATGTTGACACTGAATGTTATAAAACATGTTATAATAATATGTAATTGATATGTACAACAATGTTAAATAACTTAGTCACGTGTACTCAGACGCGCGGGCGCAGCGGCGGGTGGCGGGGTGGTGGCAGTGTTTGTTTGTTTGTTATTTAAAAATACAACAGTCGCTGCCGCAGCCAGCAAAACGTCCTCTCTTGTCGACATTATGGATAGCACTGAAGAACGATAAACGACAATGGTTATATAACATTGTTATATTGCATTGTTATTCTAATTGTGTACAGTATTGTTTTATGTTGCAATGTCGAATAACAAGGTTACATAATGTGGACGTGTTATAAAACACAAGTTATATAATATGTTACATAGTCTGTACGCACCTTTAGGGGAGTGGGTTTGTGTCTATGAGGGTGTAAATGTGTGTAGTAGTGTGTATGCAGGGGTCTGCGTGTGTGAGGGTTGGAAGGTGTGTGAGTTTGTGGTAGTGTGCCAATGAGTGTGTGGTGGTGTGTGTATGTGTAAGGGTAGGTGGTAGTATGCGTATGTGTAAGGGTGAGTGTTTGTGTGGGTATGTGTCTCTGGTGGGTAAGGGTGTACTTGCGAGCGTATAACAGTAATCTAATGATATAGAGGGGAGTTTATTATTTTACCTGTATGATTTCTTCGGTTTCTTCGTATGTAAGAGTAGATAGCATTTTTTTAACTTTGTCTTTACATTTTTTGTGTGTTAAAGGGTAGATATTAAGGTTTTTATTAATTCTGTTATATAAAATGGGGCTTAAGAAATGGATATATATACCTACTAATTTAATGTAATATCGTACCTACGAACGAATAGTTAGAACGAACAAATTCGTTCGTTCTAACTATTCGTTCGTGAACTTCTGGATCAATTAATTTTTATTTATTTATTTATTATTATTTACTAACTGAAGTAATTGTACAGAAATTAAATAAATATATTTGCGGTAATTGCACTACTGTTCTGTTAAGCACGACTAAACAAGCTACATGAGAGCTAATAAGATAGACTTAAGGAGACTCCGTTATGAATATTAAGTGAATTGTGAATTTTGTTGACAGTCTCTGAGGGAGTATTTTTTTTCAAGAAATTGGTTGTAATCTCTTTCGGTTTGGAATGGGATTTGGCAATGACTTTGTACGGAGCGCTTGTAAACAATTTACTATGTAGATTTTTATGATAATTTTATGGTGTTGAATTTCATAGTATTTTGTGAAATACTATAGTCCTGTGTTATTTCGAGTACTGTTTTTGTATATTGGACAAATATTTCATTTAATAAAATTTTACATATACTCGTAATGTGTGATGAAGATTAGGTCTGGTGGCGGAATATCAATATTTGTCGCAGTACAGTCGCTAGAAATTACGTTATTAACTTATGCTAACTTCATTAAAAACATCACAAATGTACTAAATTAGTAAGTACAGTCGAGTAAATAAATCATTAACAATACAGTTAATTTATTCGCTAACCGGAACGACTATTTGGCGTGTATGCACTGCTTGAAATAGTAATTATACTATTTGTTACTTCGATACAGATTTACTAGACCAGGCCTATCACACTAATATTATAAATGTGAAAGTTTGGATGGTAGTTACTCAATCACGTCGTAATAGCTGAACCGATTCCGATGAAATTTGGTGTATTGATAGATTCAAACATAGGCTACTTTTTGTTGACAAGCAACGCGTGTGAAGCCACTGGCGGAAACTAGTAACTGATAAAAAATATTATGACTGGAAAGAGGGTAGATCGGTATATCTGTCTAGTATGCTTCTTTTTTCATAAATTAATTTCAGATAATAAGTGGCCAGAAATAATCAAGCCATTAAAAGGTTTCGTTATTTATCACCATCATCATCATCGTCAGCCCTTCTCATCACAATGCTGGGCATAGGCCTCTCTTCGTTGTCGCCATTCGCCTCTGTCCTGCGCTGTTCTAACCCACATACGACCTGCGATTTTTATTATGTCGTCGACCCATCTTGCCGGTGGACGACCTGCATTCCTGATTCCATCTCGGGGCCACTATTCAGTCAGCACCCTGCTTCAACTGTCATCACCGCGCTTGGTCACATCTCCTGCCTAACTCTATTTGAGTCCCAATATACGCTTGCTAACGTCTTGAACTTTAGTTCGCTTGTGAATAGCGGTATTTCATTATTTATATTGCACATAAAATCAAGCAAAGTATTGTATTCATATATCAAGTAGGTATCAAGTACTCTATATTCTCCAAATGATATTCTACTCAAAACTACTATTTAGTTGTAATATTACAATAGTTAATCAGTTTGGAGCTAGTTAAACTAGTTATAACTTAATTAAACAAGGTTCCAATCTAGGTCTTGAAACTTTGAAGGTACAGAAACAAGATTTCAGAGAACTGTATCTGTTCTTCATGTAATAACAGCAATTTCTGGAACCAGTTTGGAATACATTACTCGAATATTAGATTAGATTAAATAATATCTATAATTTGCACACCATCAATGATAGTCAAATAGAAGATAATATAGTTAAATCGTGGGTACAAGAGGCGTCCTTATCGCTAAAAGCAATAAATTTCCATTTTGCTGCTGAGATCCCTGTACTTATACCAATTTGGAAAAGTGCTGATAATCGGTTTGGCTGACTTGACCTTCAATACACAAAGAACTACGACAGTTAAACTAGCTTTCTATTAAAGAAACATAAAAAAATAAAAACATTTATTTGTGACGGAACAAAACTTACACATCACACAAGTAAGGTTCAACAAAAAACATATAATGGTTGTTTCAATAAGAGTGCTCGTTTTAAATTTTGTGTATTTTTTTTTAGTTTATGTGGCAACTCTGAAATTTGACAGCTGTCACCTATGATTATTCCGATTAATAAAAATGGAGCGTTCCACAAAAGAAGTACTAGTTATCATTGTCAAAAGTCATTACAAAAAATGGTGAAAGTTACTGCTCGCAAACTTCGCTGAATTTTTGTTCGAGAAAGTGCACCTAATGTGTCCACAATTTGAAAAATCGGCGTTCGTTTCCCTTTGCTCTATTGCCCATTGAACGAATGAATGAATGAATGAATGAAAATTCTTTAGTATACCTTACAAGCTAAACACAACAGATATAAAAATAAAAAATAAAATAAATAAATGTAAGCATAATGGGCGGTCTTATCGCTTAACAAAGCGATCTCTCAACATCGGCAAACGAATTGCCGACGCTTTGCATAGTTCACTGGTTTAAGCTCCTGAGTAAACTGAATCTTGTAAGGGTGAAGGTGGTGGTTTTTCGTCAAAATTCGCTGCGTAGTACTTCGTGAAATTTGAAGTTGTTGAGCACGATGCCGAATTAATGTTTTCGGGGTTTCGGCTATAACCTCGTATATTTTTGGGTTTACAGCAGCAATATTTTCAAGAGATCTACTGATACGTCGACGCAGAGGAGACTTACTGTCCACGACCGACTCAGCTTGTTTAAATGTTTTGACTACTCTTCGAATTGTCTCAGCGTAACTTTCTCCATTTTAAGAATGACCTTTCACATTGATAACACGTTATTCTTTTGTGTAACGCTACATTTTTATTAATCGGAACAATCACAGGTGATAGCTGTCAAATTTCAGAGTTGCCACATACACGGAAAAAAAATACGAGTACACAATTTTTGAAAAGTGCACTCTTATTGAGACACCCTATACATACAAAAAACAAAACCTAACAAATGTGTGTTAAGCCATATGCTACGGTAACCGCTTACCATCAGGTGGGCCGTATCATTGTTTGCTACCTTACTTAGTAGTATACAAAAATCTAAACCTATACCTAAGTAATTATTGACGACTTCCGTGGAGCAGTAGGCGTATAGCCGACTGAGACGCAGGAGGTAGCGGGTTCGATTCCCGCCACGGAACAAGTCTTTGCATGATCTACAGATATTTGTTCCGTGTCTGGGTGATTTTCTATATATTATAAGTATGTATTTACAAAAAAAAAGTATATAAGTATTCTTTCAGTTATCTGGTCCCACAGTACAAGCTTTGCTTAGTTTGGGGCCTAGATAGCGCTGTGTGAAAAAAAAAACTAAAAATGTTCGTTGGCACAAATGAGTAATAGTCTATACACTACACGGTCAGCTGATGCGATCTTTAATATATATATATCTATTATATTAAAGATTCTGGCGAATCTAAAAAGAAAGATGGCGAAAATAAAGATGTGCAAGTAGCACATCTTTATGCTTCGCCAGAATCTGGATCCAGATTTCTGGCTAGTTGGCATCGTTTGCAGGCGCTACAGGGAAGCTACGAAGGAAAATCCCTCAAATAAATAAGTGTTCGTTTTTAAGTTTATGGTTAATCTTTAAGGTATTTATAGGTATGGGACTTGTGATCAATTTTATGTGCACATTGTTGCCTGAAATAAATGTTTTATTATTAACTAGCTGACCCGCTCGTAACCGCGCGTCGCGCTTGTTTCGTACCGCCTTGACATGCATATGACGCGGGCTGTCAATATACGTCGCCCCAGTATAATTGAAAATCTGCCATCAATATGTATGAAGAAATTAATTTTCTTCATAATTTACTTTTGCGTTAATTTTTCCAATATTTTTTATAGTTATCTGAATAGTTATTCTGCTATTCGGGGCGGAGACAAATCCCACAAATCAAAGATCATCAAAATCGGTCCAGCCGTTCTCGAGTTATAGGTAAGTGTTCGAACAAACCCGACTTTGTTTTATATATTAAACGATTATTTGTTGTGCTTTTGGCACAACGCTGATCTTCCGTTGGAACCATTTTAAAAAGGAGAAACCACGGATGACCGCATGCAGAGTACTACAATTACAAAAATATGAAAACATAAATAAATATAAGTTACCACATTAATAAAAAATAATAATACCTATAACAAGTAACAAGAAAAAACAAAAATGTGGATGATTGAGGAACACTAGGCGAGAATGTGCATTAATCAGACCCACTGCTAAGCAAAGGCCAATCTGGTAACCAGGCTATTAAAAACGCCGTTTGAATCGGTCCATCCGTTTGGGAACTGCCAGATGCAGACAGGCGTCAAACGGTATACCACCCCTTAAAATCACAGTGCCAGAAGCTCATACAATTCTTATGAACTTCGGTTTAAAGAGTTTATTCTCATAAGAAAAAATTACAGTTTACTTAAAATGAGTTTAAATATAGAACAGTAATTTTAGGCTAGTGTACAAAGCATGCATTAATTAAGTAGGTATTTAACTTGAAATTTTACATTGTAGAAACTTGCTTAAATAAATCAAAGGTTTTCCAAAAGTAGGTACTAACACACTCAAACTATAACGACTTTAGATAGGTAACTTGCATCTTACAGTGACTACTCGGTTGCAAGTTTATAGAAGTCTTAAGAACTTGCATTCGAGTGATCACTAGTGATCACTCTCTTCTCTTCTAACACAGGTTAATGCAACTTAAACGAAGAGTTCCCAACCCTAGTTTTAAATGTACTCTTGTAATACACAATTACATATTTTTTATGTTGATTTGATTTGATTTGATCACACATTAAATAACTAACGAATAAAAAATGAAGTTACAATTTTTCATTTGTTCTGACACAATAACGCCACTTCCAGCCAACATTGGATTTGTGGCCATAATTGGAGCAATTTTTGGCGTGATTGCTGCCGTTTGCCAAATGGCTTTAAGTTCAACGTGAATGAGAGTTTTAGTGCTCAGTGTGACCACGGCCTAATTGCCGCGGATTAGTGAGAATGGACTTTATTATATTTTGAAACCAAAAATGAGCCAAAATTATGTCACAATGTTTTCATACTACAAAGTCATGGAGCAAAAGTTACTCAATCACGTCGAACCACAACAATTATTAGCATATCATGCGAAAATTTAATTTACAATTTTGTCAAAACATTCTACGTGACTTTATTGTGATCTTATTGTGTGAAAACTTCTTTAGACGCGTTGGGTACTTTTGACATGGAAAAAAGCCATTGAACTCGCCACACTGTTACCGTTACCGACACCTCTGTATATAAGTAGTAAAAACTTTAGGTGCGTTGGGCATTTTTGAGATGGGAAAAAACCATTGAACTCGCGACACTGTTACCGTTACTGACACCTCTGTATATAAGTATCTTGTAATTAAATGTTCAAGTTTTCACTTCTGTCAGCTTTCCCGGAGTGCTACTTTATTATTTATTTTAACTCATGAAAAAACGAGAAAAAACACAATCGTTCGGATTTAAATCAAATGTTCTACCCAAAACCTAAGCCTTAATTAACTTTGCCGTTTTGCCGATTTCATCTCGTATGAAAAATTTATTATTCACCATTTTATATTTTATCGTTTGTTTTTCAATCAAACGTTTTGCCATAAAAGCTATATTCTGTATCCGCGAATTTTCCTACGAACTTTTATTTTACGAACTAGCTATTGCCCTGGATTTGGATGCGACAAATATGATATTTGAGATACAGATAGACTTATAATTTATTATTAAATATATATATACGAGTATATATATCTTAATAATAATATAATGCGACAGAATTATCATAACCAGTTATTTAGAAGTGCTGAGACCAACTGTAGGTAGAGCTAACCAAGTGGGTGTCCTACAACATTTGATCTATTTAGTTATTAATACTACATAGATTAAATGTACCTAAGTAAATGTAACCTATTCCTATTTCTTCTGCGTTTCGGTTCAATTCGTGAACCTTCATCCATTGTCGGTCGAAACACCAATAAAACGGTTTGTTATAAATCCCGTATTTATAATAATGAAAAAAAGGTATATCCGTAAAGTTTCGCCTGAATTTATTTTCAGTGAAGTCTGTTTGGAATATCGTAATATTACACAGGTACAACCTGGTAAGTTTTCTCAAAAATATTTTGTACTATTTCTATAGGTACTACTTTAAAAATGGGTTCATTAAAGAGATCGAGGTCAAACGCGAGGCTAATACTTATAAAAAAAAGTCAAAAAAGAATAGTCTTTGAAAGATGCGGTGACGATAGCCCTCCTGATGTTAAGTAGTTAGGGGCCGTCCATTCATTAGGTGAGGTGTTCAAGGAGGATGGGGGGGGGGAGGTCTAGCCGAATCTCACCCTATCTCACGTGGCGGAGAGGACAGGTCTCAGCTAATATCACGCAATTTTTATTTTTTATTTATCACTGTAAATTTAGATTACAAGAGAAGAAATCTGGAAATAATGAAGTTATTTGTGTTTTTTTAAATAAGTCCAAAGCATTTATCCTATGAATATAAATTTTGAAAAATCTCACGTGAGACAAATCTCAAAAAAGGGAGGGGGTCGAAACAAATCTCGCGACATCTCACTAGGGGGGGATCTCACTAGGAAAAATACAATTTTATAGAGCATACAACCCTTTGCAGTTTTTACACTATTTTGACATAGAAATACAACGAATCGGATTACTGTTATATTTGCGGAAAATGATACAAACTAAATTGGTAAATTCACATTTGAATTTCGACACAACTTTGACCGTGTTTGGTTATGCATAGAATAATTTTGGTTATATGCTTATAGAATATTCAGCTTATCTAGTTTTCGTGTGATTATATGGATTGGATTCTGTCTGAAATTCAGTATAAATGTATTTAATTTTAATTTAAACACTGAATTTTTGAAAATATAGAAGGAGGAAAAAGTAGTGTTTAGAGGACATGGCAAGATACTGTTACAAGATAGTTACTGTCCCCACAGGCACTGGTTCTCGTGTTTGTTCGAAGGACCATGTAGGAGATGGGCTGACTGGTTCGGTTGAGTGGAAGACAAAGAGAAGATGTTTGTGTTAGATCCGGCTTCTTAGATTGTTAGTGGTATATTATTGGTAGACGACCTCCGTGGCGCAGTGGGTGAATAGCCGGCTGAGATGCAGGAGGTAGTGGATTCGATTCCCGCTGCGGAACAAATTTTTGCATGGTCTACAGATATTTGTTCCGGGTCTGGATGTTTTTCTATATATTATAAGTATGTATGTATTTACAAAAAAAGTATATGTATATGTATTCTATCAGTTAAAATAGAAGTTCTTTTATTCATTTTTTTTTTGTTCTTTTATTATTCAGTTTTATTTTAACTGGTACTCAAAGTACAAGCTCTGCTTAGTTAGGGGTTAGATAGCACTGTGTGTAATGTCCAGCAATATTTATTTATTTTATATGTTAAGTGGTATCGTGGGGGCTATAACATAAGCATAAAAATAGATTTGCTTGTAAAAAAGATATCCAGTAGGTATTGCCATATATATATTCGAAATTCAAGTTTTTTTTCTAGCCTACTTTTTCCCACTGTAGGACAAAGGTCTCCCCTAAATCTTGTATCACACTTAAATTAACAAACGATATTAAAACAAATAACTTCGCGGAAATACAAGTAGCGGTAACGTATTCAGTTTCTTCCCAAAGTTTGGCTCAAACCTAATCAAATGCTCGTTTCGTTATGACCAAGTTCTGATACAATTAAGGTAATCAATTTGTTCTCTCTTTAACTTCAAACTGTTTTAACTTAGCTAACTCAGGTATTTAATCATAACCAAATAATATGCCAGTCACGTTCGAAAAATCATGGAGTAAACACAGAATTCTGAGCTAAGAAATGTTGACATATTTTTAATTCTCATTTTTTAAAGGCCTTTATAAGAAGGCTGAAGGTCACACAGGGTGCTATGGAGAGGACTATGCTTGGTATTTCTCTAAAACATCCAATCAGAAATGAGAAGATTCGTAGAAAAATCTATGTCTCTGACATAGCCCAGAGCAGTATCAAGCTGAAGTGACAGTGAGTGGGACACATAGCTCGAAGACCAGAGATGTCAATGTCAAAGTCAAGTCAAATATTTTTATTCATTACAATCACAAGGATCAATTTGAAACGTCAATTTTACTGCCTGTTCCTTCGCGACCAAGCCAGGAAAGAAAGGCAAGAAACAAGGCTGGTTGTTTTTTTTAATGATCCTTTTACAATACATAATACAGAACATAAATTACGTCTAAATTGTAAAATTTTGAACGAGTTGGAGCAATTTCAATCCCAAGCTTCTCTATCATCTAAATAATCCGATATTTTATAGTAGGCTCTTTTATAAAGATTTTGTTTAATTACGTTTTTAAATTTGTTAATTGTCAATTTTTGTACATCCCTTGGGAGTTTGTTATAAAAGCGTACACCTTGCCCTTTAAACGATTTACTAACTTTATGGAGTCTACAAGTGGCAACAGCGAGTTTATCTTTATTTCTAGTATTAAAATTATGATTATCGCTATTTTTCGTAAACAAATTAATATTTTTGTGAACATACATTAGATTTTCATAGATGTATTGACAAGGGAATGTCATAATATTTATTTCTTTAAACTTATTGCGTAATGATTCTCTGGGGCCCATATTATAAATTGCACGAACAGCCCTCTTCTGCAGCACAAAAACGGTGTTTATATCTGCAGCACTCCCCCACAGCAGTATACCGTATGACATAATGCTGTGGAAGTAGCTGAAGTAAACTAGTCTAGCTGTGTCTACGTCTGTAAAAAGACGGATCTTTTTGACTGCGTATGCCGCAGAACCAAGTCTCTTCGACAACCCATCAATGTGAGGGCCCCATTGAAGATTATTATCTAGGGTTATACCTAAGAATACGGTGGTGTCCACAAGAGCCAACTCCTTCTGAATGCTTTGAATATATTTTTATGAATACTTATTGATTTTAGAACATAGAAATACCCCTGTAGGGCATTAAGACGTGTTAGTTTTTTCTAATTAAACTTGAGAATCAATATGTTCTTGCTCGTAGATTGGTCAATGTAAGTGAATAATTGATTCTATGCTATTGTATTGCCAATTGTTATTTAAAGTTATGTTGACTTAACTGACCATTAACTAATGGCTATGAATAATAGACACAGAAAATTATCTATTGTTCGCGTATTTAAGAGTATTGCTTATTTAGTTTTATTTTAGTGTTATATTGTTCCTGTGTGGTAATTACATTAATGAGTTATCTTATCTAATGTACATTTGTCCACTTCTTTTAACGCCACAAACGTCATCACAGCAATCTTCTCCTTTATCTGGCCTGTGTACGTATGTAAACTGATAACTACAACCTAGAGGTCCTCAAGTCGAGAGTGAATAGGTTTCTTCTAGGCAAGCGTGTACCATCATATACTGTTTCATCGCTTACCATCAGACGAAATCGTGGTCAAACGCTAGCCTATAATAAAATTAAAAATCTCATGTCCAATAGGCTGCTGAGAAGCATCGATGAAGCAATGCAGCTCAATGAACTGGACTTTTGACTGCTACTTATAACACGAGTGCTACTACTTATAACTCGTGTTATAAGTAGCAGTCGATTGATAGTCTCGTCCGACCAATGCACAGTTGTTAACTGCATGATTGTTTTTTTTTTATTTAAAATTTATTAATACTTAATTTAAACGCCCTAAATAAAATGTACCTAACATTATAACTGCTATTTTTAACACGTTTTTGAGTAACAAATAAACGAAATTATTTTTATTAAAAATAAACATTATAGGTTTTGTATGACCCACCTCTCTTAAAAATGTTTCGATATTGGGTCATCCCAGTCTAATTGGCACTCCAACAATTTAGAATAGAATTTTGGGGCAACATCTAATAACCCTAATGGATCAAAAAGAGTCGCGGCCTTCCTCTGCCTCGTTTTTTAGGGTTCCGGATCAAAATGGTAAAAACGGAAACCTTTGCGACTCTGTCCGTCCGCCTGTCACAGCTGATTATCTCACCAATTACTGAACCTGCTTGCTGCTTCCTTCCTGCTTGAAATTTGGAATAGTTACAAATAAGATACAGACCTTCCTCTATTGCAAGTAAAAAAATTTAAAAATATTATAATTTAAAATATACATGTGCAAAGATTACAGAAAAATTGTAAGGAAACTCTATCTAGAATAGTTTTTTAGATATTTATTTCTTGTATTCGTTTATTTAATTAGAGATGTCTATATTAAAAGTTTTCTTTGTTTATCAGTCAAATAACTAGATGGCGCGTCTTAATGTACATAAATAAAACTATCTAGTTTCAGAACCCTCAGTGCGTCAGTCCTACTCGAACTTGACCGGTCTTTTTTTATTTTGCTTTTGATGATTGTATTTATAAAGCTGTCATGCTGTTTATGATGATCAACAATCTTTCCCCTTCTTTATTGTACATATAAAAAACACATCAGCAAACTTATTGCTAATGAATTAGCTGATGGGTGCGCTTCACGGTGTTTTGTTTACTCCTTACGCATAAAGGGGGTTTAAAGTATAAGTAAAAAATATAAGATTAAATATTATTTGTCTGTGCGGAATTCCAGTTCCCAATTTGACGGGTTTCAATGCGGTTGATCTGTTTTTTAAGTAAATAAATAAATAAAATATTTTTATTGACTCAAAAACCTTCTGTAAAAGACGTCCTATGAAGTCTGCTCCTAGAGTTGCCCAGAGAGCAATGGAGCGTGCCATGTTAGGCATCTCACTGTTGGATCATATAGCATATACCCAACATCGAAATACGTAACATACTTACTTAACGAAATAAATAAACATTTCTAATAGCTATTAAAATTGATAAAAGATTCTCTTAAATTGTATAACTATTGTCATTACGGGACTAAAATAAAAAAACGAGTAAATAAAACATGATGAATATTTATTGTTTATAATGTACATTGTTGAACATATATATATATATGTTTTTTTATTTTAGTCCCGTAATAACAATAGTTATACAATATATATATATATGTTCAACAATGTACATTATAAACAATAAATATTCATCTATATATATATATATCATGCATATATGTTAACTAGAATTAGAAATAAACAGTGTACAATAATATGTTAAAAACTAAATTTAAGTATAAGTAGCTAGATGATTCTTTAATTGTAATCAAAAATGTTTGTGTGTGATTTCTTGTGTACCTTACCTAAATAAAAATAAAATATGTTGTTTTACTAACTAAGAAATTAAAGAAAAGAAAACAGAGGTTTATGGGCGGGATAGCTCGCGCGCCAGACCATCGCGTCCGGACAGGTAAAAAAAAACATCGAAATACGACGCAGAACCAAAGTCGTGGATGTAGGTGGATCAACCAGCTGAAGTGGAGATGGGGGGGGGGGATGCTTGGAGGACAAACGGAAGATGGACGAGGGTAGGAACTGAGTGGTGGCCGTGAAAAGGGTGCAGACCAGTTAGCAGACCACCAGCCAGATGGTCGGGCGACATCGCGATAGATAATGATGATGATTATGAAGTTTCTGACATCTGAGCTAGGTACAAAAACCTGTGTTACAGAAGTCTGCCTCTCCCATAGTTAAGGTCCCTTAGTTTAGGTATTTTATTTTTTTAACTGCATACTGCTATGATTATTCTATCAGTGTGAGTTTGTGTCACCTACACACAAGGTAGTAGGTGTATGCATCTGTGTGTGTGTGTGTGTGAGAGAGAGGGTGTGTTGTGTATGTTTGTGGGATGGTAAAGTGTTTGCGAGATGGGTCTTAAAAGTTTAGAAATTGTTGTAGCAGTTTACGCCAGCCAGGAATATATAATCTCAAAATTATTTTGTATGTCCTATTTTTTATACATTACAGACAAAAATGCGTAAAAAAAGGACATGTACAAAAACGAGCTCCCTAATAAAAGTTTTCGTTTTAAGTCACTAACTTTTTATTAAAATCCCACTATCTCTCATAATTCATTGTAAATTATTCATTGTATGGTATAATCCCTTATTCATCCATCATTTTATCAAACGAACCTATTTCTTTATATCCATCGCACCCTTCCCCTAAATCTAGACCAAATTGAGTAAGAAAATTTACTATCAAATATCACAATGATACCTTAATCCAGTCCCTTTTGCGGCCTTGATTATTTATATGCTAAAGAGGGTAAGCCAGAGCGGAATATAGTAGTGAAACCGATGGTATGTTATGTAAATTCGAACGCACTGCCGTTAAAAGCATGGGTGAGTTGTTAAACTCGTGGAACTCTTATAGGTTGGACTTGGTGTCAAAATACTACCAACAAACAACAGAACCAAATAATACAACATTGGAATATATATCCAAATATTAACTAGTGTTTCCGAGTGTATTTTTTTCATACAGTCAGTCTGTCACCGCATTCACGACATTAACTTAAAACACATATGCAGAATCGTATTAACTGATTTTAGAAATGAGTTTAATACCGGTAGCTTGAATATTTATCTAGTAATCGATACATTTCCAATAAAAAAAGTTAACGTTAATCGGCGGCGCCTTTGCGCCGATGCTGCTTAGTTAGTTTAACAGGTACCTACTTACATGATGAATGATGGGCATGTTTACCTATTTTATACAGTCTGTTTCATTGATATTTTAGAACTTGAAATTATAGTAGATTGAAAATTAAAAAATCTCATGTTATTGACTTTGTAAAAAAACTATTTATTTACAACAATACTAGCCATCATCCCTTAAATTAATGTCGTAAGTGCGGTGACACGCAGTATAAGTGAAACTTGGTGTTTATTAATTAATTATACTCATTGTTATTGGTTATGTACATCGATATAGTTGCAAATCCCTAAGATCATCGTTTTCATTATTGTATAAAGAGTGACGAGTAATCCGCCGCGCGACTAAGACGCTGGCGCTAAGCGTGTTTAATATCGTTAATAAACAGTTTATAATCCGGTCACATTATCTCGAGACCTGGCGTCGATGACGTCACGTCGCGTCGGCGCTCTGATATGGTGCACAAAACAAGCATCCTCTAGTAGGATATTATTATAAACGATAAGATTTCCAACAAAACAAATATTGTGTTAATTAATTTAATGTAGGTAATATAGGTACGTAGGAAAGGAGAACGGGGCGGGAGGTTCGCATTCCAGCGAGGTCTCGAGATAATGTGACCGGATTATACGTGAAATATTACCGTTTTCTTGTGGCACTCCAGAACATTACTAATTAATACTTTTGTACGATGCTATACTGGGATCGTACAGTTATAGTGTATGGATAACGTAATAATTATTTGGCAATATGTGGTTGCCATTCCGATTTCTTGTATAGACGTTCGTACAAAATTATCACGGTATGCAAAATGATAGACTTAAAATAGGACCTATTCGATATTCTTTAGTGTAGATATTGATGATACTGTTACGAGCTGAGGGTTCGGGATAAAATAATGAGAATCGATCTAACCAAAATAACACTTTTATTCAACACTAAAACGATGAATACACGAACTTGGTCACACGGAATCACAACACACTAATTCACACCACTGTTGCACCACTTAAAGTCACCGAAATGTTCGCACGTATAGCAAAATCCAGACTGACTGTCCGGCCATCTCTCCGGCCTATTTATATCGCACACAATTCACTACACTAGAACGTCTCGAACGTTCCAGGAAAAGGGTCGGTGTTTCGACAGAATGACCAATCCCCATCCTGCGCAACCGCAAACAATAATACAGCAGGTAAGACAAAAGCCTTCGAGAAATTTCGGCTATTTCTTATTGTGTAACAGCGTAACAATACGTTGACGTCACTTTTTTAGTGTTCTGAGGGCTTAGCCAAGTTACAGTCGATTAGCGATGACGCTAGTCGTTAAGTCCGAAAATGTATGGGATTTGACACATGCTATAGAAATACCACGTGATACAGCGACAACAAATGTACCTAGAAATCGAATAGATTCGCAGCGAATGTACCTATAATTGGGCTACGGGTCCTGAACTGTAAACGCTGTAACAAGTATGTCTACTCCAATTATATGAGTTTTAATTTAAAAAGAAATACTGCTATTTAATATTAGTAAAAGCGTACATATGTTACGTATGTTATCAAAATGGTAATATTTAAAATGTTTAAAGAAATACTTGTTAAACTCTCAAAAGTTTTCACATATAGGGTGTTTGATAATATACGCACAAAAATAAAAGGGGTTATTTTGATGAGCATAATAAATAAATTTGTGAAATGTTTACCATAGAAATGTGAAATTTATTTTGGCATGTAAAAACAAACACGCTATTAAACTTATTATGTTGTGCTATTGCATAATACTTGCCATCTAACCACAGGTACTGTATTGGTGACGTCTCGAAATATCTCTTGTTGTCCTTTTCTAATCCAAAACTCGCAGGCATTTCCGAAAGAGATATCAAATCGGCCTTTATCTTTGGATGTCGATTGCAAGAGTAGGCAGTAAGTTTGATATCGAATTAATCACCTAAACTTAGTCGATTTTCTTAAAATTTGATAATATAACTAGTAGTTTTTTTTTTGAGAAGTCTTTTTTATGTCACTTGAATATCGTCAGTATATTACCAAACACCCTGTATAGGTGGTTGTTCTGGGCCTGGTTAATAGGAATTATAATTGCTCATGTACATTAAAGTTACCTACTTCATTTTCAAAGTTAACTTTTGTTTTATATTAGTATTTTATTTTGTTTATAAATTATGTTTGTTTGTTATTATTTACTAGTTCTTATGTACTACTAATGTGTTGCCACAGTTGCTGCTTGCACGCACGGTAATGGCACCACGGAAGACCAGCGATGTAGTAGTGTAAATTTTATGCTACTACAGCATAATGCTGAGTGGCGACCCTTTTTGCTTTCTCATTATTATTATAGTCCAGTCAAATAGACCGTGAAATCGGGTTTTTCGCCTATACGGATAAATTTATATGGAAATAATCAGGAAAATGCGTAGAAAACTGTGGGCAAAGTAAAAAAATTTTCAACCCCCGGGAAGGGGGTGAAAAAAATTTAAAACTACCCCAAAATACGATTTTGGGTTAAATTTTGAAAATATCAAAAAAAGTTTCAAATAAAAGTTGTAGAGCATAAATTTTAGGCCTACCTCTCTCTTACCATTTTTTCCCTAAAACGCATCCTTTCACCCCTAGGACGGTATAAAGGGTTAAAAAATAAAAAATTAATAAAAAATTTGATTTTTTCAATGTTTTTTTTAATTTTTTTTTAATTATAAACAACAATCGTAGAGAAAAAATTTTTTTTCATCCCATTTATTAAAACTGAAGGGGTAGAAACGGATTTACCTCAATATTTCGCTCAAAACGGGTTATATTAAAAAAAAAAAAAAAAATTTTAAATTTTTTTTACAAATTTTCATGTAACATTTATATTTTTAGATTTTTACCTGCAGGTAAAAAAATTTATTAAAGACAGGTAATTTATGTTTCAGTCCTACGCCTTTGTAGAAAGAGACAGAAAATTCAGCTATTTCGCTCTTACTCATTGTAGTTACGGTCACCGTGGCGCGCGTGTACAACCTCGTAGCTTACATGCGTGCGAGAGAGATAGAAGAATCTATTGCTTTCTCCGTCTCAATGAAAACCATATGACACGGCAAAACACTTTTTCTTATTGTAGCTCCTCTTGCGCGCATCTATGACAGCATGGTAGATTTTTGAAAACATCTCAAAAAGTAAGTGAGATAGAGCTATTTTACATAAATAATATTTTGTAGATAATTTTATTTACTATAAAAAAGGTCCAGTCGTTCAATATTTTATCACCCTTACTTTTCGAGATATTTTAACAAATTAAAAAAAAAATTCCACTTTTGTTTTTTTTTTTTGCAAATTTTTCAAGAGAGATAGAGCTATTTTACATACAGTAAGTTTTGTAGATAATTTTATTTGCTATAAAAAATGTCTAGTGCTGCAATATTTTATCTCCCTTATTTTTCGAGATATTTTAAAAAATTTTAAAAAAATCCGCTTTTGTTTCTTTTTTTGCAAATTTTTCAAAAATTAAGAGAGATAGAGCTATTTTACATACACTAAGTTTTATAGATAATTTTATTTGCTATAAAAAATGTCCAGTGCTTCAATATTTTATATCCCTTACTTTTCAAAATATTTAAAAAAAAAACATGATTACTCTCTTACCTGATACTTTTTACGAAGCTTTCCACTGATAAAGACTTTCTTCATGACTGTTTATGGTCAGAAGGATGAAGCTTAAAGAATGATGGGGCAAATAGAGACGGTTATTATAATTAATTCAAGAAATACATCTTTTTTATGATATATATTTTTTATTAAAAAAATACAATAAATGTAATAAAACAAATTACAAGCATCCTACAGTCACTATGCGACTGCCCAAATTTACGACATTATGAATAAGAAAAATTTGCCTTTACGATTTTCTGATATTTTTAATCATATATAACTATCATAAAACTAAATAAATAAACAAATTCTGTTTATCGTATAATTTATTTGTAGAAATTAAAAAAAAAAAAAATTTCAATTTTCTTATAACAATTTTTATGAAAAATGTGTTTGTTAAATAATTTTAAAAAATAGTCAAGTGACAGCTAACTTTAATGTCATTATTTATGACACTGAAGTTAGCAGACGTCTAAAAATTTTTGTTTTTTTTTCTTAAAATTACAACTAGAAAGATATTTATAAAAATTGCACTTTTAGTTTTTCAAGTTTTTAACATGTGATATTTTTCTTTTTTAATTATTTAATTGAATTTTGAAATGTCAGCTTACTTCATTTTCATAATTATTTTTATTTTTTGATATGTTCTGGATTTTTTTTTTGTAAAATTGTTATCAGTAAAAAAATTTTTATTATATAAAAATGAGTCATGTTTATTTTGAAAATTTTATTTTTCACTATTTTATACGAGCTTTCAGACATCATAATGTATTGTATACACACACTGCCGAGGAACCAAGAACTTATAGATATTTTGACTTAATAAATTAATATTATTTAAAGTATGTAATATTATTTGATTAAGAAAAAGTTGTGGAAATTTAATCCCGCTGTAGTTTTGTGAATAATTTCTAACTTTAGAAGCCGCAACACGGGGGTTATAACCATGTGTTTTCATTAAACTAACCTCAAAGACTGATGACAATTTTCTAAAATAATAAAATAATGTTATGATTACCTTGATAATTCACTTCAGACTATCAGATAACTATTGTATGATTTATGTAATAATTTCACTTATTTCCAGAATTTAATTTAACACAACACAATTATTAAAATAACTAAACGCCGGCGAGACATGATGCACATGTGTTTTGCTTTTGGTCATACTAGTTGCTTGTAACGGGCAACGCCTGCGCATATGACGAAAACAATGACACTGAAATTAGAAGACACTTGACGATTTTTTTATTTTTCTTGAAAAACAAAGTATAGAAAATTATTTAAATAAATTTAATTTATAGTTTTTAAAAGCTCTGAAATATGATATTTTTCTAATAATATTTTTTTGGGATAAATTAATTTGTTCAAAATTTTTTTTTAATTATTGGGAGTCTCAATTTCAGTGTCATCAAAAACATTTTTTTTTTTTAATTTTTTAAAATATTTTGCAAAGTAAGGGATATAAAATATTGAAGCACTGGACCTTTTTTATAGCAAATAAAATTATCTACTGACACTGAAATTAGAAGACACTTGACGATTTTTTTATTTTTCTTGAAAAACAAAGTATAGAAAATTATTTAAATAAATTTAATTTATAGTTTTTAAAAGCTCTGAAATATGATATTTTTCTAATAATATTTTTTTGGGATAAATTAATTTGTTCAAAATTTTTTTTTAATTATTGGGAGTCTCAATTTCAGTGTCATCAAAAACATTTTTTTTTTTAATTTTTTAAAATATTTTGCAAAGTAAGGGATATAAAATATTGAAGCACTGGACCTTTTTTATAGCAAATAAAATTATCTACAAAACTTAATGTATGTAAAATAGCTCTATCTCTCTTACTTTTTGAAAAATTTTCCCAAAAAAAAAAAGTGGATTTTTTTTTAAATTTTTTAAAATATCTCAAAAATTAAGGGAGATAAAATATTGAAGTTTTTTTTTATAAATATCTTTTTAGTTGTAATTTTAAGAAAAAAAAACAAAAATTTTTAGACATCTGTTAACTTCAGTGTCATAAATAATGACATTAAAGTTAGCTGTCACTTGACTATTTTTTAAAATTATTTAACAAACACATTTTTCATAAAAATTGTTATAAGAAAATTGAAATTTTTTTTTTTTTTAATTTCTACAAATAAATTATACGATAAACAGAATTTGTTTATTTATTTTGTTTTATGATAGTTATATATGATTAAAAATATCAGAAAATCGTAAAGGCAAATTTTTCTTATTCATAATGTCGTAAATTTGGGCAGTCGCATAGTGACTGTAGGATGCTTGTAATTTGTTTTATTACATTTATTGTATTTTTTTAATAAAAAATATATATCATAAAAAAGAAGTATTTCTTGAATTAATTATAATAACCGTCTCTATTTGCCCCATCATTCTTTAAGCTTCATCCTTCTGACCATAAACAGTCATGAAGAAAGTCTTTATCAGTGGAAAGCTTCGTAAAAAGTATCAGGTAAGAGAGTAATCATGTTTTTTTTAATATTTTGAAAAGTAAGGGATATAAAATATTGAAGCACTGGACATTTTTATAGCAAATAAAATTATCTACAAAACTTAGTGTATGTAAAATAGCTCTATCTCTCTTAATTTTTGAAAAATTTGCAAAAAAAGAAACAAAAGTGGTTTTTTTTTTTTAATTTTTTAAAATATCTTGAAAAGTAAGGGAGATAAAATATTGCAGCACTTGACATTTTTTATAGCAAATAAAATTATCTACAAAACTTACTGTATGTAAAATAGCTCTATCTCTCTTGAAAAATTTGCAAAAAAAGAAACAAAAGTGGAATTTTTTTTTTAATATTTTAAAATATCTCGAAAAGTAAGGGTGATAAAATATTGAACGACTGGACCTTTTTTATAGTAAATAAAATTATCTACAAAATATTATTTATGTAAAATAGCTCTATCTCGCTTACTTTTTGAGATATTTTCAAAAATCTACCATGCTGTCATAGATGCGCGCAAGAGGAGCTACAATAAGAAAAAGTGTTTTGCCGTATCATATGGTTTTCATTGAGACGGAGAAAGCAATAGATTCTTCTATCTCTCTCGCACGCATGTAAGCTACGAGGTTGCGCACGCGCGCCACGGTGACCGTAGCTACAATGAGTAAGAGCGAAATAGCTGAATTTTCTGTCTCTTTCTACAAAGGCTTAGGACTGAAACATAAATTACCTGTCTTTAATAAATTTTTTTACCTGCATGTAAAAATCTAAAAATATAAATGTTACATCAAAATTTATAAAAAAATTTAAAATTCAATTTAATTTTTTTTAATATAACCCGTTTTGAGCGAAATATTGAGGTAAATCCGTTTCTACCTTGTTTTAATAGATGGGATGAAAAAAAAATTTTTTTTTGTCTACGATTGTTGTTTATAATTAAAAAAAAAATTAAAAAAAAAACATTGAAAAAATCCAATTTTTGTATTTTTTATTAAATTATTATTTTTTAAACGCTTTATACCGTCCTAGGGGTGAAAGGATGCGTTTTAGGGAAAAAATGGTAAGAGAGAGGTAGGCCTAAAATTTTATGCTCTACAACTTTTATTTGAAACTTTTTTTGATATTTTCAAAATTTAACCCAAAAATCGTATTTTGGGGTAGTTTTTAATTTTTTTAACCCCCTTCCCGGGGGTTGAAAATTTTTTTACTTTGCCCACAGTTTTCTACGCATTTTCCTGATTATTTCCATATAAATTTATCCGTATAGGCGAAAAACCCGATTTCACGGTCTATTTGACTGGACTATATATTCTGTACCTATTATGTTAAATGTACCCTTGTAATGCAAAATAAACGTTTTTTACTTATGCTAAAGTATGTGTTACTTCAGCTGACCTCCATTGTTGTATAATGCCTGTCAAATTATGTGTTTGCAATAAAAACGTCCTCATTTTACGTAACTGAATTTACACGTTTTTAAAACGGTAGTGGAAAAACCCCGAAGAAGCTCGTGACTTAATTAATTCTGCACGTATTATTATTTCCTGCTAATTAAAATTATCCAAGCTAAAATAATGGTGTAGATGCTGGGAAAGGTTTAACCCTTGTCCTAGGCACTAGAGCTGCGTTTGTTAAAGATAAAGATTTATTTATTTGCCAAAACATGGGTAATACAGATGTTATAAAATTGAATGGTTTCACCATATTTAACCATAGTTGTTATATTCAGTATTCATTTATTCATTTCATTACATTGCATAATATTGTTTACAAATGCCAGTTAATATAAATGAATAATAATAAACAAATTAGAATTAAGCAGAACATTGGAAAACAATCGGTTATAGTAGATACTACTTACGCAAATGTGAAAATGAACAGCTCATGTATTCATTTAAATGATAAAATGGTTGGCTTTCGAAGAACGTTTTTAGATTTAATTTAAATCCTTTCAAAGGAAGTCGTGTTATTTCTAAAGGAAGCTTAATTGTACATAGCGAGCTTTATATAGGTACCTTGTTTATATAGATTTTGACGCGTTGAGCCGTTGACGTGCGTGGAGGTTCCACGCACTTATCACACCAGAGATAAGGTGACGAAATTGGAACCAGATGGACTCGCAAGGAGCCAACACTGTTGAAGCCATGGAAGAATGCAAAGCGTACCCACAACCTCGACCAAAGGTTTAAAAGGAACGTGAGGTCTTAGTCAGTAAGAATCTGACATAACCTTCTGCCACTAGCACCCCAAGGGGGAAGGCATCCAAGACGGATTTCCTCACGCAAAAAAAAAGGTATTGCTGCTCGGCACCAAGCACTCTAATAAATCTATTTTCAATAATAGGTTTTATTCAGTCGAGCAATTCCTCGGTTTAAACAGATGTGTTGTTCTTACTAAGTAACATTATCCAAATTTTCAGTACGAGTAGGACAAATACAATGTTCTTAGCCATTGGGGCATTGCTATATGTTTCAGACGCAGTAGTAGCGCATTCATGTGGCGTGACCACGCTATCCATCTTTGTCAACGAGCGTATGTGTGCGTGACCAGAACCGGAGATGTTTGTACGAACATGAAATACTGTTACATAGAGTAAGCGGTGGGGTATGTAGGTAGTAGAGGCGGTAACAATGTCTCTCGGTTGAGATTGGAACATTTGTATCTGGATCCGACCTAAGATCTGGATCACTGAAACGTTTGATTTATAATCATTCGGATCAGCAGCTCTGACGGTGTAAAGCAATCGCAGGTCAGAACCAGATCAGTATGTATCATCTAAATCTGACACATGATGACATGATAGTATGTATCAGATCTATTTGCATCTCTTTTACTCTTACGCAACTCTTACTGGTTGTCTCGTTCTAGCATGGTGATACTAAGAGCGGGAACAAACCGAAGTCGTCGTAGATAAAAGAATAGATAATTTTTTATTGTTACACCAAATTACAATAACTTAACCAAGAAAACTTAAAGAATAATACGTGTTGGTACGATGAGCGGTCTTCTTGCTTAAAGCGTATTCTTCCAGGCAACCTTTGAATAGACTGGATTGAAAAAACGTGAGAGAAGGCGGTGTTACAATAAATACCTATTTAATAACCAAAGTCTACTTTCGTTGCTTTCGAATCAAGTACAAATAAATTATAGTTATCTATCTTGTGTTGTGTATCCGTGGCGGCGCGCCGAGTGCTTCAGTTGGTTGAGTGAGAGAGAGAACAAATGAGGCTTTTATAGTACTAGAGAGATACGTATCTTTTGTATCAGTATGAAGAAACAACTCCCAGAGCTATATCCAAAGAGAGAGCAAATGAAGCTTTTATAGTACTAGAGAGATACGTATCTTTTGTATCAGTATGAAGAAACGACTCCCAGAGCTATATCCAAAGAGAGAGCAAATGAAGCTTTTATAGTACTAGAGAGATACGTATCTTTTGTATCAGTATGAAGAAATTACTCCCAGAGCTATATCCAAAGAGAGAGCAAATGAAGCTTTTATAGTACTAGAGAGATACGTATCTTTTGTATCAGTATGAAGAAACGTCTCCCAGATCCATATCCGTAAAGAGAGAGCAAATGAGGCTTTAATAGTACTAGAGAGGTACCTATCTTTTTTATCAGTATGAAGAAACTACTCCGAGAGCCATATCCATCAAGAAAGAGCAAATGAGGCTTTAATAGTACTAGAGAGGTACGTATCTTTTGTATCGGTATGAAGAAACGACTCCCAGAGCCATATCCGTAAAGAGCTATACACCACTGGTACATAACTAAGTAACTGTGTACCGGGGTGTATTACACGGGTTTATTTTATTAAAATTACTTTATTCAGATAACTGGGATTCACATATTATTAATAATGATACTGTAATGATACATTAAAGTAATATTATCAGCATTAAAATGAGTACTGATATAAAAACCCACAAAAAATTAATATAGAAAATTTGTCCATAATTGGGGTTAATTAATTATACCCAGCTGAGACCTAGCACCTTTATATAGGACTGACAGGATAGGCATATCCTGCCAGAGCCCCAAGTAATTTGTTGTTATCCGAGATCTTATTTCCCTGACATATCAGGATAGTTCAGGATACTTACTAAGAACTTCACGTAAAAATTGTATTTATTTATCACAAATAGATTTTTGTTTGGACACAATCTCACTTGATGGTAAGCGATGATGTGGATCTAAACAATTTAACTGAAACCTATTCACTCTTACCTTAACAATAATTTTAGACTGTTCAAGGAGATGCATAAGTAAGTAACTGATAAAAATAATGCGAGAAAACTTGAGAGTTTAGTGTACAACAAAACTTTTTATATTTATCGGGTTACGTAGAGTTACCGAGTAAGACTGCCTGGGGCCAACCTCAATCTTTTGAAGCAATATTAAAATAATATTACAAAACATTTCGTACCATGACCCTCTAATAATAGTAACTATGACTAGTAAGCTTACTTTATTATTGTAAAGGCAAAGCAGTTTTGGTGACGTCACCATAAATCGTTTACTCAAAACGTTTCGCATTAGAGCTCAAATGAAGCGTAAAAGTATCTTAAAAAGTAACTAAATGGTGTTTATTTTCGCAATGTTTTATACTGAATATGGTGATATCATAACAGGATTATAACAGTAATATTTAAAAGTTTTATGGTTCAAATCGAAGTAATGTTGCTACAAGCTTGAAACAAAACGCTTCTGAATCTGATGGTTTTCTAAAAGATTGTGGTTGGCACCCTGGGCCCGTAGCCAAATTACATTCGCTGCGAATCTATTCGATTTCTACATACATTTGTTGTTGCTGAATCACGTGGTATTTCTATAGCATGTGTCAAATCCCATACATTTTCGGACGGACTAACTTGGCTAAGCCCTCTGGTCTATCAGTGTATTCAAGAGTCAGGGTATGCATGAGATACCGTTATTATCCTGTCTTTTAACCCGAGACCGACCGCACATAACTTACAGTCGGGTATTCTGGTTGCTGATTCGGAGTGCGTACCGAATCAAAATGTGATAAATTATTTAGGCATTGAATTGTCTTGGTTGATGAAATCTTGGAGCTAGG
This sequence comes from Philereme transversata, assembly GCA_963924445.1. Lineage (NCBI taxonomy): Eukaryota > Metazoa > Arthropoda > Insecta > Lepidoptera > Geometridae > Philereme > Philereme transversata. The sequence goes on along the minus strand of OZ004338.1, from coordinate 12,430,179 downwards.
ATTGTAGGGGCTTTATTAGCCGAGTTGATATTCAAATATATCTGTCAGGTTCTAATAGTTATCAAAGACCAAATCTTGGGGTGGTTTATGTAGTGTCTAAATTGCCACAAATAAAATATGGCCGTCATTGCATTATTTTTATTACATTGTTACCACCACGCTCCGGCCATATTGTAATAGTACATTATGATATAAGTGCGGTAAGTGGAAAATTACAGCCGAGGCGATATTGCTAGCCCGAGCAGTAGGCGAGGGCTACAAGAAAGCAGAGGCTGTAATTATCAAAGCGCACGTATCTCATCCCATGTGTCACACCCATATGTGAAATAAATAAAACTCGGACTTTCTTAAACGAATAAATCTTTAATCACTTTTAAAGAAAAATTTGAACAATTAGGGATGCGCGCGCATCAGTGCTTTTTTTTTAAGGCAAAGGCAAAAAAAGAGCCAGTATTACTAATAAGTTGGAAAGTCGTAAAGAGTTGGAGTAATATAATCTCGATGCATGGTTTTTGGAATTGACCCAAAATGTTTGTAAACTTAGGAGTCAAAAAGGTAAAACAGGTGAATAAATTTATCCTGCATTTCATACCGTATTTTACTATAGATAGATATATAGGTAATTCTTTAATGTAACAAAAAAAATAAGTAATATTAGAAAACTTAGACTATTACACGGTGGTACAATGGGCGGCCATTAGAATCTTTAGACAATATTAGATTATAAAACGAGGGGATAAAGCAGTGTCTTGCGTCACGGGTGCTATTGAATCCCGAACGTAACGAAGGATTCTATAGTTAACTCACGAGCAGAACAAGGGAGTTACTAGAATTCTGAGTGCAGAGAGGGATATAGGCACGCCGAAGATGCAGACAGCTTTATCCACGAGGAAAATACTCTACTTTTCTCACTTTCAGCGAGACAATAAAAACCAAATCTTGGTTGGTGCATTCTGTGCAGAGGTTAGTTCGATTTACGAATAAATAATGTCTTTTTGGTTCAAATTTAAATACAGATGAGGTTCAAATTAAATCACCTCGCAGGCATAATAAAATTTAGTACAACTTTACTCCCGGCTCAGCCGTACGGCTTCAACCACCTGCTTTCGGTAAGGTTTACATGACATATAATATGACATTGTCGAGCAGGTGGTGTAAAAAATATATTTTATTGATAGTCAAGCCACATTATGCCATATAATAGTTATAAAATAAATAATGACACCAAAAATTTAAAACCTTACCTATTTTCTTATCCACAAAGCGACAACTATTAGCTAAGACCCCTAACAAGGTCAGGTTATAATCAAACTTAGGGACCGCAGTAACCTTAACTAACCGACCAACATTGTGTTTGTAATTAATAAGTTTGAGGTTAATTACAAAGGTACGTAGATAAGAGAAGAGATACCTTCCTTTGGTGCTTTGTTGTCTATTCATGAAAAGGGATAGAGAAAGGTAAGGAAAAGATTGGATAGTTTTAAGAATAGAATAGAATAGAATACTCTTTATTGCACACCAAACAAATTTAAACATACAAAGAAATACACAAAAATAAAATTAGTGTAAAATGGGCGGTCTTATCGCTAAAAGCAATCTCTTCCAGACAACCTTTAGATGGAAAAGACAAAACAAAATCAAAAAGACGGTGGTGTATCTATGTTCATAAACTTACGGAAATGGTTGTATACCTTAGATTTAAAGATAGGAAGAGATTTAGATGATCTGATAGAGAAAGGTAGGTAAAGCGTTCCACAACCACACAGCTTGAACTGTAAAGGAGTCATCATCAAATTGAGAACTGTGAACAGCCGTTTGAAGACTTAGAGCTTCAGATAAGCGTAGGTTTTTAATGACAATTTTACCAATAAATCTTCAATATTATATTATCTTCTTCTTTCTATACATATAAAAGGCTTTGTCCTGAATTACTGATTGACGGATTAACGCACAGCCTAAACCGCTGATTGTCGAGACCTGAAACTTGGAGGGTGTGTTGTTTGTATGACGTAGGCATCCGATAAGAAAGGATTTTCCGAAATTCTACCCCTAAGGGGTTGAAAAAGGGGGGCATAGTTTGTACGGAACAACGTGATTCCTTTGTCCAATCTACTTCAAATTTTGCATAAACCTATTTTAACAGAATTGATGGAAGACGTTTTTCGTATTTTATTGAAATTCATCCCATAACGAGGTTAAAAAGGGTTAGAAAGTTATTTTGGCGGTGATTTGCTTCGAAGTTGATATCAATACTCCTTAGTGCTTTTGATTTAAATTACATTTTATTTTGACACAGTCATGTTTGAAAACTCAATCAGATTTTATTCAAAAAAGGTTGAACTCACTTAAAATCAAGCAAATATTCTTTAAAATAGGAATGTCTCGAAAGTCACCGTACTATTATTAGTACCTCATTTGAAGGTTTCTAAGCTTATAGAGGTTATGCACTTTTAGGACACGGCCTCATAGGGACGTAGAGTTCGGAATTTGAAATGGTAAGGACTAGAACATTTGTGTGTATTGTGTTTCGCATTTTTTTACATTTATAAATTTGTCTGCAGCATTACCGAGTTATGGTGCTGTCTCAGTCACACTTCAGATGCAAATTGACAATCGACATGAAAATGATGAGGCACAATTCGGTAAATTTACAAAAATCCTCTCCAATTCACCTATCAAATCAGTTAATACGGTTCTGAGTGTGTTTTTTAAAATAATCTCGTTTGAAACAAAACGGGTTGCATAAATACATGTGTACGAAACAAAGCATAAAAACATAAAGTTAAAGTGAAAAAGTACATACAGGTGCAAATTTGGTAGCGCACTAACCTGGTGAAAATGATCATTTTTAACCGATGACGCTAAAAATGTGGTGTTATAAGTTTGAAGTCTGTGTCTGTGTGTCTGTGCGAACGTAGTCCCCAAACGGATGCACCGATTCAATGCGGTTTTATTAATAGGTTATCCATGGTGATTCTTAGCTGTGTAAGGAAAATCAGGGCGTTCGAAGATTATCAGAACTTTTTATTTGTGCTCAAGGGATATGATCTCATCTGTAAAATGGAAACTGCCTACTGGTTCTTTTTGTACTAGCTGAACCCGCCCGCGGCTTCGCACGCGTGGTTTGTCAATGAAAATACTACCCTCTTTCTGTGCAGTCGGATAACAAGTAGCCTAAAAAGTAATCGTTTGTATGACACTTATGCATTTTATATACAAAGTTATTTTAGTAGATTTTGCTCATTTGGTATGTAGATTTAAGGAGCTGTTTACCAATACACGTACAGCACATTTTATTATATAGATATGTTATTTTGTTATACAAGTTATTTCATAAACTAAGCGTAACTTACTTCTCTCTTCTATAGGTCCCAAAATCCGTATAATCCTTAAAACCTGGTAGGTTTTCCCCAGATCTTATCTAAAGTAAGTCTTATGAAAAATACTACCCTTGTCTCATAAGCTCATAACTTAGTAAAGCTACGAAAATTCCAAGTGACAGACGACCCGGAATAAACGCAGTAAAAATATGCGAAATACCTCGGATTTGGACCGGCAGAGATAAGTGAGTGTACTCGTACTACCGACTAACTTCAGGCAATTTGTTATCTCTATGTACCTTATTTACTTGATGTTTGTTTTTTGGTTAAACAGTTTTAAGTTTTTGTTGGTTTATTAAAAATTAGATGACCAATCCGAAGCAAAAAAAAGTAGTCCTTGTCACTCGGGCATAGTGTAGTTTCCCAATGGTGAAAGATTTTTTTAAATCGGTTTAGTAGTTTCGGAGCCTATTCAATGCAAACAAACAAATCTTTCCTGTATATAATATTGGTATAGACAATGAAAAAGTAATGCCGCTGCTATATTATTGGGATTGGATTCGACGAATATGATGATTATTCGTTACCTATGATCGTGACTTCACATTATCATCTTCCATAGATATTACAGGCCAATGACGATCTCCGTGCTACAGTGAGCGAATAGCCGACTTAGACGCAGGAGGTAGCGGGTTCGATTCCCACCGCGGAACAAATTTTTGTATGATCTGATAGATATTTGTTCCGGGTCTGGATGTTTTTCTATGTATTATAAGTATGTATTTTATAAGTATTCTATCAGTTATCCGGTTCCCATACCTTACATACATAACTCTGCTTAGTTTGGGGCTAGAGAGCGCTGTGTGAAATATCCAGCCAAATTTATTTATTATTTAATGATGATGATAATATGAAAAAAACACACACAGCACGAAGATTCGCTAAATCCCGATAGTGTGGCCGCCTTATAAGTGTAATTCGATCCCAAGACCTGAGTTCGATTATTTAAATAAATAAATATTGCTGGACATTTCTCACAGACCTATCTAGCCCCAAACTAAGCAGAACTTGTACTATGGGAACCAGATAACTGAGAGAATACTTATACACTTTTTTTTGTAAATACATGCATATAATATATAGAAAAACACCCAGACACGGAAAAAATATCTGTAGATCATGCAAGCATTTGTTCCGTGACGGGAATCGAACCAACTACCTCCTGCATCTCAGCCGGCTATACGCCCACTGCGCCACGGAGGTCGTCAAATTTATATCAAATATGTGCACTCAAAAGGTACCATAGGTCAAAAGAGGAAAATAAATATCTCTTTTATTGGACAAACAATAAAGAAACAGAAAAATCACACATTTCCCTTTCGCTACGTATAAACTAATAAAATTTCACCAACAAAAGATATTTTTGCTTGTCCCGTCATGCATGAACAAAGATTAGATAAATAATTATGTAATATGAAAATTGGAACAATCAGTATGTACGTTAAACGTTAGCTCGAACACCGATGCGATGACACAGATACACAGACACGATGTCATACGGTATACTGCTGTGGGGGAGTGCTGCAGATATAAACACTGTTTTTGTGCTGCAGAAGAGGGCTGTTCGTATAATTTGTAATATGGGCCCCAGAGAATCATTACGTAATAAGTTTAAAGAAATAAATATTATGACATTCCCTTGTCAATACATCTATGAAAATCTAATGTATGTTCACAAAAATATTAATTTGTGTAAGAAAAATAGCGATAATCATAATTTTAAGACTAGAAATAAAGATAAACTCGCTGTTGCCACTTGTAGACTCCATAAAGTTAGTAAATCGTTTAAAGGGCAAGGTGTACGCTTTTATAACAAACTCCCAAGAGATGTACAAAAATTGACAATTAACAAATTTAAAAACGTAATTAAACAAAATCTTTATAAAAGAGCCTACTATAAAATATCAGATTATTTAGATGATAGAGAAGCTTGGGATTGAAATTGATCTTACTCGTTCAAAATGTTACAATTTATACGTAATTTATTTTCTGTATTATGTATTGTAAAATGATCATTAAAAAAACAACCAGCCTTGTTTCGTGCCTTTCTTTCCTGGCTTGGTCGCGAAGGAATAGGCAGTAAAATTGACGTTTCAAAGTGATCCTTGTGATTTTAATGAATAAATATTTGACTTTGACTTTGAGATAGGTACATAGACTGCGATGGAAAAATAAATTACCTAACATTGATGAGAACTTTTAAAAGTTTTATATTTTATGCTATTTATTTATTTTATTGTTATTTTAATTCTCATCATGGTGAATTTGTTCGTTTTCTTTTTGTGTTCTATTGAGTCAAGGATAACGGCAATATATTTAAGTATGGTTGTGCTGCCTGACCGATATTGCTTGTGATTGTTATGTAATTGGTTATACAAATAAAAACTCCGTAATATTGTCAGTAAGTTATAAAGAATCTATTACACAATGAATGAACAAACGAGCGACCTACCAGAACTGTACTCATATATAATTGCCTATATCTCTATATCATATATAACATTTCATAACTCTTCGTAATACTCTCATGAGAACCTTCTTTAAAAGCGCAAGTAAAATTATGACCTTACGTTTATGAAATTCCTAATAAACTTTTCTAATATCGCACATGGGTTCATAGTCGCATACTCGCGATGTCCATATAAAGGAGATGTTCTGAGACAAGCGACTGTTACATACGACTTGGTAACAGAGTGATATTGTTACGCCTGGGCATGTCGCAGAATATGTAATACTACGTAGAACCTTATCACAGCTCACTGGAGTGAACCCGAATATTCGAGAAATATGTGGATATGACACGCGCGAGTATAAAAAGGATGCGATGAAGCCCGAATGGACAGTCTACAGTCTTGAGTGCGATTTATTCCAGATACTTTTTAGTGGATTTTAAATACCTATATTACTGTTAACCATAGTGTGTGTATAAAACGGTGCGTGATAAATCCCGCCTTTATAATAATGACAATATTCAAACTTATAACACTACTTTCTTGCGGCGGGGATTAATATCCCTTGCTTTGAAAATTCATGTTTTCTGTCTTCTTCATTTCAAAAGCCTCCCATAGTTGGATCTGACCCGGAACTTACATGGGTTCTAAACTTCCTACGTAGATATCACGTTTCTAATATCGATGGGAAGAAACCCCCCAAATCCTTTATGGCATCATAATCGACACCCTTCCGTGTCATGAATTAAAATGAGCTTCATACAAGATTTGCAACCATGACGCAGGGCTTACATGAGCTCAGTAACATTCCACATACCAGTAACATAAATGTTGCCCCGTAGTAAGTTCATAAGAGCTAGTGGCTAGCTCTGGGTCGATAGTTTAGACTGGCTGATAGTTAAATTTAAATAAGATCTATTTAATTGTAGGATAATAATCAACGAATCCGAAATGAAGAGATTCGTAGACTAACCAAAGTCTGCCAACCAAATATAGTCAAGAGAATTAGCAATCTGAAGTAGTAGTGCGCGGGGAATCTCGAAGAACGTACGGCCGTTGAGGCAGAAATATTCTCGAGAGAAGACCATGAACTGGAAAATGCAGCGTTGACGGCCCTACTGGATGAAAAGACGGCATGATAAAGATTACTGGGAGCCATGGGGTGCAGACTGCACAAGATTGGTAACTCATCTGTGGACGTCCTATGATCATAAGTCTGGACGCCACAATTTGAGCGTTCCTTCACTGAATCTCCATTAAATATTTGCATGATTTACAGATATTTGTTCCGGGTCTGGTTGTTTCTCTATATATCTATCTTTCATATCACATCTATCATATATATCATATCTATATAAGAATGTTTTTACAAAAAAAATGTATATAATATAAGTATTCTATCAGTTATTTGGTTTCCATAGTACAAGCTCTGCTTAGTTTGGGGCTAGATAGCGCTGTGTGAAATGTCCAGCAATAGTATTTATTATTATTATTAAACAGGCAAACACGACTGTGTGTCAGTAACTGGCACCGATTTAGTTACTAGGTCCAGTCACTATGCTTGTGTAATCCTTGCACTATTGCGATCGCTAGTTCTAGACGCCGCCTTTACTAAATGCGGGTGGTAATAAAAATAAGATTCTAGCTCACAGGTTTAATGAAAAATAATGCCACCAGAGGTCGCCACGAACGCGTACCCTGGAGGAAATTAAGCCTGGTGCACGGAAAATGTGCACTTGTCCTGAATAAATGTCGCTTTTTGTACGGCTGAAATATGAGGAGTGTAGATTTTAATCTGGGAATGCAGCCGGCGGCGCCGGTGTGAATGTGTCAGTAATTGGGCTTTAGCTGTTACATGACTTTCCAACCTACATTATATAAGACTAGCTTCCGCCCGCGGCTTCACACGTGTGGTTTGTTGATAAAAAGTAGCATGTGTGTATTAATCCAGAGGGCTTAGTCAAGTTACAGTCGATTAGCGATGACGCTAGTCGATACGCCCGAAAATGTATGGGATTTGACACATGCTATAGAAATACTACGTCATTCAGCGACAAAAATGTATGTAGAAATCGAATAGACTCGTGGCGAATGTAATTTGGCTACGGGCCCTGGTTATAATCTACGTACATACCAAATTTCATCGATATACATACGTTTAGCCGTTACGCCGTGATTGAGTAACTAACAAATAAACAAACATCCAAACTTTTTACTTAGAAAACATTCGTCATTCATATCAATCATTATTATAAATCCCGTTTTTATAACAATAATTAAGAATCCAAACTTTCGCATTTATAATATTAGTGTGAAGTGTGATGTACTAAATAAACTAAACATTTTGAAACGAGGTATTTATTTACCTATGATAAGCGTTAGTTATCATTAAGGGTGACATGTGCAACCATGCCTAGTCCTATTTAGTGCTTAAGTATAGTTCAGAGAGCTGTCAAATCATACAAATACGTCTAAACATGTTTAGTCGCTAATTGAATTAGGGATCGAACTGATACCTCAGACCCCTATAGTCAATTTACTTTAAAAATCCTATCTCTAGTTTTTTCCTAATGATACAAAATACTTTACAAATGAAAAACTTTGCGGTTGGTTAAGTATTCATTTTCAAATTAAAATAAACAAAATTAATAGACATCAAATTCAGTAAATATCAAGTGTAATCAACACTACTTAAGTAGATAATTCTTTTTTGAAAAAAACATTATAATCGCAACGTAAACATAAAAAAATAATATGACGACCCCTGGGAAACCAATTTCGACACCAAGGGGTCAGTATCGAACACTTTGGGAATCCCTGCTTCACATGATACTCATACCACACTATACCATTACTCCTTTATAGGTAGCTATTCTGTATTTCAAGTGCCGAATAAATATCAACAAACAACAGAAACTGCAAAAATCCTCAAATACCCATTTAAACCTCCAGTAAAATTTCGTTAACAGTGACTTTGCAACCAGTTCATTCCGGATTATTCTGGAATATTCCAGCTAAGCACTCGGAATATGGCGGATTTTCACGGCTTTGAATCACCGCGACAAGTTCACAGGCGGATAGTGAATTATAGCCGATGTAGCTAGTGCGCATTTTGTCTAGATTAGGAATAGTAGATTGTTTATCTAGGGGTCTAAGTAGTGCATTTGCAATGGAACAAAATTACTTATAAAGAATCATAACTTAAAAAAAATTATAAATATTTTTTTAGCAAAGTAACGTAATAATTAATCGGTTTAGTAATAGAATAGAATAGAATACTCTTTATTGCACACCAACAAAATTAAAAATACAGTAAAAATACACAAAAATTAAGGTAAGTACAATGGGCGGTCTTATCGCTAAAAGCGATCTCTTCCAGACAACCTTTGGATGGACAGGACAAAACAAAATCAAAAAGACGGCGGTGTAAATACGAGTATATTCATAAACTTACATAAACTACCTATACTTACTAATAAACTAAATATATATACTTACAAATATAATAATATATACTTATATATAAACTACAGTAAAGGAGATAAACATAACGATAAACTAGCAGTGCGTAGACAAAGAAAGGAAATGGTTGTATACCTTAGCTTTGAAGATAGGAAGAGATTTAGATGATCTAATAGAGAAAGGTAAAGCGTTCCACAGCCGCACAGCTTGAACTGTAAAGGAGTCACCATAAAATTGAGAACTGTGGACAGGGGTTTTGAGACTTAGAGCTTCAGATGAGCGTAATTTTATGGTGTAAGTTAATCTGTCCGTAAAAATTGTTATTTGTGTAGGGAAAAAAGTAAAATATAATTATTTATTCTTTATTGTACACAAATAGATTTACAGCTTACAAAATGGACGTGTACAAAGGCGAGCTTGTCCCTATATCCAGCAAACCTTTGAAGATAGAGATAGTTGATTATAGTGGTGGGGACGTGCACAGAAAAGGGTATAGGAGTAAAATACTAATAGTTATACATAATATATACCATAATAAATAAAATACCTATACACATTAAAAATAATACCTATAAACTATACCTACATTTCAGATAAACATTATACATTATACAAAAAATACTAAGACATTATACAAAATATACATAATGTACCTACTTATACATTATAACCTAAAAATTTACAAGGACAGTTTATTCTTTGACTCTAAGCTTAAAAGTGATAATTCAATTAATAACATCTTAAACTGTGGATCAGATTACGTACCCACTGCTGACCCACCCGCAGCTTGGCACGCATGGTTTTTCAATAAAAACATTATACTCCTTTTGCAAGTCGGGTCGAGTAAAAAGTAGCCTATGTCCTAATCCTGGTCATAATCTATCTTTGTACCACACTTCATAGAAATCCGTCCAGCCGTTTAGTCGTGAAAACATAACAAACAGACAGAGAGACGATGTTGCCGCGCCATCTATTAGCAAGTATAGACATGTCAGAAGAATCACCCTCATTATAAAAAATAAAAATAAGCATTCATTCATTGTCATTGCACGATGCAGAAAAATAAAGTTATTTTGTTACAAAAGTGCATTTAATCTAAATCCAACCATTAATTGTCGAAACAATTAACATTGGCGACCGTGACAGGACGAATCAGTAATCAGTGCAAACCATTGGAAGAAAGTATTGCAATTTGCAATATAAAAAGGCTGGCGCGTCGGCCGCCATCTTGCACGTGGCCTGTGTGGAATCGACGAAATTTTCCACGAGAGAAGTTGCAAACTTGGATCCAAACCACAAAACACCACCAAAACGGACATTTGAAGATCCTGTTGTCAAATCTCTTCGGTTTCATCACCTATTTTGGGCCCAGAAAGACTGGATGACGCCGCTGCAAAGCTAACCTGAACTCGGAAGAAGGCTGGACGCTGGGACTTGAATACCTACTATTTAGCTGGTCCAGTGGAGCATCTAAAGCTTCACGACTGCAGGATAATATTCCATAAAAGTTAAGTGCCCTTCCTTTACGTTTCCACCTACATGAGCTTCCTTCCTGTGATCCTAAATCCTTCCTAATCCATAACAAAAACCAAAATAAAAGTACAGTATATTCATTAAAATATGTGCCTAAACACATAATAATATACTTACATACTAAATGTAGGTAATCTAATTACCGTTACAAAATAGCATAAAACAAAACTTACCTAATTTCTTTATCTAAAATCATAATTTAAATGCTCACAATAAATAAATTGCTACAATAGATAAAATTGACTACTAACTAATTAAACCTATATTTACAAAACTAATTATAATTCAACTTATGTACTAAAGTAATAAAATACCATCCTATAACTATAAAAAGGTAGGTTGTATAAAGTGCATAATCCTTATTAAAGTAAATAATGCCATAGTTCCTCCACTTGCAATAAACGAACAAGTTCAGTGTTATTAAAATAAAGTTTGGACTATTAAAGTAAATATATTAAAATAAATCGTTCATTTGAATTGAAAACATAAACATTGAAAACTAAGAACATAATTTCACTTTGCTCCGTATCAATAATATATCATTACATGCGAAAATTAACGCGATTTTGCCGAATAATTCCAGGTTTCGTGCCAACAAGCGGCCGACTTAGAAAGATTGAACTTGAACTCGCGTGGTCTTATCAGTTGCCTATCGCTGCGAAACAAATGGGATCAGCTGTTGATGAGCCAAGTGCACTCGCCCGCCAGCTTCCGTACGATACCTACTGCAGACTTCGCCAAATAAGGAGCGTGAGCATAAACACTTTTAACACATTTCATCTCGTAGGTACCTATTTTTGAGCTTTGCCTACTTAGTCTTTTAAAAAAAGTATACCTAAATATTAAAGTGAACTACCTATTTATATACATACAAGCGACAAAATGACGCAAGGTTTTGAAGTTAATCTTAAAACTTTAAAGATGAGACGAAGCTCGATAAAGGGACAAATAACCAAGTTTAAGAAATATATAGAAGAATTAATAGTAAAAAAAAATGATTTAGAGCATTTAGAGTGCGCTGAATTAACTCTTAAACTTGGAAAATTCGAGATGTTGTCTTCTAAATTTGAAGAGGTGCAAAGTGAGATTAAAATTTTGAATCCTGATTGCTTGGATGTGGAAATTGATGAGCGTGACGTCATCGAGCGTGATATAATTAAACTGATAGCAATTTCTAACGATTTGCTTGATAAAAATAAACAAAATTTAGAGCTTTCCCGTGGGGAGCCTTACGCTCATTGCAGTCACGCTTCTCAAGAAATAGGTATTAAGTTACCAAAAATTGAAATAGCTAAATTCGATGGCGCTTACTTCCACTGGCTGGAGTTCCGAGATACATTTACGTCTCTGGTACACAACAATGAGCGTCTGTCGGCTATTCAAAAGTTGCATTATTTGATCTCGTATCTCGAAGGTGATTCGGCTAGGATAATCTCAAATTTGGAAGTGTCCTCAGAAAACTATACCACTGCTTGGAGTTTATTGCTGGAGCGATACGATAATAAGAGGTTGTTAGTGAATCATCATCTAAAATGTTTATTCAATATTCAGCCCATCAGCCGCGAGTCAGAGAAGTCATTGCGTTTCCTCGTTGACCAAGTAACTAAAAATTTACGAGCTTTGGCAAGTTTGGGTCAACCTACAACTCATTGGGACACACTTATAATTTATATGTTGTCCTCGAAGCTAGATAGTCGTTCTCTTGAGAAGTGGGAAGAGACGCGCAATGATTTCGCTGATATACCTACTTTGGAAAACTTTAAAAAGTTTTTAACAGATCGCGCGGACGTTATTGAAGCATTAAATCGGACAAAATACGATAACAATACTACAAAATCGATAAATAATAATAATAATAAATACAATTCTTCCGGCCAGGCACACTCGCCATCCAACAACAACCAACAAAATCGCTCCAACAATAATCAACAATATCGGCCAAATTATAATCAAACAAAATCATTTGCGAGTTCTTTTAAAGCCACAAGTGCATTCTTGTGTATCATTTGTAGCGGCAATCACAGGATTTATGATTGTCCATCATTCAAATCTAAAAATATTCAACAGCGTATGGCTGATGTTACTAAATACAAATTGTGCCTGAATTGTCTCAGGCAGGGTCACCCAGAGAGTGACTGTCGTTTAGGATCTTGTCAAGAGCAAGGCTGTAAACAGCGGCATAACTCGCTTCTGCACAATTCAGCTCAAACGGAACAAACATTAGTCAATTTTTCTAAAGAATGTGATACCAAAATGTTTTCTCGTCAGGTAATTTTATCTACAGCTATAATTGAGGTGCTAAATCCAAATACGAATCGACGCGAGGTGGTGCGGGCATTGTTAGACTGCGGCAGCCAATCGTCATTCGTAACTAAATCGCTACAGGAAAGATTAGGTCTAAAAACCAATCCGATCGAAACTATAAATGTAATCGGAATTGGGAATCAATCTACCAATAGGGTGACTGAAAGTTGTGTCGCTCAGCTAAATTCAATGACTACACAATTTAATGTGACTTTGTCATGCTTCATTCTTGATGAATTGACAGGAGAAATTCCAAAATCTCCAATTGAAATCAAGAATCTAAAGATACCCCAAACAATAAGACTAGCCGACCCTAACTTCGACCAGCCTGCACCAATTGATATTTTGATTGGGGCAGATATATTTTGGGATATCCTTGGATGTGATCAGCGTTCGCTGGGACCCAATAATCCAAAGCTTAGACTGACTAAATTTGGCTGGTTGATATCTGGCCCTATTTACACCCCTAAATTAAGGTCTAGTAATAATATTCATTGTAATCATGCAATTGTTTCCGAAGTTTCAACAAAAGATAATTTCGACGAAATGTTAACAAAATTCTGGTCGCTTGAAGAGTTGCCACAAAAGTCCTTTTTGAGCCCAGAAGATAAAAGATGTGAGACTCTTTTTGCTGCTACCACATCTCGGTTAGAGTCAGGCAGATTCTGCGTAGAGTTGCATCTTAAGGATTCTCCAGACTGCCTAGGCGACTCGTATAGCTTAGCTAAGAAGCGATTTTTTCATTTGGAAAAAAGGTTTCAAAAAAATCCTCAACTAAAGTCTAAATATGTGGAATTTGTCCGCGAATATGCTACTCTGGAGCATTTGTCGGAATCACCCATCTCTAAACCCGACCTATCATATTTTTTATGCCACCACGCTGTCATAAAAGAGTGTAGCGAGTCTACAAAGTTACGCGTGGTGTTCAATGGTTCTGAACCCACCTCCTCAGGCTATTCGGTAAACGATATTTTACTAAAAGGCCCTCATATACAAGACTCTCTGTTTTCCATTTTGGTTCGAGCTAGACAGTATCAGTATGTCCTTACGGGAGATATCGATAAATTTTATCGTCAAGTATACATTGCCAAACCCCAAGATCGAAACTTGCAGCTCATTCTGTGGAGAGAAGATGAGTCTCTGCCTCTAAAAACCTTAAGATTAAATACACTCACTTATGGTACAGCAAGTGCGAGCTATTTAAGCACAAGATGCCTGTGGCAGGTGGGGGAAGAGTGTGAGGATTTATTTGTCAAAAATATACTTCAACACGATTTTTACGTTGATGATTTGTACACAGGTTGTGATGACGAAAAACAGTTACAATTCATACTAAATTCAGTTACAAGCACTCTAAAGTCTGCATGTTTCAAATTAAGAAAGTTTAAAACAAATGCTCCCCATTTGCTTGATGAAATATTATTAAGTAATGATGAATCACTTTTCCTCAGTGAGTCCACCAGCACCCTTGGCCTTGGATGGAATCCGAAAAGTGATTCACTACATTTTCCATTCGAATTGCCCCCTAAAGGTAATGTAATAACGAAGCGTTTTATAATGTCAAACGCATTTAAAATCTTTGACCCTCTGGGCTTGCTCAGCCCTTGCATAATAGTGCCTAAAATGATACTCCAAAAATTATGGCAACTAAAAATTGATTGGGATGAACCTGTCCCAGAGCCTATCAAGAAATCTTGGTCTGAATTTGCCAATAATATGCCCTCTTTAACTACATTGCAGATTCCTCGAAAGGTTCTTTGTAGATCTCCAAAATCTATCGAAATGCATGTTTTCAGCGACGCATCTCAGTGCGCTTACGGTGCGTGTGCTTATATGAGAAAAATTGATGAAAATGATGACGTGAGGGTGAATCTGTTGTGTGCTAAATCGAAAGTAAGTCCTCTTATACCAACAACGATTCCTCGTTTGGAACTTTGCGCTGCACTACTCGCAGCCAGATTGTCCAAGAGCGTCATTGACTCTATTAGACACAAACCATCTCGTATCGTTCACTGGTGCGATTCAAGCGTCGTGTTATCGTGGCTCACCAGTGACGCTAGTAAACTAAAAACGTTCGTGGCTAATAGAGTCGGAGAAATTCTTGAGATTTCAGCTCAGTCTTCATGGCGTTATGTACCGACTAAAGTAAATCCTGCTGATATGATCTCCAGAGGAGTAAATGCCAGCCAACTTCGCGACCTAGAGTTGTGGTGGTCGGGCCCTAATTTTCTAAATTATGAAGAATCTCAGTGGCCTACTCCTTCTCTTCCGGTCTCTGAGAACTTACCCGAAATAAAGTCGATGCCTCTATCTAATTCTGCTGTGGAAACTGTTGTTGATTTCATAAAATATTCAAACCTAAATAAAGTTCAAAGAACGTTCGCATATATTAAAAGGTTCATTCATAATTTAAAAAATCCTACAGCTAAATTATCTGGGCATTTATCCGTGGAGGAACTGAATAGTTCGTTTCATTATTTATGCTTTGTTGCCCAAAGAGAATCCTTTCCTGATGAATATCAGTCGCTGTCTAAAGGTAATTCATTGAATCACAAATCTAAATTATTATCGATGTCTCCATTTTTGGATGCCAATAGATTAATCAGAGTTGGTGGTCGAATCGAATAATCAAATTACACGTACGAAACTAAACACCCTATTGTGCTCGATTCGTCCCACCAATTAACAAAACTGTTATTTGAGCGAGAACACCTACGGAATTTTCACGCAGGTCCTCAGTTGCTCTTAGCTTCTGTTCGTCAGTTCGTCTGGCCCGTCAACGGGCGTCGTCTCGCTCGTCAAATTGTCCATCGATGTGTTCGATGTCAGCGAGTGCAGGGTAAGGTGTTACAACCTAAAATGGGAGATTTACCCTTGCAACGTTTAAATCCTGATTTTCCTTTTACTTCAGTAGGAGTGGACTTTGCAGGTCCTTTTCTAATTCTAAATCGTAAGGGACGTGGTGCCAGGTTACAAAAGGCGTATATGTGTTTGTTTGTGTGCTTGAGATATAAATGTATCCACCTGGAAGCCGTGTCTGATCTCTCTAAAAACGCTTTTATGATGTCTTTGCGCAGATTCGTTGCACGACGGGGTAAGCCCATCGAGATTTTCAGTGACAATGGAGGTAATTTCACAGCTGCATCTAAAGAGCTGAAAGCCTTTCTTAAACAAAATGCTGATAGTTTATCTGACTTTGCATCTCAAGAAGGCATTAAATTTGTGTTCTCACCTAGCTACGCTCCTCATTTTGGCGGTATCTGGGAAGCTGGCGTAAAGTCCGCAAAATATCACCTACGTAGAATTATGGGAAATTCCCACTTAACTTTTGAAGAGATAGGTACATTGTTTACGCAAGTGGAGGCCATCCTAAATAGTCGTCCCCTGTGTCCTCTCTCTTCCTCACCAAACGATCTCCTCTTCCTCTCCCCAGGGCATTTTTTAATTGGAAGACAACTGACTGCAATGCCGGCTCAAGATTTGCTAAACGCCAAAGAAGGCAATCTCCAACGATATGCTCGAGTAGAAAAGCTAAGACAACATTTCTGGCAAAGGTGGCAAAGGGAATACATCTCCGAACTACAACTCCGCAAAAAATGGAAAACCAACACAAGCAGTCTCAACGTCGGGGATTTGGTTTTGCTACACGAAGATCATGTCCCTCCTCTAAATTGGCGTCTTGGAAGAGTCTCACGATTATAAACAGGACCCGATGGGATAAATCGCGTTGCTGATGTAACCACTACCAGAGGCAGCGTCAGACGAGCTCTCATTCGTCTCTGCCCGCTTAAACTGGAAGAAAGTTAAAAAGCATGCTTTTCAACGGGAGGCAGGAATGATCCAATGACATGAATGACAGTTACTTTCGAATTTATAGTATCAGTCATTCTGTGCAACCTCGCATCCACACGTTTTTTGGGTATGTGTCGCGACGTAGAGAGGTGCCCATTAAACGTCTTGTGGTGCAGTGGAAGGTTGAGGATACACGACCACGCGGTAGATCATCAATGAGATGAAAGAACCAAATCAAAGCAGCACAAGAGCATAGAAGAGGAGTGGCGAAGGATGGTCAATTGTCAAGCGCACCACTACCCCCGAAGTGACGACCATGACCACTCTGCCAAGAGTGTAACGACTGAGAAGATGTTTTTTTTTTATAAATTATAGGCTAGCGTTTGACCACTATCTCGCCTGATGGTAAGCGATGATGCAGTCTATGATAGTACACGCTTGCCTAGAAGAAACCTATTCACTCGCGACTTGAAGATCCCTAGGTTGCAGTTATCAGGAAACACAGACTCAGGCAAGGCGTTCCACTCCTTGGCGGTCCGCATAATAAAGGTGGAAGAGTGCCGCTCTGTGCGTATGAGAGGTACGTCTACCATGTAGCGGTAGCGCATCACAGAGCGTCTGGTTGTCCGATCATAGAATGGGGATGGTGGGATCAGGTTGAAAAGTTCCGCAGCACACTCTCCGAAATGTATCCGATAAAAAACCGAGAGGCTTGCAACCTTTCGACGATGCTCGAGGCTGTGGAGCCTTGCATTTGCTAACTCGTCATTGCAAATGAGCTTCTTGGCTCTTCTCTCAATTGAATAGCCTCTAGCTGGTTTCGCTGATCCGTCCCAGAGGTGACAACAGTACTCCAGACATGTCATAATATTTGTTTTAAACATCGTAACAATGAATGCTAGCTTAGCACACCCAACGAGGTTATGGGATAAACTTGCGTGGTAATATTACATGCGAAACTTCATCTTGTATGAAGACTTGTTGCCCTTCTAACCATATTCTGACTAGTAAGGATGTGAAAGTTTGTTGGGCAGATATTTGGATCGCTGTTTCTGGTTGTAATAGTCACGTAATCTACCTTCGTTATGTACTAGGTAAACTTGCGGACGACGTACATGTAGGCAATTATGTCGATGCGAGTTTTATGTAGAAGTTAGTAATAGTATTTTTCAAACTATCGCGATCACTGTACATAATTATTGATTAAAACTGGTATTTATCGCGTATGTACCTTTTTAATTAATTATCCCGACGTTTCGGCTGTGTTGCAACAGGCGTGGTCACAGATTAACTCTGCCAACACAGCCGAAACATCGGGATAACAAATTAAAAAGGTACATACGCGATAAATACCCGTTTTAATCAATAGAAGCTAGTACATATTGTTTTTATTTATTTATTTATAAATATTATAAACACAATAAATAAAAGAAAGTCAACACTAACAAAACAAAACTGACGATCTTCGTGGTGCAGTGGGCGAATAGCAGCAGAGACGCTTGAGGTAGCGGGTTCGATTCCCGCCGCGGAACAAATGTTTGTACGATCTACAGATATTTGTTCCAGTTCTGGATGTTTTTCTGTATGTTATACGTATGTATTTATAAAAAAAGTGTATAAGTATCCTATCAGTTAACTGGTTCCCATCGTACAAGCTCTGTTTAGTTTGGGGGTAGATAGCGCTGTGTGAAATGTCCAGCAATATTTATTTATTTATTTATAACAATAGGTTTTCACGATTAAATCACATAGTAAAACAAAATATGAAGTGAACAATAAATAGTCTAAACAAAGACATTTCATTCATTCAAATACTAGTGTTGCCAAAAAATTATCTGATAAGCCGCAGTCTAACTAAACTGACACTCGTAGAGAATAGATCTAATCACTTAGCTGTTAATAAAACGTATCAATACAAGATTCTAACCTTTTTTGTTTCAGGGTGACGGTTGCAATGCATTGTCATGGTGGCCAAGTTTTAGTTATTCCTGCAATCAACATTTTATAGACAGTGGTAACCACTTAAGTGGGCAACGGATTTACGAAGTAAACTCGATAAAAATAAATGGAACATCGTCTTTAACTTTTAAAGAAAATTACAAGTTTCGAATACAGAAAATAAAATGTAACCTTTAAATTCAAACACGCCGTAACTCACTCTAGTAAACGTAATATTTAATTAAATTTCATTACGGGTTAATATTTTATCAAGAACAAAGCTACCTTAAAAAGCACTTTTAATAAAGTTTTATAACCTTTATAATTTATAGGGTCTGTGACAGGCAAAAGAAATAAAATATTGTTTTATCCTCCTGAAATACTAATAAAACAATAGAGTATAGATCATCATAATTTACTGTTAGAAATAATAATAAATAATAATATATCTAATGAATATTGCTGGATATTTCACACAGCGCTATCTAGCCCCAAACTAAACAGAGCTTGTACTATGGAAACCAGATAACTGATAGAATACTTATACACTTACTGTTTTTTTTGTAAATACATACATATAATATAAATAAAAACAACCAGATTCGAAATAAATATCTGTAGCTCATGCTAATAAATTATTATCAAATATTAGGTAATTATGTAATCATTATTAATAACATCTAATATAACTTACCGTCTGATGCTATAAGTGAGCACAATTGATTATTTTTTACTAGCTTCCGCCAGCGGCTTAGCACGCGTGGTTTGTCAACAAAAAGTAGTCTTTTTGCTAATCCACGTTATAATCTACAAACCTACCAAATTTTATCGAAATCGGTTCAGCCGTTGCGACGTGAAAGAGTAACAAACATCCACACATACATCCATATGTTTGTTATATTAGTGGGATAAATCGTACATTATTTTGTAGAATAGATTTATATATGGGCATTTATTTTGATATTTACAAAAATATCAAGTATAGTTTCAAGTGTTTTTGTACAAAATAAAATAAACGAGGTAGATTTAAAAACGTTGCTTGGGTAGTCTGGTTTTAGCTATCAAGTGAAAAGGTTTTAAAATAAGAGGAATAAATAGTGTTACATTAAAAAGATATCTGTTTAACCTTTTTTCACCTGATTCCTTATACTAGTAATCCAGTCTAAAAAATATCTGGTAAATATTTTTTTCAATCATTATTCATTACGGGATTTTTCACGTACCGTTTTGCCAGTGTTGCGATTGACT
Source organism: Philereme transversata (assembly GCA_963924445.1). Classification (NCBI taxonomy): domain Eukaryota; kingdom Metazoa; phylum Arthropoda; class Insecta; order Lepidoptera; family Geometridae; genus Philereme; species Philereme transversata. Next base: position 12,410,072 of record OZ004338.1, on the reverse strand, counting down.
ATGTCTCGGTTCAATTCGTGAACCTTCATCAGAGTGAGGGCGAGGCGAGACCCGTTTCGGAAGTTAACGAATGAAACCGAAACATTGTTCACTGAACATTCCATTAGGAACCAAAGTCCCGAGAGAAGTATAGTTATGCCATCATACAGGTCCATCCTAGATTGGGTACCTATGTTTTCCATCATCCATTGTATTATACCTAGTAAACGATATATAGTGAAATATTGAAATTTGTTGCCGAATAAATAAATTATAAAATTATAAATTACTAGCCGACCCGCCCGAGGCTTCGTACAATATCAATAAAACAGTTTTATACTATGTAATGATGTACATTGTGGGCCGTTACACTGACAAAATGGTACGTGATAAATCCCGTATCACACTACTATTATAAATGCGAAAGTTTGGATGTTTATTTGTTACTCAATCACGTCGTCACGGCTAAATCGATTTCGTATGTACGTAGATTATAACTGCGGGCGAAAGCTAGTTTATAATATTTTTTACATTGACAAATTAAATATTAAGAACAGGTTGGCGATCAGCTTTGAAACAAAAACACATCAAATTTGAGTTCATCAATGAGTTGAATGAGAACTGAACTCAAAACTAAATGCAAAACATTATTACGAAGGCATTAAAACTTAATATGAAGTATAATTTGTAAAACTTAAGCGAAAATTTCCGGAAAATTGCTTTCATAACAATTTATTTCACTTCACCCTACAAAATTTCATCGCCTCACACTGCAACCATTATAAAACTCATAACACAGAACCGTTACAATATTCCTCGCTGAATTTGCTGAACGTAATATCTCAAGCCGCTAAAAGTTATATCACACGGAGCGAGTAATCAATGCAAGTTAATTAACAGATTTTTATTTTAACCTCTAACTTGTATTGTATTAGGAGTTAAGACAGACTTCTTAAAAAGAAAAGACGTTATCGATTTATTTGTAAAAAATATAAACTTTCGTCCTTTTCTTTCATTAAGTCCTCTTCATCTTGATCATTAGGTTGTCTGGAAGAAAAGCGTTTAGGCCACCCATTATAAATTTCTGTTGTTTTTAGTACTCAAGTATTTGATTTTCGTATTGTGTTCTGTAAAATTGTTGATAAGCTTTTAAAGAGTTCATTAAAGATCTTTAGGACGTCCACTCATACTACTACACCCTGCATTAAACCGTCCCACCCTTACGTTCTTCAGATGCGTACCTACTAAATTCCTTAAAAACAAGTGGTTCGTCCCGAACTGAGATCTCGCGAGTCTCCGATAATACAAAAAAAATATTATTCGTAATCTTTGACTATCAAAATAGTGCCACGAAATGCATTTCCAAAAACTTGACCCACAGTTTCATTCACATTACAGATAACGGGAGTTCATGTTTTTGGTAACAATTTTTGGGGTAAAAGTTGCAGTTACTCTGGTTTCAGACTTTTGTCTATATTTGTATCACTTAAGCTACACGCATAGCAAATTACAGCACTGTGGGGTCACTAGTGTACCCTGTGAATTTCGTCAAAGTTCAGTTTTTATTATGGCTAATTACTCAAAAGTTGCAAGGACCTAACTAAAAATAAAAACTGTACTAATGTACTAATTGTACCTTTAATTTGACGTCCCACTTGACCTAATACTCTTTTTTACCCCTCTTGAATTACCCTCATTTAGTCACACCAGAATTGTGCCGTCACTACCTACCTATGTATTTTCACGATGATCGGATCAACGCTTCGAAAGATATCCTTGTACAAACAAACATACATATATACATACAACACCGATTTGTCCAAGTTGATTTAGAGATATCGCTTCGCTCGATTAATTAAATATTATATTGTGTATTTAATTATTCTCTTTAAATGACCAATTTCTTAAAAATTATGTCTATAAAATGAGCTATAAGAGTTTGTTTACATTGATATCAAGCGCCCATCAAACTTTATAAGGTCGTTTTTCTTTAAAGACAAGTTCATCGGACCTGTTGAAGTAAGAGGTAATTAAATCGTTTGTATGGAGTTTCAGAGACCTACCACTAACTACTATTGAAACTTGCAGATAGTACTCTCCTCATGTGGCTGAACCCTTATCTGCGGTACTAAGACAACTCCACGCTTGAACAATAATTTATCTCTCAAGATTTTTATTCAATTATGCAGACATTTTGCATTCTGTTGACTGTAAGTTAATATTTCATAGTTTGTGACAGTTTAGTGGAAACTAAATTCGCGAGATAAAGGGAGTTTCTGAAAGCAAACTGCAGCTGGTGCCCGTAATTCGTTTTATGAATGGTTGTAAAGGAAAAAGAAAAACAACTTTTGTTTATTCTACGGTCACTGATAAATCACGAAAGCACGAAGCTGAAGTGGCAGTGGGCAGGGTACATAGCTCGAAGAACTGACGGCCGTTGGGGTAGAAAAGTTATTGAATGGAGAACACGCACTGGAAAGCGCAGCGTACGATGGTCTCCCATTTGATAAAGACGACCTGATAAAGTTTGCTGGGAGCTGTTGTGTGCAGACCGCATGAGATCAGTCGCTCTGGAGATCTATTAGGGGCGATTATCTTCAGCAGTGGACGTCCTGTGGCTAATATGATGATAATGATGAATTTATTTATAACTAGCTGATCAATCCGCAGGTTTGCACATGTAGTTTTTCAATAAAAACATTACCCTCCTTCTGCGCAGTTGCGTAAAATGTAACCTATGTCACCCGGGGATAGTGTAGCTTCTCGACGATGAAATAATTTTTTAAATCGGTCATCCGGTAATGGGAGCCGTTGGGTGCAGGTTGCACAAAATCGGTCACTCTGGAAATCTATGAGGGAGGTCTATGTTCAGCAGTGGATGTCTTTATGGCTGATGTATGATATATGATGATGATGACGATGAAATGTTTAATTCTAAAAACCTGTGTAATGCTGTTACTTGTTATCAGACGCTTTTTTAGCTTAATTTGAATGCAGCTTCAAATGTTAACCTACTTCTACATTGTTATATTATCTTGCTTAAGTCTGATCCCGCCATCTCCTTTCCATCAAAGGACAAGCAGGCGCACGGTTCAGTACCATCCGTACTTAGTTGATATACCACCCATTCGCATACACCGTTTTGGTTCTGCGTTCTTGATGCACACAGCTAAGGTATGGAACACTTTGCCGTAGTCTGTTTTTCCTAAAGAATACAATTCAATTCATTTATTCAATGCGAAAATCAGTATTACATAGCAGCAGATGATAAAATAAACATTAAGTTCAGATCATCCATAATCGGCTAATAAGCATGCATTTTTAACAATATATTATTATACATAATGTGATTATTAAATTCAATTATTAAAAATGTCAATAGGTTAAAACTTTAACAAATAGGTACTAATAAAATGTCAACGGATACAATTAAATTAAACAAATGCAATGAAAACTTAAACTCGGAATTTCACATTCAAAATCGTCATAGTAATATTCGTCAACTCTATATACACTTTTTTTATGAGCAATTTTTTAATCCTATGTCTAAAAATATGCTCGGAGGTTATTTCTAGTAAATACCTCAGCAGGTGGTTAAATATCTTTGGCGCCATACAAAAGATACTGTTGCCAAGTAAAACAGTTTTGTAAAGCGGACAAACGAGTTTGCGATTGTGACGCTTGCTTTGAAAAGTGTCTTAGTGTTAAAATGTTCAAGCTTCTAAAGTGTGGTTTACAGCTGTCGATCTGTTTTAGCTTGCAAATAGCCCTAATGCATTTTTTGCGCTTTGAATGCCACCTCTTTATCGGTAATCCGGGCCTCTATAAGGTTAGAGTGAATAGGTTTCTTCTAGATCTTCGTGTTTCATCTTAGATCCCATCATTGCTTACCATCAGGTGAGATTATAGTCAAACAATGATCTATCTAGTTAAAAAAAAGTATTGTATATGGTATGTAGTTCCCATAGCTTTGCTTGGTTTGGGCCAACATGGAACTGTCAAATGTCCACATTTTAAATAGTACGTATAAATTATGTTACTTATAACAATCTATTTGGGTATAATTATTGATTAAAACGGGTATTTATCGCGTATGTACCATTTTTTATTTGTTATCCCGACGTTTCGGCTGTATTGCAACAGCCTTGGTCACGCGTGGACTCGAGTCCACCCGTTGTAATCAGTAATTATGTACAGTGATCGCGAAAGTTTGAAAAATATTATTTGGATATCATAGCTTGCTTGCCTTTCAATTTCATATAAATATAATTAACATATATATTCATAGATAATTACAGCGTTTTACTATTCGAAAAACAATTAGGAAGTGGTACCTACCCTCAACCATTTTGTTAATGCATTCTAAAAACTCTGACTGCACTTGGACCGGTCATTACTAACAAACTTCTAATACCACTAGTTTTGCAACATGTAGAAATTTACTGTGATGCACTCCGCTAATAAGTCATGAACTACTTTCATGTAATTGAAAAATGTTTTCTACAAAAGTTGAAGAAAATGTTATCTTCTATAATTTGGTCATAGCTTTTAACTTAGCTGGTGTTTGAGAGAAGATATTCTTGAAAAACTGGTTTTCGATACCATTTTTCCAATATGGCGGTGCGAACGACGGTCGCTCAAGGCCGTAAGCTCGGGATATTAATTAGGACACCCACCTGCACAAACCGAATAAAAACTCTTCTTGACCTTTTGTCAGACAAAATTCTCTTTTGCCTGGACTATGGTCATTATAATTTTTGATTAAAACGGATATTTATCCCGTATATACCTATTTATTTGTTAACCCGACGTTTCAATTGTTTTGCAAAAGACGTGGTTACGGGCCCCGCGACTAAAAAGGTACAATACGCAATCTTCTTCTTTCGTGTCAATGGCTGTTTGACTTCTAAATTTTATCAGCCCAATAGAGAGCATCTTCCACACCCCTTTCTGTTACCTGGTACAAGTCTTCTCGTGTGCATAGAAGTTGGGCATAGAGGACATGAGAGCAGGTGGCCCATTGTTTGAGAGGTGGCCCCGCAGTGGCAATGGCTCTGGAATAGGTCCACGTAGCCCACTTTGCTAGATTATCTCGGCAGCGTCCAACTTGAGTGCGCAACCGGTATAGGGACTTCCAAATTGCCCACTGCAGCTTGCAACCGGAAGGAAAAGGCTCCGCTGGGGGAATGTACGTACGCGATGAATACTTGTTTTAATCAGTAAATAAGTACAATGTTCGCGAAAGTTTGAAAAATACTATGATCATTATATCAGAAATGAGGAGATTCGCAGACAAACCAAGGTCACTGACATTGTCCATAGAATTAGCTAACTGAAGTGGCAGAGGACGGGGCATAGGTCAAAGGACTGATACCGTTGCACAAAAGGTTCTCGAGGAGACATTACGCACTGTAAAGTGTAGGGTAGGACGGCCTCCTACTAGATGGAAAGGCGACCTGATAAAATGCAGGCTGCACAAGATCGCTCGCTTTAAAAATCTATGTGTAAAGAGCTATGTTTATCAGTGGACATTCTATTGCTGATATCAGATGATGATGATGAATTTAACTTAAGAAATCTTCATCTCATTACTCCAAAACAAACACGGCTCAACATGACAAATAACATAACATATTTTGCAAAACATAGTGGAATTCACATCGTAAATCTAAGCTTTAAAGTGCATTTGGCAAAAGTAGTAACAATTAATCTGGACAAAACTGCTACGTTTCGTTGGAGCGAAGCCAATGTAAAGGCCAACCTGCTTCCCCAATTCTATTAGTAAAAATGCAATGATGAGTTTTGGAGCACTCGTAATGATCTAGATAGATAACTATTTATTCTAATTTAATCTAACTAATCTAAATTATGTGTGTACACTAGTTTCGGGCTGGAACTAGAGGACTAAAATTACAACAATGTTATGAACATAAAATGTAATTAGCCTAGTTTCACAAACAAGAAATTATTATGATTGTAAAAAAATATTATGATTATACACTGATCGAGTTCCAAACGTCGAGATCCGTAGACGAATGAGGGTTCAACGTTGGGAATCGAGTTATGGAGCTCAAATTGTCTGGGGCGGGACACTTGGCCAGACGTAGTAATGACAGGTGGAGCAGAGTAGCGACTGAATGGTGGTCGAAAAATGGCTGTAGAAGGGTAGGATGACATCGTTAGAATCGCGGGCCGTCAACGGGTGAGACTAGCTTGGAATCGTGGCGGATGGCACAAACTTGGGGAGGCCTAAACCCAGTAGTGGGTGAAGTCGGGCTGTGGATGATGATGATGATGATACACTGATCCTCAAACTTCTTCTATAAGAAAAGTGAAACTGACAAAATGATCGTCATAATTACGTTCCCCATTGCCATGTTGCTAGTATAATGGGAGGGCCGGGTCTGAAAAGTTGCCATAACATGCCTGATATCGGTTTTGGACGGTCGTTATTTACATTATGGTTCTCAGAGATATTCAAGGTTTATGTGAAGAGACTAATTAGCTGATTTTGAAGGAGGACAATGATTATTAGGGTGTATTTATGTATCCTAATTACATTTATATAGGTATGTAAATAGTTATGTCTGTTCATTTGACGACGAATTCAATCATACGTTTAGGCTAATTACGTTTAGGGATCGTTGTGCAAGCCAGGCTTAGTGGCTAAATATGAATTAAAGAGTTGTCAAATCATATAAATACGTCAAATATAAACATTTTTAGTCGCCAATTACATTTAGGGATCGTTGTGCAAGCCGCGCTTAATTTATATCAGTGAAATAATTTTCAGATTAGGGTTAGTAATTTCTGAGAGTACCCACAAACATACAAACAAAAAAACATTTACCTTTTATAATATTTAGTACTAGTTGACCCCACCGCGGATTTGCATGAACTTTTAACAAAATAAAATGCTTAGTACTTAGGAATATTCTAATCTATTCTAGCTTTCTATTCTATTGATAAACCAATTTTCAGAATTGAATAAGTAGTTCCGGACTACAAACTCACAACTTTACCTCCTTTTAATAATAGTAAAGTTTTCTAGATTTTTAAAAACATCTCAAAATATTTTCAAGCCTAGACGAGACTTGAACCCGCAACCTTCCTCTTGATACGAGGATGCACTGCCAATTATGCTACAGGCTCTTGTCATGTCAGGGTTGAAATTATTTGCAAATACTGCAAATACTATTTCAAATAAGCAACGCGACATCCCTTGTCAATGTACTAAACTGCAACGTTTAGTATTGAGCAGGTCAAAAAACTAAGTTTTCCTGTAGATGGAACTAACGGACTAGTCGTGATCTGAATCATCTCACTAATTTCAACAGGAAGGTTACGGGTTCAAGTTTCGGCTAGGCTTGAAAATTTTTAAAGTGAAACTTTTATTACATCGTCTCGAACTTTTTCGTCTGTGTGTTGCATGTCGCGTGACGGTCGGCCGCGGAGTAGGGATAAAGTGAAAGGCGCTCGTCAGAGCAGCCGAGGCCAATATGGCGGCGCCTATAGTTCGCATCAGCTGACCGTGTAGTGACTATTACTCATTTGTGCCAACGAAAATTTTTAGTTAAATGTCTATAATGTAAAACAAAGTTTCACTTTTACCGTGGTTTCATGAAACCACACAATCCTTTTTTGAGATAGTTTTAAAAATCTTGGAATTTTCCGTAAGTTTTCAGATAACACTGTAAAAATAAAAATACTAATAGTAAAGATTATTTTCTTGTTCTGTACCTCAATTTTTTTAGAATGAATTCTTTAAACCTAAACCAAGCAAGCTCTTCTACCTTCTACCTTAAGAATCTTTAAAATGTATTTTCGTAGAATACCTGATTAAGGTAACTAGGTATTTAGCAACGCTTATTCCAAATAAAACAGCGTTATATTTCAGGCTTTAAAATGAAGTGTTCATAATTCAGGCACTTTCCTGAAACAAGACATTTACAAACAAAATTACCTCCTTCATTCACCACCCTGTCAACATGATACATTAACAAAGTCTACGTCACATTCAAAGTGGGGCACAATTTTACAAGCACGTGCCTTCGTATTTCAAACACTGTCTAGAACAGTCTACAGGATAAAATGTTGGGAAGATTTGTAGTTATAAACAACGTAAAAGCGAAACAGTAATATCTTGATTAATATTAATCTTTTTTGATAAGACTGTTCTTTTTAATATATAATTTTACAATTTCGTGAGAGGATAGCGCAGTAAAGATGAGGCCTATATCCAGCAAGTGAGTGCAGGCGGGCTCAAATGATGATGATGATTAATTCTTTCATTACGTTTCATTTCATTTCATTACGAGACATATTCAGTAGTTTTATACATAGTTTAAGCTATTAATCTATACAATATTGTATCGCTGTTGGCATACAAAAGTAGGTGTAGTAGTTCGTTGTGGCTCGCTGGGAATTACTAACACCATACCTATTAACATTGCTATGTTTCGGTTTGAAGGGTATGGTTGCCAATGAAATTACAGGTACATGAGGCTTTGCACAACTCGCGCAATGTCGTAGAAGTTTTCTCTTGTACTCATTTTAACGACTATCTACGTAATTTCGTAAAATCTGTCTCTAAGGCAGTTGAAAATAATGAATATATTGAATTATATAGATATATATTAATTATAAAATTTACCAACGTGATAAAGTACAACGAGTTTTTGCTATGTAACGTTTAAGCGGCTTAGAATTATGACTTTCCCGTCTTCGTTATATTTCAAATGGCGGTGTATGTTCGCCAAAATCTGGAATTATTTCCAAAACAGGCAGACATACACACACAAGACACGCGCTACTGCGGCCGGCAGGCTGGCTGTCACTGCATTAATGCTGACCAAGTCGGACTCCTTGTATAATTGCGCTAAATCTAATCGAAAGGAAATCGAAAAAAAGGCTCGTCGAAAGGACCTTCTAGTGTCCTTGAATTTGAAGAGTTAAATGGCGTGACATTCATAATTTCGAATTTATTTTATTTTAAAATCAATTTCACAATGGAGTAATTTTTTTTATATTGCAACTTAATGTAACGTATAATTTAACAAATTATGAATAAAAAGTTAATATTTGTTTATATCTATTAGAAACATTGGCGTAATTATTTTCAGAAAAACTATGACCAAATTCAGCTTGATATGCTTAGTTGGTACACTTCACAAAATATCATAATCACATCAGAAACAAAACTCATACAGATATTTGTTACGGTTTGGTATTTTTCTATATATTATATATATAAAAGTATTCTATCTGTTATCCAGTTTTCATAGTGCAAGCTTTGCTTAGCTTGGGGCTAGATAGCCCGGTGCGAAATGTCCAGCAATAATTATTAAAAAATATATTTAACGATGTGCTACTGAATTTCACTTACTGTGTCCAAGTGTGATGCAGGTGGCTTTTAGCTGCACCCTTTTACATTTAGATCCTTTGTTCTGAATAAACGGCGCTGGATTAGGACTGCGTAATGGAAGGTTCTTTACATTTTCAGCTTCGAAACACTGGCTGTGATCTAATAACCTATAGTCCTAATGGAAGCGCTTTTAGTGTAGCTAGTGTAAAACTGAGTTAAAATTGTAACGGAGGATATTCGGATTCAGATTTCGGAATCGGTCATTCATCCAAATATCGACCTAATATAATATATTAGGTCGATTATGTTGGCGGTTCACAACAGTCCGTGACCGCTTCCTATAAGTGGTATACAATGTTTGATATTGTTGGAATATGGATCCTGTAATTATGCACCTTCCAGACTGGTTCACTGCAGTAAGGGACAGAAATAAGTGAAGGACGAAATGGAGGCCTTTGCCCTGCAGTGGGATAGTATATGTTTTTTTTTATTTGCGTAGGTTCAGTAACCAAGACAAACAAATTATAAGGCCTATACAAACAGTGGGTCGATTATAAGAATATTTTTAAGTGTAATCTTTGACACAAAATTAATAAGTATTTTGTATTTTTATTTCTTAATGTCATTTATATAAGTTCATATTAAGTGGACACTATTCTTTGAGGTACAAAATGCAGTTATTCTGGAGTTCAGACTTTTGCCTATATTTGTGTTACTAAAGCTACACGAATACCAAATTTCAGCATTGTAGGGTCACTGGTGTTCCCTGTGAATGTTGTCCAAGTTTTGTTTTTATTATGGCTAATAACTCAAAAACCACAAGGATTAAAATAAAAATAAAAACGGGGTTGAAATGTACTAATAAAGACCTTCATTTAACTTCCCATTTGACCTAATAGTCTTATTGTTTTTACCTCTCTGGAACCCCAATATTTTTAGCTCATTTAGTCATACCAAAATTGTGCTATCACTACCTACCTCGGCATCAAATTCACGATGATCGATAAACGCTTCGAAAGTTACCCTCGGATAAACATACATACATACAACGTCGATTTGCCCAAGTTGATTTGGAGATCTCGCTTCGCTCGATCAAATAGAGGGGGAAAGAAATAAAACATATTGATTTTTTTGAATATGTTCCGGGTCTGGATGTTTTTCTTTATATTACTAGCTGACCCGCCGAACATTGTACCGCCTTGATATGCATATGACGTGGGCTGCAAATGTACGTCGCCGGTAGAATTGTCAATCGGCCATCATTAGCTGTACCGATAAATGAGAAAATTATTCATAATTTTTTTTTGCGTTAATTTTTCCGGTATCTTAATAGTTGTTCTACTATTCAGGATGGAGACAAATCCAACAAGTCAAATATCATCAAAATCGGTCCAGCCTTTCTTTAATTATAAATGGTGTAACTAACCCAACTTTGTTTTATATATATATAGACTGACCCCGCAAACGTTGTTTTGCCATTTATATTATCAAAGAAATCAAATGCAGAATGAAATGTTAAAGTGACTCGACACTTTATGTAAATGACTTCACGTCAATGAACGACGGTTAAATTATATCGATATTGTTCGTACAAAAATACTAAAATCGCTATTAAAAAATGGGGGGTTGATGTAGGAGGGTGAAAACTATTTTACGACCTATTCTCATACCTACCGAATATACACAATAAATTTCATAAGAATCGGTCAAGCCGTTTCGGAGGAGTTTTGTTACAAACACTGTGACACGAGAATATTATTTAATAGAAAGTATGTATTTACAAAAAAGTATTTAAGTATTCTATCAGTTATTTGGTTCCCAAGATACAAGCTCTGCTTAGTTTGGGGCTAGATAGCGCTGTGTGAAATGTCCAGCAATATTTATTATGATTATTTGTGTAAAAAACAGTTGTCGAAATACAGTATTTACTTAGGGTTATTTGTGTGTGGATCTACACAAACAACAATACCGTTGTCTGGAAAAGATCGCTTTGTTAAGCGATAAGACTGCCCATTATGCTTACATTTATTTATTTATTTTTATATCTGTTGTGTTTAGCTTGTAAGGTATAATAAAGAATTTTCATTCATTCATTCAATACCTATAAAATATGTCTAGATGTTAATAGTAGTTATAAAGCGTTCATAATTTGTGAGTGCATCATTTGTTGTGTCGGTGACAAAACACTGAACTTTGGAACTGAGTTTCTCTTCTTAAATGCATACAATACACAAGCGGTCTTAAAGTTTAAAATCACATGAGGTCCCATCACACTAGACAAACAGCTTAAAGGATATAACAGTTCCAATCAAAGACGGATAGCACAGAGCTGAGACGTGTGAATTGGCCAATGGGAAGGATTATGGAAACAATTATTTGTTTCAATCAATGCACTGACTGGCAGATTAAATTCCAGGCTGGGGATTTAATTTGTGATATTTAAAAAAATGTGGTCTTCAAGGGACGCCTGTCAGATGTGAAACATCTAAATTTATGGGTTATTGAAAGAATTTATAATTAAAGAAAACCGTTTATAATCATTTTATCTTACCATGAACTTTTGACTTTCGTTTTTTAACAAATATTGATATACAACATGTTACCCTAAACAAATGTGAATAAAATATTAATAAATCTTACCCTTATTCTATTAGACGCACGCTGTCACGGCATGACGGCAAATGAGTTGATCCCCCAAGGCCATCAGCTATTTCACCAGCACCCATTCCCTTCTAACGACCAAAACTAACCAAAACAGCAATGCGAGCGTTATTACCTGGCTGCAGAAACAGGTAAGTTGGTGGTACTTCCCCTGACGAATTCTTCCAAAAGAAGATCTACTACTCATTGTTATACGGGATTTATCACGGACAGTTTTATCGATGTTTAGACCGACAATATTTCGGTTCAATTCGTGAAACTTCATCACACATAACCGAAACACCGATAAAACGGTATGTGATATATCCCGTATTTATAATACGAGGGGCACACTAAAAGTTTCCGAAATCAATAATAAAAAATACTATTAATGGTCAAAATTGAACTTATGTTTCTCAAAACATTCTCCCTTTGCGTCAATGCACTTTTTCATACGATTGAACCCATTTTGAAAACATTTGTGCCACACCTCCGTGGTGACGTCAGATACATGTTTTTCATACTCTTCGACAGCCTCTTCCGGTGATGAAAACTGTTGATCGCGTAATTAGTTCTCAATTTTTAGGAACAGAAAAAAAATTACACGGTACCAGTTCAGGACTGTATGCTGGATGATTCATAAGTTGTACGTTTTTCGCCTTCAAAAACTCTTTTTTCTGTTTGACCGTGTGGGAACTTGCGTTGTCGTGGTGCAAGATGATACGGCATTTACCGTTATTTTCACGGAGTTTGTCAACAATTTCCGGTAAACAAATGGTCGTGTACCAGTCACTATTCACGGTACGACGATTTTCTAAAGCAACAGTAGCCACGTGCTCAGTTTATTAAAAAAAGAAGCAATCATCCGCTTCGAGGCACTTTTCACGCGCGCCACTTTGGTTGGTTTCGGCTCTTCTCGAAAGACCCATACGCTCGATTGCTGCTTCGTTTTGGGATCATAGCTATAAATACATGTTTCGTCACCTGTTACTATGTCCCACACCAAATTGGAAGCCCCTTCGTTGTATCTGGCAAGCATAGCGCGGCACCAAGTGATGTGGTCCGTTTTTTTAGCATCAGTCAAATTGTGTGGGATCCATCTAGAACACAGCTTTCTCACACCTAAGTGTTTGTGTAGGATTGACTGTATTTAACTCATGCCAATATCCAAAGATGTCTGGATCTCATGGTAGGTCACATGCCTGTCTGTTTCTATCATACGGCGCACATAATCAATGTTTTGGTTGTACACAGCGGTGCACGGGCGACCTTCACGAATTTCACCATGGAGATTGACACGATCACGTTTGAATTCTGCAAACCAGCTATAAATAGTCGTCTTGCATTGTGCTCCTTTGCCAAAAGCAGGTTGAAGCCGAACGACGCTCTGCTGAGCTGTCAAATTACACTTATAATCATAAAAAATCATGCAACGAAAAAATGACGCCAAAATAATTCACAATCAGATAAAACAATTTTTATTCTACGGCTAAATAGTTCCATTTTCAAAACTTTTTAAATATTGTTTGTGTGAGTGGCCAATTCCGGAAACTTATAGTGTGAACTGTGTAACATGATTGAAATAAATCGCGAAAGTTTTCTAAGTAAAACAGCTCTAATTTTTAATACCAATTTACCTTTTGAAACTTGCACTAGGTTAAATTAAAGCCAAACTTAATTAAGGCTTCATAAGGGGCGGTTTGAACAAAAATTCATATTCTGCCTTCGTTAGTTTGGTAGACGACTTCCTTTGGAGTTCGGTACGTGAGACCAATGTAAAAGTAGGGTAGAGTAAAATTTAGTTTGTAAGGTCTTAGAGTTGAAAAGGAATTAGGTGACATTAACTAAACTAGCACGAATATTTGTTTTTGGGTTTTGGGATTATTTATATAATGAACTAGGATTTCAAAATGATATGAGACTTGAGTTCATACTAAATACCCAAAAATAAAACACTGTTAGTTTTTCCAAAATTTCCAAATTACCAGAGCAAGTTTCAAAAAGAAATATGTTAATCAAACCTAGTCCTGAAAATAACGAACACAACAAAAAAAAAACAGCCAAATCGGTCGAGCCATTTTCGAGTTTTTGCGAGTGTTTTTGCACGGCAATTAATATTTATTTAATATAGATTTTATTATATCATTAATATCATTTATTAATTTTGAGTATAATATGCAAAATGGTCTTAATGATAAAAAAATGCAACCCTAAAAGGCACTAAAACCCTTGCCGCTAATCGGCATTGCAAACGCAATGTATTTTAAATTTAATTTTATACCGTAAGTGGGGTGGGGTTACTTTAAAAAATCTAGCAAAAGTTTATTAAGATTATTTTATAGTTAAGCACGCCAACCTTGTATTTTTCATCATGGATGACTGGTAGAAAATGGTAAACATTAAGTCATCCTTTCATGCATAGTTTTTCCTTGATATAAATAATTAAATAAATATTTCCAAAACATTCATTAACCTAAGTTTTTTTATTAAGTTTAGAGTTTATTTTACTGAATCATATTTAGGGGCTTTTGGTAAGTATTTTGTATTTTATTGCATTTGGACACAGTTTTATCAGAAAGTGAGTAACAAAAAATAACTTACAATATGATTCATAATTCTTTATTGTTCGTGAACCTAGGTACATGATTGATGGTTGAACTTATAAATAGCACTATTCTAGGTTCTGCCATTTAGGCGTACAAACATTTATGTAACAATTTTATTAATTACTATAATATTTATCTTGATATTACATATTTTGTCGATGATAAAATTAATACAATTCAGAATCACATTAAATCAAATAGAGAAAACAGTTATTAAAAATTCAAGAAAAATGTCAAAAGATTTGCATAAATAAAAACAATAATAATCACAATCATGTAGAATAGTAATAGTTATGTCAAATGGAGATGTCAATAAATTAAAAGTAATTGCAACAATAATGGATTTATATAAAATAATGTTAAATAATATTTTGGTCATTAAGAAATTCTTTTACAGTGTAATATGCTTTTTTAACTAGAATATCATTCAACTTGCTCTTAAATTCATTATTGGAGAGCAAGCGAACAGAATTTGGAATTTTGTTGTAAATAGTAGGAGCCATACAGAACACACTGCTACGTAGCCATTGCGTTTTACATGGTACATTTTTTAAATTACCTTCTAAGCGGCTTCCAACTGCAAACTCTTCAAATAGTTCGAGGTTACTTTTTACAAAAATCGATACTTCATTAATGTAAATTGCTGGAAGTGTAAGTATTTTTAATTTAATAAAATTATCCTTACAAGTATCTCGTCTTCATAGTCCACACATTGCTCTTACGAGTACGCAGCTTTTTTGAGCCTTAAAAACTCTAAGATTTTCCGTCGAGTTCCCCCAAAAAATAGTTCCGTATCGCAAGATCGACGATACATACCCATGATAGGCAGTAAGTAGAGTGGATATATTTGATACTTTACTTAACTTAAAAAGAGCATATGAAAATTGTTTTAATCGTTTACACACATTATCAATATGTATTTTCCAATTTAATTTATTGTCAATTGTAAGTCCCAAAAATTTTGTTATGTCTACTTCATTAACTTTAGTGCCAAGGTAGTTAATATCAATGTCTAAATATGAATTACTATGTTTAAAATTCATAAGAAATGTTTTAGTCAAATTTATATTCAAATTATTCGTCAATAGCCAATTGATAAAAGATGTCAAAGTTGAATTAATGTCAAACTGAAAATTATGTGTCTTATCATTAATAAATAAAATAGTACTGTCATCGGCGAATAGAGTCATAGAGTGATTAGTTATCTGAGGCAAGTCATTTATATAAATTAGAAATAAGAGTGGGCCTAGGACGCTTCCTTGGGGAACACCATGGGATACTATTCTAGCAACTGATTCATATGTTGTTTCAATGTGTGTTTTAGGACATATTTTACTAACCTGGGTCACTTGAGTTCTATTACTAAGGTAAGACTTTTATTAGTTTATTTGCCGTACCTCTGATACCATAAATGTCAAGTTTATGCAGTAAAACATTATGTTTAACGTGGTCAAACGCTTTGGTCATATCCATATATAGAGCCATGACCGTTTTGTTTTTATCTCTATTTGTCATTATCTGATACAGAAAATCATAAATTGCTTTATTGATAGACCGGCCCTGTCTAAATCCATACTGGTAATTACTAAAAATATTGTTACTTTCAAAGTAGTTGTATAGTTTTATATAAATAACTTTTTCTATATATTATCTTGGAAATAGTGCTATCGGTCTATAGTTACCCACTTCGTCTCGTGATCCTTTTTTATGCAAAGGTTTTATTATTGTTAGTTTAAGAGTATTAGGAAATATACCTTGTTCTAAACAGTTATTTATAATGTGGCACAGTATAGGGGATATAAACAAAGCTGTGTCTTTAATAATTTTTGTAGAAATACCGTCAAACCCTACACTATTTG
The DNA here is from genome assembly GCA_963924445.1 of Philereme transversata. Lineage (NCBI taxonomy): Eukaryota > Metazoa > Arthropoda > Insecta > Lepidoptera > Geometridae > Philereme > Philereme transversata. The sequence continues at coordinate 12,393,624 of OZ004338.1, read as the reverse complement.
TATTTTTTAATGAATTTATTATCTGTATAATGTCATGTGGCGTCACAGGAGTCAAAAAAATAGAACTAGAGTTATTAAAATTAATTTTATTGGAATGTTATTATTGTGGTCTGTCTGCGTAACAATGTCGATAAAATAATTATTAAACTCATTTGCCATGTCCATCGGATCAGTGATATTATTACCATTTTTATTCAATTTATTTATATTTTCACGAGGTTGGTTGCTATTATATCTATTTATTATATTCCACGTGGCTTTTGCCTTATTCGGCGCTCTGTTTAAAAAATATTCGTTCTGTGCTTTTTTTGTTAGTCTGATTACTTTATTTAGTCTTTTAGAGTATGATGCTAAATTCTCTTTATTAGAGTTATTACGACATAGTCTGTATTTCCATAACAAATTTCGCTTCTTTGTAATACATAGCTTAATTCCTTTCGAAATCCAGTTTGGTTTTCTATATGTAGAAATTTTCAACTTAACTATTGGAAAACATAAATTATAGAATAAACTGAATGTGTCATGAAATAATTCAAATGCTAAATCAGGATCACTCGTGTTTAAAATATCTAAAAAAGATAAGTTACTAATACATTCTTTAAATTTTTTACGATTTTTGTTATAATTTATTTGTTATAATGATTAAACACAAGACCAAGTAACAAAGGTATGTATTACAAAGATTAACTGGAAGATAATGCTATATAGTATTAATTTCGTCTGTGTACAGATTATTTTTATTTTGTGCATTCAAGAATTTTCATTCATTCATTCGAGTTATGTCTCTTGAACAATAACTAATTAATAAAGTACAGTAACTGTTTATAGTAAGAAATAAAAAAAAAACGAAAAATTTTAAAAGCCCACCCTATTATAATCCTGACATTGAACCCTATAAGCATCAAAGGCGGTTTATTTAAAATAAAAAGCCTCATTTACATTTCATTTGTAACGAGAAAAAACTGTGAAATGAAAACCCTTAAATCTTTGAAAAGTAACGATTTGGCTACGGGTAAAAGGCAGTATCGAATTGCAATTATATTTTTTATCTTGTTTTTTAATGCACCATTAAACAAACGAGGCATGTTATTAAATATCATCGTCATCATCATTTAATCCCGGCTGCACCCACTGCTGGGAGTAAACCTCCTCTTTATTATGCCAGTATCTCCAAACTCCCTTGAGTCTCGTCCACAATGGACGAGACCCCAGGTTATAGAAAATTTATAAATTTTTTCATAAAATTTAATTTGATCACTGCCAAATTTGCGTTTTTTGAAGTGAAAACTTCTTTAGGCGCGTTGGGCATTTTTTGAGGTGGGAAAATACCAATGAACTCGTGACACTGTTACCGTTACCGACACCGCTGTATATAAGTAGTGAAAACTTCTTTAGGTGCGTTGGGTATTTTTCGAGATGGGAAAAAAACCATTGAACTCGCGATACTGTTACCTTTACCAACACCTCTGTATCTGTGGTGTAGTCTGTTCACTTCTGTCGGCACTCCCGGAGTGCCAGTATATTTTTTTATATTTCTTATTTTATTTTATCAAAATCGTATGATTAGTTAAGGCGCTGTGGTGGAACATACATAAATAGACTGCTAAAAATAATCTTTTCTTTTAGCTTTGCTGACGTCGGCCAAATATATAAAATATGTCACCCGGACTATAATAACGAATCGATTGACACTTCATTCATCAAAATCAGATGAGTTGTTTAGGCGCTACGGTGGAACATAGGTAAAATTAAATATAAATACACTATCCTTTGATACATAGCTAAAAACATAACCCTTGGTTTTGGCTTGCCAGGTAAAATAATGATATAAATAGCTCTTGGCAGCAGCATTAGTTGTTGAAAGATAGCTAAGGAGAGTGTTTTGAGATGAAGTACCAGTATAAGTACCCAGTACCGAATACCATTGAATTAGCTAGCCTAAAATAAAAATCTAAATCTTTTTATCATTAAAATCACAAGAATCACTTTGAAACGTCAATTTTACTCCTGTTTCTTCGCAACCAAGCTAGGAAAGAAAGGCAAGAAACAAGGCTGGTTGTTATTTTTTTAAAATCCTTTTAGAATACATAACAATAAAGAAAACAAATTACGTCCTAAGCTTCTCTATCATCTAAATAATCCGATATGTCAAAGTAGGCTTGCTAATCCACAGGAAAATAATTGTCAATATGTGCAGACCAAACTAAGCCGCGGATTTGCTCAAAAGGTTTTCCTTAACTGTTTTGAGCACGTGTGAACACCCATGAAAAAATCTATACGAAAGAGGAAGATATTTTGTAAGAATTGGAGATCGGTGGGGAGTCTATGGGGATGCCAGTGAACATCCTATATCTGGCTTAATAATTAGTTGGCAAGCAAGATATAGGTAAACATAATAGAATCAATTTCTAATGCTGGGGCTACATTAGCGTAAGATTCGGGTCGCGTTGACGCGATACATCGTGCCGGGTTGTGTTGTGGTGTGCTGTGCGGCCGAGACGTAATTCAAAATGGAGGAAGTAGTGGCGTTGCATTGTATGTCGGTAAATTATTATTCATTATAATTGTACGAGTATCATTTGCAAAATCATATGAAAAAGAGGAGAGAGAGGTGGATGATCAAATGTTTCTTTTTGTGCTCGGGGTTACTAGGGTTCCATACTTATAATACTCTCCCTTTCATACAATTGAATGAACTCCAACACTTTTTCATACTCCATGGAGTACAAAAAAATATAAGCACGTCCGTCAAAGTCTGGACGACACTGAAGTGACGTAGGTGTAGCCACCCAAGCGAATATTGTCGCGACAAATCCCTTTGATGCGCGCCAGTTTACCGACAGTGCCCCGATAATACATCGTCTTCGCCCAAATACTACGCGTTGCAACGATCTACCCGGCCACACTCATCGCGTTAATACGAATATTCGCCGTAGCCCGCTAATGTAGCCCCAGCGTTAAAGATCGAAGTAACATGATTTATTGTAAATTATGTGTAAGATTTTCATATACAATTATTACTTTCTTTGAGCAGAATAGATGCTAAGAGAGCAAAAGAGGCCGTGGCAGATCAACATCCCGGTGGGAGGATGACATATAAGACCTGGGGTCAAATTCTGCTAATTTATAAAAAAAAATATTATGTAGCCATACCATCTTATATATATAAAACAAAGTAGAGTTAGTTACACCATTTATAACTCAAGACCTGCTGGACCAATTTTAATGATCTGTGATTTGTTGTATTTGTCTCCGCCCCGAATAGCAGAATAACTATTAAAATATCGGAATTCACGCAAAAAATAATATTAGGAAAATTCATTGTCAGCTAATGATGGCCGATTGACAATTCTACCGGGGCGACGTATATTGGCAGCCCGCCTCATATGCATGTTAAGGCGGTACGAAGTTCGGCGGGTTGCTAGGTATTTATAGAAATAGAAAATATTTATACAACACAAGGACATACATAGTTAAACATAAAAATATACTTAACAAACAAAATTATTGTGATCATAAATCGGCTACCACTCAGCATTTGCTGTAGAAGCATTGCTGCTGCAGCGCTGGTTTCAGTAGCACAGGATCTGCGGCACGCGTTTTATATAAAGCTAATTATAACATATAATAATTACTTTTACTATTTCTATTAGCCCATATTGTCCCTTTGTTGGGCAAAGGCCTCCCCCCATTTCCGCCATTCACAACGGTCCAGTGCCACCGTATGCCCGTCCCTCTCAAAGGCGTGCAGCTCGTTCCGCCACCTCCGACGTGGTCTGCCGCGGCACCACTCTCAGGGCTGGACTTTGAGGTAATTTTGGCTCACAGCTCGTCAGCCACGCGACAGGCGTGACCGGCCCAGTTCCACTTCAGCCTGGCGATCTTCTCCCCTACATTGGCGATTTCGGTTTAATTACTATTATTATATTTAATAACGACGCTAACCAAATAAAATACAAATTCAAAATAACAAGGGAATATTATGTATTATATTATACTAATATTTAAGGAGGTTGGTTAACATAAATGTACAGGGAGTACGACCACTTATATTGAGGCTTTTGGAGATTCGCGACTTATATATACGCGATATACAGGATACGCGCTTCGCACGCGTTGTTTGTCAACAAAAAGTAGCTTATGTTTGAATCCAAGTCATAATCTATTAACACACCAAATTTTATCGAAATCGGTTCAGCCATTACGACGTCATCGAGTGACAAACAAACATACAAATTTCACATTTATAATATTAGTGTGATTATGTTTGTTGTTCCTGTCATAAGCTGCTAAATTTTTAATGGAGTTGTCAGCAACGGCGGTCATTTAAAAAAGATTGTGTTAGAAGACTACCAAAAGGTATCTATAGTGGCGATTTTGTGACGCTACCATTTTGATACTGAAGCGATTGGATGCGAACATCACATGAACGGTTGGAGTGGCGTTTGAGGAAGGAGAATTATACCCAGCAGTGGGCTATCAATTAGACTGCCAATGATGATGATAACGATAAGCATGATGATACGAGCATACTGACTTTTGACTGCCTCCGTGGCGCAGTGGGCGTATAGCCGGCTGAGACGCAGGAGGTAGCGGGTTCGATTCCCGCCACGGAACAAAGGTTTCCATGATCTACAGATATTTGTTCAGTGTCTGGGTGTTTTTCTATATATTATAAGTATGTATTTACAAAAAAAAAGTATATACCTATAAGTATTCTATCAGTTATCTGGTTCCCATAGTACAAGCTCTGCTTAGTTTGGGGCTAGATAGCACTGTGTGAAATGTCCAGCGATATTTATTTATTTATTTATTTATACACATATTTCGCTAAAATTATACCGTGTCAATATTTCAATAAATTTTTGGTATAAAAGTAATAAAATATTGCAATTAATATTCCAAAACGCTGTAAAACTACACTTGATGTGTTATTGGACACTGTAGCAGGCACGTTAACCGTATATCATAACGTTTTACGAGCAGACCTAGTTCATTTGTCAGCTTATTTGTCAGAGTACAGGCGATCGCGAAAATATAATGTTTTATTAAAAAAAACTGTGTATTATTTTGGGTTAATAGCATATAAATAAATAAATATGAATGGACATTTCACCCAGCGCTATCTAGCCCCAATCTAAGCAGAGCTTGTACTATGGGAACCAGATAACTGATATAATACTCATATACATTTTTTTTGTTAATCCAGACCCTGAAGAATATATGTACATAGATCATACAAATAGCTGTACCACTGTACCACGGAGGCTTGATCAAAATAATTAAATTAAATCATAATTAGTAATAGTGTCATAAAATTGTTTTATTTATTAATTCATTCATTTGTATTTCGTTTGACATCCAAGGTGACTAGAAAATATCGTTTTTAAGCGAAAATGTATACAAAGTTTTTGCTTATCGGCATGTCTCATTTTTAACAAATTAATTTTCATAAAATTAAAAAACCACCCGAGCCCCTATTTCTGCGTTTGGGGTTAAAATCTGACAAAACTAAGAAACAGCTCAGTTAAAGAGCATTCTATTAAAATAAACATCTTCGGAATCGGTACAATAACTTATCTTTGTTTATTTTACTAAACTAACGAATAAAATACATAATTAATTTAAATTGTTTTAAAAATATAAAAGTAATGTTAAATAGAAAACTGTCGTGATTTCTTTCAATCATTATTATTAATACGGGATTTATCACGTACCGTCTTAACGGTGTCTCGACCGACAATGTTTCGGTTCAATTTGTGAACCTTCATCAGGGTGAGTGCGATCCCGTATTTATAATAATGATAAAAGTAATTGCTAAAACACGTTATGTTTATCAAGAAATAATATTGGTTTTCCATTTCAAACTGCTAAAAAACAGGTTTATTATTCGAAACACTCCTAGAAATAGCTCTAACCAAATAAAATTTGCTACTGCTAAATGCCGGTAATTTGCTGTACCGTAATAGCAGAGTAAGTCTGGGGAAGTCCACTGTCCTATTTAGTTCTTCGGTTAAATTAGTAGTAATGCTTACAGTGTTTTAGTTTCACTAATTACTGTGTTTTAAAAACGGGTAAATTACAGACACGAAATATAGCTTTCCAATTTAGTAGGTGTCTTTCGCGTAGAAGAATAACAACTAGTGAATGTTCTGTCTGGGTGTTTTTCTATAAACAGCCTGTTTTGTTATGTACGACATTAATTTAAAACACACATCCGGAATCGTAATATTAGATTTTAGAGGTAAGTTTAGTACATGTAGCTTGAATAGTTATCTAGTAATCGATACATTTCAAATAAACAATTTTTAACGTAAATCGGCGGCGCCTTTGCGACGATGCCGCTTAGTCAGTTTAACAGGTACCTACTTACATGATTAATGAATCTGATTTGTTTACCTATTTTATACAAGCTGTACCATTGATATTTTAGGACTTGATATTAAGGTAGTTTGATGATTAAAAATGTCTATGATAATGAATTAAAAAAAAAGTGTTACACCAACACTAGCCATTAGCCCTACCCTTGGTTTCATTTAATGTCATACATAAGCAAACAGGCAATATTATAAATAAATAAATAAGTAATAAATATTACAGGACATTTCACACAGCGCTATCTAGCCCCAAACTAAGCAGAGCTTGTACTATGGGAACCAGATAACTTATAGAATACTTATATACTTTATTTTTTTTTGTAAATACATACTTATTATATTTAGAAAAACATCCAGACCCGAAACAAATATCTGTACATCATGCAAACATTTGTTCCGCGGCGGGAATCGAACCCGCTACCTCCTGCGTCTCAGCTGGCTATTCGCCCACTGCGCCACGGAGGTCGTCAAAAGTAAAGTAAGTAAGTTAAGTATATATAGTATCAATTATCTGATCCCATCACTATTATAACTTTTGTTTCTGAGGCGCGCCGGTTTCCGCACGATATTTTCCTTTGCTGTTTTTAAGAAAAGCAAATATGCGCACGCAATTTTTTAAATAGAAAAATGCATTGGTGCACGTCTTGGATTCGAACCCACAACTTCGAAATCGAAAGTCGGAGTACATTCCAATAGGCAACCACGGCTCACAAATAATACTCGTCGACGAAATGTTAAATATAAAATATTTTCTGAATTCATAGTGGTCGCGTTTTCGCCTCGTCCTTGCCTCGTCTTCGCCCGTCCTCCCCTAGTCTTCGCCTCGTCCTTCCCTCGTCTTAGCCTCGTCCTCCCCTCGTCTTAGCCTCGTCTTCGTCTCGTCCTTGCTTCGTCCTCACCTCGTCGTCAGCTTACGTTTTTCCTGTCTGGTATGTAAATTACGTTCCGTTATTAGGCAAATATTTTATTTTAAATAATATATAAAATGTTATTTTATCATCTTATTTTTCAGAATAAATAATCAATATCTATTATCTATCAATTGATATAGTTGTTTTACCTTAATTTACATCAAGAAAGGTTATTTTTATACATATATAATAATATACTATGTATTTACACACTATTTTATTTTATTTTATTTTAATACCTATTCACTCGCGACCGAAGACACCCAGGATGTCGCTATCAGGAAACAGACTCTGGCAAGGCGTTCCACTCTTTCACGTTTTATAAATTAACTGTTTCTCAAGTTTTGTACCGAAAGTAAAGTAAAGTTTTACATTCAACTTTCAGTCACAATTATTATATTTAATTATAGCCTCGTTATTTTGCCGGAAAGGTATGAGCTGTGAGTTAATGTTGGCTGAGTAGATAGATAGTATAAATCAGTGTATCACATCACACTAATATTATAAATGCGAAAGTTTGGATGTTTGTTTATTTATTGATTTGTTTGTTACTCAATCACGTCATAACGGCTAAACCGATGTCGATGAAATTTTGTATATACGTAGATTATAACTTGGATTAACACATATAATACTTTTAATCCCCTAAATCTGGTCCCATGGGGAAAAAATGGGGTGTCAAATCAAGTTGCAACAGCGAGTTTAGCTGTATTTCTAGGTTACCTACACATTTAATATGTAACGCGTACGAAGTCACGGGCAAAAGCTAGTATTATTAATGCGAAAATTTCGATGTTTGTTTATTTGTTTGTTTGTTACTCAATCACGTCGTAACGTCTGAACCGATTCGATGAAATTTGGTATATACGTAGATTATAACTTGGTTTAACACTTAAGCTATTTTTTGTAGACAAAAAATGCGTGCGAAGCCGCTGGCGGAAGCCAGTTTACATATACTCAACCACTTGAGTCTCCATCTGTACAATATTACGAGCTCATCCCGAGTATTGACCACAAATCCACGTTAGTGCTCACTTTGGGGAAGCGCCGTATAAATTATTCAAGCGTTACTGTGGTCCCGTATTGGTCTTGGAACGCGGGGGACCAAATTGAAATGTCGGGCCTGAAGTATTTCCGAAAGAAAAGCTAAAGAAATCGTACGATATAAAGGATACTGGAAACAGTTACTGAAAGACGGAGCAATATAGATTTTATGTAGTAGATTTTATCAATTCCAAATATTAAAAAATCCTATCATCATAATCGCAAGAATGTAGGTATAATAGTTTATCTATCACATCCCATTCCACTAATATTATAATCGCGAAAGTTTGTATGGATGTATGTGTGGATGTTTGTTACTCATTCACGTAAAAACTACTATATAGATTTTAATGAAATTTGATATGTATGAAGACTATAACCTGGATATAAGCTGTTTCTTGACAAACCAAGCGTGCAAAGCCGCTAGGAAGCCAGTCCTTATAATAAAAGAGGAAAGATTTGGAATTTTGTATGTTTGTAATGAATAAACTCAAAAACTACCGGTCCAATTTCAACAATTATTTCACCATTGAATGCCTTGAGTAACATAAGCTACTTTTTACCCAACTGCGCAGAAGGAGGGTAATGGTTTTATTGAAAAACTACGAATGCGAAGCTGTGGATTGGTCAGCTAGTTTTAATTAAATATGTATAAAGCTCTTTTACATTGCTGCCTCGTCAAGGCGAGCAAAATTTCATCAATAAATTCAAAAGTTATATTAATAAGTCAAAAATTACAAACTAGTAATTTCATTATAATGCGACCTGAATGTAACATCATTTAGTTTTAGTAATCCTTGTAGTTTTAGAGTTATTAGCCATAATAAAAACTGAACTTAGACGAAATTCACAGAGTAGGTACACCAGTGACCCCACAGTGCTGAAATTTAGTATTCGTGTAGTTTTAGTGACATTTCTATAGGCAAAAGTCTGAAATCCAGATTATCTGCAATTTCTACCCCAAAAAATGGTAACCAATTAACATGAACTCCCGTTACTTCTAATTCTAATTCTAGGTTGTGGGGAATAAGATCTGCACTGACGTCCCACATTGGGGTGTATTGTGCTCCTTGTTAGCTCCTTGAAGTAACGGAGCAGGACTTCGGGTTGATGGATCTTTCCAAGATCCCCGTGGATGTTGTTGTGGTGTTAGCAGATGAGGATTCGATGAGCTTCTGCAGACCCGTCTTCAGTCTGATATCGCTACTTGTAATTGTACTCTTATCCCGTTACTTGTAAATTGAATGAAACTGTAGGTGAAGTAAGTTGGTTGTTCATTTCGGAACACTATTTTATTAGACAAAGATTATGAACTCAAAATGAGAATACTCTGAGCTGTTTTAATCATTCTCTCCCAATTTATACAAAAAACAGGATATTTACCATGATTTGTGAGTTCTTGAGTGTCCCGATATTTCGACGCAGTTGCATGCGCCATGATCACGGGTAAACTGAAGTCTTTGCGAGTGGATAGTTATTGGCAGATATAGCGATCTACCCTCTTTCTTAGTCTCTTGCTAGGAATGAATTCACTGATACTATCACTACTGCCGGTTTCATTCTCGATCATAATTCTATTCCGACACACAACACTCACGGTATCAGGGCGCGTAATTGACACTACACTTCTTCGGTTCTTACACATTCTCACCACAAGATTCCAGGCTCCAGATAGTTGAAAACCATCTTCACGGTTGAAATTCTTGTGTTTGGTAATCTTAATTGCCTCTTGAACCAGTCTTGGGGTGTAATGTCGCTCAGTCGAGATTACTAGTGTTAATAACCATGATAGTTTCAAAAGTTATATTCTCTCCCAAGTTCCCCCTGGTGATCTTGCCTTAACCCTAGTATCCCTTTCCAGCACCCCCAGACAAGCAGACGTACTGGAAAGTACCACCTGGTTAGCTTACCACCCTGCCAGCCCGTCTATTTTTCCTGGACCTCTAAGATCTGTTTTGTTATGTATGATGTTAATTTAAAATACACATCCGGAATCGTATTAACTGATTTGAAAGGTGGGTTTAATGCCGGACCAGTAGCTTGAATATTTATTCAGTAATCTAATATCTAATATACAATAAACAGTTTTTAACGTAAATCAGCGACGCATTTGCGACGGTGTTGCTTAGTCAGTTTGACAGGTACCTACTTACATTATGAATGAATATGATTTGTTTACCTATTTTATACGTACTGCTGTTTCATTGTTATTTTAAAACTTGATATTGAGATCTTTAAAATTTAAAATTTTCGATGGTAATGAATTTGAAAAAAAGTATTTTACAACAATACTAGCCATTAGCCCTACACGTGTTTTCATTTAATGTCATTAAATCCAGAGTGAACGGGATCTTATAAATTTTCCAATTTTGATTTTTGGCATTGAGTCAAGAGTGAGTGATTTTTCTGAATGAGCCCCACGTTTTTAGACATTACCCAAACTATTTTACTTTTAGCCTGTTGTAAATTTAAATATACTAGCATCAAGTATGTCAATATAGATAATCCTATGCCTCAATGCCTGTCATAGTCTATCTATATACTAGTGGTTTTGTGAGAACAGTAAAACTCGCGAGCCCTTATAACCATGCAATAACCGACACATTCCCCTTTTCCCTGGCTTAGTGATTACTCGCGTTCTCTTGGTCCTAGGAGGTCGAATTTGGTGTCTACAGGTTCGTCTCGTGAAGGCGGAGAGGACTGCGTAGCCTGGTTGGTATAGGTAGGAATACATTTCGCGAAAAAAAATCAAAAATATAAATCCGTCCATATACGAGTAATATAACGTTACCGCAAACTTACACCTCCACCTCCACTCTCACCTTTTGCAACATCTTGTGTAGAATCCAGTCCTTAGTGTGCTTCTTAAATTTGATTGAAATCCGTCGATAAATAACGCTATGGCAATTTTCACTCTTTTCCCCCCTATTTTCTATCCAATCAAAAATTGCGATCGACCAAAAAATTAAAATAAATCAAGAAACTTATGTGCCAATTTTCATCAAAATCGGTTGAAACATGCGACCTTTTGACGAGAACAGACAGACGGGCAAAAACATTTTTTGGCCAATCTCGAAACGCTTCGCTCGCTCGCTCGGTCAATTAATATAGTTTCAGTTCAGCCGTTTAGTCGTGAAAACGTAACAGACAGACAGACATAAACAGAGACAGACCTACTTTCGAATTTGTAATATTAGTATGAAGTTTATTTTGTTTGTGTATGTTTATTTAAACTCTTAGGTAAGTTACGCGATTATTTTAAAGCGGATACTTAATACTTGATAAAATCTGTTCAGAGTTCAGAAACTTTCCTAATTACAGCAAAACTTGATGGTTGAATCGCATGCAATCTGCTCATTGTAGCAGACAAGATGTTTTAACCACCTTCAGAAAGGAGGTTATAATGCATTCACATATTAACCTAGTACCTGGCAGATTGAGACTTTCACTAGGAAAAAAGATTTTATTTTTTATACAATATGTGAGTCTGTGTTTAAATAAGTAAAATAGTGTGAAATTGCTTTAAAATCAATAGGTGTACCCATTTTGGGAATTTTTTTTCGTCTTTATCCGAAGGGTAAAGACGGAACGGATGGATCAGATGGACAACGAAAAAAAACTCGACCCACTCGATTTGGCCCATTTTGTCAATGTCAATTATTTATGTGATAACAATGTTTTAATTTGTCAAAAAGTTTATATATAGTTAGTAAGTTTAGTTTTTTTGTCTTAACTAAGCTTTTTTTAAAAAATATCTGTGTATTCCTTGTGACACTACTGCTTGGCTTAACTTTTAGTGATATAGGACTTTTTTCTTTCCCGTGACACTATGATTCTCGATAGCTGCTTGAGTTCATATATAAAAGTTACCCGTAAAGTCGGTATTTTCCCGTGATACTACTGTGATTCGAAATTAAAATTTGAATGTAAAATGACATAATTTCAAAGTGACAGCTTATGTCAAAGTGACAGCTTATGTTAAAAATGGCAGAGATCTTAATTTCGGATGACAGCTGGCAAACCTAACAGCCGTATCTTGAGAACTAGATGTAGGTACACTTAAAACAAATAATAGGTATCAATGACATTTGCATTTCTGATGACACCTGTCAAACTTTAAACAGCCGTATCTTGAGAACTAGACGTTCTAGGTTAGCAGTGGCTGGGGACAAATGGTCTCAATGACTCAATATACACATTTTAAATCAGTGCGTATACAACTGGCCTCATAGTAGTGTCACGGGAAAAGCTGATTTACCCGTGACAATATCGAAAATTTTCCTATGGCACTACTGGTTGAGCCAAGCAGTTGTGTCACGGGGAATAAACGAAAATACCTACTTTATTTCAAATATCGGAAATCCCAAGGTTTGTTTCTGCAAACATTTTCTTAACTTAATCTAGTCTGGAACGAAAAGCGACAGTTACAATGTAGGTCAAACCAGTGTCCTAAACATAAGTACTGTAGTTTTGATAGCATGCTTAATCTGATTGTAATCATAGCTTACTATCGAAATATTATATTTCATTTATTTATCAATCAAAATCTAGGTGCAGGTTACAATAGTACAAGGTCGATAATTCGCGTAGTCTTGTGTATGGGACGAACAATGCCAGTTTTGAGCTTTTCTGGGTAACGTCCGGTGGAAACACTTATATTTATTAATCATGCGACAGCCCCCACAATCTTTTCAGCCAGTCGAAAGATATCAATTGCTCTAATATAATCAATGCTTCAGTGCCTGGAGCTTTATGTGGATCTGTTTTATATTTATTTATTTCTGCTTTATTACGCACATTGTACATTTATATAATATAATACAACTGTATATTATATATTTATATAATACTGTTTGTCATCGCATTTACGACATTAATTTAAATCATGGGTTTATTTATGGCTAGTATTGTTGTAAAATAGTTCTTTTTTTAAATTCATTGCCATGAATTGTTTTTAATTTTCAATCTACTTTAATTTTAAGGCCTAAAATGTCAATGAAACATCTTGCATAAAATACGTAAAGAAATCATATTCATTCAGTATGTAAGCATGTACCTGTTAAACTGACTAAGCGGCATCGGCGCAAAGGCGCCGCCAATTTACGCTCTTCTTCTATAGTGTCAATGATATATCCATAATTATTTATAGGTTCGAAACTAAATTGGCATTGAGTAGAACCTGGCCACGTCTATTCTAGTGTGGGTATCCTTGTTAAGGTCATCCTTGGTGCAAGTCGTAGGGCACAGAGGACAGTTAAGCATATGAGGCATGGTCTGGAGGGGGTGCCCCCAATTTACGGTAAACATGGTTTATTGTAAATGTATCGATTACTGGATAAATATTCAAGCTACCGGTATAAAACAAATCACTAAAATCAGTTAATACGATATATGTGTTTTAAATTAATGTCGTGAATGCGGTGACAGACTGTATATATGTTTTGCTTGTGTGTAAAATTTCATTCGTTTATTCGTTCCCATCGTTACTATTGTAAAACTCACAGAATCAATTCCATCGAAATTGTGCCATTTTTAATCCATACTACATAAAACCTACATAAATTCAGAAGTAACCCTGTCTGTCTGTTTGTTACGTTTTCACGACTAAACCACTCGACTGATTTTGATGGAATTTTATACTTGATAGAACGAACTGGATTGAGACATAAGCTACACTATATTGAAAAGAACGCACGCGAAAGGTGGCAGCTAGATTTTTTTTATGGTGAGTAATAAAGTATTTATCTATTAATAAATATACATAAATGCATTTAAGCTACGCACAGAATAAACTTTCTTTAAAAACGATTTCAATAATATCTCAGAATACCGGTACAAATGTTCAAAATATACTTCTTATTTCAATTTGTTCGATTACCTCGCAATTTCGCAATTGCTCTAAGCTCTAAGATTTACCGAGACGTTTTCAACGACGAAAGGAAAAATATAGTAAACTTTTTAAAAGAAATGCTGTGGTTTCGAGTTTGAATTGCATTCTAAGGACTCTTTCTTTTTCAATAGCTCTTCCAGAATTCCTGGGTAAAACCCAGGAATTCCCCTGGTAAAACCCTACCTATCATGTCTTCTATTTTGAAATTTACCCAAAATTTGAAGTTCAAAAACCAAATATGTTGCAAACGTATTTGTTTCCGAACGGATGTCAGTTTTCGTGACTCAATGTAGTCAGTATCTAGTTTCGATTACGCATCATTTGACGTAACTGAAACTCAGTTTATTTATACGACATGGAGATGGAATAAACATATATGCCACATGATGTTAAGTAAAGTAAAGTAAAGTAAAAAAAATTATTTTGCATTTAACATAATAGGTACAGAATATAATTGTAATGTGAAACCAAAAAGGGTCGCCACTCAGCATTATGCTGTAGTAGCATAAAATTTACACCACTACATTGCTGGTCTTCCGTGGTGCCATTGCCGTGCGTGCAGGCAGCAACTGTGGTACCATCATCGCTTAACACAAAGTACTACTTTTTATGTCACGCACCTTACACATAGAGGATGGTGCCTTACGATGCACTGCCTTGCGCCCATCATCTTGAGGCATACATGTGCCTGTAATTTCACAGGTAACCATACCCTTCAAACAGAAATACATCAATGCTCCTTGGCGGCAGAAATAGATATGGTAGTCCCCGGGCGAGTCTAAATTAAATCAACTACAAAATCTAAATCTTTTTATTCATTAAAATCACTAGAATCACTTTGAAACGTTGATTTTACTGCCCGTTCCTTCGCGACCAAACCAGGAAAGAAAGGCAAGAAACAAGTCTGGTTGTTTTTTTAATGATCCTTGTAGAATACATAACAATAAAGAAAATAAATTAGGTCTAAATTGTAACATTTTTGAACGAGTTGGAGCAATTTCAATCCCAAGCTTCTCTATCATCTAAATAATCCGATATTTTATAGTAGGCTTTTGTTTAATTACTTTGTTAAATTTGTTAATTATCAATGTTTGTTCATCACTTGGGAGTTTGTTATAAAAGCTACTAATTAATAAGTAAATATTATTTTTTTGATTCAAGATTTTTAACTAATAAAGTTTATACTATTACGCCATCCTATTTTTATTTTTTAAACGGCCCACAAAGGGAACTCCAATCGGCAGTAATCGCCGTCACCATCTTAAGCGATCCCTAACGAGCTCTCGCGAACTTAACGCCTTGTCACCGAGTATGCTTTATTTAATCCTTATAGGCTGAGATAAATACATTCAAATTCGTTATTAACTTAGGAATTTTGCTTTGTAGCCGACTACAGCCAAAAAAACAAGAAGAGATGTATTAGCAGTTTGCTGTATTTTTGTATGTACTATGTTCCACCGTAGCGCCTAAAGTACCCATCCGATTTTGATGAATGGAATGAGGTGTCAATCGATTCGTTATTATGGTCCGGGTGGGGGGGGGGTGGGGGGGGGGGGGTGGGACTACCATCGACATAGGTTTTACGTAGTCGGGTTTCAGTTTTTAAACTTACTTAATTCATAATAGAATCAATATTAATATTAGGTTAGTATTTATCTACTTATGATCATCTATTTATCTTGACCCTGCTGATTATCCCAACGTGATAAGTACCGAACTTTTTGGTAAGTACCTACGATCTAACTTTGTAGGTATTAGGCTCTTTTACTTGTTAATGACATGAACTTATTAAGAATGTATGTTTGCGAAGATACTTCGAAATAATTAAATAACAAGCCGTAGATGACCGGGTCAATTTATCAATTTTTTTTTATTTCATCATTTCAAAATTCATTTGTTCTGCGCGCTGTGATCTGCACTAGGCGTATCTATATTATAAGCCCTCGGCTACACTATGCTCTTACCCATGCTACTCGGCTTGCTGCGATGTTGCCGCGATTAATGCCGTAGGTGGCCAAACGCATCCTCGCGCGATTATTTGCTCTATAGGTAGGTATAGTTACTAGGT
This sequence comes from Philereme transversata, assembly GCA_963924445.1. Taxonomy (NCBI): domain Eukaryota; kingdom Metazoa; phylum Arthropoda; class Insecta; order Lepidoptera; family Geometridae; genus Philereme; species Philereme transversata. The sequence continues at coordinate 12,377,334 of OZ004338.1, read as the reverse complement.
TTCAATAGGTAGGTGTACCAGCACTGAGAAATAATATACTTCGGAATGTTGCTTTCGCCTACTTGCCGTTGTTTTATAAAGCGGCGTCTTCGACTTGATTGTGTAAATTGGTGATTTCTTTGTTATTATTTTATGAAAAAGTTGTTGCAAATATAATTGGATTTGTTTTCACGACTATTTTTCTTGGTATTAATAGAAATAGAAATAGAAAAATATTTATTTTGTGTCCATTTTTACATTCTATGAATTCAACAGTTATACTTAACAGTTCATAAATTTCTTGTTATTTTTATTATGACTTTCACTTCTGGATCTTAAATATATACTTACTACGGTATTAGGTTCCTACCTGCTCATCACTTTCATGACTAGAATTAACATACCTAGGATGTACCTTTTGTTCTTACTTTAACTTAAAAAAATTAGATAGGTAATTACATACCTAGTTATGTCTGGTAATAGTGGTAATACGAAATCAAAATTAGACTGGCCCTACATAACTTATGAATTAATTCAATAAATTTGAACGTGGTTTCATTTGACCACTCATTCGTCGTAGCAAGGTGGCATAATTTTTCCAAATCCCCAAAACGCACCTCCCTTGTGTGCTTCCTCTCTGAGCGCTCGAATCGGAATGAGGCGGGCGTGGTGTTTGGCCAGGCTACTCGCGTTCATGTTGCCGGCCCTTTGACTCGTGGACAAAAAGCCGACAAAACATGGAGCGGTAGGACATGACGAGCAACATGAGAAGTAACGTGGCCACATTACGTCTCTGCCCACATTCCTCGCTGCAAGGCGAGTAATGTGGCTACGGCGTAAGGTATTGTGTCTATAGAACATCGTAAATATTGTGTAGTCTCTAAGCGCCGAGACAAACCTGGTGTTTAACAGTTCTTGTGCGAAGCGAGACGTTATTCGGAATGGATCGCACTCACCCTGATGAAGGTTGACGGATTGAACCGAAACATTGTAGGTCGAAACACCGATGGGACGGTACGTGATAAATCCCGTATATAAAATAATGATTTAACAGTTCTGTTAAGTTATATAGTCTTAAAAGTTAGTTTTCGTTAGTTTTTATGTAATTTATACGTGCACATTAAAAAATATTACTATAAATACGGAATTTATCACGTACCGTCTTATCGGTGTTTCAACCGACAATGTTTTGGTTGTAAATTCCGTATTTATAATAACGTTTGAAATAAATCACGAAAGTTTTCTAAGTATTAAATAGGTATATATAAGTATTAATTAGGTAGATATACCTAGTGTAACTGAAATTAACTAAAGAAGACTTAGGACAGTTGATTAATTCTATATTGCAACGAATAAAGTGATTTACTATCCTCCAAATCACCGTATCATTTCAGATATATACATTTCGGAGAGGGATCTGCGGAAATTTTCAATTTAATTCAGTTATCCCTATTCTCTCATTGGACAATCAGATGCTCTACGGTGCGCCACTTTATGGGCACCATACACCCCTATCAGTTTTCCTATATATGCGCAACGCCAAAAATAAAAATGCCAGGCCTCTATTTCCGTTATTACAACCTGCTGGATTGGCATGATTAACCACACCAGAAAAGTTTATTTCTACGGAAAAATAAAGTAAAAATAATAATTATATACTCTTTATACTTTATCCTCCTGTATTCTTATGTACGACTACCTTCGTGGCGCAGTGGGCGAATAGCAAGCTGAGACGCAGGTGGTAGGCGCTTCGATTCCCGCCGCGGAACAAATGTTTGCATGATCTACAGATATTTGTTCCGAGTCTGGATATTTTTCTATATATGAGAAGTGTGTTTTACTTAGAAAACTTTCGTGATTTATTCCAATCATTATTATAAATACGGGATTTATCACGTATCGTCTTATCGGTGTTTCGACCGACAATGTTTCGGTTCAATTCGTGAACCTTCATCAGGATAAGTGCGAGGCGTAACGTTATTCGGAGCGGGGCGGTGCGCGCCGCAGCCCTCTGCGCACGAGTAGACGGGCGCGGTGGTGGGGTTTGAGGTACACTCACTCTTCTGTCGCTTGCATCATGAAGACATGACCTCTAGGCTGGCGGTAGAACCCATCCTCTATCTCTGTTAAAGTTCGGCACACGACTTATTTCTATCTACTCTCGGACCTTGCGAGGAACGAAGAACTTCTCTATTGCTAAGACCAGGGCCTTGTCAAAACGTATGTAGTGCGACGGTACGTGATAAATCCCGTATATATAATAATGTATTTCCGTAATTTATAATAATGTATTGTAATAGTGTATTTATAATCATTTATAATACGTATTTATAATATGTATAAGTGTGTATTTCCAAAAAAAGTATATAAGTATTCTATCAGCTATCTGGTTTCCATAGTACAATCTCTGCTTAGTTTGGGGCATATAGCGCTGTGTGACATGTCCAGCAGTATTTATATTTATTTATACTTTATATAATAAATAACGGTTAAATGGGTGGTCTTATCGCTAAAAGCGTTCTCTTCCAGACAACCTTTGGCTGTAAAATGTAATGTTGACGTAGAATGCAGAAACGTAGTTTCTGTATGGTATGGTCTCGCGTAGTTTCTACATGTTATTAAGCCCGACTTGCACAACGATCCCTAAACGTGTTTAGTGACTAAATATGTTTAAATTTGACGTATTTGTATGATTTAACAACCCTCTAAAATATATTTAGCCACTAAAAATACGTTTAGATATCGTTGTGCAAGTCGCCCTAAACGTCGGTCATGCTAGCCTAGGTCATCAAGACGCGAGTGAACAGGTTTTCTCTAGTCAAGCGTGTTTCATCGAATGCGCCATCGCTTACCATCAAGCAAAATTGTAGTCAAGCGATATAAATTGAATGGTCGTTGCAATTCATAGAAAATTTGATCTACATTCGATTCCAAGTCATTATCCCTGATTCTAAGGCCTCCAACATTTTAGAATTCAAATGAATCTGAAATGTTGAAGGCCTTGTTGCAATTTTATTACGAAATGTCCTCGAAAGTGGTAAACCAATTTAAATGGCCAGTGTACGGACCTGCGGTTTTTGATAAGCTCGTAATGTCTGAAACTTATTTTGCACTATGCTATAGAGGACTTAGTTTTGTAGTTAAACTAAGAGCCGATGGGCTTTACGAGTGACCCAGTTGTCTCCTTGGCTTACATTTTGCGAAGGCTTAGTAATAGAAGCGAGTACGCATAAATATATTGAATAAGTTGAAAATTGTGGCTTATTAGCAAATTTTATTTAAATATGATATTTATTTATTTACAATTATTAATGTATCTAATATGTATGTATTTTTTTATTTTTCCATTTTTAAGTATATTCAAAATCAAAAAATCAAAACATAAACCTTTTTAATCATTAAAATCACAAGGATAACTTTAAAACGTCAATTTTACTGCCTGTTCCTTCGCGACCAAGCCAGAAAAGAAAGGCAAGAAACAAGGCTGCTTGTTTTTTTAATGATCCTTTATTATAACAACAAAGAAAACAATAAAGAAAATAAATTACGTCTAAATTGTAAAATTTTTGTACGAGTTGGGGCAATTTCAATCCAAAGCTTCTCTATCATCTAAATAATCCGATACATAAAATATCGGATTATTGAGAAGGCTTTTTATTAAGTTTTTGTCTAATTGCATTTTTAAATTTGTTATACCTATGTCAATTTTTGTGTTTTTGTTTGTATTTTTGTGTGTTTGTTATAAAAGCGTATACACCTTTTAAATTATTTACTAAATTTATGGAGACTACAAGGGGCAACAGCGAGTTTATCTTTATTTGTAGTATTAAAGTTATGATTATCACTATTTTCTTAAACAAATTAATATTTTTGTGAACATACGTCAGATTTTCATAGGACTATTTTTATTGACAAGGTCATAATATTAAGCCTATGGCGTAATGATTCTCTGGGACTCATATTATAAATTGCACGAACAGCCCTCTTCTGCAGCACAAAAACAGTGTTTATATCTGCAGCACTACCCCACAGCAGTATACCGTATGACATAATGCTGTGGAAGTAGCTGAAGTAAGCTAGTCAAGCTGTGTCTACGTCTGTAAAAACACGGATCCTTTTGATTACGTATTCCGCAGAACTAAGTCTCTTCGACAACCCATCAATGTGAGGGCCTCATTGAAGCTTATTATCTAGGGTTATACCTAAGAATACGGTGGTGTCCACAAGAGCCAACTCCTCGTCTTTGATTTTTATATCTTTATACCTCGGCCAATCTTCCATTTAGCAATGATCCTCTCCATTCAAAGGTTGTCTGGAAGAGGTCGCTTTGTTAATCGGTAAAGCCACCCATTATGCTTACATTTATATGTTTTTTTATTTCTTTTTAACTGGTGTCTAGCTTGTAAGGTATAATAAAGAATTTTCATTAATTCATGTAGCTTTTTTGCGGTATTTTACAAAATGAAATTTATGATTGACGATTTAAAATGATCAATAAGGTTTAATTTTAAGGACATTAATAATTTAAGCTCAAAAAATGATGCAATATGCAATGCAAATAGGGTAATACAAAAACAACGAGCAGCGAGCAGCGGTGGCAATACTGTCAGGCCTACTGCTACGTTGCGGGGTACATGAATTGGGGAGGGTGAGGGGAGTGATTCTTTACGTAGTTATAGGTCTAAATACTCGAAAAAAAAATACTTGAAATGGTTGAAGACCCCTGCCTCTTATTTAAGTAATTCATTCTTTGTCTTCTGACGAAATCAATAAACCATTAAAACTTAAATGGAGGTAAATACGACATTTTATGATAATTTCGTAAAATAACGGTTAGAAAGTAAGCTAAAAAGTTTTAATTTCTCATAGATAATACATAATTTACAGTCACAAGGTAGTATGTGTGTTATAAAAATATAGACGCTCTCGAATGTTTTACCTCTTTCAGGAGAACTCCATTGGAAATAAAAACAAAACACTCTGCATTAAGTAGCATATTCAGATCAGTATTATTAATCAGTATAATTAGTGTATTATAACAAGTAAAAAAAAGTAAAAAAAAACATTTCACAGCGCGACCTAGATCTAAGCAAAACTTGTACTATCTGTACATATTTCTTTTTTTTTTTTTTACTATGGACATGGAACAAGCCTATGGCCCACCTGATGTTATGTGGTAGCCATCACCTATTACAAAGTTTGCCTCGTAGGTCACGCTCCTTAGAAATGTGCCCTACGATGCACTTCCCTGCGTCCATCAAATTGAACCATACAGGTGTAAAGCCTCATATGCCTGTAATTTCACCGGCAACCATAGCCTTCAAACCGAAACACAGCAATGCTGCTTGGCGGTAGAAATAAGTATGGTGGTAGCACTTCCCCGGGCGAGCCCTTTCACAAGAAACTCTACTACTCTCAAAATGATATGATATGAAAATGATAATGAGAACACAATTATTTTTTTCCGTGATGGGAATCGAACTCGCAACCTCCTGCGTCTCAGTCTGTTTTTATATTCTAAGATCTTGTAACTTACTCAATTAATGCAAATAAATCAATTAATGACTACCATTAATCGGGGACTGAAACACGAAGGTCATCAATAAATAAATAATGCTAAACATTTCACACAGCGCTATTTAGCTCCAAACTAAGCAAAACTTGTACTATGGGAACCAGATAACTGATAGAATACTTAAATACTCTTATTTTAAATACATACGTTACTAATATTATAAATGTGAAAGTTTGGATGTTAGTTTATTTGTTACACAATCTTGTCGAAACGGCTGAATAAATTTCGATGAAATTTTATATGTACGTAGATTATAACCTGGATTAAACATAGGCTACTTTTTATCCCATAAATTAGTTTCCATTGGATAAAAATGGGATATATGTATTATTGCACCTCAGAACGACGCGGGCGAAACCGCTGGCAACAGTTAGTAATATATGAAGAAACAACCAGACCTGGAACAAATATATGTAGATCATGCAAACATTAATTTCGTGGCGGGAATTGAACCCGCAACCTCCTGCGTCTCAACCGGCTATTCTCCTACTGCGCCACAGAGGTCGTCAATCGATAAAAAATGATGTTAATGATGAATTGTATCCCCGATGCATTATCCCAAGTATTTTTCTTATCTGTCTAGTAACACTCTCTTCGATCCTCTTTATGACTACCATTACATTGAGAAAACATTTGAACAAATCAACGCCATCAACACTGTGCATCAACAATTGAATCTTACGACGAGTAATCGAGTTTCGATCGACGAATAAAGAGAAATCGAGAGAAGGAAGAGTTAGTTCACTCTAGAATCGGTAATGTTGTAGAGCTTTAGCTATAAGAAAGATTGTGATCAGCGGTTTCTGTATTGTGATAACATTGAGTCATGGTAGCGTGTGTGATGGACTTGATGAGGTCTGACCATCTCGTTGAAGAGCGGCCACGCGGTCGTTTGCCCTCCACTTTGCATTGCACTACTAGTCGTTCCATTGAGTCCTATTTACGGGTAAGGCTCGGACTATATGATATCCGGGCTTGTCAGGGATCGTTTTTAAAGGGCCCTGACCAATCCGTACAACCAAACATTTTAATTTTTCCTGCATCGACTACACACGATCCGAGGCCATCCGACTCCAATTTTTGCCTGGAAGCAACCGGGACATTCTCCGGATTCGAAGGATCGGGAAGACCCGGATGCCATAGAGTCCGAGCCTAACATGTCCAAAAAAATGTAAGTACTCGCATTTGCACAGTCGACGATAATCTTTCTTTTATCTTAAGCTCTTTTAAAATTGAAGCATTGGTACGGTGCGCCGTCCACGAAACTCCCAACAGACGCCTCCAGCACCACATCTATCACCACTTATTATTATGTACTCTTTAATAATAATAATAAATATTGCTTGACACTTCACACAGCGATATCTAGCCCCAAACTAAGCAGAGCTTGTACTATGGGAACCAGATAACTGATAGAAGACATATATACTTTTTTTGTAAATACATGCTTATAATATAAAACAACCAGACCCGGAACAGATATCTGTAGATCATGCAAACATTTGTTCCGCGGCGGGAATCGAACCCACTACCTCCTGCGTCTCAGCCAGACAGAAGAACATAATATGACAGAAGACTAGCTGTTCCTACTAGCATCCACACCATAGCGAGGCCATCGAAACTCAATTTACATAACAAACCAACGGTAACGACCAAGATCCGATATCGGAATCGAAAAGATAAAGTTTCGCACTTTTTAGGTATCTGTGATTTGAATACGGTGTAAAGAGGTTTTCAAAGCTAAAAGGATGAGAAAAAGATAGATGCACGAATGGGATCAAAGAGTTTATTATAGGTACTACCTACACAAAATATACTTATGAAGATTAAATTGCTATGCGGAGCATTTGTGATAATTTTAGAAAGGAGTATGATGCAGATCAATCAGATATTGGTATTAAAAGGCTGTGTAATTTATGGATCAGAAGAAATTAATCCTAAGCCGTTAGTGATGAAAATGAGCAAGTTCGACTTCTGGCTCGGGTAATCATGTAAAAGCTTTTCTCTTTCTGACCCCTTTCAATTAGAGTAGGACTAAAAGGTTTTTCAAATTCGTTACCACAGAAAATTTTAAATTTCAAATAATCTGGTGTATTAAGTTCTAATATATCAATGAAACAGTCTGCATAAAATAGGTAAACAAATCATGTTAATTCATCATGTTAAACTGACTAAGCGGCATGTCGCAAAGGTGTCGCCGTAAAATATATCGATTACCGGATAAATATTCAAGCTACCGGTATTAAACTCACCTCTAAAATCAGTTTATACGATCCCGGATGTGTCTTTTACACAACAAAACAGTTTGTATAAAAAAAAGTGTCACTCTGGGAGTGCTGACAGAAATGAATTTTGAACAATTTTATTACGTGTCTATTTTTTGAACCGTTAGGAAATATTTTTTAAATCGTCAGGAACGGTGTCGGTAACAATAACGGTAACAGTGTCGGGAGTTCAATGGTTTTTGCCCATCTCAAAAATACCCAATTCGCCTAAAGAAGAAGAATGCACTCAAAAAAAATTTGGATGTTGCAAAATGATCATGATGGACGTCGTATAAACATGAAAATCTACTAAGAAAGTTGTCTTATGCCCCACCACGAATTAAAAAATTAATTATATATAGAGGTGTTGGTAACGGTAACAGTGTCGCGAGTTCAATGTTTTGTTCCCATCTCAAAAATACCCAACGCGCCTAAAAAAGTTTTCACTTCTGTGTCGGTAACGGTAGCAGTGTCGCGAGTTCAATGGTTTTTTCCCATCTCAAAAAATGCTCAACGCGCCTAAAGAAGTTTTCACTTCAAAAACTTTAATCAGTGACTAAAATGCAAGTATTGGTTGATTGTAAATCAGGCTTGTCTTCTATTATGACCATTAATAGTAAAGATGCCTAAATTCTATATCATGTAATTGCCCACCTTATCGCTAAGTAGCAAGCAAAATGTACGCAAATAAAAAACGTTTTTCCAAGTATCAGCTTCGTAAAGCATCCATCTCGCTGTAATTCGAGCAGAACCTTGAAGATATCTCTGTAATCCCGAGTAGGTTTCTCAAGGACATTGAAACAGCCGCAAATGAGACGACACTTCGTTATGGCAATGGTTTTTGTGCTAGAAATCCATGTTTGGAAAAATTGGGTAGAATTTGGGAGCAAGAGAAAGGATATGTCCTTTAGCTGTGAGCTTTGTGGCGTAATGAGATAGGGATGGATAGTAGTAAGAGGTAATAACGCATGTCCTGTTATTTCAACATACTATACATAAATAAGTTTGACAACCTCCGCTGGCGCAGTGGGCGAATAGCCGGCTGACACGCAGACGAGGTAGGGGGTTCAATTTCCGCCGGGGAATAAATTGAATGAATGAATGAAATACTCTTTATTGCACACCAAAGAAAAAATACGGTAACAAAGGGAATAAACAATAAAAAACGGTACAATGGGTGGTCTTATCGCTAAAAGCAATCTCTTCCAAATGCTCAATTTCTATTTCCAAATGTTTGTATGATCTACAGATATTTGTTCCGGGTCCGGATGTCTATTTATTTTATCAATGTATTTACAAAAACAAGTGTATATGAGTATTATATCAGTTATCTGGAACAAGCTCTGCATAGTTCGTTGCTAGATGTGAAATGGTGAAATGGCCAACAATATTTTTTTTATAAGTATTGTGTGCCATGTTATTTATCTTTCAGCAGAAAACAGCGTGGGAGTATATTTGTCGCTGTCTCTGTTAATGGTTTTGAAGCTCAAAAAGATAAACAATTTTTTATGTAATTTTTTTGTATAAGAGCTTGTTTGCAAGGTTTGCAAGACGGTGTTCAGAATGAAACCGTTAAAATTCAGTTTCATTTTTAATTACCCGTTTCAATTTTTTATAGCGGGTTTTTTTGTAGGTTTTAGTTAAGCTATGATATTTCATTCATTTGACGCATCGCTCAGCCCTCACAACCATTCAAAAATGTACTGGCGTGACCTTAAAGCAAAATATACCAAGCTAACCTAAATTATGTTTATTCTTTTAGTCTAAGTTTTCTGATATGCTTATCAACAAACATCTAAGGCAATCGCATCAACAAAAGTGGAACTGCTAACAGGCTTGGACACGCTGCAAAAAATATGAAGCTATTAAAGCAAAGACAGAAAACTACGTCAATTGTCTAACAAATAAACCATTTCTTGAGAGAACTGAAGCACATTTTCATTTCTCTTCAGAATCAAGTGAAATCCAATATCACGGTCATATCATTTTTCATTTTGTATAAATATTAAATACAGAAATGTTTATGAAAAGACCGACGATGGTAGAAACATTTTTAGGTTGGGTCATTCACAAAATGCCTGCTTCGAAAACATTATTATTCGCGTCGTTAGTTTAAGGCTTCGGAGATTTTGAACCCTTGGCATAGAATATCTAGTACTACACAAGTCACAGAAAAGATATAATTTTTACGAGCAGTATGAACACTAAAAAAAAATATTTCAATAAATAACAATTTATTGTTGCCATTTTCTACACCAAATACGTCGATCAATATGTAGGTATATGATTTGATAAATTCGGCTTTTGACTGTTATATGTTTCGCAGTCTGTAGGTTTGTATAAATAGGTAAATAAATATTGTTTTTAACGCAGATAGATCTGCATTTGTCCACCACAGGTTACCACTGTTAACCACAGGTTAGAGATGATTTGATCATATATGGAGCATGCAGATCTGGGTGCCTAATTACTCTTTACCTTAAAGAGACTCAGAAAAATGTTAAAAACGGGGGGATTACTATCGTATAAATGTTTCAAACTAATAAAGCAGCACTTGACGGTCCCCTACACGAGTGCACCGGAAAAGCAGCAATACGAGAGGAGTGACAAAATATTATCAAGCGCGCCACTACCCCCGAAGTGATGGCAACGACCACTCTGCCAAGAGTGTAACGACTGAGGAGAAGAAACGTTTTATGTGCAGACTATCAGTGTATGGATCTACTCACCTCATACCCAACCACTGACGGGTAAAAGCTTCCTCGCTATAACGCCATCCATTGCTTTTCTACAATTCGCGCGACGTCGACCGACCATTTGCTTGCTGAGCTGCGTCCTTCTTGTGACCACCACTCGGTGGCTGGTTTCGTACCTCTTACCAATAATATTTAATCATATTTCATCATCATCATTAACGTATTAGCCATTGGACGTCCACTACTGAACATAGGCCTCCCCCAGAGATTTCCAGAGTGACTGATCTTATATGACTCTAAGTGACTATCCTGCACCCAACCAATCCTGCTTCCAGCCATCTGTATCAGTTTGTCTTTCCATCTAGTGAGGAGCCGTACTACGCTACGATTTCCAGTACGTGATCTACACTCGAAAACCTTTTTGCCTCAATGGCCGTCAGCCATTATTTGAGCTGTGTGCCTCGCCCACTGCCACTTCAGTTTGCTGATGTTCTAGGCTTTATTATGTCCTCATTTATGATTCGATCTCGTAGAGAAATACAAAGAATAGTATCTATAGTGCAACCTTCAGCCTTCATAAGAGGCGTTGTGCAATATATACACAATCATTTTTGAAATAGATTGGGATATGACAAGATCAAGATCGATAGCAAACAGAACGTTTGTCCAGCTCGATGCGTAAAAGCTTCCTGGTCCAAAGCCTTACCGCGAGGCGCGGGGTACGCGCAGTCCACCGTTGAAAGGATCGATGGTGATTTACCAACTACCCTCAATTAAACAGCAGAAACTGAACACCTATAGTGAGCGAGAGAATCTTAGTTACCGCTTGTTACTTTATAATAATACTGTGTACCTACCCTTGGATCGAATCACAGTCTATTGTGGGCGTATAACTTTTTCAGCGAAAACTGGAACATTCTCAATGGAATGTGTGTTGGTAATGTTTGAAAATCAGAAATATATAAAGTAGGCTTTACGTTAAAACAATATGTTGTAGGATTCATATCTCTTAAAAACTAAATACAAAAGAAATAGTTTAATCTTCCAAAGATCGTTGCAAACGATTTTTTAATATATAGCGCAATTGCTATAATTGTAATAAACATGTAAAGACGAAGTAGATACGATTCAAAGAATGCAAAGTGCTTCGTAATATGTATTAAACCCGAAAGTAACGAAAAGCGTGGCGAAGGTCGGCCTATACTAGATTAAAAGACTCAGTAGTTTTATTCGGTAGTTTCTCGATGGGCCTACTGGGATTCAAGATCAGTAGCGTTGGAAATCTTCAGAACATGCCTATGGTCAGCAGTAGAAGTCTTATAGCTGATATGATGGTGATGTTAATAACAATGGGTGGCCTTATCACTAAAAGATACTTCTTTCAGGCAACCATGATATTGTTACGAACTGAGGGTTCGGGATAAAATAATGGGAATCGATCTCACCAAAATAACACTTTTATTCAACACTAAACGATGTATACACGAACTTGGTCACACGTATCATAACACACTAATTCACACCACTGGTGCACCACTTAAAGTCACCGAAAAGATCGCACGTATAGCTTAATCCAGACTGACTCGCGAGCAACTACTGCTTACGCGAGACCCTTCTCCACGTCAGTCCTCCAGGGCCTCGCTGAGACTCACTCACTGAGACTCGCTGAGACTCGAGACTGACTGTCCGGCCATCTCTCCGGCCTATTTATATCGCACACATTTCGATTGTTCGAGAACGATGTCGATCCTTCCAGGAAAGGGTCGGTCCCTCGACACAATGGCCACTCCCCATTCTGCGAAACCACAAACAATAGCAACAATAACACAGCAAGACAAAAGCGTTCGAGAAGGTTCGATTATTACTCATTGTTTAACAGCCTCGGCGTAACACTGCCCCCTCCTAAAACATGCTCGTCCCGAGCATTCTTAGCCCCATATCGCGGCAGCCGATCAACACGAACAATTTTAGGCGCACCTCGCGCTGAAGATGTAGCAACTAGAGGAGCCACATTGCCGTCTCCAGTACTTCAGGACACCCAGAGTCCCTTTCTCATCAGCGATCCCAATTCCAGCCTCCAAAACACGGCTCTCATGATTTCTATCTCAAAGTCAAAGTCAAAAGTCAAAGTCAAATATATTTATTCATTAAAATCACAAGGATCACTTTGAAACGTCAATTTTACTGCCTGTTCCTTCGCGACCAAGCCAGGAAAGAAAGGCAAGAAAACCAGGCTGGTTGTTTTTTTTAATGATCCTTTTACAATAGGTACATAATACAGAAAAGAAATTACGTCTAAATTGTAACATTTTGAACGAGTTGGGGCAGTTTCAATCCCAAGCTTCTCTATCATCTAAATAATCCGATATTTTATAGTAGGCTCTTTTATAAAGATTTTGTTTAATTACGTTTTTAAATTTGTTAATTGTCAATTTTTGTACATCCCTTGGGAGTTTGTTATAAAAACGCACACCTTGCCCTTTAAACGATTTACTAACTTTATGGAGTCTACATGTGGCAACAGCGAGTTTATCTTTATTTCTAGTATTAAAATTATGATTATCGCTATTTTTCTTAAACAAATTAATATTTTTGTGAACATACATTAGATTTTCATAGATGTATTGACAAGGGAATGTCATAATATCTATTTCTTTAAACTTATTGCGTAATGATTCTCTGGGGCCCATATTATAAATTGCACGAACAGCCCTCTTCTGCAGCACAAAAACGGTGTTTATATCTGCAGCACTCCCCCACAGCAGTATACCGTATGACATAATGCTGTGGAAGTAGCTGAAGTAAACTAGTCTAGCTGTGTCTACGTCTGTAAAAAGACGGATCTTTTTGACTGCGTATGCCGCAGAACTAAGTCTCTTCGACAACCCATCAATGTGAGGGCCCCATTGAAGCTTATTATCTAGGGTTATACCTAAGAATACGGTGGTGTCCACAAGAGCCAACTCCTCGTCTTTGATTTTTATGTCTGCTTTAACTTGTGTAACATTAGGTAGTATAAATCTAATACATTTTGTTTTCTTTTCATTTAGAAGTAGATTGTTTACATTGAACCATTTTACCACCTTAGAGATTGCATTGTTTACATCGTCAAAATCGGTTTGTCGTCGCTTTAATTTAAATAAAAGTGACGTGTCATCTGCAAACAATACAACCTCATGATCGTCCCGTACTAGATGGGGAAGATCATTAATATATACTAAAAACAAAAATGGTCCCAGAATTGATCCCTGTGGTACACCCATTTTAACCAGAGACCCCGGAGAACGCTTCCCATTCACGTCAACTCTTTGCACTCTGCCACTTAAATAAGAAGTGAGAAAGTCTAGAGCAACGCTCCTAATGCCATAATGGCGTAGTTTCCTGATTAATGTGTCATGGTCTACGCAATCAAATGCCTTGGACAAATCACAAAAAACACCTAAAGCGTCATGAAACTCCTCCCAGGCATCAAATATGTGCGATATTAACTCAATACCAGCATCAGTGGTTGAGCGACCCCTGGTAAATCTGAATTGTTTATGATGCAGTAAATTATGTGAATTGAAATATCTAAGCAGTTGATTTAAAATTAGTTTTTCAAATATTTTACTAAATGTCGGAAGTACTGAGATTGGTCTAAAATTACCAGGATCAGAACTAGTGCCTGATTTGAAAAGTGGAGTTATTTTACTGTGTTTCATTAAATCAGGGAATACACCACAGTCAATACACTCATTGAATATTAAAGCTAGTTCAGGAGCAATTATGTCAATCAATGTTTTTATGATGCTAACAGAGATGCCCCAGAGGTCCGTGGTTTTCTTAACATTTATCAGTTTGAAAGCTTTTATAATGTCATCACTATTTACATAATCAAATTTGAATTGTGATTTGCATTCCGTTAAGTTTGCTTTTAACAAAGACTCTGCGACTATGGGAGAGGAGTTTAAAGATTTTGTGGTAGAGACTGGAATATCGGTAAAAAAGTCTTCGAACGCATTAGCTACATCACCATCCTGATTGATCGTGGCGTTGCCAATTTTCAAATTAAACTTATTGTTCTTAGTTGCGACTCTTCCAGTCTCGCTGTTGATTATTTTCTAAGTGGCTTTTACTTTGTTTTGACTAATTTTTATTTTTGAACTCAAATGACGCGCTTTCTGTTCTGTTCTTTCACTTCCTGGAATTCCTTTCCAGATAAACCGAACGATTCCCTCATCAGTCGAGCACGCTCTTATGGCCAACGTCGCTGATCTTCCTGTTGACGACGCTGCTCTTCTTTATCCTGACGTCGCTGTTCCTCTTGCAACCGAGTCTGCTCCACCTGTTCATGTCGCTGTTCCTTCTGCAACCGAGCCTGCTCTTCCTGCTGACGACGCTTCTCTTCTTTATGCTGACGGCGTTCTTCCTCCTGCAACCAAGCCTGCTCTTCTTGCTGACGACGCTGCTCTTCCTTATCCTGACGTCACTGTTCTGCCTGCAACCGAGCCTGCTCTTCTTGCTGACGACGCTGCTCTTCCCTTATCCTGACGTCGCTGTTCTGCCTGCAACCGAGCCTGCTCTTCTTGCTGACGACGCTGCTCTTCCTTATCCTGACGTCGCTGTTCTTCCTGCAACCGAGCCTGCTCTTCTTGCTGACGACGCTGCTCTTCCTTATCCTGACGTCACTGTTCTTCCTGCCAACGTCGCTGCTCTTCTTGTTGACGACAAAGCATGGCCATAATAGCAGCAAGATCGCCTGTCACAGGAGCTTGACCCACGGATGATGATGATTAAGCTCCAATTGGTTCAGTGGCGGCTGATTCCATCTCCATCGGCTGACAACTCTGCCGAACTTCTTGAACCGGAGACTCCCCAAACCGCCTTTCATCCATTTCCTGTTGTCGTTGACCTCTCGTCCTGACACCGTCCACGTTATCCTTTGGCAGAACCGGCATTATTTTATCCCACTTCTGACACCAAATTGTTACGAGCTGAGGGTTCGGGATAAAATAATAGGAATCGATCTCACCAAAATAACACTTTTATTCAACACTAAACGATGTATACACGAACTTGGTCACACGTATCACAACACACTAATTCACACCACTGGTGCAAAACTTAAAGTCACCGAAAAGATCGCACGTATAGCTTAATCCAGACTGACTCGCGAGCAACTACTGCTCACGCGAGACCCTTCTCCACGTCAGTCCTCCATGGCCTCGCTGAGACTCACTCACTGAGACTCGCTGAGACTCGAGACTGACTGTCCGGCCATCTCTCCGGCCTATTTATATTGCACACATTTCGATTGTTCGAGAACGATATCGATCCTTCCAGGAAAGGGTCGGTCCCTCGACACAATGGCCACTCCCCATTCTGCGAAACCACAAACAATAGCAACAATAACACAGCAAGGCAAAAGCGTTCGAGAAGGTTCGATTATTACTCATTGTTTAACAGCCTCGGCGTAACAATATATTTAAATCACGTTATCGGGTATAAATTCATAATTCCTAACCTTTTTCCTAAAATATTAGTAATTTTAAATTATGTTAGGGTAGTAGTTTTAGCTTTGATAAAGCAAGCCCTTCGTAGCCTTTTCAAACCCCTCAAATAAGTTAGTTGCAGGCAATACCTCCAGTCGTTACATTAAACCCTGGACTATCTGTATAGAAATTACGTAATAAACGCTTTGCTCATCATTAAGGGCTAGTTTGTTGGCCCTTTGAAGGGCTCAGAATTAGAACAAGTAGGTTTTCTATAGCTGGGACTTATATTGTGAACGGCCTATATCAGTCTACTATAGAATATTACATATAAATATTATTATTAGTAAAAGGGGTTGTCGGGGCAAGCGTCAGGAATCAATACGAAAGTAGCTACTGTATACTGGTAGATATAATGAATATCTGAAAAGGTTGCTGGGAGCCGTTGAGTGCACGCCGCAAAAGATCTGTTGCTCTGGAAATCTATGGGAGGCCTATGTTCAGCAGTGGACGTCCAATAGTTGGTATGATGATGAGTACCAACATCTGAACTCACGACCCTAAGGTCAGTATGTATACGGACGTTTCCATTTCACTTTAAGCACAGCTGAAAAAATCCATTATACGGGAACCCTACATTTCTAGAGAAGGCATTACCCCATTAATAACCCGACAATATTGCAAGAAAAACGTTTACAGAGAAAAATAAAATTTATACCACCAATTTATATGACATATTATTTTTCCAATGTTCCTTTATCGGTGATAAATAATCTTATTCACCTGACAATATCTAATATTTAACTGCAAAGATATAGGCCCTTATCCACACCCATTGCCTGAAGCGGAACTGGGAAGTGAATAATGAGTCCTGGGGGATTGAGATAAGGAATACTTTCGCTTAATGTACCTGTTTATGGAGGTAATAATGAATGGGTTGATAACAGGTTATTTTAAAGAGTATTTTTTGGAATGCCGTATTTGTTTTTATACAAATTTATGCTTATTAGGTTAAACATTTCAACTTTTGTTAATTTTAGTTATATGCTACTGCTCCGCTGAATTAAAATGCTACTACGCTGCCCCAGTAAAGAAAAGATTTAGATTGTATTTTGGTCACCCGGCCGTATCAGTGGCCTCATTTTAGGCCACCCGAAGGCCAGCATCATTATCCTAATGCATCCAGTATCAGAAAGTTGTTTCTTAAGACAAGTCTGTACCAATACATAATGCAAATATAAACATGTCTACAAATCTTAATTAAACAATTAAAATAAAACATCAACAAACAACAAAATGTACCAAATTGATCCCCAGAGAATTAAACCAAACTAAAACTTTCACAAGGACCCATTGTGGAAAGTTGACAACTTAGGACCCATTTATCAAATGCCACAAGTTTCTCCTAATGTCTTGATCTGTAGAATTTAATGTTGCTAAAACATTTTGGGGGGGCAGTAAAAACTTTCATGATAAATGAGGAGATTTGTACACAAACTAAAGTCACTGACATAGCTCAGAGGATTAGCAAACTGAAGTAGCAATGGGCAGGGCACATAGTTCGAAGAACTGACGGTCGTTGGGGAAGAAAAGTTTTCAAATGGCGATCATGTACTGGAAAGCACATCGTAGGACCCCCCCCCCCCCCCCCCAGTAGAGCAGTTAAGTGCAGACCGGACAATGGGGGGAGGGATGGGGGGGGAGCTATGGATGATGATGATAAATTAAAATAACAAAATGTATTTAATGGAGACTTCATTTAGTTTAGTCGCTTGCCTGAGCCGCGATTCAAACCCGCATTATTTTTATGGTACCGATTAAAACGGTCAATTCTTTTTAAATAACATAGTATATTTATATTAAAGGAACGCAGTTTTATCTTCGTTCTTCATAGAATCGTGACACTTTCATCGTGTTTTGTCTTTAATATGACGCATCCATATTACTTTCAATCTAATTTAAACAGATAAAACACTGTTACTATTCCGAGGATAAAACGACTTTATTAGGAAGGCGATCTGTAATCTGGACCAATGTTTCTTAAGTAACGTATATAGGGTGTTTGATAATATACGCACAAAAATGAAAGGGGTTATTTTGATGAGCATAATTAAAAAATTTGTGAAAATGTTTACCACAAAAATGTGTAATTTATATTGGCATGTAATACAAACACTTTATTAAACTTATGTTATGCTATTGCAGAATGCTTGCCATCTAACCACAGATACTGTATTGGTGACGTCTCAAAATATCTCTTATTGTCCTTTTCTAACCCAAAACCCACCTCCATTTCCGAAAGAGATATCAAATCGGCCTTTATTTTTGTATGTCGATTGCAAGAGTAGGCAGTAAGTTTTATGTCAAATTTATCACCTAAACTTCGTCGAATTTCTTTTAAATTTGATAATATAACTAGTAGTTTTTTTTTTCGAGAAGTTTTTTTATGTTTTGATAAGCCGTCACTTGAATATCGTCCGATATTACCAAACACCCTGTATCTTAACGATTCTTATAAAAAGTAAGTAGTAACTACGCACATTATTATTTGTTTTCTAATGTCACACAAGCAAGATTAATGTACGCTCTAAAAGCACAGAAAAAACTGTAATGTATTCACTTTTTGAGAATTGTATCATATCATGAATAAAGTTCTTTTTGACTATAAACTTATTTAAAGTTTTCTAATAAATCAGATAATATGATTAACGTGAAAATACTTATGCGGGAGGCCTATGTTGATGTTCATTCATAAAGGAGAAATAAAAAACTTTATAATTTCCATTTCTTTTGTTAAATATTTCTTTCGTATTATTTTTCCACCTTTTTAACTCACAATTAATCTTGTCAACAACACGAGAACACTGAATGAAAGTTTTGCAATATCACCACTGATATTACACTTGGTGTCACGCGTAACGGAACACATAAATATTTATCCGAGTTTTCGTCGACAATCAAAGCACTGTAAATCACTGCGACGTACGAGCGTGTTTTTTCCGAACATTTTTTCGCTATCGAGCGAATTTCGAATTTCCGATGGAAGGACAACCTAGTTTGAGTTTTAGGGTGAAAAATATATAAATAGTCGCCTATCAGACGCCCATGCGGGATCTCACATGACATACGGCCACTTTATTTCGGTGAAATTTTCAGTGCAGTTTTTATTTGGCTTGTACCTTGCGGCTATGTTTGAGTACGTTCTTTATTTACTCTTTGTTTCAGTCAGAATGAAATTCTGTAGGATTTTCCTTTGTAAAATTTAAGTTAGATTTAAAGTGCCAAAAGCGTTGGGAGAGTTCTCTTAAACGAAATAAATATAATTAGTTTAAACGTCTTTTCCGTTGGTTTTACTTTGTAAGTCTTCTATACAGATACATTCTTAAGTTTATTTTTTTAAGGCATAAAAAATGATAGATAGATATATACATAGGTAGATACATACATATACCTAGTCAGGTCATAAGTATTGTCACACAGTAAAAACTTTTCTTTTAGAATGCTGGCCACAAAAAAGTTTATAGAATTTGAATTTCGAATTGTTCATGAAAATAAAAATGTATACTTTTTAGAATTTTACTCGTTTTTAAATATGGAGTGGACGCTTAAAGAAGACCGTGTTGCAGTTATTGCGTTGCATCGTTGCGGTTACGCACCAATTTAAATTTTTGACATACTGAAAAATTTGAATATAACCAAAAGATTCGTGTATCGCACCATCAAACGATACAATGAAGATTCTAGTGTAGATGACAGGTCAATAAGTGGTCGCCCTCGGTCTGTTAGGACTCCAGCAGTGATAAAAGCTGTGAAGGCGCGAATTCAAAGAAATCCCAAACGTAAGCAGAAACTGTTGGCCCTTCAGATGGGGTTAAGCAGAACCACGGTGAAAAGGGTGTTAAATGAAGACTTAGGGCTTCGGGCATATCGAAGAAAAACAGGACATCGTTTGAATGCTCGTCTAATGGACCTGAGACTGAAGAGATGCCGCGCTTTGTTGAAGCGGTACGCGGGAAAAAAATATCGGGAAATTCTTTTTTCGGATGAAAAAATTTTTACCGTAGAAGAGAGCTACAACAAACAAAATGATAAGGTGTACGCACACAGTAGTGAAGAAGCGAGCAACCGTATTCCGCGTGTCCAACGAGGTCATTTTCCATCCTCGCTCATGGTATGGTTGGGAGTTTCTAATTGGGGCTTAACAGAGGTACATGTTTGTGAGAAAGGTGTAAAAACGAATGCAGTTGTATATCAAAATACAGTCCTGACGAACCTTGTGGAACCTGTTTCTCATACCATGTTCAATAACAGGCACTGGGTATTCCAACAAGATTCGGTGCCAGCTCATAGAGCGAAGAGCACACAAGACTGGCTGGCGGCGCGTGAAATCGACTTCATCCGGCACGAAGACTGGCCCTCCTCCAGTCCAGATTTGAATCCGTTAGATTACAAGATATGGCAACACTTGGAGTAAAAGGCGTGCTCAAAGCCTCATCCCAATTTGGAGTCACTCAAGACATCCTTGATTAAGGCAGCCGCAGGTATTGACATGGACCTCGTTCGTGCTGCGATAGACGACTGCCCGCGCAGATTGGAGGCCTGTATTCAAAATCACGGAGGTCATTTTGAATAAACTTTAGTGTCATAAGAATCTATGTTTTGTTAAGTTAATTTTGGTATATAAATGGTTACATAATGAATAAACTTGTTTCAATTATTTTATATTAAACATGTGACAGAATTTATGACCTGACTAGGTATATGTCGCATCCGAATAGCGACACAAAACGAAATAACAGAGTCAGGCTGTGATTGGTTGGAATGGAACGCAAGCGATCATACGACGCTACGCAGAGTCTACTATTTAAACGGCGGTTTTACCGAAGCAAAGCTCAGTCGTTGTTTGTCAGCCGTACACTACAGTTGTAACCTGTTTGTGTCTTACCTACTTGTAGCTCTAGCTATGCGTACTTAGTTATACCGTGTGACTAGTGAAGTGTTAATACTGTGAAGCTTCGATTAGACGTTGTTTCTGTAATTTGTCTGCGTATCATTTGAACTGACATTATCCACTACACGCCCACAAGAAAATAGACTATCATGACTGATGGTGCTGGCGCGCCTTCTGCCCAGCCGCCTCCAATATATACATAACTCTTGACTTTAGTGACAAAATTACTTTTAATTAAAATGTAACCTACTTCAGAAAGCAAATGATTGCAAAAATTTCGCCAAAGATACTCTAACACGAAATATGTTTAAGGAATCATTCCCTTAAAAAAACTTAATTTTTAAAGAGCATTCCTACAATACCACACACACTGGGATACAGGCAAACCTTTTTTATCCAGTTTGGAAAGTAATGGAAAGTACCTTCAAACTTATTAGATTTCAATGAAACTTAAATAAAACCACTTTTGAACTATACTGAACCCAACGCAAAAATAATCATTCAAATCGGTTCACAAAGATGTAATGACATACAACAAAAAAAAACTGACGAATTGAGAACCTCCTACTTTTGTTTAAAAATACAATAACTACAATGGGTGGCCTTATCGTTTAAAGCGATCTCTTCCATTCATTTCTTCAGAGTCTTATTCTTATTCTAGGGTGGGGGAAATAAAAGATCTGCACTGACGTCTCGCATTGGGGTGTATTGTGCATTACCCCCCTTCTAACCTGACCCCAGCCATCCTAATGTAAACCGTTATCTGATACCCTTTATTAGTTAGGTATGTTGTTGCTATTCTGTCTGTTTCTTTTGCTGCCTCTGGGATGATGGCCCATCCAGAATTCCACAGTGATTCGTTATTTTGCTATTTCCATTCCATTGGTTGGTGGATTTTATTCTTAGCGCTGCCGCCATTGCTGCTGATGGTGTTGATTTTGTGCATCCGCTAATGAGGAAACATGCTAACCTTTGAACCTGTTGCAGCTTGTTTATTGCTGTCACAAGGTTAGTTATTGGCCACCATATGACGGCGCCGTAAGTAAGTACAGGTTGGACCATGACAGTGTACAGCCAGATGCACAGTTTTGGCTTCAGACCCCAGTCCTTGCCAACGGCACGAGCGCATTGCCATAATACGTTTGTGGCCTTTGTTGTTACACGATCGAGCTGTTTTCCCCAGATCAGTTTGCTGTCCAGCCATACTCCTAAATACTTGACTTCTTTGGTGAGATTTAATTTTGTTCTAAAGAGTGATGGAAGGTCTAGTTCCCATAGTTTTAGTTTCCGTGTGAAGAGAACAAGCTCCGTTTTATATGAGTTGACGGAAAGACTGTGCTTGAGGCGCAGAGACTGTGCTTGAGGCACTCCATTTAGAGTATTTATTTATTCAAAATAAATAAAAGGGTGAGGCCTTTGCCCAGCAGTGAGGCAGCATAGACTAGAAAAAAATAATATTTATAAAAACCAACAGCGATACAATTTGTATGGATAAGTAGCTTAGAACTAAACGTAAGGTTAGTAACAGGTTTCTACGTTTGAACATTATAAAAAAAGATGTCAGGAACAAAACAAAAACAGCCACAGCTGTAAGCTTAACAAATAAAATTAGTAGGTTGTGCACTGCACCTATAAAAGCCCACGGTTTCTGTCCAGAGAACAACAAGGCAGACTCTCTAGCAAGAGAAGGAGCCAAGCTAACACCAAACACAAATTACATTAATCTCTTTAATCCGCGAACTGCGGAAATCAAAAACCGACTGAGGATGAATTCCAAAAAGGAGCATCAGAAATACTGGGAACGTAGAACCATCTGCAAATAGACACAGACAATGCTTCCAGTATAAAACAGAAAAACAACAAACACCTTGTTAAAGATGAAACGCGACGATCTAAGGATGATGGTGGGAATCACCACGGGACACTGCGAACATAACCATCACCCATGTAGCGTTACAACTCTCTGATCTTTCACACCATCACCATCATGAAGACCAGAGCCACGGACAGTGGGCTTTGTCACGGATGTCTTCGAGAAAAAGAGACTGCGGAGCAGGTGATATTTCACGAGAACGGATCAACAAGGGGTCATCAAATCCTTGTCTTCCACCAACACCGCTACTAGATCAACATCCATTGGGACCCTGGAAAGCTGCTGTCACCATCCCAAATTCCTACTCCGTTAGTTCAAGAAGTTAAGATGGCTAGGTTTAGGTTAGACCCCAATGCGGGATGTTAGTACATATCTCTTATTCCCCCCTCATACTAGAATTAGACTGAATCTATATTGAAATTAATTTAATTTGAATTATTGTATTTTATGAAATAATATGAATAGAAAGCCAACAACTGAAATGTACACATACCTACTTGTTTATTCTTTCGTGTTTGTTTTGTACATAAATATGACTATTCAATCATAACTGGTATGGTAAACTTCATAAACCTAAAACCCATAGATGTCAATCATTGCAGTGAACCCGTACAAATTCATCATACCGCACGCCGGACGCGATCGAGTTTCAACCGTCAGTTTATCCGTTCAGGTAGTTACGGAAGCGGGGTCTGGTATCGCAACGGTAATTGGCCGGTAGTGTACTCAGCCGTGATAAACACCACAGTTCAATGAAACAAGCTGGATTAAAAAGTACTATGTATTTCGAAGACGTGCTACGACACTCGTAGCAGGGTTTATAGCTAGTCTCTACGCCAAATGCTACGCGATTACCTGGTTGTTGATATTAACGTAATCTGATTTTATTATCCAACATAACCCATGTTAGAACAGTGATGTTAATAAATAAATAAATATCGCTGGACATTTCACACAGCGCTATCTAGCCCCAAACTAAGCAGAGCTTGTACTATGGGAACCAGATAACTGTTAGAATACTTATACACTCTTTTTTTTGTAAATATAGACCTTATAATATATAGAAAAACACCCAGATACGGAACAACCATCTGTAGATCATGCAAACATTTGTTCCGCAGCGGGAGTCGAACCCGCTACCTCCTGCGTCACTGTGCCACGGAGGTAGTCAATGTCATATCTTAGGGCGACTTGCGTAACGATGCCTAATCGTATTTAGTGCCTAATTATGTTTAAGAGAGTTGTCAAATCTATGTCTACATCTATGTATGCCTGCTATAAGTAATATGGGGTATGTAACGGGGCGGGTCAGTCTGCCCCGGTTTTGATCGGATTTTAACCAAAACACCTTTATCTTTCTATAAGTAAAATATTTTAGAGACAGTTTAGTGCTTGATATTACAAACATAAAACAAACAATACCTCTTTAGAATATCAATTATAAATTAAGCGACGCAGTGTCCTTTTGTTTCTATGATTTATTGTTTAATTCAGGACTTAAGTTTTTTGTATGCTTAGAATTAGTTGTTCTATTTGGACTGTAACACAAACTATTAGATACTGAAAACCTATTTTTTTAAACAAATTGAACACGTCATGGCTTAGTTACTGTGTTTATCAAGTTAGCGTTTTTCAACAGTTTTTTGATCAAATTGCTTTACTGAATTTTACTATTGTTTGGCAACCACGTTATGCATAATGCTAGAAATAATAGCAGCAGTATAGCATGTAAGGAAAAAAAAACAGCTTTTACATTTGACATAGTGTGTTGCCAGCCATTATGTAGCTGTATTATGTGACGATCTTCATAGCAGAGTGGGCAGAATAGCCGGTTGAGACGTCTGACGTTATGGGTGCTATTCCCGCTGCAGGCCAAATGTTTGGACGGTCCCTAGATATTTGTTCCGAGTTTGGGTATTTTTCTATTTATTATAAGTATGTATCTACAAAAAAAGGTATATAAGTATTCATTGGCCTGTTTTCATAGGTCTTATGTATCTTTAAAATTCATATAATGCAAAATGGAGGTGGGACAGATAGTTAAACTATTGCAATAATGGATTATGAGTACAAGTTATCGTCAAGTAATGCTAATGGAATTGATATTGGAGAGATGAGATACGGCACCTGCCAATTCCTCAATATCAAGAATGATTGAGGCAGGTGGTGACTAGCCGTCCACTAAACGGGCCCTATACCTAAGTGCCGCCAATAGAGAGCAGCGTAAGGGGCTACGTTGGTGTGGACGGTTAAAGGGTTTTGAGATATGTGCTGCTGTTTCACTAAGCGCTTCTCCCGGCTTTATGCCTTTAATGCTTCAACCCTTGGAGCATAGGTTCCGCTCTTGCGCCTCCACCTTTGACCGACCAACAAAGGCAGATCAAGGGTCAGGGGTTTCTGTCAATCCCAGGGAGTAATGGGGCTCTACGGTGTCGCCACGCACCGCAACCACAAGCAGCACGCTTGTGGTTGCGGGGTTTGTTATTATTATTATTTGCCCACTGTGTCCCATTGCTGGGCAAAGGCCTCCCTCCATTCTTTCCAGACACTTCTTTCAGGCGCTTAGATGGTCCAGTGCGCTCGGAAATTAGTGAGCGCGTCCCTCCATCTTTTCTTTGGTCTGCCACGACGTCTTTATATTTATCATAAAATATTATTGTTCAATTTTGTCCCGCGGCGGAAATCGAACCCGGTACCTCCTGCGTCTCAGTCGGCTATTCGCCCACTACGACACGAAGGTCGTCAAAATATGTCTTTAAACGTATAAATCAATTTATATTAACCACATGATCCATCGTCCACACGATCATCATTATACATATCAACATAATTAACATGATGTTGGTATAATGGTGATTATGAACCCGCAGGAATTAATGGTCAATGCATAAAAGTAGTGCTATAAGCTTTGATTCATCATCGTCATATGAGCAATAAGATGCAGAACATAGACCTCCCTCATAGATTTCCAGAGCGATCGATCTGGTACGGCCTGCATACAACGGCTCCCAGCAACCTTCAAGGGCCATCCTACGCTGCGCTTTACAGTGCGTGGTCTCCACTCGAGAAACTTTGCCCCCACGACCGTCAGTTCGACGAGCTGTGCCCCGCCCACTGTCACTCCATTTGTTCCCTTATAAATCCAACTTCAGGTAAATTCGTACATTAACAACATTAAAAGTTAATCCGGGTAAAAGCGTAGTTTACAACGCAGATAGTTTAATCTACCTGCTGATAACATTACAGTTAATAGCTGGGCGTACTATCATCTTTATAGGCATCGGACAGAAGAGATGAAAGGCGAACGAGGCAATGACGTATTTATTGCTTAAAAGAGCTGCATTCGAGCAATTTGTTGCTTGAAAAGAATGCAGACCGTACTTCAAAAAGCTTAATTTACTAAATTTAGCATCAATATATATTTATATTATGTATGATATATTTAAAACGTCATTCAAATATACCCCATGTATCAAGTGCACGAAGATGTGACTTTTTGCAACATAAGACTAACATCTCAACGTCTCTTTTTAGTGACAGTGTGTTTGCAATGTCCACCAAAATAAGTAATAAGTTACCGACTGACATTAGAATGTGCAATAACTTTGTGACATTTAAAGTAAAGCTAATTAAAGTAAAGTAAAAATTCAGGAATTTTTTTAACGATATGGATTAAATTTTGACATTTTTAACCATTTTTGATATTATTTTAATTTCGTTCGTTTAAATATATTATTATTATTAGCAATTTAAGGCTTAGCATGTTATTAGATTCAATCTTTTGTTCAAATTTGTACCTAATGTACATACACAGCGCACTTAACACCTAGTATGT
Organism: Philereme transversata; assembly: GCA_963924445.1. NCBI lineage: Eukaryota > Metazoa > Arthropoda > Insecta > Lepidoptera > Geometridae > Philereme > Philereme transversata. The sequence continues at coordinate 12,350,690 of OZ004338.1, read as the reverse complement.
AACATCTCTAATAACCTGTGTTTCACAAATAAAGAAAAAGAAAGAAAGAAATTGAAATTGACGTAGCGCCTCTTTAATGTACTTTTAAACAAAACAAGCTTACACCCTTGCCGTCATATGCGTGGTTTATCAAGTCATAGTCTATCTATGTAACAAAATTTATCAGAATTGGAATTTATTAGCCGTTTAGCCGTAAATGTGTAACAATAGACAGACAGATAGAGAGTAACTTTCTAATTTATAATATTAGTATGGATGGATGTAGCGGCTAATTCGGCTAGATTTGCGCGCTGTGGCTGGCAGAGATCAGATGAAAAGAGCTGAAAATCGGGTTCAATGGTTCGTCACACATGCGGCCTACACACATCGTGTGACATCGCACGACCTGTCACCGTGTACATCTATATAAATCGCTGTCCGATGTCCGGAGACATGATAAAGTTTTTTCCTTAGTGATTAAGTAGTTATATCTAAATATCTTTCGAATATTTTTGATATAAATATAATCACACAAATTATAATAATTTTATAAACCATTAGTTACATTATCATACACTTTTGATCACTCATAATATTATGTCGCATAAGAGCAAAGACTTCTTGACTTTCTTGAGACTTGCACCAACTTCTACACACTCGATCGAAGATCTTGAATCTTTCTATGACTTGGTTAACATAGCCTGTGAAGAAAACCGAGGTACATGGAATATTGTCCTCGGTGACTTCAATGCAAAACTAGGTATAAGACAAGCAACAGATAGCGACGCCATACTCGGCCAATTTGGCTTAGGAGACCGCAATGAGCGAGGTACAAGACTGATCCAATTTGCTTTAGGACAGAATATGAGCGTTGCTAATAGTTTCTATGAGAAAAAAACCACAAAGAAGGTGGACATGGGGATCTCCTGGTGGAAACACGCGTAACGAGATAGATTTTGTGCTTACTTCGGATTTACATATAGTTAAAGATGTCAACGTAATCAATAAAATAAAATATAGTTCTGATCACCGACCTATCCGCGCAAAAATTAAATTTAACTTCAAAATCCACCGAAACAAATTATTTAGAAATAAAATTATACAACATTCAAAACAAATTCTTATTCAAAATTCAGACAACTTCAACGTTGCACTCTCAAACCAATTTTCTATATTGGGAATAAATGAAATAGAAGACGTTAATGATCAGTACAAAGTGATAATAAAGGGCATAGAGTTAGGCAGCAAGACTATCCAAAACACTGTTAAAAATAAAACAAAACTCTCAAAAGACACCCGGGAACTTATTTCTCAATGAGAGAAAATGAAAATAGCCACTGAAGAGTATAATAAATTTGACAGAAAAGTAAAACGCAGTATTAGAAAAGATATTAGATTATTAAACTTATACTTAATTCAAACAGCAATTGAGAAACATACCTCATTAAGAACCGCTAAACAAGGATTTTTCAGAAGTAAACATTGGATTAACTGTCTTCAGGATCCAAACAAAATCAAACACAACAGCCGCGATAAAATTATGGAAGTGTGTACAGATTTCTACAAAAAGCTATACTCCGACAACACTAAGACAACCGAAAATGTAGACTATAGTAAACCTGATAGCATACCATTTATAACAGGTAAAGAGGTTCATAATGTTTTAAAAACTATGAAATATGACAGAAGTCCGAGAGAAGATGGAGTAACATCCGAGGCATTGAAAATCGGCGCGCCCACCCTACTTCCGCATATCACCAACCTGTTCAACACCATTTTGCAAACTGGCCAAATACCGAAACAAATGTGTGACTCGAACATTGTCCTCCTACACAAAAAGGGAGACAAAACAAATATAGGCAACTATAGACCAATAAGCCTGATCTCGCATTTGTATAAGGCGTTTATAAAAGTTGTGCAAAACCGCATTAGTGGCATTTTAGACCAACACCAGCCGCCTGAGCAAGCAGGTTTTCGCCCCGGCTTCTCCACAACAGATCATCTACACACACTAAACCAGATAATTGAAAAGTATACAGAGTTTCATAAACCACTTTACATAGCCTTTGTGCACTTCACAAAGGCTTTTGATAGCCTTCAGCACTCAGCAATATTCAAATCACTACAAAACCAGCAAATTCACAAAACATACATTGATCTTATTAAAATCATTTACCGCCAAAGCACAGCCAATATACAACTCGAGTCCACTGGTCCAGCATTTCACATACAGAAAGGAGTCACGCAGGGTGATCCACTCTCTCCCATTCTGTTTACAAGCACCCTCGAGGAGGTATTCAGAACATTATCTTGGGCAACAAGGGGCATAAACATCGGTGGCAAGCGCCTAACTAACTTGCGTTTTGCGGATGACATTGTCCTTTTTGCCCAAACAGCACATGACTTACAAGAAATGCTCCAAGAACTGAGCGCGGCAAGTCTTGAGGTTGGACTGCAAATGAATCGGTCGAAGACGCAAATAATGACCAATGCCACGAAACGTAGGGTCGAGGTAGATGGGCAGGAAATACTATATGTGGATGAATACATTTACTTGGGCCAGTTAGCAAGCTTCGAAAACAGGCATGATAAGGAAATCGATCGCCGCATCGAAAATGCCTGGAAGAGCTACTGGTCCTTGAAGGCGCACATGAAGGGTGACCTTCCTCTGAATCTAAAGCGCAAACTCATCGACATGTGTATCCTGCCTGTCTTAACCTACGGTGCGCAAACATCGTCATTGACCGAGCTGCAGAAGTCCAAGCTCAAGATTTGCCAAAGGGCAATGGAACGCAGCGTTCTAGGATTCCGGAGAGCCGATCGGGTAAGGAATACCACGCTTCGTTCATTGACTGGCATTGCCGATGTGGGAGCCAAAACCGCGAAGCTCAAGTGGGATTGGGCCGGGCACGTGAGTCGAATGCTTCCGGAGAAATGGGCCAACATTGTAACAGATTGGGTACCAGAAGATGGACAGCGACGTCGGGGTCGGCCGCGAAAGCGTTGGCGTGACGACATCAATAGATTCAAGAAGGAGTGGTGGGAATCTGCCAAGGATCGTGATAGGTGGAAGGAGTTGAGGGAGGCCTTTGCCCAGCAGTGGGAAAATGTAGGCTAGTTAAAAAAGAGCAAAGATAAACTGACAACTTGTGAACACAACCAATGACAATAAGTGGCTCTTAAAAGCCGTTTATGTGATTGTTATGTAAAAGTTGGTGGTAAACCTCCCTAGCATAGATTACATAATAGTTAGTACGTACAAAGCTGTGAATGAAAATTTACTCACATGGAATCTAATATTTCATAGTCTTTGCTAGTGACAATGGAGAAATACGTCTTAAAAAGTGTTGGCGTATCTTTCATCGTACACAAGGACAGTCAGCGCTATTAATTGCAGTTTTATGTACATACTTTTTAAGGAACCTGTACATTATTAATAATCTTATAAATGCGAGATTCATCACGTAGTTTTTATCGGTGTTACGTCCGAATATATTCAGTTTTAATTTGTGAACCTTCATCAGGGTGAATCCGATCCGCTCCGCACCGCGTCTTGTCTCGCACTATGCGCTATTCGCGATACAGCCATAATTAGCAGGTACAGCTGTATCTTAGCTTTATATTTCGTAACTGATCTCATCACACTAATTAATTAATATTATAAATGCGACAATTTGGATGTTTGTTCATTTATTTATTTGTTTGTTTTTTACTCAATTACGTCGTAACGGCTGAGCTGATTTCGTTGAAATTTAGTATGTACGTAGATTATAATCTGGATTGATATATAGGCTACTTTTTTATTTCATAAATTAGGTTACATGGAATAAAAATAGGGTGTCAAGTCAAGTTGTACCAGCGAGTTTAGCTTTATTTCTAGGTTAAGGTGTCACAAAAGTATCGACGAAAACATAAACGTGTTTTAGAAGATTTTTTCAACGATATCCCAAAGGATGGGATGCGTGAGTAAAATAAAAGTACCCCCAACTGCCTTATATATGTGGAGGTACGCTAAAAATAATATTTTAGTTTTTAATTTCTCTCTTACTTTCCCAACTAACTAGGTCTCTTAAATTAATCGTTATGCCAAATTTCAGCTTAAGAGCAACATTATGAATAACTCTAATTAATTTTAAGTTAAAATTAACAACCTGGCTCGTCGAAAGGACCTTCTACAGTGTTCTCGAATTCGAAGAGTTTAATGGCGTGAAATGAATCAATTTGAATTTTATTTTCACCCAATCAATTTCACAATTAAGTGTTTTTTTTAATTAATGTTGCAATATAATGGAATGCATCGTTAAACAAATTATGAATAAAATGTTTATATCTGTTTAAACTACGCAACCCTAAAACTAATTATTCGTAAATATAAAGTTATTTTTGCCAAAATACTCTTATTACTAAACAGTAGTTTAGTCTAGCAAAATCTACACTTGTAAAAATAGTATTAAAAGCTAACCTTATTACCACTAAAAATTATATAACTGTTTAACGCGTGTTTAATAATTTCGTTACCTATTTTTGTATTGTATATTTTTAAACACGCTCTAAACTGTGTTTTATTTTATTTGAGGTAAGACCCTAAGTATCTATCTTAACTAAACTGTCTAGAATGGAATTTTATTTTCTGAGGGCTTTAACCCTTTATTCAATCACTCTTCTGATAGCACGACATGTTATTACGTTAGCCAAGTCTCTGTAGACATTAACCATTAATCATATAATAATACTATCGTATAGAAGTGAACATCTTCTAGGACTTCTCATGGCATCTTCAATTTACCGAGCGATAAAAATTTATAAACTGACGATCGCACAAAACAAAATTTAATTCAAGTTTTTATTTTACCAACGTGTTATAATAATGTCAAATAACCTACAATATTTGAGGAGGTCCACTGTTTTTAAAATCAACATATTTTTTTATAACAAACTTGTGTTCTTGTTGCAGGACAAGTGTTTGCATGATGATGATATTTGTTCCGGGTTTAGATGTTTTTCTATGAATTATATGAATGTATTTGTATCTGGTTCCCATAATACACCTAATTTGGGGCTAGATAGCGCTGTGTGAAATGTCCAGCAATATTTATTTATTTTATTTATCTGTCACCTAACCTTACCTAACACTACACTATTCAGGCAAGCTGTAGGTACCACTGACAATAAAAATGTATGTCCCAAAATCAAAACTTCTTCACCTAATGAATTCTTAAAGTTAGCCAAATATATTAAAGTATCTTAAATCTTAAATTATATCATTCAACCATTCTCCCACAGTGTAAAATACACTTTCACATCTATACGCTAATATTAATTATTTATTATGCCTTCACTCCAGTAAACCAAAAGTTATTACATATTCGATGTTAATAATAACAACGTATAAATACATTTTACGTTAACCGAAATGAATGCAGATACATTGTCACCCGAAAACATACAACATTTACATGAAAAACAGGCTATCGGAGCTAGCTAACCCCCACGCATACATAACAACTCTCCCCCTCTCCCCAGGGAGGAAGGGCCCCCACTCTCGTCTCTTGTTCAATAATGAGTTTTTACCTAATTTTTTTGATAAATTATAATGTACCTGATAGCAATATTACATCGTATAAATTATACTTTTGATAACTGCACTAGCCATGCTTAGTTAGAGTAAAGCTCCATGCTTAGTTTGGGTCTCGCTGTCAAGCTCTTAAAACATTTTTTGTATGATTTAAGTAACCTTGTAAATGACGTATTTTTCTTTTAGAAATAAACATTTTTATCTTTAGCTAGCTACCATCATTCCTTACTTCTTCTCTTAGCTTTTTCTACGTGAAGTGAGTTTGTATCGATAATTAGTTTGATTGACTTACCCTACTGATCGAGCAAAGCAAGATCTCAATAATCTATTTAGGTCCGTTACTAACTTTTGAAGCTTTGATCCGAAATAATCCGAATGTTCTGAAATTAAGTACAATATATAAGGTACTAATGTCATAATTTTGGTGTAGATGGTTGTGGGTAAATGAGTTAAAAATATGAGTGTTAACGAATTTTGGAGTTCTAGAGGGGGTAAAAAAATCGAAGTGAGAGTACCACATTTGCATTGTGAAACGATTAGACGACTTCTATGGCGCGATGGTTGCGGGTTCGATTCCCGATGTATTACAAATGTTTGTATGGTCTATAGATATTTGTTCCGAGTATGGGTATATTTCTATTACTATTACATTACAAGAATGTAGGAGGCAGGAAGAGGAGGCCTGGAGGCAAGTCTGGAGGCCTTTGCCTTGCAGTGGGACAACACTGGTTAAAAATAATATTAGACATTAGACATTCATTTATTCAAACTTTAGGATCCCTAGGAACGCTTAGTTACGTCATGTTACAAATAAATGCAAACATAAAAACAAAAAGTGAAAGATGCAGCTGTATAGGGGCTTTGTCAACTATTATAAATATAAAAAAAAAACCTTAAAAAATAATTAAAATTAGAGCGGCTGTAAAAAGGCCTTGTAAAAAGGCCTTAATATAAGATAGTATTTACAAAAAAAATGTAATTATTCTTTCAGTTATCTGGATCTCTCATAGTGCAAGCTTTGCTTAGTTTAGGGCTAGCTAGCGGTGTGTGAAAGGCCAGCATTATATTTGATCGAGCGAAGCGAGAATATGTATGTTATGTATGTATGTTTGTTTGTCCGAGGATAACTTTCGAAGCGTTGGATCAACGTGATCATCGTGAAATTTGATATATAACTTAGTAGTGTTTGCCCAATCCTGATGGTGTACCTAAATGAGCTAAATATCTTAGGGGTTGTTGAGATATTGAGGTTCATGAGGGGTAAAAAAATCAAAATGAGAAAATTTTATCAAATGGGACGTTTAATAAAGACCTTTCATTTCGACCCCGTTTTTATTTTTAGTTTTATCTTTGTAGTTTTTGAGTTAATAGACATAATAAAAACAGACCCATGACGATATTCACAGGGTACACCAGTAACCTCACAGTGCTGAAATTTGGTATTAATGTGGTTTTAGTGACACAAATATAGGGAAAAGTCTGAAATCCAGAATAACTGCAATGTCTACTCCTGAGTAACCAAATAACATGAACTCCCGTTACTTGGTATTTGAATGATACTGTAGGTCAAGTGCGTTGGTTACAGATTATCAATAATATTTTGTTGTTTTTTGGGAGACTCGCGAGATCTCAGTTCGGGGCGAACCACTAGTAGTATTTATATTGAGTTACCCCCACTAGTTGAAAAGAAGACCTGATAAACGTTGCTCGTTGCTGGGAGCCGTTGGGTGCAGGCCCCACAAGATCGGTAACTCTGAAAATCTATGGGGGAGGCCTATGTTCAGCAGTGGACGTCCTTATACTGATGATATTTATTTAAACGCAATAAACGATTGAGAAACCTACTTTGTATGTGAATGCGTCCTTACGTAAGCAGATTTAATCATAATATACTGTGAGCACAGAATTATTCACTCATCCTCTGTGGATGAATAATTTTGTTACTATGTTGTGGTATGAATGGAAATTATTGCTATTACCGTTTTGTAGGATTGGATACAACGGACCGCTTGTGGTTTAGCTTCCACGAATATTGTACGTCAGATATTTTAGAGACTATTTTTTACAGCAGCGTTCATGTGCTCCTTCGTCATAGCACATGCTGAATGGTGGTCATATACGTCACTGACTAAAGCATTTTTAAGTTTGTAAGCTTTTTTAAGATTGTATTGTTTTTTTATTGGAGAGAAAATAAAAGCCTTATTTCCTTCAATGGCTCCCAGCAACCTTTAACCGGTCGTTTTTTCATCTTGTTGGGGGCCGTCCTACGCTGCACTTTCCAGTGCGACTTTTTTCCTTATTTTATTTTTTTTATCTAGCCTATACTGTCCCACTGCTGCATCTTTCCACTATCTCGATCCTGTGCCTAATCCTAATCAGTCCCTCTAAAAGCCTGTAAAATGTAAGCGTCTAAATCATCGCGTCAACGCTTCTTAGGCCTTCCACTTATTCCCTTATCAATGTATATAAAGAATGTTTATTCATCTTCATGTATGACTTATGAACGAAGATTTTCTCTTTATTCGTTATTTTACGTAGAAAGTACTTTAGACTAAACTAATAGAGCCGAATATCTCCCCCATTTATTTTAAGGTAGTAAACTATCTGGATTAAACCGAGCTCAACTCGATCCATCGATTATTTTCTATCGGCCGATAGAACTAACGGCAGAGGATATTGGTCCAATTAGGTACCATTGAAGCGACCTGATGAGGCCATTTCACGATAACTATGAGATCTGAGGTGGAAAAATAACACCCAAAGTTTTCGAGGTGAAACTTCGAAAAAATTTCCTACATGATCCTAATTTGGTATCTTATTAATAGATAGTTATGGACGTTGCTTTATTATATGGAAGGATATCGCACGCTATATACTAAGCGCTGCGATTTTGTGCGCTACAAGATTACATAATAATTATTACTTTGCTATTCAAACAAATAGCGACTCTATGTTAAAATGTTAAGGCTGATTTTAAAATGCAATCTTTGACATGTTGACATTTCAACAGTTCTATGTTTTTGTACTTTTTAACCTAAAATAAAGCATATCTCATTCATCGGCCACATAAATAACTCGGTTAATACTGCAGGAAGAGGGGGAGGTATTTGCCCCGTAGTGGGATAGTACGGACTAGTAAAAAAAATGCTGCAACATCCCCAGCTCTGAAATCATCTAATGCGTAATATTTTTGAATTTTTATCACATTGAGAGAATTTACTGTTAAACTCGCAGATTGCATTCGTATAGGCCGGGCCAGCACCGTTACAACCGTACACGATCGAGTACCAGTTTGAGAACTTTACAGGATGCTCCGTAAAATTAATAACGGTATGTTAATCCGAAAGGAGGAGCGTGGTTGAGAGTAAGTGAATCGGAAACAGAGATATTTTCATAAAAAACAATATTTTAAGATTTAATAATTTCAAGTAGAACTAAGTTATTGCTTTGCGCCTCCCCTTGAAGTTACCATATACAAAATAAATGTTTCTTCAACAATTTGGTCTTTACCGTAAGACTAAATATAAATAATGCTAGACATTTCACACAGTGAAATGTTTCAATTTTCATTTCTGCGCTCCAAAACAAAGATAGCTGACGTGGCTTTGACATCCGCAAAATTGAAGTGGGACTGGGCAGGACACGTTTGTCGTATGCCAGAGGAACTATGGCCGAAAGCCACTACAGAATGGGTTCCAAACGGGCGGTGGCCTCGTGGTAGACCCAGGCGGAGATGGAGGGATGAACTGGATGCATACCAGAAAGAGTGGCCCCAATTAGCCAATAAGCAGGATTCGTGGAAGAAGGGTAGGGAGGCCTTTGCCCTGCAGTGGAACTCTACGGGCTAATGATAATACTAATTTCACACAGTGCCCTAAACTAAGCAAAGCTTGTACTACAGGAACCAGATAACTGATAGACTACTTGTATACTTTTGTTTCTGTAAATACATACATAAAATATATAGAGAAACAACCTGAACAAATATCTGTAGATCATGCAAACATTTGTTCTTGGGCGGGAATCGAACCCACAACCTCCTGCGTCTCAGATCCACTGCACCACGAAGATCATAAATATTTACTGAATTTAAAATAAAGGAAATCAATTACCGGCATTGCAGATGGAGGGAGGAGATCGGCTGGACTTAAGTGGGACTGGGCGGGCCACGTTGCCCGAATGCACTCCGAGAAATGGGCCCATACTGTGACACCATGGACGCCTGAAGACGGAGGGCGACGTCGGGGTCGGCCGAGAAAGCGTTGGCGGGACGATTTGGTTACCTTCCAAAGAGGATGGTGGGAGATAGCGACGGATAGGGATACTTGGAGGGACTTGGGGGAGACCTTTGCCCAGCAGTGGGACGAGATAGGTTGGAAAAAAAATGAAGAGAAATGTGTACTGGTCCATAATCAGGTTTCTACAATTCCTGCTTGTTCTATTACTAATTGGTCTATTAACGGGTTCTGCCAAATTGGCTGATGCGCGTTGTTCGAATCGTGTGGCTACTGGCCAAGTTACGTTTTAGAGAAGAACAAATGTTTGTTTTTTTTACGCCATTTTTCGTCTCCTAAACCTTTTGTTCTAGAATCCTTCTATTATTATTATAAATACGGAATTTATCACGTATCGTCACGTACGTACATCTGTTAATAATAATGATTGAAATCAATCACGACAGTTTTCTAAGTAAACCCCTTCTATTTTCATTTTTTGGGGGTTATCCCCATATATCTATGCTTGTATATATTTTCTACATAGTTCCTAATATTTTTTTTTTAATATTTCTGTTCCGTACATGTACTCACCACTGTAATCAACAATCTTCTTTTTTCATGTATGGAGATGAAACTAGCTTATGGCCCACCTGATGTTAAGTGGTTACCATCGCCTATAACAGAGAATTGCCTCGTATCTCACGCATTTTAGCAATGTGCCCTACGATTCACTGCCTTGCGTCCATCAACTTGAGGCATACAGGTCTCTATCTTCAAAGGTTTGCTGGAAGAATACTCTTATAAGGGTTGAGCTCACCTTTGTACGTGCCATTTTTGTAAGCTTATTTATCTGCAATCTATTAGTGTACAAAAAAAAAATTTCTCTTATTAAATTAGCCAACATCAAATATTTATCATCATCATCATTAGTATCAGCCATAATACGTCCACTGCTGAACATAGACCTCCTATAGATCGACGACCGACGACCTACTATAGATCGGCAACCTGATAAAGGTTGCTGAAAGCTGTTAGGTCCAGCCCGCAAAAGATTGGTCGCTCTAAAAATAGGAGTTAAGTATCAGTAACAAAAAAGCAAGATAGTATAAACTAGAGGTCAACCTTGATGTCGGAGTTTTTAGGCCATCCATAAACCTAATATAGCAAACAGACCGTTGCAAAAGAAATACAGAATCAATACCTAAACGTACTTTTCCACCTATATTCTATGTCTACCTTTCTAGTGTAAAAAGCCACTAAAAGGTCACCCATCAAATCGTTATCCTTACTGAAATTAACTAAACCTAGTTTAAGAACAGGTCTCATAATGGTGATGTTGAGCAATTATAGTAAATACTTTTCCATACTAACAGTGTGATTATAGTAAGATACGTAGTGAGTCATATATGCTTATGTTAGTCGATTTACAAGTTGCGTTTTGAGTAAAATTTTATGTGCAACGTCATAATTAATAACAAACTGATAACTTGATGGCGGTGATTATCTTTACCCCAATTATGGTCACTTTAACTTTACACTTATCTCGATACCTAACTTATAACCGGTTATGCGTTATCGAGAATAGAATAGAAACAACTTTATTGTACACCACTGTCTTAAAACGTCCTCCGTGGTGCAGAGGGACAAGCACAAGTCCGATCATGTCTGGAGTACTGTTCTCACCTCTGGGACGGATCAGCGAAGTACCAGCTAGAGGCTCTAGATTCAATTGAGAGAAGAGCCAAGAAGCTCATTTGCAATGACGAGTTAGCAAAAGCAAGGCTCCACAGCCTCGAGCATCGTCGAAAGGTTGCAAGCCTCTCGGTTTTTTATCGGATACATTTCGGAGAGTGTGCTGCGGAGCTTTTCAACCTAATCCCACCATCCCCATTCTATGATCGGACAACCAGACGCTCCGCGTTGCGCCACCGCTACATGGTAGACATACCTCCCATACGCACAAAGCGGTACTCTTCCACCTTTATTATGCGCACCGCCAAGGAGTGGAACGCCTTGCCTGAGTCTGTGTTTCCTGATAACTACAACCTAGGGATCTTCAAGTCACGAGTGAATAGGTTTCTTCTAGGCAAGCGTGTACCATCGTAGACTGCATCATCGCTTACCATCAGGCGAGATAGTTGTCAAACGCTAGCCTATAATTTATAAAAAAAAAAAAAAAAGAGGGCGTATAGCCGACTGAGACGCAGGGGGTAGCGGGTTCAAATCCCGCAGCGGAACAAATGTTTGCATGATCTACAGATATTTTTTCCAGGTTTTTTATATATTTTTATATATTATATATTATAAGTATGTATTTACAAAAAAAAGCATATAAGTATTCTGTCAGTTATCTGGTTCCCATAGTACAAGCTCAGCTTAGATTGGGGCTAGATACCGCTGTGAGGAATGTCCAGCAATATAATACAAAAAAAAACTTAATTATATCGCCAAGTACAAGGTGATAAACTCGCCGATTGTATTTTGCGATCAGACTCATCAGAGCTAGTATTATATTAGTTTTAATAATAGGATGGTTCTTCAGCTGGTTATTATAAGACGTTATATTTTCATTATGATCAACTAGTGGTTGCCAGCGACTTCAATATATTAGACTACTAAATGTGTAGGTAACCTAGAAATAAAGCTAAATTCGCTGTTGCAACTTGACTCGTCACCCCATTTTTATCCCATGGGACCTGATTCATGGGTTAAAAAGTAGTCTCCAGGTTATAATCTACGTACATACTAAATTTCATCGACATTGGTTCAGCCGTGATTGAGTAACAAATAAATAAACAAACATCTGAACTTTCTCATTTATAATATTAGTGTGATTAACAGAAACCATCAATAGACAGCGAACAAATACTAAATTAAAAGATTCAGGCCAATTGCTTGTTCAATCTACAATATGTAAAAAAAATCAGTGCGTAACTCATGAATATAGGACATAAGATTACGTGAAGTGGCGGAGACGGTAACGGAATTGCCTTGCAGGAAAACGAGCGCCTATTTCCCTCAAGGGTCTGATCAATGTTATTTCGCGTTAACGTTAATGTCATAGGTATTTCGATGGAGTTCTACCTGCCCTGATAATTACATTAGCGCTATATTTTTGGACCTTTTAGCCTTCCTGTTAGATGAGAAATCGAGTTTTATTTGGAGTAACTAAATTTATTAAACTAATGGTAACTACGAATTTTGTTGTGTGACCTTTGTCAGGCTTATTGTCGACGACCTCCGTAGTGCAGTGGGTGAATAGCCGGCTGAGACGCAGGGGGTAGCGGGTTTGATTCCCGCCGCGGGACAAATGTTTGCATGATCTACATATATTTGTTCCAGGTCTAGTTGTTTCTCTATATATTATAAAAAGTACGTATTTACAAAAAAAAGTATATAAGTACTCTATCAGTTATCTGGTTCCCATAGTACAAGCTCTGCTTAGTTTGGGGCTAGATAGCGCTGTGTGAAATGTCCAGCAATATTTATTTATTGTATGTTTATCTAGTTACTCTATTAATGGAATACCTGTTGTAACAAGTTATATTTGGTTATATTTAATAACCAAATAATTATTTGGTTATATTTGCGTTGACACTACTAAAGCAGTTATCTGTCCTGTATTTTGAAAATCAATCACTAATAGTTGGCTACTTGATTTGAGTAGTTTTGATACCTTTGTAAAGTTGGTAAAATAATTTTGCACCAAAACGCACCAACGCCCGGTCGCAGCTTACCACTCTCCAAATCCCGTCTGTGCATCCATCACTCGATAGCTGTCAAGGTGTCAACATGACGCTTTAGCTCTAGTAACGTTTTAGTGTAGAGTCGCTATTTATTTGAATAGCCATAAGTGAAGTCAGTAACTACTAACAATAGTAATCAGTAGCATCATGCCATATGTAAATCAATGTTTTTAATGATCAAGCTTTTAGTCAAAGTCAAAGTCAAAGTCAAATATTTTTATTCATTAAAATCACAAGGACCACTTTGAAATGTCAATTTTACTGCCTGTTCCTTGCGACTAAGCCAGGAAAGAAAGGCAAGAAACAAGGCTGGTTGTTTTTTTTAATGATCCTTTTGCAATACATAATACAGAAAATAAATTACGTCTAAATTGTAACATTTTGAACGAGTTGGAGCAATTTCAATCCCAAGCTTCTCTATCATCTAAATAATCCGATATTTTATAGTAGGCTCTTTTATAAAGATTTTGTTTAATTACATTTTTAAATTTGTTAATTGTCAATTTTTGTACATCCCTTGGGAGTTTGTTATAAAAGCGTACACCTTGCCCTTTAAACGATTTACTAACTTTATGGAGTCTACAAGTGGCAACAGCGAGTTTGTCTATATTTCTAGTATTAAAATTATGATTATCGCTATTTTTCTTAAACAAATTAATATTTTTGTGAACATACATTAGATTTTCATAGATGTATTGACAAGGGAATGTCATAATATTTATTTCTTTAAACTTATTGCGTAATGATTCTCTGGGGCCCATATTATAAATTGCACGAACAGCCCTCTTCTGCAGCACAAAAACGGTGTTTATATCTGCAGCACTCCCCCACAGCAGTATACCGTATGACATAATGCTGTGGAAGTAGCTGAAGTGTCTGGTTATGAGTGATTTTTAAGATACAAATTAAGGGTGGATTCTACCAAACTTGCATTTACACTCGAGTAACTATACCAAGGTTATATCTATTCCACTTTCTTGTTCTTGAGTAAGTCGAAATTCGTTTTACTATGCTATCTAAAGTAAAGCTACTCTTGGAATTACTATTATGTAATACTTAGGTATAAGTATGTAGGTACTAAACACTAATGCGCAGGCGCTTACCGATTGAAAATGACTTCCAAGTTATATTCAATTTTCGTCAGCAGAGATAAAGTTGTTTCTTTACTCAAACGAAACCCTGATCACGAAATCATGATCATCGCAGTATTCAAATGAGTAGGTTCTTTCCTAGCCACCCTGGACGTCTAGGTGTAACTTCCTCGTCACTATCAGTATCTTCAATCAAATTTCTTAAACGTTCCATTATTTTTGTTACAATAATTCATTACAAAGTGCTTTGAGTTCAAATGACAAAACAGCAAAGAAACATATGGCATGCGGACGCCATTTAAATATTCTTGGCTCGGTTATTTCTCGCGAAATGGTGGTATAGTAACTATTCCCGAATAAGCCCGGTATTCTTAGATTTGTGAATGTTAAAACGTAAAATTGAGTTACTCTCGATTAACTGACAATTTATTCTAAGAATAAAACTTAATCTCGTTTGCTCGAATCCACCCTAAGGGAACTAATAATAATGTTACGCCAAGGCTGTCACAGAATAAGTAATAGTCGGCCTCTCGAAGTTATACCTACTGTGTCACAGAATAGGTAATACAAGGTGTGGTACGTTTTTACCTACAGTTGCACAGAATAAGAAAGAGAAACTGTCGAAATATCTATACGATTCTAGTTGCTAGTGGAACCTTCTAAAGCGTTCGCGAAGGCGTGTAGTGGCTGCGTGCGGTATAAATAGAGCGTAGAGACGCCCGGTTAGTCAGTCTTGATTTGGCTATACCTGCGAATATTTCGGTGACTTTTAGTTGTTTATTGTGCAACAGTGGTATGAACTATAGTGTTGTGATTACTTATGATTAAGATCGTGTATTTATCATTTTAGTGTTGCATAAAAACGTTATTTTGGTTAGATTGATCTTCATTATTTTATCCCGAACCCTCAGCTCGTAACAATAATAATGCTGGAAATTTCACACAACTCTATCTAACCCCAAACTACCATAGAAATTATGATGGAATAATTTTTTTTTGTAAACCCATATTTATAATATGCCTAAAGAGAAGGACTCAGACGCGGAACAAATATCTGTAGATCATGCAAAGATTTGTTCTGCGACGGGAATTGAACTCCAAGTGCCCTGTGGGTGACCACTGCACAAAAATCAGAAAATCAATCATGACTTAATTTGATAGGGTTTTGTGAATTGATCCTTCTGTTCTGATCATCTATCAACGTATAATGCACAATATTTTTTCTTCCACCTAAATGAGATTAAAACGATTTCAAAAGAAAATAGCTGCAAATTCTAAAAGCCGTCACTAACATCTTTCGGAGGGGAAGCAAAAAACCCCGTCAATTTGCGGACTTTAAAAGACGGCAACGCAAGTAAACCGTAATAAATTACGATCATTGTGAAACAAATTGAACAATTCCGTACCATTTAAACAATTTTGTACAATTTGAACTTGACCCTTCTAAAGATTTCCCAATTTGTTCATTAGAGTGGTTCTTGAGCGGAACTTCTGGTTTATTACGAAGATAATTGGATATATAAAAAGATTTAGTTAAAAATGTGACAATACATTTTTTTTTATAGAGCTGATGCCTTCTCGAGTTGAGACCACGCACTGTTAAGCGCGGCATAGGACGACGCATCACTAGATGGAAAAATGGCCACTGTCAAAATCAAAATATTTTTATTCATTAAAATTACAAGGATCACGTTGAAACGTCAATTTTACTGTCTGTTCCTTTGCGACCAAACCAGGAAAGAAAAACAAGAAACAAGGCGGGTTGTTCTTTTTAATGATCATTAAAGAGAACAACCAGCCAAAAAAAAACACAAGAATTTCTATTAAAATACATAACAATAAAGAAAATAAATAACGTCTAAATTCTAACATTTTTGAACGAGTTGGAGCAATTTCAGTCCTAAGCTTCTCTATCATTTATATACATAGTGTGTCTCAATAAGAGGCACTTTTTAAAAATTGTGTAATTTTTTTCCGTGTATGTGGCAACTCTAAAATTTGACAGCTATCACCTGTGATTGTACCGATTAATAAAAATGTAGCGTTACACAAAAGAAGAACAAGTTATCATTGTGAAAAGTCATTACAAAAAATGGTGAAGGTTACTGATGGCAAACTTCGCGGAATTTTTGGTCGAGAAAGTGCACCTAATGCGTCCACAATTCGAAATATCGGCTGTCAAGTTTCAGAATTGCCACATAAACTAAAAAAAATTAGACAAAATTTAAAAAGTGCACTCTTATTGAGGCACCCTAATCCAATATGTTATAGAAGGCTTTTGTATAAAGATTTTGTTTAATTACGTTTTTAAATTTGTTAATCGTCAATTTTTGTACATCACTTGGGAAATTGTTATAAAAGCGTACACCTAGCCTATGGTCAGATAAAGGTTGCTGGGAGTCGCTGATTACAGACAGGATCTGTTACGCTGTGGAGATCTATAGGGGAGGCCTATGTTAAACAATGGACGTCCTATGGCTAATATGATGATGGTGATCATGTTTTACTAAATTAACTCAGAAAGATAATAAAAACGTTGTGACAGAAAAGTTTCTGGGAAAGTTATACGAAGGCCCTTCACTATAAGGAAAGATGACCGGATAATAGGCGCATACGAGTGAATAACGTATACTTGGTCATGTGTTGTGCAACATGAAAACAGCCCTTTTTAAAACATATTTCTCAAAATTATAACAAACAATGAACGTACTCTTTTTTGAACGTTTGAACTCCATTGACTATTTTTTATTTCATACGTTATTTTGTTTCATATCAAACATTAAGAAAAAAACCTCTTTATGACTAACGGAAATAATCCACGACTTTTCACGTCCCGAGAAAGTCTAAGAATCATCTATTTAAAAATACTGCCCCATTTCATTCTATTGTATACGCTCAAAACACGAACACACTAATTCATTTTTTCCTCCCAACAGAAGATTACAAGTGTAAGCTTACTATAAAAAATGTTATCTACCTATAAATAGTATTATGAACTCGCTTTCTAAGATTAAATTACCAACATATTGAAAGGATAATCAGATTTGTGCCGTATTATACAAGATTACGAAAGGATTAAAATTAGGGATGTACTTACCAGTTTCTGCTGGTGTATATGCAGCCTCTGTACTTGGCGTTAGCGTAAATTAAGTATATTTGTAAGATTTCGTTACCACAGGTTTCAAATGAAAAGCTCCGTATTTAGGAAAAATTGGGCTGTGTTACAATTCAAGGAGCAGACTTGAACATGAAAACTTGACGTGAAAAGAACTCGCTTCAAATCTGTACACATAGGCAAATTTCTACATTCATTATTCTACATTATTCATTCACATAGGCGCGGCAAGCACGTTTTACAATTATCAAAATATTTACAAATTAATTAATTAATCATCCAAATCTCAGCTCTTGCTTTATCTGCCACAAAGCTAATATCTCATTTTTAGGAGCGTATTATATGATCTGTATTTTTGTAAAGTTAAGACGTAAATATTTGTAAAATTCTGTGTCCTGAAATTCGGATGACTATCAAGAGAAACTTAGATCTATAAAAACTTTAACCTACGGTCGGTTAAAGCTTTTAACCAACTAAAATACTACGTCCGTCCAAATTTAGTCTACTAAACACCAGAAAAATGTTACCAATTGCGGAAACTGAGGCTTCATAGAAAACCAACTGGCGGGGATAACCTATTGGTACTGTAGGTACAAATTGGAACGGGATTTATAAAATAAAACACCTTTGGAACTACTCTTAAGTTGCCTCATTTATTCAAATAACTACTAGACCTATAATACAAGAAATCTAAATCGCTACGATAGCGCGATTCAGAGTGCTTAGCCTTATTCTATTCTATTCTTAGCGATGACGCTAGTCGATAAGTCCGTAAATGTATGGAATTTGACACATGCTATAGAAATACCACGTGATGTAGCGACAACAAATGTACGTAGAAATCGAATCGATTTGGAGCGAATGTAATTTGGCTACGGGCCCAGGTATCGGTATTTTTTTGCAGCGCCATCTAGTTTGGTTTTCGGAAATACATCCTATAAAAATATCTATTGACTTGTTATTACTGAACACCAGCATTATTTCATCACTGCGCTCAGTGATGACTACTTGAATTTAATTGATTTACTTGAATAACGTTTTATTGTTTCAGTTTAAAACCTTTCATTATGTTTTTGTATTTTTATATTAATCACTCCTACCATTTCTATACTTATCAAAATCAAATAAGTTTTCCGGCTTTTAAAACTGACCGGAAAAATGGAACAACTTTTCAGCTAAGCCAATTTACTATGAAATTGAAAATAGTAGTTTACAGCGCTCTAATTAGCTTAGCTGAGAGAGGTTAGATTGATTAAAGTGTATTATAATCAGGCTCGTAAATATTTAGTATTATAAATTATAACGTGGATGAAAGCTTTTTAATATATTTTGTATCTAGCTTTTGATGTTTGTAAAACCTCTATTAGTATTTCCGGTTGTCTAGACATTTTGTGTTTATGAACAACAGAACAAATGTTTGCATGATTTACAGATATTTGTTCCGGGTTTGGATGTTTTTCTATTTATTGTATGTTTTTACAAAAAAAAAGTACAAAAGTATTCTATCAGATAACTGATTTCCATAGTATAAGCTCTGCTTAGTTTGGGGCTAGATAGCGCTGTGTGAAATGTCCAGCAATATTTATTTTTTATATTTTATTTTATTATTATCAGTTCTTATTGTTTATTGAAATACCATGTATTTGTCTAGGATTAATTATATTATGTTTATAATATGTATGTGTCTTGGAATTTAAATTAAGCATCTCCCTCAACCAAATATGCACTACCTATAATAACTGTTTGTCCGCATTACACAAAGGTTAACTGGAAGAGAATGCTATCTAGCATTAAGTTCGCTCTATGTACAGATTATTTTTATTTTATGCAATAAATAATTTTTCATTCATTTATTCATTCTTTTTAAGTCAGCTAGGTTTTTTGTCCGAGTTTTCATGGGGATTGGTCGCGTTAATGGGCGCAAATAGTTGATTCAAAAATATGATGTCTAATTTAATGAATTTCGACTCGACTATGTTCGTCTGTGTAATCATACGAAACACCATAATGCATAAAATCAAACTGCCAAATTAACTTTGTATTCAAAATGAATATCGTGCTGTAGAATTTTTCAATCTGCGTGGCACAACACGTGCTTGACCAAATTATTTTGTTTGCGAAATGGTTCTTAATTAAACTTGCTGAAAATTGGTGCAAATAAAGAAATCGTCAAACAAATCGCATTAGACGCTTTTATCAGCGGAGCGGTTTTTCCGGTATCTGCCATTTGATTATATTTTTTGAATATATAAAATTGTCCTCGACAACGCTCTCGTGTTTCGCCGTTGCCAACGTAATGAGGATGGAATTGTACAATGCCATATTTTACGCCATTTTTTGCTGTGTCTGAAAATATTACACTCGCTTTTGTTGTTCGCGATGGCTGCACTGAAATTGAATATTTTGATATAAATGAAACGAAAAACTGAAATTACTCATCTACCCTGCATGGGACAAAACTTTAGCAAAAACGGTAGCGTTGTTCAGTTTGTTAAAATACTTTTTACGCCTGGAAGCTCTCAAAATATCACCATCTAATTGTTTTTTTTATTTTTTCCATAAGTATGTGGAACAAGCCCACCTGGTGTTAAGTGGTAACCATCGTTTATAGTAAAGTATTGCTTCGTAAATCATGCACCTTAGATACGTGTACGTGTCCTTCGATGCACTGCCCTGCGTCCATGATCTTGAGGCATACTGGTGTAAAGACTTATGTGCCTGTAATTTTACCAGCAGCCATAGCCTTCAAACCGAAACACAGCAATGTTGCTTGGCGAAAGAAATAAGTATGGTGGTAGTACTTTCCCGGGCAAGTCTATCCTGCCCCCATACTTAAAAACTTGTATATTGAAACTTTTGATTATACATGATTATACAGAATTAGGTTCTTGACCCGCCAAGGATCACGTCAATACATTTTTGTATGGTTGTGGTGCCTGACTGATTAATGTATTATAATTACTAGCTTACGCCCGCGGCTTCTCACGCGTGGTCTGTTAATAAAAAGAAGCCTATGTTTAAATACAAATATTAAATATTTTATTTACCGAAAAATTACACATTACATTAAATTTTACTGGTGGTCCCCGCACTAGGACTTGCCTGTATCGCGGGAGGCCGGTTACAATCAGAGTTCAACTTTAATCGGAATCTGGAAAGCATGTAAAGAATATTAATTATTTATGAACATACAATAACAAATATGAAAATATATTTAATATAAAACTATTACTTAGTGCTCTTTTACTAGTGTGTGTGTGTGTGTAAGGGGGAGGGGGTATGTGTTTCTGTGGGTGTGAATTGATGTCACACATCCAGTGGTAAGAATGGGGAATGGTAAAAAGGATTTGAGGAAGGGCTAGGGGGTTAGTTAGACGAGTGAAAAGGTAAGATTGTTATGTAATGATTTCCAAGAGGCTTTCAGTTTCGTCGTAATCGAGAGTGAGTAGCAATTTTCTTATTTTTTCTTTAAAACACCATATAACGAGCATGAAAGGTTGCAATGTTTTAGAGCTCGACGATATATGAAAGGGAATGAAAACAAACGAAAACGTTTAGCGAATGTGGTTTTAGTCGGAGGAACTGTAACTTTAATACGTCTATCGTTGGAAGTGATGATGTCCGATAAAGATTTAGCAAAAGTCTTGTGGAAGGAAGAGATTACACGGTGAATGTAGAGTTGACGAACGGTTAGGGTTTGGGTTTCCTGGTGATATTCTATCTATGTACCAAATTTTATCAAAATCGGTTCAGCCTTTACGACGTGATTGATTAACAAACAAACATCCATACTTTCGCATTTATAATATTTGTGTGATTATGAGTGTTATTAAAAACTATTATATGTATTAAAACGGTAGAAATGTGTGGTCTTATCGCTTAAACCTATTTCTTCCAGACAATTCTAGGATATACCGCAGGTCTAGATAAAGTTCTGAACTTACATAGTATTCTATAAATTATTCCTGCAGATAACTTAATTGGACACATTATACCTGTTACCTACCTTAATAGTTTATGTTATATCTATTTATCTTTATTTATATTTTATCTTTAACCTAAATACCAACATTTTATCACCTACTTAAATGCTATAACTAGACTAATTGGTTCATGTACCTATTCTACGTAATTTTAATTTGAGACGACATAAATGTTACTTAGTTATACCATTCTTTATCATTGTAAGTGACAATGTTTTTAAATGAGAAATAAAGATTCTTTAAACTGCAGACTCGCCCCGGCTTAGCAAGGATTTTTATCCAAATATTAACATAACCTAAAATAAGCTCAGGGATAATGAAGATTTCTATTAGTTAAAGCATTTTCAGATTTTAGTAGTTCTGGAGATTACCCTCAATATCCAATGAGCAAACAAACTCACAAACTTTACCCTTTTACACTATTAGTATAGATTATTCTATTTTACTTTTGAAACTTTTAATATACTTTTGATTTTTTTTTAATTATGTAAGTATTTTATAATGTGATTTAGACTATATTTGTTTATATACCTTGCCGTAACACAGTTTACAACTAGTGCGAGACGTAATTCAAATCTACCCTTAACAAATCGTATGTTTATTATTTAAAAACTTAGCACCTTAAAACTGGTTTTTAAGTTCTGGCAAATAAAATTATTCTTGTTCTTATATACCTTAAAATTAATTAAATTCTAAGGACATTGACAAAAATGATTATATTATATTCTATTATATAATATACCACGGGCACCAGAAACTATGAGCACTTATGGTACCACAATACCCAGTGAGACAAATCTTTGCATGATATGCTTACAGTGGCAATCCAACCCTTTTACGAGCCAGCTACTTGTTCCGAAATTCATCAATAATTTCTCGGGTATAAGGCTGTAAATCGAATTAACCGCAACATTGCAACCGTCACAGTCGCCGCTACGGAAAACAAAGTTTTACGAGAAACCCCTCATGATTCCGCAACTTCCAAGGTAAAAGCATGAAACAGCTGGAAAGTTAGGAACACAATAGTTTGCCCATAAAACTGGAACTACACTGGGTGGAAACAAAAAGTATCTACGTGCGATAAATTCAGTACCTTTTTTATAAATAAAATTAATCTAATTTCTACATAAACATTGGGTTTAATTTTCACCTGTATCATTTATTAACTCGTCAAGAATCACGCCAATACTTTTTTGTATGATTGTAAGGAGTAAGCTAACAGTGCATTTTGACTCATTATACCATAGTCATAATTTTTGGTATGTTTTATATAGACTTTTAGACAATAGCCTGATGGGAAAGAGAAAAAGTTCATCCGGGAATGTACTACCACAGAACCTATTGCTGCAGCCAAGCTGTAATGCTGTGCTGGGTTTTGGTTCGAAGAGTATGAGTGCCGGTGCAAAAAATGCGTCTTTGACAAAGGTTAGAATATAATAGAAAACTCATTATTGTACACCACATAAAAGGAAACAAAGGGTCTTACCATTTGCCAAAAGCCCATTGTACCTTTGATTTAATTGTATTGTCATTTATTTATTTTATTTTTAATTTGTGCAATATATATATTATCTATCTACTACAAAAAAACACTATTTAACGCGTGTTTAAAAAATTCCTACACAAAAATAGCTAAGGAACTTTTTATACACGCGTTATACAGTTGACTAACGTTTTTTTGGATTTATCACGTACTCTTTCATCAGTGTTTCGAGCGACAATGTTTCGGTTCAATTCGTTTTGTCTTTGTGTAATATTTTTTTTTCTATTTTTGTGTGCGTCCTAATTTAGTCTTTAAGTTCTAGATAACTGGACTAAAATTATATATATTATATATGTACAGTTGCCTCTTCAAGTTGAGGTTGGACCAAAGACCCCTCGAAGTGTCAAAGCCCTTACTCAGGCCCAGAGAAGGACGTCTCGTCGAGATCCACATCGGTTACGCCTGAAGCAGAATAGAAGTAAGAATAGAATAGAATAATCATTTATTTGGTACACACAAAATGACACATGAAACAGTTTTAAGGAACAGTAGATACCACTGAATCCATTACGACAGTTCGATTTAACTGTCTGCGTACCAAAATAGCGAAAGCAGTTCCTAATTATTATTTTAATACTAAAGCTTATCGCTAAGCATACTAGAAGTATTAACAGACGACCCAAATTTGCTGGACCCAACCACCTGGTTCACGTTAAGACCCGACCACCCAACCAGTAAAAATAATGACTGACCTACACAGATTATGATCGTGCCCAAATTTATTTTTAATCGTTAATGCCATATTGCGGCACTTTCTCTGCAAAATACTTCAAACAACAGCAAAAATTAAAATTTTAAAACAGGACCCTAAATTGTGCCAAAATCCACAATAATGTATGTCCACACTTGTGCGCTTTTCTTTTCTTTTTCCTCCGACGTATACGTTCAGCGCAACAATGCATAAAATCTATAACATCTCAAAAAATAAAATATCTATAAATTCATAATCCTCCTCTCTCCATGATATTGTTGTGCTGAATGACCATGTACCTATCTATTACCATCTAATATATTATTACATTGTGGAATACCCACCCGAGCTGCTGTTTGCCAATATTTGTGTCCTCACCAAGGAGGCACTGTCCGAAAAACAGCGCCGCACTGTACCTGTGAAGGCTGGTTTCGTATAGCTAGCCGCATTTTTGTTTACTGTATGTTCAAAACACCACTAATAAAATTAAGTAACAAAATTAACATTATAAAGTAGCTCAAACGGACAGGTATCGGGACTTAATAAGTTATTATGTTAAGTTATTCGATTTTTGACAGATGGAACTAGTTATTGCGGCAACGTAACATTTTGATTATCGATTCCATTATTGACACTTTAATCGGAATTTAGGATTATTTATCGATTTTTTGTTGTCAAATTAATAAAGGTACGGTTATTATGCCTGTGTTTAAGTAATGTTGTCAAATTATTATTATTTGTCAAAAAACGAATAACATAAGTTTTTGTATTTATTGTTTGTTTGTTTTAATTCTTTATTGCACAAATAGAAAAATGTACAAATAGAGGACTTAATGCTAAAATCATTTTCTACCAGGTAAAAAATAACTTAGGTTGGCGTGCTTAACTAGGTACTAACAAAAAATACGAATATAAATAAAAAACTACTAACGACCTAATTGCCTACATTAATATAATAATACTCACAAATACAATATAATTATAAAAAAATACACAAATATATAAATACATAAAAACATAATATATGAATACATAAATAGATAACATAAATTAATATTTATATAATAAATAAATAAATTTAATAACAAATAGTAAATAAAGTTATACGGAAAGCTCAAGTAGAATTATTAATTTAAATAGTGACTATGGACAGAACGTTTGAAAGCTGGTTTTGATGATATTTTTCTAATACTGAGGGGAAAAACGTTCCTTATGCCCACTGCCTTAACTTCAAAAGAGTTGGCACGGTAGGCCGCGGAGTGCTTAGGAGAGGCTAGGCAGAGAGAATCTGTTGACCTAAGATTACGATCGTGAGTGTCGGCTAAGTAAGTAAACTTTGATTTTAGGTTATGAGGAGAGTCTGAGTATCTCAAAATAGAGAACAGGAGACACAGTATTCTTAAATTTCTCCTTGCCCTAATTGGGAGCCATTTCATCTTACAACGGAACTCCAAGACGTGGTCATAGTTACGAAGACCATACACGAAACGTATACAAGAGTTTAGCAAGCGATCCAACTTATTGAGATGGTCGGCAGAGAGATCGAGGTAGGCCACACCAACATAATCAATAATGGATATGAGGAGGGTATTAACCAAAGAAATTTTAGTTTGCTCTGAAAGAAAGTGCATAAAACCCAGAATAGAGTGGAGACAAGCAAAAAATTGACGTGAAATTTACTTAAGCGGACCAGCTTAAATTGGCATCAAGTAAAATGCCAAGGTCTTTGACGACAGGGGAGAAAGGAATAATGAGATTATTATAACGTAGGGATGGAAGAGTTGTGAGATCTACTTTAGCAAACTGGCGATAACCTCCAATGATGATAGCTTTACATTTACTGGGATTGACCTGGATTCCGAAGTGTTCGGACCAGCATTGAACTGAAGGAGATCATCAATAAAGGCGCTTATAGAATCATTTAAGTGGTCGACTTCCACATGGTGGTATAGTTGGAGGTCATCAGCATAGAAGTAGTAGTGACATTTAAGTTTGAAAGAGATAAACAAAGAGAATAATAAGGGAGGTAAAATACCACCTTGAGGGATACCCCAAAACGCTGGGATTAAATATCCCAGCATCCAGTTCCAACAACCAGTCGAAAATAATTGACCAATGCGAACTGTCTGGCGATGACCTCAAAGGTACGAGTTGAACCACTGTACGGATAATTGAGAGAAATTAAGGTGGTTTAAAACGGCCAGAAGAAACTCATGATCTACCGTGTTACACGCGTTGCTAAAATTTAAAAAAACTAGCACAGTAACTTGGGATAGTTCCATGCTACACCTAATGTCCTCTGTGATCTTTAGAAGGGTGGTTGTGGTGCTGTGACCTACTCTGAAACCCGACTGATAAATGTTGAACATTTCATAATTAGAAAGGTACTCTGTTATCTGTTTATGCACTACGGACTCAATAGTTTTTGACAGAGGAAAAGGATGATAGAAGTAGAATAGAAAAGAAAGAAATAGAAATATATTTATTGTGACCATAAAAGTTACATAGAAGTAGGTCTGAAATTATTGGTGAGAAGAGTATCTGGGATCTTTGGCAGGGGCAATTACATAGGCTTTACGCCATTGGTCAGAAAATGTTCCAGAGGACAATGAAAAGTTTATGATATAGACGATGGTATGAGAGAAACCATTATACGTCCAATTTCATCATTTCCGACCGCCTTGGATTTGAAAGACAGTAGTATATTTTTGACAGAGTCCAGAGAAACAGGTAAGAAATCAAAGGGAACGGTATCAGATCGGGGCAGGCCATGGATTTCAAGGAGCGTATCGTACTTCGTGAAGGGGTGAATTTTGAATATTTACTAGTAAGTAGTTGAAGTTGAGTCACATATTGTAACTCTAGAATAAAACTCTAGAATAGATTTATATTGTAACTGTAAAACTGTACAATCAAGGCTGTACAAGCGTATATATTTTAGTAAATTTATGAAGTCCATTTTTATGAAAAAATAAACAGTTAATGTTGCTATAAAACTTTGCATAAGTCTCGATTCCAGATTGTGGTTACTTCTAGCAGAGTAGGATCAGGTCAATGTATGAGACTGTGGGTGTTATAATAAATACCATAAGTGTGGACACATCTATACTGGCGCATCCGGTTTGACAGCCAGATCACGTGTTTCGCGAAATTCTTTCTTTATTCTTCCGCAAAATTCTTTCAATTGCGGCCCTCGTTAGCTATTTGATTTGGCAGATATTTCGTCTGGTACCTTGTTTGGAAACTCGAGAAATTGAGGCAATTTTTGCTACGAACCCAGATTTCATTTAATGTTATGTTCAATAATATAGTATCTATTTCCTACTTCATATTAAGAATATTGGTAAACGTATAGGCAAGTGGGACCCAAACCTGTTAATAAAAAAAACACTCACCCTTGACACAATATCGTAAAACATTTTCTGAAACACTCCAGTTTTCTAAAGTGTGATTGATACTTTTCTACCGAGTTATATGAGAGATGTTTTATTAAAAGGTACCTAAACAAATTTAATTGTTATTTAATTTCTAACTTTTAAATAAAAATCTAGCATTAATATATTATATAGTGTATGATGATATGATATATACAATATTATGGTACAGTGCAGGCCGCACAAGATCCATCGCTTTGGAAATCAATTTGGGAGGCATATGTTCAGCAATGGACGTGATGGCATGACGGTGATACAATTTCTTATAAAACCCAACTGCAATAGATTATTTCAAACCATTCATCTACAAAAATGCCCCAAGAAATAGTAACTGACTCACTTCGGAGGCCTTTAGCAGTGATTTAAGACCACTTGTTCGCCGAAATATCTACGTTTAATCCCCATAAATTTAGACGGGTGAAGTATTGGATTTTTATAGGTTCATCGGGGTGAAAAGGACTGTTTCAGTGAAATAGAACGTATGAAACTAGGAGGTTATTTAGATCGATCGATCACTGTTCGGTTTTTGGTCAGGAAACCAAAAACCAACCAGTGATACAACAAAGTTATTATATTATTTAGCGCTGATGCGCCAATATATATCATAATTTATCTTTTTGTGTACCTACTAACAATATTTCTTAAGTAAGATTTTTCTGTGTTTACTAAAAAAAATTTTGGATACCTGTCTGGTCTGAAATAAACGTTTTTATTTATTATTTCTTTATATTGAGTACAGGGTCATTAAAAAGAATAACCAGACTTGTTACTTGCCTGATTCTTTCCAAGTTTGGTCGCGGAGGAACAGGCGGTAAAATTTACGTTTCAAAGTGATCCTTGTGAGTATAATAAATATTGACTATGGACTTCCGATAGCCATAGCCAGCTGTAGTAAACAAAGTTTTCTATCGAAAGAGTTTAATATTAGTACTCCTTGTGGCGACACACACATACGCACACACAAGCTGACGTGGCAGTGGGCTGGCCATAAATAAATAAATAAAAGTTCTTGAGTAGAGACCGCGTCTTGGCAAACGTAGTGTGGCACACCCCCCGGCTAGGTAGATGACTTAAAAATGGCAGCGGGCAGAAATTGGATGATAAGAACCGAAAACCAGCCTTAGAGGCGCGTATTGGGAGAGGCCTAAGTCTAGCTCAGTGAACTAATATGGGCTGATGATCATGGAGGACCTCTTGTTTAAGAGTTCGTCCGGGACAGTACTCCCACCGTACCTATTTCTGCCTTCAAGCAGTAATGCTGCAATTACAGTCACATGGAACTATCTACCTATCTTAGACTAATCTTCAGTAATTTTAAGGGTTCTGTACCTCAAAGGAAAAAAGGAACCCCTTATAGGATCACTTCGTTGTCCATCTGTCAGTCTGTCTGTCTGTTCTTCATTGTTCACTTGAATAGTTTAATTTTATAACGACATTATTTCATGCAAGCTAAGGCAGGAGTAGATAGAAACTTTTATAAACCTACCTCAATGAATAATAAAGAAAAATGGTAATGAGTAAAACCATAAAGAAACGAAAATGTCTCTAAAAAGAGAAACCACTTTTAGCCCAAAAAATAAAAAAAAAACCTTTAATCCAACAGACACATTACACAGAAAGGCAATTGTTGAAAATGCTACATTATCAAGTACCATTGTCTATTGAACTAGTAAAGAAAGAGGTTACATCATTTAGTAGTTAATACTTACATTTACTAAGATAAATAATATTATATCATTATGTACGAGTACATGACTATTAAACACATAAGAAACAGTTGAATCATCACAAGACCGTTGCAAAGGATTTATAAGCTGAACTGCTTCAGATCACCAGGCAGATTATTATTATTAAACAGTTATTTAGTGGTCTGGGTCTTGTGCTTATAAAAGAAATAAAAAGGTTACTTATTGCCGAAATATTGTCTACAACATAAATAAGATCAAGGTAGCAGCAATACAAATTAATTGAATTAGACATTTTCCTAAATAACTGTTCAAAATTTTGTCATGTGGACTAAATGCGACTTTAAAAGTCGCTAACTTTAGAACTTTTTATAGCATTAAAAATGTTTCAAAACACCCAGTAAAGTTTTATTGCGCAACTAAAGTTAAGTGACGTATTTACTTTTACTTAGTTATGACCTCTTTCACACCGATAATTAGTACTCGATAAAATATGTTTCTTTCAGCGCCCACTCGGTCGCCCCAGAAAAAAAACCCAAACGAAAAATACAAAACACACAAACGTGTCTACATTATTCACCCCGTGAAAGCCTTACATACGTATCTCTTTATCCAATTAGGGAGGGGAGGACGGTAAAACGTGTAAACTTGAATTTCAGTACGAGGAAAAAATGTGTGTTCATTCTCTTTGTTTGCATAGGTTGAACTTTGATGAAATTGAGATGAGGTTTCTTTGTAGACGCGACAGAGCGAGGCTTGAATTGTCTTCGCGGAAATGCTATTGACAGATGTATATCTCATTTTCGCCTTACATGCTATGAGAACTGAGAGATCACACATAAGGTAGCGTAACTTTTTAATTAATTCTTAACAATTTTCAATACATAAATGTAATGAGTCTAATGTAACTAAATTCTAAATTGAATTAAATAAGCACACTTGTACTAACCCATTTGACATGTTTAATTAAGTTTTTTATTTTTACTAACAAATGACATCTGAAGTAAATAAAGAAATTGAATTGAATACTCGTTGTACAAATGTTTTACAACTCTTACTAAACCTTTTAGTTATTAAAACTATAAAAAACCACGTGGTCACTCAGTCCACACATACATGATTTTGCACATACTTATTATACCAAAAATTATACAGCCCACATGATGTTAAGCGGTTACCGTAGCATAAGAATGCTTGTAACACCTGGGATAGGTTCACGAATTGAACCAAAATATTGTCGGTCAAAACACCGATAAAACGGTGCGTGATAAAACCGTATTTACAATATTGAATAAACATTAAATGAATAAAAAATATTACAGTATGTGTGTCCCATTGTACTCACTGCATGTGTCACAAAAAGCCTTCAACTCAGCATGTGCTAGGTTGCAATGGCCCAGCACTAGTCTTCCATAGTTTTTCCTTTATTTTTAATTGTGTGGCGCAACGATCGCTAAACGTGTTTAGAAATCAGAAATCAGGACGTGCATTTGCCAGAATATACATGTGTTTCGATGTTACATTTTGTTGATCCTAAACAGCTACTAAACTTGTTTAAATTTGACTTATTTGTATGATTTGACTACTCTCTTAAACATATTTAGGTACTAAATACGATTAGGTAACGTTGCGCAAGTCTCCCTTAGTTCCGTGTTGTTATATTATAATATATTTTGACGTGTGGTCCGAGAGCTGGCGCTTATCTAGATCGACGATAAGTATTGCAGTTCAGCGAGGCAATGCAGCTAGTGTCTTGGAGACACTTCCGCTTTGTAGTGATTTGGAGCAGTTATGCAATCGAAAAAAAAGTATTTTTACAGTGATAAGCGAAATACTTACGGAATATTCCAAGATTTTAAAACCATCTCAAGTTTTTTTCAAGCTAGACGGGACTTGAACCCGCAACCTTCCTCTTGATACCAGGATGCAACCAATTCCAATTCAATTACCGGCTCTTGTCACGTCAAGGTCTAAATTAGTGAGATGATTTAGATTACGGCTAAGTCTAGTCTTGAAAATGTTTGAGATGGTTTTAAAATCTTGGAATCTATAGATCGTTTGCAACGGTTTTTAGATGATTTAACTGTTTCTTATGTACTTTATTATGCCCAAGTTATTTGGAGTAATCGCTTCGCTCGATCATTTATTTACATGACTATAAAGTGTATAGTCATGTAAATAAATGATCGAGCGAAGCAATTACTCCAAATAACTTGGACAAATCGGCGTTGTCGGTATGTATGTATGTATGTTTGTTTGTCCAAGGATAACTTTCGAAGCGTTTATTCGATCATCGTGAAATTTGGTATATAGGTAGGTAGTGATGGCACAATTTTAGTGTGACTAAATGATCTAAGTTTTAAGTTAAGTTAAAATTTAAGTTATTAGCCATAATTAAAACTGAACTTTGACAAAACTCACAGGGTACACTAGTGACCCCACAGTGCTGAAATTTGGAATGCGTGTAGCTTTAATGAGACAAATATAGGCAAAAGTCTAAAATCCAGAATAATTGCAGTTTCTACCCCAAAAACATAACCAATTAACATGAACTCCCGTTACCTGTAATTTGAATGAAATTGTAGGCCAAGTAAGTTGATTATGCATTTCGTGCCCCTGTTTTGATAGTCAAAGGTTAAGAATAATAATATGTGTTTTGTTTTTATGGGAGACTTGCGAGATCTCAGTTCAGGGCGAAGCACTAGTTGTATATTAATTATTTAAATAAAGATAGTTTATTCAATTCTGCCTTTTTTTACTTAGAAAACTTTCATGATTTATTTCAATTATTATTATAAATACAAATAAATTAATAATAATATACAATAATAATAACACAAGTTAATTTATAATTTTGCCTTTATTACGGCACAGTATTATTATTATTAGCACTACGAAGCCCGTGACACCCAAACGGCCCTTAATTTTCAGTCCATTTCGTTCCTCGTAACATAATTAAATGAAAAATGAATGAAACGAGTCTGAATGTATATCCTTCGTTTATTCATTGCCTCTTATCTCTTAATCTGTAGTCTTCAATAAAGCTTTCCATTTGATTGACCGTAAAACCCGATTACAGCCATTTCCTTGTTATCTTCGATCGAAATTAAATTAAATGCCGGTTCATTTTATTCTTACCGACAATAAGTTGAGAACTGAATTGTTTTTCATAGCTTTCCGTGTATTATTATGAATATTATATTAGTATTACTAGTTGAATCTCCGCGACTTCGTCCGCCAATTTTTTCGATCTCGACAACAGCGCCCCCTATCAGCCCGCTTACCATCAGGCGAGATCGTGGTCAAACGCTAGACACTTACATATTTATTAATAATTTTACTTTTGAGCAAATGCGGTCATAATTTTTTCGAGTAACAAAAATCCATTGGTGGCTGGGATTCAAAACCACAATGTCAGAATTAGAAGTCGGGGTACATATCACTGGGCCACTACGATTCTAAATATTCAAAATAATAATATTTCTGAATTAATCACTAATAAAAATCCACAAAAAACCCGTAATACAATTTTAAATCCGAGCTGCAAGCCGCTCAATTAACCTAAACGAAGGAAATGGCTTCCGCCCACACTTCCAAGATACTAAATTAAAATTTAAGTTTTAATGACTAGCCAACCTCTTTCGGCGTTCGTTAGTTTCGTGGTTTTAATTACACTGAGCTGTTGAAATATAATGCTGTCTGCAGTTTTGTAAAGGGCTTAGTGTAAAAGTTTCGAAGTAGATATAATATACTTAATCGGTCAGGTACCGCAGCCATACAAAAATGTATTGGCGTGATTCTTGAAGGGTAAAAAAACGTGTGTGTGTACTTATGTACGCACGTAAGAAGTTATACTTCTTTGGCGTAACAGAACAATAACAGCTAAAGACGATTTTTTACAATGGCCTGTCAATCACCACCATATATAATTTCTAATCACATTTTGAATATAGTTATGAGTTTTCACGGAAACTTGAGAGACAGTTATCAGCCAACTTCATCATGTCACTTTTTGGCTGATGGTGTGTAAAAATGTTACTCTCATATTTTTTTCCAAACGCGCCAAAAAAATGTATCTTCAATATTAAATATAATAATTAAATTAGAACAACGTAAATTTATGTCATTATAATAAAATTATCGGTCTTAATCTATGTAGTGATTTGGGCAAGACAATATAAATAAAAATAAAATTAATAAAAACTCTAGCAATATTATATGACGACCTCCGTGGTGCAGTGGGCGAATAGCCGGCTGAGACGCAGGAGGTAGTGGGTTCGATTCCCGCCGCGGAACAAATGTTTACATGTTCTACAGATATTTGTTTCGGGTATGGGTGTTTCTCTATAATATATTATAAGTATGTATTTACAAAAAAAAAGTATATAAGTATTCTATCAGTTATCTGGTTGCCATAGTACAAGCTCTGATTAGTTTGGGGCTAGATAGCGCTGTGTGAAATGTCCATCAATATTTATTTATTATAAAATGCCACTTTAATTACTTTAACAATCAGAGTGACAGGGTGTCAGCTTATCGAGTATCCTAGTTGGTCGCTCAAACAGAACTGAACTGTCCTTCTTGTCTTTTTTTTTTCGAATGGACTAATCTCGCTGTTGGCCTCTGAGGCCGTGACAGCTTAACCGAACTTTTGGCGAGCGCAGATGGCGCTCAGCCCAGTAAGTTTTTTAGGCAACTAGCGCAAGGGCACCACTAAGGTACGAGCCTCGGCTTGGGCTGTTGCCGGGGTGGGGATAGGAGAGAAACGCCCGGGTACATGTCTGTACCTCGTATAGGCGGCGACTGAAGGGACTCGTCGACCTCGCCGGCGAGGTCGGTGTTTCTGTGAAGTGTTTGCTCTGTCTGATATAGATGACTCACCTTCCGCATTAGCAGAGGTGATTTCGTCATCCGGGTCTCCGAGAACGTGTCTCGGACGACGGAAGATTTTGTTGGCGGGCGGATCCAACGGGTAAACCGGAATGGTGTGTACCAAAGGGTTCGGATGATTAGAGGCAAGTTCATAAAACCGCTTGGAAGCGAGCTTCATGAACCTGGCTATTGATTCTAATTTCAAATCGCGATGTAGGTCGTTATTGCGAAAGTACCAGGGCGAGCCTGAGGCTTTTCGCAAGAAGCGATTTTGAATAACCTGAATGGCACCAACTTTAGGAGAGTGGGCAAATACTACAGATGAGTATGTCATAATGGGGCGAATGCACGCTTTGTAAAGAGTCACCTTATTTTTAAGGGACATTTTACTTTTCGCGCCTAGAAGTGAGGACAATCGTCCTAGGGTGAACTTTGCTTGGTTGCACCTCTTAGTGATGTGCAACCTAAAGGAAAGACGCCTATCGAGGATGACACCCAGATATTTGGCTGATGGGGCCCAGCGAATGGGCTGGCCATATAGAGAGATCGGTTTGGGAGTGAGGTTTCTCCGTGAGAAGTACACTGCTGTACTTTTCGACGGGTTTACCTCGATCCGCCACTTGCGGAACCAAGTGGCTAATGAGTGAAGGGCAGCCTGCAGCCTTATACCCACCCGATCAGGATTCCGATTGGATGTGTACAAGGCTGTGTCGTCTGCGTATAGGGCTATTTCCACTTGAGGAGTGCGGGGGATATCGCTGGTGTACAGCGTGAACAGGAGGGGCCGAGAACGGAGCCTTGAGGGACTCCTGCTCTGACTGGTCTAGGACTAGAGAGAGTGCCTTCCACGGTGTAGCGAAAGCTGCGACCTTGTAGGTAGTCTCGTATGATGAGCACGAGTCTGTCTGGGACTCCTAGTTTGAAAAGCTTGTAAATCAAGCCGTTGTGCCAGACTTTGTCGAAAGCTTTCGCTACGTCGAGGAAGACGGCACCAGTATCTGAAGGCCAGGTACTTTGCCAATTGGAGAGGACATGCTCCGTTATGCGGAGCACCTGTTGTGGGCATGAGTGTTGGGCACGGAAGCCAAACTGCTCGTCGGGAAGGAGTTTGAACTCATTGACATGAGCCCAGAGGCGCTTCATTAGAAGACGCTCATATATCTTGCCTAGACTATTAAGTAGACTAATGGGACGATAACTAGTTGGATCGTTTGCCTGTTTGCTGGGTTTTCGGATGCCAATGACGTTGGCTTCCTTCCAAGCATCAGGGAAGGTGCAAGTTTCCATAGCCACATTGAAGATGCAGACTAGGATATGGATAAGGGGAACAGAGAACTGTTTGAGTACTCTGTTGGAAACGCCGTCGGGGCCGGAGGCTTTCTTTGGGTGTAGGGCCTTGATAGTGTCAAAGACTTCAGAGGGCTCAATCGGATCAATGTCCTTCTTGTCACCGCGCTCTCCTTGTATTTGTTTATTACCCCCACCATGCAACGTCATACTACCAAGATGGCGTCACTTGGTGTTGCCATTTTAATCCAGAATTTTACTATAAAATATAAAATCATAACAGTATTATGTAGAGTGGTATAAGCTCAACGATGACTTATTGCAATCTATTTTTTGAATCAGCAATCCTCACGCTAGATACGTATACAATGAACATATTACACAATGAAAAGGTAAGAATGAGGTAGGCACTGAATTTGCTTAAAGCCTTAAAAAGTCAGGCTCTTAATGCTAGCGTTTGGTGAGGGCATTGTAGAAAAGTGTATCTACTGACTGAATGTTAAAATATATAAACTCCCTTGACTGCCTCAACGGTATTGGTACTAAAAACGAGATATTTACCAAGATTTGTGAGTTTTTGAGTATCCCGATATATTGACGCAGTTGCATGCGCCATGATCACGGGTAATCCGAAGTCTTTGCAAGTGGGTGGCTATTGGCAGATATAACGATCTACCCTCTTTCTCACTGCTAGGAATGAATTCACTAATAGAATAGAATAGAAAAACGTTTATTTTGCATCACAAGTGTAGAATAGCTTAAACAAATGGGTATAAATTAATGAACAAATTTGTGAGCAAAAACGGTCACCACTCAGCATTGTGCTATAGTAGCATATTTATACTACTATAGCGCTGGTCTTCCGTGGTGCCATTTTTGTGTGTGCAGGGCAGCAACTGTGTTTACAATTACCTATCGATACATATTGCTAGTAGATATAAACTTTCGGACTCGTTTAGGTACCTCCCTACTTACGGACTACTATTACTACCACCGGTTTCATTCTCGATCATAACTCGATTCCGACACACAACACTCACGGTATCAGGACGCGTAATTAGCACTTCACTTCTTCGGTTCTTACACATTCTCACCACAGAATTCTCAAAACTTACAAATTATGGTAAATATCCCGTTTCTAGTACAAATAGTATTCATAACCATGATAGTTTCTAAAGTTGTAACTTAACAGTTTAACAAAATTTACTTACAATGTTATATGCTAAGCATTTGGTATAAGCGTTTGCAATATATTTCGTCGTAAAGTGGAATTACGCCCAAGTATGTCATATCTGAACTACTAGGGAATGCAATAAAGCAAGCAATACCACAACAATGCATTCAACTTATACAAAATAAGTTAACATGGTTAGAAAACTAGTAAATTATTACAACTTTTTGAAATTAAAAATACAAATAATAAAAACATTAAAACATGGGTACAAAGTAAAGAAAGTCCTCTTTTGTTTTAGTTACAAAACTGTATTGACAGCTTCTACCTTGAAAAAATTGTCTCAAAACTCGAAATAACATTTAAAATTAATCACACTAATAGTATAATTGCGAAAGTTTGGATATTTTTTTATTTATTTGTTTGTTTGTTACTCAATCACGTCGTTACAGCTGAACCGATTTCAAGGAAATTTGGTATATACGTAGATTATAACCTGAATTACCACATATGCTACCTTTTATCCTATAAACCAGTTTTCATGGGATAAAAATGGGGTGTCAAGTGAAGTTGCAACATCGAGTTTAGCTTTATTTCTAGGTTAGCTACACATTTAGTAGTGTGTGATATACTTAATTGAAGACGATATCAGTGATCACAACAAAAACACATGCAATCATGAATATCGAAACGATTAATCGACAGTGTATGGCTCTTTGCGATCAACGATTCGATTTTTGACGGCTCTGTATTTTAAGTGGTACTATTTTCAATAATTTTTGATACGTAGGTTCCGTCATTCTCATATAGTTGTGCCAATCTTTGGATGGAACCTAAATTCTTTTAAAAAAATTACTTGCGAATACTGATTTCGCTTTAGTATCAATTTCTTAAACCAAACTTTTCTAGGTTTTCTTTTCTTCTGTAAACTAATCAATGTTACCGCCACATACGTAAGGAAAAGAAGTTCGTTTTCCATTTTACAGGGCACTTATTGAATTTTTGAGCACGTCTTTATTGTTCCGTTTCAAATAAGTAAATGATCGATCGTAACGACCAATCGTTTCGAGTGGCACTTTTGAAGCGATCGATCGTTACGATTTTCGTCAGATGAATTGAAACGATCGATCGTACCGTATATGGGTGCTATACCGTATACGCGTACGAAGTCGCGGGCAACAGCTACTTTAAAATAAATAAAAATTTAATAATTTTTATACACACCGAACAACGTCTCGCCTCGCACTCTATGTAAATAAAGGCAATTGTTTGAGTTTAGAACTAATTGGTTAATCCAAGTTCATTAACCTTTACCGATTACGCCAACGGTTGTAGTGTCTGACTGATTAAATTTAGTTATGAAATGAACCATATTCGGTTTCAAGTGAAACCATAACCATATAGGCATATATTTGTTAACATAGCACACATAAATGCACACAATACGAGTACTTAAGGTATAACATCAAAAAATCACAAGTATGACAGTAATACAATAATTAAAAATAGAGGCAATTGAGGCTTTGTATAATTGTATAATTGTACTTGCATGCTTCAAGTTGATGGACGCAGGGCAGTGCATCGTAGGGCAAGTTTCTAGGATGCGTGACCTACAAGGCAATACTTTTCTATAGGTGATGGTTACCACTTAACATTAAGTGGGCCTTTTTTCAACTTATGACAGTAGATTGTTTAGTTTTAAGTTATTATATTTTGCACCTTTATCTTTTCTGTGTATTTACTGTGTTGTTCCAAATACTATTTTATTCTATTCTATTCATAATGTTTGTTCCATCTCTACTTCATCATCATCATCATCATCTCTGCCCGTCTGCTCCCACTGTTGGGTATAGGCCTTTTCTTTATTACGCCATTCTTTCCGGTCCCTTGCGAGTCTTGTCCATTAACACCCAGCTACGCTTTCAATATCATTCGATCATCAGGCAGGTGGTCTGCCTCTTGGCCTACGAGCATCCCTTGGTCACAACTCTGTAATCGCCTTCGTCCAACGCCCGGCATCCCTCCTAGCCAAGTGTCCAGTCCATCTCCACTTCAGCTCTGCGGTCCTCATACCCACGCCCACAACCTTTGTCCAACGTTGGATTTCGTCATTGGGTATGTGGTCCAAGAGTGATATACCGAGCATGGCTCTATTGCCCGTTGAGCTACTCTAATCTTATGCATGTATTCCTTTATGAGCGGCCATGTCTCGGAACCGTAAGTAAGAAAGGGCAGGACACATTGTTGAACACCCTGGGACCGTAGCCAAGTTACATTCGCTTTGAATTTCTATATAGGTTTGTTTTCGATATCATACACACACACACACACATCAACAGCCCATTAGTGTCCACTGCTGGACAGGGCCTCCTCCAAGGCTGGAGGGGTTTTGCCATAATCACCACGCTTGGCAAGCGGATTGGTGATCGCAGTAAAGGTGTAGCTAATACACAGAAGGAAGCTTCTGCCCTTCTTCTGGTGAGATCCCTTAGTCGGCTTTTACGACATTCTTGGCCTGAGTTGGAAGGGTCGTTTCTTAAGCCATGACCGCCACGGCACGTTACGTGTCAATATATGACGTGATATTTCCATAGCATGTGTCAAATCCTATACATTTTTGGACTTATCGACTAGCGTCATCGCTAATCGAATGTAACTTGGCTAAGACCTCTGGTATTGAGGAATTGAGCGATTTTATACTTAGTATCTTATCTCTACGTAGTATAAAAAAATATTACAAACACTATCTTGCACATCGAGAGCAAAAGAGGCAGTGGAAGACCATCAGCTCGGTGGGTGGACGATATAGAGGCCGTAGAGGGTAACGCTTGGATGCGAATTGCACAGGATCGATTGGAGTGGCGTTTTAAGAAGGAAACTTATACCCAGCAGTGGGCTATCAGTTACGCTGTGTAACCCCCCCCCCCCAAAGAATCCCCTCCAAAGAAGCCCCCCCTAAACTAAGACACTCGACCCCACTCCTAAACCCCCATGCATTTACACACGTTTAACCCAGACAACAATCTAAATTACCTATCTACAATTTAGTCATGAACTACCTACTTTATAAATTATCAACCCTATTAACATCTGCTATAAGAGTGTATTGTGATTAATAATTTTGGCCTCGTGATTTATCTAGTATTGCGGTAGGAACCCATGCGTTGCGATATCCGTAATAACTCAGTTTCTTTTAAGGAATTTGAGTCTAGTACCAAAGATCAGGCTACCTACTTTATGAGAGAATTAAACCTATCTAAACACATTGACATACCCATAGAATTCTAGTTAGTGATAATTGTGATCTACCTATTGTAAGCTTGGTGCTAAAGTTATAGCCTACCCACTGGGAACGTATTGATCTACCTACAAATTGATTATCGACATTAATAATTGTGGCTAAGACACTTGTTTAAATATCTTAGGTCTACAGCCCCACCACCGCTGTGAAGACAATGAGATTCGACTACCAGACTGGACATCTCTCTTCCACAATTTAAAAGTATTATTAGGTATACTTAACCTTATATTTGAGACAACATAAATATTGTATGTGGGTAGTCTGTTGTTCCTACTCGTTATTAAGGGAATTAGAGGTCATAATCTTTTGCAAAGTGTAGATTCTGTTTTGGTTATCTTGCGAATCAGTAAAGTTCTTATTTTTAGAACTAAACCCATTCGATTTAGGTTCTTCGTAGCCTATTCTAGAACCCTACCCTTTTCGATTCCGATCCTAAAAATAGCCGCCCCCTACTATCCATCTGCCAAAACACTCAGCCTAAACATACCTAGGCAACCTATCAATTAACCCATTCTTAAATTCACCAGAATGCGCTAAAATGTAGAACTTAGTAAAACCCCATAATGAAGCTAGACGTATTTAGTACTTTTCCGAACGGCTAGTTTGCATGAAATAGATAAGTGCTTTAATTAGCTATCAAAGTCTTTAGTTTACTGTAGTTTGACCATGAATATTACTTCAATTCATGTTTCTAGTACCTTTTCAGTTAACAATGCTGAAGAATCTTAACGGAATTTCATTTCCTTGGCTCCGTAGAATAGAAAACAGACCTTTTTTCTCGCATCTGTTTCTAATTAAGCCCAGCGCTTTAGCCTTCAAAGATTCTATCAACATCAGATCAACTTACTTAGATTATTTACTTCCTTGAATCCGAGCTCATTTCATTGTCAAACTTCACAAAGTCCATCTTATGATTTCAACATTGTATTCAATCTTACAAAGTGTATTTTTTGAAACCACCGTCCTTAAAAGCACAATTGCCCTCTCATTTAAGTTTAGTTTATTACATGAATTTTGTTCTACATACTGATATATTTTTATACCGTATGCTACATTAAAATATGTATTTCCTTTTCCAACGTAGATTAACATCAGATACTCGTATCAAACTTAGGAATCCAATCTTCCTACCCACATTTTTTTCTTTACTAGATAACCCAATCTAAGAAATATTATACCGTCAATAGGTTACACATTCCTGTGTCTTTGTTATAATATAAGCTATGTTTGCCAATGAACCCACCGTTCTTTTATGACCATAGAAATAGAATATAGAAGTAGTTAAACAAATCGCTGCCAATACAAACATCAAACGTTATTTTGTATTTAGTGTAATATAATCCTGAGCCAATCATTTCTTAAAATGCAATACTGATGCCAATCTCTCCGTACATCTTTAGAATAAATAGAACGTAATGGAAAGTATTTCCTATCGCCCCCCATCCCATCATATGATCCAAATGAATTTGATTATTAGACTATTATTGAATCCTCCGTCCCTGATGCGTTTCCTTCCCTACCGGTTAACAAGGTTCCTACCGAAAGCATTGTTAAACTAAAAGAAAATGCCACGGTAAGATGTCAATCCCCAACGTTAACTATCTTATTAAATAAGCACCCCGCAATTCAAAACAATTATTCCCGAACCAATAATGGAATCCAAATTCCACATTCTGTATTTCAGGAACAATCACTTTAACCGTCACTAATTTTTCCTACCCTCAAAATAAAATAAATCTCGGCTCCTAAGATTTTCCATCCAAAATTCACCCCATTTAACCCTCAATGTACATAACACGGATATCCAATAATTACATTTAAATTCACACAAATAATTTACTCTGTTTGGAGCCTCTTCAATACATTCCTGCACGAATCTGATTACCAAACATTAACACAAGAACAATAATTGCCAATGGTAGTAAGTAAAAATTCCTACCCTCAAAATAAAATAAATCTAGGCTTCTAACATTTTCCATCCAAAATTTACCCCATTAAACCCTCAATGTAAAAAACTCGGATATACAACAATTACATTTAAATTCACACAAATAAATTACTCTGTTTGGATCCAATTCAATACATTCCTGCACGAATCCAGTTACCAAACATTAACACAAGAACAATAATTAAAAAGGCAGTAAGTAAAAATTAACAAGCACGTACCTTGTTATTCTCTGGGTGTCTCCGCAGGCTGCTAGCGGGTGAAGAACCACGAGGGAAAGACCACGAGGCAAAAGCCCACGAGCAAAGAGCGCGACCAAAGAGCCCACGAGCAATGTCCCCAACGAAAAGATACCGAGATATCACCACTCCCGAGAAGAGCCCGAGAAAGCGCCCCGAGAAGGTCACGAGAAAACCAGAGCCCCGAGAAGATCCCCAGGGAAAAGAGCACGAGACAAGAGCCCCCGCGGTAAAACGTCCCGAGAAGTTCACGAGGAACCAGAGTACGAGAAAAGAGATCGAGCGTCGCCGCTCCGTCGTATTTAAGGCGTTCAGTCCCTTCCCCCCGTACTTCAGCCCTCGAACCGCCGTCTCCAACCTCTAGCGGCGAGTAGCGAAACCTCTCTTCACAGATGATAAATTATTTTATACAAATACTAAACTTATTCAACAGTAACCAAATGGCTTCACGTAATTCAAAGAAAAAATGCACAATCAATTATTTTCTATTAATAATAGTATTATTTTGTAATATCACGAAGTTTCATATTAATTCACCCCCGAATTTATGATAGCATAGACAATATTCCGTTCTATCCAGCTTCGCCTTCTACTTGCGTACCCATAATGCCGTGTATTGAAACCTATTTCATAGAGAACTTGATAGTCCGTCGATCCCCTACCGGTGAGCAGTGGAACTCTGCCCATTGACAAATTGCTAGTCAGTCGACCCCCTTCCGGCGAGTAGCGCAACTCTTCCCATAGATGATAAATCATTTTGTACAATCTCCACGTCACTTCATCCAACAGCTACTGTCATCTAGCGTCGTGATAGTATGTCAATTTACAATTTATCTAGATCAAACACCGCATACAATAGATGAGTAATCCAAGAGATGACCCTAGGCGTTATAATATATTGCAGCTTTTTCTAAATCCCAGATTGATTTAAATACGTAATGACTGAATGAACAAGTATGTGCTATTCATAAATATTAATATTTTATAATATTACGAAAACGAATGTTTATTTCTGAATTTGTTACTGTGGAGGAACCATTCCGGTCCGGCCCGTTACAGTCGCCCCAAAAATTTTACATAGGTGTTATTTATACTAAACCGAAGGAAAATTTTTCTCACTCCTTGTAAAATAATAAAACTCTCAATCATAATCTATTTCTCAAATAAATTCATTAAAGTGGAAACATTTCAACAATACTAGTCCAATCACAAATTTCCTGTTTTACTAATTTTTGTTTATATTACTTTTTTTTTTTTGTTTCTCAATATCTTTAATTTGTCGGATTTTGCTTCCATACATATAATGTGTAGTGTGTGTTGAAACCTGATTAAAAATTAATCACCCCTCCGTTCAGTGTCTAAACTTTACAATGTACCAAAACATAACCAACTATCCTCCTCACCAGCTAACTGGTATATATTGTGTCAGGGAACCTTGGTTGTGAGGCAAGATCAACCCTATTAGTATACTGTAGGGGCTGCAAAGGAATAATCATTCTCTCGATTTTCCCGTGGATACCCAACAATACCCCGCGCAACATAGACCTCACCCACAGCAATTTGCATAGCTACCTATTTCCAGTACACCCCGTCTAGTACCAATACGGAACAGTAATCCACCTTCAATCCGGAGCGTGTATAGTGTGCTTAGTTCGAGCCTAATATGTGTTGTGTGAGATTTCATGAAGTCAGCCTCAGCTGCAGTTTAGATCACAGATATCATTATTTCTAATATCTGATAAGATCTCTAACCTAACACCAAACTTTTCCTTCATAAAATCTGTTTGTGGTGCATGTATGAAATAAAAATTAAACAAACCGCCCCAAATTCCGGTAAATGTTGAATAAGCATGACCCTCCATTCTGATTCGAATTTTAATTTCTATACGTTCATTATCCTCTTTTTTCCACTCACACTTATTAATATTATCTACAGTCTG
The DNA here is from genome assembly GCA_963924445.1 of Philereme transversata. Taxonomy (NCBI): domain Eukaryota; kingdom Metazoa; phylum Arthropoda; class Insecta; order Lepidoptera; family Geometridae; genus Philereme; species Philereme transversata. Next base: position 12,306,876 of record OZ004338.1, on the reverse strand, counting down.
ACATTTCCATAAGTCTCAACTTCCGTGACTTTTCATTATGTCATACAAATCAACACTCCCATCAAATTTGTGACTTCAAGATAATGGATTCTTAACAAAGAAACTTCCAATTTGGACCAATATCTTACTTGAATTCTCGATTATATGTATAATTTTGTTCATCAAATTCTATAAATCCCGGCAACATAATAATGTATTTATTGTCATCAAAGTTAATTAGTTAATTATAAATATACTATTTTTTTTTATAAATTCTACTTAAGTTTTCCCAAATATCTAATTTTAACTAATTTAGCCAAACCTAAATGACTCCTCCACCACAACGCTCTATACATCTTTTTGGTATCTGTTAGGTAGAATTCTTGAATACAATACTCCCGCAATTACAACCCCTGAACTGTCTGTCTGTAAGTAAGGACTACTAAAGTTTGGATGATGTCACTGTATTAAGAACTGTATTCATAAGAACAATTTTTAATCCTGTCAAATGCCTTTTGTTCTCTATCTTCCCATAGCCATCCCGTACTTTTCTTTAAAATATCATACAAATATCAGTGTATGAACACTGTATTCAGGTATAAATCTTCTATAGAAGTTACACAACCTCAGAAATGCTCTTACATGTTTTACTTTTTTCGGAACGGGAAATTCCTGTATTGATTTTACCTTATCTGGATCCGTTAGTAATCCCTGTGTTGAAATTATATATTCTAACATTTTGACGTATTTACAAAAGAATTCATACTTTTTCATGTTGTCACTCCTGCCATTTGTAATTTTCTCAAAACTATATCAAATTGTTTGATATGTTGCTCTAGAGAACCAGTATTTATTATAGCTAGGTCATCTAAGTAATTTACACAGAATTCTCTAACCTAGTGCCCCAATATCACATGTATTGTTGTACTAAAACTTCCCACTGATGTTTTTAATTCTTGTGGCAATACATTGTACACATAAGATTTACCATTAACCGAGAACCCCGTATATTTCTTACTAGCCTCTGAAATAGGTATTTGAAACTACTACACTAATATAGTTCGCCCCGTGAAATGAATTCATTACATCTAATTGCAAAGGTGGTTTTTCTGTTTCCGGTATCATGTACTTTTTTTTTATTTGCTAGATTAATTAACGATTTGTAATTTTTTTTATTATTATGAAATCATTTTATTTATATTTTATTTTAAATTTACTAAAACAATTCACAATTTGTGTATTAATTAAATTATTATTATTACTTTTTTATTGCTAAAACAATTCACAATTCATCAAAAGTATTAGTTTGGTTTGTATTTAAAATATTTTAAAATTATTTTATTTTTATTCTATTTCCATTTTTTTTTATAACTAGAAAAATGTATAGTTTATTAAAAGCTATTTTTTTACCATATTAAAAATAATTTTATTTTATTTTATTTTAATTCAATTTGAATTCAATCTGAATTCAATTTGAATTCAAGTTGAATTCAATTTCAATTCAATTCCAATTCAATTTAAATTCAATTTCAATTCAATTTAAATTCAATTTCAATTCAATTGCAATTCAATCTCAATTCAATTTCAATCCAATTTCAATTTAATTTAATTTAAATTTAATTTTAATTTAATTTAATTTTAATTTATTTTAATTTAATTTTAATTTAATTTTAATTTAATTTTAATTTAATTTTAATTTAATTTTAATTTAATTTTAATTTAATTTTAATTTAATTTTAATTTAATTTTAATTTAATTTTAATTTAATTTTAATTTAATTTAATTTTAATTTAATTTAATTTTAATTTAATTTTAATTTAATTTTAATTTAATTTTAATTTAATTTTAATTTAATTTTAATTTAATTTTAATTTAATTTAATTTAATTTTAATTTAATTTTAATTTAATTTTAATTTAATTTTAATTTAATTTTAATTTAATTTTAATTTAATTTTAATTTAATTTTAATTTAATTTTAATTTAATTTAATTTTAATTTAATTGAATTTTAATTTCATTTTAATTTCATTTCATTTTAATTTAATTTAATTTTAATTTAATTTAAAAGAATCCATCAAAATAATTTTTTTCCCATATTTAAAATAATATATAAAAATATTTTAATATTATTTTTATTTTATTTAAGTTTAATTATTGTTATTATTATTATTTATTTTTTTAAGTTACTAGAATTATATACAATTAATTTTTTCCCCTGTATTTAAAATATTATAAAATATTTTATTTATATTTCATTGACAATTATTTAAAACCAATTTCCTTTAATTATTAATACGCGTTTTGTTATTATTTTATTTTTATTCGATTTATTTTACGCCGATATTAATTTGAAATCATTATGCACAAAGTTTTAAACTAAATAAATTTGAATCTAATGTTAAATTTCAACTATGTTCAACAATAGACGTCCAACAGATAGTAATGGTGATAATGATGATACTTTTCTATTTATATTAACGGAAGTTCTATAACTCATAAAATGATGTTATCGATAGTAATTTCCTATGTCCAACAATGGACGTCCTATACCAGTATAATAATGGGCACATTCCCCAAAATGTATTCTGTAAAACATCGATAGGCTTGCAACTTTTCGGCGGTGTTCGAAACTTTGGTAAAACATTCCTACGCCCTATGATATACGTCTCATAGTAGTATAATGATGATGCTAACTATTTACTATGCCCTCCAATGGACGTCCCATGCCGAATATAATAATGATGATGATGTTACGCTCCACTGTCCGATAATGGACGCCCCAAACTTGTATAATGATGGTGTTATGCTTAAACCCACATAGCTATCGTTTAAACAGGTTGAAGGTACATTCAACCTAGCTTCTGTTTCTAAGAGACTGCATTTTTTTTCCTACCCGCAATATCCCAATCTGATATTCTAGCATTGAATTTAGTACCTTGACTCAAATCCTCATCCATTTTCTACGGCAACAAATTGTGCGAATGAGATTCGCCACATAAATTATATTTATATTTAATCACAATAACCCTTCTGAAAAAATACATTAACTTCGCCCCTATTTTCCACTATGATCTTTAATAATAAACATAAACATTACCCATAACTACTGAAATTCAGAACTGAAATAACACAGATTCAAATCGTGGTCACGGCATTACCAAATTGTAACCCCCCCCCCCCAAAGAAACCCCCCCTTAGAAAAAACAAACACGACCCCCCCCAAGCCCCCATGCATTTACACACGTTTAACCCAGACAACAATCTAAATTACCTATCTACAATTTAGTCATGAACTACCTACTTTATAAATTATCAACCCTATTAACATCTGCTATAAGAGTGTATTGTGATTAATAATTTTGGCCTCGTGATTTATCTAGTATTGCGGTAGGAACCCATGCGTTGCGATATCCGTAATAACTCAGTTTCTTTTAAGGAATTTGAGTCTAGTACCAAAGATCAGGCTACCTACTTTATGAGAGAATTAAACCTATCTAAACACATTGACATACCCATAGAATTCTAGTTAGTGATAATTGTGATCTACCTATTGTAAGCTTGGTGCTAAAGTTATAGCCTACCCACTGGGAACGTATTGATCTACCTACAAATTGATTATCGACATTAATAATTGTGGCTAAGACACTTGTTTAAATATCTTAGGTCTACAGCCCCACCACCGCTGTGAAGACAATGAGATTCGACTACCAGACTGGACATCTCTCTTCCACAATTTAAAAGTATTATTAGGTATACTTAACCTTATATTTGAGACAACATAAATATTGTATGTGGGTAGTCTGTTGTTCCTACTCGTTATTAAGGGAATTAGAGGTCATAATCTTTTGCAAAGTGTAGATTCTGTTTTGGTTATCTTGCGAATCAGTAAAGTTCTTATTTTTAGAACTAAACCCATTCGATTTAGGTTCTTCGTAGCCTATTCTAGAACCCTACCCTTTTCGATTCCGATCCTAAAAATAGCCGCCCCCTACTATCCATCTGCCAAAACACTCAGCCTAAACATACCTAGGCAACCTATCAATTAACCCATTCTTAAATTCACCAGAATGCGCTAAAATGTAGAACTTAGTAAAACCCCATAATGAAGCTAGACGTATTTAGTACTTTTCCGAACGGCTAGTTTGCATGAAATAGATAAGTGCTTTAATTAGCTATCAAAGTCTTTAGTTTACTGTAGTTTGACCATGAATATTACTTCAATTCATGTTTCTAGTACCTTTTCAGTTAACAATGCTGAAGAATCTTAACGGAATTTCATTTCCTTGGCTCCGTAGAATAGAAAACAGACCTTTTTTCTCGCATCTGTTTCTAATTAAGCCCAGCGCTTTAGCCTTCAAAGATTCTATCAACATCAGATCAACTTACTTAGATTATTTACTTCCTTGAATCCGAGCTCATTTCATTGTCAAACTTCACAAAGTCCATCTTATGATTTCAACATTGTATTCAATCTTACAAAGTGTATTTTTTGAAACCACCGTCCTTAAAAGCACAATTGCCCTCTCATTTAAGTTTAGTTTATTACATGAATTTTGTTCTACATACTGATATATTTTTATACCGTATGCTACATTAAAATATGTATTTCCTTTTCCAACGTAGATTAACATCAGATACTCGTATCAAACTTAGGAATCCAATCTTCCTACCCACATTTTTTTCTTTACTAGATAACCCAATCTAAGAAATATTATACCGTCAATAGGTTACACATTCCTGTGTCTTTGTTATAATATAAGCTATGTTTGCCAATGAACCCACCGTTCTTTTATGACCATAGAAATAGAATATAGAAGTAGTTAAACAAATCGCTGCCAATACAAACATCAAACGTTATTTTGTATTTAGTGTAATATAATCCTGAGCCAATCATTTCTTAAAATGCAATACTGATGCCAATCTCTCCGTACATCTTTAGAATAAATAGAACGTAATGGAAAGTATTTCCTATCGCCCCCCATCCCATCATATGATCCAAATGAATTTGATTATTAGACTATTATTGAATCCTCCGTCCCTGATGCGTTTCCTTCCCTACCGGTTAACAAGGTTCCTACCGAAAGCATTGTTAAACTAAAAGAAAATGCCACGGTAAGATGTCAATCCCCAACGTTAACTATCTTATTAAATAAGCACCCCGCAATTCAAAACAATTATTCCCGAACCAATAATGGAATCCAAATTCCACATTCTGTATTTCAGGAACAATCACTTTAACCGTCACTAATTTTTCCTACCCTCAAAATAAAATAAATCTCGGCTCCTAAGATTTTCCATCCAAAATTCACCCCATTTAACCCTCAATGTACATAACACGGATATCCAATAATTACATTTAAATTCACACAAATAATTTACTCTGTTTGGAGCCTCTTCAATACATTCCTGCACGAATCTGATTACCAAACATTAACACAAGAACAATAATTGCCAATGGTAGTAAGTAAAAATTCCTACCCTCAAAATAAAATAAATCTAGGCTTCTAACATTTTCCATCCAAAATTTACCCCATTAAACCCTCAATGTAAAAAACTCGGATATACAACAATTACATTTAAATTCACACAAATAAATTACTCTGTTTGGATCCAATTCAATACATTCCTGCACGAATCCAGTTACCAAACATTAACACAAGAACAATAATTAAAAAGGCAGTAAGTAAAAATTAACAAGCACGTACCTTGTTATTCTCTGGGTGTCTCCGCAGGCTGCTAGCGGGTGAAGAACCACGAGGGAAAGACCACGAGGCAAAAGCCCACGAGCAAAGAGCGCGACCAAAGAGCCCACGAGCAATGTCCCCAACGAAAAGATACCGAGATATCACCACTCCCGAGAAGAGCCCGAGAAAGCGCCCCGAGAAGGTCACGAGAAAACCAGAGCCCCGAGAAGATCCCCAGGGAAAAGAGCACGAGACAAGAGCCCCCGCGGTAAAACGTCCCGAGAAGTTCACGAGGAACCAGAGTACGAGAAAAGAGATCGAGCGTCGCCGCTCCGTCGTATTTAAGGCGTTCAGTCCCTTCCCCCCGTACTTCAGCCCTCGAACCGCCGTCTCCAACCTCTAGCGGCGAGTAGCGAAACCTCTCTTCACAGATGATAAATTATTTTATACAAATACTAAACTTATTCAACAGTAACCAAATGGCTTCACGTAATTCAAAGAAAAAATGCACAATCAATTATTTTCTATTAATAATAGTATTATTTTGTAATATCACGAAGTTTCATATTAATTCACCCCCGAATTTATGATAGCATAGACAATATTCCGTTCTATCCAGCTTCGCCTTCTACTTGCGTACCCATAATGCCGTGTATTGAAACCTATTTCATAGAGAACTTGATAGTCCGTCGATCCCCTACCGGTGAGCAGTGGAACTCTGCCCATTGACAAATTGCTAGTCAGTCGACCCCCTTCCGGCGAGTAGCGCAACTCTTCCCATAGATGATAAATCATTTTGTACAATCTCCACGTCACTTCATCCAACAGCTACTGTCATCTAGCGTCGTGATAGTATGTCAATTTACAATTTATCTAGATCAAACACCGCATACAATAGATGAGTAATCCAAGAGATGACCCTAGGCGTTATAATATATTGCAGCTTTTTCTAAATCCCAGATTGATTTAAATACGTAATGACTGAATGAACAAGTATGTGCTATTCATAAATATTAATATTTTATAATATTACGAAAACGAATGTTTATTTCTGAATTTGTTACTGTGGAGGAACCATTCCGGTCCGGCCCGTTACAGCTGCCAATGATGATGATCTCGTTGTATCAACGGTCAAACGGTACGGTCCCGTGTTTATAATAATGATTGAAATAAAACACATTGAAATTTATTATATCCGTTTGGGATACCATGGACTGACACAAATGCGCAACAACAGAATTTGTGCACTTAGAAAACATGACTGCAAAAAATAATTCATCCAAGAAGACGAAATATATTGTACGTGTCCTATATTAAATGGTTTACATAATATTAAGTTGTTGACAGGACCTTAAATTCATAGAGAAACTGTTCAGTAAACAGTTTTGTAAACAATATTTCCCAGTTTCAGAAATTAACGTGTAGCAAAATCTAAATTCACCTCACAGCCCCATTTAGATGCGAGGCAGCTCCGATGTAAATCCAAGGAAACGTCTGTATTGTCTCGGAACAAGCATTTTACAACGATTTTATTAAAACTGCGGAACATGATACTAGACTTGATTTTAAATAAAATTGCGACTTTATTTTTCCTGTATCTTAAAATAGAATAGAAACTTGCATGAAGATTTTAATAAAATTGAACCAACCAACGTTGTTGGAGAATTGTATTACAATGTATATAATATAATCTGTACTTATTAGAATGTATTAACATAATTATATAAAAAGATAAAGCAATGACAACAATGTACTATTTTGCTATTGAACTCTTACACCCAAGTGAAACACATAACTTATGATTATGAATTCGGGGCAAATTAAAACAGTATTTAGATAAAACAGTTTCTTGCTAACAAGCAAGCCTTCCCGGAATCCATAGTTTGTTTTTCAAATATGTCCTCCTTTATTTAATATAAATAAGGATATACCATGGAAGTTGTCTTTCATTTTAGTATATATGTATGAATGCAATGAAACTAATTCTATTTTCAAACTTACGTACGGCCCTAAGGACGTAAATCGCATTTAAACATCAGATATCGAGCTAACGATGACCAACTTTCAGAGCATAAATGATGAAAAGGGTGTTAAATGTGTTAATCTGAGTCATTATCTTGTATGACCAAACAATAGGATTATAATATTCAGCTACGAATTAAAAAATTCAATAATTTTCCGAATCATTGGAATCAGTTTAGTCGTTATGGCATGACAAACAACTATTATAGTATTAGTCCATCGATTGGGTAACATATTAATTTTGTGCGGCCTGTACTCAACCATTACTTAGTCATCATGGAGCGGGGCCACCCGCTATGTTGCTGAATTTAGTTTATTTACGAATAGTTTTCTTTCCGCGCGACACGGGGGCGATCTCAGGTGCATTCGACACTGTTTCTTGCAACGAGCGGCCGGCCGGCATGCATCTCGCTTGCTCGTGCGCCGGAGGCGGTCGCACAAGCTATCGTCTCGGTCGCACTTGCAGTAGACGCGGGCGGAAGGAATTCCATATAGTAGAGGAGACCGTGGAGATTGACCTTCACCGATCTGATAACCAGATGAGACGTATTTTTTATCAAATATAATTTATAAACAAATATGCCTATAATTACTTGCCTATCTAAAAGTGCTTATGGCTATTTTTAATTAAATTAACTTTATTCGATTTTTTTTTCATCACTTTCATTCTTTTGATAACCATATTAATTTTATTTCACTGTTAGTTTTTAACACACAGAATATGCCTCAGTAGGCTTGCCTACTCATTTCTGTGTATAGCTACCTGGCAAGCCGATGGGAACAGGTAAGTCAATATAGGTGACTCCATCGTTCTGCTAACTTATCGAAAGTTATATCAAATTTTAGATTATTTTATTACAAAATCAGTCATATTTCAAAATCATTGCCTGCAAAAAATCATACTTATAGTACTGTTGCCTAGCTAAAAACTTTTAGAGAGCACTTTTAGATAGGCAAGTAATTATAGGCATATTTGTTTATAAATTATATTTGATATAAATATGTCTCAACTGGTTATCAGATCGGTGAAGGTCGATCTTCACCGGCTCTTAGACCAATAGTACAGCATAAAATATGGTTGACGCGGCGCCGGCGCGTCGGTATAATACCTATATCGTAAAGGTTAGTAGCGTACAAATCTCTTAATTTCTGAACCAATTTCTTCGAGGTAAAATACCTGTAAGCTTAGAATTTCGTCAAGTCTACCAGTAACAGAAATACCCATTATACCCCATTATACATTATATAAAATAGACGACACAACACAACCCCAGGAAAACTTGGCGCATTGAAGCTTCGAATACCTAGAAAGATAATAGATAAACTAAGCTATGTTTGTGTAGCTAACGGCTAACGACCGTTGTATAACGTTAGCTCGTTAGCTGAAAAATCGTTGCTTGATGAAAAATTGCCTAGTTTGGATATCACAGTAAGTTTTTTGAGTTAGTGTCAGTGTTTGTTTCGTCAGTTCATCAGTAGAGCTCCTGTGAATTGTGCTGGAACCTTTAAAAACATAGGGTCTCTTGACCTCAATTTTCACTAGACTAATGCGTATTTTGATTTTTGCATACACCTGTGTATGTACTTTAGTATCTCATAGCAACCAACTGACGAGGTGGTTTTTTATGAAAAGTTGAATATTAATTGGCTGGAAATATTATAAAAAACTAGTTGTATGCCCGCGACTTCATCCGCAATTTTCTGGATCTCGATAACAGCGTCACCTACCGGGTCCAATTGTGTTTTCAAACCATCCAGGAACCCATTCAAATATACACACAACATTTCATCCAAATCGGTATAGGAGGCGACCCGCCCGCGGCTTCGCATGCTTAAAATTGCCATTCCCGTGGGAACTTCGGAATAAAGACGATATAAAACACTCTTGACAAAGTGACGGGATACTTCATGCAAATAACTTCACATCAATGAACGTCGGTTAAATTAAATGGATATTGTTCATACAAAAATCGCGATTAAAAAATGGAAAGTAAATATTTCAAGCCGCGGGCCGTAGCTGGATGAGACTGGCTCCAAATCGTGGTGGATGGCATACATTAAGGAAGTCCTATATCAGATAGTAGGTATGGATGGTGACGGTATATTAACTTTTCTAATTTCTTTCTAAATTAACAAACAAAGAAGATGAAAGTGTAGGTATACTGAAGGTTTAGTTAAACCAGCTTTTTGAACAACACGGAGAGGCACGGAATCAGTGTGTGTAGTAAATAAAGTCCTCGCGCAAAATAAACAGAATTTCATCACAATTTTGCAGTAGTTTTTTGAATAATTTTGAACACTGTTATGGTAGAGATAGCGAGAAATTCGTGACAATTATTATAGACCTAAGAATATAGAGAAATATCTACTAAAAAGCGAAATATCTTGTAAAATATCCTTATATTTTGGTAATCGGTTCAAGTAATTAGTTTAAAAAACTAAAATACTTCAAGTTATGTTAGGTCAGTTTTTTAAACTAATACCCCTAATATCAGCATAGTAAGCTCTTTAATCTGATGCCCATATGCGATTCAGGGTACTTTAGGATATTTATTTGACACAACTATCGATTGTACCCATTTAAAATTCATAATTATAAGTTATTTTTTTGAACTATGAACACGATATGTACCTACAATACAAGCATGTAATAAACGTTGTATGTATGTAGTAAACGTTGGCAACTGCATAAGTTATGTAAAACTGAATAGCAGTGTCAGCATCCTCCTCCTTAGCATAAAGATAGATTCCTAAAAGTATTGCAGTAAAAAAAAGGAATAAAAATTACAAACTAAAGTCTTAAAACTAAATAAAATAAAATATTACCATTTTGCGCGACAACAACAGCGGTATGGGAGATAGGGTTGGGTTAGGTTAGGTTAGGTTAGACATTCCATGGGCGGGTCTGGGTTTATCCATTAGTAGTTGCTATGCCTAGCTTGCGGCTTCGGCCGCTTGTATTGGATAAATCTAGGCCTTCATTAGTCGGCTCTGGGAGCGAGTAATGAGGCGAATGGCTTTGAGGGAGAGCGCAGGTCGTGTAGATCCTCAAGGCAAGTCTGGTGGGGTCGTTCCTTCTCGCGGTTGCTGCCCGTTATTGGTCTATTTCCATCAGAAATAGACGTAACAGAAACCACCAGGCGCCGGCACTCTGTCGGTGGGGTAGGATGGGTAGGTAGGACGGGATGGGCTGGTGGAGCCGTCCCTTTGTAGGCTAGGTGCCTACAAGAGAGGAGAGCCTTTTTAGGCTAGGAGGAGTCGGGAGTCGGGTCTGGCGTGCACTTACCCTGCCGCCGGGCAGGCAGTGGGAGTTTACTTCCCTGCCACCGCCCCAAAATCGTAACCCCGCAACATGGTCGCGGTCATGTTTTGCGATCTGAGCGGGACCGATAGGCCTTGGCTTGGTCGCCCGGGCTACGAGGAAGACAACCTCTATAAAAAATCACCCGAAGGCAAGCGGCGGCGCAGCGTGAGGTCTGGAAGGCTGAACGGAGTTTCAGTCCTTACTGCGTCCCCCGCCAGGGAAGTGTCGCTCCCCTGAGCGGGTTACGCCAGACTTCCCCGGTTACAGTGGGCACTGTCCGGGGCGACCCACCCTTCCCACGTACTCGTGGGATTAGTTATGAAGAATTTTTTGAAAAACTCTAGGTTAGGTAAGACGGTAGGGAGCGACGAGGAGGTGGAATACGCGTCTGCGTCTGAGACGCTTGCGTCTGGATCGACGACGCATTCATTGCGGGACGCCTTCGGGCGTTTCAAAAAAGGCCCTTCTAAGGGCCAACCAAAAGGCCCTTCTAAGGGCCCACCAAAAGGCCCTTCTCAGGGCCCCGCGGGCGATGCCATTTCGGCGTCAGAAGCTAGCCGCGCACCATCTGCGGCTAGCTTGTACTGCAGGTCGGACTCCGACAATAATGCGTTTGAGTCGGACGCGAGTTCGGCGATGGAGGTCGAAGACCGCCTCCAAAAGCGCAAGCGGGCGTTCTTGAAGGATGACGGTGAAGGGTCCTCGGGCTCGACGGGGAGTACCAAGTCGAAGAAGTTGAAGGCCAAAAAGCCGACTTCATCTTCGACCGTGGTGGACACCCACGACGTGGGTCTGGCGGATGCCCAACGGCAGCTGGATTTGGCTCGGCGGGAGCAACTCCAGCAAGACCTAGAGGAGAGGGTCGCCGCCAAGGAGCAGCAGGCGCGCACCGCCCGGGCCAAGACTGGGTACGGCGCATCCAGCGTCTTGTACGCGGACCACTCGCTGGCCGAGCTGGAGCGGATGGCGCGAGAGGACGAAGAGGGGATAAGAGAAGTCGCCTCTAAGTCCTCCAATCTGAAAGGGACTTTTCAAAAGTCCCTTAAATGCCGGGCCGCCAGCATGGTTGGCATTGTCCGGGAGCTGGTGCAGCGCACAGCGACCGACGAGACGCGGCAACTGCAGGCAACGGTAGATCGTCTGCAGTCGGAGGTCAGCCAGCTGCATAAAAAGCTGGCGGAAGTCACGGCACGGCCAGCTCAAGCCGAGCCGAGACCTGCGGCCGAGGGTCCCTCTTCCTCCAACCTTGAGGATGTTATCCGCAAGGTAGTGATGGAGGAAAGGGCCTTCACGAGAGCCTGCCTTGCCGGCATAGAGGACAGGCTTTTGCCGGAGAAACGCCTCCGACCGCCTCTCGCGGCGGACAAGAGGCCGTGCGAGCCGGGGCCATCCTCCCAGAAGGAGGACGCAATGCTCCCTTCCACCACTCAGTCCAACCAGCCGTGGACGGAAGTGGTCAAGAAGGGGAAGGGTAAGGCCAAAAAGAAGGGGAGAACGGTCGCCAACCCTGCCTCCCCAACCAACACCGCCCCTACCTGCCCATCCCAGGCGACCGGCAAGGGAAAAGGGAAGGGAAAGGCGGAAAAGTCGACCCCCAGGCCCGCTGCCGCTGCCTCTGCAGCGAAAAGGGCCCCAGCCGGTAGAAGGAAGCCACTGGTTCCTCCCAAGACAGCGGCCGTCGTGGTGACGCTCACCGCGGAGGCTGCGGAGCGGGGTGAGACGTACGAGTCCGTCCTCAAGCGGGCTCGTACCAACGTCGATCCCACAACATTGGGAATCGGGGCAGTCGCGTGCCGCCAGACCCAAACCGGAGCTCGAATCTTTGAGTTCCCGGGGGCCCAGGGGGGCGCGAACGCAGACCTCTTCGCAAGTAAATTGCGAGAGGCCATCGCGGATGCGGCTAAGGTCGTCAGACCCGTTAGGTCTTCGGCCTTGGAGGTGACCGGTCTGGACGACTCGGTCACAAAAGAGGAGGTCGTGGCGGCAATCGCAGCAATAGGGGGCTGTGATATCGCAGCGGTAACGTGTCGGGACATCAGGCCCGGTCGCGGTGGAATGGGCACCATTCGCCTTGAGTGCCCGGTCGCCACGGCCAAGGCCGTCCTTGCCAAGGGACGGCTTGCCGTTGGGTTTAGCTCGAGTGTGGTCCGGGCGCTTGAGGAGCAGCCTCTGCGCTGCTACAAGTGCTTCGGAATCGGGCACACTCGGGCCCTCTGCCCGTCAAAGGTGGACAGGTCGGACTGTTGTTACCGCTGCGGCAAGGCGGGGCACAGGTCCATCTCCTGCAAGGCCGCCACGCCGCACTGTGCGGTGTGCGCCGCCAGTGGCCGCCCGGCGGGCCACGTAATGAAGGGGAGGAATTGCAATCCTCCCCCAAAGAAGGGCAAAGCGCAGGCGCTGTCCCGGCCTGCCGCTACCGACAGTGCCGTTGTCCCTGAAGCTGGGACCTCGGTGGCTGACGAGGAGGGTGCGATGTCCGAATGATGTATAGGACCGGACATCGCATTCTCCAGGCGAACACCAACCACTGCAAAGCAGCACAGGATCTGCTGATGCAGGCCATGGCTGAGTGGTTGGTAGACGTGGCGGTGGTTGCCGAGCCGTACTCGGTTCCCGGCCGTTGGCTGGGCGATCGAGATGACTTGGTGGCGTTGGTTTCGCGGTCTTCCGCAGACTCCCCTCCCCTCTCGCTTTTAGAGAGAGGATCGGGATACGTGGCCGCCGCGTGGGGAGATATAGCCCTGGTGGGCGTCTATTTCTCCCCAAACCGCCCTCTCCAGGATTTCGAGAATTTTCTCGGAATCCTGACCGCGGTTGTGGGTAGGGCGGCGCCGCGACAGGTCGCCGTTCTAGGCGACCTGAATGCAAAGTCGGTGACCTGGGGCAACACGGCCGCCTCCTGCAACATCCGGGGACCCGCCGTTGAATCTTGGGCGGTTTCGTGCGGTGTATCCCTTCTCAACAGAGGGACGGTCCAGACGTGTGTGCGGCGATGGGGAGGGTCGGTGGTGGACGTCTCGTTTGCCTCCCCCGCACTCGCTGCCCGCGTCGTTGACTGGCGGGTGGAGATGGTGGAGACAATGTCGGACCACCGATATGTGCGGTTCGACATCTCCACCCAGAGCCCCCGGAGGTCGCCTCCGTCGAGCCGATCTCCTTTTCCACGGTGGGCTCTTACCCGTCTCGACCGTGAGGCGGCAAAGGAGGCGGCGTTCATCCAGGACTGGCTCACGCCTCCTATCGACGTCTTGGACGTGGACTCCGCAGCGGCCCAACTGAGGAGGTCCCTGACCGAGGTGTGTAAGTCCAGCATGCCTCGGTCTCGCCGCCCACCTTCCCGTCGTGCCATCTATTGGTGGTCCGAAGGGTTAGCGGAGCTACGGGCCGCCTGCGTGGCGGCAAGGCGGCAATACACGCGGAGTCGACGGCGTAGACGGCGAGACCCCGAAAACGAGGACCTTCTCTACGCCTCTTACGTAGAGGCAAAGAAGGTCCTCAATTCGGCAATGAACGCCGCCAAAGACGCGGCGCGAGCCGAGATGCTGGAGGGTCTCGACAGAGACCCGTACGGAAGACCATACAAGGCAGCGCGAAACAAACTGCGCCCCTTTGGTCCCCCGCTGACGGAGTCTCTCGAGCCGGCACTGCTGGATGGGGTGGTTCGGTCCCTATTTCCACCCGGGACCAACTTCACCCCACCATTAATGGACCCCCCGCGGGGGGCGGTTCCGCCGGAGGAGGAGATCCCTCCGATCACGGAAGTGGAATTCGGAGTGGCGGCGCTCCGTCTTCGCGCCAAGAAGACGGCCCCCGGGCCGGACGGCGTCCCCGCACGGGTGGTGGCCATCGCAACCACCCAAATGGAGGAGAGGTTTCGGGACCTCTTCAGCGCGTGCTTTAGGGCTGGAAGGTTTCCGAAACCCTGGAAAGAGGGGCAGTTGTGCCTTCTCCGTAAGGAGGGGCGCCCGGTGGACTCCCCTTCGGCATACCGGCCCATCGTTCTGCTCGATGAGGTCGGTAAGTTGTTCGAGGGGATCGTCGCCGGCCGTCTTAATGGCCTGATGCTGGAGGTGGGGCCGAACCTGTCGGACGCCCAATTCGGTTTCCGCAGGAGGCGTTCGACAGTCGATGCACTGTCCCAGCTCAAGGGCCAAGTGAGGGAGGCCGTGGGGGCAGGGGACGGAGTTTTGGCTGTGTCATTCGACATAGCAAACGCCTTCAACTCCATCCCCCACCCGACAATACTAGAGGCGCTCCGCTACCATGGAGTGCCTCAGTACCTGCGAAGCCTCCTGGCCAACTACTTGGAGGACCGAGCGGTCCTCCTTGTAGACAAAGCGGGCCAGCTTCGGCGGTACGGCGCGGAGTCCGGTGTTCCGCAGGGGTCCGTTCTAGGGCCACTCCTGTGGAACATCGGGTTCGACTGGCTCCTGCGGGGAGCTCTCCTCCGTGGCACGAGTGTCATTTGCTACGCGGATGACACTCTTCTCACTGCCCGGGGGAGGGACTTTAGGGAGGCGGCGAGCCTGGCATCGGCTGGCGGATCCTTGGTCGCGGGAAGGATCCGCCGGCTAGGATTGAGGGTGGCGCTGCACAAGACCGAAGCCGTGTTTTTCCACGGGCCTCGGCAGCGCATTCCCACCGACGCCCACATCGTCGTGGAGGGCGTCAGGGTCGAGTTGAAGACCCAGATGAAATATCTGGGCCTAGTGCTCGACAGCAGGTGGCGTTTCGGCCCGCACTTCAGCGGGCTGTCGACGCGCCTGTTGAAGGCCGCGGCTGCGCTAGCTTGGCTCCTTCCGAATCTGGGGGGGCCAAAAGCGCGATGCCGGCAGTTATATGCCGGCATCTTGAAGAGCATGGCCCTCTACGGGGCCCCTATCTGGGCGGACTCCCTCCGAAGGAGGGAGAACGCTACTGCGATCCGCAGGCCTCAAAGGGCCATTGCGCAGCGGGTAGTGAGGGCCTACTCCTCGGTGGGCTTTGCGGCGGCCTGCGCTCTGGCGGGCACCCCTCCTTGGGAGCTCGAGGCGTGGGTGCTCGCCAGAGTCTATGAGTGGACGGCGGGGCGTAGGGCGCTCGGAGAGCACCCTGCCCCGGAGGAGCGGGAGGCCGTTCGGCGGGAGGCGAAGGACGCGATCGTCCATCATTGGACGGGGGATCTCGCCTTCGCCGCGTTTGGCCGGCGGACGTTGGACGCTCTCGGGCCAGTTTTGCGAGATTGGCTCGAGAGGTCCCACGGTTACTTGTCGTTCAGGATGGTGCAGGTGCTTTCCGGGCATGGATGCTTCGGATCGTACCTGCACCGGATCGGAAGAGAGGAGAATCCGTCGTGCCATGATTGTGGTGCGGCGGAGGATACGGCGCAGCACACCCTCGAGGTGTGCCCGGCGTGGTCAGAGCCGCGTCGCGGCTTAGCGGCGATAGTCGGGCCGGACCTCTCGCTGCCCAGCGTGGTCAATTCCATGCTGGGAAGCGAAGGGGCCTGGACAGCGGTCGCCTCCTTTTGCGAGGACGTGATGTCTCAAAAGGAGGCGGCGGAGCGCACGCGGGAGGATGATCCCCTCGCGGCGCCGCTCCGCAGGCGAAGAAGGGGGAGAAAAAGGCGATTGTACGACGATCGCCTTCCCCCTCCGGGTGGAGGATAGCGGGAGACAGGCGCGGGGGCGCCTTCTCCCGCATTGCACATATTCTCCACCTCTGTCAGGCGGGAACGGCCGAGCACTCGCGGTCGTTCCTGGGCCCCTCCCTGCTGGGAGGAGCATGCGGGCCCCGCTGTAAAGGCGGGCGGTCGTCGGCGGGGGATTGGAAGTAAAGGCTTTTGCCAGTTTCCCAATCCTCCTCCACACAGACGATGCCGGAGTGCCGCTGGGTCGTTTAGTGGGTATACCGGTCCAATATAGAACGGGGAGTCCCACATACCCCTCCCATCCCCCAATGGGGGGGCATGCGTAATGCATTTTTCCCAGCGCAAAAAAAAAAAAAAAAAAAAAAGGTTAGACATTCCATATGTTGGAGGGATGAGATGCTGGACGGAGAGGAGTAGTTAGGTACATATATATATATATATATTAACTAGCCTACCTTTTCCCACTGTTGGGCAAAGGCCTTTTTTATAGTGGGGAAATCCTCATGGATACCTGACTGCCGCGGGGGCGACCGTCAGGTTATGCCGGACTCTTACCGGCTAAAACCACCACTTGTGTTTCACTATTACGCCTGCTCTGTTAAAATAACGGGAGCGCTTGTGGATTCATCCGCGGTCTCGACGGCGTTGGCCACTTTTCAGGGCCCCCTCTTACTGGGCAAAGGCCTCCCCCAACTCCTTCCACCTATCACGATCCCAGTGTATCGCTTTAATTTGACGTCCCATTTAATCACAGATTTTCAAATGATACAAAATACAAGATATTTATTTGCCTAAACAAGTCAAAGTCAAATATTTTATTCATTAAAATCACAAGGATTACTTTCAAACGTCAATTTAACTGCCTGTTCCTGCACTACCAAGCTAGGAAAGAAAGGCAAGAAACAAGGCTGGTTGTTTTTAAAGTGAAACTTTAATTACATCGTCACAAACTTTTTTGTCTGTGTGTTGCATGTCGCGTGACGGTCGGCCGCGGAGTAGGGATAAAGTGAAAGGCGCTCGTCAGAGCAGCCAAGGCCAATATGGCGGCGCCTATAGTACGCATCGGCTGACCGTGTAGTGTATAGACTATTACTCATTTGTGACAACGAAAATTATTAGTTAAATGTCTATAGTCTCTAAACTAAACTATGTGAAACAAAGTTTTATTTTTACCGTGGTTTCATAAAACCACACAATCCTTTTTTTAATGATCCTTTTAGAATACATAACAATACAGAAAATAAATTACGTCTAAATTGTAACATTTTGAACGAGTTCGAGCAATTTCAATCCCAAGCTTCTCTATCATCTAAATAATCCGATATTTTATAGTAGGCTTTTTATTTTATTTTTTAAATTTTGTCAATTGTTGTACATCCCTTGGGAGTTTGTTATAAAAGCGTACACCTTGCCCTTTAAACGATTTACTAACTTTATGGAGTCTACAATACAAGTGGCAACAGCGAGTTTATCTTTATTTCTAGTATTAAAAGTATGATTATCGTTATTTTTCTTAAACAAATTATGTTTTTGTGAACATACATCAGATTTTTATGGGTAAGTGTGTGCAATAAGGTCTTTACCTAGGTAATGGCACTTTATACTTGTTTGCCCTTTACATGATTACTGAGGATACTTTTCACAACAAAAAATTTCACAACCAGCCAATTACACAACGCCCAGAAGTAATTTTAAAACACCAAGGGATAAAAAGATAAAAATAAGATAAGACCTAGGCTTATTTTCTTTTCATGAACGTGAAAACTTTGAGAACTTATTCAAAGTTAAAAAATACCGAGACAAATCTAATCTTTTTCATAGCTAGCTTTTTCATAGCGTTTGACAAAAGGCCCAAAAAGCTTAGCTCACGACTTGATGTGAAAAATTCCGCGCGAAAATAGTGAAACCAAGTGTCGAGACCAAATAAAATTCTGGAACAAAATAAATTCTGTTGCAAAAAATGCTTTTATTGCAGACATTCTGCGCGTGACACGGAAAATATGTTATTGTCTTAGTAATGAGATTTTTTTAATGTCCGCTTGTAAATTATGCTCGACAAACTTTGGGTACAGTCGGCTATGAATCGGGTTTATTATCATTATGACGCATTTTATAAGGTTGCTAATTATTGACTTCATTATCATCTTACCAGCCGTAGGACATCATTTGCTGAACTTATTAGCGGCCCCTCCAACGTTCATTACTTTTGATTTGTGGTGTCGTTCAAACTGTACGAATTGCAACTAGATAGAACTCAGAACAATTTGTTTTTAGTATTACCATCATTCTTTTTCGTTCTTGCAAATTCACTGACGGTAATTCCATAGCGATTGGAGCCGTAGCGACTCCAGCAGAAATTAACGTTAGTTGCTGGGCCGGTATTTTTTGAGATTGTTCAGGTTTACACCGAACACAGCAATTCTGCATATACATATATATTACGAAAATATGTAAATCTAAGCAATACGTGTCATTTTAGCCGTCAAGATGGCAACGCGTATTCATTCACTATATGCTTTTAATCGTGTAGTCTGTATAGTATATAACCATTGAAAATAATACAACCATCCACCATGAACTATGGACTTCCAACTTTCCAACTATCAAACCCACAAACATCAACAAGCTATTGATAAAGAAGCAGATTGACAATATCACACACATCTTTTCCATGTCTTCTAGAGTGATAATTGTGCTGAACTGTTGGCGTCCCAATGAAAAGCGTCCAAATCATCGCGCAACGCTTCTTAGGCCTTCCACAGCATCACTTTTCATCTACAAGATCCATCCAATTACAACCTTGGCCCGCCTATCAGTTTACATCTGCCAAATCCTATTATAGAATGGAATAAAATAATCATATATTTGGTATTCACAAAATAACACATGACACAATTATGAAGATCAGTAGGTACAATTGCATCAATTAAAACAGTTCGACTTATGTGTCAGCGTACCAAAATGGCGCACAGCTCAAAATAATTTTGGATGTTTTGCATCCAACGCTGATTTTCAGCAGAAACCAGAAGCAAAGGTAGTGCAGCTGCGAAGTAATAAAATAAATAAAAAATAATACAGGAATGGATAATAAAATGTGTGCAGTTTAATCTAATGTAGAAATAAACTTTACGAACATACTTAAGTAAACATATAGATAACATAATATTATACTATTTTAACTTGGCAGCCATAGTGCACACGGTAGCGATGTCGGTCTTTGAGCGCAGCCAGGTGTTCCAAATGATGACGATTCTCTTGAAACATAAAATACTACGCTCTGTCTTCTGTATAAGAAAGATTGGGTAGTCTTTACAACCAGTAGGGGCCATCCGACGCTTTCCCCTTAGAGTACTTTTCTGCCCCTGCTTCTGATTTTCCGAGAGCAGTAAAAAGTATAAAAAGTTGTAAGTACAGTAGAATTAACAAGTGTTTTATTCCTCACAAAAAACAGTTTGAGACTTACCTCGTCAGGCAGCGCACCAAGCAAGTTTTTCTGGATACAAAATTTCATTGCCAAGTGTACTGGTTTAATGTGCTTAAATATGAAACACGTAGATCCAAACTAGTGTAGATTTTTTAAAGCGCTGATGAGAATGTAATGAGAAACGTGTTTCAATTTATAAATACAACAATACAAATAAGAAAATCATTGTTATAAATACGGAATTTATCACGTACGGTTTTATCGGTGTTACGACCGACAATGTAACAACAATTGTCGGTCGTAACACCGTTAGAACGGTACGTGATAAATCCCGTACAATAAACCCGTAGCGGATAACAACTGGCGCAGGATACATTTGGCCACTTTGAAAAATTTATGACTTTGATAAAGATTTTTGAGGTAATGAAAGGATATGGAGGCCAAGACTTCCATTGTCGATTGGTCATTGGAGCAATTTACTAAGTACATACAATCCATTAAGATAAAAAATTCTGAATATTTAATTATTTACCTACCAGGAAATACTGGTAAAATAAATTTGGAAATTTTAAAGCAACATAAATAACAAATGGGTTTGAATTATTCTACATAGGCTGGGTGGCAACCGTAGGTAACACGACCTGATGAATTCTACTAATGTAACATTATTTATAAAATGTTATATATAATATTATTTTTATGAACTCTTTGTAGCCTGTTAATGATTGAATTTATGTATTTAATAAAGCCACATAATAATCCACATTCTATCTGTAGGTAGCCGTGGACGGAAGCCTGTGAGTAATATATTTTTTTTAATGCTTTTTTTTATGGTTTTTGTAGATGAAACAAGCTTATGACCCACCTGATGTTAAGTAGTAACCATCGCCTATAACAGAAAATTGCCTCGTAGGTCACGCACTTCAGAAATGTGCCCTACGATGCACTGTCCTGCGTCCATCAACTTAAGCCTACTAAGTACTAAGTAACTACAGGTGTAAAGCCTCATGTGTCTGTACACATGAGGCTTTACACCTGTGTGCCTCAAGCAGCATTACTGTGTTTCACTTTAAAGGGTATGGTTGCCGTTGAAATTACAGTTCAACGGCAACCATACCCTTTAAACTAAAACACAGCAATTCTGCTTGGCTGCAGAAATAGGTATGGTAGTAGTATTTCCCCGAGCGAGCCCTTTCACAAGGAACTCTACTACTCTTAGCGCTTTGGGGCAGGAAGGTTTTTAAAATCTCATTCTGATATTATATTATATACATTATACTAGCTGACCCCGCAAACGTTGTTCTGCCATATAAATAATTCAAAGAAATCAAATGTAGAATTAAATACTAAAGTGACGCGACACTTCACGTAAATTACTTCACGTCAATGAACGTATATATTACTAGCTGACTGGCCCGCGGCTTCGCTCTGTTATACGACAGAAGTCCGAAGGGGTTTTAAAAAAGATATTTTACTGATTAAGAGTTTAATAAAGGATTAAGATACAATTAAGGATATTATTTTAACCCCCGGACGCAACCGTTGGTGTGTTCTCACGAACGTAGTAAGAACACGGTGCCAATATTTTAAAAAGTTAAAATACTTCTACGCCGTAACTAGAAACGCGCTTGTTGAATTTCTGTTGTGTTGTGGGCAATTGACCTGTGTGAGTGTTTGTGAGGCTATGTGTTGTGCGATATAGCTTGTAATCTGTGAATAAAGTCTAGACTATCATCATTATTTTTTTTTTTATCTGAGGGTAGGCCTCGTCAGCTTATCACATGACCGACTCATAGATTGCACGGAACCGCATAGTACAAATTTGTTGTTAGCGCCATCTAGCAAATCCATTGCGAACTATTACGTCAACGCTATGCCGCTGGAGAACCCTAGGAAATCGAAATGTGCGGCGTGCGGAAAGTTCCTCTCGTCGACAGGTGCCGCCACTTGCACCATTTGTCCTGCCTTATACCACCGCGCTTGCGTGTCGGTCGCCGAAACAGCGCCACTCGGCAAGGACTGGACTTGCCCGGAGTGTAAAAATAAAAAAACGCGCAAGGGTGACAACAGCAGCACACCCGTCAGGGGAGTCTGCGGAGGCTACGTGCAGGATCCTACTCCTGTCCTTGCCCCCGTTGCCGCCACCCCTGGCGCGCCGGAGTCGCCCGCCGCGTCGCTGGCCGGCATGGCATCTGATGCGGCTGCGGCAGCGCGCGGTGTGGAGATGCTGCGTCGGGAGCTCGCCGAGTACGCGGCCGAGATGCGCGACTTCCGGAGGGAGATGGCGGAGCAGCGCATCATGGTCGCGGGCGTTAACGCGCGCATCGAGGGCATGGAGAGGAGGCTGGAGGAGGTTGAGCGTCGCGAGGCGGCGCCCCAACCGGACGTTGCCGATCTGGAGCGCACCGTGGGTCTACTGAGGCGGGAGCTGGACGACCGGGACCAAGACGCCCTCCTATCGGACCTCGACATAGGGCACTTGCCCGAAGAGAGGGGCGAGAACGTGGGGCACGCCGTCACCGTGCTCGCCACCAGGCTGGGAGTAAAGCTGGACGAGCGCGACATCGTGTTCGCGGAGCGCGTAGGCGCTGCGTCGCCACCACCGGGCCGCGAGCCGAGTGAGGGCGTGGCATCGCGCATACGTCGTGTTGTGGTGCGGCTAGCGCGCCGCTCCGTGCGTGACGAGCTGCTGCGCGCGGCGCGCGTTCGCCGCACGCTGACTGCCGCCGACGCCGGCGGCTCGGATGCCGCGCCGGGCGGGCGCATCTTCGTGAACGAGAGGCTGACTCGCAACAACCGGCAGCTGTTTCACCGCGTTCGCGAGGAGTGCCGCAGGCTTAGATGGCGTTACTCCTGGACGAGGCGAGGCCGCATTTATGTGAGGCGTAGTGACGGCGAGCCCGCGCATCTTATACGGTCTGAGGTTGACGTTGGGCGGGTTTTTGGGCCTGGTCCAGTTTGATGTGTAATTCGCCTGCAATTAGAGCAAACAAGCTGTTTATTGATAACACTTTCAATACAACTAATGCACAATTATACATTTGTTCATTAAGGTCACCTATTTCTAGTATGGTAAAGGCTTGTTATTCTCTACCTTTTTATGTTTTTATTCTAGTTATGGAGGTGGATCTTCTCTGCTGTGTGGTAACTTTATATTTCTGCCAAATTTTATTATTTAATAACTTTAACCAAACTGCAAATCATGAATCCCAGCACTTTTATTATTTTATACTATATTATGCACTTTATTTATATATTAATTTCATAGCCACATATAAAAATTACCCTATTTATATTTATACAATACCGCCAAATCATACTATAAAATACACCACAACTAATGCACTATTTTTACATAAAGATCCTTATGTTTACAATGTTTGTGAGATACTGCTTAGATATAAATTTAATGCAAATAATAATGGTTAACTTAACCCACATAAAAGTTGGTCTTTTCAATTCAGGCTCACTCAACACAGGTCAGGATGAATTTATTGCAGCCGTGGCGGAACGAAACCCTGACATTTTAGCAATAAATGAAACCTGGATGCAGGCGGGACAAGATGACAAGGCACCTAAAATAGCAGGGCACCGTTTAATGTATACTCCTAGACCTGCGTGTATCAAAAGAGGGCGTGGTGGTGGCGTTGGTTTTTATGTACGAAAAGGTATAAATGTGCGAATCTGTCCCTTCCCCATAGTGCCTGAAGTAGAGCAGATGTGGTTGCGTTTAACTGTACTTGGTAAAAGTGTTATTGTTGGAACCGCCTACCGGGCACCATGGCAAAATGTCATCACATTTTTTGATGCTCTGACAGATTCTATTGCTTCCTTCCCTAGGTGTGACCATCTTATCCTGTTGGGAGATTTCAATATAGATATGCTTGACCCAGGAAATAACAAACTACCTTTACTTCTACAATTCTTGGAATCCCTAAACCTAAATCAAGTTGTCGCTGAGCCAACACACTTCACTGATCACAGTCAGACTTTGATCGATGTAGTCTGCACTGATACAAGGGTACGGAAGGTGTCTGTGAAACAGACTCCAGATCTGGGGCACCATGCCATGATAGTGGTTGAATTTAATATAAAAAAGGAAAAGATATCTCCTCGGTTAGTAACTTACAGGCCCCTGAAGAGTATAATTTTGGAATTGTTTTCTTCTGACCTGAATGCTATTGACTGGGATTATTTTCAATCAGCACGTGACGTAAATGAGTTAGCGTCAGCACTAACTTGTACAATCTTGAATTTATTCGACCTACATGCACCAATTAAAACAACGAAATTCAAAGGTCCATCCCACCCTTGGATTACAGACACTGTAAAAACAATGATTAAAATCAGGGATGACTGTCATGATAGGTATAAGATACTTAAAACAGAGGCACTTAAAAATTGTTACAAAGACATGAAACAAATCGTTATTGCAGCTATAGAGAGTGAAAAAGTGGCTTTTTTTAAAGAGAATATTAATAAAAATATAAGTAACTCAAAACAACTTTGGAAGAATTTAAAGAATAATATCTTATCAAATAAAAAGCAGGTTTCTGAACTCCCTGCTCATTTTGACAATCCTGATCATATCAACTCCCATTTTCTTAATGTGCCTGGTAGCAGCCGTGTAAAAATTTCACTGCTAACTTACTACGAATACAACAGATTTGGCTCCGATGCCTTCTCTTTTCATTCAGTGAGTGAGTACACAGTGCTTAAGGTCATTCAAAGCTTTAAATCTAATGCGCAAGGTATTGACGGCATCACTTTGGATATGCTGCTTATGACCTTACCTCAATCTCTACCGGCCATCACCAACATAATTAATGTGTCAATGTCTAGTGGGTTGTTTCCGGAATGCTGGAAAGTCTCAGTGATCAAGCCAATACCAAAAAATAGTCAGCCTTCCACTATGGGTGACTTGAGGCCTATTAGTCTTCTGCCATGTCTCTCTAAAATATTAGAAAAGATAGTTTGCATGCAGCTGATTAAGTTTCTGGAAGAGAGCCATATCCTCCCTCAATTTCAATCAGGATTTCGCCGAAATCACAGTACATCAACTGCTCTAATAGATATTGTGGACAACCTGCTGGCAGCCCAGGATAACGGAAGATGCAGTATCCTGGTTCTTCTTGACTTCTCTCGTGCTTTTGACTCATTAAATATTTCCCTTCTTCTTTCAAAGCTTGCTTTTTATGGATTCGATCCTAATGCCATTAAATGGTTCTCTAGTTACCTTACAGGCAGACAGCAGTGTGTAGAACTTCGATTGTCTAATGGAATTACCTCAAGATCTTCTTTTTGTCCTGTTCCTAGAGGTGTCCCCCAGGGATCTATACTCGGGCCCATTCTTTTCATTCTTTTTAGTGCGGACATAGTCAAGGACATTTCACACTGCCAGTTTCATCTATATGCGGATGACTTGCAGCTGTACTATTCTTTTCTACCTACGGACTGTGCCAACGCGGTAAATATGATAAATGATGATTTAGCCCAGGTATATCAATGGTCAGAGTCTAACTCCTTAGTTCTTAACCCTAAAAAATCTAAATACATATTGACTGGTACTAAGGCTAATTTGCTAAAACTCTCAGATTGTCAAATTAATATTTCGGTTAACGGGGAATCCGTTGAATATGTCAAGGAAGCAAAAAGTCTTGGACTGACTCTTGACAGTCATCTCCGTTTTGAAAGTCATGTGGCTGATGGGGTGCGAAATAGTTTTTACAGATTAAAGCTTCTCTACAAAATAAGACCATATTTAAGTGAGGATGTTAGGGTCACCTTATGTGAATCTTTAGTGCTTTCTAGATTGAATTATTGTGACGTGGTTTATGGGACGTGCTTGTTGGCTCGGACTGAAAGGTTAATACAGCGGGTTCAAAACGCCTGTGCGCGTTTTTGTTTCCACATTCCCCCCCGCACACATGTCACTCCTTACCTAAATTCCTCAAACATGCTTAAAATGAAAGCTCGCAGGCTCTTGCACCTCGCATCTCTGCTCTTTGGTATTGTTGCTAATAAAATACCCGTTTACCTTTACAATAAGCTCAGCTGGGTTCAAGATTGGTCTCGCTACCAAAGGCGAGCCTGTACTCACGTGTTTTTGACACCTAGACACAAGTCTGTCGCATTTCGTGGGTCTTTTAGGTTTGCAGCTTCTCGTTGCTGGAACGATCTGCCACCACCTTTACGTGCCCTGAAAACAGTAACATCTTTTAAATTTGCACTGAAGAAGGAACTTCTAATGCTGCAAAAGCGCTCATAGCTTACCGAACTTCACGTGGACAAAGATGCTGCGACACAGGAGCCATCGCGGCTTTCTGTCACGCAGGAAACCGTCTAGTATTTTTCTCCTTCTTGTTACACTGCCCACAAACACTACTCCACACTCTCTTTTCTTTAGGTCTTTAGACAAATCTTTCTAGAAATCATTCATATCTTTTTATCTCCTCCTCCTCCTCCTCCTCCTCCTCTTCATTGTCTCATGTCCTTCCTTGCTATACATCGCAACTTAGTCACAGTAATTGATCTTTACTTCCCTAGCGCAATCTTTACCCACATAACACTTTGTTTTTATCTCAAACTCTCAAAGTTTATTTTTTAAGTATATGTAGCTATGTATGTGTATGTATGTATCTGTGTATGTGTATGTATCTGTTTACTTTTCTATTCATTTTTCTGCGTTCGTGAGGCTACCCATGGGTCCCATCTGAAAACCAGCGCCGCTTACTATCCTCGGATGGTTAGCAGCAACACGCTGAGACGGGACCTGTTTGACCCACACAGCACGGAAGACCATATTATTTGTAATTACCTACCTATATTATATGTACTTAATTTTTATCTTGTGTGTTTCCTGTTTCTTTGTATAATTTTTCTTTGTTAATAAAATCTGTTTGTAAGTAGGTATGTTCGTTCTGTATATGTTCCGTTTTCAATAGTCTGTCCTGTGTGTGTGTCAAATAAATGTATTTTCTTTCTTTCTTTCTTTCTAACCGCTCTTTCGGAAGATCAGACCGTGACTGAAGATGGGTCACTGCTAAGTAATACACATAGAATATTATAATTCTGAGTAAGTATCTCGTAAGCATAACTCCTTACAATACAAGGATATAACATCTCCCCCTTTAAGAGGAGACTTAAGGGTTGATTCTAAAGTCTCCGTGATACTAAATTTGACTTCTAATTGGAGCAATGTGATCCAGTTCTAGATCAGAATTTTGTCTATCTTCTAAATGTGTTACAGGCTGTGGTGATGAGTTATTTGATGTGAATTGTAAAGCTTGGTTGCCACCAGGTTTACAAGGATAAAAATGTCTAAAAGCTAAATAACATAAAAATAAAGTAATTACAATATAAATGAGAATAATCGAACTTGAGTAATGTGCCCCATATCTTATTATATGCGGACTGTTGTCAATTTTCTGTAAGTTATCTAAAAGGGATTCTAGTACAATTTTGTTCTTTGAATTAAATTCATCCAAATCTATATATTGTAAATGGATAGGGGACACATCTTCTATAAGACTATTGAATCTTACTATGTTACAACAGGTGTCATTAATTAAATTGAAATCCGGTATGCTGTTAATAGGTGATGTAATGTTTATTACATCATACTTAGGTATAAGTGTAATACTTTTACAGTATCCAGTATATTCCTTAGGTATAGTAAGTATTCCCGTGGATAGTATTGTTGTTTCGTAAAGTTTTGAGTTCGCACAATCAATTGAGATTCTATTTGGTTCTGATTGAATAAAAATCCACTTGTTATTTACTAAAGGTTTCCAGATATCCATTGTCCTGAATATGAATTTAATTTCGCACTGCTTTGGTATTTCACTAATCACTTTGGTCAGTAATTCACTCTCACAGGTAGGTCTAGCATCGGCTGCGTAGACATTTGTGACGTCACAAATAAAGTTACCCGGGATTACAGTTCTGCAGTTATTCAAATCGTCTAAATTACAATATTGAGATTTGTCTTTAGTCATTGCAATATATTTAGTACTAGGTATAATTAAACTGAATTTATTAGATTCTTTGACATTATATGGTGTAGGTAAGGCAATATTATGGAATAATAAGTATTCTTTAATACCAACTAATGGTACCTGTAAAACAAATATAATCTTATAATCTACATAATAACAAACAAGCTTAGATACACTTAAAATATGATGAACGGTGTTTACGTCTAGAGTTACAGGTAATCTTAAATCACTAGGTAAGTATCTGTAGTTATTGGCAAGCTCTCGGTACAATTGCTGTGAAGTTATAATCGATGGATGTAAGATATTTTGGCTGCTGAACAAAGTAGCGTTGATTAGGTGTTCCAGTTGGAATGACAAGGTAAGTAGTGAGGTTTCTAGGCTATTAAAAATTTCATCTACATTAAGAAGAATGCGTAATCCATTGATTTCTTCAGAAATATTCCTCACGTTATGCGAGAGGTTGTCAATAGTTTCATTTAATTTAGCTTCGTTACTCTTAATTTTATTCAAGGTGTCATTATAAGATCTTATGATTGAGGTAGTGACCAAAATATTTTCTTTCATTAATGAAACCAATTGTTTCTCATTATCTCGAATAGATTCTATGGCTTCGCTATATTTTAGGGCGTCATTTTCATTTAAAGTGCCAAAGATCTGTTTCAATATAGTTCCTATACCTCCTATCCAAGCACGTTTTAATCGGTTATCAAATAAGTGTGAGATAGATTCAAATTCCCTGTTTATATCTTGTTGTCGTACAGCTAAAGGTTTTAATCTGTTATGACATTCTATTTCAATTTCTAGGATTCGAGTTTGGTTACATAAATATATAGTCGTCTTCAAAGCTGATTCGATGTTTTGTATGTGTGGTGCAAAATGAGATATGTCCAATGGTATCAAAACATTTAAGTAGCCGTTATTAATTTTCACTGTGCCCAAGTAGTCAAAATAAATGTCTGAACTTGAAGTAACTGGTTGAAGATATTCCTGATACGATTGACCCCGAGTTGTAACTCTGCAAGTAATAATTAGAATTACGACTAAACCTAAATAAGGTAAGTTATGTATATTTCTTTAAAACGTAACCTATATGCCTAATACTTACGTGCTATTTCTATTAATTGCTAACTTATTTATCTAAACCATTCACCAACAGAATTATATTATAGATTGTTCCCGACATCAGCGAGTTTCACTTGATCGTAGTAACATGACGCCGGTTGATGAGTAAGGTAAGTGTATTATTGCCATTGATCTTTACTATTTTGTAAGGTCCCTTCCAGACGGGGGACAAGGCCTTACGCAGCCTTAGGTGGTTTTTTAAATATACGTAATCATCGATTATATATTTGATTGGACGAGTATGGATGTCATATAAAATTTTTGAAGATTCCTTTGATTTTCTAATAAACTCTATGGCTTTTTCTCGAGAATATTTCAGTCTATTTTGCAACATACCGACATAATCAGGATACGTGGCTCCCTGTGGCTCGTCATATATGGAGTTGGGTATAAATGGCTTGCTACCAAACACTAACTCATACGGTGTAAAATGCGTTGTAGAATGGATAGCTGTATTATAGGCGAGCATTCCTGTGTACACATAACGAGGCCAATTCGTATGTTCGGCATTGGTATAGGGTTTGAGATATTCTTTTAGGGTGGAATGACTTCTTTCCAAAGCTCCTTGAGTTTGAGGATGATAAGGAGAAGACCATAGGTTTTTAATTTTGAGGAATTTGCATGTCTTTTTGAATAGATCTGATGTGAAGTTTGTGCCTTGATCGGTAACAATTATTTTAGGGATTCCGAATATAGATATGTAGTGAAGTAGGCCCTCGCAAGTTTCTTCTGCTGTAGTACTACGAATTGGGTAGGCTGAAGAGAATTTGGTGAGGTCATCTTGGATGGTAAGGATAAATTTTAATTTTGCGATACCAGATTCAGGAAGTGGACCGACAATATCGAGGGATATGCGTTGCAATGGTTCGGTCGACGTACTGGTAATTTGCATGGGAGCACGGTTTACTTTTCTAAGTGCTTTATTCTCTTGACAGGGTTTACATTGTTTTACATAGGCTTCTATGTCACTTCGCATGCCTTTCCAATAGTATGTTTGCTTTAATCTATTGTACATGCGTGCTGAGCCTAGATGACCTGCTATAGGGATAAAATTTTCTTAATTTCGGTTAGAGCAAGGTATATAACGTTATTGTGATAGATATTTACTTTAATTTTCGTGTCATGAAAAAGGTAAGTTAGAATATTATAGATTTTGATAAATGAATGCTTTTCGAAAGGATTCTTTAAATCGGAAAGGCCAATCTCATTTATATTTCCTAAAACTACTAATTCGTTTCTAATTCTTTTCAGGGTTTCGAAGATTTCTGGATAAGATGCCTGATCAAAATGATGGACTTTGAAAAACAGCAGATAATACGCTTTGTTATTAAGATTTACCTTTTTAAACAGGAAGAGTTCTTTTTCAGAATCACATACACTAGTATTGACTTTTGAATCATTTAGAATTTCTGGAATATAAGGATTGGACTCATCTAAATCGATGGAGGTAGGTACTAGGATAATTTTAGCAGGAGATTTCATGAGACTTTCGTTATGCTCTTTGATTTCTGTGTTAAATGATTTATTTTTTTCTGACATTATTTTCAGGAAAGTGGGATAATCATCGACAGGTAAGTCTGGATTAGCACTCGTAGATGGCATAGGGTCATAATCAGGATGAATATCGGATAAATTTGGAACGGATTGAGGTAAATTATCAACTTCATTTTCGATTTCATCTCTAAGGACATCTGGGATATTGGACGGTAAGTTTATATCAGGTAAGGGCAGGATGTCCTCATAAGGATCAATAAGATCTGGATCTTGGGATGCAATTTCATCGGGATTAAACGAAGGTGGAGATATAAGTAGATCCATTAGGTCCCTATCCAATTCTGGATTGGGTTCCCCTACGTTGATAGCATTAGACGGTTCCGTCGGCTGGACAGGATTGACGGGAAACCGTGATAGGGCATCGGCATTTGTGTTGATTTTCCCTTTCTTATGTTGAATATCATATTCAAACTCCTCCAGCTTTAATCGCCACCTAATGAGTCTTGAACCTGGGTCTTTACAATTGAATAACTATTGCAATGGTTTATGGTCTGAAAGGATTATAATGCGATGGCCATAAAGATAAGGTCTGAACACTTTGGTTCCGAAAACTATGGCAAGACATTCCTTTTCTGTCACACTATAATTGGATTCGGCTTTATTTAGTGTGCGAGATGCATAGGCTATCGGACGGTCTTGACCAACTAGACCTTGGGATAATATAGCAGATATAGCATAGTTTGAAGCATCACATGTGAGGTTGAAAGGTTTTGTGAAATCTGGATACGCTAGGACTGGGGCAGAAACGAGTTTTTCCTTTAGGATTTCAAAAGCGAGTTGATGTTCGTTCTGCCACGAAAAGGAGACATCCTTCTTTAGTAAGAACGTTAAAGGTTTTGCTAGTTTGGCGAATTCGGGTATAAACCGTCTGTAACCAGACCCAAAAATGACTTAATATCTTTCGGAGACTGGGGAACAGGGTACTCTGTGACCGCTTTCGTCTTATCGGGATTTGTTCTGACGCCTTTTTCGCTGATGATGTGGCCTAAATAGGCAACCTCTTTCCGGAGGAATTCACATTTCTCGGGCTGCAGTTTTAAATTGAATTTTCGGAGTCTATCAAAGGCAGATTCGAGATTGGATATATGTGAATTCAGATCAAATGAGTAAATTACTATATCATCTAGGTATACGAAACATCTAGAGCCCTGCAGCCCTGTGAGACACATGTTCATCAACTTCTGGAACGTGGAAGGTGCATTTTTAAGCCCAAATGGCATTCTGGTGAACTGGTAATGACCTTGAGGTACAGAAAATGCGGTTTTTGGAGCGTCTTCTGGAGATATGAGTATCTGATGGAAGCCAGACGCAAGATCTAGAGTGGTAAAATATTTACTTTTCCCCAGCTGGTCTAGGATTTCGGATATTTGGGGAATAGGGTACGTTTCCCCGATAGTTATGTCATTTAACTTCCGGTAGTCAATGACTATTCGCCATTTTCGCTGGCCTTGAGAGTCTAACTTTTTGGGAACTATCCAAATTAGAGAACTCCAAGGAGAAGAGGATGGTTTTATGATGTTGCTCTCAAGCATCTTGTTGATTTGATTATCGACTTCTTTTTTATGAAATTCTGGGAAGCTATAGGATTTCGTGTGGATAGGGATATTACTATTAGTTTTAATCTCATGATTAAGAACATTAGTATAGGACAATTGGTCATCGGGTAGATGAAAGATATCAGAATATTGGGAACATATTTCCGTAAGAGCATCACACTCCTCTTGATTAAGATGATTGGTTCTCAATGAATTCATGACCGCGATCGTGCGGTTGGAAGTGTCATGTGGACTAGCGCTAAGTTGGACTGCATAGGCATTTAAAGGTTCAACTTTGAAATTTAAATTAGAATTTACACTGATAGGAGATTCGGATGTGTTCACTACTGAAAGGTTTACACGATTGTTTTCTTTTACCTTGACAATGCAATTGGAAACTAACAGATTGTTGGACAAATGTTGATCTTGAATGATGCCTTCGGTGAGGTGATTTGGGTTTTGCACCGAATATTCAATGATGGTTTCGGTACGAGGTGGAATGACATAAGAAGAATTTAAAAAATGCAATTTAATGTCTTGTTTTCCTAACCTCAGGACATCGGTGGTGTAGTCGATTTTACACCCAAAAGCTGTGTGCAGATCCGAACCGATAATGCCATCATAAGGTAAGCTTATGTCTTTGATGACATGGAATCTGTAGGATATGAATTTGTCGTTAGGCAACTGGAGTTTGAGTTGAAAATGACCCTCGGTTGGCGTCGGAACGTCACCAGGGTCTATGCCTTTGAGTTTTATGGATTCTTGGATTAATTTTGGATTATTCAGAATACATGACTTCTTCAGGAGACATACTGCAGCACCGGAGTCCACGAGTAATGTCAAAGGAATATTGGAAACATTTGAATAGAGAAGTGTGTGCGGCAACATTCTTTTGGATATATCGAGATTTACTTCGTAAATGGGACTGTCAGTTTGGGGCTGGTTATCCTGTCGGTTAGTCCTTGGATTTAGGATGGGACTGTCAGTTTGGGGCTGATTACCCTGTCGGTTAGTCCTTGGCTTAAGAATGGGACTGTCAGTTTGGGGCTGGTTACCCTGTCGGTTAGTCCTTGGATTTAGGATGGGACTGTCAGTTTGGGGCTGATTACCCTGTCGGTTAGTCCTTGGCTTTAGAATGGGACTGTCAGTTTGGGGCTGGTTACCCTGTCGGTTAGGCCTTGGATTTAGGATGGGACTGTCAGTTTGGGGCTGATTACCCTGTCGGTTAGTCCTTGGATTTGGTGTTTGAATTGTGCCTTTTCCTACTGATTGTCTAGCGCGGCACCCTCGCAAGACAACACCTCGTTTAAATCGTTCTGGGGATCCTCATATGGAAGAGGTGCCATTTCATCTTCTGGCATCTCGGATATATGATTCACCCTATTATTACCAAAGTTACCACGGGAGGTATTCGGATGTTGGTAACCTGGCGAATTGAATTTATTGTTATTGAATTCCCTCTTTTTACAGTTGCTAATGTTATGCCCGACACCTTTGCAGTATCGGCAGAATAATGCGTTGCCAGTCTTAGGTTGACTGGTATTCACCTGACCAGGTTGCGGATTCGGCCTTGGGCCTGAGACTTGAGAAGGACCTGGTTTGAGCTTTGGATTAAATTTGAAGGTCTCTGCTGTTGATCGTTTATATAAGCTTTGCTGGATCCGTTCCTCTGAAATTGCCATGTTTACGGCCTCATTCAAGGTCTTCGGAGACCTGCACCTAACAATATTATAAATTCGAGGATGCAGTCCCATGAGGAAATGATGGAGGGCTAGATCCTCCATTGCAGCGACACGACCAGGCAGTTTTTTTGCCTTTGTGTTGGATAAGGTGATTTCAGTAAGCAACTGGGAGAGATATGTTTCCACACGCAATGAGAATTGGTTGACACTATCCTGCGGGCCTTGCCTGCTCTCTTGTAGCTCAGTGAGAAGGTGAGCGTAGTGTTTACGCTCACTGAATTGAGTTTTAATGAACTCTTTTAACTGATCCCAGGATGAGAACTCTTTAATTGAGCAAGCAAGCTCCGCCTTGCCACTCAGTTGACTGAGAATGAATTTAAAAAGGATTGGTTTTTGAGCCTCCGAAGCAAGTTCGTATGCGTTATTACAATTAATGACGAACGAGTTTACGGTTTCGCGACTGCCATCATATGGTTTAATACACTTGAACAAAATGTTCAGCTCAATTTCGGCCATTATAGCAGCAGCTGCGGCTGATCTCGTAAGTCGAGGCGAACTAAGAGGTGATTTTACCTCGCTCATGCTGGGAGACTTTTCTACCTCTTGGACATTAATTGCTAATTTACCGTCCTCTGCCTTAGGAATTTTTGGCATAATAGCTCTGAATTAATTACAAATACTGATTATATTAAATTAAATTCTCAACTGAACCCTAAAAATCAGTTAACTAATGCAATGCAATGACTAAAGACTTACATTAGTGCGTAGGCGACGGCTACCGCGAATTGCATGAGCGGCATTCCGGACGCGATAAGGATTCGTTGGAGACTGGCGAGACGGTAATCGATTCTTGAATATTTTGATGTGAACTGGATATCAGGATAAAATGTAGAATGCTTCTTAAGGATATCACGACACGATGCACGACATAGAGGATACATGATACGGGATGTCAATGCAGGATTCTCTTGCAGGATACTGTTGCAGGAAACCACGACGTACTGAATGATGTCACGATAGCATGCACGACGTCATCGAGGATACAGGATACGAGACGCCGATGCAGGATACTGGATGTCAACAGACAAGTGAGTAGTTACAGGAGCTCTTACAGCTGGAGCGTGAAACCGAAGGTAAGTAGCGTATAACTTGAACTTTCACTTCCACTTTCACTTTCACTTGGATAGTTTTATTCCAGGATACTGAGGAATTTATTTGAGTCCGGTTGAGGAATTTAGACGATCTTCCGTAATTAAGGACACTGGGAAATTCGGTATCCCACCGCTGCCACCAAATGTTATACGACAGAAGTCCGAAGGGGTTTTAAAAAAGATATTTTACTGATTAAGAGTTTAATAAAGGATTAAGATACAATTAAGGATATTATTTTAACCCCCGGACGCAACCGCTCTTTCGGAAGATCAGACCGTGACTGAAGATGGGTCACTGCTAAGTAATACACATAGAATATTATAATGCTGAGTAAGTATCTCGTAAGCATAACTCCTTACAATACAAGGATATAACAGCTCGCTTGAAATTTCCCGTTCCTGTGGGAACTGCAGGATAAAAACGACATAAAATACTCTTATCAAAGTGACGTGACACTTCATGTAATTGACTTCATGTCAATGAATGACGACGGTTAAATTATATGGATATTGTTCATACAAAAATACTAAAATCTGATTAAAGAATGGGGTGGGAGTAGGAGGGTGAAAAATACTATACGACCTATAATCATAGCTATCAAATATACAAAACAAAAATCATTAAAATCGGTACACCCGTTTCGGAGGAGTGAGACCACAAAACCGTGACACGAGATTTTTATATATTAGATTAGGTAGGGTTGTCTAACTCGCCACTCGATCTAACAACACAAACTGTTTAGTCCCAAAAAACATCTGGGAATTTCGCCTCTAAAGTCATTACTTAGCCAAACGCAGACGAAATTACTTCTACCTATTGTTTGTTGGTATTGTCATAGGAATAATTTGTTGCGAGACGACTGTTTTTAGACACCCCGTAGTTTAGACAAATATTAGTTTAGTGACAATGTGTTTCTAAATTAAAGAGCTTTCAGGTGTAGTGACTATTTAAGGTAAAACTTAAATCAAACGAAGTAACTTTACTAAGATGATTTATTTCAATCATTATTATAAATACTTTATAAATAAAATACAATTTAATTGCAGGCTAAGGAATTATTTTGACATTTATTGAATATTTAGTTGAGTATATTTTTAGTGTCATTTTTTTTGTATTATTGATTTGAATAAATTGTTAGCTAGTATTGAAATATATTTAGTTGAAATAATATTTGTTATACACGATTTTGGAAATTATTTAATTAATAAATTATTTATTATGAACGAATACAAGATTTATCACGTACCGTTTTATCGGTGTTACAACTGACAATGTTTCCGTTCAATTCGTGAACCTTGATTAGAGTGTTATCAATTCGTTTCGAGCTGGGTCTTGCCTTGGAAACATTGTCGGTCGTAACACCGATAAAACGATACGTGATAAATACCGTATTTATAATAATCAAGAGTAACTATTTATTGGATACTCCGGTGGTATACAGACTGGTAGCCGGTTGATGCCTAAGCGGTTGCTGGTTCGAAAAATTGGTTAAGCGCGTGTTGCACCACACACAATGAAGGGTTCTGTAGCTAGTACATCTGTATTTATTTCTATATTACAAATTTCACTTAGAATACTTTCGTGATTAATTTCAATTATTATTATAAATACGGAATTTATCACGTACCGCTTTATTGGTGTTGCGACCGACAATGTTTCGGTTCAATTCATGAACCTCCATCAGAATGAGTGCGGTCTGCTTCGAATAACGTCTCGCCTTGCATTACGTGCCACACGCAGCCTTCTGCGCGCGAGTCGACGGGCACGGTGGTGGGGATAGCGTCAACGGTGGACCAATGTGTTGACAGGCTGCATCGTCATCATTATCATCACTGCTGCTCTCTTCGGTGATTCTCGGTATAGGCAGACAACAGGTACCTATATTACAAAGTTAATTTTGCATTTGGTTTTGGTAATTTTGTATGAAAATTATATAAACTGTTTGCAAATCTTACTATATACGAGGGGTGATCCAAAAGTAATGATAATCAATAATAAACACAATGAATAAAATAAAAAAAAAAATTATTTCTCAACATAGTCTCCTAGCAAGTCTATACATTTAGTCCATCTCTTTTCTAAACCTAAAAATCCCTTAGAAAAAAATCTTTATCTTGACTCTCAAAAAAGTCCTCAACCGCGGCCATCACGTCGCTATCATCGTCAAATTTCTTGCCTCGGAGGTGTTCCTTGAGTCGTGGAAAGAGATAGAAGTCACTGGGGGCTAGATCTGGTGAATAGGGGGGGTGTTCCACCAGCTCGAAGCCCGCTTTCTGAATGGCAGCCATGGCAATTGCAGCTTTGTGAACCGGTGCGTTGTCTTGATGGAACAGCACTCGAGCCCGCAGTTTGCCTCGCCTTTTCTCCTTTATAGCCTCCCGCAATCTTCTTATTTGTTCTGCATAGTAGGAGCCTGTAATAGTGGCCCCCTTTTCCAAGTAGTCCACCATGATTATTCCTTTAGAGTCCCAAAAAACAGACGCCATAACCTTCCCTGCTGAGCTTGACACTTTGAATTTCTTCGGCGTCGGTTCATCGGATCGTTTCCATGTCATCGATTGTTGTTTTGTTTCAGGATCAAAATGGTGGATCCAGGTCTCGTCCATGGTCACAAAACGTGACAAAAAATAAAAAAAACTTGAGAGGTGTCAAGGGACACCCGGATGGAACGAAGTTCCTTTCGATTAATTAGTGAAGGAATTGTAATAAAATTTTATTTTTTTTAAGTTATAACAAAAACCCTGTACACACTCAACAAAAATAATCGTCGCGACACCACACTGTTCAATGCGAAATAGAAATGAAAATATCTGGCTTGCTTTCTATAAGAGAGAGAGAGACAGACAGAGAAACATGCGACGCCGCACAGCTTACAATAGCTTACTATAGCAAAAAGTGTCGTGACAACTTTTCGTAAGAATTTTTTCCGTCTAGCCCCCTTTCACAACGCGCGATTATCTTTGTCTGCCTGAAACTTTTCGAGATTTGCTCTTGACATGTCGTCTCGTTTTTTCTTTTGCTCGTCGTTTAACATTTTCGGTACCCAACGCGCGGAGACCTTTCTCATACGCAATTCGTTCGCAAGGATTCTTTGAATGCTGCCATATGAGATCCCTGTGACCTCAGCTACATGCCTGATAGTCACTCTTCGATCTTCCAATACAACTTCTTCAACTTTTTTCACATTTTCTTCAGTGAGGGACGTCGATGGGCGTCCTTCGCGGTGTTCGTCTTCTGTCGATGTTCTTCCCAGCTTAAACTCCTTAGCCCAGCGTGCAACTGTGGAATATGGAGGAGAAGAGTCCCTTAATGTTTCCACCAAGTCGCTGTGTATGTCTTTGGTACACATTTTTTTCAAGCAGAGGTATTTAATGACAGCTCTGATTTCGTGTTTTTCCATTTTTATGTTCACTCCTTGACAGTCCATATTCAAATGAATGTAGCTCCCTTAGGACGTGTCTTCATCTCACACACCGGCGAAGCCGGTGTGGGGGATGCAGTGCCGGGCTTTTTGGCCCTTTCCTGCGGAGTTCTTACCGCCCCCCGTTTCAACGGGGGGGTCATCGGGTCGGCTCGCGGAGCCTCAGGTTTGCTACTCACGCGTTACTGGCCGCCCGATGCTCACTCCGCAGGGAGGATCTTCGGACAGTCGCCGCGCAGGTACCTTCAAAGGAAGATGGGTAGGGGGAAGGGATGAGGGAGGGATACCCCTATCTGACGACGCCTGGTCGTCGTCAGTGTCTGTGGCCAGTTCCCGCGGGTACGGCTTACTCTTCGGTGGTCTTTCTGCGAGAGGGGCCAGTTCTCGCAGATGAGAGTAAGTGGAGTTATCTAGGCGCTCGAACATCCTGGTCGCTAAGCGGCCTATAAATTGATCCAGACTTTCAATTTTCAGGTCCCGCTGTATGGTGGCGTTTCGAACGTACCGTGGCGCGTTTACGATCGTCCGGAGGCATAGGCTTTGCTGACTTCGCAGTATCTTTCTGTGGCCTTTGGCTAGCAAAGCATACCACGCGGGGGCCGCGTATGTGAGACGCGGGCGGACGTACGTCTTATACAATCCAACCTTCATTCGGAGCGGAATGTTGGACTGCAGGACGGGCTTGAGTAGCGCTCGGGTTACGCTCGCTAGACCGCGGACGTCCCTTGCGTGCTTTCTCATCGTGAGGTTGCGGTCTAGAGTTACTCCCAGGTATTTCGCCGTGTGCGACCAGGCCACGGGTTTATCCTCCAGAGTGAGCTTCGGCGGCAGGGTGAGCCTCTTCGAGAATGCCACCGCCTGTGTTTTACTCACGTTGACACTCAGTCTCCATTTAGTAAGCCAGGCGGGGAGCTCTGTTAGGACCCTTTGCATTTTGGTGGCGGCGTGGTTAAGGTTCATCGACTTGGTGATGTATGCTGCGTCGTCCGCGTAAAGGGCCAACAGAGCGTCTTCGGTGATGGGAATGTCATCAGTGTATCGTGAGTAACACACAGGGGAGAGGCAGCTGCCTTGCGGTACTCCCGCCTCGATGGGTCGTCTGGAGGAGAGCGCTTGCTCCACGCGCACTGAGAAGCTGCGGCCATGTAGGAACGACGCTATTACCTTCACCACCTTCTGCGGTATTGGTGAGGTAGCCATCTTGTAGAGGAGTCCCGCGTGCCAGACTCGGTCGAACGCTTTTTCCATATCCAGGAATACTGCGACTGAGTGTTCGCGCCTGTTGTAGGCGGTGGTGAGGTGATGCAGTACCCTAGTCAATTGGAGCGTCGTGCTGTGTTCAGACCGAAATCCGTATTGTTCTGGACGCGGGGGGATATAGGGATTAATGTGGGTGAGGAGGAGCTTTTCAAACAGTTTCGATAGGCTGGGAAGAAGGGTGATAGGACGGTAGCTCTCTGGGAGCAGGATGTTTTTGCCGGGTTTCGGTATCATGATAACCCGGCCGGATTTCCAGGGGGAGGGGAAGTGACCGCTTCGCATGATCCCGTTGAAGAGCCGGGTCACGGAGGCGATCGTTTTGGGGGGGAAGTGACGAATGGCAGCGTTCGTTATATTGTCTTCGCCGGGTGCCTTCCTTGGCTTTGTCCGACGTATGGCCCGTTGGACTTGCCCGGGAGAGAAGAAAATACCTTCTGCGGTGTCTGCCTCCTGGGTATCAGCCTTGAGGTAGTTTTCGACAAAGGCTTCCACTTCTATTGTGTGTGCCGGGTCTTTGTCTGGATTGTTTTTGAACTGTGCCTCAAGGCTATCTGCGAAGATTTCCGCTCTGTCTTCAGCTCGGTATCTGGGGTTACCATCTTGGTGTCTGAGAGGTCGAATCGGGGTTGGTGTGTTCCTCAGCTGTCGACAGAGTTTGTGGAGTGATGCCCAGTCATCTGTGGCGTCATCTATCCTTCTCTCCCATTCCTTGGCTTTGTCTTCTTGCAGCTCTGCCTTCACCTCGTCGCAGAGGGCGTTCAATTTGGTTTTCAGACGTGGGTCCCTTGTTCTCTGCCACTCTTTCCTCAGCCTACGTTTCTCTGAGAGAAGTCTGGTCAGGTGTGCCGGTGTTTTGGTGAGTCTGTTTTGACGAGGTGGTAGTGAGGCTTCGGAAAGTGCCCTTTGGATTGCGCTCGTGATCTCCCCGGCCAGTTTGTCCACATCTGCGGGGTTTTTCACTGGCCTTGTGGGGGTTGCGGTGTGTAGGGCTTCTGAGAACAAGGCCCAGTCGATTCCAGGTCTTGGTGGAGGAAGTTTTAGGGCGGCCGGGCTGGTTTCCACAACCATCAGGATTGGTTGGTGGTCCGACTGCAGTTCATCCAGGAGTACCTCCAGCTTTGGGTGTTGAGGCAGCTGTGCGTGGACTGCGAGGTCAATGACGTCTGGGAGTTGGTTGGCTATCTCTGGATAGTGGGTAGGCGTATCAGTGCCTGCGACCTCGTAGCCGTGAGTATCCGTGTATTGCTGGAGGATACCCCCGTCTCTGTTTCTGGTGTTCGAGTTCCAGTTCCTGTGCTTGCAGTTCCAGTCCCCGGCCGCTATGATTGGGCGTCCCGGTGCGGTTGGCAGCAGCTTTTGGAGGTCCATATGTGCTAGGGGCGTTCCTGGGGGGTGGTAGATGGAGTGGACTTGGATGGGTGTTCCGTCTATGCAGATCTCAACCCCCAGTGCCTTCATGGACCTCAAATCCAGCTCTGGGAGCGGCTGGTGTATCAGGCGTCTCCTCACCAGGACGAGCAGGCCCCTGATGCATCTTCCTTCCGCGTTCTGGTCGTCCCTTCGGTAGATGTGGTAGCCCGGGAACTTTGGCTTGTCTGATGGCTTGAGGAGGGTCTCGCTGATGAGAACCACGTCTATGTTCTGCTCTTTCAGTAGGGGCCTCAGTAGCAAGGTTTTGTTCCCTTTGCTCTTACTTTTGAGGCCCCGAGCGTTCCAGAACAGGATTCTCAACTCCCTACCTTGAAGAGTTTCCCGATCCCGCTGAGCACTATTGGGATCGGGTCTCCCCCCGTTCGTAGGGTTTGCAGAACCTCCTGCAAGATTTGTAGGGCCGTGTCCAGCAGCTCCAACCGGTCGCTGTCGTAACGGTGAGTGGTCTTGGGCGGTAGGGGTGCCGGTCTGTGCGGTTTCCCCCCCCTGCGCTTGGGTTGTTGCGGTG
Organism: Philereme transversata; assembly: GCA_963924445.1. NCBI lineage: Eukaryota > Metazoa > Arthropoda > Insecta > Lepidoptera > Geometridae > Philereme > Philereme transversata. The sequence goes on along the minus strand of OZ004338.1, from coordinate 12,265,172 downwards.
GTGGTGGTTGCGGGTTGGAGTGCTGGCTCAGTGGGTGGTGTTCCTGTTCCTGGGGGGCGGGGGTCGGGAGGGCTCCTGGCCTGGGAGTCCGTTTCCCGATCACCGCTGGCAGATCGGTCCGAGGGGGCTGCGGGGGCCCTGGTGGGGGAGCGTCTGAGTCTGAGGATGAGGGGTCCTCTGTCACTCTCACCCGCTTGGTCTTCCTCCTCCTCTTTTTGGTGGCCTTCCCTGTCTGCGGGTTATTCGCTGGGGCCATCAGCGACTGGCCCGCGGTCTCCTTCACCGTGTGGTGGAGGGGTGTGTATGGGGCCGGGGGCCGAGTCTGAGTCTGGGTCTGGGGGAGTGCGGGGTTTTGAGCTCCGCTGTTCGCAGAGCGCTCCCTTCTACCTCCTCGATGGGGGGCCGCGGATGCGGTGGAATGGGCCGTGGTGCCCGCCCTCTTGTTCCTCGCCTCCTTTTTATAGACCGGGCACGTCTTGTTGTTGGCGGTGTGCGCCCCCTCGCAGTTTATGCACGTTGGGGGCATTTCGCGCGGTCGGGGGCAGTCGCCCGCGAAGTGCGGTCCTCCGCACCGTACACAGGCGAGTGGTCGGTGGCAATTATGGCTGCTATGCCGGAAGGCTTGGCAGCGGTGACACTGAGCGGGGCCCTTTTTACCCCTCCAGCTTTCTATTACCACCCCGGGCATGTTCAGTAGCTCCGTCACATTATAAATGTCCGGGGTGAGGTTGGGGGTTTTCTTCAAGTTTCCGAAGAATATGCACCCTGGGCGACCTTTGGATGGGCGGACGGCCCGTATGGCCTCCGGTTCGTAGCCTAACCGGCGGAGGTCGCCCTCTATTTCTTCGGTTGGGGTGTCGGCGGGGAGTCCACGAATTGCCACCTTAAGATTGAGCTCCTCGGGGAGAGCGTACGAAAACCATACTACTTTTTCCGTACGCTCTATTGTGGTCAGGTACGCCTGTACGGTGCGGTATTCCTCTCCGGTCGCTGGCGAGAACCTAACTCCTTTTCCGTACGGGCGGGCATTTGGTGGGTGGCCTAGACGCTCCTTGAGCGCTCTAAAGTGCGTGGCCCAGTTGGGTAGCACTTCCACTATTAGTGGGGGGTACCTCGGCTTAATAGCGGCGGTCGGCTTGTCGGAGTTTGACGCGCCTTCCGGGCTATGAGGCCGAGGGGGTGGGGGGGGTGGCAGATAATGCGGGTAGTGTGGGTGAAGGTACCTTTTTTGCTCCTGCAGCTGATGCGTAGGAGGCAGCCTTTGATGTGGAAGGCTGCTGTTGGTCCTTGGGTGGTGGCTGCGGGCGTTCGGGCCTGGGCTCGCGTTGCGGGAGTGGTGTGGGGTGGGGCTTGGCGCATCTGCGCTTCACCTCCTCCTCCGATGGGCTGTCGTCGGCCCGCTTCCTACGCAGGCCTGGGATCGGGATGTCTGGGATCTCGAGGGTTTTGTGCCTCTCCACTGCGGCGGCTTCCTCGGGTGTGGGCGTCGCTGGGGCCGAGAGGTTCCTCTCGTCCTCCTCAAGAGTGCTCCTCAGTACGCTGAGGTATTTGGTGGGGAGGCACTTTGCCTCGATTAGCCTTTCCAGGATGATGTAGCTTCTGTCGATCTCGGATCTGGGCGACAGAGGCTTCATCACCTGTGGCTTGGGCGGGTTTGGCGGAGGCATCTTGTCCGCGGAGGTGGGTGGGGTTCCTACCGGCACTGGGCGCGGCATTGGGGTGCTGGGCTTCTTCTTTCTCTTCTTTTCCAAGAAGCGTTCTATTACCTGCCCTACGATCTCGGTTCGCGAACGCGAGGCCGAGCTGTCGCGGCCCGAGCTGGACGCGCGACTCGAGGGCAGGGATGTGTCGGAGGTTTCCGGGAGCAGGGAGTCCTTACGGGAGCTCCGACCTTCACGGGCGGGCCCACCGGAAGGGGCGTTAGTGTCCGACATCGCGCGTTAACACAACACGTCACCAACAGAGTCACGGCACAAAAACACACACACGTAGTTTGTGGCACTCGCCTTCGCGCGACCGGGGACTAGCGAGACGACGCCGGCACCGCGAAACCGTAATCCCGTTCGGGTTTAGCGGCTCGCGGTACTGGGTACTGCTGTCTCGCAGTCCGGAACTCGAGGGGGAAGGCGGTCCCCGCACACTTTTTACAGCGGGTCGGACTCGGCAGACGTTTCCAGAAGAAAACGCTGCCGAGATCGTTCGGAGCAAAGGGTCCGTGCGCGCGCGAATACTGTGTGGACGCGGTAGGCGAATGAGCCGGTCCGAATGTAGCTCCCGGGAATCGTGGCCTATTTATATGATTTTTTTTTCCTGAACTAGTGGGTAACTGAGCAAGTGACTGATATTTTTTTGTATTTTTGTGTGCACTAGAAATAACTGATTATCACTACTTTTTGATCACCCCTAGTACATAAGTTGGTCGACTACTGCTAGTTAACAAAATATTACAAAAACAAATTATACGCATATTACATATGTTGTAGAGGTCCTACCCAGGCTTCAATGATAGACTCGGTACTGTGCAAAAGTGGACTGTATTTACTTTTCTTCTTAGTTGCTAGTTTACAAGGTATAAATCGCGTTCTTGAATGATCACAAATTTCTGGTTAAAAACGGTTTATCTTTATACAAAAATACTCCTCGCCCTAGCCATGGTGCGGGGATCGTAATTCACGCTTTCACAAATCATGTTATACAATTCTTGATACATCGAAGTTTCCAGCAAAGTTAGACGGGGACTTATCTATAGCTATCTCACTCTTTTGACCGTTACAAGTTTAGCTACCTATTAACATTTGAATCTGATTCGATCTTATAACTACCAAATACATTTAAATCTAGATTCGATCCTGCCCCGTCTTTGATCGTCCGTTACAGTCTCCCCCCGGCGCAGATCCTCGCAGCCTTCTTATTCAATCGGGAGGACGATCAACCTTCTGACTGGCCTCCGGAAAATGCCTCCCCGCGTCCGCACCTCAGCGCTCCGAACTACTCCGTCCGGACCCGTAATCACGCGCTCGATCTGGCCCCGCGGCCATACGTTCCGAGGCAGCAAACCGTCCGCGATTATGACGACGTCCCCTTCTTTGACGTTCTCTTGCTGTCTTCTGACGTCGCCTCGCGGCGCCAACGTAGGCAAGTACTCGTCGATCCAGCGCTTCCAAAAGGAGTTTGCCAGAGCTTGTGCGGCGCGCCACGTCCTTCTGTCGGCTACGTCGCAGTCTCCCACATATGGCAAACCTACTGCCGTCCCCAATAAAAAGTGGTTCGGCGTTAAAGCTTCCTTTTCCTCTGGGTCCACGGGTACATGCGTTAAAGGCCGCGAGTTCACGGTGTGCTCGATTTCTGTCATTAGCGTATTCAACACCTCTCGCGGGGCACGTTCATTTAAGGTGATGGCTAGGGCTCTCTTCACCGTTTTTATCATTCGCTCCCAGGCTCCCCCCTGGTTTGGAGCACCAGGGTCGATGTACCGCCACTCGATCCGCTCTTTGAGTGCGTACTCTTTTAGGCCTGGGAGCCACTCTTCGTACGCCTTTTTTAACTCCACTTCTGATCCGTGGAAGTTCGTTCCATTGTCTGATACGATTGCACTAGGAGTCCCCCGTCGGGCAGCCATTCGCCTGATAGCCATAATAGCCGAGTCGGTGCTGAGACTCGCTATAAGCTCCACGAGTATAGCTCTCGTTACTAAACACGTAAAGAGCATACCCCATCGCTTCTCACGGCGCCGCCCGATCGCTACCCACATAGGGCCGAAACAATCGATGCCGCAGTTAGTGAACGGCCTCGTGTTCATCTCTAGGCGAATCTTCGGCAAGTCGCCCTTTACTGGCTTTTTTGGGTTCGCTCTCCTTATCTTACATAGCGTACAATCGTTCAGAACCGTTCTGACCGCCGGACGCAACCGCAGTATCCAAAATCGCTGGCGCAGATTGTTCACGATCTGTTCTCTTCCCGCGTGCTTATTCTTCTCATGTTCCCGCCTGATCAGTAGACGTGATAAGGGTCCCGTAAACCATCTATCGTCGCTCCGTAGCTGAGTGTTCCCCGATCGCGTTGCGTCGTCTGCTACGTTGAGCGCTGTGGGCACCCACCGCCATTGTTCTGGGCGAGTTAACTCAGCTATTTCCCCGAGTTGGTGCGCCACGTACGGAGTGAATCTCGTTTCGTCGTTCCTAATCCAATGTAGCACCGTCTTTGAGTCGCTCCAAAATGTTACATTTGTTTCTATGTCATGGCTTTTGACAATCTCCGCGGCAAGTCTAGCGGCGATTAAGCTAGCCTGCAGCTCCATTCGTGGTATGCTCTGTGCCTTTAGTGGCGCAACCTTTGCCTTTCCTGCTACTATAGCGATGCTCACGCCGTCTTGGCTGACATTTCGCCAAAACGCGACCGCAGCGAACGCCTGCTCGCTGGCGTCACAGAAAACATGAAGTTGTCGCTGTATTATGTCTGGTCTTGCGTCGTAACATCGCGGCAGTCTTAGGTCGGCGACGTAGCGTAAATTATTTTGCCATTCAAAAAATGTCGCCGCCTCCTCGGCTGGCAAAGGTTCATCCCAATCCAAGTTCTTTTTCCACAACTCTTGTAACATGATCTTTGCCGTAATCGTGTATGGACTCAGCAGGCCTAGTGGGTCGAACAACGACATAACTGCACCCAATGCCTCCCGCTTTGTTGGCGTTCGTGCCACATTCTTAACATCTTCAGGTACGCGAGGCATGGCAGTGTTAAAGGTGAGTTCATCCGTGTCGGTAATCCAAAGAATACCCAATGTCTTGCCATATACATGTGCATTGGCCGCTAGCTCTTTTGGTGCATGCGCTCGGTTCTCCGGGGTAATACTATCCAGTAAGCCTTCACGGTTTGCGCTCCAGCTTGCAAGTTCAAAACCCGCTTGTTGATGCACCTCTTGCACTTGTGCTATAGCTCTGGCGGCTATCTCTTCCATTTCAAAGCTGTCCACCCAGTCGTCCATGTAGTGGTTCCGAGTTATAGCGTCAAACGCTAGCGGGTGTGTCCACTCGTGATCTTTCGCGTTGCAGTTCCTGACGCTATGAGCCAGAAATGGAGAACTTCTCGCTCCGAATATCATGGACTTCATCATGTACTTCTGCGGTGGATCTGTTCGGTTGTCGCCGCGCCATAGAAAGTGTTGGGCTGTACGGTCCTCTTGTCTTATGGTCACCCTCAGGAACATGTCCCGAATGTCCGCAGTGACCGCGATCGGCTTCGTTCTGAAGCGAAACAAGACGCCATGTAATGTCTGTAGTAGATCTGGTCCGTCCAGCAGCGCGTCGTTGAGACATGTTCCATTAGCGCGCGCGGCGGCATCGAAAACCATTCTAAACTTCCCCGGCTTGTTGGGGTTTGTCACCGCGAAGTGAGGGAGAAACCAGAGACATTCGTTCTGACTCTGTTCCTCCTCGCTTTTTTCTGCATATCCCTTTTCTAGCAGCTTCTCCACTTGCGCGGTGTATGCACTTCTAAACTCCGGCGATCTGTCCATCTTACGTTCGATCCCATGTAAGCGTCGTATGGCCATGTCGTAGCTGGGCGGCATCTTCACCTCATCGCTGGCCCAAGGTAGTCCCACTTCAAAACGACCGTTCACTCGTCTCGCTGTTCTGTCGAAAATGCTTTGAGCCCGCTCATCCTTTGCGTTTGGCTTTCTTTTAATTGAAACGCCCAAAGCATCTATCTCAAAGTGTGCTTTAACGAGCTTGCTTAATTCCTCGTCTTGGTCGCTCAAAGTTTGTCCGTGCTAGACACCTTGGCACGTATGGACGTGTAGTACCGTCTTCTGCTGTCTTATTGTGCTCCTGGGGATTGATCCATGGATAACCCATCCCAGCTGCGTTAGTGATGCAGCTGGCTGGGTTCTCTTCCCTGTCAGAAGCTTCCTCGTCACAATAAGATGCCAGTTGTCGGCCCCGATGAGTATGCGTGGCTTCGCTGACGCATAGCACACGGCTTCTGGACGGAGTTTCTTCAAATGCGCGTATTTTAACACATCGGTACTGACGAGTTGATTTCCTAAGGTCAGGTTCTTCACAGTGCGCGCTGTGATCCGATGTGCGTCCGACTTGTGTCCTCGGATCACGATATCCACTACCCGACTCTCGGGTTCCCTCTGACTAGTCGTAGCCCCCACGATGTTCAAGGCTTTTGTCGGGCCTTCCGTTCCGATCATCGCGGCGATCTCTTCATCGATCAGAGTTATCGTTGATCCTTCGTCCAGTAACGCATACGTATTCATTTTCATGCCGTTACTGCCCTTAATCACGACTGGACACACCTTCAGTAGGACTTGATTCTTTGCTGTTACATGCGCAGATGCAGTGATGGCTGATTCTTCGGTCTGGCCCTGCTCACTGGCACCCTCGTTCCTTATTTTCGGCGCATGTAACAGTGCGTGATGCGGACGTGTGCATTCACCTACTCCGCATCGCTTGCTCTTGCACATAAAGCGTCTATGCTTGCTGTTCAGACAGCGAAAACATATGCTTGTCTCTTTGGCCCATTCCCATCTCTTGTCTACAGGCATCGCCGTGAGCTTTCTACACTCGACGGTTCTATGGTCGCCCCCGCAGCAACGGCACTCGTTCTTGTCCGTTGCTGCATTCCGTCTCGTTGAGGCTTCCTCATCCGATGCCGCGTTCTGTGTAGCGTACACCGACCCACGATTTCGTTCGTTCACCCTGGGTCGCTGCTCTGTAGGTCGGGCCTTTGAGGTGCTCTGCGAAGGCGTAGCTGTATACGCGTATCGCATTGCGCGATCTGCCTCTCTCATCAGGAACTGGGACAGCGTCAATATTTCTGGTTCATTTCGGCTGCCAAATTCCTCTGCATAGTCGCACCATTTTGATCGGATGTGCGGTGTCAACTTCTCGGCTACCTGTCGCGCAAACATCGGGTTCTGCAGGTAGCCGCGTTAGTCCATACAAGAGATGGCGGTTACTACGTTCTGTAGTTTGATGGCGAAAGCGTTTAACTCGCCTGCGGTCGCGCCCAGTCGCGGTAGCTTCTTAATCTCTTCTAACGCGTTGTCTATAATCATCTCTGGGCGACCGTAACACTGCTCCAAAGTCTTCATTATAACTGCCGGTTCGGTTGCAGTGTATAATAAAGCCGACACTGCTTGACGGGCTTCGCCTTTCAGGCATGTTCTAAGCCTCGCTAGATTCTCAGCCGATGAGATCTTGTGGATGGTCGTTGATTCCTTCATGGCTGCCTTGAACGGTAGCCAATCCCCCGCAGCACCTCCGAATACAGGTAGGTCGTACGTCTGTCTCGGAGATGGTCTACGGTGAGCCATCTTCTCTATGGCTTCCGTTAACCGATCAATCCCTCTGTCTCGCGTTCGGTCCGGCGTGAGTGATCTGTCTCGCACTTGTTCTGGCTCCCCCCGTTTATGATGGCGTTGGAGCCAGTCCTCTATTCTGTGTTCTGTGTCTAGGGCTCCGTTCCGTGCACCCGTGCCCTGGATGCTTTCTTGTTCATCTTCTTCCCGTATTGTAGCGACTTCGGCAATCAACCTCTTCCTTATAAGTTCCGCTTGAATATGGAGCTCTTGCCTCTTAATCTCGGCCAGTCGTTCTTCAGCTTCAAATTCAATTTGCCTGATCCTTGCCATCGCGCTGGCGGTGGAGCGTTGCGAGCGGACGGACGGGGCACGCCGGCGTTCGGGCTCGGCGTGTGCGGTCACTCGCGGTGCTACCTCGGTCGCGGGCGCGGGCGCGGTCGTCTCTGACGCTACGCGAGCGGAGGAGGGTCCCGCTTCGGCGGGTCGCGGCTCAACGGGAGCGTTCGGAAGCGCGGGTTCGGACGGGGACGCGGGGTAGTCTTCGTAGACGCGAAGTGCAGCCTTCTTCCCCCTCGTCACTGGTGGGCTCCTGGTGGTCATCTTCTTCAGCACTTGATGCCCCTACCTACCTAGCGGTCCCTAACACTAACACTAAAACCGCCCTAAGGCGTTTACCCGCTATTCCGACCGTTTGGCACCGTTAGGTGGCCGGAATAAACGGGCCGTGGACCAGCCACGTGAGGGGGTGGGGGGTCTTCACTCTTCGGGTGACGTCCTCGTTCAGTTGTCTTCAACGGACGCGGGCTTATCTTCAGGCACCCCGTGCCCTTGCGCCGGTCTTGACAACGTCGCACGTCGCACCGTTGGGTGATCTTCAGGCACCCCGTGCCCTTGCGCCGGTCTTGACAACGATGCTCGTCGCACCGTTGGGTGATCTTCAAGCCCGCGCCGTTTCTTCAGTGGTTATACGATGTAACTATTTCTTCAAAATCCAGTGGAGCGGGTCTTGTCGGCTCCGCAGGAACAACTGGTCCGGTCGTCGCAGGAACGGCTTATCCGGGTCGGAGGACCAAAACTTGTAGAGGTCCTACCCAGGCTTCAATGATAGACTCGGTACTTTGCAAAAGTGGACTGTATTTACTTTTCTTCTTAGTTGCTAGTTTACAAGGTATAAATCGCGTTCTTGAATGATCACAAATTTCTGGTTAAAAACGGTTTATCTTTATACAAAAATACTCCTCGCCCTAGCCATGGTGCGGGGATCGTAATTCACGCTTTCACAAATCATGTTATACAATTCTTGATACATCGAAGTTTCCAGCAAAGTTAGACGGGGACTTATCTATAGCTATCTCACTCTTTTGACCGTTACAAGTTTAGCTACCTATTAACATTTGAATTTGATTCGATCTTATAACTACCTAATACATTTAAATCTAGATTCGATCCTGCCCCGTCTTTGATCGTCCGTTACATATGTATTTTGTTAATTTTGAATGATTTTATTCTAACTTATTAATTTATTTACAGGAAGTCAATTTGTTGTTTTGTATAACAAAAATTTTAATGTAATAAATAAAACTAGAATGCTCATAAAACGCAGGGCGAAATTATTCTAGGAAATACATTTTAGCCATTGTTCGATCGAGGCAAACTCCTGGGGCACCTTGCCTAGCCTAGACCGTAGCTCACTAATAAAGCAGTTACGTTACTCCATAAGTATATGCTATTTGGTTATTATTTCAAATGCAGTCAACATTCGTGTTTTCAATTCCACCACACAAATACCGCATGCGGTATTCTTGGTTAAAATACGGTTACGTGCCTTATTTACTCTGGCGATTGCGCAACATAGTTTGTAACAATGAATTGGAAGATGTAAGGTCGGATGCTCTTTCCGTTCGAAAAACTGATGTTATTCCATCAAAAAATCAGTGGATGTAGTAGTTTTAGGGCAATATGGGAGAAATGAACGTCGACCATATGTCAATGACGATAAATTAACTGCATTTTTATTTAACTTTTGTGCATAAGTGAACGACCTGTTCTCCCATAAGCTACGCTCAGACTATTCAGATATTATTCTAGCTGCAAAAAATAAAATAAAACAGACAAATGACAGTCCCCTCTGGGACACTGAAAGAATGGAAAATCTGGTTAGTCCCAACGGTTTCGAGTTAGATTTAGGTTTTCATCCCATTATTTATAAAGGTAAAAGAGCGGTTATGTACAGCGACTTTTTGCAGCGCTTCAGCAGTGATTCAGTCGCAATGTGGTAGTGATACAGTCGCTAGTTGTCTACTATTACACATATTTTATTTTATTTTATTCGGAAAACAAACAGTACTTATTTCTAACTAGAACAACTTTAAAAACGTCTTATTACCATTTACATGTTTTCGCATATAATATTAAAGTGAGCTTGTTTGTTAAGTTAACATTTTCAAAACTAAAAGAAAGGTAAAAAAATAATATATAAGTAAAAATATGAAAGTTTCGATGACAGTAAAAGTGAGAACTAACAGTTATTGAACCAATTCAAACCGTGTTCAAAAAGAACACGCTTAAATTTTGAAGGATTTAAGTTAAATAAATCTAACTCAGGAAAGTCAACCAGTTTATTATAATAATTACCAGATCTGATAAAGAAGTAGCTTTGCCGATAGTTTGTCCTACAGTGAGGAACATAAAGAGAAAGAAAAGGTATCCTTACGGTTCTTGTTGGGACTCGTAGCCGTATCAAGGAAAGAAGTTGAGGGGAGTCAATGAGAGACTGTGCAATTTTTACCAATATGGAAATGTCCAATACCTTTCTTCTTTCCTGTAGTGGAAGCATGTGGTGCCTTTTGCATCTCGTCTCATAATCTTTGTCATAAGTTTTACACTTGTACTGAACAAATCTCATAAACCTACGCTGTAAGGATTCCAGTCGATTTATGTAAACATCATACTGTGGATTCCAAATTTGTGAACCGTATTCAAGGATGCTACGTATAAATGAACAGTAGAGGTCTTTGACAATTTTGACATTGGAAAATTGAGAGCAAGATCTTATAACGAACCCCAATGCCTTATTCGCTTTTTTCGCAATATGATCTATGTGTTTCTCATATGATAGCTTGAAATCGTGAATTATACCCAGATCTCGAACTTCATCCACACGCTTCAATTCAGAACCTTTAAGGATATATCTATGCTTCACTACATTGAATTTACGAGTAAATATTATTGAATAACATTTAGAGACGTTGAGATCAAGATTATATATATGCGCGACTTTATTAGCCATACAGTCACGATGCAATTGCGATAGAATTGCAAAGTGTCGCTTCAGCATTGCTTCTGCATCGATTGACGTGCGACTGTATTGATTCAGTCGCGATATGGTAGCGATACAGTCACTAATCATTTATAGACATGGCAGCTCCAATGATACAACCGCGAGCCATAGTATCAATGCAAACGCATATTAGCATCTATATCGCTCGTTACAAGATATAGTCGCGCGTTTGTATCGCTGAAAAGAGAAGCTGTGAGTATCCGCTAGATATACCTATTTGTTTATATAGCGTTATGTTTTAATAAGATACAAACTTATTAGAGATGTTATTTTTTATTTTCTGACCTGGATTCAACCTAGTTACTTTAATCATATAATTTTATATCGTGCCCCTATTTTCTAGTACCTAAGTATATCCTTATTTTCCTACTCTTGTAAACATGGAGAGATTTCGACAATATCATTGTAATACTATTAGATACTCTAACAGCTCCTTATTTATAACAGGTATTTAATTTAATATGTAAATAATATTGTGGGCTACATCATCAATAAAATATACATTCCCAGAATGTATTTTCATGAATTGTATTAAAGCCATATAATGTGGTTTTTTGGTTTACATATAAATATATGTTGGTTTATCGTAACCTACTTGCTTTGTGTAGCTTTTGATATTTACAATATCAAAGATCCTAAACTAATTAACCCTTAACTATTAAATTAATTATTATTTATTATTAAATTAACTATTAAATATTTAACAAATGCAAAACTTTAATTAAATGTTTGTCTTTATCACAGAATAATTAGAGATATAAAATTGATCCAACTTTTTTTTGTTACTTTATTTATGAACCACGCGAGCAAAACTAAGGGCAGATTTACTTACTTTATATTCCGGTGCATCAACCCCGAAACGGGATTTGGCCAATAATTACTTGTGTCATAACCAAACAGAAAAAACCGCCCAAGTGTAAAATGATTAACTAAAATAAATATCTGACACAGGAGTAAACAGCGGAACAAACAATATAAAAAAAAACAAGTTCGGCTCCGACACTAAAAGACGCCACTGGCCCCTATTCTGCGCCACCTCTTGCCAGTCTGACACCCGTAACACGCGAAGGTCTTTCTCCAATTTATCCTTCCAGTAATATCTGGGTCACCCGAATGGCCGTCGGCCATCTGGCAGTCCTTTGTAAACACGTTTGGCGGCACGATTCTCCCCCATTCAACGTGACCGAGCGCGGTAGTTTAAAATACCTAACTGTTACACTGTTAAACTTATAATCAATCACACTATAACAATTAAAACTTGCTCATTCAATCTCACCTACTAAAAACAACTCAAACCTTGTTTTGAAACCGCGCCAGATAAATCAAGACCGGTCAAGTGCGAGTGAGCTCGCGCACCGCGAGTTCCGTATGTCCCTATTGTATGTTATTTCAGCGCTAGTTATGTGACTCAGAAATGGAGTGAATTTTTAAGGCAGATTTCTAAAAAAACTGTTTGGGACTTTGTTCTGTTTTCGTATATTTCTATCAATTACACTAATTTCAGATTTTTCTCTTTGCAAACTTCGGAGATAAGAGGATGGACGACATTTTTTATTGAAGCTCCAAAACTATGGGATATATAAGGTAAGTTCTTGTATTTATTTAAACCTGACCTACTAACCCTATTTCGAAATGTTCTCCGCCATTTTGGCTCCATTGACAATTACAATTTTTTTTTAAAAGATAAAGATTTATTTATTTGCGATACATGGGTTACATCAGTTGGTAATAAAATAATCTAGGTTTAGTCATGACCAGCATACAAGCATGCAAAATTATTTAACAAGTATTAGACATCAATTATCAGTTTAATATAAACAAATCAAAAATATGTCAAGTCATTGGAATTTGTCCATTAAATATCATCTATAGTGTAGTAAGCTTTCTGTAAGAGTATTGTTTTAAGTTTTAATTTAAAGTTATGAATTTGGTCAATTTCTAATATATATTTGGGTGGGTAATTTTTTTAAAATTTGTTTAATTGCATAGCCAGTATTATTTATATGTTAAAAAATTTCAGTTATATATATTAAGTAGTTGTTAAGATAATCTGCTGTGGCAGGCGGATGGCGGCATCCGCATACTGATCCACGCTCACGACCGCCTCTAGTTCATACGCTTTGAGAACGCTACGCCCTGCTACTGTATAGCGTGCGCCGGCGCCGCGTTGATTTGCGTGGGCGACGCATCCGAGTAGGACACGTGTGTGTTGATAATGTTATCAAGCTTTTCATACAAAGCGTGCGAAGCGTGCCCGAGCTCAGCAATGGAACCGCGGCTAAATAACTGTTCTGGCGAGTATTAGATATGCTTCAGACTTGCTAGCTTCCTCTAGCCCCACTGGATATTCTAAAACTATGGTTTAGTGCAGGTTCACTGGATCACGTGAAACAGCATCATTATCTGGCAGACTCGCAAATATACAATACGGTTGATTACTAGCCAGAGATGGACTAAGAAGGTTACAGAACGTTTGTTTAAAAAAATTATGTTCAGAAAATATTCAGAGATGGACTAAGAGTAGATGTTTATTTTTGACCACTACTTTTTTATCACGAATTTGTATTTGTTTGATCATAATCTCACTTGATGGTAAGTGATAATGTGGTCTAAGATGCAACACTAAGATCAAGAAGACTTTCACTCTTACCTTAAAAATAATAAAATAATGCTGGACATTTCAAACAGCGCTATCTGGCCCCAAACTAAGCAAAACTTGTACTATGGGAACCACATAACTAATAGCTGCTTAAATACATTTGTTTTTGTAAATACATCATCATCATCATCTACAGTACCCATCCGTTAGTACCCACTGCTGGGAGTATGCCTCCCTTTGTAAACGTCACCCTTCCCGGTCCTGTGCTACACGCATCCAAGAGTTGCACGCGACTTTCTTTATGTCGTCGACCTACCGCACCGTCGGACGTCTTGGACTTCTTAGGTCTGCTCTTGGGCACCATGTGGTCAAAGATTTACTCCACCTGCCATCACTTCGTCTAGCGAAGTAAATGCATACTTAGATTAAATAGAGAAACATCCAGAACCGGATAAAATATCTGTAGATCGTGAAAACATTTGTTCCGCGGCGAGAATAGAACCCGAAACCTCCTGCGTCTCAGCTATTCGCTCACTGTGCCACGAAGATGGCTAAAAGATAGAGATTATTATTTTTTATCGATATTATCGATAAATTCCCATTTTTATCCCCTGGAAACTGATTTATGGAATAAAAAGTAGCCTATGTGTTAATCAAGATTATAATCTACTTACAAACCAAATTTTATCGAAATCGGTTCAGACTTTTCGACGTGATTGAATAACAAACAAATTAATAAACAAACATCCAAACTTTCGCATTTGTAATATTAGTGTGACTATTTTTCACACGTCCTTGAACTGACTCTGTCTTCTCCAAATAGTTTGGATCTTTTCAAAGGGTTATAACTCTGACACTGGGGAGCCGTTGTGAAAGTTTACAACTAGTTGAAAAATCGATTGCATAGCAAATGTCACTCTTGAGGTTTCGTAGGTAATATTTTCCTTTGTGGTAAAAACGTTTTGAAAATTACATGTTTTTGCTATATAGTTTGGTAAAAATTGTATTTTCTGAGTGGTTTATTTTTCAGATAGTAAATGGCTAATGATTAACATCGCCAAAGAGTGGAACGCCTTGCCTGAATCTGTGTTTGCGGATTATTTAAACTTTATTTATTATTATGTTTCTTTTTAAATCAATATTGTATATCTATAATGAGGAACTTCAAACTCATTTAGTTCTATCTCCGGGCACTGGAAACTGCAACACAGTATTATACAAATGCATTTTCCAGTGTTCAATTATTAATTTAGTTACATGTAAAAAGTTCACTGATATAATATAAATAATCTACAAAATACAAAGCTAAAGCATGCAAATACAGGGGTCTAGGCTCCGAATATGATTTTGTCCCATTCGGTGTCGAGACCCTTGGTCCATGGGGTCCTAGCGCTATAAGGCTTTTTAAGGAATTAGCAAAAAGGTTAGTCGACACCACAGGAGACCAAAGAGCTGGCAGCTACCTCGGACAAAGAATTAGTCTAGCTATTCAAAGGGGGAACGCTGCCAGTATTTTCGGAACCTTGCCTAAAGAGACTCCTTTTAATCATATATTTTTGTTATTATTTTATATTTATAATTAGATTAACTCATAATCAACTGAGACTATAGGTTTAATAAACAAAAAATAAATTAATAAATTCAAATAAATGGGGGTCTTCCTGAAGACATGCGCGACAAAGCCCACTGTCCGTGGCTCCGGTCTTCAATAGGTGATGGTTAAGCTCGCAGTGTCCTGTGATGATTCCCACCATCATCCTTAGATCCTCGCGTTTCATTTTTAACAGGGTATTTGTTGTTTTTCGATTCTTCGGAGGGAACATTGCCTTTGTTTGTTTGCAGTCGGCTCTGCGGTCCCAGACTTTCTGGTTCTCTTTTTCGAAGTTCATCCTCAGTCTATTTTTTGTCTCTCCTGTAAATAGCAGAATATTAGATGCGGGATGTTGTTTTCAAGCCGACGATATGCCACTAGAGTTTTTCATGTAATGCCAAATTCAATGTGTTCGATGACATTATAAAGCTCAGGCATTGAAATACATTTCACGTCATTCACACTGTAAAGTACATACGAAATCAATGCACACGCTATATTAATATCAAGTGTGTGAAGGTGTTGGTGCACGGGCAATTTTAAGCAATTTTTGTACCATTTGATACATGAGTAGAGATGGAACAATCTAAAACTTGCAACAAGTATTTTAATATTTTTTTTCAAATTGATTCAGAGTTGCAATTTCTTAAAACTACTAAATATTTCTCTTGTCAATAAGAACTTTTGCTTAATGTGGAGTAACTTTATAAATAAGTTGATGAATGTCGGCCGCAACACCCAAAATTGTCTAGAATGATGCAATATAATATATGTATAAATAGTACCAAATTAAACTAAAAAAATTAATAAAACTGATACAAATTGAATTATGTACGAGAATACAATTAATTAAATAAATATCAAACTACAAACTACACACTACAAACTGTTTGTTTGAGCCTTTATTGATTTTATTTGTTTACCTAATTGTAAGGATAGAATGCTCCGTATATATACACATTACATTCATTCGTTTCAGCGATTCTAATAACTTTGTTCATTTGTATTGCCTAGTTTCTTAAAACTGCTTTGGATAACTCAATTTACGTACTCAATTATGGGACGTTGATAAACGTGTGGTGAAGATTGGAACAATTTATATTACCAGAAATTCAGCAATTTTAATCTCCCGTTTATCCCATCACAACACACATGCGAACATTGCAAGTGGGACACGATAGAATGATCGATTGTGACGTCATTGTTAGGACGGAATGCCCCGTACTGTTACATTGTTAGTGTCAGAGAATTCAAAGCTGAATGGCGGGTGCTTTGTTGATATATTTTTCTAATACACTATTGCAGTTCGATTTATCATATATTTTTTCGTGCTACTGGGAAAATAAAATACATTATTTTCGTCTAACCTTTCCTGCTATTTAAAAACGATACTTTTTAGAGCAATTTGAAGCAGACACTAGATATAGAAATAAAAAATATTAGACCATCCCAAGGTTGTCTAAAAAAATGATCATAGCTTTAAAATCGCCGATTATACTTCAATTAATTTAATATTATGTGCAGGCCGAGCAAGATCGTACGCTCTGTAGATCTAGGAAGTCTATTTATAGAAGTAGACGTCTTATGATGAAAATGATGAATCTGGAATACGAAAATTTTTAACTATTTACGAATTTATTCTGTGATATTTACCAGTTATGTATTTCCATCAGCCGAACCCTATAATTACGTTGTAACAACAGTATTATTATCTCTCCCCTTTACTGAATATTCAATATAAAGCTGAAAAAACACATTGTAACGCGGGTATGATACAAGCGGCAAACAAAGCAATTATATATAAAAGAAAATAAAATGACTTGCTATTGAAAAAATAGGGAAACACGGCGTGACCGTCTTAATACGGTAACTTCCGCGTCGTATCATTATACAAAATAATTTAAGGTACGATATAAATTGCACTTAGTATCTTTTTAATATAACGCTTCACAATTTTTTAACTCTATATCTATATATCTATATCTAACTCTATATAGTTCTATAACAACTTATAAGTTATGCATATAATTAAATATAAATTGTTCGATATTTTGGACATCACAGGTAAGTAGAAAATTTTTTGATTATATCTTGTATTTCAATATATTTAACAGACCCAATCAAGCGGTGTCATCACGCTTATTAATTAAACTTGATTTAAACTACATTAAATAATAGAAGAATAACATCAGAACCCATCAGATGTTATTCTGCAAATTTTATGGATTAAGAATTATTCTTGCACGAGGCAGACCGCGAAAACGTTGGCGCGACGATCTGGATGGGTTCCATTCTGACTGGCAGGAGATTTCTGGAGAACGCAAGGAATGGAAGCAAATGGGGGAGACCTTTGCCCAGCAGTGGGACAGTATAGGTTATTAAAAAAAAAAGAATTATTAAAAATATTGTCATCATTTTACGCCACGGTTTTATTGCTGCGCACGGGCACGCTACGCACGTGTAGCTTCGCTTTGTATGAAAATGCAGGTGTATCAATCCACTGCGAGCGATAGCCACGCTTCGTATGTACGCGTGGCTTAATGACATCACCAAAAATACATGGCCTTGTCGGCTGCGTCGCTCACGCAGCTCGCGGCGCATATTATCATGTGGCACACGGCGGTCAAGCTTTTACAAAGCGTATGAACTAGAACTGACCTGTTATCTGCTGGCCTGGTCATGGGCGTGGGACAACATTCGTGCGCCGCATGTGCTGCAGTGTAAAGGTAGACACACGCAGGCAGACAAATAGACCCAAGCAGCTAACGTGCGTAGCGTGTTTGCGTGCACATCCTAAATAGCAATGAAACCGTGGCTTTATGTTTCATACGAACAGAGAGTAACTTTTGACATTCTAATGCTAAAAGTTATGTGTGTGTGTTAAAATAATTGCCATTATAACTAAAGTTAGTCGCTACTGCAACGCACCGCGCGGTATGTAACAAGCATAACAATCTATAGACTACAACCCCGTGAAATGAGCAAAGTCATACAAAATTCAACAAAGGGAGGGATCTTACGCCAAAAATGTATTGTAAAAAATCTATGAAACGTTGTAGATGACGTAAAAGGCCAGAATCGTTGTTTTTGAACTGTAAAATTTATTTTTAGCATACAATAGACGGGATTTTGATGGAGCAGACCGAATGTAAGAATATGATCGTTAGAAATAAATTAAGGTTCTGTTTTTTAAGCTAAAATGAAAACTCGAATTAATTTTTATGGGTTTATAAATAACTGTTGAAATCAGATAACTGATAGAATAATTTTATACGTAATTTTAGTAAATATGTACTTAAAACACATAAAAAAATACCCAGATACAGCACAAATATCTGAATAAAAAAGTAGGTTCGTTTTAAAAACCATTAAACAATTTTTCACAAAAATAAGAAGCACATGTTTGAATTTTAATTAACGAAGTTTTTCTTCTATTTTATAGAGAAAAGGCACACGAGTTCAAACTCACTGAGTATTTTGAAAAGTGATTCATTAAAACCTGGATTTTGGGTATCGTTTTAATTAAATTAAATTATAACGAGTATCGGTTACTTTATAATTTATGAATTTTCTGTAAATAAACCAGGAAAAAAGGATAAGATAGCGTATCGTCATCAAACAGCACGTGCAACGCGCGTAGCGTGCAAACTTAACTCGTTTTAAATCGGATATAAAAACGAGCAAGCGACCGCCCGCCGCAAAGACATACACATATACACTGACCTCGCCGGCGAGGTCGACGAGTCCCTCCAGTTGCCGCTTACACGAGGTACAGTCATGTACTTGGGTGTTTTTCTCCTCGCTATCCCAGGAGTATCGACAGGCATTACACCTGTATGCCTCAAGTTGATGGACGCAGGACAATACAACATAGGGCACATTTCTAAGGTGCGTGACGTATGAGGCAGTTCTCTGTTATAGGCGATGGGTATCACTTAATATCAGGTAGGCCATAAGCTTGTTCCATCTGAAAGTAGAATAAAAAAACTTAATTCTACGGTTAACTTCAAACATCGTCAAATTTATCTATTAACAATACTAATTTTAGATCTATACTGGTTAGTTAATAAATATGATAATATTAATATGCTCTACGAAATTGCACTTACTAAAACTGTAATAAAAACGATGTTATACCTGAGTTAAGCTATGTAGGGGAGAGTGCGTAAAGACGGGGTAGGAGGCAAGACGGGGCGACTGATTTGAGTGCGAACGAATTAGCCAATTAGGATCGTTTTAGCACCTGACGTCGCGCCGCCACTATGGCAATCAGTCACCGAAGTAAACATGGGTAAGTACTCTTTATTCCTCAATGTGAATGTATTCACTTACTTATTCCGACTCCGCCATCCGATCTGATTCCTCTTAAGGATTCCTCTATTCCTTTGATTCTTTTATTCCATATTACCAGTACGGTGTAAAAGAATCAAAGGAATAGAGAAATCTGTCCATAATCGACCGTTAATCGTTTCTAGTAAGGTAGGAGTATCGGGGTGTGTCGTCTCGCGCTTGGCGTGCACAATAGTTTAAACCTTGCTTTAGGTTGGTAGGTCACACTGTCATACTGTGCACCTACCTGTAGAAACTTCTATGATCTGTGACCGTTACAGATCAAAAAGGTAGGTAGGGTTTAATAGGACTATGTAGAAATAAGTTAATGGACGCAGGGCAGTGCATCGTAGGGCACATTTCTAGCGAGCGTGACCTACGAGGCAATTCTCTGTTATAGGCGAGGGTTACCACTTAACATCAGGTGGGCCAGAAGCTTGTTTCTTTTGCAAGTAATAAAAAAAATCGTTGTATGGTAATTATATACAAATTATTATTATTATATATTGAAAAGAGCCTTGTCATAATGATAAATAATAATGTCAAAAATCTTACATAATTTAAAGAAAATGATTGTCGATGTCAATGAAAATGATTTAAATAAAGCATTCATTTCTATGCCAACCTAGTGAGCGATTGAACGAACCCGAGTTTACCCGAGTGCTAACCAATGATCGAACGGAGCCGGCCGAATCGAAGAAATAAATGATTCCTCGGAGTCGGAATCAAAGCAAGCAACTAACTAAACCGAACCCCAGCTCGAAATCGAAAGCAGAAATCGATATAATAATTAATGATTCCGGAGTCGGAATCATTAGTAATTGGCCGGAATTCATAAGACTATCAACTGTGAATGTGATGAATCAGTGATGAATCAGTGCTGAATCGACTCCTTTCATTCATTTACTCCGGAGTTACTCATCGCTACATCGAAGTGAGCGGACAAGGACATCACGCGTTTTATTTGTTTTCCATTGTTTAATTTTATTTACTATCAAACCTTAAGGACCCTGTCTTACAGCACTCTCCCCTACCTATGTGCATTTGTAGTAAATAATTTTTTACAATTTATTTCATGATATTAATCAATAAGACATGTTAGCCCAAGCTCAGCAAAGCTTGTACACCACAACTGATAAAACATTAAAATAAATATTTTTGTTAATACATAAGTTTATAGAGGAACACCGGAACAAATCAGTAGATCATGCAACACAAATATTCATACCGGGACGGAAATCGAGCCCGCAACCTGCCTGCATCTCGGCCGGCTATTCGCCAGAGAGTTCGTCGGATGTAATATGTAACATCTTAATTCGTTACAAGGATGTTTGCCATTAATTATATTAATCCCAATGCTCCGAACAATTACTGGTTCTATAATAGATGACAGATCTAATTTGCCGCTAAGTGTAATCAAATCATACTAGACTCCCTCAGGGCAACAAAACAGATCCTTGACGTAATGTTTTATATGAAATTGAACACATTTGGGCAATGTTTAGTGATATTAGATTACAAATAAGATGTCGGTGCATATAAAAAAATTAACAGGTGAAGAGATTATACAGGGTGTTTGGTAATATACTGACGATATTCAAGTGACGGTTTCTCAAAACATAAAAAAAGACTTCTCGAAAAAGATGATTAATTCGATATAAAACTTACTGCCTACTCTTGCAATCGACATCCAAAAATAAAGGCCGATTTGATATGTCTTTCGGAAATGGCTGCGGGTTTTGGGTTAGAAAGGGACAAGAAGAGATATCTCGATATGTCACTAATACAGTATCTGTGGTTAGATGGCAAGCATTATGCAATAGCACAACATAAGTTTAAGAAAGTGTTTGTTTTACATGCCATAATAAATTTCACATTTCTATGGTAAACATTTCACAAATTTATTGATTATGGTCATCAAAATAACCCATTTCGTTTTTGTGCGTATATAATCAAACATCCTATATATTATGTATACATACATATTATGTACAGCTTGTTTACTTAGAATACGTTCGTGATTTATTTCAATAATATTTATAAATAAGGGATTTATCACGTACCGTTTTATCGGTGTTTCGACCGACAATGTTTTGCGTAGTGCGAGGCGAGACGTTGTTCGGAGAGGATCGCACTCACCCTAAAGGTGATATCAGACGGCAAAAAATAAAACATTCACTCGAGTGAATAATCACTCGAGTGAATGCTTCATTTTTTTCATTCTATGTTCACACGGCTTAGACTAAATGATATAGAAATGAACATTCATTGTTCTTTCTTTTAAATATGTCATAGAATGAAGTCGTACGTCTTGGAATTAGTTTAATTTGTGACATGAATTGAACCGAAACATTGTCGACCGAAACAGCGATAAAACGGTATGTGATAAATCCCGTAGTTATAATTATGATTATGCACAGCGTTTGAGAACAAGATGTAGATAATGATATAATTTAAAATATACACTCAGCGCGAAGTCGTTTATTCTGTATATTTTATTTTATACAATCTGAAGGTGAAACAGGCATATGATCCACTTTGACCCCTGAAGGTTGCGGGTTTAAGCCCCGTCCGGCTCGAAAGTTATTAAAAAGTTAGATATGAGTTTTAAAAATCTTACCCTGTCTCTATATATGTAGGTCTAACTGTTTAACCACAAAATAGCTATATATTACAGAAGTTAAGTTACAACGAAAGATAACGCATAGACGCGCGAGTACGATGATCTCGGATCAAGTTTGTCAAACGCCAGTTGCGATTGCCGCGTTTTGGCGTTACATAAATCATCTATTGTGTAACACAATTCGTTAGCTGTTGATGAATTTACAGTGATAATTTACGATAAAATGTTTACTTGACAGTGAATGAACGTTCTTATCAAAATTGCTGAGTATTTGGTTGTAGAATATTATAGTGACCCTAGCACTACGATCGAGAGTAGGTAATTAAAATCAAAATCGGCCCGAATTTCTCTTCTACACTTATCTATTTTGTAGTACGACTGACCGACTTTAGTTGTCCGGTTCAACAGGATTTCTGAATAGAGAACTGAACAACAGAAAGTAGCACATGCTGGTTTGTGTTCGCTTTATTAAAAGCTGTTATTGATGTGTTTGAAATGAAATTAGAACTTCTTTGAGAGGTAACTTCTATTCATTTCAAGTTATGACTACAATTTCGTCCGACAATTTTTTTTACAAATATATGTAGGTACTTTTAAAGCTGTTTTATAGATCGTTTGCAACGGTCTTTAGATGTTTTTTTTTTATAAATTATAGGCTATCATTTGACCCCAATCTCGCCTGATAGAAAGCAATGATGCAGTCTACGATGGTACACGCTTGCCTAAAAGAAACCGATTCACTCGCGATTTGAAGATCCCTAGGTTGTAGTTATCAGGAAACACAGACTCAGGCAAGGCGTTCCACTCCTTGGCGGTGCGCATAATAAACGTGGAAGAGTACCACTTTGTGCGTATGGGAGGTATGTCTACCATGTAGCGATGGCACATCGCGGAGCGTCTGGTTGTCCGATGATAGAATGGGGATAGTGGGATGGTGGTTCATCTGTTTCTGTTGTCACACTAATATTATAAATGTAAAAGTTTAGATGTTTGTTTGTTACTCAATCACGTCGTAATAGCTGAACCGAATTCGATAAAATTTGGTGTGTTGATAGATTATGACCTGGATTCAATCATTTGCTACTTTGCGTATGAAGCCGCTGGCGGAAGTTTGTATTTTATAAAGATCTATACACTAAATTTCATGAAGATCGTTCGAGTCATTTAGTAGTGAAACGTTACAAACATATACAGAGGCAGAGCTTTTTTCGAATTTATGATTATGAGTATAAGATGTACATACTTTGGTTATGATATTTTTTTAACTAAATAATTATCTTAATTGTAAGCAGATGTCAAAAGGTTTCCTATTTTAAATGAAAAATATTTCATTCCTAAACACTATTGGAGTCAAAAACACTATTACGATTTAGCCATATACAATTAAAGGACAAAGAAGGCCGCGCTGGCCAAGTTTAGAGCGTTCTTATGGCCACTGTAATTTTTCACATTCAATAAGTCTTTAAGGCTAACGATGGTCTTTACGAGGAAGTCTCTACATTGTTACATTATACAGGAGTTGGCTCTTGTGGACACCACCGTATTCTTAGGTATAACCCTAGATAATAAGCTTCAATGGACCCTCACATTGATGGGTTGTTGAAGAGACTTAGTTCTGCGGCATACGCAATCAATAAGATCCGTCTTTTTACAGACGTAGACACAGCTAGACTAGTTTACTTCAGCTACGTCCACAGCATTATGTCATACGGTATACTGTTGTGGGGGAGTGCTGCAGATATAAACACCGTTTTTGTGCTGCAGAAGAGGGCTGTTCGTGCAATTTATAATATGGGCCCCAGATAATCATTACGTAATAAGTTTAAAGAAATAAATGTTATGACAATCCCTTATCAATACATCTATGAAAATCTGATGTATGTTCACAAGAATATTAATTTGTTTGAGAACAATAGTGATAATCATAATTTTAATACTAGAAATAAAGATAAACTTGTACTTGTAGGCTCAATAAAGTTCGTAAATCGTTTAAAGGGCAAGGTGTACGCGTTTATAACATACTCCCAAGGGATGTGCAAAAATTGACAATTAACAAATTTGAAAACGTAATTAAACAAAATCTTTATAAAAGAGCCTACTATAAAATATCGGATTATTTAGATGATAGAGAAGCTTGGGATTGAAATTGCTCAAACTCGTTCAAAATGTTACAATTTAGACGTAATTTATGTTCTGTATTATGTATTGTAAAATGATCATTAAAAAAAAGCAACCAGCCTTGTTTCTTGCCTTTCTTTCCTGGCTTGGTCGCGAAGGAACAGGCAGTAAAATTGACGTTTCAAAGTGATCCTTGTGATTTTAATGAATAAAAAATTGACTTTGTGTTTGACTTTGTTGGCGACCGACTTAGAAACTGATGTCGTACGCAAAGTTTTATACTGATAAAACTATCGATATTATATCAGTTACGATGAACACTGCGATAATTATCTTTAAACTGACATTATAAATAATATAAAAATTACCCGCAAACATGGATACAGTACAGATGCATCGCTATAACTTTGCGTCCGACATCGGAAAGTTGATGACTAACAATAATGTCGAGACTTCCATTCCTAGTCTTATCCTAATTAAAGTACCTTTCGAACCCCGAAAACAATTAATTACTTCCTTCTTCAACAACACAAAGCATCTTTCTAAAACAGATTAACATAAAAGTTTGGTACTAACTTTGCTTCCCTTAAACGATGAAAATTCCTCGTAAACTTTGCTTAAACGAAGCAGAGCGGAACGCATCACGTAGATTGACTGATCGTCTGGCCAAAACAACTTTGTGCTCAAACCATAGATTAAAAATGAGAATACAGCTAGATCACTCAGTAATCGAGCAAACTGAATTTCCTATAAGATAGTTCGAGGTGTGCAGGTGGGACAGTCGCCAATCTTAGCCAATAGTGGGCTTAAGTCAATTAGTAAAGGAAAGAAAGAGTGGATAATTATATTCTATATAATTTAACAATAGGAGCGTATTTGGAGACTAGTTTGCACCATACTGTGTCACAAAGGTAATTAATCCAATGATTCATATAATTCAATGATGTAATTTATTATATAATTCGTTTATTGGAAGAAAACAATAAGATCCATTATGTAAAAACATAACTATTAACACTGATTTAGTCCTCTGGATGCTTTAATACCAGAGGACAATGATAATTTTAATCGACTACGGCGAAGCAACAAGGAGGGCAGTTGTACATTTAATAGACATCAAAGGACAAACAGGCGCACGGCTCAGTACCATTCGTACTTTTTTTTTATACCACTAAGGTATCAAACCAGCATACGGCACACCTGATGGTAAGCGGTTACCGTAGCCTATGGACGTTTGTAACATCAACAATATTACTCGCGCGTTTCCGACCCTTTAAAATTTCAAAATGCCCTTTTTGAAGAATTCCATACTGTAGTTCCTAGGGAACACCTCGACAGGGAGATCATTCCACAAGCGAAGTGTTCGCGGGAGGAAATTCCTCCGGAACCTCACGGTACGCGACCAGATCGTCTCCAAGGTGTGTGGATGGATTCCCTGCCGATGACGAGCGGTGCGATGATAAAACGAACCTGCAGGCACCATATCAAACAACTCCTCAGAACACAACCCATTACCTGTTTGATATACC
This sequence comes from Philereme transversata, assembly GCA_963924445.1. Taxonomy (NCBI): domain Eukaryota; kingdom Metazoa; phylum Arthropoda; class Insecta; order Lepidoptera; family Geometridae; genus Philereme; species Philereme transversata. Next base: position 12,239,734 of record OZ004338.1, on the reverse strand, counting down.
ACCCATTCGCACACACCATTTTTGTTCTACGTTCTTGATGCGTACGGCTAAGGTATGGAACAATTTGCCGTCGTCTGTGTTTCCTAAAGAATCTTCGAGCCTCTTTAAGGTAAGAGTGAATAGGTTTCTTCTAGATCTTCGTATTTCATCTTAGACCACATCATCACTTACCATCAGGTGAGATTGTGGTCAAGTGAAGATCTACGAGTATAATGCGTAAAAAAAAGACGATGAATATTGAATAGTTTGTGAATAATATCAGATGAGAATACTTTCTTGTTTCATACTTTTTAGGGGGTGATCTTTCAGTAGTCGGGTTTTAGTTATTGAACATACTTTTTATGTCGCTATTGTGTTTAACATTTTGCATTTCGTGTAGTGTGCTAGCTGATCTGGCCGCAAATTGGCGTGAAACCCGGCCAGCGCAGACTTCACGAAGTTTGACTTGGTTGGTCATGGGTGAAGTTCGATCATAACTGCCCGAACTTTGACGTGCTGTGAATAGCCGGTAGTAAACGGGGAATTTTAATGTACATAACAGAAATACATAACTCTTGTGTTATTTAAGAGATGTGTTCCAGTTGTCTCCAGACTTTTCGTCTATTGGGTGATGGGCGCAAATCTAGGTGGACGTTATTTGGCATCATAGTCAGCCACAAGATGACCACTGCTACATACGCCTCTCCATAGATTTCCAGAGCGATAGAATATGCACAAAGGGAGGACTTAATTCTAAACAGCATTTTCTACCAGTAATTCGTGACGGGTGTAAGAAACATAGGTTGGATTTAGTGTTGCCAGTGTGTCAAATTTCAGAACGGAAGGTTAAAATAATCGATATTTTGGTTTTCATATCGGGACAGATACAATGGGTACAAAACTAACTGATTTTTGTGAATCATCATTTATTTTTATCGGATGGTCAGTTTTTTTAATCATACTAAATATTATAAATGCAAAAGTTTGGATGCATGTTTATTTATTTGTTTGTTTGTTATTCAATCACGTCGTAACGGATGAACCGATCTCGTTGAAATTTAGTATCTACGTAGATTATAACCTAGATTAACACATACGCTACTTTTTATCCCGTGAACAATGGCCCATGGGATAAAAATGGGGTTTCAAGTTAAGTTGCAATAGCGAGTTTACCTATATTGCTAGGTTCCCTACACATTTAGTAGTGTAACGCGTACGAAGTCGGACAACAGCTAGTAGTCATATAAATAATTGTTCATTACTTCTGTTAATAAATGTATCCCACATAAAAATTAGGTATTTCTATTCCCCCCACAGACCTATCCAACAATTTACATAAGTACATAGAATAAATAAATAGGTACATATTAAGGAGGTTAGTGAAATATCGCGATATTCGGCGTCCCGATCAAGGGTAAATCGGAACGCGTCACCAGACCCCTGAAAATCGGGATGTCAACACTAGTTGGATGGTTAACTAAAAAAATTAACAGAAAGTAAATGATAATACACAGAAAGCTTACAATGCTCTACGCGTTCAGTATAATAACGGCTTCAGAATAAATAAAATAAAAAATAACTTTGTAATTTAAATAAATAAATTTCTTTTGTTTTTTCTAAATTATTAATTTTATAGTGTTGATTTGGAGTCTAATTATTTAATTCATTTATTTTGAACTACCAAGTGTACTAAAATAGTTTTCAGATTTTATTTTTTACTAAAAAATGATGGACGTAATATTTAAAATAAAAATTTTAAATTGATATTATCTACAAAAACGAATACTAGACTAATTTACACTGTGAAGCCAAAAATCGGCCATCACTGACCATTTTTTATCTTTTTTATCCTGTCTGTTTTGAGTCCTGTCAACTTGTTAATAATAAGTTTATTATAAAACTTGTTATTAACAAGTTGACAGGACTCTTGGTGTTAAGTATTCACCGTTGCCTATAAGCGCCTGCAGCATTCGGGGTACTGCAGACGCGTTGCCTACCACGCAGAAGCATGGTAGCTGCTGCGGCACTGGTTTACAGAGGCGCCAAAGTACTATTATTTCTAGGATTGTTTCTGTTATGTTGATGTCTGTTATAATTTAATAAATAAATAAAAAAATTAAAAAAAATTAAAAAAATGATTTATATACCCACAAAACAGATAACAATCTTCTTAGCACTAATTAAACTAAACATACAATTTGTTTTTACATCGTAAAATATTCGTAAAACAAACTCGTTTCCAACTTTAATAGAGGGTGTTCCAGAACTAGTTTGTTATCCCGAGGGGGGAGGGGGTGGGGGGCATTCTCGACACTTATAAGAACAACAAATGTTCATTCAAAGTCAAACATAAGGTTTGTACTAAAAATTTCTACAAAATCCTGAAAAATAACATGTTAAAATATATTTTTATTTATGGTCGAAATCACCCCATTAAAAAATCAAAAATGTTTATATTCATTAAAATCACACGGATCACCTTGAAACGTCAATTTTACTGCCTGTTCCTTTGCGACCAAGCCAGAAAGGAAAGGCAAGAAACAAGGGTGGTTGTTCTTTTAAATGACGATCCTTTTAGAACATTAATTTTTTTTTTATTATTGTCCCACTGTTGGGCACAGGTCTCTCCCAAGTCCTTCCATCTATCTCAATCCTGTGCGACACTCCACCACTACTGCTCGAAGGCAACAAGATCGTCTCGCTAACGCTTTCTTGGCCGACCCCGACCGCGTCTTCCATCAGGCCTTCAGGTTGTAGCTAGATTAGCCCGCCTATCGGGGTGCATTCTGCTAATGTGTCCAGTCCAATCTCATTTGAGCCTAGCCTATATTAAATAAAAATAAAAAACTACGTCTAAATCGTAAAATTTTTGACCGAGTTCGAAATTTCAATCCCACGTTTCTCTATCATCTAAATAATCCGATATGTTATTCAGGCTTAAATTTCTAGTTCCCGGACACCCTGTATTCTAATAACAACAAGAGCAAGTACCGGTGTTATGTAACATGTTTAACTTAAAGTTTGTCTACAGGGTTTCGTAACGTGAGTTCTTGATTGTAATCAGATGATAACTTTGTTGCCAAAACTTTGGCCTACTCTGTTGAGTTTGGAAGTAAGTCAGTTTAATTACATTAATTGGATAGTGACTTTATTAATTCCGGCTTAATTTAATTACACAAGCAACAAAGAGGTTAATTTTACACATAACTTTTTTCAAAGGCTTATACAATAAAGGAAAGTTGGATTTTAGTGAAAGATCATTTTTAAAGTATCATTAGAATTATTCATTGCAAATGATAAAACTCAATTCAGTGGTAACCACTTAATATCTGGGTAGACCATACTAAATCTAGAAGCAAGTCTTCAGCATCATTAAAAACAAAATAAATAAATATTGCTGGGCATTACACACAGCGCTATCTAGCCCCAAACTAAGCAGAGCTTGTACTATGGGAACCAGATAACTGATAGAATACTTATATACTTTTTATTTGTAAATACATACTTATTATAATAATAATAAATATTGATGGACACTTCACACAGCGATATCTAGCCCCAAACTAAGCAGAGCTTGTACTATGGGAACCAGATAACTGATAGAACACTTACATACTTTTTTTTTGTAAATACATACTTATAATATGTACATATACAAATATCCAGACCTGGAACAAATATCTGTAGATAATGCAAGTATTGTTCCGCGGCGGGAATTAAGCCCGCTACTTCCTGCGTCTCAGTCGGCTATTTGTCCACTGCGTCACGGAGGTCATCTTTATTTATGTATTAGGGTTCCGTAGTAGAACTAACCCAGTTCCGCCATGTCAGTCAGTCTATCTGCCAGACCAGTTGCAACCATTAGATCTTTTGAAATTAAATTTGTTTGTTTTATAAGTTTATCCCTTATTTCTATATGTGTGTCTGTCTGTCTGTACCATCGTGGTTCTCAAACAGGTCGATCAATTTGGATGTGGTTTTTATAATAGAAGGCTGGTTTAATGATGGTATATATATCAGTTTTTAACCCCTCACGCAAAAAGAGGGGGTCGTCGGTTTAAAAACGTTTTAATTTATACTTGTGTATCACAATTTTGAAGTGTTGAACGCATGGATAATTCAGCAAAATGGTTTTCAAATTAAATCTTAAGTTAGTTCTGCGAATGGATACTGAAAACAGACTCAACGTTGAACAGTGAATACTGAGTTTTCCTGTTTTTATTACGAAGTTCCTATGGTTTGATTAAAAACAGTTTTTGTTGTGGGTATTTGTTTTTTATTGTTGCATATTCATACAAACATTTGCCTTGTAAAAGAGGCTCGGTGAGGTGTACAAAATTTTTCCACCTCACTGGTTGTTTACGAGTTTTTAAGTTACAGTAATTCCTTAGCTGAAGCCGTTTTGGCGTAGTATGATGTAACCCGACCTTCATTAGGAGTTGTTTTTAGGGTTCTATACCTCAAAATTAAAAAAGGATCAGTATAGGATAATTTCGTTGTCTGCTAAATTATAGGCTAGTGTTTGACTGTTTGTCAAGGTCCTTTTTCTCAGGAATACGTGGAGTTATCAAATTAAAATTAATATCAAATACTTAGGTCTTAGGTCCAAAAAAGATATCAACATTTCAAAGAGCCACGAAAAAATCAATGCTTGGTTTGAGACTAAAAGATAGAGTCAGAAGTGACAACATTAGAACCATAACGAAAGTCACCGACGCAGTTAGTATGCTCTGCGAACTGAAGCGGAAGTGGGCAGGCCACATCTCTAGAGCACAGGATGGAAGATGCAGTGAACCTATTATCCATTGGTACCCACGAGACGAGGTGGGCACAAGAGGAAGACCGAAAAGACGATGGTGCGACGACTGGGTAGAGATCGTAGGGCATGGTATTGCATGGAGGAGGACTCAGTTCTGAGTGCCCAAAATAAATAAATAAAGCGAAATATAATATAATTGAATAAAAATAATAATCACTTCTGGGTCTCCCAAAATATACCTTTGCCTTAATGCTGAAGGCAGTAATTTGGAATACTTGCAGGATTGTAAGAAAGTTCTTGCAGACTGCCCTGTCCACCGAATCGTCACATACACTACCATGTACAACGATTCAAAATAGTACCACCCGAACCATTGAGGTGTACTTGGCTTAGGCCCGTGCATCTCAGTTATTCCCCAGAAAAGCAGAGTTGATAAAAATCATAAATAAAAATAATATTATCAACAGTAATGTACATACTTGAATGATATGAATTATAATGACCTCCGTGGTGCAGTGGGCGAATAGCCGGCTGAGACGCAGGAAGTAGCGCGTTTGATTCCCGCCGCGGGACAAATGTTTACAAGAAAAAATGTATATAAGTATTCTATCAGTTATCTGGTTCCCATAGTACAAGCTTTGCTTAGTTTGGGGTTAGATAGCGCTGTGTGAAATGTCCACCAATATTTATTATTTATTTATAATAAATGCATTAAAACATACGAGGTATATGATATATTAATATATATTCAATAATTATTAAGTGAAAGTAAAGGCTTTATATATACATTTATTTATTTAAGGTCTCTTAGAGCTGTTTTAAAATCTACAACACGCAATCAAATATATGCCACATATTTTAACACTCGCAAATCAATCTGCCGATCAATTGCAAAAGCCAGCTCTTCAATCTGTTTGCCCTTCCTACTGCCACTTCAGCTTGATCAACCTCTGGGCGTGATTTGTTTACAGATTTCTACGGATTCGATCGTAAACCTAGCCCTTTCTATAGCGCTACCATAGACTAAGGTATCAGAACCGTATTTCGGCATTTCATTTGCAATATTCTAAACAATAAACAAAATATGCTAATACAAAGCAAACAAATCCTTCAGAATAAATATCACAATGTATAAAATCATATAAACAGGGAAATACCGGCCCGGCCCATGCATAGTAAGCAGCGTATTATCATTTATATCATACGGCATGAAGCTATTTATAATAACCGATGCGATATAAAAAATGCTTTATACAACCTGTTCTGTTGTGTATGACATTAATTTAAAACACACGTCTGGAATTGTATTAACTGATGGATACAATTCCATTTAGAGGTGTATTTTAATACCGGTAGCTTGAATATTTATCGCGTAGTCGATACATTTCCAATTAACAATTTTTAACTTAAATCGGCGGCGCCTTTACGACGATGACGCATAGTCAGTTTAACAGGTACCTACCTACTAACATGATGAATGAATATGATTTGTTTACCTATTTTATACAGGCTGTTTCATTAATATTCAGAAATTACGGTTGTCTGAAAATCTTAAATTTCAATGGTGATGAATTTGTAATATATATATACATATATATTATATATCTATTTCACACAACTAGCGGCATTATCCCCGTGTTTTCATTTAATGTCGTACTTATCAAAAGGCACGAGGGACCCCCCCTCCATCCCTCAACTTCTTATTTGGAGCCATGGCTATATGTATAGGCTTTGTTTTGTTTTAAATAATCATTTATTTTCAGTTTTTATTCGTTATAAACAATATCACCGGGGGAAATGAACTTTTATTTTAATACAATGGAATGCGTATACACACAATTACTGTTTTTTTAATTATTGTCATTGTTCTCATATAAATAATTAATAAGTATATAATGCTGGACATTTAACACGGCGCTATCTAGTCCCAAACTAAGCAAATCTATGGGAACCAGATAACTGATAGAATACTTAGATACTTTTATTTTGTAAATCCATACTTATAATATACAGAGAAACAACCAGACCCGGAACAAATATCTGTAGATCATGCAAACATTTGTTTTCCGGGAATCGAACCCACAACCTTTTGCATCTCAGCTGGCTGTTCGCCCGCTGAGCCACAAAGGTTGTCATATACTAGTGTTGCCAACTGTCCTGTTTTCCCAGGACATGCCCTGAATTTTGGGGTGTCCTGGATAGTTTTTTAGTAGCGTCCGGGGTTTTAAAGGATCCTGTGTTTTGAAATTGACGCGCCACTATACTGTCTCTAATTGTTTTGTCACTGGGCCCGCACCTTGTGAGTGAAAGTCGTTGACACTTTTAAACCAACTTCAAAATAGGAGGAGGTTCTCAATTCGTCGGTATCTTTTTTTTATGTATTTTCCCCGATTACTCGAAGACACCTGGACCAATTCGAGAAATAATTTTATTCTTAAAAAGGGTAGGTATACTTCCCAGGTGGTCCCATTGGCACCAAGCCAGGATCTGATGATAATATCCCAAAAACATCGAAAGCGATCCTCAAATTTTATAGGGACGCATAATGTTTTTTATATATTTTTTATTTGCAAGGAACTTTCAGATTGGTCTACTAGAAATTTTATCAAAATTGGTTGAGTAGTTTCATTTTTGCTGTTGCTTTCTGTACCTTTTCCAATAAAAGCTTATACGAGCTCTCGATATATGAGGATTCCAAACACGAGTGCGTCCTGGTTTTAATCAGAAATGTCCTGGATTTCAAAATTTGGAGATAGAAACACTATTTTCTTTTATAGTATTTAATACTATTTTCAGCTAGCATTAAATAAGTAATAATGGCTTCGGATATGCCAGCTTTCATAAAAAAATGTTAAAATAAACCCCTTTTACATTCACTTTCCCCAAAAGCTTTTGAGCTTTCGAACATTTTATTGCATTTGTCTGTTTCGTTTCGGAGCTACAAGCCTAGCTTTGGCAGATGGACAGACAAGCACTGCGACGCTGCTAATTACTAGCTGCGCTGAAATCTTTGGGGACGAATTAGGGCGCTATTCGTGAAGGTGCTATTATTAAGTTCACAGGTAACTTTATCTATTTACTAGCTAACTGACGCCATTGGCTTTGCACGAGTATTTATTAAAATAAAATACACCTAGTCCTTACAATAGGCATGATGACATTAATTATAACTAAATTTATGTATTTATTTAATGAAACTTGAGTCACGAAATACGAAACACGCTTTTATTTTTTTGTTAAGAGCGAGATTGGTAATTATTTTCATAAAATAAAACAACAAAATACGGAAGTCCGGCATGATATGTTGAACACCAATCAGAGCGAATGACGTTACTTTTGAGCACTTCTGGGCCCGTAGCCAAATTACATTCTCTGCGAATCTATTCGATTTCTACAAACATTTGTTGTCGCTGTATCACGTGGTATTTCTATAGCATGTGTCAAATCCCATACATTTTCGGACTTATCGACTAGCGTCATCGCTAATCGACTGTAACTTGGCTAAGCCCTCAGATAACTAAATTGTTCCATGAACGTCTGGAAAATCTAGTGTACATTTCGTTTATTCAAGTGTGACTTCACAAGCGACGCCATGACGCTGACAAACGTTTTGGTGCGAATTTCAAATTTAAAAACTAACATGTCATTTTTTTCTACCTAACCTTTATTATCTGTGGAAATATGGTATTCATTATAAATAATATAGGTACGTTTCCGAACATTATAGGATAGTTTTTCAAAATCTGTCATCATACCTATTATGGGATAATGTAGTTTTCTATTAGGGAAAGAAGTATCCACATCGGTTCAGTTATTTCTGAGGTAGCACTCTACAAACATACAAACAAACTCATAACAAACTTTACCTCTTTATAATATTAGAAAAAAAACACATACGACTCATCCCATTCAAAGGTTGTTTGGTAGAGATCACTACTAAATAAGACCGCCAATTGTATACATTCAATACATAAATATGGCATGAGTCATATTTGCACATTATTGTAAATACATGAAAGAAAATTACAATGTCAAAGAAATACACAGGATGGACAGATGGACAGTTACATAAGTTTTATTTAGGGTGTTAATGATGTACACTGTTCATGGAGTAGGTATCAATGGTTTAAATGTACCATTGCATTCAGAAAAAAAAAATAGACAAGCAGAAACATTCATTTATTTATTCCACCGTGAAATGATCTCGAAAGATCGTCACATTTTCATTTAAAATTAGTAGGTACATGATCTCATTTGGTTGAATTGTCCCATTTCAATTTTCCTCGTCCTTCGAGTAGATTAAAACGGTTCCCAGAGGTATTATAGAACGGGTGGCAATTTTAAACAAACTTACCTGACATAATACTTGGATTTGTCATACATGAGGAGGAAGAAGAGAAAACCCAACACTATAATCAGCTACCTCAAAGTTTTGTTGAAATCTACATTTTTGATGGGGCTCGCTTTGCTACATGTCCTTAGAGTAATTTTGTTTTGCATGTTTAAAAATAAAGAGGATATAGATAGATATAGGAAGTCAGCGAGGCACATAGCTCGAAGAACTGACGGCTGGTCTAAAAGGTTTCTGGAATGGAAACCATGGACTGAAAAGCGCAGTGTAGGACGTTTTTTGCCGTACTGTCTAAAGTCTAATATTTTAATAATTATTTTAATCCATTGTAATGTACAACATTTTTCGTTTTTCCTTCCGGATAGAAAACAAATAGTGCTGATGGTTTGCCAACTCTCGAGCACGCAACGTATAACTGTCCATGCGCAAAACATGTTCAAAATTCAAGGTTTATTCCACAAAATTCTAATGATTGACCTTGCGATTTATTAATAGTCATTGCGAATGCAAGGCGCACTGGAATCTGGAGACGTTTGAATTCAAAAGGACTGTCAGTTGTCATTAGTGGTATTCTTGGAATAATCAAATAAAAAATACCTTAAAAGTTGGATTGAAACCCTGTTGTACAATTATATTTGCACCAAATGATGTCATTTGGAACACATTGTTGTAAGTTTTATATTCTGCAAGAAATGCTTTGATAGAGGTCCTTGCCATGAAAGTAATGAATTCAGTGGTTCAGGTGGTGGGATCAGTTGTGGTAATTTGACCTTTCCATTTACAGAACATAATCCAGTCGGTTCGAGTCGAAATCGCAAGGCATTGCAGTATTGACAAATAATGCTGATTGTTCCAAAATCTACCGATTTATCGCCGCCGTAATCAACTGTTGTATCATAATATATCTAAACGCCAAACGATCATAGGTTATTATTTCGTTTGATCGTCTGTTTTGTTGCCTCTCGCTTGAAGTCTATGGATTCTTCCGGAGTCGTAGTAGATCTCGCTTGAGAAGTTTGTGTTCTGATTGCCTCCAAACGCTGCCTGCGCTGTTCTTCAGTCTCATTGGCTAGAAGATTGCGAACTCGACTTGGGTTACGTATGCGCCGACCGATATTTTGACGCCTTACGAGTACCATTAAACGCACACAAAAACACAAGAATCACTTTTCTGCTTTTGTTGTTACGAAAGAAACGGTAATTTGTTTGTTGATTGTTGAAATGACAACTCTCCATACTGTCAATATTTTTGAAGATACATTGGCTGAACAACTGAGCGTCACTCTGTCAGAATTTTGTCAATATATTGAAGACGTCTCACAGTCTTCTGTCTCATTCGTACACTCACTTTTCGGAAATTTTAAAAATTTGGTATCATTTTTTCATATATTTTTTTCATAAAATCCTTCTCCTGACAATAACGAACACAAAAAAAAAATGGCTATAGCCTGAGACATCGACACGAAAGAAGAAGCAGGAGAACGAAAACATAAAAGAAAAATGTGTCCAATTTGGTCGTGATCGTGGCAGTCGTTTGGAAGTTATGCGCGTACAAACATTTCGGTACTCCATTTTTATATCTAAAGATAAATAAATTTAGAAATAAATATCAGTGTAAATAAATATAATATAAGTAAAGTGATTTATTTGACACCACATAGACACTGATAAGTGATAAGTTGATAACACGCAGAAAAGACTACCTAGTGTTTTTCAAACTTTCGTGATCACTATACAGAATTACTAATAAAAACGGGTATTTATCGTTTATTACGAATCGTGATTGGTCGTCTCAGTGCGGTAAGTGTAGTGTGTCGTAATATGAACGAGGATATTTCTAATTCTGAAGACCAAGTTGCTGCAGCTGCCATCACTAGCTCGGTAGCTCCAAGTACTCCAGTCCGCCCGCGACCACGGCTGTTGCAATACAGTTGAAACGTCGGGATAACAAATAAAAAAGGTACATACGCAATAAATACCCGTTTTAATCAGTAATTTTATGCATAACTACATTCTCAATATAAAAAAGATTCATGCCAGGAATAATTTACACTAAGTACATTATTTACCAGTAATCCTGATTAAATATTTGTGCATAGGCGAAGTTAATACTAGAAAATGTGGGGTTTTAAGGTTTTTTTTAAATCCGAACTTTCATTTCTCTTTGTTTTTGTCCAGTAGGGTAACCTAAGCTCGTCACTTGTACTATAATACCAAATTATATGACACGCCACAGAAAAGTAAAATGAGGTATGTAATAATATTCATAGGCTTTATTGCTAGACAGTAATCTAGATTCTGTGTTTATTTCAATCCAATATTGAACTAAAAAATGCGTGAGTGTCGTGGAACACTCGGTTGGAACGAAGTTCCTTTTGTAGTATATTATTACTGAAATAATAATATTAATATTAAATTACATATTAATACGGTTATTATTAATAAAATATATAAATATGTGTATTATTATATAAATAATTACATTATTATTTTATAGCATATTCACTCTAGATAACCGTTTACACTAAAGAAAGGAAACTCTTAAGCTTGTTTTAGCCTAGCGCCCATCCGCCAAGTCCGTACCGTGCGATATGGAACTTCGTTCCAAAATATTAGCATTTCTATCCTGAAGACTGTGTCAGAGAACTACAACTCTTGTATCCTTATATCCCTTCCATAATCACGCACTGAGTTTGTCTTTAAGTTTTTGTATGATGTTCCTTCTGCTTCATCGGTATTTCTCGTTTAAAGCTTACTAGTCAACTTCTTCAGGTATAATGCTTCTGGCATCTCGTATTTATGGCAAAACGATATAAAGGCTACTAATATTATTAGGATTAAGTTTTAGATTTAAGTTATTAACAATTTATAGACCTTGATATCTAAAAATAAACACATATATTTATTTATTATTTATTTCATACAATCCACACTGTTTGGAAGCCGCAACGTATGAAAAGGTGGATTTGCAACTTCATGATTTTTGTTGTAGTTTTTTAGCGTGTATCATTCTCAATTATTCTATAAATTATGCCTCGGCTAATCTTCAATTTAATAATACTACTCTCTACTCTAAAATTGCCTGAAAGAGATTCCTTTAGCGATAAGGCCGCCCATTATACATTTATTTCTTATTTTGTTGTTACTAGCTTGTAGGGATAATAAAGAATTTTCATTCATTAATTCAATAGTTTACGGATAAATTTATCCAGTCGACTGCCACCAGCTTTGATGACAAGCCTTGTGAAAGTTGCATATACTCGTATCACACATTATCTACATTCGTCCTCAATAATAAATAGTCAAATTCGTAAGCAACTCTGCCTCTGTCTGTTTCTTATGTTTACACGACCAAACGGCTGGATCTATTGCGATGAAATTTGGTATATAGTTTATGACCGGTATACTTTTTACCCGACTGCGCAGAAGGAGGGTAATGTTTTTATTGACTAATCACGGGTGCGAAGTGAAATTAGTTTAATATAATATGCATATATACATACTTATATAAAGGTTCTCGAGGAGACCACGCACTGGAAAGCGCAGTGTAGGGTACCGACTAATCTAGTCGACAGAAAGAGGATCTGATAAAGGCTGTTAGATGCAGGCAGCATCAGATCGTTCGCTCTGTAAACCTATTGAGGCTTATGATCACCAGTGGACGTCCTCGCTTGTACAATGATGATGTTGATAGAATAGAATAAAATGGAATAATAATTTATTTACTGCACGGACGACGCAGCCGTGGTAGGCCCAGAAAAAGATGGAGAGACGAACTGTTGACCGTGATGGATGGAGGGTAGATTGGAAGATCTTTGCCCAGCAGTGGGACAATATAGATCACTAAAAAAAATATTAGGTACCCACAACATCTCATATTATGAAACAAACGATCAAGGACAGTACAATTGAATTTATTTAAACAGTCCGACTCATGTGTTTGTGTACCAAAATGGCTTTCATTAATTATATTTAAGAAAAATAAAACCTGATTCCCAAAAAAGCTTTTTACTCTGACGTAATTGCTCATTGATCCTTGTTAGACCTCTATCGATAACTTACAGATATATTTCTGCCGTTAAATGGAGCGTCTCAAGGATAAAATACCATCTCGAGCAGATATTACCAAATTCTAGTAAAAAAACAAAGATCGTGAAATGAATAATGAAATTGAATAAAAACAAACCTGATAAAAATCACACTAATAATATCTTCTAAATCTTCTTCTTCATAATATATAAAACAAAGTCGGGTTTGTTCGAACACTTATACCTCGAGAAAGGCTGGACCGATTTTAATGGTTTTTTCAATTGTCGTATTTGTCTCCGTCCCGAATGGCAGAATAAATATAAAATATTGAAAAAAATCACGCAAAAAGATATTATGAAGAAAAATCATTTTCTCATACATTGATGCAGATAATTATGGCCGACGTATATTGATAGCCCGTGTCATATGCATGTCAAGACGGTACGAAGGTCCGCGGGTCAGCTAGTATAAATGCGAAAGTTTGAACTTTTGTTTGTTTTTCACTCAATATCGCTACGTCGTGAAAGCAGAAACGATTTTGACGAAGTTTGGCGTAGAAGTAGGGTATGGCCTAGATTGAACTCTTACACTAATTAGACACCAGTTCATTCGACTTCACTTACCTTTTAAAGAGTCATCATCATCATTATTCTACCACTATATTAATCAACCACAATTTTGTGCTAGTCTGACCCGTCGTAGACCTGCAATTTAGACTAGTTATAAATTTTAAATAGTAATGCTTAGGTATTGTCGTGGTAAAAGGCGTCATACTTATTTATTTACGAATATCCCTGGAAACCTTAAAAATCCATGCTTCTAATTTGGGTTCAATTTCTTTTTGAACCCATATTGTGTTCAATCAATCTACACTACACGAAAGAGCTACACCCCCAAGCTTTCGATTAGCATACAATATTCGACTTAGTTTCTGCTGCCTAAGGATGAAAATTAAATGCACAGGAAAAGCATTTCTAATTTAAACTAACAAATGGATCGGAAACGCCTCAACGCGGCAGGAAGGAAGCTTGATATACTCGTAATATTCAACCTTCATACAGGGTAGTGGAATCCTCATCATCATCATCAGAACTAGCCTACTGCTGGACATAGGTATCTCCAAAGGTGCGTCACTTTCTCGTAGTCCGATCTTTGGCTTCTCGTCCAGTATCTACCACAGCTATATACAACCTGTTTTGTTATGTACGACATTAATTTAAAACACACATCCGGAATCGTATTAACTGATTTTAAAGGTGGGTTTAATACCGGTAGCTTGAATATTTATCAATTTACAATAAACAATTTTTAACGTAAATCGGCGGCGCCTTTGCGACGACGCCGCTTAGTCAGTTTAACAGGTACCTACTTACATGATGAATGAATATAATTTGTTTGTCTAATTAACACAGGCTGTGTCATTGATATTTTAGGACTTGATATTAATGTTGTTTGAAAATATAAATATCTATGGTAATGAATTTGAATAAAACCTATTTTATTACTATACTAGCCATTAGCCCTATCCGTGTTTTAATTTAATGTCGTATATAACAAAACACGTAGTCTAGCCGGTAGACGTCCAACACTGCGCTAACATAAGCGTGCTGTTCACTAAAGAACCTTGTAACGTTCAAAAGTAAACGGAACGACACGAAAGTTTGTCGTCCATCTAGCAGGATTACTATGTTAAATGTATGTGTTTTTTGTATAGCACCGCGAATTAATAATCATATACCTATTGACATTCTGGAAATAACTTCCAATGATCTATGCAGCCAGTGTCTTGGGGACACTTCCGCCTGATTTTTAGATGATTCAACTGCTTCTTCTGTATTTTAGCCATGTAAATATGTATTGTATATTCTCTCTATTATTAAAGGCATTTTGCCACCCATTTATTTCATGATCTATTTGTACCAATATTATAAAGAGGAAACATTTGTATTTTTGTATGTTTGTAACGAATAAACTGAAAAAATATTGGTTTATAGCGGTATATTATCCCGGAGTAACATAGCCTACTTTTTACCCAACTGCGCAGAAGGAGGGTAATGTTTTTTTGAAAAACTACGCGTGCGAAGCTGCGGATTGGTCAGCTAGTTTGGAATAAAATTAAAGAAATTACTATGCACAAAAGCCTAATATAGTGTCACTGGACATCTATCCGTCAATTTTTGCATGAATATTCATCAAATTCAATCAATTCAATCATGTTTATTATATGTTCCGAGTCTGTGTGTTTCTGTATAAAAGACCACAGATTATAGGTATTTATTTGCAAAAAAAATGTATATAAGTGTTATATCAGTTAGTTGTTATATCTGTTTAGTTTGGGGCAAGATAAAGTTATGAGAAATGTATGTAAAAAAAAGCCTATGAGCAGTTATATAAATTAATTAAGTCCATTCTCGCCAATGATCTTTACAGTAAGTCTTCCGCACCCATTATAATACAATCATATACCGTGATATGAAAATACAGGTTCAATATTCGAAACTCCAATGGGAAAATTGAATCGGATATCAGTAGGAAATTTCATATTTATGCAAAGTGCAAAGTCGTTGCACCTCCAACGATGTCGCAATATTTGCTTATTGAAAACTTCATGCGGGGAATTGAAAAAGATTGGTCTCTGTGACTTTGAGATTTTGTAAAAAAACCTGTTTAAGAAATTAAAGTTGATATTTATCTCGTATGACTGATAAGATGAATATATCACTGATATTTAACCAAATTGAATCTACTCGTGCATTATAATATATAATGCTAAAATGTAATTAATTCGATGCGGCAATGTAGCCCGCCTCTTGATACCTACTCAGTGTAGTAAGATAATACAAGATAACTCTTTATTGTAATTACCACACAGAAACAATATAACACTAAAAAAAACTAAAAAGCCTATACAATGGGCGACCTTATCGATGAGAGCGATTTCTTCCAGGCAACCTTTGGATAGAAAAAAATTAAAGAAGTTATAAAGGAGTGCAGTGTAAGTACTACAAATTATAATTGTTGAATGAATGTCCAATTTATAAAGATTAGGTAAATAATATATAATTTAAACATATAAATAGTTAAAAAATAAACTAATACTATCTATCTTTGTATAATATACTAAATTAACAAGTTAAATACATAATCAATTGATAAACTGTTATATATATTTGACGACCCCCGTGGCTCAGTGGGCGAATAGCCGGCTGAGACGCAGGAGGTAGTGGGTTCGATTCCCACCGCGGAACAAATGTTTGTATGATTTACAGATATTTGGTCCGGGTCTGGATGTTTTTTTACATATTATAAGTATGTATTTACAAAAAAAAAGTATATAAGTATTCTATCAGTTATTTGGTTCCCATAGTACAAGCTCTGCATATTTTGGGGCTAGATAGCGCTGTGTGAAATGTCCAGCCATATTTATTTATATATATATGTTTATAAATAAAAATATGTAAATAATTGCTAAAAAACGTTACAGCGGTGACATTGATAAGTAAAGCTGTGTCACCTTCAGCTTGTACATCCAAACAGCGACTACCCATGGCCTATGATTTGATTATACGGACCACGCACAACTGACGACTACAGACAAGACAACCACGCACCGCACCGAGGCTCTTCCCACGGTGTATGTATCGCTCGAACGTAGTGAATACTCTTCTTGAGATACTCTTCTTGAATACTCTTCTGAGTTATTTAAGTTAAGCATATTTATGTATATTTAAAATATTATTTGATCCTCAAAAATATAATTGTAAATGTGTACTTTTAAAAAATATTTGGTATGCAAAAATTATATTCGATCCCCTTTTTTAATTATTGGTCTATATCGTATTACCCCGACTCTAGGCAGTCTTGTGCGTGACTCCCCTAGAGTGTTATAAAAAAGCGCAGAGCCAGAAGCTCGCTTGGAAGGTCCTGAGTGGAGCAAGCCCGCGAAGCCGAGCGGAGTGAAGGTAGAGTGGGGAAGCGACACTCAGGGGCGACGCGAGAGTCTGGCGAGAGCCCACCCCAAAAAACTACGGTGGCGTTAATACATAAGTAGTACCAAAATTTGGTACTTACGTATTAACGCCACCGCAGCTACAAATTTGGCGGTTTTTATGTGCCTCCAAAGTTAAAAATGTGTCGAACTTTATTATTAAATGCTTTATATTATTAAATTATTAAAAGCTATTAAATTCTCTTAGTTTTGGGACCCAACATGGATCTATGAAACTTAATTTCTACATCTCAAACATTTTTTGCGTAGCTCATTTAAGCACAGATTAAAGTATCGTTTGTTTGATTTATTTTATGCCTCACTAAAAGAGGAACAATCATTAAAAACAGCTAGTATTAAATAATGTTAAAATATGATTTATAATACGACGAATGTTAATAGTT
Source organism: Philereme transversata (assembly GCA_963924445.1). Taxonomy (NCBI): domain Eukaryota; kingdom Metazoa; phylum Arthropoda; class Insecta; order Lepidoptera; family Geometridae; genus Philereme; species Philereme transversata. Next base: position 12,222,224 of record OZ004338.1, on the reverse strand, counting down.
CAAATTGAATGTCCCTCTAATTCAAGAGTAGGAGAGTTCCTTGTGAAAGGGCTCGTCTGGGGAAGTACTGCCATCTTACCTATTTCTGCCGTCAAGCAGCATTGCTGTGTTTCGGGATGAAAAGTAAGTTCCGGTGAAATTACAGGCACATGAGACTTTACATCTGTATGCCTCAAGTTGATGGCAGGGCAGTGCATCGTGGGGCACGTTTTAAGGTGCGTGACCTACGAGGTACTGTAATACTTTGTTATAGGCAATGGTTACTACTTAACATCAGGTGGGTCATAATAATCATGTTCCACCTCCAGGAAGATTAAAAAAAAAATTGTATGAATCCGAGATTCAAAGCCATTTTGCAATTTGTGTAAAAGAGAAAGTAAAACATGCATCGGCGAAGGCTTGTCTGCGTCCGTCTGCAATATCACAGACCGTAGGAAGCCACTTTAAGTTTGTGCCATCGCATGCCGTCACTATCTTCGCTACCAATCGACAATCGACATTCTCACCAATCCACAGGTTTCTAATTTATAAAAATGCACAAGCCCGTGGCCCACATGATGTTAAGCTGTTATCAAAGACCTATCCTTTTTTTTAACATTCTCATTAATCCCAATTCACCTTCTTATCTTAAGAAGCGTTTCGAGTTTTTGTATCAGGCACACTCTCGAAACCTTCGTTCTTCCGAAGCTCTACAGCTTCGAACTTCCGTCCATAGTTAACAATTGCATGGTGACTCCTTCACAGTACAAGCTGTGGGACTGTGGAACGCCTTACCTTTGTCCATAAAGTCGTCCAAATCTCTTCCTATTTTCAAAGTCAAGGTATACAACCTTTCCTTTCTTTGTCTCTTGCTGCTAGTTAGTGTTTATGTTATTTATGCTCCATATAATATGTATTTTATTTATATATTATTCGTATGTATTTAAGTTTATTAGGTATAATCAATAGGTATATTGTACTGTATAGGTTATATTTATGTATGTTAGAGACGCCGTCTTTTCATTTTAGTTTATCGTGCCCATCCAAAGGTTGCCTGAAAGAGAAGGCTTTTAGCTGTCTTATCGCTAAACTCCATGTATTTGCCATTGTACCGTTATTTATTGTTTATTTCTTTTGTTAATGTATTTTTATTTGGTGTGCAATAAAGAGTATTTCTATCTACCTATCAAAAACATTTTTTTTTGTAATTAATTACTATTATTAGTTATTATTTAATTGATTAAACCTCACAGGTCGTACACACGTAACTTGAGAAAATTCCTAGGTATTGAAAATATCGACTAAACCCAGAAACCATTTTGCTTTCCAATAGATTTCCAGCAAAAAAACTACGTCAAATCGGTGAACGGAATTGAACAATTCTAAAAGAGTCGTGGTTTTCCTAACAAACAAACTGGGATAAAAACCGATGGGCTGTCCAGATAGGAGGGGTATGAACGCTAAAACACCGCTGAAACTGAAAATAGGACAACCCTACATGATCACATATTAATCTATAACATTCCTATACGTAATAATAATAAGGTAGGGATAACAAATAAGGTCTTACGCGATAAATACCCGTTTTAATCAGTAATTAAATAATAATATCCTTCTAATCATTTATAGTCTATTAATAATTTTAAATGTCTATGAATTGAAAATGTTAACTATGTATCTTATCGAGAGACCTTATAGCATTATATTAGGTTGGGGAAAAAGTTTCTTCGCATATTTCAAGAAACTTCAAAACATTTTTTAATATAGTTTATTTACATTTAACTAAAATATGTAGGTACTATTTTGTTCGATAACTTTTTGCCATCTTGCAGGTAGGGACATGATCCCATTGCTATAGAAATTTTGGGGCTTCTGATCAAAATACCGCGACAAGTGGTTTTGGCAGTCCTCTCGTGATATTAACCTGACACTGCCTAAAGAATTCTGAAGAGACCGAAACAGGTGGAAATCTGAAGGTGCAAGTCAGGACTATACGGCGGATGCATTAACACCTCCCAGCCAAACTCTCTTAATTTTTGCTGAGTGGCTAAAGATGTGTGAGGTCTAGCGTTATCATGATGAAAAATCACTCCCCTTCTGTTGATTAATTCCGGCCGCTTTCTCTCAACTTCTTGCTTTAATCTCACCAGTTGTTCGCAATAGAGTTCAGAATCGATGGTCCTGCCTAGTGGTAACAGCTCATAATGAATAATGACCTTCCAATCCCACCAAACACACAGCATCACCTTGTTGCGAGTTAACCCGGGTTTCGCCACAGTCTGTGAAGCCTGACCGGCCTTTGACCACGACCTTTTTCGCACGTTCTTGTCGTATGTGATCCACTCTTCATCACCAGTTATCAGCTTCTTCAAAAATGGTTCGGTTTCATTACGTCGTAATAAAGAATCACAAATGAGTACACGGTTCATTAGGTTTCTTTCAGTGAGCTCGTGGGGTACCCAAATATCGAGCTTTTTTGTGAACCCATTTTTTTTCAAATGCGCCAAAACTGTTTTGTGGTCAATTCCCAGTTCTTCAGCTACGTCGTAACTACTGATATGCCGATCTTGCTCCACTTTTTCAAAAATGGCATCAATTTTATCCGTAATAGGGCGACCAGAGCGACGTGCATCTTTGACATCAAAATTTTCGGATTGAAAACGCTTAAACCAAATTTGTGCTACCCTCACAGACACTGCACTAGGTCCATAAACATCGCAATTTTTTTTGCGGCTTTCGTTGCATTTTTGCCTTTTTTGTAATAAAATTTTAAAATGTATCGAATTACTTAATTAGATTCACTCATCTTTACAGTACGAAAAACAAATAAAAATCACACATTTTCCTAATTTGAATTTGGAATTATCTTCTTTAAAATTTAAACTTTGAATGATACCAAAAGCAGCCAGATACAAATAGTATAGCCAAAGATATTTTATTACAAATTCATACATACTATAATGCGAAAAGACTTTTTCCCCAACCTATTATGTAAATCGTATAGATACCCACGATACAGATTACTGTCTAGTGTAGCTATCAAAGGTATCATTTGATGATAGTTCTCAACAACAAATCAAAATATCAAGTATGTAGGTACCTACTAAATTCAAATGGTCACATTTTCCGTCTGTCTGTCTGTTCGACCAGTTACAGCCGTTGTACTCGTAGACTAACAGAACTGTATTGATGATACCTTTTAGCTCATTTAGTCGCACCAGGATTGTGCCATCACTACCTATATAGTGTTTAGTAATATACGTACAAAAATAAAAGGGGTTATTATGATGAGCATAATAAATAAATTTGTGAAATATTTATCATAGAAATGTGAAATTTATTTTGGCATGTAAAAATAAACACTATAATAAACTTATGTAGTGCTATTACATAATGCTTGCCATCTAACCACAATACTGTACGTGTGTATGGTGTATGTGTATGGTGGCGTCTCGAGATATCTCTTGTTGTCCCTTTCTAACCTAAAACCCGCAGCTATTTCCGAAAGAGATATCAAATCAGCCTTTATTTTTGGATGACGATTGAAAGAGTAAGTAGTAAGTTTTATATAAAACTAGCTGACCCCGCGAACTTCGTACCGCCTTAGATGTTCTGTTGCTAAGTTGAGATAGGGGTTGGTGGTAGAAGGGTAAAAATTTAGGGTTGCATGTATTTTTGTATGTTGTATCATAAAAAAATAGAAATTAAAAATTTTGTCTAAAAAATGAAAATAAAATTTTAGGGGTGGACTACCCCTAACATTTAGGGGGATGAAAAATAGATGTTGGCCGATTCTCATAGATACCGGATAAACACAAAAAAATTTCATCAAAATCGGTCAAGCCGTTTCGGAGGAGTATGGCAACGAAAACTGTGACACGAGAATTTTATATATTAGATTAATCACCTAAAAAAAATTGATAATATAACTAGTAGTTTTTTTTATATGTATTTGTTTCGTGGTGTGCAATAAAGTATTATCTAATCTAATCTAATCTAGTTTTTTTATTCGCGAAGTTATTTTTTATGTTTTGAGAAACCGTCACTTGAATATCGTCAGTATATTACCAAACACCCTGTATATCAAAGTTCACGATGATCGAATCAACGCTTCGAAAATTACCCTCTGAAAAACAAACATACATACATACAACGCCGATTTGCCCAAGTTGATTTGGAGAGAGATCTCCAGCAAAGCTAAAGCTTCGCTCGATCAAAACATGGAATGATCCAAATTAAGAAACAGAAGTACAAGGCAAAATAAAAAGCAGTTAAAACATCCGACGACGACGATGACGACCTCCGTGTCGCAGTGGGTGTATAGCCGGCTGAGACGCGGGAGGTAGCGGGTTTGATTCCCGCCACGGAACAAATCAAATGTTTGCATGATCTAAAGAGGTTTTTTCCTTGACTGGGTGTTTTTCTATATATTTTATGTATGTATTTATAAAAAAAGTATATAAGTATTTTATCAGTTATCTGGTTCCCATAGTACAAGCTCTGCTTAGTTTGGGGCTAGAATGCGCTGTGTGAAATATCCAGAAATATTTATTATTTATTTATTATCCCAAACACTCATAAAAGCTGTAGGTTTTTTCCACTCAACATTTCATTTTGTGTAACATTCATAAAACAACCTTCACCACAGCTATATTTCGGTTTCCATCCAACCACTTGAAATTTATCGCGGAACTGGAATGAAAACTATGTCAAACTTTCACGTGTATTTATTGAAACCTTAACAATGTGGCTTACATTATGTTGCGAAGTTGGTTCTTGGTCACATTTCTTTTTAGGTCACTGTGAGTTCTCCAATTTTCGCAAGTTCAACTTTTGTTAACATTTGGTCGCAAAACGACATTTGGCGTCATCATCTTTTTTAGAATGATTGAGGAAACTAGATTTATTACGGGATTTGACTTTCTGGGTACATTTTTTTTTACTTCTAATATAATCAACAACAGAATTTGCCCACTTATGGATCTTCCCGAGTAGAACAGAATCTCTCTTCATTTTCAAGGAGGCGGAGATTGTTAACGCACAAATACGGACAGCGCCGTCACCCCCCCGTGCGCCCGCGCACGGCAGTCACTTGGCCGTCGAGAGCAACCGATGATAGACGAATTAAATCACAAAATATTATACAAAGAATATGTACCTTTCCCGTTCAATAAAGGACTGTCATAAAAAAATAATAGGGCTTCTTATTTCAAGAAGCCCCTATACTCAACAAATATCTCAAAAATCTAGACAGAAATAAAACTAAAAATCTGGTTTGGAATGTACAAGCTAAACCCTTGTGTACTGCTGACACACCCTAAGGCCAGGTAAACCCGATTTGAAAATGTTGACGCCCTTGGGCAATCAGAATAATTGATCGAGCGAAGCATGATCTCCAAATCAACTTGGGTAAATCGGTGGTGTATGTATGTATGTATCTGTGTTTGTCCGAGGATAACTTTTGAAGCGTTTATCCTATCATCGTGAAATTTGATACATAGTTAGGTAGTAATGGCACAATTTTAATATGACTAAATGATTTACAAATACGGGGGGGGGGGGGGTTGTTGAGATATTGGGGTTCAAGGTAAAAAAAATGAAAATGAGTCTAGAAGGTCAGATGGGGCGTCAATATTAGTCCTAATAAAAACAAAACTTTGACAAAATTTACAGGGTGAGATTGACAGTGCTGAAATTTGGAATTCGTGTAGCTTTAGTGACACAAATATAAGCAAAAGCCTGAAATGCATAATAACCAATTGACATGAACTCCCGTTACCTTTAATTGAAACTGTAGGTCAATTAATGTGGTTGTTATTTCGTGGCACTATTTTGATAGTCAAAGATTACAAATAATATATTATTTTTGTTTTAATCGGAGACTCGCAAGATCTCAGTTCGGGCCGAACCACTAGTAATATATGTTTTTTTTTATTTGTAGTGCATGTAATTAGGTACGCTTTAGTTATAATTGCTCCAAATTTTAAGTTTTAATAATTCGTTGTAATAATTCATGTTCCGTTTTCACTTGTCGTCTTTGAGTCCTAAAAAGAAACACTCGCGAATTTTCTATAAATTAGTTAGCAAACGAATTTGAAGGTGAGTCCGTGTTCAGAATGCTATGTTTTCCGAAAGGAAAAACTATTTAGGTCGACTAATTGCTGGCTGAAGTTGGGCAGTTCCGGCCAGAATAGCAATTGGAATAAGTCGGCCAAGAAATTAATTTCGGATCGGGTAATTGTGATTGGAAATATTAAGAACTAAGGGTTAATTGTTTGAATAAAAAGTTATTAGGTAGTTTTTTGCTTTAGCTGACACTTTTAATATAAATAATAATAAATAGAAATAAATAATGCTGGACATTTACAACGCAATCTAGCCCCAAACTGAGCAAAGCTACTAAATAACAAAACTAAGGGAACGAGATAACTGATAGAATACTTATATATATTTTTTGTCAATACATACTTATAATATATAGAAAAACAATCAGACCCTGAACAAATATCTGTAGATCATGCAAACATTTGTTCCGCGGTGGGAATCGAACACGCAACCTCCTGCGTCTCAGACGGCTATTCGCCCACTGCGCCACGTAGGTCATCTTTATTTATGTCTTTTTAGAGTTCCGTAGTCGAACTAACCCAGCTCCGCCATGTCCGTCTGTCTGTCAGCCAGACCAGTAGCAGTCGTTTGACTCATAGACCATTAGTGTCCTAAAGTTGAAATTTAACACCATTATAGATTCATTTGAGTAACACCTAGTAAGTTATACAATATTGAAAAATGTTTTTTTTGAGTACCTTTTTTATTAGATTAGATTAGAAAATTCTTTGTTGCACTACTAAAATAATACATAGGCGAACTTAATGCTAATTAGCATTTTCTTGCAGCTTACCTTTTTCTAAATTACTAGCTTCCGCCAGCGGCTTCGCGTTGTTGGTCAACAAAAAGTAGCCTTTGTTTGAATCCAGTTCATATTCTATCAACACACCAAATTTTATCGAAATCGGTTCAGCCATTTCGTCGTGATTAAATAACAAACAAACAAATAAACAAACATACAAACTTTCACATTTATGATATTAGTGTGATTGGTTAGAGTTTGACCACGATCCCGCCCGATAGTATGCGATGATGCAGTTTACAATGTTACTCGCTTGCCCTTAAATGAAAGTTGGGGGTGATTTAAACAAACGCACCTAATTGTGTGGAGTAATATTTAATCCGAGTAGTACTTTTTTTTTCAATAAGTAACCTATGCTGTCCCACTGCTGGGCAAAGGTCTTCCCCATTTCCTTCCATTCCTTGCGTTCTCCAGAAATCTCCTGCCAGAAAGTCAGAGTGTAACCCATTTAGATCGTCGCGCCAACGTTTTCGTGGTCTACCTCGTTGCTGTCGTCTTGTAGGTTGCCAGTCGGTGGAGATCTTAGTCCACCTTTCAGGGTGCATTCGAGTGACATGATGCGCCCAGTCCCATTCAAATGGGACTGGGCGGGTCATGTCAAGACTCAAGTCTTGCAGCCTTGTACCCCACATCGATGATTCCGGTCATCGAGCGTAGAGTAGTGGTGGCGATTCTGTTGTTTACACTGACTAACTAAAATTGTGTAAAATACAAACAGTCTTATTTTGTTTACGCTAAAGAACAAATTAGAATGACATTTAAAGTGACATTTCTAAAATTAAGTATTTTTCACTCAGATAGCGTGTTTTTGAGCTAGTTTTAGTCAGCAGTCAAATTGGTGCTGATTAAAACTAGCCCGCAAATACGCCATCTCGTAGTAAAAATTACTTAAATTTAGAAATGTCATTTTAAATGTCATTCTAATTTGATCTTTAGCGTAAAAAAATAAGACCGTTCATATTTTACACAATTTTAGTCAGCGTAAACAACAGAATCGCCACCAATGTTGCGGATTCTATCGGTTCGCTTAACACCTAAAATGCTACGCTCCATCGCTATGGAGTAGTACTTACACAAAGAAATTAATTTCACGTTTCCATAACTCCAATCACTGAATATTGCATAGGGCTCGTGAATACCGCAAATAATCATAATGAGCTGCCCACAATTGCTGAATTAGAATAGCGTACATTTTAGCGTTGTTTACGCTGTAAAACACAAGTAGTAGCGCAAAGTTTACATAAAGTAAATGATAGCTTTCGTAAAAGACGTCAAGACTGTCTTATACGTTTAGTGAGATATGAAAATGTCAGTAAAAGCAAGAAACTTGTAGCAGTTAAGCAAAACTTAATATGCAAAATATTGGATCTGGTCGATTTAAAAAATTAACCTCTATGGAATATAGGGACCTGAGAGGCAATTTTTTACCGTGAAGTATTCTTGGGCCATTAAGAGCCACAGAACAAAACGATTTATCCTGGTTTTATTCGTTTTTCGAGTGAAATTCAAGCATTGTAAAAAAGTGTAGTTTAGGATGTATTTACGAAAGGCTTAGCGATATAAACAATTCGGTTACAAGTGATCGATTACTGGCAACGGAGTTGCACCAGTTTATTACGTAATAGTAATAAAAATAATATACAAAAATAGATTATAACAATACAAAGATTAGTCATACTTGTAAAAATTTTTACAGAATTGAAATTAACTCAATAGTCACACTAATATTATAAATGTGAAAAAGTTTGGATGTTTGTTTATTTGTTTGTCGTCACGTCGTAATGGCTGAACCGATTTCGATGAAATTTGGTAAGTTGATAGATTATGACCTGGATTCAAACAAAACCTTTTTTGTTGACAAGCAATACGTGCGAAGTTTTAAATTTATTACAATTTTGGCGTTGTCCCAAAAAGATCACTGACAGGTGTAATCTTATGACATTTTCAAGTTGTATCATAAACATTTGACGGTCAAAAGTTAAAATTGTATGATGCACCACTGTTTTTATTTGTACATTGTATTACTATAGTATTTACTTATGTTTACCAACTAAAATGGGTTTAGCTGTTTATGTTGCACATCCCGCTCGCGCTACGCACTCGAAACGCTTGCGCGACTGGGAAGACCGACGGGTGCTGAGCCGCTGTCAATTCGTAAAACTTTATAAATGAAATTGAAAAATACGAGGCATGCCTTTTAAGTTTTGTCGTTTGAAGAAAAAAACACATCTAGAACCTTATAGTACTTTTTATTGTTTTTCAAAGTATTCACCGCGTAGCTTAATACACTTTTCCATTCGCTCAAACCAGTTATTATAACATTTATTCCACTCTAAAGTGGGGGTGTTCAAAATGGCTGACTTGAAAGCGTCGACTGCTTCTTCACCGGACTGGAACCTTTGACCACGAAGACTTTTCTTAATTTTAGGAAATGTAAAGAAATCGTTAGGGCTTAGGTCAGGACTGTATGGAGGATGGTCAAGAATTTCTACTTTTTCCTGCTTCAAATACTCAATCGTTTGACGAGCGCTGTGTGAGCTTGCGTTGTCGTGGTGCAGGATGATGCGTCGCTTTGAGTTAGATTTTCGAAGTTCGGCGATGACTTGTGGTAAACAAACTGTAGTATACCACTCTGCGTTAACCGTTCTACGATCTTCAAGTGCAATAGTCGCAACATGGCCGGTTTTTCCAACGAACGTGGCCACCATCTTCTTTGAAGTGCTTCGAGAACGAACAACTTTAGTCGGCTTTGGCTCGTCTTGAAAGACCCAGATTGTAGATTGTTGTTTGGTATCAGGATCGTAGGCATAGATCCAAGATTCGTCACCACTTATGATGTCGTAGACGTGATTTGACTCCCCTCGGTTGAACCTTTGCAGAGTTTTCTTACACCATCTGACGCGGGCCGCCTTGTGATCGTCGGAAGCAGATGCGGTATCCAACGGCAAACTAGCTTTCACACACCAAGCGCTTCATGCAAGATCTTCTGAATGGTTGTCCCTGAGATGCCTAATAGAGCCTCTATCTCTCGATACGTCACATGACGATCTTCGAGAATTAGTTGTCTCACAGCAATGATGTTATCTTCAGTGAAGGTGGATTTTGGGCGTCCTTCGCGAAATCTGTCACTAACACTAGTATGTCCACGCTGGAATTCTAAATACCAGCGTTCGACAGTCCGCAGACATGGGGCTACATCACTGAACACAGATGTTAGCTCTTCTAAACACTGAAGCCGTGTCAGGCCTCTTCTAAAGTTGTAGAAAATTATTGCACGAACATTTTCCTTAGAAAGATTCATTTTCGTACGTGACCTGACAGATTCAAATCGAAACTGTGACTAAACAATAGCATTAATCCTAATACTTTCAACTGTTTTGAGATTCAAAATGTAAACACATTCGAATATAGAACAGTTCCAAATTCAAAATTGCCGGAAAATATGGAAACGACAGAACTTAAAAGGCATGCCTCGTATTATTTGACACGACACACTTACAAAATAAAACACAAAAGAAGATGGTGGCATACAAGTAATGTCGAATCTTGATTTCTGGCTCTAAGAGTGGGTGTAAATAGAAGGATATGTAACAAGAATGCCAGAAGTCGAAGAGTACAGGTTAATCAAAAAATACAGGTATATCTCACACAACTTCCATCATAATTGCAAAGTCCAGTCATGCTAAAATAGCGTCAGCTCAGCAAGTGCTAAGTAGGTAGGCTAGAACCTAGCTACTTAACGCTGGTATTCTGCTGACCCCAAATCACGGACGTCAGAAGCCTGCACTGCTCTCGGGGATTGAGTGAAGGTAGGTATGTGTAGCACCTACCTAGCTACCCACATAAATAATTAATTATAACATATTAAGTGCTAATTTGGATAGCAGGTGTCACATGCGGATTGAGTACTATGTTTGTGTATGTATGCTTGTGTCGGAGTTGGTACTGTCTTGTGTGATGCTAATGTATAAAGTTACGTATAATATCGACGAATGTGAGGACCCAGACAAACCTTGCATGGTTTTTAGGATATATCTTTGTTAATTTAGTTGTATAATTTCACATTGTATCCCTATTTTGTAGTACCTAAGTAGATCTTTATTTTACTTACTCCTGTAAAGATGAGAGACTTTGACAATTGTCGTTGTACTCTTAAAGAACAAGAGACAGATGTCTCGAAGTTACACTGGCTTAAAAATTAAGGGACTGGGTTTAATTTTACCTGATATTCTTATAGTTATAACTTATGTATATTTTATATTTTAAGTATAAGTCACGATGACCTATAGAAAAATATTTCAAGATATAATATATAATATATAACAACTCTAGAGGTGTATATATATATACATATGTTATGACGATAACCACTTTTTTAACTATTTGAATCGTTATATCTCAGAAACGGTGACTCATAGGAAAAAAAATATTGATAATTTTTTTTTAGATATTTATGACCTTCAATTTTGGTCTAGAGTACTTTTATGATAAAATTTACCGCTTAGCTGAAAATCGCGAAAAACTCATTTTTTTGATCTTTGACCTTGAATAAATTTTTTTTTCATAAACGGGAATGATGGGGAACTTTTAAATATTATTTATAATTAGGTTTTGAATAATTTTACTGATTTTCAGCTTGTTGGGATTTTATATATGTACCTTCACTCTCATTTTTTGGTCTAGATTGACCGGACTATTAGACTCTTTAACAGCTTCTTATTTGTAACATGTATGTGGATAACGTTGTGGGCTACATTATCAATAACTTTTACATTCCCAGAATGTACACTTACTTGTATTGTATTTAAACAATATTTTTAAGAACCAGAAGTGAAAGTCATAATAAAAAACTAACAAGAACTTGATTATTACCAAAATAAACAGTTATAAAAACAAAACCAACTATATTTGCTAGTAGTTCATAATCAAATAATATCAAAGAAATCACCAATTTACACAATAAAGTCGAAATTACCTAATCAGCTATATTTTATAACTGAAATGACAAGTCAAACCGAATACGACCACACCGCACAGCAGGCGAAAAGCAAATGGCCGCTCTTTTTTTGTTTGTTTTTCGAATGGACTAATTTCGCTGTTAGCCTCTGAAGCCGCTTTTGGCCCTGTAAGTTGTTTGAAGAGGCAACTAGCGCAAGGGTACCACTTAGGTACGAGCCTCAGCTTGGGCAGTTGCCAGGGTGGGGAAAGGAGAGAAACGCACATGTCTATATCTCGTATAGGCGGCGACTGAAGGGATTCGTCGACCTCGCCGGCGAGGTCGGTGTATCTGTGATATCGCTTTCGCATTAGCGGAGGTGATTTCGTCATCCGGGTCTCCGAGAAAGTGTCTGTCTCGTACGACGGAGGATTAGTGGCCACTCTGCGCTCGCTCGCCGCTTTATATAACAATGGTTGGTAGGCGAATGCAAGTTTCCTAATTGTTTATTGTAGTTGTGGGTTGTTTCATAATAAATAAAGTAATATTAAGGTTATAATGTACTTATCTATCTATCTATATATAAAGCAAAGTCGGGTTAGTTACACCATTTATAACGCCGATTTTGATTATTTTTGATTTGTTGGATTTGTCTTCGCCCCAAATAGCAGAATAACTATTAAAATATCGAAAAAATTCAGACTAATAAAAATTATTAAGAAAATTCATTTCGTCATACATAGATGTAGCTACTGATGGCCGATTGACAATTCTACCAGCGACGTACATTGGCAGCCCACGTCATATGCATGTCAAGGCGGTACGAAGTTCGGCGGGTCAACGTCAACACAGGTTTCGTGATGAAGTGTTTATGTACTGAGTGTAGAACTTTTGACAGGTGGCCGATAAAGCCTACTCACGCAGTGACCTACAAAAAATTTTTGGGAAGAAAATTTATTTTGTTGCTTTTGTGAGGTAAAATTGGGAGTTCATCTGGTTTACAGTTTTTTATGGTTTCTAGAGTTATGAGTTGAAGTTCAACTCGATCTGAATGATTGACATCTGTTCCCAGTTGAACTTTAAATCAAGGATGTTAATTTTTTTGTTTTATTATTTTTTTCACACAGCGCTATCTATTAGTTAATTAGTTAGTAATGTTTTCTTGTGCTGCAACTGAGCGGAATAATCGTCATGCTAATAAATAAAGATAAATAATATACATTTTACAAAAATCCAACAACCGACTTCAAAGTTACCCAGAATATTTACTCTGAAAAAAAAATACAGTTCAATTGTGAACCTCCTCCTTTTTTGAAGTCGGACAAAAAAAGAATCATCGAAATCGGTTGGCGTGATGTTGAGTTATTCGTCCATTTGTCGCGCACATACTTAATGCAAATTTAAGACTTATATGGTTTTCTCATTGATGCCATTGTCAGAACTGGACCAAATTGAACTGGAAAAACATGGAAAGCACCAGCTTTCAAATAAAAAAAGAATCATCAAAATCAGTTCATCCAGTCCAAAGTTCTGAGAAAACACACATAAAAAAAACAGTCAAATTGAGAACCTGCTCCTTTTTGAAGTAGTTGAAACATAGTTTCAACTAAAATCCCCAGCGTAGTATTTTTTTAGATGAATAATTAATTGCGGGTTTGGCTTTAACCTCACCTGATGCTAAGCGATAACCCAGTCTACAATGGAACACGCTTACCTAAACAAAACCAAATAAGGACCATTTATTATATTACCATTGTCCATCGGCCATTGGCTACTAATTGTAGGAAAATAAGTATTGAAATGTAGCCAAGTGCCATAATAGAAATCCTTTAATTAAATCCAATTAGAGCTAAGCGCGTAGTTTGTTAGTCTCAGCTAGGAAATAGTCGTTATCGGAGCTTTTCAGGCAGCCGAAATATTAAACTCCGAAGTCTGGGCAACTACAACGAACTACAAACTTACTTAATTAAATGTTAAAGAAAATATGAACAGCTGATCAACCAATTTTTTGCTATATTAAAATTAATACTTAACTGTCAGAAATTGAAATTAATTTTTCAGACTTCATTATGGCGTTGTTGAGAGAAACTAAGAGATATAATAATATAGAGTACGAAGCAAAGTAAGAACCATAGGTACATGCAAGGTTCGTATGAGTGAACATCTTGTTCGCGTTGTCATCGGATCTTGGTAGGAATGCAATGCAGCTCGCAGTATTTATGCTACATAAAAATACGTACAAGACGACCTCCGTGGGCTGAGAAGCAGAATGTTGTCGGTTCGATTCCCGCCGCGGAACAAATGTTTGCAAGATCTGCAGATATTTGTTTTGGGTCTGGCTGTTTCTCTATATATTAAAAGTATGCATTTACAAAAATTATAATATACGAACTGTTAACCCGCGACTTTGCGTGGACATAAAATTATAACAGCGCCAACTATCGAAAATTGCATACGTCCAAAAAAAGTCATCTACACTTTCGGGCTTAATCAATAAAAAACACATTTATTTCAAGCACTTATGCAGCTCATATAAAGTCACAATACAAAAGGTACCTACATAAATTAATCAGAGTTTTTAAGAACATAGTAAAACCAAAAAGTTTTTATTTTCAGAACTCTTTGGTTAAACCTGAGTGCCTCCCACACCCAGTATGACGTGACCATGAAGAAGTTTTTTACCTGCAAAACGTTAAAAACCTTTTTAATTATAACCCCGTAGGTACAACGCTGTGTAAACTACTATTTACTAATCTATGGCGTAGTCCAAGTATATGGTTAATTTTTAATAGTTACTGTTTTATCTCTTTTTAGGTCACGGGTTATCACATGTTGGAGTGCCTTCACAAACGCTATATATTATATTTTCCCTTTACGCAAAGTATGTATTGGACAAACAAACCGCGCTTCATCAACATGCACAGATCCGTTATTCAACACCGTTCCGGATAACGTGTGGAATATTCTGCATTTTAAGAGTTTCTTCATTAATTAAAATATTTTATAAGATAAATTGGTGGATAACGTTCGGTCACGTTAAGTTTTAGATTTTAAATATAAAATTTCTAAATAAATCGCATAAAATATTCTATATCTGTATATAAACTAATAATAATGTACTTTTTATAAACATAAATATATGTGAATAATAATGCTGGACATTCCTTAGAGCGCTATCTAGCCGCAAACTAAGCAAAGCTTGTATATGGGAACCAGATAACAGTAAAAATACTTATAAATATACATTTACTTAATACATGGAAATTTCCGCCTGGAAGTGATCTGGAGAAATTGAGCTATCTATAGATCGTTTGCAACAGTCTGCATATGATTCAACAGTTCATTTTGTATGGTGGCTGTATTGCTCCGCTGAATTACAATGCAAAAGCATTGGCCACTATTGAATTAAACACAATATTTGACAATGTATCTATGTACTGCTAACTATTAATGTTTTAAATTATACATTTTATAATAGTGTAATTGGTTATCTATTACTAATTAAAACGGGTATTTATCGCGTATCTAAGGTACGTAGCGTTTTATTTGTTTCGACTGTTGTAGCACAGTCGAGACGTCGGGATAACAAATAAAAAAGGTACATACACGTTAAATACCTGTTTTCATCAGTAATTATGTACAGTGATCGCCAAAGTATGAAAAATAATAAGATAAGATAAGATGACTCTATATTGTACACCAAAGTAAAAAACAAAACATAATTTTACAAATAGATTTAGTACAATGGGCGGTCTTATCGCTAAAAGCGATCTCTTCTAGACAACCTTAGTATGGAAAGGATTATAACATATCACATAACGGCGGTGCATCTATACAAAATTAAAAACTAAAATAATAATAAAATAAGCAACTATAAAAATGGTTATGATGAATTAACAAGCAGTTACAACTTCAACGCAGGGACAGATAATGGGTGTGTACTTTTGTTTTAAATTATTAATAATGGGTTTTTCTAATTAAATATTGCTTTGCATACTTAGAGCGACTTGCGCAACGATTCCTAAGCGTATTTAATGGCTAAATATGATTTAAGGAGCTGTCAAATAATACGAATGCGTCAAATTTAAATATGGTTAGTCGCTAAATACGTTTAAGGATTTTTGTGAAAGCCAGGTTTAATACTAAATAATAAGTACCCAGGCTCGAATGACAAGTCCTTTCGATCAGATGACTAGAAATAATTTTGAACTGTTACATTACTGCTAGTAGTTAGATTTTATATAAAAATATTTAGCTACCTACCAGCTGCACCTTTTTTCAGGAAAAATTCTGAGAAGTAGATTTTTCTCATAAAATATACAAAACACGCGTCAAAAGGTACCAGTATTTCTATCTGGATATCTGTTTTAAAAGCTTTCAAAGAATCCATAAATATTTATTTTCCACGAAATTAGATATTACCATCCAATTATCAAGAGCGGTACTCATTATTACGCCAAAATGATGCTTGCCGTTTTTGCATTATTCATAAGTAGCCTAATAGACTGGCTTGGACATGCCTCATTATTTTTATTAGTTTAGACCCAAAATATGTAGTAATGAGCTTATAGAAACGAAACTCACTCAATATATTTGATTGCCTAATTTTTTTTTTTTTTTTTTTTTATTGTTTGTTCCGCTGTTTTCTCCTCTGACATGGGTCAGAGACTTTTTTCAGCTAAACATTTTGCACTTGGGCGGTTTTATCTGTTTGGTTATGAACAGAAGTAATTGTTGTACATTCCGTCAATCCCACGTATTCGTTCTGTTTTCTTTTTTTTTTTTTTTCTATGCATATAAATTTTTATATATATGAACCTGCTTTCTTTACATAAATGGAATCGCCTAAATTTTTACAGTTTACAAAATTATTATGAGTGCTATAAAAACTTACACAATAAAAGCAGACGTTAATAATATTAACTCTTTCGAAAACATTAAATGAGGGATTTTTTTTTTTTTTTTTTTTTCCCCCTTCATATATATATATATATATAATTTTCTTATTCTATTGTTACGTTAATATGCTTTTCTGTTTATAATATAATGGTTCCATATTTAATATAGTTCCATAACATTATTTACACAACAATTTTGGCCAATATATTTTGGATATGTCTGCATTATTGAGTATGATGCAAAAAATATCCTAACATAATATACTTATTTTGTTTCTATTTCTTTTTTTTTTACTTATGTACCTATAGCTAATATATAATTAAATATATTTTATACACAGATATTGTTCCCTCTTATATATAAGAAAGAACATGTATATATGTTATTTTGTTCTGTTGTTCTTAATATTCTTATTATCATATATTACATTCTTATACATATGCTTATTACATTTTGCTTGTTATTTTCTTTGCATGCACACTTTACTTACATACTGTTCCTATTAATGGTTAACTGCTTACAACTTATTTCTATGATTTATTTACTATTATTAATTATGTTTATACTTAAAATTACCACAGTATAGAGGGACCCAATAGTTCTACGGCCTTAGATCTCGCTTGAGGTAAATGCCGACAACCATATATATTATAGACTAGAGGTTGCGTTGTGCGCGAGCTGCTCGCAGCTCGCGTGTTTTTCTTTTAGTCGACGAAGTAATTAAAGAGGATATTGAGCTGTTAAAAGCCATCAAAGAGGATATCCATGTGTAAGAAGCAGTCAAAGACGATACCGAAATGGAAGAAGCAATCAAATCAAAGAGGATTTCCAAGTGGAAGCAGCAATTAAAGAGGATATTGAAGTGAAAGAAGCAATCAAATAGGATATAGAAGCAGCAGAAACAATCAAAGAGGAAATTAAAGTTGAGTAAGCAATCAAAGAGGATACCGAGGTGGTAGAAGCGTTCTAAGAGGATGACGAAGTGAAAAAAGCAATCAAAGACGATATCGAAGTGGAAGAAGCAATCAAAGAGGATATTGAAGTGAAAGAAGCAATCAAATAGGATATCGAAGTAGCAGAAACAATCAAAGAGGAAATTAAAGTTGAGTAAGCAATCAAAGAGGATACCGAGGTGGTAGAAGCGTTCTAAGAGGATGACGAAGTGAAAAAAGCAATCAAAGAGGATACCGAGGTGGTAGAAGTATTCAAAGAGGATGACGAAGTGAAAAAGCAATCAAAGACGATATCGAAGTGAAACAAATAGTCGAAGACGATATCGAAAAGGAAGAAGCAATCTTAGAGGATATCGAAGTGTAAGAAGCCATCACAGAGGATATCGTAGTGAAAATGTTATCAAAAACGATATCGAAGATGAAGACGCAATCAAAGAGAATATTGCAGTGCAAGAAGCAATCAAAAGGAAATCGAAGATGATATCGAATTGGTAGAAGCAATAAAAGAGGATATCAAAGTGGAAGAAGCAATCAAAGAGGATATCAAGCTGTTTAAAGTTATCGAAGAGGATATCCATGTGTAAGAAGCAGTTAAAGACGATCGAAATGGAAGAAGCAATCAAATCAAAGAGGATATCCAAGTGGAAGCAGCAATCAAAGATGATATCGAAGTGGAAGAAGCAATCAAAGAGGATATTGAAGTGAAAGAAGCAATCAAATAGGATATCGAAGTAGCAGAAACAATTAAAGAGGAAATTGAAATTGAGTAAAAGACGTCGAGGACAAGGATAAAAATAAAAAACGGTTTCACCAAAAACTTATACTAACATTTTGTAAAAGTTTCCTCGAGCTATCTCTTTCCGTTTAAAAGATACGAGCGATTTAAGTTTTGTATGAAAACCCATAATTTTGTGGAGTGGAAATTGAAGTAAAAGAAGCAATTGAAGAAGACATATAAGTAGAAAAAGACATTAAAAAGGATATCAAAGTGGAAGAAGCAAAAATAGAGGATATCGAGGTGAAATAAGCATTCAAGGAGGAAGACCAAGTGAGAGAAGCATTCAAAAAGGATGTCAAGAGCAATGATGGTAATAAAAAAACTATTCGACCAAAAATTTGAACCAATATTTTGTAAAAGTTTGCTAGGCGTAACTGTTCCCGTTTAGAAGATACGAGCGATTTAAGATTTGTAATAAAACCCATAATTTTGTAGAGTGGAAATTGTAGTAAAAGAAGCAATTAAGAAAATATATAAGTAGAAAAAGCAATTAAAAAGGATATCAAAGTGGAAGAAGCAAAAATAGAGGATATCTAGGTGAAAGAAGCATTCAAAAAGGATGTCAAGATCAATGATGGTAATAAAAAATATTCGACCAAAAATTTGTACCAATATTTTGTAAAAGTTTGCTAGGCGTAACTGTTCCCGTTTAGAAGATACGAGCGATTTAAGATTTGTATTAAAACCCATAATTTTGTAGAGTGGGAATTGAAGTAAAAGAAGCAATTGAAGAAAATATATAAGTAGAAAAAGCAATTAAAAAGGATATCAAAGTGGAAGAAGCAAAAATAGAGGATATCGAGGTGAAAGAAGCATTCAAAGCGGAAGACGAAGTAAGAGAAGCATTCAAAAAGGATCTCAAGGGCAATGATGGTATTAAAAAAACTATTCCACCAAAAATTAGTACCAATATTTTGTAAAAGTTTGCTGGGGGTAACTCTTCCCGTTTAGAAGATACGAGCGATTTAAGATTTGTATTAAAACCCATAATTTTGTAGAGTCGATATTGAAGTAAGAGAAGTAATTGAAGAAAATAGAAAAAACAATTCAAAAGTATATTGAAGTAAAAATGCCATCAAAGAGGATTTCGAAGTTATAGAAACAATTAAAGAGGATATCAATGTGGAAGAAACATTCGAAAACGAAAAGGAAGTGAGAGAAGAATTCAAAATGATGGCAAGGGCGATGATGACCGTAAAATAACGATTCCACCAAAAATTTGTGCTACAAAAAAAATTGATTTTCCAAAATGATCACAGTGGATGATGCATAATAAAAAAAAAAAAATTGACGTTTCAAAGTGATCATTGTGGATGAGGCGTAATTAAAAAATGATGTACCAAAATGATCACAGTGGATGTTGCATAATACAAAAAAAAAAAAAATTGACGTTCCAAAGTGATCATTGTGGATGAGGCATAATTAAAAAAATGATGTTCCAAAATGATCACAGTGGATGATGCACAATAAAAAAAAATTGACGTTCCAAAGTGATCATTGTGGATGAGGCATAATTAAAAAAAATGATGTACCAAAATGATCACAGTGGATGTTGCATATTAAAAAAAATAATTGACGTTCCAAAGTGATCATTGTGGATGAGGCATAATTTAAAAAAATGATGTTCCAAAATGATCACAGTGGATGATGCATAATAAAAAAAAATTGACGTTCCAAAGTGATCATTGTGGATGAGGCATAATTAAAAAAAATGATGTACCAAAATGATCACAGAGGATGTTGCATAATAAAAAAAATAATTGACGTTCCAAAGTGATCATTGTGGATGAGGCATAATTAAAAAAAATTATGTTCCAAAATGATCACAGTGGATGATGCATAATAAAAAAAAAATTGACGTTCCAAAGTGATCATTGTGGATGAGGCATAATTAAAAAAAATGATGTACCAAAATAATCACAGAGGATGTTGCATAATAAAAAAAATAATTGACGTTCCAAAGTGATCATTGTGGATGAGGCATAATTAAAAAAAATTATGTTCCAAAATGATCACAGTGGATGATGCATAATAAAAAAAAATTGACGTTCCAAAGTGATCATTGTGGATGAGGCATAATTAAAAAAAATGATGTACCAAAATGATCACAGAGGATGTTGCCTAATAAAAAAAATAATTGACGTTCCAAAGTGATCATTGTGGATGAGGCATAATTAAAAAAAATTATGTTCCAAAATGATCACAGTGGATGATGCATAATAAAAAAAAAATAATTGACGTTCCAAAGTGATCATTGTGGATGAGGCATAATTAAAAAAATGATGTACCAAAATGATCACAGTGGATGTTGCATAATAAAAAAAATAATAATAATTGACGTTCCAAAGTGATCATTGTGGATGAGGCATAATTAAAAAAAATGATGTACCAAAATATCACAGTGGATGTTGCTTAATAAAAAAAAAATTGACGTTCCAAAGTGATCATAGTGGATGAGGCATAATTGAAAAAAAAATGATGTTCCAAAATGATCACAGTGGCTGTTGCATAATAAAAAAAAAAATTGACGTTCCAAAGTGATCATTGTGGATGAGGCATAATTAAAAAAAATGTGGATGTTCCAAAATAAACATGATGAACGTTGCATACTAAAAAAAAAAAAAAATTGGATGTTCCAAAATGATGATGATGACCTTTGCAAAAACTATGAAAGTTGTCTCATGCCCCTCCACCACCATTATATAGAATCAAGCAAATTTACAGTAATTTTATAGTACACACAAGCCATGGGCTCCCTACAAAAACAGTATGAAAATTACGGCAAACGAAATATACGGTTTACGGTATTCATACAGAAATATTTTGTATGGGACAATTTTTTTTTTGTATGAAAGACAATTTTTTTTTCATGGAACCGGATATAAAAAAATGTCCTCTGCAACATTAGTTTTTGCACCAACTCTCTAAGACCTATACTTTCCGAGATACGAGGTCGATGTGAGCGAATGGGGGACAAAAGGGGTACTTTAGGATTTATTCCCTACTCATCGGAACTCCCTCTATACGATCCCACCAAACATTTTCACCCTACGAGGTGGCATCTGGGAGAACAAACATGTCAATGAGTCAGTCAGTCAGTCAGTCAGTCAGTGGTAATCGAGCTTTATATAATATAACTAGAGGTTGCGTTGTGCGCGAGCTGCTCGCAGCTCGCGTGTTTTTCTTTTAGTCGTAGAAGTAATTAATGAGGATATCGAGCTGTTAAAAGCCATCAAACAGGATATCCATGTGTAAGAAGCAGTCAAAGACGATATGGAAATGGAAGAAGCAATCAAATCAAAGAGGATTTCCAAGTGGAAGCAGTAATTAAAGAGGATATTGAAGTGAAAGAAGCAATCAAATAGGATATCGAAGCAGCAGAAACAATCAAAGAGGAAATTGAAGTTGAGTAAGCAATTAAAGAGGATACCGAGTTGCTAGAAGCATTCTAAGAGGATGCCGAAGTGAAAAAAGCAATCAAAGATGATATCGAGCTGTTAAAAGCTATCAAAGAGGATATCCATGTGTAAGAAGCAGTCAAAACAATATCGAAATGGAAGAAGCAATCGAATCAATGAGGATATCGAAGTGGAAGAAGCCATGACAGAGGATATGGAAGTAAAATTGCTATCGAAGACGATATCGAAGATGAAGACGCAATGAAAGAGAATATTGCAGTGCAACAATCAATCAAAAGGAAATCGAAGATGATATCGAAGTGGAAGAAGCAATCAAAGAGGATATTGAAGTGGAAGGAGCAATCAAATAGGATATCGAAGTGACAGAAACAATCAAAGAGGAAATTGAAGTTGAGTAAGCAATCAAAGGGGATACCGAAGTGGTAGAAGCATTCAAAGAAGATGACGAAGTGAAAAAAGAAATTAAAGACGATATCGAAATGGAAGAAGCAGTCAAAGACGATATCGAAGTGGGAGAAGCAATCAAAGAGGATATCGAAGTTAAAGAAGCAGTCAAAGATGATGTCGAAGTGGAAGAAACATTCAAAGAGGAAGACGAAGTGAGAGAAGCATTCAAGGACGATAATAAAAAAAACGATTCCAACAAAAATTGATACCAATATTTTGTACAAGTTTGCTAAGGCTATCACTTCCCGCTTAGAAGATACGAGCGATTGAAGTTTTGTATGAAACACCATAATTTTGTAGAGAGGGCAATGAAGTAAATGAAGCAATTAAAGAGGATATGAAATAGAAGAAGCAATTTAAAAGGATATCGAAGTGGAACATGCAAAAATAGAAGATGTTGAGGTGGAAGAAACAATCAAAGAGGATGACGAAGTGGAACAAACAATCAAAAAGGATATCGAAGTGGAAGATGCAATCAAAGAGGATATCGAAGTGGAAGAAGCAATCAAAGAGAATACCAGAATAGTGAATGATGCATAATAAAACAAAAGTGGAGTAAGCAATCAAAGAGGATACCGAGGTGGTAGTAATATTTAAAGAGGATGACGAAATGAATGAAGCAAACAAAGACGATATCGAAGTGAAAGAAGCACTCTAAAAGGATATTGAAGTGAAAGAAGCAATCATAAAAGATATCGAAGATGAAGAAGCAATCAAAGAAGAAAGACAATTCCAAAGTGAAAAAAGGAATCAAACAGGGTTCAATATACTGTGGAACAGCATTAAAAGAGGATATCAAGGTGTTGGAAGTCTAAGAGGATGTCGAAGTGAGAGAAGTATTTAAAAAGAATATCAAGGTTGTTGATGACAATAAAAAAACGATTCCGACAAACATTTGTACTATCATTTTGTAAAAGTTTACTATGCCTATGTGTTTCAGTATCGAAGTTGAAGACGCGCCCTAAGAGCATAGTGAGGTCGTAGAAGAATTAAAACAGGATGACGAAGTTACAGAAGCAATCAAATAGGATATCGAAGTTAAAGAAGCCATCAAAGAGGATATCCCAGTAAAAGAAGCAATCAAAGACGATATCGAAGTAAAAGTAGCAATCAAATTGGATATCGAAGTTAAAGAAGCAATCAAAGACGATATCAAAGTGGAAGAAGCAATCAAAGAAGATATCGAGATGGAAGAAGCAAAAGTAGAGGATATCGATGTGGAAGAAACAGTCAAAGAGGATGACGAAGGGAAAGAAGCATTCAAAGAGGAAGACGAAGTGAGAGAAGCATTCAAAAAGGGCGTCGAGGACAATGATAAAAATAAAAAAACGGTTTAACCAAAAACTTATACCAACATTTTGTAAAAGTTTTCTATAGCTATCTCTTCCCGTTTAGAAGATACGAGCGATTTAAGATTTGTATTAAAACCCATAATTTTGTAGAGTCGATATTGAAGTAAGAGAAGTAATTGAAGAAAATAGAAAAATAGAAAAAACAATTCAAAAGTATATTGAAGTAAAAATGCCATCAAAGAGGATTTCGAAGTTATAGAAACAATTAAAGAGGATATCAATGTGGAAGAAACATTCGAAAACGAAAAGGAAGTGAGAGAAGAATTCAAAATGATGGCAAGGGCGATGATGACCGTAAAATAACGATTCCACCAAAAATTTGTGCTACAAAAAAAAATTGATTTTCCAAAATGATCACAGTAGATGTTGCATAATACAAAAAAAATAATAATAATTGACGTTCCAAAGTGATCATTGTGGATGAGGCATATTTAAAAAAAATGATGTTCCAAAATAATCACAGTGGATGATGCATAATAAAAAAAAATAATTGACGTTCCAAAGTGATCATTGTGGATGAGGCATAATAAAAAAAAAATATGTACCAAAATGATCACAGTGGATGTTGCATAATAAAAAAAAATTGACGTTCCAAAGTGATCATTGTGGATGAGGCATAATTAAAAAAAATGATGTTCCAAAATGATCACAGTGGATGATGCATAGTAAAAAAATAATAATAATTGACGTTCCAAAGTGATCATTGTGGATGAGGCATAATTAAAAAAAATTATGTGTTGCATAATACAAAAAAAAAAATAATAATTGACGTTCCAAAGTGATCATTGTGGATGAAGCATATTTAAAAAAAATGATGTTCCAAAATAATCACAGTGGATGATGCATAATAAAAAAAAAAAATTGACGTTCCAAAGTGATCATTGTGGATGAGGCATAATAAAAAAAAATATGTACCAAAATGATTACAGTGGATGTTGCATAATAAAAAAATAATAATTGACGTTCCAAAGTGATCATTGTGGATGAGGCATAATTAAAAAAAATGATGTACCAAAATGATCACAGTGGATGTTGCATAATACAAAAAAAATAATAATAATTGACGTTCCAAAGTGATCATTGTGGATGAGGCATAATTAAAAAAATGATGTTCTAAAATGATCACAGTGGATGATGCATAATAAAAAAATAATAATTGACTTTCCAAAGTGATCATTGTAGATGTGGCATAATTAAAAAAAATTATGTGTTGCATAATAAAAAAAAAATTGACGTTCCAAAGTGATCATTGTGGATGTGGCGTAATTAAAAAAATGATGTACCAAAATGATCACAGTGGATGTTGCATAATAAAAAAAAAAAATTGACGTTCCAAAGTGATCATTGTGGATGAGGCATAATTAAAAAAATGTGGATGTTCCAAAATAAACATGATGAACGTTGCATACTAAAAAAAAAAAAAAAAAATGGATGTTCCAAAATGATGATGATGACCTTTGCAAAAACTATGAAAGTTGTCTCATGCCCCTCCACCAACATTATATAGAATCAAGCAAATTTACAGTAATTTTATAGTACACACAAGCCATGGGCTCCCTACAAAAACAGTATGAAAATTACGGCAAACGAAATATACGGTTTACGGTATTCATACAGAAATATTTTGTATGGGACAATTTTTTTTTTGTATGAAAGACAATTTTTTTTTCATGGAACCGGATATAAAAAAATGTCCTCTGCAACATTAGTTTTTGCACCAACGCTCTAAGACCTATACTTTCCGAGATACGAGGTCGATGGGAGCGAATGGGGGACAAAAGGGGTACTTTAGGATTTATTCCCAACTCATCGGAACTCCCTCTATACGATCCCACCAAACATTTTCACCCTACGAGGTGGCATCTGGGAGAACAAACATGTCAATGAGTCAGTCAGTCAGTCAGTCAGTGGTAATCGAGCTTTATATAATATAACTAGAGGTTGCGTTGTGCGCGAGCTGCTCGCAGCTCGCGTGTTTTTCTTTTAGTCGAAGAAGTAATTAAAGAGGATATCGAGCTGTTAAAAGCCATCAAAGAGGATATCCATGTGTAAGAAGCAGTCAAAGACGATATCGAAATGGAAGAAGCAATCAAATCAAAGAGGATTTCCAAGTGGAAGCAGCAATCAAAGATGATATCGAAGTGGAAGAAGCAATCAAAGAGGATATTGAAGTGAAAGAAGCAATCAAATAGGATATCGAAGTAGCAGAAACAATCAAAGAGGAAATTATAGTTAAGGAAGAAATCAAAGAGGATACCAAGGTGGTAGAAGCATTCTAAGAGGATGACGAAGTAAAAAAAGCAATCAAAGACGATATCGAAGTGGAAGAAGCAATCCAATGGATATTGAAGATGAAGAAGGAATAAAAGAGGATATCGAAGCGGAACAAGCAATCGTAGAGGATATCAAAGTTAAAGAAGCAATCAAAGAGGATACCAATGTGGAAGAAGCAATCAAAGAGGATATCGAAGTGGAACAAGCAATCAAAGAGAAAAAAATTGGATGTTCCAAAATGATCATGCTAATGGTTGTATAAAAAAAAATTGAACGTTGCAAAAAAGATCATGATGAACGTTGCATAAAAAAAAATCTGGACGTTCCAAAATGATCATGATTGACGTTGCATAATATAAATGTATGTTGCAAAATGATAATGATCAAAAATTTGTACTAATATTTTGTCAAAGTTTGCTAGTGCTATCTCTTCCCGTTTAGAAGATACGAGCGATTAAAGTTTTGTAAGAAAAATCATAAATTTGTTGATTGGATATCAAAGTGGAAGAAACTATCAAAGAGAATGTTGAAGTGGAAGAAGCAATTAAATAGGATATCGAAGTGGCAGAAACAATCAAAGAGGAAATTGAAGTTGAGTAAGCAATCAAAGAGGATACCGAGGCGGTAGAAGCATTCAAAGAAGATGACGAAGTGAAAAAAGCAATCAAAGACGATATCGAAATGGAAGAAGCAGTCAAAGACGATATCGAAGAGGGAGAAACAATCAAAGAGGAAATTGAAGTTGAGTAAGCAATCAAAGAGGAAACCGAGGTGGTAGAAGCATTCAAAGAAGATGACGAAGTGAAAAAAGCAATCAAAGACGATATCGAAATGGAAGAAGCAGTCAAAGACGATATCGAAGTGGGAGAAGCAATCAAAGAGGATATCCATGTGTAAGAAGCAGTCAAAGATGATGTCGAAGTGGAAAAAACATTCAAAGAAGATGACGAAGTGAGAGAAGCATTCAAAAAGGATGTCAAGGATGACAATAAAAAAACAGTTGCACCAAAAATTTATACCAATATTTTGTACAAGTTTGCTAGGGCTATCTCTTCCCGTTTAGAAGATACGAGCGATTGAAGTTTTGTATGAAAGACCACAATTTTGTAAAGAGCATAATGAAGTAACTGAAGCAATTAAAGAGGATATGAAAGTAGAAGAAGCATTTTAAAGGGATAACGAAGTGGAACATGCAAAAATAGAAGATGTCGAGGCGGAAGAAACAATCAAAGAGGACATCGAAGTAGAAGAAGCAATCACAGAGGGTATCGAAGTGGAAGAAGCCATCACAGAGGATATCGAAGTGAAAATGCTATCAAAGACGATATCGAAGATGAAGACGCAATCAAAGAGAATAATGCAGTGCAAGAAGCAATCAAAAGGAAATCGAAGATGATATCGAAGTGGAAGGAGTAAACAAAGAGGATATTGAAGTGGGAGAAGCAATCAAATAGGATATCGAAGTAGCAAAAACAATCAAAGAGGAAATTGAAGTTGACTAAGGAATCAAAGAGGATACCGAGTTGGTAGAAGTATTCAAAGAGGATGACGAAGTGAAAAAAGCAATCAAAGACGATATCGAAGTGAAAGAAATAGTCAAAGACGATATCAAAATGGAACAAGCAATCAAAGCGGATATCGAAGTGGAAGAAGCAATCAAAGAGGATATCAAAGTGGAAGAAGCCATCACAGGATATCGAAGTAAAAATGCAATCAAAAACGATATCGAATATGAAGACGCAATCAAAGAAAATATTGCAGTGCAAGAAGCAATCAAACGGAAATCAAAAAGGAAGGAGCCCTTACAGAGGATACCGAAGTGAAAATGCCATCAAAGAGGATATCAAAGATGAAGAAGCAATCCAATGGATATTGAAGATGAAGAAGGAATAAAAGAGGATATCGAAGTGGAACAAGCAATCGTAGAGGATATCAAAGTTAAAGAAGCAATCAAATAGGATATCAATGTGGAAGAAGCAATCAAAGAGGATATCGAAGTGGAACAAGCAATCAAAGAGAAAAAAATTGGATGTTCCAAAATGATCATGATAATAGTTGTATAAAAAAAATTGAACGTTGGAAAAAAAGATCATGATGAACGTTGCATAAAAAAAATCTGGCCGTTCCAAAATGATCAGGATTGACGTTGCATAATATAAATGTATGTTGTAAAATGATAATGATCAAAAATTTGTACTAATATTTTGTCAAAGTTTGCTAGTGCTATCTCTTCCCGTTTAGAAGATACGAGCGATTAAAGTTTTGTAAGAAAAATCATAAATTTGTTGATTGGATATCGAAGTGGAAGAAACTATCAAAGAGAATGTTGAAGTGGAAGAAGCAATCAAATAGGATATCGAAGTGGCAGAAACAATCAAAGAGGAAATTGAAGTTGAGTAAGCAATCAAAGAGGATACCAATGTGGTAGAAGCATTCAAAGAAGATGACGAAGTGAAAAAGCAATCAAAGACGATATCGAAATGGAAGAAGCAGTCAAAGACGATATCGAAGTGGGAGAAGCAATCAAAGAGGATATCGAAGTTAAAGAAGCAGTCAAAGATGATGTCGAAGTGGAAAAAACATTCAAAGAAGATGACGAAGTGAGAGAAGCATTCAAAAAGGATGTCAAGGATGACAATAAAAAAACAGTTCCACCAAAAATTTATACCAATATTTTGTACAAGTTTGCTAGGGCTATCTCTTCCCGTTTAGAAGATATGAGCGATTGAAGTTTTGTATGAAACACCACAATTTTGTAGAGCGCATAATGAAGTAACTGAAGCAATTAAAGAGGATATGAAGTAGAAGAAGCATTTTAAAAGGATAACGAAGTGGAACATGCAATAATAGAAGATGTGGAGGCGGAAGAAACAATAAAAGAGGATGACGAAGTGTAACAAGCAATCAAAGAGAATATTCGAATAGTGGATGTCGCATAATAAAAAAAAAATTGACGTTCCAAAATGATCATAGTGGATGAGGCATAAATAAAAAAAAATTGATGTTCCAAAATGATCACAGTGGATGTTACATAATAAAAAAAAAATTGACGTTCCAAAATGATCATTGCGGATGAGGCATAATTAAAAAAAATTGATGTTCCAAAATTATCACAGTGGATGTTGCATAATAAAAAAAAAGAAATTGACGTTCCAAAATGATCATTGTGGATGAGGCATAATTTAAAAAAATTATTTTCCAAAATGATCACAAAGGATTTTGCATAATAAAAAAAAATGACGTTCCAAAAGTGATCATTGTGGATGAGGCATAATTTAAAACAAAATGATGTTCCAAAATGATCACAAAGGATTTTGCATAGTAAAAAAAAACTGATGTTCCAAAAGTGATCATTGTGGATGAGGCATAATTAAAAAAAATGATTTTCCAAAATGATCACAAAGGATTTTGCATAATAAAAAAAAATTGATGTTCCAAAATGATCATTGTGGATGAGGCATAATTAAAAAAAAATTGATTTTCCAAAATGATCACAAAGGATTTTGCATAATAAAAAAAAAATTGACGTTCCAAAGTGATCATTGTGGATGAGGCATAATTTAAAAAAAAATTGATTTTCCAAAATGATCACAAAGTATTTTGCATAATAAAAAAATGAAAAAATTTACGTTCCAAAGTGATCATAGTGGATGAGGCATAATTGAAAAAAAAATGATGTTCCACAATGATCACAGTGGATGATGCATAATAAAAAAAAAATTGACGTTCCAAAGTGATCATTGTGGATGAGGCATAATTTAAAAAAAATTATTTTCCAAAATGATCACAAAGGATTTTGCATAATAAAAAAAAATGACGTTCCAAAAGTGATCATTGTGGATGAGGCATAATTTAAAACAAAACGATGTTCCAAAATGATCACAAAGGATTTTGCATAGTAAAAAAAAACTGACGTTCCAAAAGTGATCATTGTGGATGAGGCATAATTAAAAAAAAATTATTTTCCAAAATGATCACAAAGGATTTTGCATAAAAAAAAAATTGACGTTCCAAAAGTGATCATTGTGGATGAGGCATAATTAAAAAAAATTGATGTTCCAAAATGATCACAGTGGATTTTGCATAATAAAAAAAAAAAATTGACGTTCCAAAATGATCATTGTGGAGGAGGCATAATTTAAAAAAAATTGATTTTCCAAAATGATCACAAAGTATTTTGCATAATAAAAAGAATAAAAATTGACGTTCCAAAAGTGATCATTGTGGATGAGGCATAATTAAAAAAAAATGATTTTCCAAAATGATCACAAAGGATTTTGCATAATAAAAAAAAATGACGTTCCAAAATGATCATTGTGGATGAGGCATAATTTAAAAAAAATTGATTTTCCAAAATGATCACAAAGTATTTTGCATAATAAAAAAAAAATTGACGTTCCAAAGTGATCATTGTGGATGAGGCATAATTTAAAAAAAATTGATTTTCCAAAATGATCACAAAGTATTTTGCATAATAAAAAAAAAAAAATTGACGTTCCAAAGTGATCATTGTGGATGAGGCATAATTAAAAAAAATGATGTACCAAAATATCACAGTGGATGTTGCATAATAAAAAAAAATTGACGTTCCAAAGTGATCATAGTGGATGAGGCATAATTGAAAAAAAAATGATGTTCAAAAATGATCACAGTGGATGATGCATAATAAAAAAAAATTGACGTTCCAAAGTGATCATTGTGGATGAGGCATAATTAAAAAAAATGATGTACCAAAATGATCACAGTGGATGTTGCATAATAAAATAAAAAAATTGACGTTCCAAAGTGATCATTGTGGATGAGGCATAATTAAAAAAATGTGGATGTTCCAAAATAAACATGATGAACGTTGCATACTAAAAAAAAAAAAAAATTGGATGTTCCAAAATGATGATGATGACCTTTGCAAAAACTATGAAAGTTGTCTCATGCCCCTCCACCAACATTATATAGAATCAAGCAAATTTACAGTAATTTTATAGTACACACAAGCCATGGGCTCCCTACAAAAACAGTATGAAAATTACGGCAAACGAAATATACGGTTTACGGTATTCATACAGAAATATTTTGTATGGGACAATTTTTTTTTTGTATGAAAGACAATTTTTTTTTCATGGAACCGGATATAAAAAAATGTCCTCTGCAACATTAGTTTTTGCACCAACGCTCTAAGACCTATACTTTCCGAGATACGAGGTCGATGGGAGCGAATGGGGGACAAAAGGGGTACTTTAGGATTTATTCCCAACTCATCGGAACTCCCTCTATACGATCCCACCAAACATTTTCACCCTACGAGGTGGCATCTGGGAGAACAAACATGTCAATGAGTCAGTCAGTCAGTCAGTCAGTCAATCAATCAGTGAGTGGTAATCGAGCTATATATAGTATAACTAGAGGTTGCGTAGTGCGCGAGTTGCACGCAACTCGCGTGTTATTGTTTTTGTCGAAGAAGCAATCAAAGAGGATTTCGAGCTGTTAAAAGCGATCAAAAAGGATATCCATGTGTAAGAAGCAGTCAAAGACGATATCGAAATGGAAGAAGCAATCAAATCAAAGAAGATATCCAAATGGAAGCAGCAATCAAATATGATTTCGAAGTGCAAGAAGCAATCAAACAGGATATTGAAGTGAAAGCAGCAATCAAATAGGATATCGAATTAGCAGAAACTATTAAAGAGGAAATTGAAGTTGAGTAAGCAATCAAAGAGGATACCGAGGTGGTAGAAGCATTCTAAGATGACGAAGTGAAAAAAGCAATCAAAGACGATATCGAAGTGGAAGAAGCAATCAAAGAAGGTATCGAAGTGGAAGAAGCAATCTTAGAGGATATCGAAGTGGAAGAAGCAATCAAAGATGATATCGAAGTGGAAGAAGCAATCAAAGAGGATATTGAAGTGAAAGAAGCAATCAAATAGGATATCGAAGTAGCAGAAACAATCAAAGAGGAAATTAAAGTTGAGGAAGAAATCAAAGAGGATACCAAGGTGGTAGAAGCATTCTAAGAGGATGACGAAGTAAAAAAAGCAATCAAAGACGATATCGAAGTGGAAGAAGCAATCCAATGGATATTGAAGATGAAGAAGGAATAAAAGAGGATATCGAAGCGGAACAAGCAATCGTAGAGGATATCAAAGTTAAAGAAGCAATCAAAGATAAACAAGCAATCAAAGAGAAAAAAATTGGATGTTCCAAAATGATCATGATAATGGTTGTATAAAAAAAAATTGAACGTTGCAAAAAAGATCATGATGAACGTTGCATAAAAAAAAATCTGGACGTTCCAAAATGATCATGATTGACGTTGCATAATATAAATGTATGTTGCAAAATGATAATGATCAAAAATTTGTACTAATATTTTGTCAAAGTTTGCTAGTGCTATCTCTTCCCGTTTAGAAGATACGAGCGATTAAAGTTTTGTAAGAAAAATCATAAATTTGTTGATTGGATATCGAAGTGGAAGAAACTATCAAAGAGAATGTTGAAGTGGAAGAAGCAATCAAATAGGATATCGAAGTGGCAGAAACAATCAAAGAGGAAATTGAAGTTGAGTAAGCAATCAAAGAGGATACCGAGGCGGTAGAAGCATTCAAAGAAGATGACGAAGTGAAAAAAGCAATCAAAGACGATATCGAAATGGAAGAAGCAGTCAAAGACGATATCGAAGAGGTAGAAACAATCAAAGAGGAAATCGAAGTTGAGTAAGCAATCAACGAGGATACCGAGGTGGTAGAAGCATTCAAAGAAGATGACGAAGTGAAAAAAGCAATCAAAGACGATATCGAAATGGAAGAAGCAGTCAAAAACGATATCGAAGTGGGAGAAGCAATCAAAGAGGATATCGAAGTTAAAGAAGCAGTCAAAGATGATGTCGAAGTGGAAAAAACATTCAAAGAAGATGACGAAGTGAGAGAAGCATTCAAAAAGGATGTCAAGGATGACAATAAAAAAACAGTTGCACCAAAAATTTATACCAATATTTTGTACAAGTTTGCTAGGGCTATCTCTTCCCGTTTAGAAGATACGAGCGATTGAAGTTTTGTATGAAAGACCACAATTTTGTAGAGAGCATAATGAAGTAACTGAAGCAATTAAAGAGGATATGAAAGTAGAAGAAGCATTTTAAAGGGATAACGAAGTGGAACATGCAAAAATAGAAGATGTCGAGGCGGAAGAAACAATCAAAGAGGATATCGAAGTGGAAGAAGCAATCAAAGAGGGTATCGAAGTGGAAGAAGCCATCACAGAGGATATCGAAGTGAAAATGCTATCAAAGACGATATCGAAGATGAAGACGCAATCAAAGAGAATAATGCAGTGCAAGAAGCAATCAAAAGGAAATCGAAGATGATATCGAAGTGGAAGGAGTAAACAAAGAGGATATTGAAGTGGGAGAAGCAATCAAATAGGATATCGAAGTAGCAAAAACAATCAAAGAGGAAATTGAAGTTGACTAAGGAATCAAAGAGGATACCGAGTTGGTAGAAGTATTCAAAGAGGATGACGAACTGAAAAAAGCAATCAAAGACGATATCGAAGTGAAAGAAATAGTCAAAGACGATATCAAAATGGAACAAGCAATCAAAGCGGATATCGAAGTGGAAGAAGCAATCAAAGAGGATATCAAAGTGGAAGAAGCCATCACAGGATATCGAAGTAAAAATGCAATCAAAAACGATATCGAATATGAAGACGCAATCAAAGAAAATATTGCAGTGCAAGAAGCAATCAAACGGAAATCAAAGAGGAAGGAGCCCTTACAGAGGATACCGAAGTGAAAATGCCATCAAAGAGGATATCAAAGATGAAGAAGCAATCCAATGGATATTGAAGATGAAGAAGGAATAAAAGAGGATATCGAAGTGGAAGAAGCAATCGTAGAGGATACCAAAGTTAAAGAAGCAATCAAATAGGATATCAATGTGGAAGAAGCAATCAAAGAGGATATCGAAGTGGAACAAGCAATCAAAGAGAAAAAAATTGGATGTTCCAAAATGATCATGATAATAGTTGTATAAAAAAAATTGAACGTTGCAAAAAAGATCATGATGAACGTTGCATAAAAAAAATCTGGACGTTCCAAAATGATCAGGATTGACGTTGCATAATATAAATGTATGTTGTAAAATGATAATGATCAAAAATTTGTACTAATATTTTGTCAAAGTTTGCTAGTGCTATCTCTTCCCGTTTAGAAGATACGAGCGATTAAAGTTTTGTAAGAAAAATCATAAATTTGTTGATTGGATATCGAAGTGGAAGAAACTATCAAAGAGAATATTGAAGTGGGAGAAGCAATCAAATAGGATATCGAAGTGGCAGAAACAATCAAAGAGGAAATTGAAGTTGAGTAAGCAATCAAAGAGGATACCAAGGTGGTAGAAGCATTCAAAGAAGATGACGAAGTGAAAAAGCAATCAAAGACGATATCGAAATGGAAGAAGCAGTCAAAGACGATATCGAAGTGGGAGAAGCAATCAAAGAGGATATCGAAGTTAAAGAAGCAGTCAAAGATGATGTCGAAGTGGAAAAAACATTCAAAGAAGATGACGAAGTGAGAGAAGCATTCAAAAAGGATGTCAAGGATGACAATAAAAAAACAGTTCCACCAAAAGTTTATACCAATATTTTGTACAAGTTTGCTAGGGCTATCTCTTCCCGTTTAGAAGATATGAGCGATTGAAGTTTTGTATGAAACACCACAATTTTGTAGAGCGCATAATGAAGTAACTGAAGCAATTAAAGAGGATATGAAGTAGAAGAAGCATTTTAAAAGGATAACGAAGTGGAACATGCAAAAATAGAAGATGTGGAGGCGGAAGAAACAATAAAAGAGGATGACGAAGTGTAACACGCAATCAAAGAGAATATTCGAATAGTGGATGTCGCATAATAAAAAAAAATTGACGTTCCAAAATGATCATAGTGTATGAGGCATAAATAAAAAAAAATTGATGTTCCAAAATGATCACAGTGGATGTTGCATAATAAAAAAAAATTGACGTTCCAAAAGTGATCATTGTGGATGAGGCATAATTTAAAAAAAATTGACGTTCCAAAATGATCATTGCGGATGAGGCATAATTAAAAAAAATTGATGTTCCGAAATGATCACAAAGGATTTTGCATAATAAAAAAAAAATTGACGTTCCAAAAGTGATCATTGTGGATGAGGCATAATTAAAAAAAATTGATTTTCTAAAATGATCACAAAGGATTTTGCATATTAAAAAAAAAATAGACTTTTCTAAAAGTGATCATTGTGGATAAGGCATAATTAAAAAAAAATTGGTGTTCCAAAATGATCACAAAGGATTTTGCAGAATAAAAAAAAAAAATGACGTTCCAAAAGTGATCATTGTGGATGAGGCATAATTAAAAAAAATTGATTTTCTAAAATGATCACAAAGGATTTTGCATATTAAAAAAAAAATAGACTTTTCTAAAAGTGATCATTGTGGATAAGGCATAATTAAAAAAAATTGGTGTTCCAAAATGATCACAAAGGATTTTGCAGAATAAAAAAAAAAATAACGTTCCAAAAGTGATCATAGTGGATGAGGCATAATTAAAAAAAATTGATGTTCCAAAATAAACATGATGAACGTTGCATACTAAAAAAAAAAAAAATTGGATGTTCCAAAATGATCACAGTGGATGATGCATAATAAAAAAATAAAAAATAATTGACGTTCCAAAGTGATCATTGTGGATGAGGCGTAATTAAAAAAATGATGTTCCAAAATGATCACAGTGGATGTTGCATAATAAAAATAAAAAAAAATTGACGTTCCAAAGTGATCATTGTGGATGAGGCATAATTAAAAAAAATGATGTACCAAAATATCACAGTGGATGTTGCATAATAAAAAAAAATTGACGTTCCAAAGTGATCATAGTGGATGAGGCATAATTGAAAAAAAAATGATGTTCCAAAATGATCACAGTGGATGATGCATAATAAAAAAAAAATTGACGTTCCAAAGTGATCATTGTGGATGAGGCATGATTAAAAAAAATGATGTACCAAAATGAACACAGTGGATGTTGCATAATAAAAAAAAAAATAATTGACGTTCCAAAGTGATCATTGTGGATGAGGCATAATTAAAAAAAATGATGTACCAAAATGGTCATTGTGGATGTTGCATAATAAAAAAAAAAATTGACGTTCCAAAGTGATCATTGTGGATGAGGCATAATTAAAAAAAATGATGTACCAAAATATCACAGTGGATGTTGCATAATAAAAAAAAATTGACGTTCCAAAGTGATCATAGTGGATGAGGCATAATTGAAAAAAAAATGATGTTCCAAAATGATCACAGTGGATGATGCATAATAAAAAAAAAATTGACGTTCCAAAGTGATCATTGTGGATGAGGCATGATTAAAAAAAATGATGTACCAAAATGAACACAGTGGATGTTGCATAATAAAAAAAAAATAATTGACGTTCCAAAGTGATCATTGTGGATGAGGCATAATTAAAAAAAATGATGTACCAAAATGATCATTGTGGATGTTGCATAATAAAAAAAAAAAATTGACGTTCCAAAGTGATCATTGTGGATGAGGCATAATTAAAAAAATGTGGATGTTCCAAAATAAACATGATGAACGTTGCATACTAAAAAAAAAAAAAAAATTGGATGTTCCAAAATGATGATGATGACCTTTGCAAAAACTATGAAAGTTGTCTCATGCCCCTCCACCAACATTATATAGAATCAAGCAAATTTACAGTAATTTTATAGTACACACAAGCCATGGGCTCCCTACAAAAACAGTATGAAAATTACGGCAAACGAAATATACGGTTTACGGTATTCATACAGAAATATTTTGTATGGGACAATTTTTTTTTTGTATGAAAGACAATTTTTTTTTCATGGAACCGGATATAAAAAAATGTCCTCTGCAACATTAGTTTTTGCACCAACGCTCTAAGACCTATACTTTCCGAGATACGAGGTCGATGGGAGCGAATGGGGGACAAAAGGGGTACTTTAGGATTTATTCCCAACTCATCGGAACTCCCTCTATACGATCCCACCAAACATTTTCACCCTACGAGGTGGCATCTGGGAGAACAAACATGTCAATGAGTCAGTCAGTCAGTGAGTGGTAATCGAGCTTTATATAATATAACTAGAGGTTGCGTTGTGCGCGAGCTGCTCGCAGCTCGCGTGTTTTTCTTTTAGTCAAAGAAGTAATTAAAGAGGATATCGAGCTGTTAAAAGCCATCAAACAGGATATCCCTGTGTAAGAAGCATTCAAAGACGATATCGAAATGGAAGAAGCAATCAAATCAAAGAGGATTTCCAAGTGGAAGCAGCAATTAAAGAGGATATTGAAGTGAAAGAAGCAATCAAATAGGATATCGAAGCAGCAGAAACAATCAATGAGGAAATTAAAGTTGAGTAAGCAATCAAAGAGGATACCGAGGTGGTAAGAGCATTCTAAGAGGATGACGAAGTAAAAAAAGCAATCAAAGACGATATCGAAGTGGAAGAAACGGTCAAAAACGATATCGAAGTGGAAGAAGCAATCAAAGAGGATATTGAAGTGAAAGAAGCAATCAAATAGGATATCGAAGTAGCAGAAACAATCAAAGAGGAAATTAAAGTTGAGTAAGCAATCAAAGAAGATACCGAGGTGGTAGAAGCGTTCTAAGAGGATGACGAAGTGAAAAAAGCAATCAAAGACGATATCGAAGTGGAAGAAACATTCAAAAACGATATCGAAGTGGAAGAAGCAATCAAAGAGGATATTGAAGTGAAAGAAGCAATCAAATAGGATATCGAAGTAGCAGAAACAATCAAAGAGGAAATTTAAGTTAAGTAAGCAATCAAAG
Organism: Philereme transversata; assembly: GCA_963924445.1. NCBI lineage: Eukaryota > Metazoa > Arthropoda > Insecta > Lepidoptera > Geometridae > Philereme > Philereme transversata. The sequence continues at coordinate 12,184,417 of OZ004338.1, read as the reverse complement.
AGGATACCGAGGTGGTAGAAGCGTTCTAAGAGGATGACGAAGTGAAAAAAGCAATCAAAGACGATTTTGAAGTGGAAGAAACAGTCAAAGACGATATCGAAGTGGAAGAAGCAATCAAAGAGGATATCGAAGTGGAAGAAGCAATCAAAGAGAATATTGCAGTGCAAGAAGCAATCAAAAGGAAATCGAAGATGATATCGAATTGATAGAAGCAATAAAACAGGATAGCAAAGTGGAAGAAGCAATCAAAGAGGATATCGAGCTGTTTAAAGTTATCGAAGAGGATATCCATGTGTAAGAAGCAGTCAAAGACGATCGAAATGGAAGAAGCAATCAAATCAAAGAGGATATCCAAGTGGAAGCAGCAATCAAAGATGATATCGAAGTGGAAGAAGCAATCAAAGAGGATATTGAAGTGAAAGAAGCAACCAAATAGGATATCGAAGTAGCAGAAACAATTAAAGAAGAAATTAAAATTGAGTAAAAGACGTCGAGGACAATGAAAAAAATAAAAAACGGTTTCACCAAAAACTTATACTAATATTTTGTAAAAGTTTCCTCGAGCTATCTCTTCCCGTTTAAAAGATACGAGCGATTTAAGTTTTGTAAGAAAACCCATAATTTTGTGGAGTGGAAATTGAAGTAAAAGAAGCAATTGAAGAAGACATATAAGTAGAAAAAGACATTAAAAAGGATATCAAAGTGGAAGAAGCAAAAATAGAGGATATCGAGGTGAAAGAAGTATTCAAGGAGGAAGACCAAGTGAGAGAAGCATTCAAAAAGGATGTCAAGGGCAATGATGGTATTAAAAAAAATATTCCACCAAAAACTTGTACCAATATTCTGTAAAAGTTTGCTAGGCGTAACTCTTCCCGTTTAGAAGATACGAGCGATTTAAGATTTGTATTAAAACCCATAATTTTGTAGAGTGGAAATTGTAGTAAAAGAAGCAATTGAAGAAAATAATATAAGTAGAAAAAGCAATTAAAAAGGATATCAAAGTGGAAGAAGCAAAAATAGAGGATATCGAGGTGAAAGAAGCATTCAAAGCGGAAGACGAAGTAAGAGAAGCATTCAAAACAGAACTCAAGGGCAATGATGGTATTAAAAAAACTATTCCACCAAAAATTTGTACCAATATTTTGTAAAAGTTTGCTAGGCGTAACTCTTCCCGTTTAGAAGATACGAGCGATTTAAGATTTGTATTAAAACCCATAATTTTGTAGAGTGGAAATTGTAGTAAAAGAAGCAATTAAGAAAATATATAAGTAGAAAAAGCAATTAAAAAGGATATCAAAGTGGAAGAAGCAAAAATAGAGGATATCGAGGTGAAAGAAGCATTCAAAGCGGAAGACGAAGTAAGAGAAGCATTCAAAACATAACTCAAGGGCAATGATGGTATTAAAAAACTATTCCACCAAAAATTAGTACCAATATTTTGTAAAAGTTTGCTGGGGGTAACTCTTCCCGTTTAGAAGATACGAGCGATTTCAAATTTGTATTAAAACCCATAATTTTGTAGAGTGCATATTGAAGTAAAAGAAGTAATTGAAGAAAATATAAAATTAGAAAAAGCAATTCAAAAATATATATTGAAGTAAAAATGCCATCAAAGAGGATTTCGAAGTTGTAGAAACAATCAAAGAGGATATCAAAGTGGAAGAAACATTCGAAGACGAAAAGTAAGTGAGAGAAGAATTCAAAATGATGTCAAGGGCGATGATGACCGTAAAATAACGATTCCACCAAAAATTTGTGCTACCGTATTATAAAAGTTGTTATGTCTATCTCTTACCGTTTAAAAGATACGAACGATTAAAGTTTTTTAAGGAAAATCATAATTTTGATGAGAGGATATCGAAATGCAAGAAGCAATCAAAAAATATATCCAAGTAGAAGAAGCAATTAAAAAGTATATCGAAGTGGAAGAAGCCATGAAAGAGGATATCGAAGTGAGAGAAGCATGTAAAAAGACTGTCATGACAATGAAAAAACGATTTTACCCAAAATTTGTGCTACCATTTTGTAAAAGTTTACTATGCCTATTTATTTTCGTTAAGACGATACGAGCGATTAAAGTTTTTAAGTAAAATCATAATTTTGTTGAGAAGATATGAAAGTGGAAGAAACATTCAAAGAGGATATCGAAGTGGAAGAAGCAATCAAAAAAGATATCCAAGTAGAAGAAGCAATTAAAAAGTATTTCGACGTTCCAAAATGATCATAGTGGATGTTACATTATAAAAAAAAATTGACGTTCTAAAATGATCACAGTGGATGTTGCATATTAAAAAAAAAATTGACGTTTCAAAAGTGATCTTTGTGGATGAGGCATAATTAAAAAAAATTGATTTTCCAAAATGATCACAAAGGATTTTGCATAATAAAAAAAAAATTGACGTTCGAAAATGATCATTGTGGATGAGGCATAATTTAAAAAAAATTGATGTTCCGAAATGATCACACTGGATGTTGCATTTAAAAAAAAATTGACGTTCCAAAATGATCATTGTGGATGAGGCATAATTAAAAAAAATGATGTACCAAAATGATCACAGTGGATGTTGCATATACAATAAAAAAAAATTGACGTTCCAAAGTGATCATTGTGGATGAGGCATAATTAAAAAAAATGATGTTCCAAAATGATCACAGTGGATGATGCATAATAAAAAAAAAATTGACGTTCCAAAGTGATCATTGTGGATGAGGCATAATTAAAAAAAATGATGTACCAAAATGATCACAGTGGATGTTGCATAATAAAAAAAATAATTGACGTTCCAAAGTGATCATTGTGGATGAGGCATAATTAAAAAAAATTATGTTCCAAAATGATCACAGTGGATGATGCATAATAAAAAAAAATAATTGACGTTCCAAAGTGATCATTGTGGATGAGGCATAATTAAAAAAAATTGATGTTCCAAAATGATCACAGTGGATGATGCATCATAAAAAAATAAAAAATAATTGACGTTCCAAAGTGATCTTTGTGGATGAGGCGTAATTAAAAAAATGATGTACCAAAATGATCACAGTGGATGTTGCATAATAAAAAAAATAATAATAATTGACGTTCCAAAGTGATCATTGTGGATGAGGCATAATTAAAAAAAATGATGTACCAAAATATCACAGTGGATGTTGCATAATAAAAAAAAAATTGACGTTCCAAAGTGATCATAGTGGATGAGGCATAATTGAAAAAAAAAAAATGATGTTCCAAAATGATCACAGTGGATGATGCATAATAAAAAAATAATAATTGACGTTCCAAAGTGATCATTGTGGATGAGGCATAATTAAAAAAAATTATGTACCAAAATGATCACAGTGGCTGTTGCATAATAAAAAAAAAATTGACGTTCCAAAGTGATCATTGTGGATGAGGCATAATTAAAAAAATGTGGATGTTCTAAAATAAACATGATGAACGTTGCATACTAAAAAAAAAAAAAATTGGATGTTCCAAAATGATGATGATGACCTTTGCAAAAACTATGAAAGTTGTCTCATGCCCCTCCACCAACATTATATAGAATCAAGTTACTTTACAGTAATTTTATAGTACACACAAGCCATGGGCTCCCTACAAAAACAGTATGAAAATTACGGCAAACGAAATATACGGTTTACGGTATTCATACAGAAATATTTTGTATGGGACAATTTTTTTTTTGTATGAAAGACAATTTTTTTTTCATGGAACCGGATATAAAAAAATGTCCTCTGCAACATTAGTTTTTGCACCAACTCTCTAAGACCTATACTTTCCGAGATACGAGGTCGATGTGAGCGAATGGGGGACAAAAGGGGTACTTTAGGATTTATTCCCAACTCATCGGAACTCCCTCTATACGATCCCACCAAACATTTTCACCCTACAAGGTGGCATCTGGGAGAACAAACATGTCAATGAGTCAGTCAGTCAGTCAGTCAGTCAATCAATCAATCAATCAGTGAGTGGTAATCGAGCTATATATAGTATAACTAGAGGTTGCGTTGTGCGCGAGCTGCTCGCAGCTCGCGTGTTTTTCTTTTAGTCGAAGAAGTAATTAAAGAGGATATCGAGCTGTTAAAAGCCATCAAAGAGGATATCCATGTGTAAGAAGCAGTCAAAGACGATATCGAACTGGAACAAGCAATCAAATCAAAGAGGATTTCCAAGTGGGAGCAGCAATTAAAGAGGATATTGAAGTGAAAGGAGCACTCAAATAGGATATCGAAGTAGCAGAAACAATCAAAGAGGAAATTAAAGTTGAGTAAGCAATCAAAGAGGATACCGAGGTGGTAGAAGCGTTCTAAGAGGATGACGAAGTAAAAAAAGCAATCAAAGACGATATCGAAGTGAAAGAAACAGTCAAAAACGATATCGAAGTGGAAGAAGCAATCAAAGAGGATATTGAAGCGAAAGAAGCAATCAAATAGGATATCGAAGTAGCAGAAACAATCAAAGAGGAAATTAAAGTAGAGTAAGCAATCAAAGAGGATACCGAGGTGGTAGAAGCGTTCTAAGAGGATGACGAAGTGAAAAAAGCAATCAAAGACGATATCGAAGTGGAAGAAACAGTCAAAGACGATATCGAAGTGGAAGAAGCAATCAAAGAGGATATCGAAGTGGAAGAAGCAATCAAGAGGATATCGAAGTGGAAGAAGCAATCAAAGAGGGTATCGAAGTGGAAGAAGCCATCACAGAGGATATCGAAGTGAAAATGCTGTCAAAGCCGATATCGAAGACCAAGACGCAATCAAAGAGAATATTGCAGTGCAAGAAGCAATCAAAAGGAAATTGAAGATGACATCGAAGTGGACGGAGTAATCAAAGAGGATATTGAAGTGGAAGAAGCAATCAAATAGGATATCGAAGTAGGAAAAACAATCTAAGAGGAAATTGAAGTTGACTAAGGAATCAAAGAGGATACCGAGATGGTAGAAGTATTCAAAGAGGATGACGAAGTGAAAAAGCAATGAAAGACGATATCGAAGTGAAACAAATAGTCGAAGACGATATCGAAGTGGAAGAAGCAATCAAAGAAGATATCGAAGTGTAAGAAGCCATCACAGAGGATATCGTAGTGAAAATGCTATCAAAAACGATATCGAAGATGAACACGCAATCAAAGAAAATATTGCAGTGCAAGAAGCAATCAAAAGGAAATCGAAGATGATATCGAATTGGTAGAAGCAATAAAAGAGGATATCAAAGTGGAAGAAGCAATCAAAAAGGATATCGAGCTGTTTAAAGTTATCGAAGAGGATATCCATGTGTAAAAAGCAGTCAAAGACGATCGAAATGGAAGAAGCAATCAAAGAGGATATTGAAGTGAAAGAAGCAATCAAATAGGATATCGAAGTAGCAGAAACAATTAAAGAGGAAATTGAAATTGAGTAAAAGACGTCGAGGACAATGATAAAAATAAAAAACGGTTTCACCAAAAACTTATACTAATATTTTGTAAAAGTTTCCTAGAGCTATCTCTTCCCGTTTAAAAGATACGAGCGATTTAAGTTTTGTATGAAAACCCATAATTTTGTGGAGTGAAAATTGAAGTAAAAGAAGCAATTGAAGAAGACATATAAGTAGAAAAAGACATTAAAAAGGATATCAAAGTGGAAGAAGCAAAAATAGAGAATATCGAGGTGAAAGAAGCATTCAAGGAAGAAGACCAAGTGAGAGAAGCATTCAAAAAGATGTCAAGAGCAATGATGGTAATAAAAAAACTATTCGACCAAAAATTTGTACCAATATTTTGTAAAAGTTTGCTAGGCGTAACTGTTCCCGTTTAGAAGATACGAGCGATTTAAGATTTGTATTAAAACCCATAATTTTGTAGAGTGGGAATTGAAGTAAAAGAAGCAATTGAAGAAAATATATAAGTAGATAAAGCAATTAAAAAGGATATCAAAGTGGAAGAAGCAAAAATAGAGGATATCGAGGCGAAAGAAGCATTTAAAGTGGAAGACGAAGTACGAGAAGCATTCAAAACGGATGTCAAGGGCAATGATGGTATTAAAAAAACTATTCCACCAAAAATTTGTACCAATATTTTGTAAAAGTTTGCTAGGCGTAACTGTTCCCGTTTAGAAGATACGAGCGATTTAAGATTTGTATTACAACCCATAATTTTGTAGAGTGGGAATTGAAGTAAAAGAAGCAATTGAAGAAAACATATAAGTAGAAAAAGCAATTAAAAAGGATATCAAAGTGGAAGAAGCAAAATGAAAGAAGCATTTAAAGTGGAAGACGAAGTAAGAGAAGCATTCAAAACGGATGTCAAGGGCAATGATGGTATTAAAAAAACTATTCCACCAAAAATTTGTACCAATATTTTGTAAAAGTTTGCTAGGCGTAACTCTTCCCGTTTAGAAGATACGAGCGATTTAAGATTTGTATTAAAACCCATAATTTTGTAGAGTGGAAATTGTAGTAAAAGAAGCAATTGAAGAAAACATATAAGTAGAAAAAGCAATTAAAAAGGATATCAAAGTGGAAGAAGCAAAAATAGAGGATATCGAGGTGAAAGAAGCATTTAAAGTGGAAGACGAAGTAAGAGAAGCATTCAAAACGGATGTCAAGGGCAATGATGGTATTAAAAAAACTATTCCACTAAAAATTTGTACCAATATTTTGTAAAAGTTTGCTAGGCGTAACTCTTCCCGTTTAGAAGATACGAGCGATTTAAGATTTGTATTAAAACCCATAATTTTGTAGAGTGGAAATTGTAGTAAAAGAAGCAATTGAAGAAAATATATAAGTAAAAAAGCAATTAAAAAGGATATCAAAGTGGAAGAAGCAAAAATAGAGGATATCGAGGTGAAAGAAGCATTCAAAGCGGAAAACGAAGTAAGAGAAGCATTCAAAAAGGATCTCAAGGGCAATAATGGTATTAAAAAAACTATTCCACCAAAAATTTGTACCAATATTTTGTAAAAGTTTGCTAGGCGTAACTCTTCCCGTTTAGAAGATACGAGAGATTTAAGATTTGTATTAAAACCCATAATTTTGTAGAGTGGAAATTGTAGTAAAAGAAGCAATTATGAAAATATATAAGTAGAAAAAGCAATTAAAAAGGATATCAAAGTGGAAGAAGCAAAAATAGAGGATATCGAGGTGAAAGAAGCATTCAAAGCGGAAGACGAAGTAAGAGAAGCATTCAAAAAGGATCTCAAGGGCAATGATGGTATTAAAAAAACTATTCCACCAAAATTTAGTACCAATATTTTGTAAAAGTTTGCTGAGGGTAACTCTTCCCGTTTAGAAGATACGAGCGATTTAAGATTTGTATTAAAACCCATAATTTTGTAGAGTCGATATTGAAGTAAGAGAAGTAATTGAAGAAAATAGAAAAATAGAAAAAACAATTCAAAAGTATATTGAAGTAATAATGTCATCAAAGAGGATTTCGAAGTTATAGAAACAATTAAAGAGGATATCAATGTGGAAGAAACATTCGAAAACGAAAAGGAAGTGAGAGAAGAATTCAAAATGATGGCAAGGGCGATGATGACCGTAAAATAACGATTCCACCAAAAATTTGTGCTACAAAAAAAAATTGATTTCCCAAGATGATCACAGTGGATGTTGCATAATAAAAAAAAATTGACGTTCCAAAATGATCATGCGGATGAGGCATAATTTAAAAAAATGATGTACCAAAATGATCACAGTGGATGTTGCATAATACAAAAAAAATAATAATAATTGACGTTCCAAAGTGATCATTGTGGATGAGGCGTAGTTAAAAAAATGATGTACCAAAATGATCACAGTGGATGTTGCATAATACAAAAAAAATAATAATAATTGACGTTCCAAAGTGATCATTGTGGATGAGGCATAATTAAAAAAAATGATGTTCCAAAATGATCACAGTGGATGTTGCATAATAAAAAAAAAAAAAAAATTGACGTTCCAAAGTGATCATTGTGGATGAGGCGTAGTTAAAAAAATGATGTACCAAAATGATCACAGTGGATGTTGCATAATACAAAAAAAAAAAAATTGACGTTCCAAAGTGATCATTGTGGATGAGGCATAATTAAAAAAAATGATGTCCCAAAATGATCACAGTGGATGTTGCATAATAAAAAAAAAATTGACGTTCCAAAGTGATCATTGTGGATGAGGCATAATTAAAAAAAATTATGTACCAAAATGATTACAGTGGATGTTGCATAATAAAAAAAAAATTGACGTTCCAAAGTGATCATTGTGGATGAGGCATAATTTAAAAAAATGATGTACAAAAATGATCACAGTGGATGTTGCATAATACAAAAAAAATAATAATAATTGACGTTCCAAAGTGATCATTGTGGATGAGGAATATTTAAAAAAGATGATGTTCCAAAATGATCACAGTGGATGATGCATAATAAAAAAAAAAAAATTGACGTTCCAAAGTGATCATTGTGGATGAGGCTTGATTAAAAAAATGATGTACCAAAATGATCACAGTGGATGTTGCATAATAAAAAAAAATAATTGACGTTCCAAAGTGATCATTGTGGATGAGGCGTAATTAAAAAAATGATGTACCAAAATGATCACAGTGGATGTTGCATAATAAAAAAAAAATAATGGACGTTCCAAAGTGATCATTGTGGATGAGGCATAATTAAAAAAAATTATGTACCAAAATGATCACAGTGGATGTTGCATAATAAAAAAAAAATTGACGTTCCAAAGTGATCATAGTGGATGAGGCATAATTGAAAAAAAATGATGTTACAAAATGATCACAGTGGATGATGCATAATAAAAAAAAATAATAATTGACGTTCCAAAGTGATCATTGTGGATGAGGCATAATTAAAAAAATGATGTACCAAAATGATCACAGTGGATGTTGCATAATAAAAAAAAAATGACGTTTCAAAGTGATCATTGTGGATGAGGCATAATTAAAAAAATGTGGATGTTCCAAAATAAACATGATGAACGTTGCATACTAAAAAAAAAAAAAAATTGGATGTTCCAAAATGATGATGATGACCTTTGCAAAAACTATGAAAGTTATCTCATGTCCCTCCACCACCATTATATAGAATCAAGCAAATTTACAGTAATTTTATAGTACACACAAGCAGTGGGCTCCCTACAAAAACAGTATGAAAATTACGGCAAACGAAATATACGGTTTACGGTATTCATACAGAAATATTTTGTATGGGATAATTTTTTTTTTGTATGAAAGACATTTTTTTTTCATGGATCCGGATATAAAAAAATGTCCTCAGCAACATTAGTTTTTGCACCAACGCTCTAAGACCTATACTTTCCGAGATACGAGGTGGATGGGAGCGAATGGGGGACAAAAGGGGTACTTTAGGATTTATTCCCAACTCACCGGAACTCCCTCTATACGATCCCACCAAACATTTCCCCCCTACGAGGTGGCATCTGGGAGAACAATGATGTCAATCAGTCAGTGAGTCAGTGGTAATCGAGCTTTATATAATATAATAATAACCAGTTAATATTATATGGATTTATAGACGGTGTTACATCAATGTTAATACCCTATGTAGTTTTTTTTTTTCCCTTCCCTTCTCCTTTTTTCCCCTTTTTCCCCCTTTTTCTCCTTTGCCTAATTTGGAAGAGACTAAAATAGGAGGTTAAAACAAAACAATCCAGATTTTACGTTTGGGACATGGATATGGGACAATGGGATAAGGGGCAATGCCATTTTATACAAATACAAATATATTTATTTTGTGTCAATTTTTAAATTCTATTAATACACTAGTTATAGGTACTTATTACAAAATACAAGACGACAAATCTAAGCGATCTAAGCGTTACCGACATTGTCAATTTGCTACGTGTATCTTCTGGTACTCCATGAATAATTTGCTTATGGACTATGTCGATGAATTACACACAAGAAAAAAGATCAAGGGGAGCGTACTGGCACACAACTACCTCCTCCCCCCATTCCCCCCTGAATTTCACATCTATGTTCTTACATTTTTATTTATTGAATAAGACCCTTCAATATAAAAACCAGTGAACTGTGAATTTGGATCGCACGCCGTTCATTCCGTCCGCATATTTTTGTACCCAATGATTTTATACCACATTTTAAACGGAGATAACATAATCAAATAAATCTACGGCCAAGATAGTTGAAATTTAAAAAAGAACTTGCTTTGAAAGCTAAAGGATGTATCAAAAACTGTTTTTTCGCGACAACTACACTAATTAAAAGTTTTTAATTATTTCGTTTCTATGGTGTCAAAGATCTGGCCGTAGTTAGATTGAAAGTTCAGGTTTTTTTTGGCCTAAATAACTACAATACTCTATTATTTTAAGTTAATCACATAAGTTTTGACTAGAAGTCAAATCCTGTGAAAAAACTAATCACATTTTAGCCTTGATGTATGGCTATTTTGTAGTTTTTTGTTGGTGATAGTCGAGCACTTGACCACTTTTCCTGATGGTAAGTGATGGTGTGGTTGAAGATGGAGCACGGTTGCCTAGAAAGAACCTGTTCACCCTCATTTCAAATTGCGCGTTCAGTAAACCGTATGTCATTATAAAAAAATTGGTTGTCTGTAAAGTTAGTTTACGGACGATAGTTTAACGTGACAACGTCATAACAAAACTGGAGTTTAGCTATAAAGTTTTAATACAATTATGAACAAGTTTTCATAGAAATAAACTATAATCAAATATCTATCATCAATTCTATGAATCACCATAATTTTTTAGTCAATTGTTACATAACCTATTATTACTGCACTCGCTGACAGGTGCTACTTTTTTTAATAATAAAAGAATAAATATTTGAAATTATACTAGTAATCAGATTTTTAAAATGCAAGAATAATTAACCTTTATCGCCGAAATTGTTGTTGTAATAAGCAATGAAAACCACATTAACTTTTCACTTCACTTTATAAATAGTCGACGAAACAGTTCACGTGTAGATATAAGTTGTGTGCTGCCGCTGTCTTTCTTCTCCTCGGACGCATAGGCCAATCGAGTGGAAGAGAGATAGATGCGGCGCAAGCGTACAATGAGCGTAACGGGACAATGAGCGTAACGGGACAATGAGATATCCTTTTTCGTGCATACAGCCGGCGTTCATCGATTTATTAGACGCTGTCACGTCAAAAAAAGATCCGTTTATATGTACGCACGACATCGCGCAACATAATTATATCAAAAATTATCTCCGCCTTCTGTCTCAGTCATAATAACAGACAGATTTTTTGTGATCATAACCAAGCCATGCAACGTTGGATGCACCAAACAACTGAAAGTATGAATCTCTTTGAATCCCTTTGAATCCTCTCTTTGAGATAGCCTAAGGCTATCTATGCTCGTGGCGTGTGGATCAAAGGCCTATCCTTGATTGTGTTGCAACAATTATGGTCGTAGGTGGATTGTATTACTTGGGCTACCGTTGTTGGCTTCGAGTATAAGGTCTTGCCATACAAATAGTGACGAAGTATATTTTTGAGACCATACATAGTAAATAAATAATGTCTTTTTTAACCGACTTCAAAAAAAATGAGTGTTCCCCCATTACTCGAAGACGCCTGGACCGATTCGATATTTGTTTTTGTTTAGAAGGTCCCATAGACACCAAGTCAGGAACTGATGATGGGATCCCAAAAAAATTGAGGGCAACCCTCAAATTTTATAAGGACGCATAAATGTTTTATATTTTTACTTCAGAACTCCGTCATTTATCAACCGATTTGGAAAATTCTTTTTTATTTGAAATGATTTAGTTTCATATTGGTTTCATAGAAAATTCATGAAAATCAGTTTAGTAGTTTATATACTTAGTCGGTTATATTTTTGTTAAAAAGTAAAAAAAACTTGTTTAATCTAAACAACTTTGTTTTTGAGTTTTTGTATCCACCACGTATGTACTTACCGCCCTGCCGTACGCACCGTACGGGCCTTGTTAGAGTACTTTCACATCGAGCAGCATTTTAACGATTTTCTCGAGATTTTGATACCAAAACAACAAAATTTTATGGATACATTTTTTTTTTTTTTTTTATAGAAACCATCCCTTTAATATAATTAGTTTAGGTTGCAAGAGTCTGTATACGCGATGAAACTTGTTGAATACAAATAATTTAGAATTTTTGTAAATATTTTTGTTGATTTTTGACGGCCCACCTGATGGTAAGCGGTCGTCGTCTGTTGACACCGGCAACACTGGGTATTGTCGATGCGTTCCCTACCCTGTACAAACCTCTTGTTGATGTCCAATAAGTATTTTTACCACCTTTGCCTTAGAATATTCTTCCCAAATATTTCATAAAAACTGTTTAAAAGGACAATAGAGTAAGATAACCGTAGGGGTGTTCCAAATTGGACAAAGCCTTTTATCAAAAGCCTTTATATGTATGGAGTCAAAGGCGGAACCCATAAACAAAATGGGGATCAACCGCAAAGGGTGTATGCATTTCCCAAATCGACCTAATTCAATTCTATAGGTTTTGAAGCTTGAGGCATGGGAAGCTTTAAGGCAGACTATAGAACAAGGTATTGTAGGTATGAACTATAGAACTAACATCTGAATAGGTTCCGAAGCCAAGTTTCCAGTCTTAGGCCAATATTCTAGCTTTCTAGAACCGGGCGTGGAGTTTAAGTCAGTTTGTGATCAACTAACTGAAACTAAAATTAATGTTCGGAGGTTAAGTTATTGAAAACTAACCTCAAAGATTCGTATTCGAAAAAAATATTTTAGAAACAGAATGTGGTAAGAAGTATGATTAATAATTTCGTATAATTTTTCACATGCCACTTATGACATGTTCCATCCCTTAAAGCAACTATAATAATAATAAATTTCGCTGGACATTTCACACAGCGCTATCTACCCCCAAACTAAGAAGAGCTTGTACTATAGGAACCAGATAACTGATAAAATACTTATATACTTCTTTTTTTTTGTAAATACATACTTATAATATATAGAAAAACCCCCAGACACGGAACAAATATCTGTAGATCATGAAAACATTTGTTCCGCGGCGGGAATCGAACCCGCTACCTCCTGCGTCTCAGCCGGCTATACGCCCACTGCGCCACAGAGGCAGTCAAAACTATAACTAACTAATCCAGGTGACAATCCACAACTGAAGGTTTCTGATGTCGTTTGACGCATCTTAAATTAGGTTATATAATATATGTATTTTTCGTTCTATTTTGGGTACGTTCTTACCTAAAGCCAACTGACTAGCATTCTGAGCTACTTTGTATACTCTATAGAACGTAGCCAACATTTAGTTAGGAATAAAAAGCTGGAATATACGTCGGGACGGATTGCATATAACCCGCCGTCTTTCGGGATTTCTTGTTCTACTTTTTTCGGGAGCGTGTTATACCGAACTGTAACATTTACATTGTAACGTTTGTGCTACTAGATTTTTATTTTTTCTCTCGTCATGTTTGCTTTTCTGCGCACTCATTTTAAAACCATGACCAGGCTCGTTTTAAGATTATTTTAATTTGGACGAATTATACACTCCTTATTGGCTGTTATTCTTTCTGAACTGATATTTTAGACTTGAAAAGCACCCTTTCATGAGATTTAAAGCTCTGTTATTTAAAATCGAATCAAATAAACGCATAGCCACGTCAAATATAAAAATAAATATCTAACACATTTCGCGTTTGGATTATTCGATAAGATTCTAAATATTTCGCAGTTAAGGTTTGAGAATTTGGTGAATTCGGATTATACATAAAATATCAAGATGCACAAACCTAGATAAGAAAAAAATCCAATCAGTTTCTACCTTATTACATATCTCTTCTTCGGCGTAATGAAACTTACATAAAACCACTTTCGGCTTACGAATACTGAGTGATATTTTCCTCAATCTAAATCAATCATGCATGAAATTCGTGCTTTTTTTAAAATAATTATCAAGGCACCAAAACATTCAGAACGATTATCCAATACGCATACTTGTCAAGAATTTTTGCTTTATTTATAACCTTCATGTGTGAGTATTAAATGTGGGGTAATGTACAAACGATATTTTGGGAATTTCTCCTTAAGCCTATAAAATCTAACATAGTGAAAACCAGTAACAACACAATACTGGGCTACTGGGCAAAGCGTTCTTTTTTCACAATGAGTGGTATATTAACGGAAGGCACTGAGCCGTGCGCCTGCTTGTCCTTTGATGGAAGGGAGATGGCGGGATTAGATCGTGTAGTTCCTGGGCACATTCCCCAAACTGGGTTCTGTAAAAGATATAGGCTAGCAACTTTTCGGCGTAAAGACCGTAAAGGTGGCTGGGCAGAGAGGACATGAGAGCAGTTGAGCCATTGTTTGTAATGTGACTGCCCGCAGTGCCACTGGCTCAGAGATGGGTCTCACTTGACTACATTATCTCTGTTGTCTCTGCAGCGGCCAACTTATAGTAAAATTAAGTAGTACTTGAGCTCTCTATGACAGAGTTCATTCATAGAAGCTCTACCACCATTCCTAGTTCTACCACCAAGCAGTAATACTCGCATTGCGGTTTGAATGGTATGGGTTCTGGTGAAATTACAGTCACATAAGACTTTTCCCTTTATGTTTCAGGACGATAACGCATCCATAGTTATACGGTAAGCAGTTACTATAGATGTTTGGTTACCGTATTCAAATAAAAACAAACAGAATAATCCATATACATTCTAAGAATACTTATTTAACGATACGCTTCGGTGTGAGCGTCGGTTCCGTTATTCGCATGTAAATGGAGGAGTCATATTGAAATTCTAAGGATGCCAGGGATGCGGGTAATTCAGTAAACGGCTTCTTTGTGGTACCACGCTGATCCTGAATCATGCAATCTCAATTTATAATTTACTGGCTCCGTCTTTTTTATTGTATTGTATTGTTTTCATTTATTTCAAATAATAATAATCCATAATATATTATTATCAAAATAAATTAAAATTAAATTAAAAATATCATATAAATACATTAAAATTAGAACAAACAAACAAATTCGGATGACACAGAAATTAAATAATAAATAAATGATATTACAAATTTAAAAAAATAAATTAAATTAAAATTAGGCATCGATGTATGCACATGCTGGAGCAACACACTGGACGAAGTGTGTCCATAAAGGGTACACACACCGCCCTGCCACAGTTTGTAGTGTTATTGCCTGTCCCGCGTGCTGCCCATCAGAGATGTTGTTTTCGTCCGAATGATGGCGTGAAAGCCATCCTGTCGATTCTTGCACTGATTTCACAACCAGCTGTAGTAATCAAATTTTGCACCGAAATCAGACCCGGAAGAAATATCTGTAGATCATGCAAACATTTGTTCCGCAGCGGAAATCGAAGCCCCTACCTCCTGCGTCTCAGCCGGCTATACATATATGGCTAGACATTGTGTGGAATGCCCAGCAATACTTACTTGAGGAGTCAAATTAAAACATTTTGCTCATATCACTTAAAGTTAAGAGCGCCCATTTTGTTACCAATGAGGTACCCCAATTCCCATAACTTTATCTTTGGGCAAATTTCAGCATATTTTCATTTTCATTTTTTTTAATTGACAATTCTAGATCAACCAGAAGTTCCTTACAGGTTTTGGTCGAACACCTATATGGTAGTTCCCGATGACCTATAATCGATAATTTACATTCGTAATATATATTGATTGAAAATACTTTATTGCACTTATAAAACTAGTACAAAGGCAAACTTAATGCTAAAGAGCATTCTCTGCCAGAGAACCTTTGTGTATTGTAGACAAAGATGTGTAGGTAGTGCACAGAAAAGGTAAAAAAAGAAAATATATACTATTTGATTTGAGTTATAATTCAAAACTTATAGAGCTAATTATCATCCTCCATATTCTTATAGAGAATTTTTAAACAATTCCTAGCATCTAGAACAGTCTAGATTTCACAGAATATTCTCAACAGGGCACAGTTTATTGCTTTCGACAAAAAGCTCATTTCACATAAAGCTTTATTTACATAAAATCTATAGGACTTTATAAAAAAACTCTTAAACGGCCGATTTAAATTGCTCTTTATTAGGCATCGCCTTAACCTTAGAATACTTTGGACACATAGTCCGACACAACCCTGACAACCTCGAAAAATGTACAATCACGGGGAAAATCGAGGGATGCAGACCAAGAGGTCGCAGTCCCATCTGCTGGACCGACCAGATGCGCAGCGCTCTCGACACACTACACAACGTTATTCGTCACACTGGAAATCGCTACAAATGGAAAAAGATTGTTACACACCATTTTTTTCTTTTCTTTTTCATTTATTCTCAAACAATAAACTATTGTATAGGAGTTTTTGTCATTCTATACAATTAGAAAATAATTTAAATTAATGTGATAGAACAGTTTTGGTAAGTACCTACATATTACAAAATGGTAATTAATAACATATCAAAAAATACAATATGATTTATCATGTCAACGAAAAATAGTACTAATAATAAATAACATGGCAACGAAAAATAATAATAATAATTAAAAACATGTTAAGTAAATTCTTAATAATAAAAGAGAAGAGAATTGATAATACTATATACTACCTGTTTTTAGGGTTCCGTACCTCAAAAGGTAAAAAAAGGAACCCTTAGAAGATCACTCTCTTGTCCGTCTGTTCGTGTGTCACCACCGATTTTCTCAGGAACGGTTGGACCTAGCAAATTGAAATTTATACCACATACTGAAGTCTATAATCCTTATTAGGTGTATAAAAATCAAGGCCCTGAGTCAACATGATAAAAAGATATGGGCAAATTTAGATTTTCGCGAAAACTTCTAAGTACCAAAATTTACCTTAATTTTCACCTTTTTTCCGAATGTTTCCTTTACTTGTGCTGCAAGTCCTTGCTTCTAACCAAAATTGACAATGCTAAGTCAACCAAAAGTACCCTATAGGTTTTGGGTCGAAAACCTATATCGTTTTTTTTATATAGTATAATATTTTTTTATATGGTAGTTCCCGTTAACCTAGAAGCACGAAATTTGGCAAAAAGCAAGGTCCCATACATACATAGATAGATGACGCCAATTAAGATAGTCCTCTGAGTTGTATAGGCGCTCATACAATTTAGAGGACAATGGGTAGGTACGCACGTCAAACTCCCTTGGCGCAAAGGGAGTTTGACTCGCACTTGACCGGTTTTTTAAAATGTAGAATTAAGGAAACGATGCACAGAGAGAGAGAGAGAGAGAGAGAGAAGCAACTACAGGAGATTTTTGCATCACGACCTAGCTATTAATGACAAGTATATTTTAAAATAAATTAAAAAACCTAAAATACCCGTCTTTGGTCTGGCTGCGCTAATTTCCATCAAATATGAAACCACCATTCAAACAAAAAAAAACTTATACCGATCGCTTGAGTGCATCTGGTAATAACGACTCGTGAATCCGTTGTTTTCAAGATTTTTTATTGAAATACTGGCACAATATGAGGCTTTTCTTCTGTTCGCCTCAAGTTGATAGATTCAGGGTAGTGCATCGTTGGCTCCAGCAATAAAGATTCCACTGGGTTTTCGGGCAACAATTGCTAAAAAATTGCCCGTGTGAGAGCATCTTCGGACTCTATAACGTTTCATTTTCAATCTTCTTTCTTTCGCCATTTCATTTTCATCACTATAAATTCAATTGAGCTATTCCAGTCTGAAGTTGGTTTTGTGGAACTTTTTTAGCTTTTACGACATCTGTGGTGCGGTAAGCGAGTAACCTGCTGCCGATTGTTGCGGTTAAAATATTTGTATGACCTGCAAATATTTGTTCTGCATGTTCTGGAGCTATATGATACAGGGAATCCTGGTGGGACAGGTAGGATTATGTGAGCTTTGAATCCGTGTTGGAATGATATATGGTGATTCCGATATAGTTTTACAATAGCGTTCTGGATTAGAAATCGTATCCGAAAAAAAATGTCAACCTGATCCGACAGCTTTCCGACGTTTTAAAATAGTGCCGCTGTTCCACCATAGATAGATAGATAGATCTATCATCTATCTATCTATCTATTCAACAACATTAATTAACATTACTGCCACCATACCTATTTCAGCCGCCAAGCAGCATTGCTGTATTTCGGTTTGAAGGGTATGGTTGTCGGTGAAATCACAGGCACATAAGGCTTTACACCTGTATGCCTCAAGTGGATGGACGCAGGCCAGTGCATCGTAGGGCACATTTCTAAGGTGTGTGACCTACGAGACAATTCTCTGAGGCGATGGTTTCCATTTAACATCAGGTGGGCCATAAGCTTGTTTCATCTCCTTAAAGCATACAAAAAAAAAACTGCGAGTCTAACTCCCGCACCGAGGATTACCTACGTATAATACAATATATTATTTTAAGTAATATGAATACAAATTAACAATTTAACAATTAAGTTCTTGCATCAACGGGAAGTACCTTATAGGATTTGCGGGTTTCAAAATATGCGGGATAAATGGCCGTATTTTTGGATTGCGTTGATATGGAAGATTGATTTATTTATATATTTGATAATATTTAAACTTCATACGCATTTCTGAGAAAAAGGAGTTACTTTTACCTTTTGTGGTACAGAGCTCTAAAAAATAGACAAAATACGAATGTTACCTTATTTCCAAGATATTTTACCCTTTAGCCCAATTAACTAAACAAAATAAAGCCAACCAACCGATTAATTAGAAGCGGTACACAAGCGAGCGCAAGTTCTAGCGGTCGCAACTTTGTTTGCTTCCCGTAATGAATGCGACCGCGGTACTTGCTCCGTGGCACTTGTGTTGCCTACCATACGATTTGTGGTTACCATACTCTGAGAATGAATGAGATAATTTTCCATTTTTGGTGTTGGAAAATGGTTTGAAATAACATTTTCGGATGTCTTGGAAAACCATAACTGACAGTGTTGGGAGAGAGCCATTTTTTCAGATTCATGCATCTTCATATCATCCATAAGATGGCCACTGCTCAAGCATTGGCCTCCCCTATAGATTTCCAGAATTACCAATCTTGTACGGCTTGACCATAACGGCTCCCAGCAACCTTTATCAGGTCTTCTTTATATCTAGAAGGGGTCGTTCGTCAGCTACGATTCTATGGACAAACATATTACACTAATAACGCCCCTCTTTAAATCTCTTTGGAGTTAAAAGTACATCTTAAAATGAAACATAATATACGTACAGTCCAGTTAAAATGGACAGTAAGCACTTGAGTTAAACAACGATCAATCACACACATTGTTAATGTGTATTTAGTTTAGAAGTAAATTGTGTATAAAATGCATAAAATCAAATCATTTTTATTTCAGAAAGATTTGCAAAGCTTACAATGCTGCTTAAGATATAGTGCTAGTACACAAGATTGGTGGTTCCAGACATTGCTTACAGTATAAAGCAATGTTTATGATTCTGACCCACGACTCTTTCGTATGACGATTGTGCACAGCCTCCCCGTAGATGAGCCACGTGCTGCCACAGCCACAAACCGTCGCCAAATGAAGCTGAAAGCGACCGCTTAGTAGCGGAAGCGCGTGAAAGCTAAGTTTACGATTCCAACCCACGACTCTTTCGTATGACGATTGTGCATAGCTTCCCCGTAGATGAGCCACGTGCCACAGCCACAAAACGTCGCCAAATGAAGCTGAAAGCGACCGCTTAGTAGCGGAAGCACGTGAAAGCTAAGTTTACGATTCCAACCCACGACTCTTTCGTATGACGATTGTGCATAGCCTCCCCGTAGATGAGCCACGTGCCACAGCCACAAAACGTCGCCAAATGAAGCTGAAAGCGACCGCTTAGTAGCGGAAGCGCGCGACATCTACTGGTGGCCACACGACCACACGAAGCTGGAAGCGGCATCTCGTGGCGTGTAGTGACTACTGGCGTTAACCGCGTGAGGCGAGTTCATAATATAAACTGTACGGAAAATACAGTCCGCATCTCGGTGGCAGCGTTTTGTGTCTGGGCGTCTGGCTAGTGTGCGGGGACGCTTATGTATTTTTAAGTCGCTTAAATACAGGTTCGGTAGAAATGTAAAATGTACCGTACACATAGTCAAGTCAAAATCTTTTATTCATTAAAACCACAAGGATCACTTTGAAACGTTAATTTTACTGCCTGTTCCTTCGCGACCAAGCCAGGAAAGAAAGGTAATAGACAAGGCTGGTTGTTTTTTTTAATGATCCTTTTACTATACATACCAATAAAGAAAACAAATTACGTCTAAATTATAACATTTTTGAACGAGTTGGAGCAATTTCAATCCCAAGCTTCTCTATCATATAAATAATCCGATATTTTATAGTTGGCTTTTTTATAAAGATTTTGTTTAATTACGTTTTTAAATTTGTTGATTGTCAATTTTTGTACATCACTTGGGAGTTTGTTATAAAAGCACAACTTGCCCTTTATACGATTAACCAACTTTATGGAGTCTAGAAGTGGCAACAGCGAGTTTATCTTTATTTCTAGTATTAAAATTATGATTATCGCTATTTTTCTTAAACAAATTAATATGTTTGTGAACATACATCACATTTCATAGATGTATTGACAAGGGAATGTGATAATATTTATTTCTTTAAATTTATTGCGTAAATAAAGCGTTAGTCTTAATTGCAGTTGGTTTATGCGCATCGTTCCCAAGATGCTTTAAAATGCAGATAAGTCTTGTTGCTCATCTTGCAACAGTGCAGTATTCAGAAGAAATGAATAATTAGCTTTCAGTTGAACTTGTAATTTTATATCCCTGTATATTTTATATATGTATAGCTAGTAATATTGCTAGTAATTTTAGTTTGTAGCTACTAACATATTTATTGCTAAAATAATATCTTGGCGATGTTTGCTTTGTACATTAAGCTATGTAATGACTACTTAACAGGAGGCTGACTACTAGTTTAATATTAAGAAATAAATATATGCATATTTTTTAAGTTACGTAAAACGTTAGAAAATGTCATTTATCTGGTTCTCATAGAACAAACTTTGCTTGGTTTGGGGCTACATAGCGCTGTGTGAAATGGCCAGCTATTTATTTAACCGGGCATTGGATTAAAACTTGAATTAATTAGATTTTACTACCTATGAGAATCAGCCTTCTTATGTGAGACGCAGTAAATCTGTAAAACACTTACGAAAAGCGGAAAAGTGAACTTATGAACCATTGTTTCTTTCCCAACATTATATTTTCATTTTATCAAAGCACCAACCTAATAAAAATAACCTACTAAAGGCGTTGATATATACAGAGAGCTTCCACACGTACCGGAAGTATTGCTGGCAACGTTAAATAGTCCATTTTTATTCAAATAAATATAGCAAATTACACTATCCCTGTCAGGGATAGTGTACCATTTCATCGGTGAAATTTATATATAAAAAACAAAAAGTCAGGTTAGTTACACCATTTATAACTCAAGAATAACTATTAAATATCGGCAAAATTCAAGCTAAAAAAATTATGATGAGAATTCATTTTTTCATACACAGATGTAGCTAATGTTGGCCGATTGACAATACATTGGCAGCCCGCGTCATATGCATACCAAGGCGATACGAAGCTTGGCGGGTCAGCTAGTAATTCATAAAATCGGTTAAGTTGAGTCTGAGACAAACATTTAGACTTTCAAACAACAAACTTTATCTCATTAAAATATTGGTACTATAGATTTCTGTTGTTTTTACTTTTTAAGTAAGTATAATTAATAAATAATGCTAGACATTTCACACAGGGCTATCTAGCCCCAATCTAAGCACTATGGGAACCAGATAACGGATCGTATACATAATACCTTTTTCCTTATTTTTGTAAATAAATACTTATAATATACCTATAGAAAAATACCCAAACCCGGAATCTGTAGACCATGCAAACATATGTCCCGGGCGGGAACCAAACTCGTAACCTCCTGCGTCTCAGCCGGCTATTCGCCCACTTGGTGTTATAAATACAATAAAGAATTAATCTATCATTCTATTTCTAACTAGCCGACCCGCCGAACTTCGTACCGCCTTGATATGCATATGACGCAGGCTGCCAATATAATTGTCAATCGGCCATCATTAGCTGCTATGTATGAGAAAATGAAATTTCTTCATAAATTTTTTTTGTGTGATTTTTTCCTAAATATAGGTAAAATTTATGCTGCTATTCGGGGCGAAAACAGATCCAACAAATTAAAGATCATCAAATCGGTCTAGCTTCTTCTTGAGTTATAAATCGTGTAACCAACCCGACTTTGTTTTATATATATAGATTATGATTCTTGTAATTAACGAACTCTGCTGGCGTCATAATATAGATATGCACGGTAAAAAACGTGTTTTGTGGTTCCTAACTAAACTACGTGTTTAATCAATTATAAATATATTTATCAAATATTCAGATTTACCTATACTATTACAATTATATACATTTCAATGACTTTCTCTTTCTAGATCTCGAGCACGAACTAAGCAGCCGTTGATTTTTTATATTAAAAATATCTTCTCATCACCAGTGGTATTGAGAGCACGTGTGATATGCATAATAAAGGACGTGTCATTACAAAAAACCCATGAGAATGACGCTAAAATATTATACCCGTGTGGTTTGTACCCTTGTCAAGATATGGGCACGTCCCTGAGTTCAAAACCCTGAGGTTTTCCTTGTAGTCTACATTTTTCATGAACTAGGGAAATTATCGCTGAGGAAGACAGTTTTATCCAGTCACAGTATCACACTTATATTATAAATGCGAAAGTTTGGATGTTTGTTTATTTATTTACTAGCTTCCGCCAGCGGCTTCGCAAATTAAAACTAAAAATCTTTGATTTACGTCAAACTGTGAGTTTTAGTGTTACTGATCCTTTTCTAACAATGTTTTATTATTCAGAAAAACAAGATTGAATTTTCCGTAAGAAGAGAGAGGGGGGGGGGGTTAACCCCCCACCCTGGGTCCGAAAAATCTTATGTATCTTGACTGCCTCCGTGGCGCAGTGGGCGTATAGCCGGCTGAGACGCAGAAGGTAGCGGGTTCGATTCCCGCCACGGAACAAATGTTTGCATGATCTACAGATATTTGTTCCGTGTCTGGGAGTTTTTCTATATATTATAAGTATGTATTTACAAAAAAAAATGTATATAAGTATTGTATCAGTCATCTGGTTCCCATAGTACAAGCTCTGCTTAGTTTGGGGCTAGATAGCGCTGTATCAAATGTCCAGCAATATTTATTTATTTATTTTATTTATTTATCCTTACATAGGGGAGGGAGGGGTCAAAAATCGTTAAAATCATCCTTACGTAATTAATGAATGGCCCCTAACGGCTCAACCGATTTCGATGAAATTTGGTATGCACGTAAATTATAGCCTAAATTAACAACACATAGGCTACTTTTTATTCCATAAATCGGGTCTCATAGGATAAAAATGGGGTGTCAAGTCAAGTTGCAACAGTGAGTTTATCTTTATTTCTAGGTTACCTACACATTTAGTAGTGTAACGCGTACGAAGTTGCGGGTAACAGCTAATATACCTATAATCCAACTTATTTCTTAGTAAAACAAGCAACACTTAGAGATTTATCACGTACCGTTTTATCGGTGCTATGACCAACCGTATGATTTGCAAATACACGATATAGGGAATCTTGTGTGAAGTCAGGAGTCAAGAGTATTTATATCTGTAGAGATTGCTTTTAGCGATAAAGCTGCCCGTTGTACCTACTAGTGGTTCTGTGAGAACAGTAGACCTGCTGGCATTTCCTTGGTCCTAGGAGGCTGAATCTGGTGTCGGTTTGTCTCGTGAAGGCGGAGAGGTATGCGTAGGTATAGGTAGATAGGTATACATTTTCCCAAAAAAATATCAAAAATTGAAATCCATCCATATATGTATAACTCTACCACAAACTTTCCTAGTAGAATATGGAGTCCTTAGTGTGGCTCTCAAATTTTATTGAAAACCGTCGATAAACAACGCTACAGCAAACTTACCCCATTCCCCCCCCCCCAAAATCCCATCAAAAATCACAATTGACTAAGAAATTAAATAAATCAAGGAACTTGTGTGCCAATTTTCCACAAAATTGGTTGCAAAATGCGACTTGTAGACCTTTTATTCTAGCTTAGTACTTATTTTTGTATTATTTATGTTTGTGTGGTTCTTCAATAAAGAGTTATCTATCTAAATACACGCGATGGGCTCCGGTACTTCACACCACAAATAGGTAAGTCACAAGTATAATATATTCAATATCATACAAAAAGATCCATCATTTTCAATATCATGGATAAGCCCTGCGCCCGCATTCATCTTCATCCTAAATTAAGGATAAAAGATTATTCACGAGAGAAATCCAATCAATCATTTCATTTTGTGCTATATCAAAAATTATTACAATTGTAATTAAGATATTCATATAGAAACATTTTCTGCCCTCATATATTCTGAAATCATAGGTTTGTAACATTATTATTATTATAAGCCTGTTGTGACCCACTGCAAGGCAAAGGCCTCCCTTCCCTCTTTCCACTCGTCTCTGTTCTTCGCAAGTAAGGTCCAATCTTTGAGCTAAGAGTTTAGCCAATCCTGCCACCTTCACCTGGGCCTTCCAAGTGGGCGTCGTCCGTTGTTTGGGATCCATTCTGTGGTGGTCTTCACCCACATTGTGTCTGACATACGGCACACGTGTCCGGTCCAGTCCCACTTGAGTTTTCCAGCTTTTTGAGCCACGTAGGCTTCCTGTGTTCGGGAGCGTATAACCGAGTTCTTGATTCGGTCCGTGAGTTTCACGCCCAGGATACTACGCTCCATTGCACGTTGGCATACCCCCAAGGGAGGAATTAATCAACATTGAAGAAGAAAATTCCAATGCATGTCAATATATATATAATTATGTATATACATATATATGCTGTTAATAATGTTATATAATATATATATGCTGTTTTTCGATTGATACCTATAAAAAAACGGACAAGTGTAAGTCTGAATCTGGCACCGAGGGTTCCGTAAACATATTTTTATATGTGATACAACTACAAATTAACGATTTGTGGTTTATTTTCCTTCCTTTTTATCGCCGTCAGACTTTGTTTCTTGCCTTTAATAATTCTAGGTCTACAAAAAGTACCTTATTAGTTTTGATTTAATTGTGAATGTCAAAATATGGGGCATAAATGGCCGTATTTTTATATTGTGTTGACTTGGAAGCTTATATTTTATCAGCTTCATAAGAATGTTGGCCTTTATATTTCATATTAATATAAATTTGATACCTTTACGGATTCCTGACAAAAAGGGTCTTCACAGATAGACAAACAAATGGATAACGAAGTGATATTATAAGGGTTTTTTTTCCTTTTAAGGTACGGAACCCTAAGTATTTAGTAAATAACGGTAAAACTATTGCAGACCAACTAGACTTCGTAATAATGAATAGAATAGTGAATCGCAAGTGGATCCTAAGGACAGCTTAGCTTTAAACTACAGTCATTCCGAGAGACCGTTTAGGGTTGAGATGTAACTATTATTAAATTTTGTATATGTATGTCAAGTATTTTATTTATCTTTTAGTATCTATTTTTCCTGCAGTGATTTTTGAAAATACAAGTCTTTTTTTATATATATCGCCTTGGCATGCATATGAAGCGGGCTGCCAATGTACGCCGCCCCGGTACACTTGTCAATCGGTCATCATTAGCTGCATCTATGTACCTATGAGAAAATGAATTTTCTTTGATGAGAGTTTGGTTAGGTTAACCGACTTCAAAAAAAGAGGAGGTTCTCAATTCGACTGTATTTTTCAGTGTGAATATTCCACGTAACTTTGAAGTCGGTTGTTAGATTTTTGTAAAAAATGTATTATTGGAATTAACGGATATAAAAAGTACCGTTGCTTATAACTTTTGTATTTATAATTGTTGCCGCTTACTTACTATGTTTGCATACATACTTTTGGCAATAGGTTGTAGGTGTATTTGGTAAACGGTAATTTGGGTGTTTAGGTTGTAATTGTGTTAGCATAAGTATAAAATTACCAAGGTGATCGACATAGCTCAGAGGGTCAGCAAGCTGAAGTGGCAGTGGGCCGGTCATATCTGCCGCAGAACCGATAACCGTTGGGGTAAACGAGTTCTGGAGTGGAGACCACGTCTAGGCAAGCGAAGTGTAGGACGCCCTCCGGCTAGATGGAGTGACGATTTGCGCGCTGTGGCTGGCAAGGATTGGATGAGAAGAGCTGAGGATCGGGCTCAATGGCGCACCCTGGGAGAGACCTACGTCCAGCAGTGGACTGCTATAGGTTGATGATGATGATGATGAAGTATAAAATTATGTTTAGGTATAGGTGACTGGTTGTTTTAAGTATCTAAATAATGCGTAGCGGCTCGAGTGTATCTAAGCACCGAGACAAACCTCTATGGTCTTACCAAAAACAAAATTAAACACGCGTTAAACACCTATTTAAAAAAAATCCTTATAAGTTTTTCTATAGGATTTTTTTAAACACGCACTAAACAGTGTTCAATTTTGTTTGTGGTAAGACTCCTAGGTTTTACAGTGCTGTATTTTAGTATGTAACTTTTTATCGAATAAATAAATACAAAAACAAATACGCAAATGTCCCTTTTAA
Source organism: Philereme transversata (assembly GCA_963924445.1). Classification (NCBI taxonomy): domain Eukaryota; kingdom Metazoa; phylum Arthropoda; class Insecta; order Lepidoptera; family Geometridae; genus Philereme; species Philereme transversata. Next base: position 12,157,820 of record OZ004338.1, on the reverse strand, counting down.
AGACATTATAGGTCCCCGTCATGTTGACTTAAAAGATAATTCTCTCGCACATAAACTTTTTCTTAAAACTGGATAGATCTTCGATTGACCACAATCTCACCTGATGACCTGGTGACAGATACAGTAACCGAAACTAAGCACAGGGCATGTAACGACCTAAATATCTTTTAGAAAGATAAAAACAATTATACGTACAAAAATGTATTTTATATGATCGAGATCAAATCTTTGTTCATTCTTGCTTTAACAAAACATTTTTTCTTGCAAATGTTGTGTACCAGCCCTAGGGCACAAAGCCAAGCATTCCTTCCCGAGACTATTAACTCTGCGCTCGTTATGTACGAAAGGGCGGAATGTATTTATTATAGGCCGCTGACTACGGGTATTTGTCGTATTAGCGATGAGTACATTTTTGTACATTGACGGAAAGAAAAGTTGTACTTTTTGAAGAGTTTTATGTGGTGTAAATTTAACAAATAGCACATAACTAAATACAATGTACTCGTAAAAGACCAATTACCATCTTTTACCTCTTTAAATCTCAGCAAATGCCTCATAAAATCGGTTTAGAGTACTCCAGATCTAGGGTATTTGTTATCTAGTTCCCATAATACAACTTTTGCTTAGTTTGTGGCTAGATGGCATTGTGTGAAATGTCCAGTATTATTTATTTATTTCTATAACCTTATAATCTACACAAAAAATATAAATAACTAGCTGACCAATCCACAACTTCGCATGCGTAGATTTACAATAACAACATTATCCTCCTTCTGCGCAGTTGGGTAAAAAGTACCCCATGTTACTCAGGGATAATATAGCATTCTAACGGTGAAAGAATTTTTGAAATCGGACCAGTAGTTTTAAGTTTATTTGTCACAAACATACAAAAATACAAATGTGTCCTCCTTGTCTTAATAGCATAGACAACATAATTCGATAATACATTAACCTACTTTAGTTTTGACATCTTGATTTAATTGAGGGCTAGAAAATCTATTTATACCACTTATACAAATACAGCAAAACGTTCTACATGGTCTCAAGTTGGCCGGCTGAATATGAATGAGAGAACCAACTTGTTACCACACTTGACCGGCCTTGAATACTGGATGAGTATAGACTTTGGAACAGAATCTAATTTAAAGGTCTTTCGTAGGGTGGTTTTTTAAATTGATCGAGCGAAGGAATATCTCCAAATCAACTTAGGAAAATCGGCGTTGTATGTATGTATGTTTGTTTGTCCGAGAATAACTTTCGAAGCATTGATCCCATCATCGTGAGATTTGATACATAGGTAGGTGATGGCACAATTTTGGTGTGACTAAATGAACTAAATATGTTGGGGGTTATTGAGATATTGGGGTTCAAGAAGAGTAAAAAAAATGAAAATGAGAGTATTAGGTCAAATAAGAAATCTTATGAAAGTTCTTTATTAGACATTTCGACCCTGTTTTTATTTTTAGTTTAGTCCTTATAGTTTTTGAGTTATTAGCCATAATAAAAACTGAATTTTGACGAAATTCACAGGGTACACCAGTGACGCGACAGTGCTCTAATTTGGTATGCGTGTAGTTTAAGTGACAGAAATATAGGCTAAATTCTGAAATCCAGAATAACTGCAATTTGTATCCCAAAAAATAATAACCAATTTACATGAGCTCCCGTTACCTGTAACTTGAATGAAACTGTAGGTCAAGTTATTTGGTTATTTATTTCGTGGTATAGAATAAGAAAGATATACGTATATTTGTTTTACGGGAGATTCTCGAGATCTCGGTTCGGGGTGAACCATTAGTTATCAAGGTTTTTCATGGTTTTAAAATCTTACGATTTTCCATAGATAAGTGTAGAACAACGTACTTATGTAGGTCTTGTTAGGTATCAGCCTAATAGTGCTCCTTCTAAATTTGTTGTTTTTCATCTGTCCTTCTGTGTATTTTATAGGTACTTACTATTTTCATACTCAGTGTTGTTTTTAAAGTCCTTTGTCAATGTATGTTTTAATTTCTAACCTACTCTTTTAGTCACTGTTATTTTTCACTCGTGATTTGAAGATCCCTAGGTTGTCATCATCAGGAAACGCACTCTGGTTGATTTTCAGTGCGACCGATCTTGTACAGCCTGGACCCAACGGCTCCCAGTCCATTAATTAATCCGTAATCATCCGTAGTCCATCAGTCCATAATCTCAGTTATTTATTTAGACTCAGGAAAGAAATTTACATTTCATACAAAACCAATAATGACTATAAACCTTATTATTTTTGAACCAATTATGGAATACAAATTAGTGTAATACAAAACAATTCAATTAATTCAATTTAAAATGTTTTGTTTTTTTCATTTGGAGTCCATATTCCTAACCCAAAATAAATTTACTTACCCAATTTGATATAACGAAACCTTCGGTAAACAAAATTAATTTTGTATTCAAAAATCACAGCGGAGTTCTACTCTGAAGCTAAAATTCGACTGAAAATCGTTAATTTCTTTTGACATTGAATGGCTTTTTCCAATTTTCTCAAGGCGAAGTCAACAATCTTGAGCGACGACATGAGTTAATCTTTGTATTAATAAATAAATAATTTAATAATACTGAACATATCACACAATGCTATCTAGCCCTAAATTAGCAAAGCTTGTACTATGGGAACCAGATAACTGATAGAATACTTAAATACTTGTTTTTTTCTCAACTAATTACAACGCGTATTTGCAATATTTTTTAGGGTTCCGTACCCGTCAAAAAAGGAACCCTTATAAGATCACTCTCTTGTCCGTCTGTCCGTATGTCCGTGTGTCACCATCGATTTTCTCAGGAACGCGTGGATCTAGCAAGTTGAAATTCATACCAGATATTGAGGTCTATAGTCCCTATTAGATGTATAAAAATCAAAATTCTGAGTCAACACGATAAAAAGATATGGGCAAATTTATATTTTCGCGAAACTTGTAGGTACCAAAATTAACCTTAAATTTCAACTTTTTTTTTTTTTTCTCTTTACTTGTGCTTTAAGTCTTTGCTTTTAACCAAAATTAGCAATTCTAGGTCAACCGGATATAGGTTATAGGTTTTGGGTCGAGAACCTAGGTATATGGTAGTTCCCGTTGACCTAGAATCACGAAATTTGGCAAAAATAAAATAAAAAATTGGGCTTGCATCTAACGTTATCCTCAGCTAATTCACTATGGGGTCCTTTAAAAGGGGCGTTTAAAGAAAGAGCTACGATAACCGTTTACCAAAAGGTTGATCGTACTATACTTAATTGCCAAATTAGTGATATAGACACAACATAAAATAAATATAAATGCTTAATAACTAAGTCATATGTTGCATATCTTATGGTAGGCATACACGATGATACTATAGTAATAGGTCTTTACCTATGAAAATGCCGTTCTTCAGTATATGGTCATTTCAAATAAAAAAAAAGTTTGGAATGGCTTTGTATTATAAATTCAAATTAATTTTGATTTAAAAACATGACATTCTTTTTACAAACTCTGTCTTTTTTTTATTGATTAGCGTTGTATTTTCATTCTTTCGTTATTATCATTAGTATTAGTATTTTCATTAGTATTTCATTTGAACATTTTTCATCATAATGGATACTTTAAAAAATCATGTTATTATGGAATATGAGTTCCGTCGGGGCACCAACGCGACACAAACGGCACGTAACATCAAAAACGTTTACGGAGAGAACTGTACAAACGAACGCACGACCCGTTATTGGTTTTCCCGGTTCCGTTCTGGAAATTTTGACTTGAAAAATGAAGCTCGTGGTCGTCCGGAGACGTTGGTCAACAATGATGAATTAAAGGCGATTGTGGATGCAGACGAAACTCAATCTACAGCTGAGCTAACAGCAGCTTTTGATGTTAGCATCAAAATAATTTTGATCCATTTGCGACAAATAGGCAAGGTAAAAAAACTTGATAGATGGGTGTCCCACGAACTTAACGATCGCCAGCGCAACGTACGCGTCGAGACCTGCCTCGCGCTGCTCAATAGGCAAAGAATTGAAGGAATTTTGAACCGAATTGTTACGTGCAATGAAAAATAGATTCTGTTCGACAATCGAAAGCGCTCAGCAAGTTGGTTAGATCCTGGTTCAGCACCAAAGCAATGCCCTAAACTAAAAATGACCCCTAAAAAGGTGATGGTCAATGTTTGGTGGTCTAGTGCGGGTGTGATTCACCACAGCTTTTTACAAAACGGCATGAGCATTACTGCAGATGTGTACTGTGAAGAACTGGAGACAATGATGGAGAAGCTTGCACATCGGCAACCAGCTTTGTTCAATCGGTCGTCGCCACTGCTCCTGCACGACAACGCACGACCCCATACTGCACAACAGACAGTCCCCAAGCTGCAAGAGCTGAGGTTGGAAGCTCTCCCTCATCCGCTATACTCACCAGACCTTGCTCCTACCGAATATTACTATTTCCAAAATACGACTTTTTAGTGGGTAAAAAATTCAATTCCCGAGAGGCAGTACAAAATGCTTTTGAAGATTTGTTGCCTCCCGTCCAGCTGATTTTTACAAGAAGGGCATCAATAAAGTGCCAATGCATTGGCAAAGATGCGTCGATTGCATGGGTTTGAATATACTTTGAATATAGAAATAAAAAAGTTTTAAAAAATAAGTACTTTCACTTATTCCATACAAAACGGCAATTTCATAGGTAAAGACCTAATATATAGAACTATATGTATACACCTTAACAACACCGAGTTGTGAATAAAGTTTCAGTATCGCTTAGTTTCGGGAACAAAACGGAACTTATTTTTTATGACATAGAATGGAAAGTTATTAGTTTATGTAATACTAGCTGACCCCGCGATCTTCATACATTAGAAAAGAATTAGAATTAATAAATTTTGTGTTAACCTATTTATTTTTGACGACCTCCGTGGCGCAGTGGGCGTATAGTCGGCTGTGACGCAGGAGGTATCGGATTCGATTCCTGCCGCGGGACAAATGTTTGCATGATCTAAAAATATTTGTTCCGAGTCTGGATGTATTTCTATATATTATAAGTATGTATTTACAAAAACAAGTATATATTCTATCAGTTATCTGGTTCCCATAGTACAAGCTCTGCTTAGTTTTGGGCTAGATAGCGCTGTGTGAAATGTCCACCCAAAATTATTTATTATTTATATATTATTTAGGCTCAGTTAAATTCATTTTTTTTAGATTTTTACATCAATGTCTCTTTTTGTGCACGTACCCACTCCAATCAACTATCTCTATCTTCAAAGGTTTGCTGATTAGTTATCGACCGCCGAGAGCAGAAAATTTCAATTACTTTAATAATACCATTATTAAAAAATAGAGGTTAATGGTAGAAGAATGAAAATTTAGGGTTTTATCTATTTGTAATGCCAAATCATAAAAAAATAAAAAATTTGTACAAAAAATAATAAATAAAATTTTGGTTTGCTTATCACATAAGGGTATAAAAAATAGTGTACGTCCTATTCTCAGTCCTACAAAATATACACAAAAAAAATCGTTTTGGAAGAGTTTCGTTACAAACACTGTGACACGAGAATTTTATATATTAGAAGATTTGCACACCAGGACATTATCGAATGTTACTTAAGCTTAAATTGTATACCAGTGTAAAATTACTATAACTTGCATACTGCGTATAAATGATAACTATATATCCTCATCATTGTCTTTCACTATCGCTGCCGTAGAGACAGGACGTATGAACATGGACGAATGTGACACAAGTGTCTCGAATTTTGAAATTGGGCGTAACTTTTAGCTAGTTAACTCTACACGCAAACTATTCTACTTGAATAGTTTTATCGATGATGGCATACCATAACTTAAACTTTAAAAATCCGTCTCTCTCACAGTAGCACTTTGATTCGTGAGTTCCGCTGAAGCGATTACCTGCTCGCTAATTTAGTTGGTAGTTTGTGCACGATGGACTTGCAGTGGTTAATTTTGTACTGATGGCCGATTGGATCAGATTGCATGATTTAGTTTTCTGCTATTAACATCAATATCAATATATAATGTGTTGCAATATAAAATAATTTTATTTAATGGGCGGTTTCTACACAAATAAAAAACCGGCCAAGTGCGAGTCGGACTCGCGCAAGAATGGTTCCGTACCTATATCTATAACAAATTGAATGAGTGTCCATATAACTGAGAGGACTTTCTTAATTGGCGTCAACTATGTATGTATGGAGGCAACCTTTTATTTTTAACTTGTTTTATTTTTTGGAATTTTTACTTTATTTATGCTGACCTAGCTAACCTAGCTATTTGCCAAATTTCGTGATTCTAGGTCAACGGGAACTACCATATAGGTGTTCGACCCAAAACTTATAGGGTATTTCCGGTTGACCTAGAATTGTCAATTTTGGTTACAAGCCAGGTCTTACGGCACAAGTAAAGGGAACATTCCGAAAAATAAAAAATTTTAAATTAAGTTAAATGTTGGTACTTACAAGTTTTCGCGAAAATCTAATTTTGCCCATATCTTTTTATCATGTTGACTCAAGACCTTGATTTTTATACACCTAATAGAAATTATATACCTCAGTATCTGTTATAGATCTGGTACGTTCGTGAGAAAATCGGTGGTGACACACGGACAGACGGACAAGAGAGTGATCTTATAAGGGTTCTTTTTTACCTTTTAAGGTACGGACCCCTATAAACAAAACATAAATGTACCCATATTTTTTTTTGTTTTATTATCAAAATCACGAAAATCGATAAAATGCTGTTTGACGAAATAAATAAACATAAATAACTGTTGCTGGACATTTCACACAGCACTATCTAGCCCCAAACTAAGCAGAGCTTGTACTATGGGAACTAGATAACTGATAGAATACGTATGTACTGTTTTTTTTGTAAATACATACTTATAGAGAAACAACCACACCCGGAACAATATCTGTAAAAAAAAATTACATAACCAGCGTATCTGTTGTAGCGTGTACGATGCAACAGATAACTAAAAGTTATTACGAGCTGTTCAACAACCCCACTCGTTCAATTATCCGGCCCGATCAATAAACCCAACCAGAGCGCGTACGCTGCGTACGGCAGGGCGGTAAGTACCTACATGTTAGGCACAAAGACTCAAAAATAAAGTTTATTGGATTAATAAAAAACCATTATTTATTTATTACTAGTTGGCCCAGCAAACTTCGTACCGCCTTGACATGCATATGATGTGAGCTGCTAATGTACGTCACCGGTAGAATTGTCAATCGGCCATCATTAGCTGCGTATCTATGTATGAGAAAATTAATTTTCATCATAATTTTCGCTATTCGGGGCGAAGACAAATCAAAGATCATCAAAATCGGTCCCGCCGTTCATGATTTATAAATGGTGTAAATAACCCGACTTTGTTTTATGTATGGTCTTGAAAACATACTCCGTCATTTGTAGTTTAAATTGTCTTTTTAGTCTTCCAAGATGCGCCACTGAGTCTGATTTTTGGTTCTTCTCATCCACTGAGTGCAAATCGTCGCTTCATCTAGCCGTTGGGCTTTTAATTCACTTGCCTAACCGTCTCCACTCTGGAATTCGTTTATTGCAAAAATTGTCAGTTCTTCGTTTGATATGACCGTCCCACTGCCTCTTCCACTTGTTGATCACAACTTGACAAAAAAAACATGACTTGGTATTTGAGAAGACAAAGACAGGAGTATTAAATTTTTTTTTACGTATCGATTTTTCTTGCTGTTGGACTCTGAGGCCGTTGTAGCTTAACCGAACTTCTGGCGAGCGCAGATGGCGCTACTTATGTACGAACCTCGGCATGGGATGTTGCCTGGATGGGGATAGGAGGTACATGTTTGTACATCGTATAGGCGGCGACTGAAGGGATTCGTTGACCTCGCCGGCGAGGCCGGCGTATCTGTGAATTTCTCTGTCTAAAGTAGATCACTCAGAAATCTCCTCCGCAACAGCGAATCTGATTTCGTCATCCGCATCTCCGAGAACGTGTCTCGGTCAAGGGCTTAGAACACTGAACAGTTGCTTATATTTTAGCTTTATATTAACGTTTTCAATGGACTTTATTCAGACCATCAAAAGCTTATTTACCCAACTGGACATGTAAGCAGAAATTTCAATATATAAACCAGTAAAAATCCAAGACCCCGTTAAAATTAGGTATTTTATAGTCCGTATAAATTATAGGCAGTAATAACCTCAATTTGAAATGAATACGAGCGGAATTCCGGACTTATGACTTCTAAAGGAGGTTGTGCATTGGTGATTAATCTGGTAGAGTTTTAACTGCACGTTTTAAATTAAATTCTCGGCTTCCGATTTCAAACGGATTTTTGCACTCGGAAAAATTCTGTGTGTATTTACACGTATTGAAGGGTGATAACATGGTGAAGAAATTGGCATGTCCAGGACCAAATTTTGAAAACATGTGCCATCAGGTTAGTATTTTGGCGATGGGATTGCAACCACGTGAATGCTTAACTTCCATGCAAAAAGTGAGCATGTATCAAAAAGTAATGTTTTAACTTGCTTCTGACTAGCCCCTTGTGGGATATCTTCACGGGTCTGCCTACTTAGTAAGAGATCCGAGAATATCCACTATGGGGAAATAATCGTGACTATATTATTATTCCAAGTATTTATTTTACAACTCAAGCACTAAGCCAGGTGCCTAATTCTGCTAATTTATAAGAAAAACGATTATGAAGCCATACGATTATTTAACGATTATGATTGTCGTTCCTGTCATAAGCTGCCAAATTGTCAACAGTGTTGTCATATCAACGGCGGTCATTGAAAAAATATTGTGTTAGTAGAATACCAAAAAGCATCTATAGTGGCGACTTTGCGACGATACTATTGTCATAGTGAAGCGATTGGTTTAGTAGAATTGGGCCCCTGGACCTACCTATATTACCGGGGCCGGAGCCAATGAAAAAGAGGCCTGTTTACATTAGTTTAAGTACTTATTAAATTCATATATATTGCAAGATGGAGGTGAGACAGAAGGTTAAACTATTGCAACAAACGGATTATGAGTACAGGTTATTGCCAGAGTAATGATTAAGGAAAGCATGCTGGGCTATGAGAGAGACGAGATACGGCACCTGCCATTCCGAAATATCAAGAATGAGTGAGGCATGTGGTGACTGACTAAACGGGTCCCATAAGTGCCGCCAATAGAAAGCAGCGTAAGGGGCATTGTTGGTGTAGGTGGTTATAGGGGTTTGAGAGGTGTGCTGCGGTTTTACAAAGCAATCCCGTCTTTAACACTTCAACCCTTGGAGCATAAGTTCCGCTCTTGCGCCTTTGTCTTCGACTGGCCAACTAAGGCAAGCCAAGGGGCAATGGTCTATGTCGACCCCACCCCAGGGAGCAATGAGCTCTGTGGTGTCCCCACGCACCGAATGTATGTAAATGGGTTTTAGAGATCCGAGTATAAGCTAATGTGACGGTTTAACACAATTCATGTCACATTTATTGATATGCCCCTTGTTCCCAAACACCTGAACGAGGGTAGACCTAAACGATGCCACGTACAGTGAAATTCAAGTAAGACCACCTCTGAAAAAAAATCTAAGTTGTTTAAAGCACAAGAAGTAACGGTAACATGCAGTGGTATCAAAATTACAAGCTTTCAAACCGGCATCGATGGATCGCCTCCCTAGCTGCTTCGTATTCCGAGCAGGCCGGAACTTTTCTCTTCTAGGTACCTACCTATAATTTTACTTGCGAATAATTTCCATACGCTCTCGAGCTGACGAGTCGTTTGTTAGATGAAGGGTTCATAGAGTTGGGAATATTTTTTATCCGAACTCCTCGGGGTTGACTTATTTCTTATGCTTTTTAACCCCGACGCCAAAAGAGAAAAAGTTTTAAGATTTTGTCTGTGAGGATGGGCCGAATTTTTTTGTAATTGCTTGGAGTTCACGACGTTGTTTGTAGCTTGCTGTAGCTGTAGTTTGTAGGATAGCAAGGTTAGGATAATAGTATCAAAATTTTGACAAAATTATCTTTTGTTGTATTCGTTTTTTCATTCGATTACGCTTCGAACAAAGTAATCAAGGGGCCAAATTAAAAATGTCCCTTTAGTATTTATACGTTCATGCCTTATACCTCTAGAGTAATCGGTCTTCTTTTAAGTGTGAGATAAAAGCCAACCAATAATAATCTCAATTGCCAAGGGAGTAAGTATTAAACTGCGGTAATTGCGGCTTTGAAACGAACTAACTGGAATCGCAAGTTTACGAGCTCGTAGATTGACTAATCCCTGGGTGATCTTAAAATGCTATCGGCTAATAGCTAATCAACTAGAGTTTTAGCTCTTTCAGCAAAGTATAAATGCTGAAAAAAGGATGTATCATCGAAATTAACATTGCCATTTTGTACAGGATAGGCTTTATTGCCGAACTAATTCTTCTGTCGCGTCAATGGTTTATAATATATTACAGATTTGAAACTATATTGATGACCTCTAGGGTGCAGTGGGCGAATAGCCGGCAGAGAAACAGGAGGTAGCGAGTTCGATTATCACTGCGGGGCAAATGTTTGCAGATATTGGTCTAGAGATGGTTTACAGCAGATTTTCTAAGTAGAAAAACTATCTAAATCCATAGTAAGTAGATTACAAGTATAAGAATGTATTTAAAGAATAAAATAAAAATTGGTATTTAAGTTATCTATCAGTTATTTGGTTCCCCATAGTATAAGCTTTGCTTAGTTTGGAGCTAGATAGTGCTGTGTAAATAAATAAATATTGCTGGACATTTCACACAGCACTATCTAGCCCCAAACTAAGCAGAGCTTGTACTATGGGTACCAGATAACTAATATAATACTTATATACTTTTTGTTTTGTAACTACATACTTATAATATATAGAAAAACATCCTGACCCATAACAAATATCTGTAGATCATGCAAACATTTGTTCCGCGGTGGGAATCGAACCCTCAACCTCCTGCGGTTCAGGCGGTTATTTGTGTAAAAGTTCAGCATTATTTATTTATTTATGTTATAATTGAGTAGTACCTGGCCACGTCTACTGCAGTGTTGGTAGCCTTGATTAGATCGTTTTAGTATTGATTTTAAATTATAGTCATTTTATTTTTTAAGTAAGTGCCATTATAGTCTCTTTAGTCTGTATTTGAAAATTATAAAACAAGAACTTAAATAAATTCTACATCATTTTCATATTTACCCCACCTATTCTCAACCTCTTCCCTCTAATTTGTCGCTACAGTTTCCCAAGATTCGCACTGCACTTCAATAAACAAAGCTAGTATAGAATCCTTAGAAGCAAACACCACTTACACTAAGTACGTGCTTGTGTGTCGTAGGAAGCACAACGACAACCTCTTAACATTCCTTTTAACTTTCACGGACAAAGTTCTTCGGTGCAAGGAAGCTGGCAAGGAATTAGGAGGAATAGTACTGGAATAGACGATGGTGCTTGAGTGATCATTGTTATAATCAACCAATAAGCCTGAATTCATTCACTGATGGATAAACTTTGATGATTTTACTCTGTGTACTGCCGTATGTTACTCCTTTGCATAATACTTTCCATCCAAAGGTTGCCTGGGAGAAATCTTTTAGCGATAAGGCCACCTATTGCACCTACTATATTTAGCATAAACTTGTTCTTCACGTATTCTTGGTGTACAAAAAAGTGTTATTCTATTAATTCTATTTTATTCTTGACAATTAAATAGGTGAGACCCGTTAGGATTTTTCTTCCCATAGAGTTACACTGTTACGCGTTACAACTTTATTTTAAAGTGAAACTTTTGTTACATCGTCTGAAACTTTTTCGTCTGTGTGTTGCATGTCGCGTGACGGTCGGCCGCGGAGTAGGGATAAAGTGAAAGGCGCTCGTCAGAGCAGCCGAGGCCAATATGGCGGCGCCTATAGTTCGCATCAGCTGACCGTGTAGTGTATAGACTATTACTCATTCGTGCCAACGAAAATTTTTAGTTAAATGTCTATAATGTGAAACAAAGTTTCACTTTTACCGTCGTTTCATAAAACCACACAATCCTTTTTTTATAAAGTCCCAACGAGTCACACCCCCTGTAACAGTTCGAGTGACTCGTTTGGGTGTAACTCGTTGAGAACCCAGCTGATCATAATACAGGACGACTTTTAAACGGGGCGTCAATCTTCTTCATGCCATGGACTACCAGCGATAAGTCCGTAATTTTAAAAGGTCGGCAACGTGCGAGTGATTCTTTTGGTGTTACAAGCGTATGGTTTACCGGTGGGCCGCATGCATGTTTGCTACCTTAGTAGGAGAAAAAAAATCCTCCGTTTGTACATATTTTTTTTGTACATTCTCAAAATAACATAACAATAATAAATAATCTTCTACGAGATACCCGTATTGTATTTAGGGTGTACGGGTTGTTTGAGGTTATCGGCTCCCTAAAATCCAACAATTTTAGTTACGTTTTGCAAATATTTGTTCCGGGTCTTAGGCCGGCTTCCACAACGATCGCTAACGTATTTAGCGACTAAATATGTTTAAGTTTGACGTATTTGTATGCTTTGACAACTCTCTAAATGATATTTAGGCACTAAATACGTTAATGCATCGTTGCGTAAGTCGCCCTTAGTGTTGTAATACAGACAGCACCGAAAATATATTTTTTTTAAGTTATTCTTCTATTCGCGCGTTTGGAAAAAAATATGAGGGTAAAAATTTTACGATGCATGCGCACACCGACAGCCAAAAAGCGACATGATGAAGTTAGCTGATAACTGTCTTTCAAGTTTCCGTGAAAACTCATAACTATGTTTATTAATTTATCATTCCTTTTACAAACAAGGAGTTGTAGTATACGGGATGAAATCTTTAGCTATTTTTGTTCTGTTACGCCAAAGGAGTATAACTTCTTACATTCGTACATAGGTACACAGACACGTTTTTAAAATAAATAATTGATTTATTTCGGTAGATTTAATAAACCAGTTATTTATTTTAAAAAAATATATCTGAAACCAGAATACAGAATACTAAACACTGCCATAGCCAAAAAACAAAAGCAATCACTAGGTTATGGCGAGAGTTGAAGAGTTCCTTGCGAAAGGGCTCGCCCGGGGAAGTACTGCTACCACACCTATTTCTGCCACCAAGCAGCATTACTGTGTTTCGGTTTAAAGGGCACATGTCTCGAGTTGACGGACGCAGGGTAGTGCATCGTAGAGCACGTTTCTAAGGAGCGTGACCTACGTGGCAATACTTTGTTTAAGGCGATGGTAACCACTTATCATCAGGTGGCCCATATAATTGTTCCATTTCCAGGTAGTATAGTTACCTACCATAATAGTAGTAGAGTTTCTTGTGAAAGGGCTGGCCCGGGGAAGTGCTACCACCATACCTATTTCTACCGCCAAGCAATATTGCTGTGTTTCGTTTTGAAGGGTATGGTTGCCGGTGAAATTACAGGCACATGAGGCTTTACACCTGTATGTCTCAAGTTGATGGACGCAGGGTTGTGCATCGTAGGGTAAATTTCTAAGGAGCGTGATCTACGAGGCAAACTTGTTATAGGCGATGGTTACCACTTAACATCAGGTGGGCCATAAGCTTGTTCCATCTCCAGTAGTATAAAAAAAGTATAAATAAATGCTGCACGTTACTAGTTAGCGACCATAGATAGCGCTGTATACCATTGATCTTGTACTGTCGTAGTATAATTCAATTCAATTTATTTATTCAATGCGAAAATGGGCATAGAAGCAGATGATAAAATAAACATAGTGCGTCAAAGTCTAAGTACCGTGCCGTTATTGGCTAATTGAAGTTTCTAGTCTGACACTAGTATCCTCTTACTAGTCTGTGGTCTAGTAGGGGAAAAACAATGGATTATCTGGAACGCAATTTTTCCCTTTAGACAACAAACTGTTATAAAAAGTACTTGTTACCGCCATATTTAAACTTGCCGCTTGTGGGCTATTTGATATTGAACTCCTTTCTCCCTCCTATTTCTCCATTATCAGCGTCTGCCAGCAACATGAGCGGAAAGAGGTTAAATAGCCAATTCAAAAAAGCATCCGCCATTGAGTTCACATTTTACCAGCGTTTTGAGAGGACGAAAAATACAAAATATATTACAATTGCTTAACTGTTGTTGTTTTAAGACTATAAAGGTGATGTCGATTGTGAAAACGGACAGTGAAGACCAAACAAGGTGTGATTTGTGGTGATAAAGTGGCTGGCCGGCAAGTCGAAGAAACCGCGTGGTCCAAAGTCTTGAAGACTTCGGCACCTGGATTGGACCATCCGAAAGTGCTCCATCATTGCCATATTGGATAAAGGTAGGACGCTGCCCACATATTTTCAACTCATACAACATCTTTGTTTTCATTCCTTTGTCCGGGTTATCCATAACCAACCTTTCAGATAAAACATTTTCATAAAGCTGAACCGCCGACTCGCGTAACCTCGGTTTGCGAGTCACCGCTCCAAGCCCTTATAGGTCTGGACGGGCTGAGAATTAGTTTAACAGACCTTCATGGTCAATTCCCGCTAAGATGCATAAGCGCTAAGTTGTTTTTTCAAGCTCCCTGGCGCTAACAGTATTTTATAATTTCCTCGTATTCAGGATGAAAGTTGTTTGTTATACTCGATGTAAGGGATTACACAGTTACATTTACTCGCTCGTTCGTCGAAATATATCGGTTGTACAATAGATCGCCTATTTTGGTGTAATTCCAAAGGCTTATTTCGTAGTCACTTCCATAAAACCCGCAATCTGCATACCACATCTAAAAGTTGTCGTCGAGTCTTGATTAAAACAAGTTTCGTTTATTAAAGAGGGATGTTGAAGAGTACGAATTAAAAATGCAAGGAATCTCAAGTAGTTGTAACTTTTTGATCAGTTGAAATCACAGACTTTCCTCTTAGAGATTTGAAAAGGGTTAGAAGATAGATGTGTATAAACTTGGGTGTCGCTCGTCGGTATAAACTTCTCGTCCGAAATACCCCAGTGTCTTGAGACGAAAGTATTTGATAAGTGTGTGTTACCAGTATAACATATGGTACCGAAACGTGGTCTTTCACTATGTGCCTCATAAGAACGCTTAAAGCTCGGACTATATGGTATCCGGGCCTGTCATCAGGGGCCGTTTTTAGGGTTCTGTACCTCAAAAGAAAAAATAGGAACCCTTATAATATCATTCTCTTGTCCGTCTGTCCGTCTGTGTGTCACCACCGATTTTCTCAGGAACGAAGCAAGTTGAAATTTATACCAGATACTAAGGTCTATAGTCCCTATTAGGTGTATATAAATCAAGGTCCTTAGTAAACACGATAAAAAGATATGGGCAAATTTAGATTTTCGCGATAACTTTTAAGTACCTAAATTTACCTTAATTTTCAACTTTTTTTATATTTAGGAATGTTCCCTTTACTTGTGCTGTAAGACCATGCTTTTAACCAAAATTGACAATATTGGGTCAACCGGAAGTAGCCTATAGGTTTTGGGTCGAAAACCTATTGATTTTAAAAATGTTATTTTGTTTTATAAGTATTTTAGTTAGTGTTCTATTTTTGTTATCCATTTATATAAGAAAAAGTATGTTATTTGGTTGCAAAAACGCCACTTTGGCTATGTTGTTTACTTGGCTATGCATTATGTTGCCTGCTTGGCTTAACCAACCAATAGGAAGATAACTGCTGTCATCTTGGAAAATAATCGAAGAGTGGGGGAAGCTTCAGTGAGCTCTGGGGAGCTCGCCAGAGATCCAGTCAATCTTCGATCATTCGCCAAACTATTGAAAAATTGTAAACCGTTGACTCTAAGAGAATCTAAATATAATTGTACTACCGAACAAAGTAGTTTTACGTTTTGTTATATGGTAGTTCCCGTTGACCTAGAATCACAAAATTGGACAAAAAGCATGGTCTTACAGCACAAATAAAGAAAAAATTCCAAAAAATAAAAAAAGTTGAAAATTAAAGGGTGTCCCCATACATACATAGTTGACGTCGATTAAGCTAGTCCTTTAGAGGACTAGCTTAATCGGACCTCTAAAGGACCAACATCAAATAAGGTAAATAAATAAAATTGTGTTATTGTGTGAAATAAAATAAAAGAAAATATTTTTTATAGATAATGGTACGGAACCCTTCGTGCGCGAGTCCAACTCGCACTTGGCCGGTTTTTTTAACGGCCCCTGACCAATCCGTTATACAACCAAATATATGATTTTTTCCTGCATCGACTAAATACGATCCGAGGCTATCCAACTCCGATTTTTACCTGGAAGCAAACGGGACATGCTCCGGATTCGCAGGATCGGGGCACCCGGATGCCATATAGTCCAAGCCTAAGATTGCTAAGATGGAGAGGGCTATGCATGGTGTTTCTTTACGACATCGAATCAGAAAAAAATTAGTGATAAAAAATGTGAACATTTCGGATGAGATTTTAATAGACTTCGAGTAGCCGAGTGATATGGAAGAGGTTGGCATTTGATCCCCACTGCGTGCGGGACAAGTTTTGACATATTCTGCAAATAATTGCTTCGATTCACGGTTATTGATATAGTCGTTGATGAACATGTTTCGGGGAATCTAGGAGGTCAAGACTTAGTATGTGATGCTGGAGTGATATTATAATGGTATCGAATATAATAATGGTTCTGTTATCCGCTGTGCATCCAATCCTCATCTCGGCTTAAGAATATCTAAAATTTACATTATTTCTTTAACCGTAGAGCCCAATTTCCTTAATAGTTCTCGCCGTACGAATATTGCCAAAAGAAACCACTCGTACAAATCTGTATAATTTTATAGCACTAAAGGAAAAATAAAGGCACACTGCGGCATCTTTCTCGAGTAATTTTCACTTACTCTTTTCTACCTTACATCTGTTTCGTAAAGGAAATGGTTTAATAAAGCTTTGCAGCTTATTTGATACAAAATTAGAACAATATATATATATATATATATAAACGTGCATATATTTTTTATTGATTATAGTCAAGCGCTATGCTTCTACCTAACCTGGTGGTAAGTGATGGTGTAATCGAAGATGGAGCACGCTTGCCTAGAAAGCACCTATTCACTCTGGAATTGAACACTCCGAGATTATACTGGTTTGGAAAAACATACGCCGGAAGTGAGTTCCACTCCTTAGTTGTGCTAACAAGAAAAGTTGAAGCAAATCGTAGAGCAATATGCAGAGGTCCATGACTTTATTAAATAATTATCTTCAGATCTCCTACTCGTAGATATATACCACCAATTACGTTGCTAGACAGCAACGCTGCATATCGTACCTTTTGCCTAAGTTCTTTTGTGTTATCCGGTCTATTCAAAAGTTTTCTAAAAGAGATCGTTTTCGAGACAAGACCCTTTGAAGTTTTTTTTAACGAAGAAATACTGTTATTTATTATGTATTCCATTACTGTATTTATAATTAATATCTCGTTACCTATATATATATCCTCTTTGTGTGAATGCGGTAATGAGCCATTTTCATACGAGTGCGACTCGCGCACTGAGGGTTCCTATTTATAGAATAGAATAGAATAATAATTTATTTGGTATACACAAAATTACACCTGAAACAATTAAGAGAAACAATAGATACAATTGAATCCATTAAAACAGTTCGAATCATAGATCTGCGTTGTTTGATATTATTTGTTGAGCGAGCGAAGCGTCTCAGTTTCGAGATTGGCCTAAAAATGCTTTTCTGTCTGTCTGGCATAAATACATACTTATAATTAGAAAAACACCCAGACACGGAACAAATATCTGTAGATCATGCAAACATTTGTTCCGCGGCGGGAATCGACCCCGCTATTATTTTTACATATTCTAAATTTCACGTTGATGGCTTTAGTATATGCTGAGATAATAAGCTGTGCAGACATACGGACGGATAAGCGGACAAAATCGCATCATTGGGGTTCCTAAAAATGTAACTTTCGGAGTATAATGGTGCGGTAGCTTCAGTGGCCGGTTTTCTTTATACCTTCTCACGTCTGTTTCGTAAGTAGGCTTCGTCCTCATTATTTATTACACCAGGATAAGTGTTTTAGCCACTTTCGCTATTCTCAAATAAATAGGCAAGTTAAGTGAACAATCTTATAAAGAGAATTGTTCTTGTTAAGTTTTAGATGGCTTATTCTGTTGGTGAGTTAAACTTACAAACGTTACATGAAATAATGCCCTCGCACTAAGTCATTTGTATTGTTAATCTAATATTTTGACTACAAAAAACCTGAACATTTTTGGAGGTAAAAATCTTTTTGATAATTCATTGTAAAAGGTTGTCTGGAAGAGATCGCTTTTAGCGATAAGACCGGCCATTGTACGTTATTTATTGTTTATTTCCTTTGTTACTGTATTTATGTTTGGTGTGCAATAAAGAGTATTTCATTTATTCATTCATTCATTGTAACAACATAAAAGGAATACCGCATAAAGAAATGTTTTGTCCGTGTTGTTATTTTTATTAAATAGAAAATTAATAATAAAATGTCAGATTTAATTGAATTATTCAAGGGATTTGTTGCTAAGAAACTCATTTATGTAGGTATGCCTTTTTTATTAACATAATAATAAATATTGCTGGACATTTCACACAGCGTTATCTAGCCCCAAACTAAGCAGAGCTTGTACTATGGGAACCAGATAACTGATACTCGTAGAATACTTATATACTTTTTTTTTAATATTTACTTATAATATATAGAAAAACACATAGACACGGAACAAATATCTGTAGATCATGCAACCATTTGTTCCGTGGCGGGAATTGAACCCGCTACCTCCTGCGTCTCAGCCGGCTATACGCCCACTGCGCCACGGAGGTCGTCAAATATATCACAAATTTTTAAATAATAATTTAAATAATACAAGATATTAGTTTTAAGTTTCTCTTGAATACACTCAGACTGAAAGGACCCGGCACAGACTCAGGTAGTAGGTGGTTATATACGCGGAGCCATACAAATTACACTCTGATTAAACAAGGCTGTCTTATTAGGTGGAAAACAAATTTTATAATTATGCTATTTACTTTTACGGTTTATACAGAGGTCCATATTTGTTTTAGTAGGAACAAGCAAATGGCCCACCTGATATTAAGTGGTATCCATCGCGTACCTTAGAAACACGCCTTATGTTATATTGCACGGCGTCCATCAACGTGAGGCTGGTTGTGGGCTAGCAGGCCTTTCACTTCTACCTATTGCTGTATATGTAGGTAAAAAGATCATTAAAATGCCACCAGCCTTGTCCCTTGTATGGTTCTTTCCGAGCTTAATCGCAGAATAAAATGTAAAATTTACGTTTCAAAATGATAATATTCATACTACGCACTACTTACGTCGTTGAGTTTAGGAAAGCAAAGCTTAATTTGAAATAAAAATAGTTATAAGCGATTTCTTAACTTTTAAAACGTCACAGAAAACCTTCGTTTTTATCGGCGTTGGCTGTACGTGTTACGAGTTACGACTAATTTACTTTAATTAGTTATTTTTCTTGATGCGAATAAAATCATTAAAAAATCTAAATTTTTGTTTTGTCCTTTTAATTTTAATATTACTGATACAAATAAATATTTCTTAATTTTTCATTTTCTATTCTTTGTATTGCGCCCGTAGCATCCTAAAACAAACAGGTAAAAAGGTCTCATGTGCCTGTAATTTAATTGGAACCCATAACGTTCAAATCGGGACACAGCAATGCTAGTTTTACTGGATGACGGTAGAAATAGGAAAGATTCTAATACCTCCTCGGATAAACTCTCTTACAAGTTATTAAATTAAAAAAAAAAAGTCCTGAAGATTTTGTTCTAAGCCAATCCATATTTTTAGTACTTTTCTTCTATCAACATTAAGCCCAGCTTACACAACGATCGTTAAACGCGACTAAAAATGTTATATTTGACGTATGTGTATGATTTGACAAATGTCATAAACATGTTTAGGCACTAAGGTTGACTTATGCAACGATACCTAAACGTATTTAGTGAATTATGATATAGAGAGTTGTCAAATTATACAAATATGTCACATATAAACATGTTTAGTCGCTAAATATGAAGGCATTGTTGCCCAAGTCGCCCTAAATATTTTACGTTGTTCGATGTTATATCTAAAGAGTCCCATAAACGTTACTCTATTATTCGTAATGCAAACTTTTAGCAATATCGTTTCATGAACTAAAATACAAGCTTATGCGCTAAATTACAACGAGAAAAAATGGAACTAAGAACTCTAAATTAAATGTGCCATTTAATTTAGTAGGTTCAAAAGTATCCTGAGCAACATGCTAATAACGAACATGAAATAGTAAAGCATCTCAATTTGAGACCGCACAAATGTATTTAAGCGATATTTGCAAAGTCATTTGTAGGCACGTGAAAGTCGCTGTGAGGTCACGTAATTTGTGTTTCATGGGCGCTGTTGTGCCATGGAATTGTGATTATTTGGATATGGTAAGTCATTGTCTAAAAGCTTCCGGCTAGAAAGAGCGACGAGATCGTACACGGCTGTAGCTGGCATAGACTATGAAGAGCTTAAGGATCAGGTTCAATATCACTCCTTGGGAGAGACCTACGTGTACAGGAGCGGCCTAATACATGTTGATAATGATGATTTATAGGGTATGTTGGTAAAAATACCATTTACATAAGTTAGTTCTTTATTAATTAAAGCACTGTTGATAACATTCAAACGTTGAATAAATAAAAAGGTTTAAATCAGTAATCTGGTTCCCACAGTACAAGCTTTGATTAGTTTGGGACGCTGTGAGAAATGTCGAACATTACTTAATATTATATAGTCTTCCGCGACGTGTCCGTCGATGGCAAAACCTCTCGCTATTGCTATAAATATGACTGGCAAACCCAAATTTAGTTTCAAGTAACACAAATACGTCAAATAGACAATTATGAGGCAAAATAAGAAAATTAACATAAAAGAACCTAATCAAAGTTAAACAGTGTTTAGCGGCTCGAGTGTCTCCAAATACCAAGACAAACTTAGAGTTTTACATTGCTTAGGTTATATGTAATCGTAGATAGGTGGGCTAATCTGGCTACGATCTAGAGGCTTGATGGGATACGCCACGGGGTCGGCCTAGAAAGCGTTTGCGAGACGATCTTGTAGCCTTCGAGCAGGAATGGTAGTGTATCGGATAGTTAAGGGATAGGTAGAAAAAACTTGGAGGAAACCTTTGCCCAGCAGTGGGAAAGTATAAGTAAAAAAAAATAATTATAGATGATTTTTTTTTTCGATAAAATCTTTACAAATATTTTAAATTCGAAATAAACTCTGTCCCTCTGTCTGTTCGTTACGTTTTCACCACTAAACAGCTTGCCCAATTTCGATCAGGTATTTAGATAGATTATGACCGGGATTGTAATTAAATAAATCACTTTTTACCCGACGGCGCAGAGGGAGGGTAATGTTTTTATTGACAGCCCACGCGTGCGAAGAAGCGGGCGGTTCAGCTAGTAAAAAATTAATAAAAATAAAACCTGCTCCAAAATTTCTCTGTTGACTTTCGTAATAAGACGGCAGATGGCTCATGAATAATCAATTGAGATATGGTCGTATGTTCTCACGTGCTCCGGATTCTGTAGGTTATTGAAGGCTTTTTCTTAGAGGGAACAAATTGATGGCTGAGTTCTGAATAAGAGTTATGAAGTACTGGTAACTAATGAGGTAATGAAATGGTAATGAATACATTTTTTTACACAAGTAAATGCAAAATAGTGCTATAGACTTTTCTACCACAGGTTTCAAAGTAAAAGCTTTGTATTCAGCAAAAAGGACTGAATTTTCTTTCTTCTTATCTTCTAGCTACAAATAATGGCGCAAACTTTTGTTTATCTCCAATTTATATTGAACCTACATAAAAACTAGACTTACATAAAAATGATACCTTGCCATAGTGACAAACACTTTAAGCGAGTTTTACATTTGTTTAAATATTCTCAAATATATTGCTTAGTATTTAATTATTAACTGTTAATGACAGAGATAAACGGCTTGCTCCTAATTTTCCGCTAAAAGTAGTAATAGGTGCATAGCTAAATAAGTTTGCACGTTATGTTTCCTCAATGCATTTATGGCGGGTTCCTATATCCGTCGGTAACTAGCAACAACTCGTTTCTCCTTGAAAACGTGTCAAAAGTTTGACATTAGTGTGACACTTTTTCAAGGACATACGAGTCGTTGTCGGTTACCGATGGATATAAGAACCGGCCATTAGACGATAAGGCACTTGTCCCACCGCTTACGAGAAAGAAATGATCTATTGACTATTTTCTTTTAAGAAACTTACAATGAATCCATTAATCATCCATGGCAATAAAAGAGACATTACATTATTTACATTATTACATTATGTTAATTGATCGCTAACTGTTCACGCTGTCGGCAAGGACTCTTTCTTCCGCAAGGAGTCTTTCTTCGCCAACTTGTTTCTAGTTTGTAGCTCAACTTCCTTCTTGCACTATCTACCAAGATAAAAGTTGGCAACAGTTTATCTTGGTAGATGGGGTTCCAACAAAATGTTGTACTAAGAATTATATTACATTTTTTTTTTAATTATCGCTTATCGTCGGCGAGGTGACGAGTGCATTACTGTGGTAAAAAGTAAAAAAATAATGAATCGATATATACCTATTAGATATTTTTTATTACTCATCACCAATTACAAAACGAAATACAATAAATATACTGAAATAAATAAAACAATTGATATGCACAAAGGGCGTTTTTATCGCTTAAAGAAACTTCTTCAATCTTATGATGAAGGGTCTTTGTGTTATAATGTAATGCTGCAGGAGCTTATAGGCGGCGGTGACCACTTAACCTTAGGGGGCTCATTATCTTGTGTGTCTACAAGTATAATATAAAAAATTAAAAAAAAGCTTCCTCAAACCGAGCTGCTCTTTGCCACTTAAAAAGAGTACTTTAATAACTTTTTCGATAGGAGTACCTTCCAATCCAAGCCGTGCTCAATCATGCTCACATTTAGTATTCCGGGCGGTTTTACCGAAAAGTGACATTTCTTGGAAACCGTCGACTCATGACAGCTTAATTTGACGATAAACGATATAAAAATTTCAAACAGGCAATTCGAAAAAAAATTTAAAAACGGTTTGTAATCGGAAATGCGATGCTGGCAGAATGAGTCCAAAAACGATTATAGTCTACTCGCACAAGAGCTACTAGCCACAGCCACAAAACGCCGCCACATGAAGCTGGAAGCGCTCACTTAGTAGTGCGCGTGTGTTACACAACTTTTTGACAGGAATACGTTTTTAAAATAGCTTCCATAGTGGGAGGCAATTCAAAAAATGAATGGTAACCAAGTCGGGGGATAGAGTTTGGTGTTGCAGCTACATATCTATCAATTCAATCCAAAATTTAATTTCACCACTTGATAGCTTAAGGATCAAAGAATTCGTTACGTTAAGTGAAATTGAGGCCTATTCTGTGAAGCATCGCGCGCGGTGGAGGGGGAAGCGCCGCCATTTTGAGGTTATTTTGCTGCATTTTGAGATTTCCATTTAGTATGACACGAAGGATTTCTTAGTGTTCAAACGTGATTATAACATTCAAAAAATAGCGTATATTATATTTTGTATAAAAAATATTACAAGTTACGTACACGTATTCACACAGCCGTAACCATGACACAGCCACACCCCATTTTTATTTTACTCTTTATCTTCACTTTTTGTTGGTGGCGGCCACACGACCACACGAAGCTAGAAGCGTCTCTCGTGAGAAACGAAGCCACAACTCTTGGTGTGTAGCAACCACTGGCGTCAACCGTGTGTGGCGAGTTTATATAAAAAGTACGAAAAATGCAGTCGTGGCTGTAGCGCGTGGCTCATGTGCGGCGACTCTTATATTTGGTACATGAGCCAAATATTATAAATTTGGGCTCAGGTTTTATTAACTTTCCGAGTCAACATTGGAATTAATAAGAATTTTTGTCTCACTTTTTACCTAACTTAATACTCTTTGTGTAGCATGTAGCTGTTACCTACATTTTACATGAATCTACAATTTTTTTGTTGAGTTTTTACTGGAGTTTTTTACAAAAAGTAGTTAGTTAAATTACGTTCATTCGATTTAAATTTCAAGTACATATTGTAAAATAACTTCGGAAAATGTTTCGTTCGTTTTTTGTCTGTAATCGATGTGTTTCATCATCATCATCATTTAATCAGCCACATGACGTCCACTGCTGAGCATAGACCTCCCCCATAGGTTTTCAGAGCGACCAATCTTCAGCGGCCTGCACCCAACGGCTCCCAGCAACCTATATCAGATCCTCCTTTCATCCTACATTGCGGTTTCCAGTGCGTGGTCTCCACTCGAGAACCTTTCAGCCCCAACGGCCGTCAGTTATAAAATTTATGTGCCATTGCCATTTTAGCTCTTCTGGGTTATGTCAGTGACTTTAGTTTGCCTATTGATCAATTGATTTCTGGTTTGATCTCATAAAGAAACACCAAACATAATTCTCTCCATCTATTTGTTTACAATACAAAATAAAGTATTCTGTATCTTGGTCGGCGACTATATTTGCGCACTATACCTAGCTAGGCATTCAACATCTTTTTGGGATTTTTTTAACTCATATCAGAGCATGCTTGGTTTGTTGGTATAGCAAGGATGGGTAAACAAATGTTGATGTTTGTATTATATTGGAGCGAAATCATACACAAACATACTTTTTTTCAAAGCTTTTGGCAATCGTCGAATATTTGCTAGCAAGGTTTTTCTTCTATGTCAATTCAGTTTCTAAAACAACTTATAAAGGTCGTTGCTTTCAATAGGAATACTAGCAAGAATGTGCTTGAGTCTTGAGTTATAAGTTTAGATCGGGTCCTTAATATGTTTATCGTTAGGAATAGTAGGCAAGCGTTGTGTAAAAGGTCCAACGTTATTTGTTTATAACAGCGATTGAAGTGAACAGGATAGTTTTCTGTGTAAAACTACTTTAATTCAAGAACCTTTATTCTCTGCCAGTTCTCGTGAATATACAGCCTTAAGCGGCCTTTACACATTGCTAAATTCAGTGTACTAAATTCAGACAGGCTAAATTAATGATTAAGAGCTTGCTCTTCTTGGGCTCGCCTTGGCCATGGCTTGTATCGAGCTCGATTTTAGTTAATAAAAAGAGAAGCAGAAAGGATTAGGTTAAAAAATATTTACTCCGGAGGAAAAAAATATTTAAATTAATACAATAGGTATTATTAAAACCGCATGTGTGGAGTGCCTCGTGTTTTTTTTTTGTAGCCATTGTAGCTGTCCCGATTTGAATTAATCCCGATTATTTTAATCTTCTGTTCCGAAATTTGACATACTGGACCTGGCAACACTAACTCTGCCGCGCGAGGCGAGCAATAACCGAACGAACATTTATAGTCTGAATCGTCTTACACTGTGTTCGGAACAGTCAAGGTCATTTCAAAGAAATGACAGGTGTCACATTGACATAAAATGGAAGTGCGCAGCTGCGTAAAAGCCCTCGATTACTTTCAACTATGATTTGCTTTCCTGGTTTGAAATACGAAATATTTGTAAAAAGCTAAATAAATCCTGAATATTGAAGAATATAAGAAATTATATAAGAATAAAATAATTTCTAATCCCAAATACTATGCTTAGCATGCTAACTGATAGAATTGACTCTGATTGACTTAATAAATGTGTGTCACAGGCTAAATATCTTTATGATTTTAGCATACGACTTAGTTCAGCTGGACCTAATCACCGAATGTGACGTCACGCACAACCGAACCAACCAGTAAGTAAAAAAAACAATACAAAAAATATTTATGTTTGGCCCGATAGCAACCGACCAGGCACAATGCAAAATGGTTGTATAACGTCACATCGGGTGGTAGGGTCCAGCCAAACCGGGTTGTCTGTTAATGCTTATACATCTTTCTAAATTCAGTCTTTTCCATTTATTGTGCTGAATTTAGCAATGTGTAAAGGCAGCTTTATACAATTCTAAAGTAAAACGAAGAAAACAAGTTATGTAGATGAGGTGAATTATGCTGTCGTTTCATCGAGATTGGAAAAACAGACGGCAGGTAAGAGAAATGTTTTAATGGAAAATGTTACTTACAAACTGGAATTGTTTGCATTATATTTTGTACCGAGTTTTAAGTGATGAAAAGTTGCAAGTATAATTAAGATAACTATTTATATTATTCATGGAAGAAATTAGAACATGGAAGAATGCCCAACAGTAGTAGAGCTTTTTGTAACGGAGGAATAATAACTAGATACCATAACGCTGACAGCCAGCTTTGCAATTTAAATTCGCAATTTTTACTAATTTTAACCACCAATAGTAAGAATGATCACGTAACTTTGAAAAATACTGTTAATATCTTCCATCAACAATACACCTAGATAAAGGGTCGGCGCAAAAAATCCGTCTCGGTAAATAACAGCTCACTTGCGGCGTGAGCTCTTATTTTGTTTAGTCAGGTTGAAACACAGCCAATGTCAACACGTACCACAATGCCTCAATGGGCATTGAAAAGTTGCAAAAATAATGCCCGGAAAAGCAATTTATCAGCCGGAGTGTCTTACTTTCGGTAAGTACTCGTGGAATAAGTCATATTTTAGGCTTTAAACTGACGATTAATATCAATTTTTTAACAATATTGCCGATTTTAAACCACCGCTAAGAATGTTTGGCCAACGTCAAACGTGTGATAAAGCGTTGGGCCAATAGACGCCAATAGCAAACAGAAACGAAATAAAACGATGTAGCTCGCAAGAAAATAACAAGAAAAAGTACTTTATTTATTGCTGCATAAGGTTGATTTCACAATAAATGTTAAACAACCTACGTCTTTTCATTTTTAAATGACAGGTGTAATTTATTACTTTGTTGATATTTAAGGATTTGTGACTTTATTGCAAAGTGCTGTGGTTGTAATTAGGTTGAATTTAAATCTTTTGTCTCATTCTATTGATAAACGAATATAGCTGTATATTTATATATTTACGCGGACAGCATTTTGATTTTGTATAAGACCCGTAATCTGGTTGTATTGTAGATCGAAGGTACTTAACTTTACAGTTTGTTTGTTTTAATTCTTTATTGTACAAAAATAAAAATGTACAAATGGAGGACTTAATGCTAAAAGCATTTTCTACCAGTCAACCGTGACAGGTAAAAAACATAGGTTGTCTATTTTAGCTTACTTAGTTGGGGCGCCCTCCTACACTGCACTTTCCAGTGCATAGTCTCCACTCGAGAACCTTTCTATCCTAACGGCCGTCAATTATTGTATGTGCCCCGCCCACTGGCACTTCAGTTTGCTATTCCTCTGAATTTTGTAAGTATATTTGGTTTGTCTACGAATCTCCTCATTTCTGATTCAATATCGTTGAAGTCAAGCATATCCCTCTCCCCAGCACGCTGAGCGACCTTCAGCCTTCTTACGAGTATGAGGCCTGTATTAAGAGACTACGTTTCTGTGCCATATGTCATCATATATGATAGCGATTATTTGTAATTAAGCACTAAATTTGATAATGTTATTATTACTTCAGCAATATTTACTATTTTATTATTCATTTTTAAACAGAAGTCCCTTTTATTGACCAACCGCCGTCATTGTGTTTTTGGCCGGCTTACGCCGCCCCATTGCGCACTATTTAAAGCGATGACGGCTGTTGGTCAGGGCTCAGTCTCCCAAACCGATCTCTCTATTTGGCCAGCCCATTCGCTGGGCCCCATCAGCCAAATATCTGGGTGTCATCCTCGATAGGCGTCTTTCCTTTAGGTTGCACATCACTAAGAGGTGCAACCAAGCAAAGTTCACCCTAGGACGATTGTCCTCACTTCTAGGCGCGAAAAGTAAAATGTCCCTTAAAAATAAGGTGACCCTTTACAAAGCGTGCATTCGTCCCATCATGACATACTCATCTGTAGTATTTGCCCACTCTCCTAAAGTTGGTGCCATTCAGGTTATTCAAAATCGCTTCTTGCGAAAAGCCTCAGGCTCGCCCTGGTACTTTCGCAATAACGATCTACATCGCGATATGAAATTAGATTCAATAGCCAAGTTCATGAAACTCGCTTCCAAGCGGTATTATGAACTTGCGTCCCAGCATCCGAACCCTTTGGTACATACCATTCCGGTCTACCCGTTGGATCCGCCCGCCAACAAAATCCTCCGTCGTCCGAGACACGTTCTCGGAGACCCGGATGACGAAATCACCTCCGCTAATGCGGAAGGTGAGTCATCTATATCAGACAGAGCAAACACTTCACAGACACACCGACCTCGCCGGCGAGGTCGACGAGTCCCTTCAGTCGCCGCCTATACGAGGGACAGACATGTACCCGGGCGTTTCTCTCCTATCCCCACCCCGGCAACAGCCCAAGCCGAGGCTCGTACCTTAGTGGTGCCCTTGCGCTAGTTGCCTAAAAAACTTACTGGGCTGAGCGCCATCTGCGCTCGCCAAAAGTTCGGTTAAGCTGTCACGGCCTCAGAGGCCAACAGCAAGATTAGTCCATTCGAAAAAAAAAAAATCAGGGCTCAGTTAGTTCAGTTAAGCTGCAACGGCCTCAGAGGCCAACAGCGAGATTAGTCCATTCGAAAAAAAAAAGTCAGGGCTCAGTTGTTCTCCGTTAGTCATCCTGTACACATGTAAGTACGTTTGGTGGTAAATCAATTACTGTAGCCATTGTGTTTAGGCTGCTCTTTTTTGTCTATAAAATTGTTTAATAAGTAAATCCATATAGAACAAGATTGATGTTATAAAATAATGTGAAATAAATACGATATCCCCATGGAAATTGTTGTTTCTTACACATATTTCCTGTTAACTTGGCTTCCCTGTATTATAAAAGCATATAATAACAGTTCTGCTTAGAATATTGTCTGTGGAGCGAAGGTTAAAAGATAAACATCATACAATTTACCTTGTTACAGGATTTGTTTTCTGTTATACGTTTCTGATGTACATCGTAAAATACTGGTAAACTGCAAATTATAATTGGTATGTAAATTAATATAATATTGCGGTATTTTCCTACATAAATTAGGTACTCAGGAACGAACCATTGGAGCGGTGCCAAGGAGCCTAAAAACTCATTTTGCCACCGCCTGTGATGTTTAAGGCCATTTATTAAGTACTAAATTAAGGAATTTCCCTAGCTTGATGTACCTACGTAAAACCTAGGGATGATTATCAAAGTTTTAAGAAGTTTTGTTTGAGATAGTGGCCAACTATTGTGTATTTTATAAGCTACGAGCTGTTTACCTGGGACTTCGTTCGTGTGGAGCAGAATCAGGTCCGACAACGTCGTCTGCCCCTTGTTCGGGTAGGCATTACTAGAGTAGGCATAGATAAACAAAAAAAAACGTGTGTGTGTACTTATGTACTTGTACGTACGTAAGAAGTTATACTTCTTCGGTGTAACAGAACTAAAATAGCTAAACATTTCATCAGGTATGCCACATCTCTTTTTTTGTAAAAGAAATGATAAATTAAGTATTAAATATAAGTTTTCACGGAAACTTGAGAGATAGTTATCAGCTAACTTCCTCATGTCGCTTTTGAGCTGTCGGTGTGCGCGCGCATTGTAAAAATTTTACTCTCATAATTTTTCCAAATGCGCCAAAAGAAGTATAACTTCAAAAATATTTATATTAAACTCTTTGGTCAAACCACAACAAGTCTCACGAGACCATGAAGTTAGAGGTATAAACCTTTTTACCTACATCAACGTGGACGCGATGATGTATCACCTTTTATTTCCTAATATGTGGCGCAGTGTTTGATTTTTTTCAACTCGAAACAAATACACTTTTTTAATGACATTTCATTTATGTGATAATGATGAATACTTAGATATTTATACATGAAAGTGTGCAATTTTATTGATTTGTCGACAATAATAAGACGTAACTAATTCGATACGCATATGTTTAAAAATGTCTACTGACCAATTATCTAGTGTATGTTCACTAATTGTATGTATAGGAATCAAACCACATATATATCATTGAGATAAAATATTGCTCGTCATACAACATTCAATATTCACCGTGTGTGATTCTATTGGATTGCATGGCGAACAATATTTAATCTTTATAATACCATCATTGTGTATGACGCGCTAGTAGGCTTTTGCGAATGAACTCTTTAGCGGTTAAACGTGACAAGGGTCTATAACAAACAATTTTACCAGTACTATAGCAAAAGAAATTTCTTTAAAACAGTTGTAGCCTCTGCATAATGCATAGCCTGGCTGCAGCGATAGACGCAGAGGAAATAGCATTTAAACGAATGCTGAATTTTAGTCGAAAACGAAAATATAAACTACATCCGTTTAAGGGGAAAAATTTAATATAACTTTCTAGAAACATTTTTGATCGAGCGAAGCGAGATCTCCAAATCGACTTGGGCAAATCGGCGTTGTATGTGTGTATGTATGTATGTGTGTATGTATGTTTGTTAGTCCGAGGATAACTTTCGTAGCGTTTATCCGATCATCATGAAATTTGGTATATAGGTAGGTAGTGATGGCAAAACTTTGGTGTGACTCAATGAGTTAAAAATATTGGGGGGTTGTTGAGATATTGGGGTTAAAGAGGGGTAAAAAAAAATTAAAATGGGACTATTAGGTCAAGTGGGATGTCAAATGAAAGGTCTTCATTAGTACATTTGAAACCGTTTTTATTTTTAGTTTAATTTTTGTAGTTTTTAGTTATTCGCCATAATAAAAACATAATTTTGACAAAATTCACAGGGTACACCAGTCACCCCACAATGCTGAAATTTGGTATTCGTGTAGCTTTAGTGACACAAATATAGGCAAAAGTCTGAAATTCAGAATATCTGCCATTTGTACCCAAAAAAATATATAACCAATTAACAAGAACCCCCGTTACATCTAATTTGAATGAAACTGTAGGTCAAGTAGCATGGAAATTCATTTCGTGGCACCAATTTATTAGTCAAAGATTAAAGCCAGCATGCACAAAGAGCACTAAACGTATTTAGCGACTAAACATGTTTAAATTTGAAGTATTTATATGATATGACAACTCTTTAAATCATATTTAGCCACTAAATACGTTTAGGCATCGTTGTGCAAGTCGCCCTAAGAAAAATATTTATTTTGGGAGATTCACGAGATCTCAGTTCGACGGGGCGAACCACTAGTTATTAAGTGCTGCGTTTTTGGAGAACGCAAAAATTAATTAAATGCTTGTTTTGGCCAATGTGTTTAAACTGATAAATGAATATCATCATCATAACATATAATATGTACTGCTACTGGTCGTCTACTGCTGAGCACAGCCCTCGCCCATATATTTCAGAGCGATCAATCTTATGCGACCTGGCACCCGACTAGATGGATATACGACCAGATAAATATTTTTTGTTTTTATACATCATAGGCTTGCGTCTTGCATCATAGGCATAGAGATCGTGGTCAAACACCACGTTCTCGCCTGATGGGGCGCGATGATGCAGTCTACGATGGATCACGCTTGCCTAGAAGAAACCTATTCACTCGCGACTTGAATACACCCAGGTTGTAGTTACCAGGAAACAATAATAATTATTTAATTATTTATTTATTTATTCAGACGACCTCTGTGGCGCAGTGCGCGAATATCCGGCTAAGACGCAGGAGGTAGTGGGTTCGATTCCCGCCGCGGAACAAATGTTTGCATGATCTACAGATCTTAACAGAACTGTTCCGGATCTGGTGGTTTTTCTATATATTATAAGTATGTATTTACAAAAAAAAAAAAAAGTATTATATCAGTTATTTGGTTCCCATAGTACAAGCTATGGTTAGTTTGGGGCTAGATAGCGCTGTGTGAAATGTCCAGCAATATTTATTTATTTAGATAACAATGGATCCGTTTGATAAAGATTGCTGGGATATAAAATGGATGAACCTATTTGCACCAAACTGAGTATCGTCATGCAAACGCCTATTATAAAGTACCGATAGATAGATATTTAGATTAAATTACAAAAACTAAAGTCACTGACATATCCCAGAGGATCAGCAAGCTGAAGTGGCCATGGTGCCCCGCGCACATAGCTTATTCTTCAAGCTATGTGCGCGGGGCACCATGGCGGCACCTGACGGGCGTTGGGGCAGAAAATTTCTTGAGTGGAGACCATGCGCTGGAAAGCGGAGTGTAAGATGGCCCCCACTAATTGGAAACACGATCTGATAAAGGCTGCTGGGAGCCATTGAGTGCAGACCACACCAGATTGGTCCCTCTGGAAATCTATGGAGAGGCCTATGTTCAGCAGTGGACATCTTATGGCCGATATGATTCTGGTGATGAGATATATTTATAGACAAAGGCATTTAAAGGTATGTACTTTCCTCCTTTATTCTATTTCTTTGTATTGTGTACACACAAAGTATGTACCTATAGGTAACTTTTCTAAGGGTAACTTGCGCAACGATGTCTTAACGTATTCAGTAGCTAAATGTGATTTAAGGAGATGTCAAATCATATATAAACGTCAAATTTAAACATGTTTAGTCGCTTAATAAATATTTTAAAAAAATGCGTGAGTGTCGTCGAACACTCGGTTGGAACGAAGTTGCTATTAGTAGTGTATTATTATTGAAATAATAATATTAAATTATATAATAAATTAATATAATTTATTGATAATAAAATAAATATAATTTATTAATTTTATTTAATATTAATTTAATATTATAATCATAATTATATTATTATTTTATAGCATACGCGGTATGGATAAAAGTCTACACTAAAGAAAGGGTCGTGACAGAAAACTCTTACGCTTTTTTTCGCCTAGCCCCCATCCGCCACGTCCGTACCATGCGATAAGGAACTTCTTCCAATAAATAAATGTTGCTTTAAATTTCACACAGCTCTATCTAGCCCCAATCTAAGCAGTAAAGGTAAGTTAGCAGCTAGCTAAGCAGTAAAGCCAAAATACGTTTAGGGATCGTCGTGCAAGCCAGGTTATATGAAGAAAGACTAACGTTTTCTAATAAAGGCTAAATAAGAAAAATAGAAAATCGGGTTTATTCAAATTTCACTGAAAAGTCCCCACTGAAGTGTCAAGTGAACCGTCAAAAAGGCACATTTCAATCACTCAAGTATGTTTAGAGAAGTTCTTGAGTTTTTGATATGGGACCACAAAAGTTTCCACAACTCTCTAAACATTTTTTGGGGCATTCTTTACCTTCTCAATACGAGGTGAGAACGAACCTAACACCTGTATTGAGGAAATATAGTAACAACTGTCTCTTATTTCTATTTGTTTTTTTACCAGTCACAGATTTGTACATTTTTCGTTTTGCATTTTTCAAATAATTTGAATTACGAACTAGCCATTCTTCAAAGTTTGTTGACTGTTTAAAAAAATACTCTGTATGAACAATGTTTGGTGGAACGATTCAGAGATTTTATCGATTAAGCTGCTCTCAGCAGACCTGACACAAGGTCAGTATTGGTCTCAGAATGCTACAGCGCTCTCCAAAGACTAGCCCAAAACCATACGGCATATGCATGTTTATAAAACGACACGGCGCACTCCTTAGCACGGGAAGGAGCCAAACTCAACCCGACTCCGCACGATATCAGCCTGTCTAAGCCACTAGTTGCGGAAATCAGGAATAGATTAAAAAAACTCCGAGAAGGAGCATCAGAAAATCTGGGAACATAGAACTGACTGCAAGCAGACTAAGAAAATGCTTCCGATAAAAGACCGGAAGTTAACCAACATACTGCTAAAGATGAAACGCGAGGACTTGCGGATGATGGTAGAGATCATCACAGGACACTGCAAACTAAATCACTGTCTCCTGAAGACAGGGGCCGCGGATAGTGGGCTATGTCGGGGATGCCTACAGGATAAAGATACAGAGGAACACGTGCTGCTGCACTGTACGATCATCAAGTCATCTTCGATGTCAGCAACGACCTGGGGGACTCTAGAAAGCTGTTGCCACCAACCCAAAGTCCTACTCCGCTACTTTAAGGAATTGGGATGGCTGGGGTTACGTTAGAAGGGGGGTAATACACAATGTGGGTGATACACAAGTGCAGATCTTATTCCTCCCACCCTAGAATTAGAATTAGCCGTTCTGCAAAATTTGTTGTCTGTTTACAAAATCACTCTGTATGAAGGGTGTCTGGTGGAACAGTTCAGAGATTTTATCGATTTAGCTGATCTAAGGCACCAATTCGATAGTTTAAACCACTTAAACACGAGAATAAAAATGATAATAAAATCTGTATTATAAAATTGTATACCTTATAAGTTATTATCAAATGTTTCTTTATTTTTATTTAGATGAAATATACAAACCTCAGAAAACTATCGTGTGACTCAACTAGGTATTACTTTTTATGCGGCTAAATTTAAGATATACGATAAAATAAAGAAGAAAGAAAATTGATACTTACGTTAAGTATAAAAGCTGCTTATGTTGTCATTGCAAATAAGTCAATATTTCTTGTTTGTTGATCGAGAAATAGAATATTTACTAAGTTCCTTAAAAGTCTTCTCGTTTTAGGGTTCCTGACCAGAATGGCAAAACGGAATCCTAATGCCCGCCTTCCACTGCAAGCGGAGAGGGCTTCGTACGGACTTCGTTAACCTCGCAACGGCAAGCTTCATAGAAGTGCTTCCACTGTAAATGAGTGAACGGAACAGAGCAAAAGAGTACAAACAGTTACAAGTGGTCACAGAGTTGAGCGGATTTCTAACAGACTCCGTAAGGAGTCTGCTCGACTCGCAACGCAATATTTCAAAGAAATGCTTCCACCCTGAACGAGTAAGCGAAGCGGAATGGGTCCACTGTGTCATTGTGTCACGCACTAGTTTTGAACGGACTCTACTTACTCCTCCATCCCTTTGCCATCCCTGTCCTTTTCCTTGTAATATCTTCTTTCTTATGTGATAGTATTTCTTCAAACTGTTTTCTATCGACTCGAAAATAATATTTGAAATATTCGCCTTGCAAATCGCAGAACATCCGCAACAATTCACCCTTGATAGGTCATCTCTCTAATATGGTTGCTTATTCACAATTTTGGTTTGTTAAGCCTCTTTTTCTTGTTATAACAGTAAAGTAGCAAACATTTATTTATAGTATTTACTTGCCTCTTCACTAGAATCGTCAGTCATCATCATCGCAAAATTTACCGCGCGACTTCCTTCCTCTCTGTGGACCGCCTGACACTGAGATATTTTGTCTGCGCCTTCTCGTCATGGCTGACAATGGAAGGCAAATAACTCGTTCATCTGACTTTTCTCATTTCCCGCCTAGCTCACTCCTCGTTACTCGCCGGCAATAGAAAGCAAGACCCATTTTCAGTGAAACTCTTTCATAACGGATGTTGAGGATTATTTACTCCTTTCCTTAAATCATTATCAATAATTTCATTTTTCATCATATTCATTTTGACGTCACGCACATGAATTTGTTTTGCATAGGCCTTTACTCATTTTCACTTATTTGAAAAGCCATTTAAAAGTGATTTTTTCGAGTTATTATGTCTTTGAATGAAAGTGTGTAATTTTCTTGATTTGCCGACAACCATAAGGCGTAACTTATTCGATACGCATATGTGTAGAAATTTCAATTGCCTATCAATTTTCTAGTGAATGTGCACTGATTGTTTGTATAGTAATCAAACCACCACCACTGTAAAAGAGTGAGCAGAGCGGACTAAAGTAGTTAAAAGGAGTCCTTTTAGTCACGGTTTACCAGTTTTTAGTAAAACTCTTTCTCATTTTAAGGGAAATCTATTTTACACCGTTTCGCTTAGCCGTTTCTCGCTCATTACCCTTTCGCAGTGGACATTATGGTGCGTAGTTGTTGCGGAGATAATCAGCTGCAACTGTTCCTGAGATAGTGAGCTAATTATCTCAGAAACTATTAAAACTTGGAAATAATTATAATGAATACTGGATCACTACTTTTAGAAATAACAAAGACGATTGAATTAAACACGTTTGCTATAAAATATTTCCGTATGGCAAAACTTTTGTACCGATTTTTTTAATGGCTCTATTTGTAGAGCTATTATGTTTTGATAGAGTATAGGTAAATTAAACATACGTATATTTTTAAACAATTTTATTATAAAATCTTATTCTTATCACAATATTGCACATAATGTAAATGTAAAACATTAAATTTACAATAAACTGCACTGTAAAAAGAGCCGTTTTTGTGATTTACAATTTCTACCTTTACAGAAATCGGTATAAGTACGTATAAAATAAAATTAGACTCTATCACAATGCAGCATGATTCTAAATCAACAATCAACAAAAGCACCGATATTTTATAAACATGGTGTCGATAATGTTATTTACAATAACTTTTCGTGGATTTGACCGAGAAAAATTGGGGTTTAAACGCTACGAAAACTTTTGTCTTAGTGTTGGATACAAGCTACTAGTGAATATTTCATGTTCATACAATCAATATGAAATCAACCACTATCTACGCAGACGTAGATACTTTTTGTGTTCAGTTGCTTCCACTTGCCACAAACGGATTGCCAATCAAAAAGTATTCGGTGTGAGTATCTAGAAACTTAATGTTGACAGTTGAAGACGCAATCAAAATTAATAAATTTCCATAAATTGAAGACGACTACGTATAATTAACACATCAAGATAAATAAAATAGTGTTTTTTCATCAACTTAAATCGCCACACTGATAGAAAACAAGCACCGAACTATGTCCAACTGTTACCAGTGTCCTGCAGTAGCAACTAGTGACTGTTCGGTTGCCGTTAAAACTAAACTGGGCAATGGACACATAAACCATATTTTCCTGTGATGGTGTCCTGTGTCAGCAACAAAAAGTGTCTACGTTTACGCAGCGCCTAAACCAGTTATCAGTCAAGTTTTGTCTATGCTTGTACTAATTCGGCGAAGCGCACGTCACACTGGGTATAACATCTGAATGAAGAGAGGCCTAAAGGAATCTATAGATATGCGAGGAGCGGGAAATTCAAACAAGACCGGCATAAAGGGAAACCTAGTAATGGGAATAATTCAAATAAATACAGGTTGCTTAATATGTATGTTAATCAGAAAGGAAATCATTGCTCTCCCTTACAAAATACGATAGTTGTACGACTTTTCAAAATTCGATGTTTTGATTGAAGAAGCCTTTGGAAACCCAGTAATCGGTTGTTTTAGGTACATTATTTTTTAACCGAGGTCACGACCACCTTGAAGAAAACCAAGGTGGTCGAGAAAACTCAAAGGATCAGCAAGCTGGAGTGACAGTAGGCCGGTCATGCCTGTTGAGGAACCGGAACAGTTGGGGTAAACGTGTTCCAAAGTGAAGACCACGCTTAGGCAAGCGTAGGGTAGGACGCGCTAGCTAGATGGAGCGACGCTTACCGCGTTGTAGGTGGTTGAGTCTGGATGGATGACCGAAGATCGGGCTCGGTGAGAGAAATCTACGTCTAGCAGTAGATTGCTATAAGTTTTTGATGATGATGAAATGTTGTTTGTAGGTATAATCACTAATAAGAAGGCTCAAGGTCACTCAGCGTGCTATGGAGAGGACTATGCTTGGTGTTTCTCTACGAGATCAAATCAGAAATGAGGGGATTCGTGGACGAACGAAAGTCACCGACATAGCACAAACGATTAGCAAGCTGAAGTGGCAGTGGGCAGGGCACATAGCTCGAAGATCTGATGGCTGTTGGATAGAAAGATGCTCGAATGAAGACCACGCACTGGAAAGTACAGCGGTGTACGGCCCATCGCTAGATGTAAAGACAACCTGTTAACGGTTGCTGGGAGCCGTTGGGTCCAAGAAGCATAAGATTGGTCGCTCTGGAAATCTATGGGGGAGGTCTATGTTTAGCAGTGGATGTCCTGTAGCTACTGTGAAGATTTCAGAAACTGTAGATTTCCTGCACATGAGATTTTTTCGGATAACATGTTGTTCATCCTCTCGTTGTTAATCATCATTATATAATTTTTAAACATATTTAAGCACCTTGTATAAACAAACATTTAATAAATAAACTCTGAATATTATTATGAACGATATGTTATATTTTCATGATTTTTATAGTAATTTACCACGAAGTATAATTATTATATAACAATATTATGTGCTTATCAGAACGATATTAATAACAAGTTATAGTGGAATGTAGTAAAATATTAATAATTTAACTTAGTTACAAATTTAAAGTTTTTAAATCATAAACATTTGCAATATTGAAAAAAAGACAATAAAGACAGAGAAAATAATAATTTTCAGCACAGCTCCACGTTATAATACCTTAAAAATCCCGGAATCCCGGAGGCATGTCCATATTAACATATACGTTTGAGATCATTAACCCCAAATCAATCCACCTACTACGATCACTGATAATATTAAATAGTATTTGATTTTGAATTTGAATAATCTTTCAGAGATGGTGGAAGACCGTAACAGAAGAGAAGGTAAAAGGGATAAAAACCTATGCCCAGCTATGGAAAAAATAAGTAAAAAAAATACTAAATCATTTTTTTCAAATCTGTTTTTGAAACCATTGTAGATATGCTTTTGCGTATATTCTCTTTTGAAAAGTTTTATATTATGATATGTGAATTAAAGACAACTTTTATGTTTACCGAAAAATAGGTATATAAAGTATGTAGATAGTATCGAGTAAAGATTTACTAGTGCAAAAAGTAAGTGAATTGTTAAAACAGTGTCTAATGTATGTATTTACAAGTTGTGCAAGTTAGTTGAAAATACAGAGTATCATTTTACCTACTTCATTTTAAACAAGATTATTTTTACGGATTACCAACAGTTTAATCTTAGGAAATATAATTAAGAAGTACTGTATGAATATTTGGCGTATACCTATGTTTTAGAACTTTATACAAAATTATGTTTAATTGTAAGTACTTTTAAAAAACTTAAAGTTAATGTACCATTATCTTCTCCAAAATTACTCCTACTTATAATAAAATTGTGAAGTAACTTTCCAAATTGGTAATGTAAGATTTTGATACACTATTTTTATGCAGCAGTGTCTTGGGGACACTTTCGTTTGGTAGTTGAGCTATCTATAGATCGTTTCCAACGCTATTTATATGATTCAACGGTTTATTTTATTATTTTTGTTATAAATTTTGTAATTTTTTGGTAGTATTTGTTCATACAATAAAATAACCTGTGATTCTTTTGTTTTTCAAAACATTACTCAACACAATTAAATAAACACATTTTGAGAAACAGCTTTGCCCGTAATCCATATCATCAAACTAAAGTTCTAAAATAATCTTCCGCATATAATCTGGATCTGTTTGTCACCTCGCTGGGAAAACAACATTATTATGGCTGGTTCAAACATAGTCGGTAACCGACTGCAATACGTTTCTCCTTGAGAAATTGACAAAAGTATGACCCTAAGGGTTAAAAATCAGTACGACCGCACTGACAACTGTCGCCACGTTCACCTTAATACCATTGCTCCACTGCACGCGCGGCCACCTAGTAGATTAACCTGGTGGCCACTACTTTGAGAGATCCTGGGTGCCCCCAATTGCGAGTAAGACAGATTTTTGTAAGACAGATTGCGAGAACATGAAACGGCCAAACAATAAGCCATTTGAAACCTAGCAATCTGAAATTGATGTTATGACAATGAAATCTTTACCTGTACATCCACTAGAAACAGGGTAGCGACTGAATGGTGACCGAGGAATGGCTGTAGAAGGATAGGACGTCCGGCAGCGAGATGGTTGGATGACATCGTTAAAGTCGCGGGCCATCAATGGGTGAGACTAGAGCAGGATCGTGGCGGATGGCACAAACTTGGGGAGGCCTCTATCCAGCAGTGGGTGATGATGATCCAGAACAAAATGCTGATAACTCGATGACCTGTAACTGGTATGATGCGTATGGGAACCGCCCAATAATTAATTAATAAAAAACGAAATTGATTGAATTAAAGTCACGGGTACCAATTGGATCAAAGAAGCTTATGATCGAGGGTGGTGGTGGAGGCGGAAAGGCCTACTTTCGTTTATTAAATTATTATGCAGTTAGTAGTACCTGGTAGGTACTACTGGTATGATGATTAATCTGGATTACCGAACGAAGCAGTTTCTTAAAATGTATATACTGTTACAAATTCATTCATAAAATAATAGTGTCTGATTTGTTACCTATATTACTTATACTACACATTTCGATATAAGAATATTAAGTATATTATACATTACATTACACATAGAGATACGACAATTCAGAAAAACAAAATAGTGCAAGTTTAGAGTGATATGAAGAGATATGTGTTCATAAGTTTAATGAGAAGACATCATGATTATTCCATATACATTTATTTATATGTACAAATTATGTACATATCACTAATGGTCCTAAAAGATCCTTGGACGGTACTTGGGGGCTTGAAAAAGGATCTTTTTTATTATCTTAATTAGGTCATCTCACGTCTCCGAACCAACTGCCTACTACCAGAAGTAATGACGTCAGTAGAAGGCTTAGGTAGCTGGATGTGGTCTTTACTCCACTCTGTAGTTCGGCTAGGCTTGAACCTACGGAAATAAAACAAAGATATACATTTTCAGTTGATTTGTTATGTTTTCATTAATACTTAACTAATTGCCATTTGGTCGTATAAATGGGCGGGCTATTTCATTATTCATGAATAAATCCTTTAAAATTTACAATAGGTTATATTTTTGCCAAAAAAAGTTTTTTTTGACACATTTAATGAAACTAAAAAAAAACGTCTAATGTCTGAGGACAGCTTGCACAACAATCCCTAAACGTATTTAGTGACTAAACATGTGTAACTATAACGTATTTCTATGATTTGCCAATATCTTAAAGAATATTAGCTACTAAATACGCTTAGGCATCGTTGCGCAAGTCGCCAAGTTCAGTTGAAAATAATCAATTGTAATAGATTTTAAAACCATCTCAAAAATTGTTAAGCCTAGATGGGACTCGAAAATTTTTGAGATAGTTTTAAAATCCTGGAATTTCAAATTCCTGGAAGTGTTCGGATAAAACTATGAGAATAAAAAAGTGGCACTCCGGGAGTGCCAACAGAAGGGAAAACTTGAACAGACTACACTACAGATAATTACTTACATACAGAGGGGTCGGTAACAGTAATTGTATTGCGAGTTCAATGGTTTTTCCCATCTCAAAAAATGCCCAACGCGCCTAAAGAAATTTTCACTTCAAAAATATTTAATTATATATTTTTTTATGTTATTTGTGGGGAAACAGGCTTACGGCCCACCTGATGGTAAGCGGTCACCGTCGCCTATTGACACCGGCAACACCCGGGGTATTGTCGATGCGTTCCCTACCCTGTAGACACCTTTTAAATTTCTCTTGAAGCGTGCCATGTCATAGCCTAACGGGAAAACCTCAGATGGTAGCTCATTCCACATCTTGCAAGTATGGGGTAGATAAGATCGCGTGAAGCGTGTGGTGCGCGATACCCAATTGTCGATGATACTATGTGGATGAGCTTTATTACGTTGTCGAGAAGTGCGGTGGTAAAATCTCCACGACGTGACTCTCGATCTGATCGAATAGCTCCTCAGAATATATTTATTAGTTTAAAGAATGCACAAATATAATAGGTATAATGTGATATAACCAAAAACTTGTACAAAATTGTTCTGAAACATAACGCAGAACATTGGCAAAGTGTCACAATAGTACAAATCACCCAGTGAAACATCTGGGAGCATCTAAACTGGGTCGTCAAGTTACGAATATACAAAGCTTTGTTGAGCTAAAATAATTGACAACGAGAATTTAGTGACTAAAATGGAACGATGTTCGTAGTATGACGCAATACCTAACTTAATTATTGCAGAATACAAGGAATATCAAAATCAAAATAAATAAATAAATATTGCTGGGCATTACACACAGCGCTATCTAGCCCCAAACTAAGCAGAGCTTGTACTATGGGAACCAGATAACTAATAGAATACTTATATACTTTTTTTTGTAAATACATACTTATAATGACACGGAACAAATATCTGTAGATCATGCAAACATTTGTTCCGTGGCAGGAATCGAACCCGCTACCTCCTGCGTCTCAGCCGGCTGTACACCCACTGCGCCACGGAGGTAATATATATATTTTGGAACAAAAACATGGTACAACAATACTGGAACACGATAGTATTCAATTTCGGTTCAATTCGTGAGTGCGAGGCGAGGCGTTATTTGGAGCGGATCGCACTCACCCTCATAAAGGTTCACGAACTGAACCGAAACATTATCGATCGAAACACCGATAAGACGGTACGTGAATCCCGTATTTATAATAATGAACAAATACTTTATTATACACTATAAAATATACAATAAAACCACAAATTATGGAGTTCATTTATCAATCGGCATATGCTCGCAATAGAGCTAAGTTAAAATTTATCAACTCTCTCCCCTCCTCCAGGGTAAGCGTCTCCCCCCGCGCCCCTAAAAGTTTCCCGAATCGCGGTTTAATATTAATAATAATATACTCTTTATTAATGCACATCATAAAAATACAAAGGAAATCACACTAATATTATATATGCGAAAGTTTGGATGTCTGTTTATTTATGTATTTGTTTGTTAATCACGTCGTAACGGCTGATCCGATTTCGATTAAATTTAGTATGTACGTAGATCAATGATATTGATATAGCGTTTATTTGTAATATAGAACACTACATACAGATTATAACCTGGAATAAGACATAGGCTACTTTTTGTCCCATATATATTTTATCCATTATATCCATTTATTAAATCAGGTCACAGGTAAAAATGGGGTTTCAAGTTGCAACAGCGAGTTTAGCTTTATTTCTAGGTTACTTACACATTTAGTGGTGTAACGCGTACGAAATCGCGGGCAACAGCTAGTATAAAATAAACGGATGGTCTTGTCGCTAAGAGCGATCTTTTCCAGGCAACCTTTGATTAAAAATTGGGCGCTCACCTTGTAGTACGTGAACCCTGGCCACGGCCCGCATGCGGATTGGTGCTTCTAAAGCGCACGTGTAATTCCCTGCGTCCTCCATTTTCAGTCTGGCGACCTATACAGACAAAATACATTAATTAAGCATAAGTTAAGAAAAAAAATATTACACTAACTACATTAAAACTAGTCTAAATAAGAATAGCTAAGAACCATCCAGGTGAACACTTAGGTCAAAAAAATATTCATCAAAACTGATCAAGCCAGTTAGGAGAAGAAGTAGAACACCGTAACTTTATATTAAAGAAGATTATTCAATTTTATTTCGGTATAAATTTCTCATTAACTTCCAATACACTAAATTACTGTAATAAATTATTAATAATGGTTCCAATAATTATAAATAATTGGCGAAACCAAACCGAGAGCCACTGTAAAGGAAAATGAACTCGGTATTCGTGGAATTCAAACGCACAGAATGAATAGGTGCTTGATAATTGAATTGTAGTTCAACTGACCAGTAATTTCCAACGCTCAAACAATAATCAGTATTATGTTGTGAGTTTAATATAGGCTGTGCATAAAATAGATCGGGAACCTAATAAAGTGCAAACAGCCTATTTAATGAGATACGAAAACATGGTTTACCTTTCTGTTGCTACTCGTATAGGTACCCTGCCAGGGTTTATAATATACTAGCTAACCTGCCTCCGGCTTCGCACGCATGTTTTGTCAATAAAAACATTACCCACCTTCTGCGCAGTCGTGTAAAAGTAGCCTATGTTACTCAGGGATAATGTAGCATTCTAATGGTGAAAGAGGTTTGATATCGGACCAGTAGTGTTTGAGTCCATTTGTCACCATTTGAAAGCAATAATCAAGCGCTGTTGCAGCTTCCGCGCTTCTGTAGTGCCTCAGGCATGTTTGCCGAAGCACGCGCAGACAACTTTGATGCCATCTGGCATAAAAAAACAGCCTCACTACAGCGCACGGTACGCGAGAGCAGCAACTCATCGCCAACAAACACGATTATCCTCTTAAAACTGAACTGAAGCTCACGCAGAAGACTAAATCGCAATTAGTATTAAGTACTATTTGGAGCTATCTATAGATCGTTTGAAACGATCTTTAGATGATTCAACTGTTTATTCTGTATTTTATTGTAAATAAATGTTAATAAAGGTATTCCTATTACGAACTCCCCTAGTTTAAAGCTTTTTACCAACGAAATGGATCCATTGTTGTCAGAATTAATAAATAAATAATAATAATAAACTAATTTAGTATTTCTTATAAACAACCTTTGTACAGAGGTACATTTTTGTGATTTATATTTTGAAATAATAGTCATGGGTTCATATTAAAAATTTAATTAAACTAGTGGTTCGCCCCGAACTGAAATCTCGCGAATCTCCCAAAATAAATATTATTCTTAGGATGACTTGCACAACGATGCCTAAACGTATTTAGTGGCTAAATATGATTTAAAGAGTTGTCATATCATACAAATACTTAAAATTTCAAAATTTGTGCATGCCGGCTTTAATATTTGAC
This sequence comes from Philereme transversata, assembly GCA_963924445.1. Lineage (NCBI taxonomy): Eukaryota > Metazoa > Arthropoda > Insecta > Lepidoptera > Geometridae > Philereme > Philereme transversata. The sequence continues at coordinate 12,113,251 of OZ004338.1, read as the reverse complement.
TAATAAATTGGTACCACGAAATGCATAACCAACCTACTTGACCTACAGTTTATTCAAATTAGATGTAACGGGGGTTCTTGTTAATTGGTTATCTTTTTTTGGGGTACAAATAGCAGATGTTCTGGATTTCAGACTTTGGCCTATATTTGTGTCACTAAAGCTACACGAATACCAAATTTCAGCATTGTGGGGTCACTGGTGTACCCTGTGAGTTTTGTCAAAGTTTAGTTTTTATTATGGCTAATAACTCAAAAACTACAAAAAATAAACTAAAAATAGAAACGGGGTTCAAATGTACTAATAAACCTTCATTAATTAAACCTTTCATTTTACGTCCCACTTGACCAAATAGTCTCATTTTCATTTTTTTACCCCTCTTGAACCCCAATATCTCAACAACCCCCAATATTTTTGGCTCATTGAGTCACACCAAAATTGTGCCATCACTAGCTACCTATATACCAAATTTCATGATGATCTGATAAACGCTACGAAAATTATCCTCAGACAAATAAACATACATACATACATACATACATAAATACATACAACGCCGATGTGCCAAAGTCGATTTGGAGATCTCGCTTCGCTCGATCAATAAGAGAGCGCAAACTGGTTCCCAAATAATACACTTAAGTCCACGGTCCACCTGTTTTATGCGGTTGAAACTGCCTATGACAATTGCATTACCTACTTCATAGTTAACCCCACGATGAACTCTGAGCTTGAGTAGAATTTACTGAGCGAATTTGCCCCAAATACCTAGAGGCGATAAGCTTTGAACTGATTCTATGAACTGACTAGACTCTAGTGAGATAAATAGTCTTTACTAAGCTAGTATTTGTGGATAGTATTTGCCTTTGGATTAGCTGCTCTTAATTTTAAACTAGTGGTTCGCCCTGAACTGAGATCTCGCGAGTCTACCATAAAAACAAAAAAAAATATTATTCGTAATCTTTGACTATCAAATTAGTGCCACGAAATAAAAACCAACATACATATTTGACCTACAGTTTCATTCAAATTACATTATCTTTTTTGGGGTTCAAATTGCAGTTATTCTAGATTTCAGACTTTTGCCTATATTTGTGATACATAAGCTACACGCATATCAAATTACAGCACTGTGGGTCACTGGTGTACCCTGTGAATTTTGTCTAAGTTTAGTTTTATTATGGCAAATAACTCAAAAACTTCACTAAAAATAAAAACGGGGTCAAAATTTACTAATATAGACCTTTCATTTGACCTAATAGTCTCATTTTAATTTTTTTTTACCCCTCTTGAACCCCAATATCTCAACAACCCCGCAAATGTTTTAGCTCATTGAGTCACACCAAAATTGTGCCATCATTACCTACCTATGTACCAAATTTCACGATGATCGGATAAACGCTTCGAAATTTATCCTCGGACAAACAAATATACGCCAATTTGCCCCCGTTGATTTGAAGATCTCGCTTCGCTCGATCAAATACTTTGATCGTAAGGTGCACGTAAACGAGTAATCGTTTTAACCGACTTCAAAAACAGGAGATTCTCAATTCGCCAGTTTTTTTTAATATTCAAGCTTATTTTTTTACCGGGTGAACTAATTTTAATGATTGTTTTTTTAATCTCTGATTCTGATCAATGATTCGTTTTCATTTTGGATTTTCCGTCATTTTCGGTCATTTTCTATCATTTTCGATTCCTTCATCGATTTAAATTTCATTAAGGTAAAATAATTTTAAAGGTACGTTACACTGACAAAAAGGGGGGGGGGGGGTTAAAAATCATCCGAGTGTGTGTGGTATTGTTGGAAAGCTCCTAAAAAATTGGTATCATTAACCACTTTTCAGTTTAGATTTAGGGTTTTTTTTTTATTTTTCATTTTTCTGAAGTTGCTTAGATATAATTGGTAAAAAGTTACTTATAGGTACGGCAATGTGCCATCGCTGTAAAGCGATAAGACCATCCATTATACTATTTGCCTTGTGTCTTCTATTTTCATTTCATTAATTCATTGCGAAAATGGATACAATTACATAGCATCAGAATATATGATAAATAAATATAAATTACAGATCCTCCATAATCAACTACTAAACACGCAATATTGAACAAATTGAAACATATATATCATAAAAATGTGTTTGTAATTTTTATTTTTATGGTGTACAATAAGGTGGTTTAATTCACTCACTGTCCATCATCATGCTCAATCTACTATCCGTTAGCTGTCGTACTTTGTGTGGCTCAATAAACTACCCACAATTTGAAGTAAGATTTTAACTCGTGGCAACGTTCCACTAGGACATTGTAAGCGCTTCTGTGCTTCGGGGCGATGTCGAAGGCCTTCTGGCGGTCTTACTGTCCCAATCATACAAATGTTAGGGGCATACATTAAAGAGAAATTATAAAGCACAGAAATTACCTACTAATCATAGGTGTGTAACGACTATTTCGACCCACAATAACTAGCATGTAAGCATTCCATTGTTGTCAGTCAAATCCAATTTGCATACCTAATTGACGACCTCCGAGTTGCAAAGGGCAAATAGCCGGCTAAGACGCATGAGGCTTTGGGTTCGATTTCCACTGTGAAACAAATGTTTATATTTTCAGGTTAGGTTATTTCTCTACAAATTATAAGTATATATAAGTGTATATAGTATGTTACGAGGGGCGTTCAATGTATTCTCGGTATTGGGGTAATCTACTAATGATGAGGATAATTAAATTATCTCATTAGTTTAAGACACTCATTGAGGGTATAAATACAAAATTTTATTTGATTAGTATTGAAAATATCATTTCGGAAAGGCAACTACGATGACTGATACGACAATGTTGAAAAAAATCGAGCATCGCGCTGTGATAAAATTCCTCACAAAACAAAGAAAGACTCAAAAAGTACTAAACGAAGAAATGATGGCTATTTACCAAGATTCTGCCCCTTCATTATCTACAATTCAGAAGTGGTCAAGTGAATTTAAACGGGGTAGAGAGAGTATTGAAGACGACCCTCGTGCCGGTGGGCCGGTTAGTGCCGCTACTGAAGAAAACGTAAAAATTGTTGAGAAACTTGTACTCGAAGATGCCCGTGTGAGAGTGAAAATATTAGCAAAAAGAACCAAGCTATCCGTGGGTACCATTCACACTATCCTTCATGACCATCTGAATTTGTCAAAGGTCAGTGCAAGATGGGTGCCACGAATGCTCACAGCGGTTCAGAAACAAGTGCGAGTTGATTGTTGCAAGGAGTTTTTGGAGCCCTGTGGTGAAAATCCGCAAAAAATGTATGGTCGGATTGTTACTGGTGATGAAACGTGGGTTCATCACTATGATCCTGAGAGCAAGCAGGAGTCTATGCAGTGGCATAAAAAAAGGTACAGCCCCACCGAAGAAGTTCAAAGTCAGCCCATCCGCTGACATAGCTGATAAAGCTCATGGCCACAGTGTTTCGGGACTCTAAGGGAATCTTATTAATTGAGTACACAAAAAAAGGTGAGAGTATTACTGGTGCAACTTACGCTAACACCCTGCGCAATTTAAAGGAGGCAATAAAAGAAAAAAGACGGGGAAAATTGACCGCAGGTGTATTGCTTCTGCACGACAACGCGCCTGTTCACAAGGCGCGCATTGCCAATGCTGCTGTGTGGGATTGCGATTTGAAGAAATCAATCATCCACCCTACAGCCCGGACCTAGCCCCTAGTGATTACTTTCTGTTCCCAAATCTCAAAAAAGAACTTCGAGGCAAGCATTTTTCCGACGATGAAGAGTTAAAGGCAGCAATTAACGATCATTTTTCAGACCAGGAAGAAAATATTTTTGGAGGGAATTGAAAAGTTATTTTCCAGGACAAATAAGTGTGTTCAGATCCTAAGGGACTACATTAAAAAATAAATTTTATTCAGAATTTTCTGCTTATTCTTTCATGCTTATACCGAGAATACGTTGAACTCCCCTCGTATGCAGTGCTTATGTATGTCGTTTATGTGTGTGTATTATTATTAATTTTCGTAACTTTATTTTATGTTAAAGTTACCTAAGTTAAAGTCTGTTTATCTATTTTTTGGTACTACCACTTAAAATACACTATACCAAGGGTACCTGGAAGAAAATGCTAATTAGCATTAAGTTCGCGTATGTATTATTTTATTAATGCAATAAAGAATGTTCTAATCTAATCCTACCCAGTACAAGCTTTATTTAGTTTGGGGCTAGATAGCGCGCTGTATTAAAGTATGCAGTATTATTGATTTAAGTAATTACTAGCTATTGCCTGCGACTTCATACGCGTTACACTACTAAATGTATAGGTAACCTAGAAATAAAGCTAAATTCGCTGTTGCAACTTGACTTGACACCCCATTTTTATCCTGATTTATGGGTTAAAAAGTAGCCTATGTTATTCAAATTATCCAGGTCATAATCTACGTACATATTAAACTTAATCGAAATTGGTTCAGCCGTTACGACGTGATTGAGTAACAAACAAACAAATAAATAAACAAACATCCAAACTTTCGCATTTATAATATTAGTGTGATTTATATTAGCCATAGAACTTCCACTGCTGAACCATTCCTATAACAACCTGGCTGCGGTCTGTACCCAACGGCTCCCAGCAATCTTAATTAGTTCGTCTTTCTACATACATAACCGTCTTATGCTGCGCTTTGTAGTGCATGGTCTCATGAACCTTAATGCCTTAACGGCCGTTATTTCTTCGAGCAATGTGCCCCACCCACTTCAGTTTACTACTTTTATGTGCTTTGTTACGTGCTACATGAGTTTAGTTGGTCTACGGATCTCCTCATATCTAATGAGATCTCGCAGAGAAACGCCAGCCATATCCCTCTCTATTTTTTCTCACACGATAAAGTGATGACAAAATTACCGCTACGGCTGTAATTTTGTCATACGGCTAATACAAACTCACTCAGACTAAACGACCAAGAGATGTGATAGGAATAGTAGATTATTAAACGAGGGGATAAAGCAGTGTCTTTTTTTTTATAAATTATAGGCTAGCGTTTGACCACTATCTCGCCTGATGGTAAGCGATGATGCAGTCTACGATGGTACACGCTTGCCTAGAAGAAACCTATTCACTCGTGACTTGAAGATCCCTAGGTTGTAGTTATCAGGAAACACAGACTCAGGCAAGGCGTTCCACTCCTTGGCGGTGCGCATAATAAAGGTGGAAGAGTACCGCTTTGTGCGTATGGGAGGTATGTCTACCATGTAGCGGTGGCGCAACGCGGAGCGTCTGGTTGTCCGATCATAGAATGGGGATGGTGGAATCAGGTTGAAAAGCTCCGCAGCACACTCTTCGAAATGTATCCGATAAAAAACCGAGAGGCTTGCAACCTTTCGACGATGCTCGAGGCTGTGAAGCCTTGCTTTTGCTAACTCGTCATTGCAAATGAGCTTCTTGGCTCTTCTCTCAATTGAATCTAGAGCCTCTATCTGGTACTTCGCTGATCCGTCCCAGAGGTGAGAACAGTACTCCAGACATGATCGGACTTGTGCTTGGTATAAGTTGAGCAACTGTCCCGGTGTGAAGTATTGCCTCACCTTTGCAAGTATTCCAAGCTTCTTAGCGGCCAGCTGGGCTTTCGACTCAATGTATGAGCCAAAATTGAGAGTGGGTGTTAATGAGATACCAAGAAGCTCGAGGTGGTCAGAAATCGGCACGGGTACATTACGGAAAGTAGGAGCCAGATGAAATGGGCTCCGTTTCGCAGAAAACAGGCATGCCTGGGTTTATTAGCATTAAACTTAACCAGGTTGGCATCGCCCCAGTCGGAGACCGCCTTTAAGGACAAGTTTCAGCGCTCAACCATGGCCTCTCTGTGAGACTGAATCTGCGCCCCACTGGCTCGTGCAGTAGATGTGTAACTCTCCACAACTGTGCTGTCGTCCGCATACCCAAAGGTTCCAGGCTTTAGCAGATCGTTGATATGCAGCAAGAAGAGAGTTGCAGAGAGTACCGACCCTTGAGGGACTCCGGCGTTAATCGCCAATTGATCGGACGAGCAGCCATCAACGACGACTCGTATCGATCGGTCTCTCAAAAAGTCCGAGATCCAAACACAAAGACCAGTGGGTAGACCGAAAGATGGAAGCTTACTTATAAGGCTATCATGCCAGACCCTGTCAAAGGCCTTTGAGATATCGAGAGAAACAGCAAGCACTTCTCCGTATTTCTCAATGGCCTCGCTCCATAAATGCGTGGCATACGCCAGAAGATCCCCAGTTGACCGGTTTCGGCGGAAGCCGTATTGGCGATCACTGAGGAGGTTATTAGCTTCTAGGTGTGCCAGGAGCCTGTTGTTCAGAACACGTTCCATAGTCTTACAAATTATGGACGTGACCGAGATGGGCCTATAATTTGATGGGTCAGCACGACTATTTTTTTTTGGGCACAGGCTGCACATTAGTCAGCTTCCATGATGTCGGCACATGTACAGCCTCAACAGAGCGGCGAAAGAGGCGTGTCAGTACAGGAGTGAGCTTAGACGCACAGGATTTAAGTACAATTGCTGGAATCCCATCAGGGCCACTAGCTTTATTCACGTCCAAACTCCGCAGCGTTTTACGAACCTCGGTCTGACGAATGCGTATTTCCGGCATAAGTACCCCGCAATCAGGTAGACTCGGAGGTGTCCCGCCTGCAGCGTCTAAACGTGAAGATTCCGCGAAAAGAGTGGCGAACAAGTTCGCTTTCTCTTCAGCGATGTGGGCTAGCGTGCCGTCAGGTCTCAGCAGTGGTGGTAGTGTGGGGCGACAAAAGTTCAATTCGACCGACTTAGCCAGGGACCAAAAAGCTTTACTACCCGATGGGTACGAAGTTAACTTGTTCCCTATTCGGCCTATGTGGTCAAATCGTGCCTTTCTTAAAGCCTTTTTGCAGGACTTGGCAGCTTTGTTATATAGTGTCTTCATTTGAGATAAGTCCTTGGCCTTGCTGTTTCGAGCTTCAGCCCAGGCCAGGAATGCCTCATGCTTCTGCGCGCATGTCTTGCGTCACGGGTGCTATAATAAATAATAATAAATAATCTTTTTAACAGACTCATCGGGTCCATAATCCCTACACATTTACAATACACATAATTAACAATAAAAAAACAAACAAATAAAATGTGTTAGGTACATACGTCCTAAAGTTTATAGTTAAGGTGGCAATGTCCACCCAACGTATGTACATCTTAGAATGTTTGACGACCTCCGTGGCGCAGTGGGCGAATAGCCGGCTGAGACGCAGGAGGTAGTGGGTTCGATTCCCGCCACGGAACAAATGTTTGCATGATCTACAGATATTTGTTCCGGGTCTGGTTGTTTTTCTATATATTATAAGTATGTATTTACAAAAAAAAATGTATATAAGTATTCTATCAGTTATCTGGTTCCCATTGTACAAGCTCTGGTTAGTTTGGGATGCTATCTAGCGCTGTGTGAAATGTCCAGCAATATTTATTTATTTATTTAATGTAGAAATCTTACTGCCAGACTTCTAATTATAGCGTAATTACAAGTGTCAACTCTAAACATGAAAGACGCTATCCTCCTACACTGAACAGTGTTGAACATATCTACGCGTGCTTCGGTAAACATTTCGGAGGCACTACAGTAACACTTTAAGCCCATCAGTCGTCGAAAGATGTTATTGTAGGCTACCCTAATACAGGCTATATGCGATCCCAAATGTAACGAAGGATTCTAGAGTGCAGTGAGGGGTATAAGCACGCCCAAGATGCAGACAGCTTTATCAGCGAGGAGAATTCTTTTGTATTCACACTTTCTGCGTTGGAACATTCTATGCAGAGCTTAGTTTGATTTCCGAATGAGTCACTTTGCTTCAAATTTTAATACAGATAAGGTTCCAAATTCAAATCACATTACGCCCGCGAGGGCATAATGAAAATCAGTACAACTTTACTACCGGCACAGCCACACATTTAATCATCTGCTTGTACAGGTTTACACCGGTGAGGTATAATTTGACATTGTTGAGCAGTGGTGTGAAAAATATATATTTATCCCGGTTTCATACAAACTTACCATAAACCGCGCACTTAAGTCGCAAGAAAAGATCCACCCTGAACATTAATTCATAGCTATATCACCGCTATCTCTACAGACTATAAAAGCAAAATCGCCGCGGGCCCAACAATGGATCACATAAAAAAACCTCGTTATACAGTTTATTGCCAGTTTGAGGTGGATTGGGTACTTGGCTGTCTTTGAGTGGGTGTACGGCTATTTAACTTTTTCCTTCTTAAAGTTTCATAATTGGGTCTGAAAATTTGACATATGAAAAGTGTTTTAAGAAAATCGGGACAATAATGGCTTCATCAAAAACTTTCGCTTTTTGTACATGCGTAGTTAAGACCAACGTCTTATGTTATAAAGGGTGTAAACAAAAACTTAAATTTAATCATTATTATAAATACAGGATTGATTACGTACCGTTTTATCGGTGTTTATATATAATATTTTAACTTTTTTTTGTCTAAACACCTTCCAGATAGACAAGAGATTTGAGTACCTAACGTACTTAATATGAGATAAACGCCAGTATCCACAATATTTTTTTCCGGCTAGGTGAAGCGATGACTGAAGAAAAGTGGCGGACAGAAGTTGGAAGAGCCGAAGACCGGGCTCAGCGGCGTGTATTGGGAGAGACAGAAGTGGGCTGATGACGATGATTCAAAATATTTGGCATCGAGAAAATAACACTAAAAACAGCTGTTACGAAGAAACTGTTAAAAAGCCACTAAAAACTAAACAGCCCAGTAACTGTCTACCCTGATAAAATTTACGACATACATTATAGTAACAATGAATAGGTGATAAGTCCTGTTGATATTCAGTGAGTTAGTTTTAGCCTCGTCAGGTGAAAGTTTGGGGTCAGTTAGTTTAGTGTGATGAGTTGGGGTAGGTAATAGGTTTCGATGTGACCTGAATTGAGTTATGAATTAGTTTAGTCTGGCGAATTAATGTGAGAGGTCCATTAGATAAAGTTTTTAGAGAAGTAGAAATTCAAGTTGATACCAGTGCGCCAGGCACAGTGCTCAGAAAACTTAGCCGTTGAACCACAGGTTTTTTGAGTTGAGACCGTGAACTGAAACATGGACGATGAGTTGCAAAGACCTGAAGGCTTAGCCCAGTTACATTCGCTTCGAATCGATTCAATTTCCACATATGTTTGTTGTCGATCACGTGATATTTCTATAGCATGTGTCAAATCCCATACATTTTCAGACTTATCGACTAGCGTCATCGCTAAACGAATGTAACTTGGCTAAGCCCTCTGTTTGGGCAAATAATAAAACCTTATAACCTCAAGTTGTTAAGTATTCTTGCTCGTACCTCTCTGCTTTAACTGTATTGACATTTTAAAATACGTTAAGGCCACAGCTTGAATAATTTTGGCCTCGACGAGCGTAAATAATCTGAAGCTGCTGGATTGTATTCTGTTATAATCGCAGGGGGTAATATTGTAATCATCACTGCATGGTGTAATGCGATACACAAACCTTCAGAGTCTGCAATGAGGCGGCAGAACCGCCTATACACATGTTAGACGAGTACAGTCCACTAATGCCCAAACGTAGCATTCATTTGTGCAAATACATCCTCAGACAGGAGGAGCTAACAGTTATAAAAACTAAGAGTTATAAAGACTAAGACTAACTTCAGTTTCTAACAGCTTAGTTAAGGCGAATATAGTAGCTGATTGGTCTTATTTGGAGGTTTTCTCCTCAGAGAGGAATCAGTTTTATGTGCTCAAAAAAAAATATGTCATTCATTGACCTTTTATCTGCAAAGTGAACATACAAAAAAGTTCTACATGTTTATTTTCTATGAGAAAAAAAATAACAAAATGTAGCTGTTTTCAACTATAAATTTGATTCAACCTCTAAACGACATAACATTTTGTAATTTTTCTTTCACCCAAATGTGGGCAAAGACTTTACCTTCAAGTTGAACAAATAATGTTGTGCTGCGACAATTTTTCATGTGGCAATTAATTATTTTAAATTTTTCCGAATAATGGGCGTACCCTTAGAAGGTGGTCGCGCGGGCGACGGGCGGCAGTGTACCGCTGACTGTCGTTCGGTAGGGTTGTGCTAGTCTGCCTCGCACTCACCTTTTTTGCTTGTCAGCTTATTGATATTTTATGTTATTCGCAGAGACGATTTATTTAAGATTATATGTTATCCACACAGGGATGCTTTATTTAGTGTTATAATTATAAGTTAGTCGCGCATGGACGCTTTATTAGTGTTAGATAGTTTGTAAATAAGGAAAGTGCGGTTAGCGCCTTAACGACAGATTTTTATGGCCGACCCTTCACTGTAACAGCCATACGATTGTGGAACGATTTGCCCTTCTCTATAAGAACATCCAAGTCAATTAGTAATTTAAAACACACACATTATCTGACCCTGTGTTGAAGTTGTAGGTAACTCTTTGTTAATTCATCTTAACCATTTTTATGTTTGCTAATATTACATTTGTGTTATTATTATTTTTTTAGGTTTATAAGATGTTCTGATGATGATTTTATTTTATTTTATGTTTATTTATTTGAGACAACAAATAATTATGCCTAAATATTACTAGACTTAATATTTATTACAAGATATCTTACTACAGGCATAACCAACACCGTTGTCCACAGATTACATTAGACAAATGGTGGGCATGAGTGTATACAATATTAAATACATATAAAAAAAATATAAGTATATATAAATGAGCCTATATTATGCCGGCAAGCAAGTGCCTAGGTACCATGATGATGATTCTTTATAGGATATAGGTACGTTTTTAATAATATATTATGCACCGACATCATGTGATCCATTTTTATCCTGTCCATACAAAGGATGTCTGGAAGAGATTGCATTTAGGGATAAGACTTCCCATTGCACTAAATCTATTTGTAAAAATTATGTTCTGTATTTTACTGTACAATAACGAGTTATCTTATCTAATGACTGCCTCCGTGGCGCAGTAGGCGTATAGCCGGCTGAGACGCAGGAGGTAGCGGGTTCGATTCCCGCCGCGGAACAAATGGTTGCATGATCTACAGATATTAGTTCCGTGTCTGGGTGTTTTTCTATATATTATAAGTATGTATTTACAAAAAAAAAATATACGTATTCAATCAGTTATCTGGTTCCCATAGTACAAGCTCTGCTTAGTTTGGGGCTAGATAGCGCTGTGTGAAATGCCCAGCGATATTTATTTATTATTATTTATTTATTTATCTATGTTTTTAGGGTTGAACTAAACCCCCATGAACTGTTTATATACACATAAACTCTATACAGACGTTATCTTATTTTAGTGGTGAACTATGAACGCCCACATGAACTGTTTTAAATTACTATAGACACAAGTGGCAATCATATTAGGCTTCAATGGCTGTAGTGGTACAAAAGCCGCAAAAGTTAATAAAAAATGGTGTAATATTGATCATGAAGCTATTTATGCCTCACTAAGAAGTTTTTTATTAATCTTACCTGTAAATGACTAGTGAGCGTCAAATGGTCCGTTTCTATCAACACTCCTCCTCTGATCTCATCCAGTGAGGTGGTGGTGTTGCCCCTGTACCAGTGCAGAGCTGGCTCATCTTCACCAGGGTACAGATTCAGAACAGCACACTTGAGGGAGAGCGTCTCGCCGGTTTCTAGGAATGCTTCTTTAGTCATTTTGATTGTTGGTGCTGTGGACAAGAAATTTAAATAAAACGGAACAATACAAATATTAGTTTTCTTCACTAGCCATCAAGAATAATATTCCCAGCTTTCCCTACTGGAGGTCGAAAACAGCTGGGAATTATATTTCCCTCATTTCCTTCCAAAACAAACATTCAAACAGGATTTAATTCAGAAATGGCAATTCACAATCCTATTCTTAACAGCTCTTCGAAACTCCAGTAAAAGAGCCTTCACAATATAGAACCCTTTAAAATATGTAAATTAACTCGATAGAAGGTCACGAGAACAAAGTTAATTCTACGGTTATAAATGCGGGATTTATTATGTAGTTTATCGGTTTGCGACCGACAATGTTTCGGTTCAATTCGTGTACCTTTATCAGACTATGTGCGGAGCTGTTGTTCGATAAAACGTTAGCTTTATCGAACAGTTGTAAGCTCCCGTATATGTATGATATAAATAAATCACGATAGTCTTTTTAGTAAAAATAATACTACAAGTTTTGGATTACCGATGTTATTAATATTATGCTGTAATAAATCGGTTAGGTAATTACGTGATTAATAATAAATAAGTAATACGGTAGGCTGATTTATTTGCGTAATTGTTGGTAAGGAGATCCAACAGCATTAATATTCACATATTCGTATAAAAAAGCATTTTATTATGAACTAGCTGACCAATCCGCAGCTTTGCCCGCGCAGTTGAATAAAAAGTAGCTTATGTCATCCGGGGATAGTGTAGCTTCCCAACGGTGAAAGAATTTTTTAAGTCGGTCCAGTAGTTTCGCAGCCTATTTAATGCAACCAAACTAACAATCAAATCTTTCCTCTTTATAATGTTAGTATAGATAGTATATACCATCGATATATATGTACTACAGACTAGATATCGCGATCCGAACACTCACTCTGTTACACTGAACTGTACTGCAATCCATACACTTCACTTTAGTGCGGCTTCGACATTCACGCAGTTTGGACGCGTACGGAGCGGCACTATTAATACGAGAATTCGAATCAAAGTATGACATAAATAACAATTCAGTAGTCAAATTATTGGTTGTTCAAGTGAATAAATAGGCAATAATATCGTAATACCACATTAAAAAAAAATGTTTATTAGAATGCCTCGCCATCTAAAATCATAGACTAAAATATGCAGATATTCCATTACAAAACCGGTTGTAGGTAAAAATATGTGACTGAATGAGGACTTAACGTGGTGTTTTTAGAAGGTGTTTTAATTTGTTTATGGAAATATTTTCTAGCCAGTTTGATATTTTTAATATTTATTTTATGTTCTTCCTTTTTAGTATATAATATCTGTCAAAGGTCAGAAAATATAACGACGTGCGTAATTCGATACTGCAAAAATACATCAAGAAGTGTCAGTGAATCATCAGGTGACAGTTTGATTTCAAACTATTGTTAAATTGTATTAAAGTTACAGTCCCTCCGACTAAAACCACATTCGCTTTTCGTTTGTTTTTATTCTCTTACATATATCGCCGAGCTCTAAAATACTTTAACCTACTATGCTCGTTATATGGTGTTAAAGAAAAAATAAGAAAATGGCTACTCACTCTCGACTACAATGAAACTGAAAGCCGGAAATCATAACTTAGCAATCTTATTTTTACCGTTTCATTCGTCTAAACCCCAAACCCTTCCGCAAATACTTTTAACCATTCCCCTCACACACCCAATCACACCCACAAATACACATATCCACCCCCCCCCCCCCACCCCCCCACCCCCCACACACCCCACATACTCACACAAACCATTCCGCGTATAAAGTTAAACTCTGATTGTAAACCGGCCTCCTGCGATACAGGCAGGTCCTAGTCCACCACCAATCAACTTTAATGTATAAATAATTTTTCGGTAAACAAAATATTTTGTATTTGTATTTTGTATGAATATTCACGAATTAAAGTGAAACATTGTCGTTTGAAACACTTATAAAACGGTACGTCACAAATCCCGTATTCATAATAATGTTTGAAATAATATACATTTTTTTTGGAAATGTTATCTATAACTAGCTACAATTGCCCACTTTGGCAACATACAAGGTTCAAAGCGTGTAAGTTCTAAAGACCAAAATTCATTAATTATTAACATAAATATGATACAATTAACCATACTAATATTATAAATCAACTTACTCTGTTTCTCTGTCTATTCGTTACATTTTAACGACTTGACCGATTTCGATAAAATTTAGTATAGAATTAGTGTTTCGCCCCAAACTGAGATCTCGCGAAATTTTTGACCACCAAAATAGTGCCACGAAATGCATAACCAAAAAACTAAACCTACTGTGTCATTTAAATTACAGGTAACGGGAGTTCATGTTTTGGTTACTCTTTTTTGGGGTACAAATTGCAGGTATTCTGGATTTCAGTCTTTTGCCTATATTTGTGTTACTAAAGCTACACGCATACCAAATTTCAGCACTGTGGGGTCACTGGTGATAACTTAAAAACAACAAGGTTTAAACTAAAAATAAAAATGGGCTCAAAATCTACTCACAAATACCTTTTATTAGACGTGCCTCTTGACCGGATAGTCCCATTTTGTTTTATTTTTACCCCTCTTGAACCCCAATATCTCGATCCCCCCCCTCACATTTTTAGCTCATTTAGTCACACCAAAATTGTGCCATCACTACCTACATATAAGTATACCAAATTTCACGATGATCTAATAAACGCTTCTAAAATTATCCTCGGACAAACAAACATACATACATACAACGCCGATTTGCCCAAGTTGATTTAGAGATCTCGCTTCGGTCGATCAAATAGATTATCACCTGGATTGAGACATAGGCTACTTTTTATTTATCTTAACAAAAATACAAAATAAATGGGTAAAAGAAAATCTAAATTAGGCATTTTCTTGGTCAACCTAAGGTCAAATTGTTCGCCAAATCCAGCCTAGTGTGGACACTCCCCAGTAACGACTCTTCAAAACTCCCGTAAAAGTTAATGGATATTTGCAACAACAAAAGTTGTACAATTTCGCGACCAAAAAGGACTTTAGTTTCGTTTTGATATTGTAAGAGCTGATTATGTTGCCATCTCACGTTTGGAAGTTGTAGCATGTTCTTTTTATTAAGGTGTTCCCGTTTTCTTTACTGCTCAGTTTTTAGGGGTTCGTAGTTGAACTAGGAATCCTTATAGATCCGCCATGTCCGTCTGTCCAACAAAGTGACTAAGACGAAAAGACTAAGAGTTGTAAAGCTGAAATCTGGCATGATGATACGTTTTAATGAGGTCTTGTAAGTTATGATCGATAAACTAACAATCGATCGAGCAAAGCGAGATCTCCAAATCGGAGTTGTATGTACTTATGTATGTGTGTATATTTGTTTGTCCGAGAACAACTTTCAAAGCGGTAATTTGATCATCGTGAAATTTGATATATAGGTAGGTAGTGTTGACGCAATCCTGGTGTGACTAAATGAGCCAAAAATGTTAGGGGGTTGTCGAGATATTGGTGTTTAAGAGTCAGGTCTATTAGGTCAAATGGGACAGCTAATGAAAGGTCTTCATTAGTTCATTTCGACCCCGTTTTTGTTATTAGTTTTTTCTTTGTAGTTTTTGAGTTATTAGCCTTAGTAAAAAATGAACTTTGACGAAATTTACTGAGTACACCAGTGACCCCACAGTGCTGAAATTTGGTATTCGTGTAGCTTTAGTGACACAAATATAGGGAAAAGACTGATTCCAGAATGACTGCAATTTCTACCCCTAAAAAGACTACCCAATTTACATAAACTCCCGCTACGTGTAATTTGAATGAATATGTAAGTCAAGTTATTTGGTTGTACATTTCGTGGTACTATTTTATTAGTTAAAGATTATAAATAATATTTTTTCGTTTTGTGGGAGACTCGCGAGATGTCAGTTCGGTGCGAACCACTAGTGTATTTAGGCTTATAAATTGGCTTTTAAAACTTTTTATAACATAAACATTATAAACTTTAGTATTTCGCAAATGGATCATGTATTAAAAAGTGTTGATACAAATTAACAATCCAGTTTACCTGTACGAGTATTACCAATGTAGGTACGGAACGTAAATTTTGGTGCACGAGTCTCATTCACAATTGACTGATGATTTTTAGATATAATTTTCAAATAATATATGTGTAGCATATAACTCGAAGAATTAAAGGCTGTTAGGGCAGAATATTTTAATGTTTTAAGGTAATATATCGGTTGCTCTGGAAATCTATCAGGAAGCCTATATCCAGCAGACGTCTTATGACTGATATGATGATGATAACGGTAACAAACCTCATATTTGCTTTAAATGCAGGTAATATTATTGCTTCAGTCTATGCTACTCATTTAATTCAAGCTTTTTTGGTACAGAAACAACAAAAGGTACAAAAGACACGTTTCGCAATCAAACAGTTACGTATGAAGGAAGAAAACAAATTCACGCAGGCGAATATCCGGCAGAATCCTTTGCTGTATTGATCAGCCGTATTAGGATGTGCCCTGATTTTCAATCCAAAGGTTGAATCTAGGTTCCGAACCCGTACGTATGAATTTACTTTTTTATATAAAAAATACATAAGATGATGTTGGATCATTTTCTTTGCTTCTAAAATCGTTTGATTAATCAACGCTATTGTGTCGAAACTTCCATCTTAAAACCAATCTGAATCACAATAATCAGTTTAATTGTTAAAAAGAAATATTTTCCATACAAAGTTTTGATGTACTTATAGAATCATAAAATTAAATATATGATAAATGATTTTATCGCTGTACATCATGATTTAAGTTTTAATAGTGTTAGACAAACAACATAGTAATTACTGAGTAGTTATAAGTATGTCAGGATCCTTCCCCTCAGGGATAAAGGCGTGACAGTATGTATGTATGTATACTAACAACGTCTTCATGAAATAACCCAAAATATCAGACACAAAGCCGAGGTTTGTTCTTAGGTGGTACGAACGAACTACCCCTTGCGCTAGTTGCCTCATAAATAAAAACTTACCGGGTTAAACAGCCTTAGCGCTCGCCAAAAGTTTGATTAAGCTGCATCGATCTCAGAGTCCAAAAGCAACTTAGTGAATTGGGAAAAAAATGGGTCAAATAAACTCATCATCATATCAGCCGAAGGACATCCACTGCCTCCACCCAACGGATCCCAGCAACCTTTAACAGGTTTTCTTTCCTTCGTGTGGGAGGGCGCCGTCCTTTCCAGTGCGTGGTCTCCACTCGAGAACTCGTATCTGCCTCAATGGCCGTCAGTTCTTTGAGCTACGTGTCCTGCCCACTGCCATTTCAGCTTACTAATCTTTTGTGCTATGTCAGTGACTAATACACTAGCTAAACTATATTTTATACTTACGGTGAACAGTCAGTTTAAATCGCCTCAGCATTGGTGGATGTGTGGACACGTGACAGCAGTATACACCAGAGTCTTGAACCTTCGCGTCTGTTAGAGCCAGCTTCCAGTTTTCACCAGCTAAATCCACTCTGTATCTGTTCGAGAACATACCTTTTTAAAACATTGGAAAACCCTAATTTACTAAAAGCCTATTATAAATAAATGTAATAGTAGAAGTTCTTTGTGAAGAGGCTAACCCGGAAAAGTACTACCACCGTACCTATGTCTGCCGCAAAGCAGCATATTGTGTTTCGGTCTGATGGGTAGGTGAAATTACACACCTGTATACCTCAAGTAAATGGACGCAGGGCAGTACATCGTAGAACACGTTCCTAAGGTACATGACCTATGAGGTAATGCTTTGTTATAAGTGGTGGTATGCTTGATTCATCTCCATATTGTAAAGGTAATAAACAACGGGAGCGTGTGGATAAATATAGCTATCGAGTGGCTTGAGATTGTGAGAAGGTGATATAGCATACCCGAGATGGATATGACAGGATACGTTGGATTTTTTTTACAGTCCGCGGAAACGTAGCACTGAATTGTGATCTTAGAAAGTCATGTGAGAAGACTCGGGACACGGGATACAAATATAATAAAGTTGAATATCGTGTCCATCGTTAAGAATGTCATAATTATATCATCCAATGCTAAGTATAGGCATTTCTTATAGATTTCTTGAGTGGGCTACATCCAACATGGCACTTAGCAACCTAATTAAGTTTTTTATCTAGTAGGTGACCACTAAAACTAGCTTTTCAGTGCTTCGTCGCTTCTTAGAAAACGAAGGTCTTGTTATGAATCTGGGTTATCTTAAAACAATTTTTTCTTGAAAATCCTTTCTAAATAATTAGGCAATTCTCGAAAAGAGCACATTTCACCCCGGGGCAATACCTGAAGCTTACGGATTGGAAAATTATTTAATTTTAATTTTCAACGGCTATTTTACGTTAAATCCAGAGGAGCTTTACCCTTATTCCGTGATTAGCCAGGGATTGTTAGTTAGATTAATATATACCCTATTTATTGTGTAATTATTTGAAGAACATGAAAAATAAATATATAAACGAATAATTAATTTTTATTTAACGAACGAACGACGACCTCCTTGGCACAGTAGACCCAGGAGGTTGCGGGTTCGGGTCCGTCGTCGTACGCTTGTTTGCTAAATAATTGTTTTTATATTATTTTAGATACTTTTGAGGTTTAAAAGATTGGCAAACAATTAATCTATTAAGTTCCAAAACAATTTACAAAGATGTATCATATGCCCAGTTTACATTATTCCAGTAGCATAACAATTCAGCGATCCAAACAAGCACTGGACTGGAATGGTGATTGTCTACATTATTCCAGTAGTTTAAAAGCCATTGAAATGTAAACAGTGCAGAGACAATGAGTTCAAAAAGAATTGGGTGTGTGTGTGTACACTAATCCAGTTGCGCTGGAATGGATCCGCTGTACTGAAAAGTAGACTGTCAATTTTATTACTGGACTGACTCTCTCATTTGGTCCAGTGCATTCCAGTGCCATTTATTTTATTAAACACATATAAGACATACTTATGAAATAATTCACATAAAAAACTTTAGAAGGTTTGTCGTAAGCTTAACTGATAAACATTCTGTTTAGGTACAAGAATTTCTTACCTGTATACAAATAGTTACTAAAGAAGTTATCAGTTAAGCTTCTAAAGTTTTTTACGTGTATTATTTCATAAATATGTGTTTTTATGTGTTTAATAAAATAACTGGCACTGGAATGCACTGCACCAAGTGAGAGAGCCAGTCCAGTAATAAAATTGGCAGTCTACTTTTCACTGTTTATGTGCATTTTTATAATTTCCTTACTTAGTAGAAATCAATACTATAAATACAATATACAAATACTATTTTTGATAAACAACTTGCATACATTTTACTTGCAGCAATGAACGTCGTAGCTAGCTGTGCGCCTTGTCTCTTATTCCATCGTTATCTGCACGAACATACAGGTTGCTCCAACATTACACTCATATGACACGATATTATATAACTACTTCAATAGGATATTTTATTTTTCTATATATCATATTTTTTTTAAACTTTATTGCAAAAAAATACAAATTATATGTACAAAAGGTAAGTTTAATGCTAATAGCATTTTCTACCTGCCAACCTCAGAGGTTACAAAATATTAACTTATTGGTAGGTACTTAAAAAAGAAAAACAAATAACAATAAACTACGATCACAGTAAGACTAAATATATATACCTACTTGATATAATAATATTACATATTCAGAGGTTAAATACATAGAATATAATTATACACATAACATACAAATATACAATAAAAATACTATTACATATAAATACACGTACTAAGTATATAATATATAATTCTATATATAAACTATATATAATATAATTTAGATTAGTCCAGTTACAATCCAGCGCTATTTTAGATCGCTGGACAAGAGTGTTACTGGAATAATGTGAAGAGGCCAAGAAATCGCACGTCAAACAATTTCCGCCTTACGATTCTTGGCACGTAACAACATGCTTTCTAAGTAATTCTCTTAAGAAGCGTGTCAACATGTTATGAAACACGTCAGTAAAACTTTGTTCACCAATTCTTATATGTTTTCAATTTTCAGTCAATTATGAGACTTAGGGAACAACTTTTCTTTAAAAACATAAACCATTGTATTGAAAATTGAATTTCAGTTCGAAAATGCACTGTGCGCAGTGTCGGACGGTCACCCAGTAGATGTAAAAACCTAATACAGGTTACTGGCAGCAGGCCGTGCAAGATTGGTTGACTAAGGGCCTATGCACATTATTATTTAATATTATTATTAGGCGTGTTTTAAACGCGCAGACGTGTGTCGTCTGCGCGTTTACGGTCACGCCGATTCCCAAAAAATCATAGGTCATAAGATAAAAATTGCGTTTGAAATGCGTTAGTGCGCGTGATCTGCATGTCGTCTGCGTGTTAAAAATACACCGTGTGCATAGGTCCTAAAGGTGTTTGTATGATTAAGCGGCGAACTACGTTTTATAGCCCACGCTTCATGGCGTTGACAAATTTTATGACAAGGACTGAAATTTTAACGTACTCTCCGAAGACTAACTTTCTTACATTTAAGTGACCGCTTAGCTGATCTGTTAAAATCGACTATGTTATACATTACAAGTAAGTCGTCACGACTCACTTTAAAATTAAAATGTCAAGAATTGGGGTTCATTGTAAAAAATTCCCAGTATCCTGCCCTGCCCTTTACCTAGCGTCTGCGATGCGAGTATCTAGATCCACACTTAGCAATTTATATCCAACCGAAAGTTGAACTAAATTTAAAATAGATTTGGTTTCATTGTAAAATAATCCCAGTATCAACTGACCCTTACCGTAATGGCCTATTTTAAATTTAATTCAACTTTCGGTTTTTGTCCGGAATGCGGGGGAATCCTAACCCGTCCGGAATTTCTACAATTTAAGTAGGTAACGAGTAAAATAAAACATAAAATAAACCAAATATTTTGCTTCGTTCATTCACATGCACGATGCTAACGACATTAATGTTATATTTACAAGAAAGTCAGAAACTTCATCAAATGTCCGGAATTATCTCCGGAATTTGGATTTTTTAACTGGGAACCCTCTTACTCGTCTGCAGTCCACAGTATCTAAATCCACACAAAACAACATGCACAAATTATGTGTAATTGAAACTTCGACAATAGTTAAAATGTACAGAATTGGGGTTCATTGTCAAACGCCCAGTATCAACTGGCCCTTACCTGGCATCTGCAGTGTGAGTATCTAAATCCACAGTAAGCAACTCCAAGTTTTCATCGTTGGACACTCGAAGCCAAGACACCTGCAACAATTGTACTGTTTGTATCTCTTTTGTGCAATTCCGTAGAATAAATCATTTAGTTTGTGAATGTTATATAATATAAGCATAGTTCTTTGTGAAAGGGCTCGCCTGGGGAAGTTCCACTTTCATACTACATAATTCTACCGCTTTTGATGTGTTTGAGTTTGAAGGGTAGTTTAGATCAGATAATATCTTTATTGCAGACTATTAAAAATAAACAAATCAAATAAATATTAATCAAATATAAATTATTCACATGGCTACTAAATCATTGCTTGTTACTCAGTTAATGCATTTTTGAATTTAAGATTATATTAATATTATTTTTAAAATAGATTAAAATTGACAAGAATTTGTATAACTTAGCAAGCCCTAACCGGCATTAAGATATTATGATATAAAGATATTATCATCTTTATGCACTATCATATTTAATTTTAAGACCTGAATTTGTTATCAGCAAAGAATAAATGACTTATGATATGACTTATGAAAATACACTTTTAAATTACAGGTACAATGAGCGGTCTTATCACTAAGAGCGATCTCTTCCAGGAAAAACTTTGAATGGACAAGATCTATAACGGATGGGTAGGGTGCCAGGGAAATGGCAGATACATGAGGCTTTACACCCGTATGCCTCAAGTTGATGGACGCACTGTAGTGCATCGCAGGGCACGTTCCTCAAGGCGATGCTTTGTTATAGGCGATGGTTACTATTTAACATCAGGTGGGTATTTATCGCGTATGTACGTTTTTTAATTGTTATCACGATGTTTCAATTGTGCTGTAATAGCCGTAGTCCCGGGCGGACTGGAGCATTTTTGATCTAGCGAAGCGAGATCTCCAAATCAACTTGGGCAAATCGGCGTTGTATGTATGTATGTTTGAAAAAAAACAAAATAAAACCATCGGGTCAAGTGGCACGTTTAATAAACCGTCTTTGTAAGTACATTTCGACCCCGTTTTAATTTTTAGTTTAAACCTTGTAGTTTTTAAGTTATTAGCCATAATAAAAACTGATCTTTGACGAAATTGTGTGACCAGTGACTCCACAGTGCTGTAATTTGGTGTGTGTATAGCTTTAGTAACACAAATATAGGCAAAAGTCTGAAATCCAGAATAATTGCAATTTGTATTGCAAAAAAGACTAATCAATTAACATGAACTCCCTTTACCTTAATTTGAATAAAGCTGTATTTCAAGTATGTTGGTTATGTATTTCGTGACACTATTTTGATAGTCAAAGATTACGAATAATATATTTTTGTTTACATGGGAGACTCGCGAGATCTCAGTTCAGGGCGAACCACTAGTTAGTATGTACAATAACTACCATAAATAAAACACTGATAAATTCGGAGGAGACCGATTTTGTATATAATATATAGGTATAATGATTGGTGTTATGCAGACTAAGCGTGGGCGAATTGTATCTTTTCAGTAATATCTTTTGTCGGGCAGTTGGGGGAAATGAAATCAGAAATGCAAGTTGGTGCTGTTTATAATATAAATGATTGACATTTTTACTCGTAAATTTTAAATTTGGATGTTCTTATTAAAATGTAGACACTTTTTACGTGGTGAAATTTAAATCACAATTTTTCCAGAATAAACGTTGCTCGCTTTTAGTGATAAGGCCGCCTATTGTAACTATGATCTAAACTATATCTTATTATGTTGTTCAATATTTTATCAGTTTTTTAAGTTTTATTAGATAACTTAATCCAAGTTTTGACTCTAAAGCACTAATAGTCTACGAGTAAAACAGCTATAACGCCGGACGGATAGACAGACATAAGGGCATGGCGAAACTATAAGGGTTTCTAGTTCAACTATGGAAACTCAAAAAGAATATGAAAAATAAAACGCCCGCGACGAATCAAAACTCAAAACTATTTGAAATAATATACAACCTGTTTTGTTATGTAACTATGACATTAATTTAAAACACACCGGAATCGTAATAACTGATTTTAGAGGTGGGTTGAGGTTATTTTAGAATTTGAATATTTATTCCAGTAATCGATACATTTACAATAAACAATTTTCAACACAAATCGGCGGCGCCTTTGTGACGATGCTGTTTGGTCAGTTTAACAGGTACCTGCTTACATGATGAATGAATATGATTTGCTTACGTATTTTGTACAGACTTTTTCATTGACATTTTAGGACTTAATATTATTGTAACAAAGCTATTTTACAATTGCCTTTAGCCAAACTGTGGTTTGTGTCCATGGTAGTGGTAGGGGCCACGGCCACGGACACAAACCACGGTTTCATTGAATGCCGTACTTATCAAAACACGTATATAAACATCAATTGACGACCTCCGTGGTGCAGTGGGCGAATAGCCGGCTGAGACGCAGGAGGTAGCGGGTTCGATGCTGTTGTCTGAAGACTGGTTGTTTCTCTGTATATTATAAGTATGTATTTACAAAAAAAATGTATATAAGTATTCTATCAGTTATCTGGTTCCCATAGTACAAGCTCTGCTTAGTTTGGGGCTAGATAGCGCTGTGTGAAATGTCCAGCAATATTTATTTATTTATTTATTTATCAATTGCTGAAACTCGAAAATGCCTGAACCGATTTGGCTGATTTTTTTTTGTTATGTTCGTATATTTCATGATAAGGTTTGTATGAAAGACAATTTTTAAAAGTAGCCCGGGATATTTGAAAATTATGGAATAACTGAAAGTGCTTTTTTCTATGGAATTTTTGTATGAACTCTAGAAGGCTATATTTTCTTTTGAAATCCTTGCAAATCCGGGATGGAGTAACTAGTCATGGATATTAACAATATTTACCCTTCACTATGACCCACATTTACACAAAATATCGGGACACTCGAAAACTCACAAATCACGCCAAATATCCCATTTTCAGTGAAAATACATTTAAGTTAGTGCTCAAAACTGGGAACTGAACAGAGGCGGAGGAAAATTAGCATTTCCTAGTTTATATAATGCAAAGAGGAACGAGCTCCATCGATAAATGGATAAAGTGAATAGCCTGGCTATTTCTAGATCGCTACTAGAACACTTACAGAGGATTTAAGTCCGTATTCGAGAACACACAGGGAAATCTAAACTCAAGCATAGATATCAACAGTCCTTTCTATCCTCTAACGCTTGTGAATGGTTTTTGAAAATGGGCCTTAGATAATGAACCTAACGGCAATATTACACGGTTCAACCAAATTGAATCACTTTGAATGAAAAGTGCAGAAAGCAATGAGTTCAATTTTCTGGTGACATGAATCAAATTGATTGCTTTATTCAAATTGAAAGGCAGAAGTGAAGCGTGTAATATTGCCATTAGGTAATTTAAGAGTAGTATACTTCTTTGTGAATGGGCTCGCCCAGGGAAGTATTACCACCATAGCTGTGTTTCGGATTGAGGGGTATGGCTGACGGTGATATTACGGGCAGTGCATGTAGCGAAATACTTTGTTGCGGGTGATGGTTACCACATAATAGCAGGTGGAATAAAAAAAAGGCATTCAATTTTGGACATGGAGCCGGAAAGACGACCGAAGGCTGCTGCGAGCCGTTGGATTCAGGCATTCAAATCGGTATCTCTGGAGATCTAGAGGGATGCCTATCTTAAGGAGGCCAATTATTTTAGTGTGTCTTAATTTGAATTCAGTTCCATTTGTTTCTGAGTCACATAACTAGAGTGTGCTGCTAAATTAACATAAATTTAGGTAATAATAATAATAATAAATATTGCTGGACATTTCACACAGTGCTATCTAGTCCCAAACTAAGCAGAGCTTGTACTATAAGTAAGTATATATAAGTAGTATCTAAGTAGATATAGAACCCGCGAGTTCCACTCGTACATGAGCAATCTTGTTTATGAAGTTGTTACCCTAGATAATCACGATTCGAAGATACAAATTGCGAATGCAAAAATAAGGTCTAATTTTCATTCTTACCGTTTTATCTCTCAAAGCAGTAACTTTACAGTCGAATGCAACTGAAGCTCCCGTGTCAGCATCTATGATGGTATCCTCTGATGTCATATCACCTTCAAACGCTGGCGGTCGAAACCTGAAAATATACTTCATTGTAATCATTATTACAAATACGGGATTTATCACGTACCATCTTATCGGTGTTTCGACAATGTTTCGGTTCAAATCGTGAACCTTTATCAGGGTGAGTGCGATTCTCTCCGAATAACGTCTTGCCTCGCACTCATTTGATAAATCCCGTATTTATAATAATGATTGAAATCAATCACGAAAGTTTTCTAAGTAAAATACTTCATTATATTATGAAAAAAAGCCGTTTTGACCTGAGTGAAAATCAATACATTTATTTAACAATCACGACACCACACCACAGCACTGCGTAGACGTAGCAACTTCATTTGTTAACTTGTTAACTGTTAACTTTTTGCAAGTTTGTTCCTATCAGATATCATCGCACCTCGCAACTAGAGTTGCCACGTCTGCGCAGTAGCTCAAAATGATATTAAATACGTATTATACAGCTAGTTGTGCGGCCAGTTGCCGCAACTAGTTGCTGTATCAGCGCAACGCCTAAGTCAAAAGGAGGTAATTCTACATATCAAAATCAATAACTCATTGTCTTTATTTCAGGAAATAAAATCCAGACTTGTTTTTTTTGGAGTTCGTGCTTAGCTTAGAGTTTGTCATATATATATATAGCTACCGAGTCTATAGGTATGTAAATTTAGTAGCTATATCAAAGAAAAATATTTATAGCTACGTGTAAAGAAGCGACACTCTCACCCTTTAATAGTTTTATTAGCTACCTATTTCTGCCACCAATCAGCATTGCTATTTGAACTGTATCAATGCATGTGAAATTACAAGCACATGATTAAACCTGTATGCTTCAAGTTGATGGACACATGGCATGTTCCTAAGGTGAGTACTCGTAACCTATTTAACAATGCTTTGTTACAGACGATAGTTTCAGACACTGTTCTATAAATAAAACTAAGTTTCATTTCATTAGGACCCTCAGAGTTTACATAAAAAACGGTTAGTTGCATTGAACCGGGAAGCTGAACCAAATCAGGAACTCTTCGATTTACTTCGATATAAACATCAGTATGCATTAAACAAGTTCCCTTGGGTTAAGTAAGTAAACTGGTTTAGTAAAAGCGGAGAACGTAATTTTACGGCCGAACGTTGTTTATAAGAGATGCAAAATAAATACGTAAATAATTGTAACAAAACAAAGCTAAGTAATATGAGCTAAGTATGTATGTCGTAAGTTTAAGGTAATATGTTTATACTGTATATATATATATATATATAATGTTTATACATTTTCACTAAAAAGGGCATAATTAATAATTTTACATATAATTATACATGTTTATATATTTTTATTAAAAACGGCATAATTAATAATTAGAATGCTCAGTACCGATTAATTTATTTAATTTATTTAAATTCAAAGTAAATTTGTATGTAGGTTAGGTACCTACCATTAAGGTTCTGGACCAAGAAAAATTGTTGTATAAAATCAGATTATTTTCAGGTTTCAACTTGCTTTTGTTTAACAGTGTTTTGATTTTCAATATAATCTGGCAGAGTTTCAAATCACAGAAGATAATAAAACTCCCAGATAATTAACATAAGGGTTAGTTTGCACGGTACATTCAATAAACTCAAACATAGTCTACTTTTGGTTGACAAACATCGCGTTAGAAGGCGCTGGCGTAAGCTTGTTACAAGTGAAAATTATAAATACATAGATATTTATGAATGAAAGTGTGCCATTTTATTGATTTTGCCACAATAATAAGACGTCACTAATTCGGTACGCATAGTTTAGATATTTCTACTGTTCAGTTATCTAGTGAATCACCACGGAATGT
This sequence comes from Philereme transversata, assembly GCA_963924445.1. NCBI lineage: Eukaryota > Metazoa > Arthropoda > Insecta > Lepidoptera > Geometridae > Philereme > Philereme transversata. The sequence continues at coordinate 12,086,370 of OZ004338.1, read as the reverse complement.
TTGCATAGGAATCGAACCACCTTAAGAGTAAAAAATTGCAAATTGTAAAAAATTTAATAAATAAATAAAAATATTTTATTTCAGATAGCATAAATCTATACATTGTTAGTTTGTTACTTAAAGGCTAGATTAGGAGGTACACACACAATAGGAAAAACTAAAATAAAAATAAAATACAGCACACAAAACAAAAGGACTAGAGGTCTTCGCGCTGAGAGTGACCAACCTAGGTCGGTTTGATCACTCTCAACACGAAGCACTTCCATATCGGAGATGCAACTCTGTCCGATATGGTTTTCAGGATGTTGTTTTGACTGTCCCGCACCCTGTGAATCAGGGATGCAGTTTTCTTGCGTAGTATGGCTTCGAAACCATCCGTTTCATATTCTGCAAACATCCCTGATGCACTACAGAAGCGGGGTAGTCCCAACATCATCCTGAAGATATTATTATATTGAACACGCAGGGACTCTAGCGGCTTTTTGGTGTGGCTGACCCATAGGTTTCCCGTATAGAAGCTTTGGCAATATGCATTGAAGAGTGTCAGTTTAACCTCTTCAGTACAACGTGTAAACCTATGGATCAACATGTTCCCTCAAACCGCTAGTGCCCTGCGCTCCTCTATGTCAATATTGTCGTCGGTAATGTTATGTCCCAGATATTTGAAAGTTGTTACTCTTATAATGTTCATGCCGTTAAGGGTTAAATCCGGAAAACTTTTTATGTCACTACCTGCGGCCTTAGAGACAATGTATTCACACTTTTTCACATTATAGCAGAGCCCATGAGAAGCAGCATAGCTGGCGCAGACCTTCAGCATTTCTCCGACTGATCCCGCAGTCGGGCCCAACAGCACCATATCGTCCGCGTAGCTGATGTTATTAACACTAACACCATCCACGGGAGTAACTAACTCTCGGCCGTTATATAACAGTCACCGCTTCTTATGAAACCAGAGCTATGTAACATGTTTTCGTACCTGTTCTCAAGCTAGGACAGAGTGCACATTTGGTTATCCACTTCTGCGGAAAGCCAGATTTCCTCAGAGCTTTCGTTTGCTCCGTACGTACTCCGAATGTGGAGTGAAATCCTTTATGTGTATTGATTTTTCAGTTTAATGTACCCTCATATATAATCATATATTCTTTATTTCTGCTTTTGTAAAACATTTTACCAGAACAAATCTGGCATTTATTTTTTTATTATGTCGTCGAACCATCTTGGCGGTGGACGACCTGCGTTCCTGGTCCATCTCGGTGGAACGTTGGTGTAAAATAAAGTGTTTTAATTTATTCCTTTATGGCATATCCACCCGCCACGATTTTGTTTTATTTTTAAGTGTTCGCGCACTATTAAAGTGGTGTGTTATTAAAGAACACTGAAATAAACAAAAAAATTACAAGCAATATTTAAAGATATGTAGGTAAAGATCACCATATTAAAACAATGATAAATAATTAAAAATGCAGTAATGACGTGTGTAAACACATTGGATTGTAATCAAATGATAGTTCCTAGGTTCATTTAGCATTTTATTAAAAGGCGGTACAGCTAGTAGCATGAAAAAAAAACACTTTAATTAATTACTTACCCACTAAATCGCATCACATCAAGACTGATATGTATTTTGATTGAAGTGTATGAATATAAGATATTACTACTAGGAGATCTACTATGCTCCGCCACTCTGTTCTATAGTTCGTTAATTATTTACTCCAAGGTTAATTCTCACAACTAATTAGGTATCCCAACTACAAAACAGTGTAGGGTTGACACATGAACTCGAAAAGGGTCTCGATTTAAGTGGAAACTAATGTTTTCAAATATAAATTAAATTTAGCTGCCGGAAAGGTTCTAACTGCGATCCAAATAAATTAAAGTTTTACAGTAATTGATCGAGCGAAGCGAGATCTCTAAATCAACTTGGGTAAATCGGCGTTCTTTGTATGTATGTTTGTTTGTCCGAGGATAACTTTCTAAGCGTTGATCCGATCATCGGGAAATTTAATACGTAGGTAGTAATGGCACAATTTGGTGTGACTAAATGAGCTAAAAATGTTGGGGGGTTGTTGAGATATTGGGGTTCAAGAGGGGTAAAATAAAATAAAAATTAGATTATGGGGTCAAATGAGGCTTCAAATGAAAGGGCTTGTTTAGTACATTTAAACTCAGTTTATATTTTTAGTAAAGTCTTTATAGTTTTTGAGTTATTATCCAAAATAAAAACTGAATTTGTGCTAGGACTTTTATTTTATTTTCATGCGTAGACACACATACATATAAGAAGCCTATATGTGAAGTGACAACTTGCGCAACTCTATAGTTTTTGAAATATTAATTTTTGAAAATCCGTAGTCGATGCAAAATACGCTCGAAAATTAGTGTCCGACCTTTCAGTTTGCGTACTATCGATTATTGCGACACTAAATTGACATGACAGTGACAGATAATATGGTTTTTTTCATAGGTTTTACATTTTTATTGGCTGGAATTTCAAATTTGGCAATGACATTGACATTGCTTTTACAAATTTTACAATACATTTGTTCACTGTTGGATTGATTTGGTGGTGTTGTCTTTCTCTTGCGGCCGAGACGTTTTCGTACTCCTGTAAAATAAATTTACGTGGCTACTATGGCGTTCTGCTTCATCCCCCGCTGCGGAGTTGAGTCTTGAGCAAATGTTGAACTAGTGAGCCGCTTATCGAAAAAAGCCGAAAAATAGTAGATTGAATCGAGATGGGGCACCGCAATTTGGGTAGGTTAGGTTCAAAAAGAGTGACAGAATCGACACGGGGCACCCCGACTCCACGTGGTCTTGTGCGTGATCCCCCTAGAGTGTATATAAAGAGCGCGGGAGCCAGAAGCTCGAGAGAGGTCCTGAGTGAAGCAAGTCATACGAGCCCAAGTGAAGTAAAGGGGGGAGGTGGCGAGCGAAGCGAGCCGGTGACGTCCGTAGCGGAGCGAAGGTCAAGTTTGACTTGCTTTACTCAGGGGCGACCTTAAGAGCTTCTGGCGGGAGCCCACCCAGAGTCCAGGGGGTCGGAGAAAAAAGTGGTCTATGAAAACGTTGTTTCCCTTTAACCTCTCCTGTCCATTTCAACATAAAAGTTTTTTCATACTTAACCGCAAAATATATTTTTTTAATTTTCTCAAAAACTATAGGTTTTCGTAAGTCCTCACCCACTGAGGGGGGGTTTTCCAAATCCCCCTCCTCTCCACCCCTCTCCCCCATCCCCCTAACGAACCGTTCCAAATGGAAAGTCCTTCCCTGAATTTTGACAAAATTCACAGGGTACACCAGTCACCCCAGAGTGCTGTAATTTGGTATGCATGTAGCTTATATGACACAAATATAAAAAAAGTCTGAAATCCAGAATAACTGCAATTTGTACCCCAAAAAAGGGTAACAACGTGAACTTCTGTTACCTGTAATTTGAATACAACTGTAGGTCAAGTTAGTTGTATATTTATTTCGTGGCACTTATTTGATAGTCAAAGATTACAAATATTTTTTTTTTAATTTTAATCGAACATTTGCGAGATTGGTTCGGGGCAAACCACTAGTTTATATAGTTTCAAAACTGTAGTGACGTAGTACCTAGTCTTCTGGACATGCACAAATGTATTTTTCTACACAAAGAATTATGTACACATTTACGTGTTTAAAACTGTAAAGGAAAACATCTAAAGGGAACCGGAATGTCCTAGAATCAAAAATTCAAAGGCATGTGATAACGACCTTCGTGGCGCAGTGGACGAATAGCTGTCTTAGACGCAGGAGGTTGTGGGTTCAGTTCCCACCATAGAACAGATGTTTGCATGATCTACAGATATTTGTTCCGGGTCTGGTTGTGTCTCTATAATTATAAGTATGTAGGGTTTTCCAATAAGAGGTGTTATTTTGATATTCGAAGAAAAATAGCATTTTTTAATATAAATGATCGTATGTTTATTTCATTATAAAGAGGAAGGTATGCCGTTAATAGTGGAAAATAATATCAGGCAAATGATCACCACGACCACGCTTACAGGACCATATCCTTTTCATGAACTTTTCCATAACCAAATCGCAAAGTGGCTGCCCTATGACCTCGATAACCTCACGAATTCCATCTTTGAGGTCTTGAACCGCCGCTGGGCTGTTGGCGTAGACCTTCTCTTTTACGTGGCCCCAAAGGAAGAAGTCGCAAGGTGTTAAATCACAAGATCTCGGTGACCAATTGTGATCACCTCTTCGAGAGATAACACGGTCCGGAAAATTTTCCCGTAAAATATCAATGGTTTCGTTGCTTGTGTGGCACGTAGCGCCATCTTGTTGAAAATAAACGTTGTCTAGATCAATACCATCCAATTCCGGCCATAAAAAATCATTAATCATCTCTCGATAGCGCAATCCATTGACCGTAACTGTTGCTCCAGCCTCATTTTCGAAAAAGTAAGGTCCAATGACTCCGCCAGACCATAAACCGCACCAAACAGTCCCACGTTGAGGATAGAGAGGCTTTTCAAATTTAACTCTTGGGTTTTTCGAGCCCCAGATGCGACAATTTTGCTTGTTGACGAAGCCACCGAGGTGGAAATGGGCCTCGTCACTCAAGATGATTTTTCGATAGAATTCCGGATCATTTTCATGCATTTCAACGACCCAATCAGCAAAGACACGACGTTGATGATGATCGGCCGGCTTGAGTTCTTGTGTTAACTGAACTTTATAAGCCTTAAGACCCAAATCTTTATGCAAAATACGGTGTAATGACGTTTGTGGAATGCCTAATACCAAAGAACGACGAGTAATGGACAAACCTGGGTTTTCTTCAACACTTTCGGCTACAGCAGCAATATTCTCGGCTGTTCTTGAGCGACATGCACGGGTTTTATTCTTCACATCGCTAAGTTGTCCCAACAGCTCGAATTTTTCCACCAATTTCTGTATTGCGGTCCGACAAGGTGCTTCACGACGACCCTAAAATGTTCGAGTTTTACGAACCGTCTCTGCTAAATTTTCACCATTTTTATAGTGAATTTTAATAATTTCAATGCGTTGTTGAAGCGTGTAATGTTCCATTTTTATTAATGACATAGTTTCTACTTGTCAAATGTCAAAAAATTACAGCTTCATAAGTGACATCTACCGAAATAGCGGGCTATTCAAAATAACACCTCTTATTGGAAAACCCTATATTTACATAAAAAAAATTACATATTTAAGTATTCTATCAGTTCCCATGGTACAAGCCTTGCTTAGTTTGGGGCTAGATGGCGCTGTGTGAAATGCCCAGCATTTTCTATGCTTAGTCTTCTAATGAGAAAATTTGACAAACGCTAGAAAAAAACGTAATATAATGTATAAGGTGGCTTCGTTTAATTACCTCTTACTGGTATGTGAATGCAATAATTAAAAAATTAAATATTATTAAAATAAATGAAATTAAACTACTGAAGCTAACCTTTAATTGAACCCTCGAATAACTAGTAATTAAATTTCGCCGAAAGTTACTTATGTTTCTGTTTCACGCTCTACAAATTCCGAAGTTAAATTTCTTATAAAACAAAGATATTTTGTATAATGAAATTCAGATTTTCTTTACAAAACTTCGTCAAAGTTGAAATAACATGAAAAATAGGGCCATTTTGTTTTCGTCCTCGGAGACCTAACTGGTACTGATTAAACATTTCCCAGAGTAAAAAAAACGGGATGAAATTATATCATTTGTAGAAGTTGTAAAAACTTTTGTTTTCGTAAACTTTATTACTCTCAGTAGACCGCTGATAAAAGATTCTGTTTTGGTTTCGGTTAGTTTTTTATTATACAAGCTTTTTTAACAGAGATGTTGGAAAGGATGAATAAAAAGAATAATCAGCCTTGTTCAGTGCCTAAGTCTTTCCTAACGTGGTCGCAGAGGAACAGGCGGTAAAATTTAAATTTCAAAGTTATCCTTATGATTTATACGAGCGAGGACGTTTTTAATTTCCTCGCATATTTTCCTCGCTTTATTGAATTATCACACATAATCACGTCAAACACTAAGCTAGACTGAATTAGCACTACCATTATCTCTAAAAACTATCTCTTTCAGAAAACCTTAGGATAAAATGTAGCTATATTGTATTGTATTGACCGTAAGTAAATGTGAAAATTAAGTTTAAGTTAAATGAGCAAACTTGAGCGCCTTCAAAACCTTTGTATTCAGTTCATATTTGACGTTTCAAGTATGACCACGCCTCAGAACTCTGCGCAAAACTCAAGTGGCTCCCTATCCGTCTTCGGCGGAATGCACATATTATATCACTTCTATAAAACATTCTCTTTAATCCCACTTCACCTTCTTATCTAAAGGAGCGTTTCGAGTTTCTGTATCAGGCACACTCTCGAAACCTTCGTTCTTCCGAAGCTCTACAGCTTCGAACTCCCGTCCATAGTTCACAATTTTATGGTGACTCCTTCACAGTACAAGCTGTGCGCCTGTAGAACGCCTTACCTTTGTCCATAAGGTCGTCCAAATCTCTTCCTATTTTCAAGTCAAGGTATACAACCATTTTCTTTCGTTGTCTCGTAACTACTAGTTGGTGTTTATGTTATTTATCCTCCTTATTTAGTGTATTTTATTTATATATTATTGGTATGTATTTAAGTTTATGTTAATATTATACATAATCAATAGGTATATATTATTTTATGGGTTCTGTTTATGTATGTTTTATGTATGCTTAAAGGTACTCTTTGGTACACCGCCGTCCTTTGATTTTTGTTTATCCTGTCTATCCAAAGGTTGTCTGGAAGAGATCGCTTTTAGCGATAAGACCGCCCGTTGTACCGTTATTTATTGTTTATTTCCATTGTTACTGTAGTTTTGTTTGGTGTGCAATAAAGAGTATTTCATTCATTCTAAATTACGAGATTCCAAACTTTATCTTGCTGTCTATAGAACAATCCTAACCAGCGTACTATATCTTCTCATTTTATCTTACTCCCTAATCGTCTTAGGCAAAGCCATAAAGAAACCTTTTCTAGTTTCTCCACATTATTATCCTCTTCAGAGAAAGAATGAGTAAAAGCTGAATTATGATATTATTCAGACTCTAATTTACAAAAAGAACATCCCCCAACATATGTTAGATAAAATACCATGTTTTTCACAAAAGGAAAAAGTGTGACCCCAACGAGGCATTTTATTCAAAATGAGAACTCTTGTATAGACGTGACTCGCATAAAAAATACACGATGGTAGATAAAGGCTAGGGGACACTAAGCTGAATCAAATGAAATAAACACGCATATACCACCAATTTTGTAAAAGCCTGAGTATTGTCTGTAGTTTTTGGGATTCGTTTACTTGTGGACGTATGCCTTTAAATCGAAATGTGATTGGAAACGTTTTTAAATAGTTTTTTGAGAGTCTGATGGCCTAGGGGCTAATGGTTTACGTGATGTATGAGCAGATTGAGCCAGAACGTGATCTACGCGGATAATTGCTATGGAAAATTCGTTGTTCGCTCTATAAATTTACGTTTCAGAATTGTAAAGGGATTTAAAGTAATTTGGCAAAGTCAAACTTAAATTCGTCTGGAGTAAAGTTCATTGTACATAAGCTATTGTATCAAAATAGAGTCATGTCATACGTTATATATACTTAATGAATTTCGAATAACTTGACTGTCTTCAAAAGTGTCTAGCTTTCATTGACTTACATCAAAACTGCGTTATACGTCATGAAAAATAAACGATTACATTTTATTGTCACATTAAATTTTTTGTTCATTTAAGTTTAGATGTAATTGCAAAAGATAGAGGGTAATGAAAAACGCCTTTCGAGGTCATACAACGCGACACAAACTAGTTCGGAAGGCAGGGTTTTGTCGAGCCTTTCACTTAATTTACCTTATTTGTTTATTAACCTTACCCGAATGTTTAAGCAATGTACCTTTATTCATATAGTGTAATATATGTATACCTAAATAATAAATAATAATAAAATAAAAAGTATTTATTGAGGAACAACAAATATATAGGTACAATCATGTGTACAGTTTGAAACGATGATGCCTGTATTAGAACTGAAAACTGTGTTACAGACACCAACACCCTCCTCCTATAAATCAATGAGTTCCAATCAGGTAAATGGTACATTATCAAAAACAAAACTAAAAATTACAGTTACTTTCCAACAGACCAGAAGGATTTTCGTGGGTGGATGTGTTTGTGAGTGTGTGTGTGTGTGCGTGTGTGTATCTGTGTGAGGGTGTGTGTGTATGTATGTGAGTAATTGAGTGTGTTTTTGTGTGTAGGCACTATTTGGGAATCTTTAGGAGGTCCTCAGTATCTTCGTAATTTAAAGATTTAAGCCACTCTAGACATTTAATCTTACATTTGTTGTGGGGTAGCGGGTAAATGTTAATTTCCTTGCTAGCTCTGTTGTACAAGGAAGAGCTAATAAAAAAGAAGTAATGACTTGCCACTGCTGTACGTCGTTGTGCTATTTTGCAAACTTTATCTGCTCTCCGCTTCGAATGTTTCAGGTTAGGGTCATAGAACAACTGAGAGTGCTTGCGAAGAATAGTTTGCAAAATGAATGTTTGCCGAACTGTGGGGACTGAACAGATCGAGTAAAGCTCAGTAGTAGGGAACCAGATAGGGTTTTTGTTCATCACTTTAAGAACAGCTCTCTGAGCCCTTTCTAGCCTTAGCATCGAGGTTTTAATTGAGCCACCCCAGGAAGAGTTGCAGCACGCTATGATGGATTGGACTAGTGCCAGGTTTAGACTTTTAAGGATTTTAGGTCAATATCTGTTCTTAGAGTTTTAAAGACGAATATCAACTTTCTTATGCGGGATACTGTTGAATCTATCTGCTTCTTCTAATTTAGAGCGTTATCAATCATGACGCTAAGATATTTGAGACAATACCTAGACCTACTTAATGTTAAGTTATTGATTAGGCTTGTCGAGTTTTTTGCCTTCATTTTATTTTTGTTTTAACTCCTGAAGGAGGTCAAACTTTGAACAATCACCACATTTATAACGACCTCCGTGGTGCAGTGGGCGAATAGCCGGCTGAGACGCAGGAGGTAGCGGGTTCGATTCCCGCCGCGGAACAAATGTTTGCATGATCTACATATATTTATTCTGGGTCTGGTTGTTTCTCTATATATTATAAGTATGTATTTACAAAAAAAATGTATATAAGTATTCTATCAGTTATCTGGTTCCCATAGTACAAGCTCTACTTAGTTTGGGGCTAGATAGCGCTGTGTGAAATGTCCAGAAATATTCATTATTATATTTATTATTATAAATAAACTCGTAAATTCATCCATTATGAATTTTTAAACTGAATAACATCGTAACTACGAACATAAAACAGATGCATATATATGTAATTGTTTTGTAAATATTTACTAAAAAAATAAATTTATTTTTCACACCACCCGCTCGTCAATGTCAAATTATATGTCATGTAAACCTCAACGAAAGCAGAGGATTAAATCCCTACGGCTGAGCCGGGCGTAAAGTTGTACTGAATTTCATTATGATCTCAATTTGAAACCTTGACTGTATTAAAATTTGAACCAAAGATACCTACACAATAAGAACTTATTCATAAATTAAACCAACTTCTACACAGAATGCACCTTTTTAGATTTGGTTTTTATTGTCTCGCAGAGAGAGTGAAAAGTAGAGTATTCTCCTCGTGTCTGCATCTTCGGCGTGCTTATATCCCTCTCTGCACTCAGGATTCTAGTAACTCCTTCTCTCCGCTCGTGAGTTTACTCTAGGATCCTTCGTTGTGATCGGGATTTAATATAGCGCCCGTGACGCAAGACACTGCTTTGTTCCCTCGTTCAACTAGTTTAACTGGTTCGCCCCGAACTGAGATCTCGCGAGACACTTATCTAATACAAAAAAAATATTATTTGTAATATTTGACTATCAAAATAGTTATATAAAATAGTTACCAAGAAATGCATAACCAGATAACTTGCCCTACAGTTTCATTGAAATTACAGGTAAAAGCAGTTCATATTATTGGTTACTTTTTTTTTGGGGTACAAATAGCAGTTATTTTGGATTTCAGACTTTTGCCTATATTTGTGTCACTTAAGCTACACGCATACCAAATTACAGCACTGGTGTACCCTGTGAATTTTGTCAAAGTCCCGTTTTTATTATGGCTAATAACTTAAAAAGTACAAGGTTTAAACTAAAATAAAAAACGGGGTCGAAATGTACACAGAAAGACTTTTAATTTGACGTGGATTTGACCGAATAGTTCCATTTTGGGGGTTTTTACCCCTCTTGAGCCCCAATATCGCAACAACCCCCCAACATTTTTAACTCATTTAGTCACACCAAAATTGTGCCATCACCTATGTGTCATATTTCACGATGAGCGGCTCAACGCTTCGAAAGTTATCCTCGGACAAACAATAAATACATACAACGCCGATTTGCCCAAGTTGATTTAGAGATCTCGCTTCGCTTGATCAATAATCTAATATTACATTTCAAATACTTCCAGCAAAATTGATAAATATACTCTATTTAAAACTGCTGCCCTAGGTACTAAACGTGGTTTCATCACGTAATCCATTTGAAGCTTCTTCTTGCCACAAGGTATATCACCTTGTGAATAACTTCAAATAAATAGATAGTTTTAAGTGCTTTAATAGCTTTAAGTGGCTACAATCAGTAATATTTTTTACATTTGGCCTTTTGTGTATTGACGTTTCTAAGTTATCATTGTGATTTTAATGAATAAAAATATTTAACTTTGACTTTGACTTTAGAACTTACTATTTTTTTTGTAACAACGCAAAAATACGTGTAAAAATATCATTCTTCTGAAAACAACGTACTCATATATCGAACGAGTAAAAAAGTACTCCTACGAGACAAATAAGCAAAATATTATTACCAATAGGCGTTTCTGCTTTCAAGGCTTTTCCAAATGAAATTGTTACGCGCTTCTGAGGCCTTCGGCAGTCTGTAAGGGTCTTCATTAGACCGACAAATGAGATCGTGGTATTTACACAAATTAGTTTTCGTGTTCGTCAGTTGCTTTAGTATCAATAATATAATTATTTTCGGTTAAAATGTTTTAGTAAAAGGTTTTTTGATAAATAAATAATTAAATTCGTTTTGTTTATAATAAAATCAAGTTAAATTATTTCCGTCATTTCTGTCGTTTATTATTTTATGGAACAAGTATTTTCAGTATGGTAATTTTATGGTAAAACTAGTTGACTCGCCCGTGGCTTCACACGCTTGAAATTTCCAGTTCCCGTGGGAACTTCGGGATAAAAACTATATCAACGACATCCATGGTGCAGTGGGCGAATAGCCGGCTGAGACGTAGGAGGTAGCGGGTTCGATTCCCGCCGGGGAACAAATGTTTCCATGATTTACAGATATTTGTTCCGGGTCTGGTTGTTTCTCTATATAATATAAGTATGTATTTACCGAAAAAAAAAGTATATAAGTATTCTATCAGTTATCTGGTTCCCATAGTATAATCTCTGCTTAGTTTAGGGCTAAATAGCGCTGTGTGAAATGTCCAGCAATATTTATTTATAATTATTATATAAAATAATTCGGACAGAAACTGGATGAGAAGAGCTGAAGACCGGGCTCAGTGGCGCGTATTGGGAGAGGCCTATGTCCAGCAGTGGACTATGTGGGCTGATGATGATGATTGTTTTACAATAATAATAATAAATAAATATGGCTGGACATTTCACACAGCGTTATCAAGCCCCAAACTAAGCAGAGCTTGTACTACGGGAACCAGATAACTAATAGAAAATACCACTATTTTTGTAAATACATATGTACTTATAATACATAGAAAAACATCCAGACCCGGAACAAATATCTGTAAATCATACAAACATTTATTTCGAGGTGGGAATCGAACCCGCTACCTCCTGCGTCTCAACCGGCTATTCGCCCATTGCGCCACGGAGATCGTCACTCTTCCCAAAGTGACGCGACACTTCATGGAAATGACTTCACGTCAATTAACGACAGCTAGATTATATGGATATTGTTCATATAAAAATACTAAAATCGAGATTAAAAAATGGGGGCTGGGGGTAGGAGGGTGAAAAATATTTTACACAGACAAAAGCCGACAGAGGTAAAAACTTGAATAAAAGCAGACTACACTACAGATACTTATGTACAGAGGGGTCGGTAACGGTAACGATACAGGTAACAGTGGCATTGTCGCGAGTTCAATGGTTTTTCCCCCATCTCAAAAAATGCCCACCGCGCCTAAAAAAGTTGTTAATTAAAAAAAATCATTAAAATCGGTTGACCAGTTTCGGTGCAGTGCGACCACTAAAACCGTGACACTAGATTTTTATATATTAGAAAATTACTTTGATCTTTCAAACCTTCGAACAAAATGTATTGTTCTATAAAGGAAAAATATCACCGGCCGCTGTAGACTTTATATAAATTAATATTTTTTTATGATTTTACGTACGAGCTCTGCTGAATACACCTATTCACATTTTCATCGACAGCGCTAAAAGACTTTCCTTTCACCATAAAAATAATCAGCTCTTTCATAAAATAGCTCAAATACGTTTACTGAAATGTCAGGAGACAGGTAGTATAAACTCTGAATAGCCGTCTCAGAGTATAAAGTTAACAGCTTCGGAATAATGCTTATCATGCAAATTTTGTTTATTTTTATTAACAAACTCGTTCTTTTGAGTTGTCTCGTGAAAGTGAATCACTTATTTTTGTTAACTTTTATGAGGTTATTTTGTTTAACGGGTAATTCAGACGTCACAATCCAGTTTGAGATTGTGTTCCTACTTCATTACCTGCTAACATTGCTGTGTTCCGGTTTGAAGGGTATATGTGCCGGGAAGATTACAAGCACAACAGGCGCTAGATACAATGCCCTTGAGGTGATAAATAAATAAATATTGCAGGACATTTCACACAGCGCTATCTAGCAAACTAAGCAGAGCTTGTACTATGGGAACCAGATAACTGATAGAATACTTATAGACTTTTTTTTGTAAATACATACTTATAATATATAGAAAAACATCCAGACCCGAAACAAATATCTGTAGATCGTACAAACATTTGTTCAACGGCGGAAATTGAACCCGCTACCTCCTCCGTCTCAGCTGGCTATTCGCCCACTGCGCCACGGTGGTCGTCACCGATGCGATGTATATAAGCAGTGTTAGCCGCATAAGCATCAGATGGGACATAAGATTGTGCCGATAACTTATTTTATGAAAACAACTTTTATTGCTAACTAACTGACCCGGCAAACTTCGTAGCGCCTTGACATGCATATGACACGGGCTGTCACTGTATGTAAATTCCCGGTAGAATTATCAATCGGGCATCATTAGCTACATATAGGTATGAGAAAATTAATTTTAATTCTAATTTTGTTTGCGTGAATTTTTCAAATATTGTAATAGTTATTGCGTTATTTGGAGCAGAGACCTAACCAACAAATCAAAGACCATGAAAATCGGTCCCGCCGTTCTCAACTATAACTGTTGGAACAAACCCAACTTTGTTGTGTATTGCTAATAAGTATTATTACTATAAGCCCATATTGTCCCATTGTTGGGCAAAGGCCTCCCCGCACTTCCGCCACTCACAACGGTCCAGTGCCTCTCAATCAGTGCCGTATGCCAGTCCCTCTCAAAGCGTCCAGCTCGTCCCGCCACCTCCAGCGTGGTCTGCCGTGGCACCACTTTGCTATCTCAGGGCTCCATTTCGTAGTAATTTTGGCCCACAGCTCGTCAGGCATGCGACAGACGTGACCAGCCCAGTCCCACTTCAGCCCGGCGGCCTTCTCCCCTACATCGACGATTTGGTTCTGGAGCACAGTATGGTGTTACGGACGCGATCAGTTATTTTAACTCCAAGAATACTCCATCGCCCTTTGGCAAACTTCGAGTTTGGATTTTTGGATATTATTCATAAATAAATATTAAATATTGCTGGACATTTCACACAGCGCTATCTAGCCCCAAACTAAGTAGAGCTTGTACTATGGGAACCAGATAACTGATAGAATACTTAGATACATTTTTTTTTTGTAAATACATACTTATAATATATAGAGAAACAACCAGACCCGGAACGAATATCTGTAGATCTTGCAAACATTTGTTCCGCGGCGGGGATCGAACCATAATAAGTCATAGACCATAATGTGCTAATAAGTATATGGATCATTTTAAAACGTCTTACTGTGAGTAAACTAGACGAAGTGGGAAAGTTATGTCCATCTGTGCTTACTAGCATACCAGTAAATTATCTTAATGAACATCCATATAACTATTCAATCTATTATAATCATGATTTTTTTTACAATAGACTGGATATAATATACATATATAGTGGGTTTTTTTAATTTACCCCCAGTTTCTAACTAAACACACGCAGAGTTTTAAATTTATTCTTTTATGACTTTTATGAAACATTATTTTTTTACAGAAAACGGTGGCAATTCTGTTGTTTACTACTAAAATTTTGGAAAATACATAAGTTTTGATTTTTTTGCACGCTAAAGACGCAATTACCATAAAATTTCTAAAATTACACTATTTTAATTACATTCGCATGTTTGCGGGTAGTCAACACCAACTTTTTTCGCTGACTATAACTTAATTTAACACGTCATGTCACTTTAAACAATTTTCGTGATTTATTTCTATCATAATTATAAATATGAGATTTACCACGAACCGTATGTCCGTTATTCAGAGCGGATCGTACTCACCCTGATAAAGGTTCACGAATTTAACTGAAATCTCTGAATTGTTGAAATCTTGACTTTGACTTTGACTATTGCTAATTTGGTCTTTACCGTAAACAAAATAGTGACGATCGCAAATAAATATTTAATTATTCTATCAGTAATCTGCTTTCCATAGTATAAGGTTCGCATAGTTTGGGGCTAGATGGTGCTGTATGAAATGTCCAGCAATATTTATTATTTATTTATTTATTATTATAAATATGAGATACGCAACAGAATCGCCACTATTGTTATCTTTAGTTTGCTTATAAACTCCTGAAATAGGGTAGGCCGTTAACCGGTTATAATGATGACTTGTTCACTCTTACTAAAAGATTGCGAGGCCGTAAACGTATTATGATATATTTTGTTTATTTGTAAAACCAGAATAATAATTAAGGTTTGCGCAGACAAACATTGATTACGTACGTTGGACTGCATAAACGATCTACAAAACTTTTCGTAGAGGGTCTACTAGTAGAGGAGACGTGGAAGATCGACCTTCACCGATCTGATAACCAGATGAGACATATTTTTTATCAAACATAATTTATAAACAAATATGCCTATAATTATTTGCTTGTCTAAAAGTGCTCATGGCTATTTTTAATTAAATTAACTTTAATCAATTTTTTTCATCACTTTCATTCTTTTGATAACCAAATGAATTTTATTTCACTGTTAGTTTTTAACACACAGAATATGCCTCAGTAGGCTTGCCTACTCATTTCTGTATATAGCTACCTGGCAAGCCGATGTGAACAGGTAAGTCAATATAGGTGACTCCATCGTTCTGCTAACTTATCGAAAGTTATATCAAATTTTAGATTATTTTATTACAAAATCAGTCATATAGACTTGCCTGCAAAAAATCATACTTAAAGTACTGTTGCCTAGCTAAAACTTTTAGCGTTTTAACCATCTGATAGGTGCGAGAGAGAAAGTAGAGCGTCCGAAGTCCGTGTGGCAGAACAGGACACAACATAGCAGCTGCAAGCTACCTGACCGTTTAATGTATCCGAGTGCGCATACTTGTGTATAGTCGAAAATAATTTATTAGTGACAACACGTGCTAAATAATATAAATTGTGATTTTAACAATGAGTAAAAAGTGTTTTTTGTGTGGTACGGAAAATAAATTGTTGACTTTAATGAACATTCATTTAAAACATGCCATTTAAAATTGGCTTTCCGTAAAAAGCAAAGCTTTAAGTATGGAGATATTCAATTAAGCTAATTGTAAGAATCGTTGGAGTTTGTTGGTTATCATTACACGTGTTACAACACAGTTACCGTTATAAAAAAAAATACAAAGAAGAGTTCAAAAATTTTGTAAAAAATTATGAAGTAAGTAAATGTTTTTGTTTATACAAATTAAAAATTTACAATTAGTTATTTTTTATATCGATTATTGCTTGAAAAAAAAGCCGTACCTTGAATTTCAAATATGTCACTCTTGTAAATATAAACATTTTTTTTTATTAAAATTTTGCTGCATATTTTAAAATTAATGACACTGAAGTTGACAGACATAACACATTTTTTGGATTTTATATCAATGAAATTATGAAAAAAAAAATTATAAAAAATTCCACATGTATTAATAAAAATTACAAGTGAAAATTTTTAGAAGCATTTCTTAATTATAATTGATTTTTAATAAAAAAAAATTAAAATTGATTTCATGGGCCCAATTCTGCTAATTTTTAAGAAAAACTATTATGGAGCCATACCATTGTTAAATGATTATGATTGTTATTCCTGTCATAAACTACCATATGTTCAATGGGGTTGTCATAGCAACGGCGGTTTTGCATAGCTGTAAATACGTATAGTGTGAAATAATATAAAAATTGTGATCAAAATTAGTTATAATAAATGGGAGTTCAAAATTAATGACAAGTGTAAATAAATGCTGTCTCTGTCACTCACATGTACACGAGCATGCGCACTCGGATACATTCAACGGTCAGGTAGCTTGCAGCTGCTATGTTGTGTCCTGTTCTGCCACACGGACTTCGGACGCTCTACTTTCTCTCTCGCACCTATCAGATGGTTAAAACGCTAAAAGTTTTAGCTAGGCAACAGTACTTTAAGTATGATTTTTTGCAGGCAAGTCTATATGACTGATTTTGTAATAAAATAATCTAAAATTTGATATAACTTTCGATAAGTTAGCAGGACGATGGAGTCACCTATATTGACTTACCTGTTCACATCGGCTTGCCAGGTAGCTATACACAGAAATGAGTAGGCAAGCCTACTGAGGCATATTCTGTGTGTTAAAAACTAACAGTGAAATAAAATTTATTTGGTTATCAAAAGAATGAAAGTGATGAAAAAAAAATCGATTAAAGTTAATTTAATTAAAAATAGCCATGAGCACTTTTAGACAGGCAAGTTATTATAGGCATATTTGTTTATAAATTATATTTGATAAAAAATATGTCTCATCTGGTTATCAGATCGGTGAAGGTCGATCTTCACCGGCTCTTAGACCATACGAAATGCTACGTATCGTAGACTACATATTGGCAATCTGACTATTACAAAAATTGCCATTTTGATATACGTTTTAACGACTAAACGGCTGAACTGATTTCGATGACATTTGGTACTGATTGATTATGACCGGAATTGGGTCAAAGGCTACTTTTTAGCCGACTGTGAAAAATGAGGGTATTGTTTTCAATGACAAACCACAAGTGCGAAGCGGGCGGCAGCTACGCTATATTTTTTCTCATAAAAATCCATGCGAAGCCGGGGCAAGGCATGGAGTTAGCAATGTTACTATAAAGAGCTTCTCTATTATGCATAGTGCGTACAGTTAACTTAGTAAGTTGTTCCATAAGTTACTAGCTTTAAGTTTTAGAAGCTTTATTTACTTAGGCGAAGTAAGTACGTAGTTAGTTTTAAGTTCTAACTATAATTAAAGTCTAAGTAAGACTTGTAATGTATTGTTGAAGTTTTTTTTAATCTCGGTAGATCTTCGTTTGACTACAATCTCACCTGATGGTTTTCTTCTGATGGTGGTCTAAGATGAAGCACGAAGATCTAGAAGAAACCTATTTACTCTTACCTTAAAGAAGCCCGGATTATATTCATTACGAAAAACAGACGACGGAAAAGTGTTCCATACCTTAGCTGTACGCATCAAGAACGTAGAACCAAACCGAATAGTGCAAATGGGTGGTATATCAGCTAAGTACAGACAGTACTGAGCCGTGCGCCTGCTTGTCCTTTGATGGTTGGCGGGTTCAGGTCATATAGTTATATCGTTAAAAGATCGATAGGCTTGCAACTATACGGTGGCGTTCGAGATTTTAAGTGACTTTTGATAAATGCGTTGTCTTCAACAGCACCGGATCCCTTTCACCACCAGATAAGCTGAGGTACTGGAAAGTACAATGCATACCTGCAGGGCTATTATAAAACGTCGGAAAGCTATCGAATCAGTCTGATAGTTTTATAGGATTCAATTTCGAATCAAAAATGATATTTTAAACTATTTTGAATTGATCATAAAGCTCTATCATAAATTGGCATAAAGTAATGACTTACGGTACTGAGACGTGGATGCTCACGGTAGGACTACTCCCCCAGCTTAAGGTTGCGCAGCGTGCTATGAAACGAGCTATGCTTGGAGTTTCTCTGAAGAATAAAATCCTTACCGAGATTATCTGACAGAGAACCGAGGCCACCGTCGTAGCATAACGGATTAGCAAACTGAAGTAGCAGTGGGATGGACAAGGCCGGAGAACCGACAACCGTTGGGGTAAACGTGTTCTTGAGTGGAGATTGCGTCTTGGCAAACGCAGTGTGGGGCGTCCCCCAGCCAGGTGGAGCGATGACTTAAGCAAGGCGGTGGGCAGAAATTGGATGAGAAGAACTGAAGACCGGTCTTAGTGGAACGTATTGAGAGAGGCCTATGTCCAGCAGTGGACTAATGTGGGCTGATGATGATGATAAAGCTCGGATACCTTGCCGACACGGATTCAAATGTTGATAGTTTATAAACGTTCTCGGATTAAAAAACGAATCCAAAAAAACTGTCGGACCATTCCAACGTTTTCAAATAGCCTCGCAGGTTGGCTTGCCATTCTAAACCATTTGCTTCAACTTTCCTTGTTAGCACGAGTAAGGAGTGGAACTCACTTTCGGAAAAAAAAATCCGTACCAGTATAACCTCGGAGTCATCAAGTACAGAGTAAAAAGGTTCTTTATAGGCAAGCGTGCTCCATCTTCGACCACACTATCACTTATCATCAGGTGAGGTAGTGGTGAATCGCTTGACTCACCAATAAAAAAAACAGATTTAAGGCCGCTGCACACCGGATGCGCACGCATAGATGCACCTTCCATTGCGTTGTAATGCATGGGACTGAATGAGATACGGTAAAACTGTTGCGTGCAAATGCGCATGTCACGCAACTAGTTAATTCCATCCAAAAAGTTACTTGGTAGAGATTGTTACTCAACGATAAGACCGTTAAATTTATCCTTAATCTTTATTGTTTTATTTTTCATTCATAATGTACACTAAAGTGTTTTAAATTATATTTAAGACCTTTTTAGAAAAGGGCATCAAAAAAAAACAATACTAAAAATAGGTCATGCGTCTGTTGGACCACCAACAGTGAGGGGTTCCGTAGTCAGTACAGCTGTAGAGAGGTACCCAAAAAACTATTATTTTTAGTTTTCATTCAAAAACTTACAAAGTGACGCTAAAACGTATAATCATCTAAAATTTCATCTTTACAGCACTAACTTTACACAATACAATGGCTGTAATTATTCGGATAAACAAACAGACAGACGGGCTAGGTGAAACTATAACGAAACTATAACTAAAAATTTAGAAAGTAAAGACTCACATGTCATGAAAATGCTTATTGCTCGTCGCATACGAGTCGAAGATGTAGTTCAACATCGGGGAGTCAGCCTTCCCTTTGTAAGGCCTCCGTGGCTTTGGCGTTACCCTTCGGAAGACAGTTGGTGGACCAGTCATTGTAGAAGGCTCAGTGTCTGGAACTGAGGAGAAAAACAGTATATATTATATTTGGAGCCTGTACTGTCCCACTGCAGGGCAAAGGCCTCCCTTCCTTCCTTCCACTCCACTTTATCATACGCTTGTGTAGTCCAGTCTTTCATATACGAGTCGAGTTCGTCTTTCCATCGGTGTCGCGGTCTGTCACGTGATCGTTTTCTGTCTTTTGGGACGTAGGCTAGTTAAAGTGGGACTGGGCGGGACACGTCTGCTGCATGTCAGAGGAGTTATGGGCAAAATCCACCTCCGAGTGGATCCCAAAAATAGTATATCAGAAAAAAAATCAACAATACTAACCGCCTTGCTCAACGATCCCTAAACGTATTTAGCCCCTAAACATGTTCAAATTATACATATTTGTATGATTTAATAACTCCTTAAATCATATTTAGCTACTAAATACATTTAGGCATCGTTGCGCAAATTGCCCTTACACACAGATAAATAATAAAATATTTAATACTAGCTGACCCGCCCGCGGCTGCGCATGCGTGATTTGTCAATAAAAACATTACCCTCCTTCTGCTCAGACGAATAAAAAGTAACCTAAGTCCCAATCCCGGTCACAATATATCTATATACCAACGGTACATAGGGAGTGTATCTAAAGAATACCTCATATTTTTACATATGCATTTTCAGAACCCTAACTTAAGGAATTATGGATTGCCCATACAAACTTTCAAACCTCATTTCACCCCCTTCAAGATTATTTTTTGAGACAAAATATAGCCTTTGTACTTCTTGAGGTTATAATCTATGTCCTTGCCAAATTTCATTACGATCCGTTAAGTGGTTTAGTCGTGAAAAGGTAACAAACAAACAAACTTACACACAAACAAACAGAGTTACTTTCGCATTCATAATATTAGTATGGATTTATTATGTAGAAACTTTTAAACCCGTAAAATTTGAACTAGCTGCGTCATTGCATCAGAACGCTTTTAATAGCTACAATGGAAATTAAAAGCTGTAATATGAAAATGAAATGGGCAACCCCCCGTAAGAATTGCATTATTAGATGGACCAGTTACCTGTGTGGATGGTCTGTGGCGCGATGGTCGGCGTAAGCACCGCCATCAGCAGCACAAAGCGGTGCATGCCGCCGCATCCTACCCGCCAAGCAGGCGCTCTGAAACAACATTCATCCTCAAGCACAAGTAATATATACTAGTGGTTCGCCTTCGCCCCAAACTGAGATCTCGCGAGTCTCCTATAAATATATATAGTATATATATATTAGTAATCTTTGACTATCAAAATAGTGTAACAAAATTCATAACTAAATAACTTGACCTACAGTTTGATACAAGTTACAGGTTACGGGAGTTCATGTAATTTATTTACTCGTTTTAGCGGTAGAAATTGCTGTTATTCTGGATTTCAGACTTTTCCCTATATTTGTGACATTAAAGCTACACAAATACCAAATGTTAGCACTGTGGGATTACGAACAAGTTCAGTTATTATTATGGCTAATAATTCAAAAACTACAAGGATTAAACTTATATTATAATAAAACGGGGTCAAAACTTACTAATAGAGAACTTTCATTAGATTTCCCATTTGACCTGATAGTCACATTTTGAATTATTTTTCCTTCTTGAACCCCAATATCTCAATAACCCCCCCCCACACACCTTTTATTACACCAGAATTGTGCTAACACTACTTTCCTATAAATCAAATTTCACGATGATCGGATAAACGCTTCGAAAGTTATCCTTGGACAAACAAACACACATACATTCATACATCGCCAATTTGCCCAAGTTGATTAGGAGATCTCGCTTCGCTCGGTCAATGAGATAATTAGATATTAAGCATATTAGTGTACGCTATAATTAGGCGTATTGTTTATTGTTTTATTCTTTATTGCACACATGAAAATACTTTTAAAAATACAGAAATAGAGGTCATGTACAAAGGCGAGCTTAACCCTAAGAAGAGTTTTTTCCAGCAAACCTTTGAGGCTAGAGAGAGAGAGATGATTTTAAAGGTAGGTAAGTGTACAAAAACATAAATAAATATATATACCCAAAACTAATATGAACTAAACTCAAGGTATGTTATAATATTATAATTATAATAAATAAATTATATGGATTAATAATATATACCTACCTTATATAAGTATATACATACCTATATAATAATAATATAAAATTACAGAGAAAGATCTCTTTAAATTTCCGTTTGAAAATGTTGAGAGATGGGCTAGCGCGAACTTCATGAGTATCTATATGTTTTAAATATGATTTTTCAATTTAAGTGTGGTATAACATAACGCGTTTTCAATTCAATTCTATTAGGTTATGAGCAGATATAATTGTTGCAGGAACCATCATTCATCATCATCATCACCACAGAATAATCTAGTTGTCCAATGTTTTATGTCATTCAGGCAGGAGACAAATTCCATTTTATATATAGACTCAACAACACTGTCAATAATTTTACATTGAGTACGCATGTACAACATAATGAATGAAGTTTATACAATCAGGTAAACAGATTATGCCATGTTATGTATGTCATAATCAGATTAGGTACATAAATGAAGTGAAAAGCGCGATAAAACCCTGCCCTCGAAACTAGTTTAGACTGTATCTCGTCGGGCGTTCACCTCTCGTTCGAACACTCACTAAGGAGAAGAATACTTAATGCCTATAATGTAGGTAAAATTAGTAAAGTCAAATAACAATAGTCCTTATAAGATTAATTACAAGGAATATTTTTGAATACTCAATTTACACCCGCACGTGACCAAGCTAGGAGTACCTACCAATAATTATAGTAAACTACCTCTTTGCGATAGGTTTCATCTGGGAAAGCACTACCACCTAACGTATTTCTGCCGCAAAGTAAAATGGCTGTTTTTTGGGTTTGAAGGGTATGTTTGCCGGCGAAAGTATAAGAAAATGAGGATTCACACCTGTATGCCTCAAGTTAATGGACTTAAGGCAGTGCATCGTAGGGCATGTTCTTAATGTGCGTGACCTACAAGACAATGCTGATAGTTAATCATGTAACATCCGGTGGGCCATTTACTAGGTCCATCTCCAACTAGCATAAAAAAAATTCAAGATAGCATGAACTTTGAGTCCGAAAGTTTATATCTACTAGTAATATGTATCGATAGGTAATTGTAAACACAGTTGCTGCCCTGCACACACGGCAATGGCACGGTGTAAATGGACCAGCGCTATAGTAGTATAAATATGCTACTATAGCACAATGCTGAGTGGTGACCGTTTTTGCTCACAAATTTGCTCATTAATTTATACCCATTTGTCTAAGCCATTGTACACTTGTGATGCAAAATAAACGTTTTTCTATTCTATTCTATTCTATTCTAACTTTCCTATTCTTTATCAGATCGTATTTCCATCCAGTGGGGGGCCGTCCTACCCCTATTATCTTGAATGTCGCGTAGTGAGAGCTAATCACTGTAATTTAACAATTAGTAACTTTGGGCAGTTGATAACTGTTTTACTAAACAAATGTTGATCACCAGTGATTGCTATAATACAGAATGGGGGGTAAATAAAACAGCTGACCATACTGATATGAAACGGTGTCACAAATACTGCGTGTCACCGTATTTACGACATTAATTTAAATCACTGGCAGGGGTATTGTTGTAAACTAGTGTTTGAACTGAAAACTTCTTAAGGCGCATTGGGCATTTTTTGAGATGAGATAAAAAATTATATCTTATCTTAGATAATAAGTATCTCGTAATTGTTCAAGTTTTCACTTCTGTCGGCACTCCCGGAGAGCCACTTTTTTTTAAATTCATTTACATGAAATTTCTTAAATTTTCAATCTACCGAAATTATAAAGTCCGAAATATCAATGAAACAGCCTGTATCTATGAGATAGATAAATAATTCATATTCATTCATCATGTAAGTGATTATCGATTATTGATAAATATTCAGGCTACCGGTATTAAAGAAATCTCTAAAATCAGTTAATACGATTCTGCATATGTGTTTTAAATTAATGTCGTGAATGCGGTGACAGACTGTATATGTATAACTATAAGTTTTTTATCTAATTTATTAATTGCGATAATGTCGACAGCCCTATTGCACGATCAAGTCCTAAGTACGTTACTGCCACTTCAGAAAACTATCTCAAACTCTCAAACGTCAAATCACATGAACTTTGAACTTTCAAGATACTAGTATTTCTACTCCTGCAACTGATTTACCGGTATCGATACTTCAGTCTTCACTTTAACACTTTACCTTACTTTCTGTAGCCATTTTCCTCCACTTCAATACCCATTTGGCAGTTTATATGCACCTGTGCCGCGAACTTTCTGTTTGTATCGATGTAGCTCTGGAGACAGACTTTGAAAAATGGCTAACAACTTCTGTGTTTTGTTAGGAAGTTTTCGATGTGGGAATAGAAATGAATTGCTACGTAAAAGTGTATATAGTGGTTTGTTTCGGTGTTTTTAGGGTTCCGTACTTCAAAAGGTAAAAATAGGAACCCTTATAAGATCACTCTCTTGTCCGGGTGTCCGTGTCTGTTCGTGTGTAACCACCGATTTCCTCAAGAACGAGTGGATCTAGCAAGTTGAAACTTATACCAGATACTGAGGTCTATAGTCCCTATCAGGTGTCTAAAAATCAAGGTCAACATGATAAAAAGATATGGGCAAATTTAGGTTTTCGTGAAATTGTAAGTACCAAAACTTACCTTAATTTTCAACTTTTTTATTTTTCGGAGCTTTCCCTTTACTTGTGCTGTAAGAAGACCTTGCTTTTAACCAAAATTGTTTTAGGTTGAAAACCTATATTGTACTTCCCGTTGACCTAGAATCACGAAATTTGGTAAAAAGCAAGGCTTACATGCTAAATAAAGGAAAAATTCAAAAAATAAAAAGTTGGTATTATAGGCTGTCCCCATACATACATAGTTGACACCAATTAAGATAGTCCTCTGAGTTGTATGGGCGCTTATACAATTTAGAGGACTAGCTTAATCGGCACCAACCTCAAAGAAGGTAAATAAATAAAATTGTGCTATTGAATAAAATAAATATTTAAGTGGGGCTCCCATACAACAGACATGATTGTTTTGGCATTTTTATAGATAATGGTACTGAATCCTTCGTGCGCGAGTCCGACTCGCACTTGGCCGGTTTTTATAGCCATTTAATTTTAAGATAGCCAGCGGTCTCCACCGCGGGATGGAAGCAAATAATTAAACAGGCCTCAAGCAAGACAATGAATGAAATAATAAAATAATTGTATTGAATATTTTAAATATATTAAAATTACAAACAAAATAGATAAAAAAGCAAATAGAACAACAGCGGTCTTATCGTTTGGAAGTAACAATATGAACATGAAAAGGGCTACATTTATAATAATTATGCTATAATGAAATACAATCTCCAAGACAAATCCTTAATTCTATTTAAAATTAAAGAAGCCATAGTCTAGTAGAAATAAAAAGTGGCACTCCGGGAGTGCCAAAGTGAAAACTTGAACAATTACGAGATACTTATATACAGAGGTGTCGGTAACAGTAACGGTAATAGTGTCGCGAGTTCAATGGGTTTTTCCCATCTCAAAAAATGGCCAACACGCCTAAAGAAGTTTTCACTTCATATACAGAGGTGTTGGTAACGGTAACGGTATAAGTCTCGCGAGTTTACTGGTTTTTTCCCATCTCAAAAAATGCCCAACGCGCCTTAAGAAGTTTTCACTACTTATATACGGAGGTTTCGGTAACGGTAACGGTAACAGTGTCGCGGGTTCAATGGTTTTTTTCCCATCTCAAAAAATGCCATTCGCGCCTACAGAAGTTTTCGCATTCGTGATAAAAAGGTATGTGTTTATATTTGGCTGTTAACAATTAAATAACACCCTCGCTCACATTCGCTCACTCGTACTTCAAAATATATCTGGTGTACAATCGCTAAGAGCCCATAACATTTATTTATTAGATTAAACCCATGTATTTTAACAAATACACGTATCTTATCTTTGTCCGACAAAGCTTACGTAAACTGTAGAGGAGTTTTTTAAATGTGCCCGTATATGCAGGAAGGCTGAGCTAATGTCTAATGAGGTCACTGGTTTAACCAATTCAATTCCACGGGCAAATAAGATTGCGGTAATTATTGATCCTATTCGAAGGAAGTAATAGATTCTGGATTTTAAGAGATATTGGGATTAAAAACACAAACCCATGAATTTTAGGCTTTTATTCGAATGCAGCCGGTTATAGGGAATTGCTTACAGCGAAAAAATATCACTTTTGACGAAGCTTTTGGTAGAAAAATGTAGGTGTTCGGTCAGACATCACAAATATAGGTGAAATCCTTGACGTGTTTAAATACTTGTTATTAGATTGTTTTAAATAAATAATGCTGGACATTTCACACATTCCTATCTAGCCTCAAACTAAGCAATGATAGATAGATAGATTCTTTATTGCAAGTTTCGGATGGATATGGTTGCCGGTGAAATTACAAGCACATGAGGTTTCATACCTGTATGCCTCAAGTTGATGGACGCAGGGCAGTGCAGCGTAATGCACGTTTCACAGTTGCGTGACGGGAGCAATGTTTTGTTTTAGGCGATGGTTACCACTTAACATCACGTGGGTCATACGCTTGTTCCATATGCATGTCGTATAAAAAAAAATGTGTAATCGGGTTAGTATTCAAATAAGCATCGATGGGCTTGCAACCTGACACGTGACTGTTAAGAACTATGCAAAAAGTTTTTCGACTTGCCTCTGACTAATCCTTTCTGGGATATATTCACAGATATGCGTACTAAGCAAGAGCTGAGGATGTCCAACATGAGTATTAATAACCCCGTGGCCCGATGTCGCAACGCGTCCTAACACGTACGAAGTCGCGGGCAACAGCTAGTATTGTATAAAGGATCATTAAAAAGAATACCCAGCCTTGTTTTTTGCCTGATTCTCTCCTGGTTAGTCGCGGAGGAACAGGCGGTAAAATTGACGATCCAAAGTGATCGTTGTGATTTTAATGAATAAATGAATATTGATTATTGTCTATTAATAGTCGTGATCTATTATAATATTTCCATAATACAAACTTTCTGCTTTCAGCAGTTACAACTACATTCTTCTTTATCATGTCGATATGGTTCATATTTTAAATATCAAATGTTGTTTTGCCAATAGGGTAAAAGTAGGATACTTGCCCTTTGCAGGCGAACCTCAACCACTGCGCTAGAGCTCAAGATTTATTGATCCAAAGCATGGCGCAGTGGTTGATCAATGTGGCAGTCATTTCTGAGCCATACTTCATCCCTCCCTTAGATAACTGGGTAGGGGACAATGACCAATTGGTGGCGATAGTTGTCCAAAGTGCCGCTGGCTCCCCACCCTTCGCGAGTGTAGCAAAAGGTCGAGGTTGCGTGGCAGCCCGGTTGGGCGATATTGTTATTGTGGCAGTGTATTTCTCACCAAACAGAGTCCTTGCTGAATTCGAGAATTTTCTTGCAGAGGTAGGTACTATTGTTGGGAGGAACACATTTCCCGTGCTAGTTGCTGGAGACTTCAACGCCAAATCTACGGCGTGGGGATCTCCAGCAACCGATCCACGCGGTGAGGTGGTAGAAGAGTGGGCATTAGCAGCTGGTCTTTCAGTCCTCAATCGAGGATCAGAAAACACCTGCGTCCGACGTCAGGGTGGGTCAATTGTGGATCTCTCATTCGCTTGCGCAGATTTGGTCCGTCGTGTTCAGGGTTGGAGAGTTTTGACAGATACCGAAACACTGTCGGACCATCGGTACATTCGGATGGAGATTAACACGAGTGCACCACCGCCTTTACAAAGTGGTCTAGCTAGAGGTTCTGGGAGAGGCCCACGGTGGGCTATAAAGCGCCTCGATGAAGAATTGCTGATGGAGGCTTCTTTGGTACAGTCTTGGGTATCGGCTCCAATTACGGAGATTGATGTGCAGGCGGAGGTCGAGTGGTTCCGCAAGGCTTTAACAACGATTTGCGACGCAGCAATAACCCGCATCAAGCCTGCGGCCCACAAGCATCAAGTGTACTGGTGGTCAACAGAACTTGCAGATCTGCGAAAAATGTGCGTAGAAGCGAGGCGCCAGTTCACTCGTTACCGAAGAAGACGGCATCGTTTAGAGGAAACGGAGTCTCAGCTGTATGACCTCTACAGAGATGCTAAAAAGACCTTGCAGCTGGCGATCTGCCAGGCCAAAACTCGGGCCCAAAATGAGATGCTGGAAACTCTAAATCGGGATCCTTGGGGTAGGCCTTACAAAATGGTAAGGGGCAAGCTTCGCCCTTGGGCTCCTCCATTGACGCAGAGCTTGGAGCCTCAGCTCTTAGAGCGTGTGGTATTGGCTCTGTTTCCTGACAGGGAGGAACACACCCCACCACGGATGGCTTTAACCAGTGACGAGCTAGAGGATACAGGTGAAGTACCAGCAACATCAGAGGTTGAAATGAGGTTAGCAGTCCTACGGCTCCGTGCCAAAAATACTGCTCCAGGACCCGATGGCATTCCTGGACGAGCGTGGGTGCTTGCTCTTAAGGTATTGGGGCCCAGACTCTGCAGTTTGTTCAAGGCGTGTCTGGAACAGGGGCGATTTCCAACACAGTGGAAGACTGGTCGACTGGTCCTCCTGCGGAAATATGGGCGCCCGGTGGACTCTCCATCTGCCTACCGTCCGATTGTGCTACTTGACGAAGTGGGCAAGCTTTTTGAGCGTATAATCGCCGATCGCCTAATTAGGCACTTGAACAGTGTCGGTCCTAACTTAGACGACAACCAGTTTGGTTTTCGAAGAGGGCGATCGACGATTGGGGCAATTCTACGGGTAAAGGCGTGCGCTGAGGAAGCTATCTCTCAGGGTGAGGTCGTTTTGGCGGTGTCTCTTGACATTGCCAATGCCTTTAACACCATGCCCTGGAGTTGCATAAGAGAGGCGCTGTTGTACCACCAGATGCCCCACTACCTTCGTCGAATAGTCGAGGACTATCTGACGGAGAGGTATGTCTCCTACGAGGGGCAAGATGGTCTGCGTCAGCGAAAAATGTCGTGCGGTGTCCCACAGGGATCGGTTCTTGGACCGCTCCTGTGGAACATCGGCTACGACTGGGTGCTTAGAGGATCAACTCTCCCAGGAGTTAAGGTAACTTGTTACGCTGATGACACGCTAGTGACAGCCAAGGGGAAAACCTTTGCGGAAGCATCTGCTCTTGCCACCGTAGGAGTGGCACAGGTGGTCCACAAAATTCAAAGGTTGGGTCTCAAAGTAGCCTTGAACAAGTCCGAAGCACTTTGCTTTCACGGACCACGAAGGGCACCACCGGTGGGATCTCATATTGAAGTAGGCGGAGTCAACATTGCCGTCGAGTCGACGATGAAATACCTGGGACTTGTTCTCGACAGCCGGTGGAACTTCTGCGCCCACTTTAAGCAGCTGATGCAGAAGTTAATGGGCACCGCAGCTGCTCTCGGAGGGTTGCTGCCCAACCTGAAGGGAGCAAATGTAGCGTGTCGTCGCCTTTACATGGGAGTGGTGCGCTCCATGGCTTTATATGGAGCTCCAGTATGGGTAAACGCCCTGAATAGCCAGAACATCGCCCTGTTGCGAAGACCACAACGAGCGATGGCCATCAGGGTGATCAGAGGATACCGCACAATCTCGTTCGAGGCGGCATGCGTCTTGGCGAGTTCACCACCTTGGGATTTGGATGCTGATACCCTAGCTGCAATGTACTATTGGCGCGAGGATGAACTTGGTAGGGGTCAGCATCCAGATTTACGAGAAATAGAGGAATGTAGGCGCGAACTACATCAAGAGCTCGTTGAAAGGTGGAGGGTGAGGTTAACTCGTCCAGTTGCCGGCCAAAACACAATAGAGGCTATTCTGCCGGTACTGAACGAGTGGCTAACGAGGGAGCACGGGGCGGCAACCTTTCGTTTGACCCAGGTGCTATCGGGACACGGTTGTTTTTCGAAGTACCTGTGTCAAATTAGAAGGGAGCCGACCTGCGCATGTCACCATTGTGGCAACATTGTTGATACGGTGCAGCATACGTTGGAGGTTTGCCCAGCTTGGGAAACCTCACGTCAGCAACTCGTCAATGTGACTGGTACAGACCTTTCACTCCCAGCTTTAATCAAGGCTATGGTCGGGAGTGAGGGGGCCTGGAAAGCTGTAGTGGCTTTTTGCGAGGTAGTCTTAACCGCCAAGGAGGCTGCGGAGAGGGATAGAGAAATTCTTACGACCAATCCCATTCGCAGAAAGAGAGGCAGGGGTAGGAGGAGAAACCTCCACGATATCCGTCCCCCATAATAAAGGCTTGGGCGACGACACTGTGTAGTATCCGTCGCCCACTAACTCAAAGCCTAGAGGTGGCGTGCGTGGAGGTTCCGCGCACTTCTCACACCAGGGATAAGGCGGGACAATTGGAAATAGATGGGACTCGCAAGGAGCCAACACCGTTGAAGCCATGGAAGAATGCAAAGCGTACCCACAGCATCGACCAAAGGTGTTCAGAAGAAACCCTGTGAGGTTTTAGTCAGTAAGAGTCTGACATAATCTTCCGCCACCACCTCCCAAGGCGGAAGATATCCATGACGGATTTCCTCACGTAAAAAAAAAAAAAAAAAAAAAAAGGATACTTGCCCTAGTTTTGAATACACTATGTTAGGGACGTTAATGGCATTAGCGCTTTACTATAATTAAATAAATAAAATAAATAAATAAATATTGCTGGACATTACACACAGCGCTATCTAGCCCCAAACTAAGCAGAGCTTGTACTATGGGAACCAGATAACTGATAGAATATACTTTTTTTTTGTAAATACATACTTATAATATATAGAAAAACACCCAGACACGGAACAAATATCTGTAGATCATGCAAACATTTGTTCTGCGGCGGGAATCGAACCTGCTACCTCCTGCGTCTCAGCCGGCTATACGTCCACTGCGCCACGGAGGCAGTCAATTGTAAGTGCCCCTCGCACAGACCTCAGTATCATGTTAACCGTCAGTATAGGCTTACACGTTTCGTCTGTGGGAGCGAAAATCTTCCACGGCGAAACTTCGATGACCGTCGAATTTATATTGGTAAGTAATTTCTATTGAATATTTATATTACTGATTGTGGTTTCAGTCAACTTTTTGTTTCTTTGCATGAATTAGACTTTAAATTACACTGTTTATCAAGTTTTATTGTTCAATTGTTTTTATTTATATTGTAAATAAAAAGGGCAAGTCAAAAAATATGGTCGCCGTAGTTACTTTTGCGGATAGTTGCTCTATGGGTAATTATTCGCAACTATAAATTATTTAACGAGCAAAGACAGATTTCGTTTGGTGTTTTAACTAACTATTTAATCTAGCTTAAATAAAATAAAAACTTAACTGTTTCTCGATTCATTCTAGGTGAGCAAAATTCCTCGCAAGTATCAGCGTAAATCAGGCATGGTTCTGCGCCACATAAGCTGGGCAGAAGATAGTTTAGCCTTTGTGTTCAAAGAATTGACTGAATAATAAAGACTGATCACATAAATTGATATAAAAAAAATTATATTAAAAAAACACAATGAGGCGTTTATCCCCGCTTGAGGCAAGTATTCTCCGAAACATTTTTAACGTAAGGCTACTATCCGCTACAAAAGGTAAGTATCCCTTTTTTGAGAGGTCTAATAAAATAGGGTTTACTCAAAACCATTATTAATTATGTTCAAAAAAATAGGCTACTATAATAGATAAAAAACCTATGTTTTGATATACATCTTGCATTATTCTAATTAAGTACATGTTTTTTATAACAGAGCTTTTTTGAAAAGTGAGGCAACTATCCAGCTTTTATCCTACTTGGTGACGGCAACAACGTTATCTGTGGCGGAACATCCCTCAGGATGCAAGAATAAAGGCACAATATGCAGCTTAGTATGTGTGCCATAGTCTGACTGGAGGTCTGTACCGCATGGGCACCTAGTCGCCGACTCTCCAATGTAGCTCCATTTACTCCAAATTGTATAACTACATACAAGGCTAACTACGTGTTAAAGCAGCATACCCTTTGTCAGAACTTTGGTTAAAATCCTTAGATCAGCTGGATATTGTTTACTTAAACTTTTATAACAATATAGGTACTTTCTGTAATGGAGTTCAGTTTCGTCCCATTAGCAGCCGTTTATATATCAGGCTAATGGCTGTTGGGTTTGTTTTGTTATTGTTTCATAATAAATGTGTGTTCAGTAACGTTATAATTGGTATATTCAGTATCTGTGAGTATTGTTTGTTTGTTAAAAAATGGGGCAATTCGTTGAAGAATACTTCTAGGTTGCGATTTAGATGATAGTTTTTAGGGTTCCGGACCTTAATGGTAAAAACGGAATCTTTATTGTCCGTCCGTCTGTCTGTCACAGCTGATTATCTCAGCAACTAATGATCCTATCTGATTATATCCATCTAACATTGTCGGTCGAAACTGAAACGGTACGTGATAAATCCCGTATTTATAATAATAATTGATCCCATTATCTTGAATTTTTATAAATAATAAATAATATTGACCTTCTTCTATGGCATGTAAGAAAATTTAAAAAGTTTTTTATTTTGATAGCCAAAGGAGCCAAAATGATGGGGGTCAAAATTTCAAAATAGGGTTACTAGGCAAGTGGGTTATTATATCAAAGAGATTGATTTACATGTTCCAAACATATTTTTTTTGTTTTGTTCAGTTTTCGAGTTATTATGAAAAATTACGACAAAAATACCTTATCTTCAAAGTTTGAAAAGTAAAGCATCTGGAATTCATATTATTATTATATATGCAAAATATACAGGAAAATTATAAGGAAGTCTCAATCAAGAACACTTTTTTAGATTATACATAACTAGATTCGCGCACTGAGGCTCGGAACCCTCAGTGTGCGAGTCGTACTCGTATTTGACCTCTTGTTTTATTGGGTGATGGTACAGCACAAGTCCATGGTCCCCTAATGTTATGTGGCAACCATCATCAATACCCTTCACTGCATTGCTGTGTCCCGTCACTAACTGGTACGTAGCAATGCGAGTATTCTTCTTGTCTGAAATAAGACTAACCGCCCTCCATAACTCATCATAACTTTTTGTTAGTTTGAACTTGTAATTCACCACTAAGCGCTAAGCTCTTAGAAACTGAAGGATTTTCTTAGGAATTATAACATATAATTTCTCAGAGCTAAGAAAAAATTTGGCCAGATGAATGCTACGTTTGCGCATTAGTATAGAATAGAATAGAATAGAATAATCATTTATTTGGCACACACAAAATGACACATGAAACAATAATAAGGAACAGTTGAATCCATTAAGACAGTTCGACTCATGTGTCTGCGTACCAAAATGGTGTTCAGCTCAGCATAATGTTGGATGTTGTGCATCCAACGCTGATTTTCAGCTGAAACCGGGAGCAAAAGATAGTGCAGCAGCGACGAAGTAAAATAAAAATAAATAAAGAAGTGAATAAATAAAAGAAATAATTAGTGGAGCACACTCGTATAACATACAGGCGATTTTAGGTTTGTGTATCGCATAGCCCTAGTTTGAACATGTACTTGTTAAGCCGACATTGTCCAGTTGGGGCTCTGATTCACAGAAATATAGTCCAGACCTCTAGGATTCCTTTTATCGTGGAAGCCTAGATCCAGAACAAAATATTTACAGATTAATTACGAACAATAGGAGTGATAGAAAATAAAAGACGCGTAGTTTAAGGGTGTTGTTCAAAGCGGCCTAAGTGATTTCATGAGTTTCTATTTACTTTAATTACCTAACAAATTGTTAGAAAACTTGCTTCAAAGTTCAAGCAATATTTGATCTAACTCGATAACCAAGTTAGCACTTTGTTTGGGAACATAACACGACGTGCTTATTCCATTATTGGGTGAATCTCAATTCTGCTTCTGTATTCAAAAGATAACATCAGAATTCAATGAACTGTCACATGACACGTTACGTCATGGGTGGAATATCATACAACTCATTGACTGCCAATGGAATACAGGTCGTATTGTTATAACATAAGTTATATAGTCATCTGATGGTCGAAGTTCTAAAGACCGAAACATGTCAATCGCTCATTTCGAGGCCTTTTTACGTTAAGTAGATATTACATTGTGAAGCTAAGCGGTTCTGTCTTCGGAGATAAATGGAAAAGTGGCCTCATACATAGAGTATCACCTAACTTCACTTTGAAGTTCACATATCAAGTGACGTCACACATTGGTATTGTGGCTAGAGTTTTAAACGCATTCAAATATGTTTGTTTGTAATAAATTGTGAAATAATATTGTACTTTCTTGTTTTTTCTTGTAAATCGCAGGACGGACGTAGAGTTCGAAATTTTAAATTGTAAGGACTACGAGTAGAACATTTTGACGATCTCCTGGCGCAGTGGGCGAATAGCCGACTGAGACGCAGGGGATTGCGGGTTCGACTCCCAATGCGGAACAAATGTTTGCATGATCTACAGATAGTTGTTCCGGATCTGGTTGTTTCTCTTAATTTATAAGAATGTATTTACAAAAAAAAAATGTAAGTACTAGCTGTTGCGTAAAGCTAAACGCGCTGTTGCAACTTGACTTGACATCCCATTTTTATCCCATAGGTATTGATTTATGGGATAAAAATAGCCTATGTGTTAATCCAGTTTATAATCTACGTACGCACAAAACTATATCAAAATCGGTTAAACCATTACGACGTGATTGAGAAACAAACAATCAAACAAATAAATAAACAAACATCCAAACTTTCGCATTTATAATATTAGTGTGATTCTCTCAGTTATCTGATTCCCTTATAACAATCTCAGCTTAGTTTAGGGATAGATAGCGCTGTGTGAAATGTCCAGCAATATTTATATTACACCTACTTGCTGACCCCGCGAACTTCGTACCGCCTTAGAATCAATAAATTTTGTGTTGCTAAGCTGAGATAGGGGTTGGTGGTAGAGGGGTGAAAATTTATGGTTGTATGTAGGTATTTTGTATTGCCAAATCATAATAAAACAAAAATAAAAAATTTTGTCCAAAAAAAAAATTATAATTTGGAGTGGACCACCCTTATCACATAGGGGTATGAAAATAGTTTATGTCCTATTCTCAAACCTACCAAATATGCACAAAACATTTCATAAGAATCAGTCAAGCGGTTTCGGAGGAGTTTTGTTACAAACACTGTGACACAAGAATTTTATATATTAAGTTTTAAATATTAAATCTATAGTTTCTGATTGTTTATTGCAAAAACTATAATTTAAAAGAATTTTCAGAACGTTACAAGTACCAGAGTAGATAATGCTTCAAAAAAAGATCCATCAAAAAATACATTTTATTAACAGAAAGAATATACATCTAATTATTAATATTTCATTAAAAATAATTAAAAATAATAGAATCATTTAAAGATTATTAAACTTTCGTGATTTATTTCAATTATTATTTATTATGTTGTACATTGCCGGTCGAAACACCGATAAGACGGCACGTGATAAATCCCTTATTTATAATAATCATTTAAAGATCGTGCAAATGACCCAAAGGTACTCAATCTAACTAATACCAATAATAATATTAACAAATACTACCATAAAATGTAATTTACATCTGTTTAAACCCCGTTTATCTTCAACAACGTTCGGAATTAATCGCGTTATTGTATAGAAGTGCTAACTAACACCTATTGTACTGATTATGTAACAAGACTAAGTTATAAAGTGGGTTTCTGCAGCACCGGAGCTTCAAGTAAAGCCTTGGTTTCTAAGAAGTTGTGGCGTACTTTTACTAGCTAATACATGTCATGATGTAACATGACTACTCTGAACCTTAAAGGGTGAAAGTAATAATCAATGTGAACAACAACGAGAACCTTTCTGCCCCAACGGCCGTCAGTTCTTCGAGCTATGTGAGCTCTTGAAATCTATGGGGGAGGCCTATGTTCAGCAGTGTACGCCCCTTTGCTAATATGATGATGATGTAGAATTTTCTGCTATTATACAAGACTAGCTAATATTCGCGACTTCGTACGCGTTACACTTCTAAATGTGTAGGCAACCTAGAAATAAAGCTAAATCCGCCGTTGCAACTTGACTTGACACCCCATTTTTATCCCATGGGATAAAAAGTAGCTTATGTGGTAATCCAGGTTATAATCTACGTATATACCAAATTTAATCGAAATCGGTTTCGCCGTTACGACGTGATTGAGTAACAAACAAATAAATAAACAAACATCCAAAATTACACATTTATCATATGAGTGTAATGTAAAAAAATTGCACAACACAATACACACTAAATAAAACTTCTAAAACAAACTAAAAGAAAGTTATTTTCTTCTGAGCAAAATAAACATAAATAAATAAATATTGTTGGACATTTCACACAGCGCCATCTACACCCAAACTAAACAGAGCTTGTACTATGGGAACCAGATAACTGATAGAAAACTTATATACTTTTTTTTTTAAATACATGCTTATAATATATAGAAAAAACACCCAGACTCACAAAAAATATCTGTAGATCATGTAAATATTTGTTCCGCAGTAGGAATCCGCTACCCCCTGCGTCTCAGCCGGCTGCACCAGGAGGTCGTCAAAATGTTCTACTCGTAGTCCTTACAATTTCAAATGTCGAACTCTACGTCCCTATGAGGCCGTGTCCTAAAAGTGCATAAAACCTTAAAATGAGGTAGTACGGTGACTTTCGAGACATTCCAATTTTAAAGAGTATTTGCTTATGTTATAAGTGAGTTCAACCTTTTTTAAATAAAATCGGATTGAGTTTTCAAACATGTGTCAAAATAAAATGTAATTTAAATCAAAACCACTAAGGAGTATTGATATTAACTTCGAAGCAAATCACCGCCAAAATAACTTTCTACCCCTCTTTAACCCCGTTAGGGGATGAATGTCAATAAAATACAATACACGTCTTCATCAATTCTGTTAAAAAAGGTTTATGCAAAAATTAAGTAGATTGGACCAAGGAATCACGTCGTCCCATACAAACTTTACTCCCCTTTTTCTTTTACAAAAATCTTTTTTATCGGATGCCTACGTTATACAAAAAATACACGCTCCAAGTTACAGGTCTCTACGATCAGCAGTTTAGGCTGTGCATTTATCCGTCAATCAGTCATTCAGGACAAAGCATTTTATATGTATTGATTAAATTTAATGGTAGAATGCAATAAATGCTCAAATGGTCTTGGGCAGGAAACTTGACAAGACGTGGTGATGAATGGTGGCCGAGGGATGGCTGTAGAAGGGAAGGACGTCTGGCAGCGAGATGGGTGGACGACATCGTTAGAGTCGCGGACCGTCAATGGATGAGACTAGCGCAGGATCGTGGCGGATGGCACAAACTTATGGAGGCCTATACCCAGCAGTGGATGAAGTCGGGCTATGGATGATGACACAAGATGAATTTGAAACAGTTTATAAATATTCGGATACTACTCGTAATCTAGAATGATAATCTATTAATTCATCATTTGTAAAAAAACCCCTCTATTCCATACATACCGCACTGCCTAAAGATTTCGCATGTATAGGGTGGATTTTCAACTTCAATATTGATTTTTTTTTTATTTATGGGGCAATATGCCTGTAATAACAATAAATACTCGTATTTAAATTATTAAAATACAGAAGAAACAGTTGAATTATCTAAAGACCGTTGCAAACGAGCTCAACTGCTCCAGATCACTACCAGGTGAAAGTGTCCCCAAGACACTGGCTGAATTGAAATAAAATATCTACATAGTTCTAGATTATGGGCGTGGATTATTACGGTCTCCATAAATAACGGTAATTTTCTAACTAGAAAACAAACATTAAAGTTGTATTGGATACCGAGTATGAGTTCTCATTTGTTCTCATCTCGCCTTTGGAAAGATAGGACCTTGGTAACGAGGCAGGGGTAACTTTGAGCGATGCTGTTTGGTTCTTCGAAGCACGAACTACCTTTGCAAGTCGATTAGGTTTAGGCTTTATTCACATTTTGTATGCTGGAAAAATAAATTAGCTTATAAATCACGTCTGACTTTTTTTCATGGCAAGACTAGAATTATTTTGGTATTTCTATTATTATACATCTATATATTTATTTTTTTAAATTTAAACCACATTTTGAAAGAAACCTTTACGCTTTACACAAAAAACACTAGACTTTATTACGGGATCCTTCAATATGGGCGTTTTAAATTTTTTAAGAGGTTGGTAAGATCAACCTTTGTAATGACTTTTTTGTGCTGTTTATTGAAAAAAACCTATGACTTTATCCATTTAATAAAATATAAATCATATAAAATAAAATTCAAAACGATTGGCCAGGCCTCTTCAAAAATTATTTGTACTAAAAACGGGATATTTACCTTGATTTGTGAGTTTTTGAGTAATCCGATATTTCGATGCAGTTGCATGTGACCTGATCACGGGTAAACTGAAGTCTTTGCGAGTGGGTAGTTAACAGATACAACGATCTATTATACATATAAATAAACAAATATTGCTGAATATTTCACACAGCGCTATCTAGCCTCAAACTAAGCAGAGCTTGTACTATGGGAACCAGATAACTGATAGAATACTTACATAC
Organism: Philereme transversata; assembly: GCA_963924445.1. Taxonomy (NCBI): domain Eukaryota; kingdom Metazoa; phylum Arthropoda; class Insecta; order Lepidoptera; family Geometridae; genus Philereme; species Philereme transversata. The sequence continues at coordinate 12,047,884 of OZ004338.1, read as the reverse complement.
ATTTTTTTTTGTAAATACTTACTTACTATAGTGAAACGACCAGACCCGGAACAAATATCTGTACATATCGTCGCGGGCAACTCCTGGATGCGCGCAGCACAGGACCGAGAAGGGTGGCGTTTACAAAAGGGAGGCCTACACCCAGCAGTAGATACTTATGGACTGTTGATGATGATGATAATAACGATCTACCCTCTTTCTCAGTCTCTTGCTAGGAATGAATTCATAATCATAATAATTTCAAAAGTTATATCGAACAAAAATTAACTGACGTAACTGTAACTGTAATATAATGAAAATTGACTGTTTTAAGTTTGTGATTTTTGTTTAATGTTTTGTGAGCGTGATAGCTGATAATGATGATGTTTTAAACTCGAGCGTACCTGTGATTTGAAGCTCTTCTCAAATTTCATAGAAGCTAGACGAATTTTAAGCACGAATTTAACGAAAACTATGAAAGTTGGAGTCTAAACTATCATGGGCATAAAGTTGGATCACTTTGAAAACTCATTTGATATTCAAAATCTTGTGTAGGCAAGCTTACCTACTCTCTCGTTTAATGAGAAGTAACTTCGTTATTCATTTCTGAGCTAACCTAATTTTGTCTTTCAATATTCTATTTCAACTTTAAGATAAAGAAATACAAGTAATTTATTTGACTCACACACCACAGTAGACACATTACGCAGAGCACAGATTTCATAAAATGTATCAGGTCACTACATAGAAAAATACCGTTTAATTAAATTAAAAATAAATATCTGAGGGTAGACCATGCAAACATTTGTCCCGCAGCGAGAGTCGAATCCGCAATTCCCTGCGTCTCAGCCGGCTATTCGCCCACTGCACCACAGAAGTCGTTAACTTATATTATTTATTAATAAAGAGGTAAGGTAAGATTTGTAGGGTAATCTCAGAAACTACTTTACCGAATCTAAAAATGATATCACAGAAGATATTTACAATATCTCTAAGAGGGAATAAAGCCTTATTTTCTTATTATAACATGGTCTTATTATAGCAGACGTACCGAGAAGTAACATCCATACCTGGTTGGCATACTACCTTGCCGTACCAAATGATTTGGTTCAACTTTTTTTGTTAGCACAATCTCGGAGTCTTCAAACCCAGAGTGAACAGGTTCTTTTTAGATAAGCGTGCTTCATCTTCGATCACACCATCACTTACCATCAGATGAGATAGTGGTAGCGCTTAGCTATCATCAATAAAAAAAGGTAAACTCTGTGCAAAGCCGGGGTAGGTCAACTAGTTTTTAATATTTTATGTTGTAACTACATATGTTTATAACATTAAATGTTTTTTACACCACCTGCTCGACAATGTCAAATTATGTCATGTAAACGTCAGCGAAAGCAGGTTGTTAAATCTCTTCGGCTGAGCCGTGAGTGAAGTCGTATTGAATTTCATTATGCCCTCGTGAGCATAATGTATTTGAATTTGGAACTCATCTGTATTAAAATTTAAACCAAAGAGATCCTCACAGTAAGAACTGAATCGTAAATCGAACTAACTTCTACACAGAAAGCACCAACCTAGATTTGATTTTTATTGTCTCGCAGAAAGTGTGAAAAGTAGAGTATTCTCCTCGTGGGTAAATCTGTCTGCATTTTGGGTTATATTCCTCTCTGCACTCAGGATTATAGTTAACTCTAGAATCCTTCATTAATTTTAGGATTCAATATAGCGCCCGTAACGCAAAACACTGCTTTATCCCCTCGTTTAATAATCTACTATTATCATAATTTATCAATGAATGAAATATCGTTATTTACGTGTGTTTGTAAAAGGAGTGGCTAGTTAGTTTCTAATGCGTCACCCTAGCAATACCTAATTGGCACAACTCAAATGTAATTACGAAACAGAACTGCAAAGTCATTAGTTCGAATCCCTGAACGAATTATCGCAATTTCGTGCCTTTTAAAAGAAATTGGGACGTTAATTTACATTTGGTACTTCTGTGACAGTCATTTTGAAGTAGCTAGCTCACTCTATACTTGTAATATATTCTGGGTTAAGGTGATTTTCACGTGTGTCTAATATTATATTAATCTTCGTAATCATGTGTATTGAGTCATAAATATTAAAAAAAAATCCATGTATGATCTTATATCGATGAAGTAGTCGAATAAGCGTGTTCCAAATAACCAATTACGTTTTATTTGAAGAAATGTATAAAAACTTGCTTCAATACTTATAATTTAACTTCAGTATTTAAGGTAACTTCTCTTCTGTGTCCTGTTTGTTCTTACCACCCCGTATATTATAAGCTTGCGCCCGTGGCTTCGCACGCTTAATCTGATAACAAAGAGTAGCCTATGTTTCAGTATAGGTCTTATTGATGCGACGAGATTGAGTAATAAACATACAATCAAACTTTCGCATTCATTATATTATGTGTGATTTCCAACCCGTACACGATCAATTGAGAAATCACATTTAGATTCATCTAAAATCAGAATTGACCACATAAAATAAATCGTTCATAGGTGACGGTAAGCTAGGCCGTTTGCTCGTCAACACAGTGCCGTAAAAAGGCATTTAAAAATTACTGCAGACTAAAAAAAATGGTAAGGTGATACCCTATCAATAATACATTCTTTTGGACAGTGGTGTAAGAATCTTTAAAATTTGAGATCTCCGCAGCGCAGTAGGCTGAGACTAGCTGGCAGAGACGCAGGAGTTTGTGGGCTTGATTCCCGCCGCAGATCAAATGTTTGCATGATCTTCGGATATTTGTTCTGGGTCTGGCTATTTATCTGTATTATTATAAATTTGTATTTCCAAAAAAACTCTATAAGTATTATATCAGCTACCTGGCTCCTATAGTAAAAGCTACGCTTAGTTTAAGGCTAGATAGGGCTGTTTGAAATGTCCTGTAATATTTATTAATAATTACACAAAAAAATCTGCTCATTTGTTTTCCAAAGAAATGAGGAGTAGACATTTGCATAGCAGTGAGACAAGAAAGGCTAGATATAAAAAAAATGTTTTACAAATGTATCAACTGACGGAGCCGTTCAAAACAAGCTGTGTTTTTTTCATTTGTATAATTGAATGTTTTATTTCCCGCTTTGTTGTCACGTAATGTAAGGCGCGGCGATCCCGAAGGTTTTTAGCCTAATGTTTTACTGTTTCCAAAAAAGGTTCTCACGTTTTGCCATGACACATGTTGCTATTGCCTTAATTGTTTTGAGTGTTTAGTACTCTACGGGATTTACCACGTACCGTTTTATTGGTTTATGTGGGTGATTGCGATCCGCTCCGCAGTGCGGTTCGCCTCGCACTGATGAAGGTTTAATTCGTGAAATTGGACCGAACGAATTGAACCGAAACATTTTCAGTTTTAACACCAAAAAAACGGTACGTGATAAATCCCGTATTTATAATATTGATTGAAATAAGTGACGTAACTTTTCTAACTAAAATTTAGTAACCTTTTTTTTGTTTTGGTTGTCATCATCATATCTGTCACAGACTGTCCACTGCTGGTCTCAGCCATATATTTCCAGAGCCACCTATCTTGTGCAGCCTGCATCCAAGGCCTCCCATCTTATATCTTAAGTTGCCTTTTTTGTGGTTGGCTGTTCTACTCTGCACTTTCCAGTGAGTGATCTCCACTCAATAATCTTTTTATTTAGAAACTTTTGTGTTTTATTTCAAACATTATTTTAAATACGGGATTTATCACGTACCGCTTTATCGGTACCCTGATGAAGGTTCATTAATTGAATCGAAACATTGTCGGTCGAAACATCGATAAAACGGTACGTGATAAATTCCGTATTTATAATAATGTTTGTAAATCTTTCTGTCCCAGCGAGCGTCCGTTCAATGTATGCCACTGCCATTTTAGCTTGCTAATTCTATGCCAGTGACTATGGTTTATTAGATCGCCTCATTTCTGATTCGATTTCGTACAAAAACGCAGAGCCTCTCCATAACATGATGAGCTCAATGGGCCTCGTAAGAAGGCTTAAACAAAAAAAAACTATTAAGCTTTCTTTTGAGGTCCATAGTGAGGAATCACGTTTATTTGTGTGTATCATCATTTTGTTTTCGGAAATTAAAACTGTCAAATTTATAAAAGGATAGTCAGAGGCGAGTTCAAACGATTGTCGATTATTAGAATACTATATAATATATATAACACTAGTGGTTCGCCCCGAACTGAGATCTCGCGAGTCTCACAAAATAAGTATTATTCTTAGGGCGATTTGCACAACGATGCCTAAACGTATTTAGTGGCTAAATATGATTTAAGGCATTGTTAAATCATACAAATACGTCAAACTTAAACATGTTTAGTCGATAAATACGTTTAGTGATCTATGTGCATGCCGGCCTTAATCTTTAACTAATAAATTAGTGCCACAAAATACATAACCAACCTACTTGACCTACAGTTTCTTTCAAATTAGAGTTAACGGGGGTTCTTGTTAATTGGTTATTGTTTTTTGGGGTACAAAGGGCAGTAATTCTGGATTTCAAACTTTTGCCTATATTTGTGTTACTATAGTTTAGCTGGTGTACCTTGTGAATTTGTCAAAGTTTTGTTTTTATTATGGCTAATAACTCAAAAACTACAAACACTAAACTAAAAATAAAAAAGGGGTTCAAATCTTCTAATAAAGATCTTTCATTTGACGTCCTATTTGACCTAATAGTCTCATTTTAATATTTTTTTACCCCCCTTGAACCCCAATATCTCAACAACCCCCCCCAATATTTTTAGCTTATTTAGTCACACCAAAATTGTGCCACCACTAGCTACCTATGTATCAAATTTCATGATGATCGGATCAACGCTTCGAAAGTTATCCTCGGACAAACAAACCTACATACATACATACAACGCCGATTTGCCCAAGTTGATTTGGAGAGCTCGCTTCGCTCGATCGATAATGTATAATATAGCTGATGTAATTGAATTATAATTTTTGAATTTTTGGGTAAACCGGTTTTTTTATCCGCCTTATCAAGTTCCATAACCCTGTCATGTTAAGTTATGCCCAATACTATTATTAACTGGTTGCGATGTCTTTGTTAGAAGCAAAATCAACCAACAGAAGTTCAAAATTAATTTTATTATCTTATGCGGCCAGCCATAACGGCTGTTATGATAAACTAACAGCATTGTCTTGTTCAATATAATTTTGCAATCCATTGTATAAAATAGTCTACGTTTAGTCTGCATAGCGGTAGAAATGAGGTTTTAATCAGTAATATTATATTTTTTATTATTAATAACATGAAACTGATTTTTATTTCATTACATGTTAGAAAAACTTTACAATATAAATACAAATCTGTTTAAGTTTATTGCGCGCACGGAGGAGTGTGAGTTTTGGCACAGTTGAAGCCTACACCATCTGTACAATATTAGTTACTTTATAAGTTACTTAACAACATAACAACAAAATGTAACATTAAAAAAATTAATACCTATATTCTGGCAAATAAACGTTCTGATTTCTGATTTACATGGAGAAGAAGGGGCGATGTCTAAAGATATGCAAAAACAAAATAGGATCTAATTTTGACCACTGTGCACTAGGACCAATTAACACGTTTGTTTTAGGTCAAATCATTCTAATAAATACGGGTATACGAGTAAATCTAAAGGCATAATTAAACAAATTGTCACTTAGCGGTGTGTTGTAGTTAACGTTAAGGCTGCTAAAATGATAGTTTTATGTAGTTAGAAACACTGAAAAGGTATTTCTAACTACAATAAAATATTAACTGATTGATTGAAATTTTTTTATTGCACAAAAATACATAGATCTGTACACAATAATAATAATAATATAATATATTCATTGATTTTGTATATGTACGTACATAGGCGAATGCAAGCATTCTCTTCTAGTTAACCTTTGAGTATGCGTAATATTATTAGGCATGTAATGTTAGCATGTAATATAATGGTAGATCCATTTGTATCGCAATGAAATTAACGTCTAAAAGCGCTCGTTGTGCAGGTAACTTAGTTTTAATATATCACCTAAGTTAAGCAACGATATAAGTAGTATACTTATATGGTGACCTATAGTGGTATTTTCATCAAAGCACTTACGTGCTTCGAAAAACAGGTTCTGATGTTAGTCTCGGCTCGCTATGTCATGTTGGAGACCTTCGGGCGTTTCACAGTGGTAAAAAGAGGTACATCGAGTCCACCCTTTTGTTTTTATAGATCTCAATTGGATTGTTAACTTACTCTATGAAGGGAATTTGTAAGATGCGTAGTGTTATGCCGAGGCTGTTACACAATAGGAAATAGTCGAAATTTCTCGATAGCTCTCGACTTACCTGCTGTGTCACGGAATACGTAATACTTGGTATGGAATATACCTGCATGCTGTGTTTTTGTCTGCGGTTGCGCAGAATGGGGAGTGGTCATTCTGTCAAAACACCGACCCTTTCTGGAACGTTCGAGATCGTTCTAGTGTAATGAATCGTGCTCGATATAAATAGGCCGGAGAGATGGCCGGACAGGTAGTCTGGATTTGGCTATACGTGCGAACATTTCGGTGACTTTAAGTGGTGCAACAGTAGTGTGAATTAGTATGTTGTGATTACGTGTGACCAAGTTCGTGTATTCATCGTTTAGTGTTGAATAAAAGTGTTATTTTGGTTAGATCGATTCTCATTATTTTACCCCGAACCCTCAGCTTGTAACAGTAGTTTATAAGCCACTAGGATTACTTAAACATTTCCACAACAAAATTTGGCCACTCAATTATCTTCTTGCTCAACACATCACACATCTATTGAACATTTATGTAATGTAATGTAAAATTAATTATGTCTTATCCAAATTTGCGGTTTCTAGTTTTAGTATAATTAAATTTTAATGCATGCTATAATTTTTTATAGTATTCACATATTTGATTTCAATCTAGATCTAAAATTGTATGTTTGGTTTAATTAGTGCCATGTGGATTGTTATCTGTTTTGTGGAATCACACTAATAATTATAAATGCGAAAGTTTGGATGTTTGTTTATTTATTTGTTTGTTTGTTACTCATTAACGTTGAAACATCTGAACCGATTTCGATGAAATTTGGTATGTCCGTAGATTATAACCTGGATTACCACATTACTTTACTTACTTTGTACCCCATATTTGGATTACTTTGTATCCCATAAATCAGTTTCTATGGGAGAAAAATGGGATGTCAAAGTTTATATATATATTTTTACGCCCCAGAACAACGCGGGTGAAGCCGCTGGCAACAGTGAGTAATAAATAAAATAAAGCAATGATCCTCTCTCTCACTCTCCGTGCAAAGATTGTCTAGAAGAGATAGCTTTGTTAAGCGATAATAACGCCCATTATGCTTACATTTATTTGTTTTTTATTTCTTTTTAAACTTTTGTTATGTCTAGCTTGTTAATTATAATACTGTTCATTTATTCATTCATTCACAATGCAGACTTAGCATATTCGAACTAACTTCCTTGAGACAGTTCCAACCAATTCAGCTGTAAAGTATCTTATCGTTTATTTTGCAATACCTTTTACAGAATTTAATTTAGCAAATTCTCATTATTTATGCGCATTAAGCCTTTGCCAAACACTGCGGCTACGGGCAGTGACGGCACGGTTTATAACGTCACACAGTAACCGCAGCCAAACAAAGTGCGACTGGACGTTGTGGATAACCACAAGTTCCTGATTACAGTAGAAAATGGTTAGGCGATGCTTAGGCTTCGAATGAAAATACGGTATCAAAAATCATAGCAAAACATTTAGGTTCTCACCACAAAAAAAAATTAAACACTGTTTAGCGCATGTTTAAAAAATTGGAACGGATTTTTTTAAACATGCGTTAACCCTAGAGTGGTCGCGTGGACACTTACGGAATTGTAAAATTCTCAAAAACCGCTAACGTAAATTACGAGCGCTTCTAGGTACTTTAAGTTAAATAATTGGCAAACGCACTCTGCTGCGCGCGAGACTTTCTTGGTATTATCCAGATAGAAACCACAGCCACAACGTCACCAATTCACAGACACTAATTCGATCCATAAGTCGCTGCCACGACTGCGGAAGAAGCCGCAATAAAACCACTCGAAAACTATGCAGCACGTGCAAAAAGTGTATTTGTGGCGATCGTTCGAAGGTTCAATGCCTGTCTTGTTTAGAAAACACTAATTAGTATTAAGTATTTTGTGATCTTTATCATACCAAACTATGTGATTTTTTGTGCCATTTTAGAGGTTTTTTTTTTGTTTTGTTGATTTTTTATACTCAGAGGTTGTGAGTCGTTTTTATTGATTACTTTTAACACAACAATACTTCAATAACACTATTACAATAAGAATTAAACATAGTTGAAGCTCAAATGTATTTATATTTGAATTTATAAATGGTACACAATAGTACTCCACGCGACCAATCAGGTCAGGTTTTAGTACGCGACCACTGTAGGGTTAAACCAGTTGTTTAACTTTTTTATGGTAACAAGATTAATCTCTATTATTTGTTATGTTTTGTGCAGAACAAATTTATTTGGCAAAAGTTTGTGGCATCGTAGTTCTCTAACGGATGGACCAATTCGGAAGCGTTTTTTTAATATCTCTATTAACAAAAACGCGTTTATTTAACTCGGGTGTATCTTAGCTATGTCTAATTTTAAGCCCTGACGCAAAAAGACGGGGTTATGGTTTTTAATTTTTAATTTATGCTCTTCACTAATACTAATCTAAAGATCGTTCGCAACGGTATTTATGTTATTCTACTGTTTAATTGATCGAGCGAAGCGAGATCTCTAAATCAACTTGGGCAAATCGGCGTTGTATGTATGTATGTTTGTCCGAGGATAACTTTCGAAGCATTGATCCGATCATTTGTATACATAGATAGGTAGTGATGGCACAATTTTGGTGTGACTAAATGAGCTAAAAATATTGAGAGGTTGTTTAGATATTGGGGTTAAAGAGGGGTAAAAAAAATGAAAAAAAGACTATTAGGTCAAGTGAGACGTCAAATGAAAGTTCTTCATTGGTACATTTCGACCCCGTCTTTATTTTTAGTAAAGTTTCTGTAGTTTTTGAGTAATTAGCCATAATAAAAACTAAATTTTGACAATATTCACAGGGTACACCAGTGACACCACAGTATTGTAATTTGGTAGGCGTAGGTATAGCTTAAGTATTACAAATATAGGCAAACGTCTGAAATCTAGAATAACTGCAATTTGTACCCCAAAAAAGAGTAACCAATTAACATGAACTCCCGTTACCTGTAATTTTAATGAAACTGTAGGTCAAGTTAAAAGGTCATTTATATTTCGTGGCAATATTTTTATAGTCAAAGATTACGAATAATATTTTTTTGTTTTTATGGGAGACTCGCGAGATCTCAGTTCGGGGCGAACCACTAGTTTGTATTTTCTAATGAGATATGAAAATAATTGTATACCCAAAGATTGTCTGGAAGAGATTGCTCTTAGCGATAAGGTATTATATTGTCGCTTTAGTATTAGTTTAGTATTATATTGTTTCTGTGTAGTGATTATAATAAAAAATTATCTTATCTTATCTCCTACTTGTACAAGTTATTTCATTTCCTCGAATTAATACAGCAAAGTAAACACACTTTCTGTAAATGTTCATTATGATAATATTGAAAAAAGTTTCCAAGAGTCCCGAAGGCCAAACCCTTTTAACTTTATTTATCAGAAATGGAACACGAGCCGACTCGGGAATACTTCGTTTTACATGACACTTCGTTTTTAGGTTCCGTACCAAAATGGTAAAAAAAAACCCCTTGAGGAGCAACTTTATTCAGTCTGTCCGTCCATCGTTACTTATTATCTCAGCAACTGATAAGATAACATTTAGTGTAAGTAAAAAAAATATTTTCATTTTGATTAAGGTCCAATGCATTATCAATTATCATATACTATCGATCATATACGATGATCTCCGTGGCGCAGTTTATCGGCTAAGACGCAGGTAGCGGGTTCAATTTCTGGAACAAATTAACAAATGTTTGCATGATCTACAGATATTTGTTCCGGGTCTGGATGTCTTTCTATTTAAGTATAAGAAACGTATGTATTTACAAAAAAAAATGTAGGTGCATAAGTATTCTATCAGTTATCTGGCTCCCATAGTACAAGCTCTGCTTAGTTTGGGGAAAAAGTTTAATTTGCATATGTCAGAACAGTCGTGTCTTTTTTGGAATTATGCTGAATGTCAAAAAAAATATCAATCTCTTATCACAAAACGATAAATTATAATTGTTGCAAAAATGCAAGACATATGGCCAGGCGCGGTGACGACAGGTGGAGCAGGGTGCTGACTGAGTGGTGGCCCCGAGATGGAACCAGGAAGGCAGGTCATCCGCCAGCAAGATGCGTCGACAACATAATAAAAATCGCATGTCGTACGTGGGTTAGAACAGCGCAGGACCAGGACAGAGGCGAATGGCGACAACGAAGTGAGGGGAGAAGGGTTGATGATGTTGCAAAGACTACAGGAAATGTAGACATATTTCTCTAACCATACCATTTTTTTTAATCACTTCTCTTCTCTTCTTTTTTTCTTATCTGATTTCTGAGTATATCGCACACATAACTTTATCCCGCTGCTTTATGATAAACTAGGTACGGAACCCTCGCACGCGAATCGTACTTGCACTTGACCGGTTACGTTTCTACTGTCCGCCCACAGAAGAGCTTTTTGTTGAAATATTTGCGTTGATCTTGTCCCCTCTTTTCAACACGTTTATCGATGAAATGAAAATATGCATTGAAGTACGCTGCGTGTTTTTTCTGTTTAACGGCGATACGAAATATTTGCTTCTCCTATCTTAAAGGAAACGTTTATTTGAAAATGTGTATGAAATTACCTTTGAGAATCGAGATTAAAACTGTTTTTAGGGTTCCGTACCCAAAGGGTAAAACGGGACCCTATTACTAAGACTCCGCTGTCTGTCTGTCCGTCTGTCACCAGGCTGTATCTCATGAACCGTGATAGTCAGACAGTTGAAATTTTCACAGATGATGTATTTCTGTTGCCGCCCATACAACAAATACTATAAACAGAATAAAATAAATATTTAAGGGGGCTCCTATACACCAAACGTAATTTTTTTGCTCGTTTTTACTCGATATTGATAACGGCAACAGGTAGATGCTTGAAATAATCACAGAATATTTAGTTATCTATTCATTTTAAAAATAAATAATAAATTAAATAAAAAAAATATTTAAGGGGGTTCCCATACAACAAATATGATTTTTGCCGTTTTTATAGATAATGGTACCAAAACCTTTCGTGCGCGAGTCCGACTCGCACTTGGCCGGTTTTATTTTATGACTGCTCTGAAAGTTGGTAAATTTTAACTAGATACCGGTTTCGTAAAGCAATTTACGGGCAAAGTAAATTTGAAAATAGAATAAAGCTCATTGCATGTGTAATAAACAAAAATGAAATGCAATCTCCAAGACAAATAATTACCTTTTTCTATTTAAAAATGAAAGAGGCCACAGGACACAGTTGTGAACAAATAAAACAATGGACAACGGAAACGCAATTCTAATGTCCAGGATTATTTATATATTTTTTGATCTAATCTAAAGATTTTGATTAAATTTGGTATATAGTGAGATGATCTGGATTAAGACATAGTCTAATTTTTAGAAGTTTTTATTTATCTTGCATCTGATTTTTACACCAATTAAACTGACTAATCTGATATTTGGAATATTTAATGTAATTTAGGTGACAATTTAATAATATGGTACCATGGAGATGGTCTCATGATGGAGACGGATGCTAGACAATGGAACTTTTGAGTTGATTAAAGTAGGCTGCTAGTGTTTGGGCTCATTTTGATCTTCTTGCGGTTCCGATTATGAATTTTAAGAAAGCTTCTTTTAAAAAAGTAATTTATTAGATTACTTATTACTAGCTGTTGCCCGCGACTTCGTACACGTTACACTACTAAATGTGTAGGTAACCTAGAAATAAAGCTAAACTCGCTGCTGAAACTTGACTTTACACCCCATTTTTATCCCATGAGACCTGATTTATGGGTCAAAAAGTTGCCTATGTGTTTATCCAGGTTTAATAAGGTGTTAATCTACGTACATACAAAATTCATCGAAATCGGTTTCGCCATTACGACGTGATTGAGTAATAAACAATCATCCAAATATCGCATTTATAATAATAGTGTGACGAGCCTCGCGTGCGAAGCTACGGGTTGAACCATGTAATAACTAATTAAAACCAAGGTGAAGCAATCAAAACTGAAAATTATGCCATTATAAACTATCTTCCATTATTCGTGGCCTCAATACCGATTGTGTCTCATTATTCATTCAATTATAATATACAATCCAATTAAAATAACACGATATTCAGGAATTCTCCCTAGAATGTAAATGTATACAAGTTATATACACTAATACTAGTTGCCACCCGCGGCTTCGCAAGCATGGTTTGTCAATAAAAACATTACCATCTTACCGCAGTCGAGTAAAAAGTTAGTAAAATGTATAAATTGAGACAGAACTGAAATCGGTCAAGACGTTTAGTCGTGAAAACAAACAAACAAATTATTTTCGATAGTTCTAAGATGATAATATATTATTATTAATATATTAATGATAATATATAATACTCTATATGAAAACGATAAGAAAAAAAAACATAAATGAACCGACACAAAATAAAAATAAAAGCACAAAAGAAGACGGTTAAATACCCATAGAACGTCTGGCTCGAAGAAGGTAAAAATAAACAGAGTGAAATGAGTAAGTATGTAAAAAAAATGCCGGAGATTACAAAGTATATGAATAGTTGCATGAATTAAATATATTATTATTACAAAAAGTTACTTTTCATTAACAAACCACACGCTAAGCCGCCGGCAGAACCGCGTTTATTTTAAGAGATATCCAAGTTCGAAGTTTATATTAAGGTACTAAATAAAATACTTAAAGTAATTCGCACTCAGGCAAAACACAGTAACTTACTTAAGCCCATTAATTTTACCTTTAAACTTAACAAAGCTTCCGTAAGATAACATTTAAATTAATGACGTTTCCTCGAAACAAACATCTGTTAACAAACATTAATTTAACAGGCAACTAATATTATCATAATCTTGCAGATGTACGAGTCATCATCACCATTATATCAGCTATTATCCTCCGTGGCGCAGTTGGCGAATAGCTGACTGGGTGGCTTGGGTGTTTTTTTATACATTATAAGTAAGTGTTTACAAAAATATATATTGTATTGTAAATATTATATAAAAGTATTGTATCAGTTATCTGTTTTGTTTGTTTAGTTTGGGGCTAACTAGTGCTGTGTGAAATATCCAGCATTATTTATTTATTATACGCCCCATCTAATCGCAACTAATTCGTAGACAAGTAACCGACATTTCCCAGAGGTTTAGCAAGCTGAAGTGGCAGTGGGCGGGGCACATAGCTCGTAGAACCGACGGCCGTTGGGGCAGAAAGATAAGTTGTTAACGTTTTATTAAATTACCACACAAACAAAAATAACGTACTTATCTAGATTAAATACCTTTGTTTTCAATTAAATTTATTTAATTTCTTGCGTCCCATTATTGTTAATATTTGAAAACAATGACCTTAATTAAATTGAATTGTATAAATGTTTTTAATAGACTAAGTATAATAACTCCATTTGCAAGCCAACTAATATGGTAAAACATGTAGATAGATAGATAATTCTTAATTGTTACACCAAATTACAAAAACTTAACCTAGAAAAGTTAAAAACTATTACGTCGTGGTACAATGGGCGGCCTTACCGCCTAAAGCGATCTCTTCCAGGCAACCTTTGGATGAACCTTACTAATATTTATCACCTGATGTTATGAAATTTACCCATGTTTGCGAATAAATAAATGATTTAAATTGCCAATATAATGATTATTATAATGAGGTATAACTTTTGAGTTTATTTTTGTTTTGATGTAGGGTTGGGGGGGGGGGGGGGGGGGGTAATGTTCGGAAATACGAAAATCATTCATGATAGAAAACTACACTATCGCTGATTGCTAGGCTTTATTTTATTTTGATAAAAATCCGTGTGAAGCCGGGCGTGTTAGCTATCTTTACATCTATCTATTGAGCCTTCAGCACCACCTGTTGGGTATAGGCCTCCTCTCTATGACGCCAGTCTAATCAGTCTTGAGCAAGTCTGATCCATTGCTGTCCAAGTTCCGCTACTAGATCGTCAGTCCATCATCCGCGATTTGTACTTATACCATCTTCGACTTTAGTTCGACGTCGAATCTCGACGTTTGATATACGATCGACGAGGTGGATTCCCAGTATGGCCCGTTCCATTGCTCTTTGAGCAACTCTGATGGTGTGTTTATGCTTCGTTGTGAGGGGCTATGTTTGAGATTCAGTATGGGCAGCACGCATTGGTTACTTTGCTCTTTAGGCATTGCGAGATATTAGAATTAAAGACAGCTTCCAGTTTTCCAAAGATAGCCCAACCCAGCTAGATTATTTTAGCTATTTCCTTCATTCGCGAGCCTTGGCCGAAGAGTATGTCCTAGATATGTGGACTCATCACTTGTATCCAAGCTGTGATCCACAGTGATGTTGAGTACCTACACTTGGCGGGTCAGTTAGTATTAAATAAAATATATAAAAGACCATTTATTTACCATAGATTTGAACAGTTTATCAAAAAAAAACTATTTGGTTATATCAATATTTGTACATGATTGTGTACTGAATATAAACAAGACCGGTCAAGCACGAGTCGCTCGCAAGAGTTTCGTGCCTACCTAGTTTATGTAAATTTAGCAGAGTCCTCTAGTTATGTGACTCAGAATCCATGTAATTTATTAAATTTCTAAAAATCTGTTAATGATTGTTTTATTTTTCCTATAATCTTTGTTTATATTTCTATCAATAATATTTATTTTTCACTTTGCAAACAGAGATAGGAGATGGTATTATTTTTCGATAGTATTCATCAT
Source organism: Philereme transversata (assembly GCA_963924445.1). Classification (NCBI taxonomy): domain Eukaryota; kingdom Metazoa; phylum Arthropoda; class Insecta; order Lepidoptera; family Geometridae; genus Philereme; species Philereme transversata. Next base: position 12,032,870 of record OZ004338.1, on the reverse strand, counting down.
AATTGCAAAACTACATAAAAAAATGATAAAATGGCAGCTATTCCTAATCTCAAAATAAATCAATAGAAAGAACAACAAAGAATAACAAGTCAATAGAAAGAAAGAAAGCAAGAAAAAAAAATATTGGACAAACACATGTTTTTGCAGATAACACTAATAAAATAACATAATTATAACACAATTTAAAATACAAAGGTTAGATTAGATAATTTATTTATAAACATTATCATTAAATATAAACATATAAAAGAATGTAGTTACACTTTTAAATCATAGGTACAATGGGCAGCCTTATCGCTAAAAGCGACTAGATACAAATAAAAGTACATGTAGGCAAGAAGTAGTATAGGTTTATCAGTCACTCACTCAGTCGTTCACAATCGCCTGTTTCCAATTTTACTAATAAGGTCCGGAACGACTTTTTCCTGCCTGTTTAAAAGGACGCAATGATTAATTTAACGTCAATTTAGTAGGTACTTGTAACCATCAAAAAGGAAGTGCTCTTAATATACAATCTCTATTATTTTTATGATTAACTTTTTTCTATTAGGAAGACAATATACTAAATTATTCATTTTCAAGCCAGAATTAAAAGTAACACAGTGTTTTACCTAAATAAATTACGTGATTTATTTCAATCATTATTATAAGTACGGGATTTATCATGTACCGTTTTATCGGTATTACGACCGATAATGATTTGGTTCAATTCGTGAACCTTCATTAGTGCGAGTACGATCCGCTTCGCACTGCGCCTCGCCTCGCACTACGCGCCGCAGCACTCTGCGCGAGTAGACAGACCCGATGGTGGGGGTTGATGTGAAATTCCCTGCGTCAACTGTTCATCGTGTTGAGAGGCTGCATCATCATTATTATCATCGCTGTTGTTCTCTTCGGTAGTCCTCGGTACAGGCAAACACGCGACGCTTACTATTGTTACGCCGAGGCTGTTAAACAATGGGTAATAATCGAAGTTTCTCGAGCGCTTTTGTCTGTCTTATTGTTTGCGGTTTCGCAGAAAGGGAAGTGGCCATTATGTCGAAACACTGACCCTTTCCTGGAACAATTGAGATCGTTCTCGAACAATCGAAATATGCGCGATATAAATAGGCCGGAGAGATGGCCGGAGAGTCAGTCTGGATTAAGCTATACGTGCGATCATTTCGGTGACTTTAAGTGGTGCAACAGTGGTGTGAATTAGTGTGTTGTGATTACGTGTGACCAAGTTCGTGTATTCATCGTTTAGTGCTGAATAAAAGTGTTATTTTGGTTAGATCGATTCCCATTATTTTATCCTGAACCCTCAGCTCGTAACAATTTGGTGTCAGAAGTGGGATAAAATAATGCCGGTTCTACCAAAGGATAACGTGGACGGTGTCAGGACGAGAGGTCAACGACAACAGGAAATGGATGAAAGGCGGTTTGGGGAGTCTCCGGTTCAAGAAGCTCGGCAGAGTCGTCAGCCGATGGAGATGGAATCAGGCGCCACTGAACCATTTGGAGTTTCATCATCATCATCCGTGGGCCAAGCTCCTGTGACAGGCAATCTTGCTGCTATTATGGCCATGCTTTGTCGTCAAGAAGAGCAGACTCGGTTGCAAGAAGAGAAGCGTCGTCAACAGGAAGAGCAGGCTCAGTTACAGGAGGAACAACGCCGTCAGCGTAAAGAAGAGCAGCGTCGTCAACAAGAAGAGCAGACTCGGTTGCAAGAGGAACAGCGACGTCAGGATAAAGAAGAGCAGCGTCGTCAACAGGAAGAGCAGCTACGTTGGCAGGAAGAACAGGCTCGGTTGCAGGAGGAACAGCGCCGTCAGGATAAAAAAGAGCAGGCTCGGTTGATGAAAGAATTGTTCGGTTCAATTGGAAAGGAATTCCAGGAAGTGAAAGAACAGATAGAACATCATGAGAGCCGTATTTCGGAAGCAGAAATTCAGATCGCTGATGTGAAAAAAACTCTCGGTGTCCTGAAGTCTAGAGACAGCAATGTTGCGCCTCTAATTGCTACACCTTCAGCGC